>CM074721.1:41194019-42514129 GCA_037306005.1 Rhinophrynus dorsalis | reverse complement strand
TAGACTGTGTGGTGTGTATAGAAGTGTATCACCCCAGTGTCCCTGTGTTTAGGAGATCAGATTGTGTGGTGTGTATATAAGTGTATCACTCTGGTCTCCCTGTGTTTAGGAGATCACACTGTGTGGTGTGTATATAAGTGTATCACCCTGGTGTCCCTGTGTTTAGGAGATCAGACTGTGTGGTGTGTATATAAGTGTATCACCCTGGTGTCCCTGTGTTTAGGAGATCAGACTGTGTGGTGTGTGTATATAAGTGTATCACCCTGGTGTCCCTGTGTTTAGGAGATCAGATGGTGTGGTGTGTATAGAAGTGTATCACCCTGGTGTCCATGTGTTTAAGAGATCAGACTGTGCGGTGTGTATAGAAGTGTATCACCCTGGTGTCCCTGTGTTTAGGAGATCAGACTGTGTGGTGTGTATATAAGTGTATCACCCCGGTGTCCCTGTGTTTAGGAGATCAGACTGTGTGGTGTGTATATAAGTGTATCACCATGGTGTCCCTGTGTTTAGGAGATCAGACTGTGTGATGTGTATAGAAGTGTATCACCCCCGGTGTCCCTGTGTTTAGGAGATCAGACTGTGTGGTGTGTATAGAAGTGTATCACCCTGGTGTTCCTGTGTTTAGGAGATCAGACTGTGTGGTGTGTATAGAAGTGTATCACCCTGGTGTCCCTGTGTTTAGGAGATCAGACTGTGTGGTGTGTATAGAAGTGTATCACCCTGGTGTCCCTGTGTTTAGGAGATCAGACTGTGTGGTGTGTATATAAGTGTATCACCCCGGTGTCCCTGTGTTTAGGAGATCAGACTGTGTGGTGTGTATATAAGTGTATCACCATGGTGTCCCTGTGTTTAGGAGATCAGACTGTGTGATGTGTATAGAAGTGTATCACCCCCGGTGTCCCTGTGTTTAGGAGATCAGACTGTGTGGTGTGTATATAAGTGTATCACCCTGGTGTTCCTGTGTTTAGGAGATCAGACTGTGTGGTGTGTATAGAAGTGTATCACCCTGATGTCCCTGTGTTTAGGAGATCAGACTGTGTGGTGTGTATAGAAGTGTATCACCCTGGTGTCCCTGTGTTTAGGAGATCAGACTGTGTGGAGTGTATAGAAGTGTATCACCCCAGTGTCACTGTGTTTAGGAGATCAGACTGTGTGGTGTGTGTATATAAGTGTTTCACCCTGGTGTCCCTGTGTTTAGGAGATCAGACTGTGTGGTGTATATAAGTGTATCACCCTGGTGTCCCTGTGTTTAGGAGATCAGACTGTGTGGTGTGTATATAAGTGTATCACTCTGGTGTCCCTGTGTTTAGGAGATCAGACTGTGTGGTGTGTATAGAAACGTATCACCCTGGTGTCCCTGTGTTTAGGAGATCACACTGTGTGGTGTGTATATAAGTGTATCACCCTGGTGTCCCTGTGTTTAGGAGATCAGACTGTGTGGTGTGTATATAAGTGTATCACCCTGGTGTCCCTGTGTTTAGGAGATCAGACTGTGTGGTGTGTGTATATAAGTGTATCACCCTGGTGTCCCTGTGTTTAGGAGATCAGACTGTGTGGTGTGTATAGAAGTGTATCACCCTGGTGTCCCTGTGTTTAGGAGGTCAGACTGTGTGGTGTGTATATAAGTGTATCTCCCTGGTGTCCCTGTGTTTAGGAGGTCAGACTGTGTGGTGTGTATAGAAGTGTATCACCCCGGTGTCCCTATGTTTAGAAGATCAGATTGTGTGGTGTGTATATAAGTGTATCACCCTGGTCTCCCTGTGTTTAGGAGATCAGACTGTGTGGTGTGTATATAAGTGTATCACCCCGGTGTCCCTGTGTTTAGGAGATCAGACTGCGTGGTGTGTATATAAGTGTATCACCCTGGTGTCCCTGTGTTTAGGAGATCAGACTGTGCGGTGTGTATTTAAGTGTATCACCCTGGTGTCCCTGTGTTTAGGAGATCAGACTGTGTGGTGTGTATATAAGTGTATCACTCTGGTGTCCCTGTGTTTAGGAGATCAGACTGCGTGGTGTGTATATAAGTGTATCACCCTGGTGTCCCTGTGTTTAGGAGATCAGACTGTGCGGTGTGTATGTAAGTGTATCACCCTGGTGTCCCTGTGTCTAGGAGATCAGACTGTGTGGTGTGTATATAAGTGTATCACTCTGGTGTCCCTGTGTTTAGGAGATCAGACTGTGTGGTGTGTATAGAAACGTATCACCCTGGTGTCCCTGTGTTTAGGAGATCACACTGTGTGGTGTGTATATAAGTGTATCACCCTGGTGTCCCTGTGTTTAGGAGATCAGACTGTGTGGTGTGTATATAAGTGTATCACCCTGGTGTCCCTGTGTTTAGGAGATCAGACTGTGTGGTGTGTGTATATAAGTGTATCACCCTGGTGTCCCTGTGTTTAGGAGATCAGATGGTGTGGTGTGTATAGAAGTGTATCACCCTGGTGTCCCTGTGTTTAGGAGATCAGACTGTGTGGAGTGTATAGAAGTGTATCACCCCAGTGTCCCTGTGTTTAGGAGATCAGACTGTGTGGTGTGTGTATATAAGTGTTTCACCCTGGTGTCCCTGTGTTTAGGAGATCAGACTGTGTGATGTGTATATAAGTGTATCACCCTGGTGTCCCTGTGTTTAGGACATCAGACTGTGTGATTTGTATAGAAGTGTATCACCCTGGTGTCCCTGTGTTTAGGAGATCAGACTGTGTGGTGTGTATATAAGTGTATCACCCTGGTGTCCCTGTGTTTAGGAGATCAGACTGTGTGATGTGTATATAAGTGTATCACCCTGGTGTCCCTGTGTTTAGGACATCAGACTGTGTGATTTGTATAGAAGTGTATCACCCTGGTGTCCCTGTGTTTAGGAGATCAGACTGTGTGGTGTGTATATAAGTGTATCACCCCGGTGTCCCTGTGTTTAGGAGATCAGACTGTGTGGTGTGTATATAAGTGTATCACCATGGTGTCCCTGTGTTTAGGAGATCAGACTGTGTGATGTGTATAGAAGTGTATCACCCCCGGTGTCCCTGTGTTTAGGAGATCAGACTGTGTGGTGTGTATATAAGTGTATCACCCTGATGTCCCTGTGTTTAGGAGATCAGACTGTGTGGTGTGTATAGAAGTGTATCACCCTGGTGTCCCTGTGTTTAGGAGATCAGACTGTGTGGAGTGTATAGAAGTGTATCACCCCAGTGTCCCTGTGTTTAGGAGATCAGACTGTGTGGTGTGTGTATATAAGTGTTTCACCCTGGTGTCCCTGTGTTTAGGAGATCAGACTGTGTGATGTGTATATAAGTGTATCACCCTGGTGTCCCTGTGTTTAGGACATCAGACTGTGTGATTTGTATAGAAGTGTATCACCCTGGTGTCCCTGTGTTTAGGAGATCAGACTGTGTGGTGTGTATATAAGTGTATCACCCTGGTGTCCCTGTGTTTAGGAGATCAGACTGTGTGATGTGTATATAAGTGTATCACCCTGGTGTCCCTGTGTTTAGGACATCAGACTGTGTGATTTGTATAGAAGTGTATCACCCTGGTGTCCCTGTGTTTAGGAGATCAGACTGTGTGGTGTGTATATAAGTGGATCACATTGCTCCACAGCAATACATCTCACATTAATGTTAGTTTAATATTCAGTATATGTGTTTATAAATTATTCTGTGTAAAAAAAATACTTTTGTCTTACTCCGAATCATTTATTAAGTTACACAGAGAGGTGTCAATAAGTCATGAAGAAGGACTGGGGATAGTCCATAACCAAAAACGACACGGACACCAAATTCTTTTTGGGTATGAACAGACGGTTTATTAAAACCAAACATCTTAAAATTACATTTCTCACTTAAAACCTTTTTGTTTAACTCCTGTTTAACATCAAATTTCTTTATGGTTACACCTGTAAAACAATCATAACCCCTCCTATGCATGGCCAATTTAACCGGGCTCATGCTTAACACTTGTCTTTCCCATCACTCATCACCAGTCTTTTTTAAACCAATTACCCCAGTTGGGCCATTCCACACTCGGCTCCAACGGGTAACGTCACCTCCCGCGACAAAGTCCGGGGCCACTTTTCCATTGTTTTCTCCCCTTACGGAAGCATCATCCTTTCTTTTCTCCCATATAAAACTTAATTATCCCAATAACATCCAATTCTCCCGGATCCACGCAGCCTACAGGGAGGGTGGGCGGGTGCTTCCTTCCTGCCTCTGTCCCTCACCTATACTGCCCTAACTTCCTTCCTGCGCTAGTCCCCTAACTTTTACCCCTCCCCCTAACCTACCTCATTTCCTACCCTTCCCCTTCTTCATGTCCCCCCTTCCTTATTGTCCGGGGGGTTTCTTGAAGAAGGACTGGGGATAGTCCATAACCAAAAACGACACGGACACCAAATTCTTTTTGGGTATGAACAGACGGTTTATTAAAACCAAACATCTTAAAATTACATTTCTCACTTAAAACCTTTTTGTTTAACTCCTGTTTAACATCAAATTTCTTTATGGTTACACCTGTAAAACAATCATAACCCCTCCTATGCATGGCCAATTTAACCGGGCTCATGCTTAACACTTGTCTTTCCCATCACTCATCACCAATCTTTTTTAAACCAATTACCCCAGTTGGGCCATTCCACACTCGGCTCCAACGGGTAACGTCACCTCCCGCGACAAAGTCCGGGGCCACTTTTCCATTGTTTTCTCCCCTTACGGAAGCATCATCCTTTCTTTTCTCCCATCTAAAACTTAATTATCCCAATAACATCCAATTCTCCCGCCATAAGGGCCAATGCCTAACCCCTTAGGCCCTGGCCCTCCCCCCCCCCAATCATGGCCACCGCCTGTTCAATACCCTCCAACAACCCTAAATTGAAAAAATCAAGACCCAGGCCATTTGGGTGAACACCGTCCCCCCGAAACAGCCGGTCCGCCTCCCCCTCGAACACCCTGTGACGCACCGCCACACCCCCCAGCTGTAGAACATATTTTGTAATCTTCCTATTGAGCTTAATCCTACTCTTATCCAGGGCGATTGGATCCCTTGCTTGCGCCCACACCCTACGGGCTACCGTCTCCGACCACACTACCACCAAATCCGGAAAAAGCGCAAGCAAACGATGCAAATCCCTTTTAATCCGTTCCCCAAGACTCCAAACCGGGAACGAACCCAAATCGTTACCCCCCAAATGTATAACCAAAATTCTCGGACCCCCACCCTGACACTTAGCAAACTGAACTACATCCTGCAACAACTGCACCCATCGCATCCCCCGACATCCAAACCACGATACCTCCACCAAAGAAGGGTCCAAACCCAACTGAAGGCCATTCCTACGAAGAGACGCCCGTTTCCTCGCCCAATACACGTAGGAATGCCCGATGATCCACACCTTCACCGGAGGAATACCTAGAAAAAGCAAAAACACATGAGCCCCGACCCCCAGCAACCCATAGGACCCACCAACGGCAGGCACAAGCAACTGTAACACCCAAAGGGGGTATAAACATAGTATTTTTTTTTTTTTTTTTTTTTTTTAAATATACAAAACAGCCACACCACACAAAAGCCCGCCCAATGAAACCAACCCCTTCCCAACCTACACAGAAAGGTCCCTCCCCGGCCGAACATATAACCGGAACCGGTCCGATTCCCACCTCCCAATGCGGCGTACAGCCTCGTCCGGCAAACCCAGTCGGGACGCCTCAGTGGCCGCCCCTATGCGGAAGGAGTGTCCTCCAAACTCCGCCACCGGAACCCCCAGGCGCTCCAAACAACCACGGAAAACCGCCACAAATTGATATCGCGTCAAAGGCAAGCCGGTGGCATGAATCAGAAGGGGACCCCCCGCTCCCGGACTCACTGCCAAAAAGTCCCGCAGCAGCGACACCGGACACACATTGGAAGAAGGAATAGCAAATAACGTCACCCACCTCCCCCTACCCAGCATGTCCGTCTTGGACCTCCGGATCCGAAAACGGACTTCCCCCTCACCCAGCAAAACATCCTCCCGCCCCACCCCGCCGGGGGCAGCCCTGCTCCGACTCACCAATTCTCCTATCCTCATTGCACCAAAGATAGCCCAGCTGAATGCCACACGGAACAAACGCCGCTCGTAATCCAACGGGCAAATCAACGGAAGAACCCCCATCAACTGGCACAACAAGGAAAGGGAAACCGGCCGCCGAGCGTCCGGAACCCGCACACCCCGGCGCATCCCCTTCAAGGCCATGCGCACCCTAAAGTCTTTAGTAACATCCTTAAAACCCTGAAGCTTAAACCCAAAAACCAGACCCGCCAAACGCCCAGAGATGACGGAAGGCGAGCAGCCCAGATCAGCCCACTGCCATATCAGCCACAAGACACCCAACAAGCGACAGGAGTCGTCCGAAAAACCCCCTGCCACCCTGGACAGCTCCAACCACTCGTCCCAGGCGTTCGAGTACCGCGCCCAAGTGGCCGGCGCCACCGAATTCCGAATCCACACAGCTACTCCATCCTGCCAAGCTCCCACAGATCGTCCGGGCAGACTGAGCCCACCTCCTTCGCCGCTGGCCACGCCACCCGAAAAGACTCCATCTGTAAGCGAGAAAGGGCGTCAGCCGCAACATTCCGCACCCCCGGCACATGCCTAGCCCGAAAAGACAAATTTAAGCCCAAGCACCGCAGCACCAGACATCGCAACAAACGCAGAACCGGAGGGGAAGACGCCGTCAAGTTGTTGACCACGTCCACCACACCCAAATTATCACAGTGGAAAACCACGCATTTATTCCGCAGCGAATCCCCCCAAAGCTCCAGAGCCACCACGATTGGAAACAACTCAAGGAACACTAAGTTACGGGTAAGACCACTGTCCATCCACCAGGACGGCCAGCGACCCGCACACCACTCCTCACCCAGGATGGCCCCAAAACCAACCGAACCCGCCGCATCCGTCTGCAGGCCCACCTCCTCATTGGAAGACACGGGGTCCAGCCACAACGCCCGCCCGTTAAAATTCCGCAAAAAACTATCCCACACCACCAAATCAGACCGCACCTCAGGAGACAATCTAATGAAGTGGTGGGGCCGCTTCACTCCCGCCGTCAACCGCGCCAGCCGCCGAGAAAAAACACGCCCCATAGGCAGAATCCGACAGGCGAAGTTCAATTTACCTAACAAGGACTGCAGCTGATGAAGGGTTACCCTCCGCACCCCTAAAAAGGCCCTTATCAAATCCCGAAGCTCGCCCAACTTGTCCGCCGGCAGCCTACGTTCCATGGCAATGGAATCCAATTCAATGCCTAAAAAGGACAAACAAGTAACCGGGCCAACCGTTTTTTCCGGCGCAAGAGGAACCCCAAAAACGTCCGCCACCCATTGCAATGTCCGCAACAGCCACGCGCAAATCGCCGATCCTCCCGGGCCGACACAAAGGAAGTCGTCGAGATAGTGAATAATGGAGTTACAACCCGCCTCCACCCGAACAACCCATTCTATAAACGTGCTGAAGGTCTCAAACAACGCACACGAGATGGAACACCCCATTGGCAGGGACAAATCGACGTAAAAGGACCCTTGAAAGGAACACCCCAGCAAATGATGACAGGAAGGGTGGACAGGGAGTAGCCGAAACGCGGATTCCACATCCGCTTTTGCTAACAAAGCCCCCTTTCCCGCTTGAGAGACCAAGCGGACCGCCTTATCAAAAGAGGCGTATTAGACTTTACACACCTCAGGATCAATGTCATCATTAACCGAACCCCCAAAGGGGAACGATAAATGATGGATCATCCTAAACTGGCCCGGCTCCCTTTTGGGAACCACACCCAAGGGTGACACCCTGAGGTTTGGCAATGGGGGAGAAGAAAAGGGGCCCGCCATACGGCCCAACGCCACTTCCTTGTCCAGCTTCGCCTGCACCACCGCCGGGAGAGACAGGGCCGACCCCAAATTACCCGACCGCAAAACCCCCTCCCTCTCCCGGAAAGGAATGCGGAAACCCTCCGAGAAACCCTCCTCCAACAACGCCGCCGCCACCCGATTAGGGTAGCGGGCGAGCCACGGGCGCAAGCGGCTTAAGCGTACCGGAGTCGCTCCCCTTGTCAGACCCATCCCGCTCCAACCGGCGCTTAAAACATTTTGACACGGAGTGGGATCCCCCACAGTGTGAGCACTCGTGCCGAAAACGACAGGTCTGCCCGAACTTGCAGGACCCTTCGTTGAATTGCCAACACACCCCCGGTCTACGGGCAGCGGCTGACACGGCGGGGAGCCCCAACCCCCCGGCGCCGGACAGAAACGACGATAAGCCGCCCTGAAACGTCGCAGGACGCGTCATAATAGAAAGCCAAAGGCCAATATCCATCTGATCCCATGTCATGGAGGAGCGCACCGCCATGCGCTGACGAAATTGCTCGTCATAACGCCACCAAGCCAAACCACCATAGGTGCGGCAAGCGCTCCAGATGGTGTCCTGGTAGCAAAAGAGGGAGGAACATTTTTCCGGAAAGCGCTCCCCCATGACACAGGCCAAAATGGAGAAAGCCCTAATCCAGTTCCCAAAAACCTTAGGAATCTTACTATACCGCCGCCGCTCGCGATCCTCCTTCTTCCCGTCGTCCTTCTCCTCCTTGTCAGGGGGGGCGTCTTCCAAAGGAAGTAAGGAGTAAAGTTCAAGATACTCCTGCTTCCAAATCTTTTCTTTGATCTCCGACTTCAAATGGGAACCCAAAGGGCCCGACCAACACAGGTACGAAGACCCACACGCCGCCGCAGGAACCCCCGCCGGGACCGGAGACCCCACACCCGGCACCACGCCCCCCACAGGGACACCCAAAGAAACATCCGCCGCCACCAAACCGGGACCAGTAACCCCCACCCCCGCAGAACCCAGCGGGGGGGCAGCAGGGGCAGCCCCCCCCCGCACCCGCCGCGTCCCCCCTTGGAACCTCCCCCACCTTAGTACCCCCTCCCGATCCCCCAGCCCGCAGGTGGGACGCCCACGCCCTAACCGCACCTTCATCCAGCCCCCCACCCACCCCACCTGACTGCCTAACAGTATCAATCAGCCTAGTCAACCCCCACAGCACCTCCCCCAGAAGACACCCAGCCCCACCCCCCCCAACCCAGACCCCACAGTACCTCCTGAGCCGTGTACTAGCTCCGCAGGAGTACGCGCCGCCGTCACCGGAAGCAGCTGAACATCCGCCGCCAGGTCGCTCCCGCTCCTCACCACAGGCACCGGATCCGCTACCTGCAACTGGACAGAAGAGGACATCAGCGGCCCCAGCGCCTGCGAACCGCCAAGCGCGCTCCCACCCGACACCGCAGCCCCCTGAGAGAGCCCGGATGAACCCCCAGCACCCAGGACGTCAGACAACCCAGGCTGGCAAGCTGAAGACCCCCGCGACACCCCCAGGGGCAACGAGGGCCCCCCAGGCGTTCCTGCAGCATGCACCCCGCTCGTGCCTGGGACCACCATCTCCGCGCTCCCCTGCAGACAGCACAAGCAGACCACCATCAGACTACCCCCCATGCAGATACCCCTACCGCCAGGGTGCGCAGCCAAACCCCCACACAGCCACAGACCTCACCTGACTCCCTGCTCCACTCCTGCCCAATCCATCACGGTCCACCTCAGCCAGGGGCCTGCCACCCCACGAAGCAGCTCTCCCACGGGAAGGTCTCCTCCTCTCCCTGGCCGGACTCCTACTGGGGCGGGACCTGCGCTCCTCCTCATCACCATGAGACCCCCTCACAAGGCGTTCCGTAGCCCGCCTGCTCCCACGAGCTCCTTCACCACTAGCCGCCTTGCCCACCGTCCGGGCCGCCACAGGGCTTCGGCTGCGCCGCCGGCTCCTCCCAGCCTCAGGACTAAGGCGTTCCGGCGGGCGCGCCCGCGTTCTCCTCACAGGCCGACCAGCAGCCGGCCCGGTCACAGCCACACTCCCACGGCCGTCAGATTGCCGCAACCGCAGCTGCTCCCGCAGCCACCGACCACCATCCTCTTCAGCCACCCGCCGCAGCTCCTCCATGAGATCCGCCGACATCCCAGTAAGCCGAACCGACACACACTGCACTTCTTCTTTGCTTCCTTCCTGCCTCTGTCCCTCACCTATACTGCCCTAACTTCCTTCCTGCGCTAGTCCCCTAACTTTTACCCCTCCCCCTAACCTACCTCATTTCCTACCCTTCCCCTTCTTCATGTCCCCCCTTCCTTATTGTCCGGGGGGTTTCTTGAAATAACATAAAAATTCTCAGTAATTCTATGCTCCCCAGCCACACCTCCAGCAACACCACCTAAAACAAAAATGTCCCCCTGGCTATTTGAAATGTTGGGAGGTATCTAAGTTCCTGCAGAGAACGCTACAGTATTTGTCAGCTCACCCTCAGTTGTGATCTCTGACTCTCACTTTGTTCAGTCATGTGGTTGAGTCAACTGTTAGACAGGAAGAACAGCAGCCTGGCAGGTAAACAGTAATCACGTAGTCAGTCAGTACAACTGGTAATGACACTGTAAATGCAGATTTATTGCTTTTGTGGCTCACTCACCCAACTGCAATGTTCATTAATTATAACCAGGTGTTGGATCAAAAGAGAGTTCCTAGTGCGCCCATACAATGACAATCAACAAAAGGTTGATTTACACTCACTTCTAGGTGGGGAGGTTCATGCAAGCTTGTCATAAAATGAGTCTGCATTTATTTATAGCAAAGCACAACTACACAATAAGGCTTATGTACTAAAAAAATTGGTGCAGTTCTGGGGCAGTCCAACTGCTCATTAGGTAACCCATCAAAATTATCATTGAAGTAAATGGAGACTGTAGTCCTTGAATGCTAATGAGGTCTTCATTGCACTGTGAAGCAATTCAAGCATTCAAAGAGTTGAAAACAACCCTTTGAAATCAATGGCCCTTTCTTGAATTTGAATGTATTCCCTATGAGCACTTGGTTAGAACCAGAATTGTACCAATTGTCCTCAATGTAGCAAATATTCAAGTTAACCACTGCAGGGTGGGCTCCTAGTGAGCTAATGGCTTAACGCATTTTGCCACATGCACATTGACCTCAGTATGAATTAATTTTAAAACAGAAGTAAAGATTTATTATTAAAAAAATATAGTAAATAATAATGTTGAGTAAAGCAAGAGTACATCCAATCCTGGAGGATGCTTCAAGGAACTGCACCTAAAAATGATCAGGAGTTTATGTATAAGGACTCCTGTGAAAATTAGAAGGGGAGGCATGTCTGAGCAGGGGGGTGACATGGAAAGTTAGTAGGTAGGGACAGGAAGTGATGATGAATGTATTCCCTATGAGCACTTGGTTAGAACCAAAATTGTACCAATTGTCCTCAATGTAGCAAATATTCAAGTTAACCACTGCAGAGTGGGCTCCTAGTGAGCTAATGGCTTAACGCATTTTGCCACATGCACATTGACCTCAGTATGAATTAATTTTAAAACAGAAGTAAAGATTTATTATAAAAAAATATAGTAAATAATAATGTTGAGTAAAGCAAGAGTACATCCAATCCTGGAGGATGCTTCAAGGAACTGCACCTAAAAATGATCAGGAGTTTATGTATAAGGACTCTCGTGAAAATTAGAAGGGGAGGCATGTCTGAGCGGGGGGGGGGAGGGGGGGTGACATGGAAAGTTAGTAGGTAGGGACAGGAAGTGATGTGCGAAGAGGTTAGGAAAGGGTATATATAGGTGCAGGGTTCTGTAGACACTTCCTTTTACAATTAACAACTGATCAGCGTCTCCTGTGTGGCTGGCTCCCGTACCTGAATTGTTGGTGTCCGTTACATTGCTGGAAGGAGTTTTCTTGCTGCTGGGGAGGCTCCTGACTGAAGGAATGCCTTGTGCCGAGCGTGTGGTGGAGAGTCCAGTGAAGGTTCCAGTTAGGCCTGTGGGCAGTACACGCGCCCGTCCTCCTGAGTGATTGAGCCCTCCATCTCGGCAGAGGAGGCGGGGTTGAGGAGGAATGCATCCCGGAGCACAGGGACAGGCCGGTGGAGTGACAGTGCGTCCTTCTGGCGCGGAATGTTGGTCAGGTGCAGAGTTATGAAGGCACTTCCTTTTACAGTTAACAATTGATCAGCGTACCTCCCTCCCTCCCTGTTGATTCACGGTTTGGTGGTGGAATCTGGTATGGGGCTGGTTGGATTAGTCATTATTTATCTTAGTCACAGCTTGGGGCGCTTTGGGCCCTTGCCAGTGTGGAGAAGGTCTTTAAGTTGGATATGATTACATAAAGTTGGTAGGCCAGCAGCCTTGGGGCAGTTGGCACCCAGACTGTGCCTCGGGTTTAGACACCGGCCTCATTGAGCTGCATTGACCAGCTAATGGGGTGCGGTTTGGTGGAACAAGTTTGGGGTGAGCCAGCGGCTCAAAATAGGGTAGACGAGTTTGGCTTATCAAAATTGAGAGATTGGCAAGGGCTTAAAGTCGGTGTTTGTAAAAGGTTATAATGTAATTTTAAATAAAGCTGTGGCCTGAGTTAAACCAATAATTGGTTGTTTTGGTCTTTACTTGAATCTTTACCCCATGCATAAAACATGTTCATACCTTGAACTCCATGGGAGCAATTGTAAAATGCCTCTTTTTTTCAAGACCTAAAATCTAGTGTTAATTATATTCTCTGGGGGCTCCCAGACTCCTATTCCTGATATCTTCAAGGTTCCCATAACAATATTGACAGGTGTCTCAGAATTCATAGGGGAATATGCACTAAGGAGTGATAAAGAGGTGATAACGCGGAGATGACTTCTCCAGCGATATCACTTCTCCAGTTCCTATGTTGTTGTATAGATTCTATGCACTAAGAACTCCGAAGTTGGAGAAACCATGGTACATTGGCTCCATAGAATAACATAGAAACTGGAGAAGTGATATCACTGGAGACGTCATCTCCGCTTTGTCACCTCTTTATCATGCCTTAGTGCATCTCCCTCATAGTGTTTTATTGTCTGGAAAAGGGTTGTTGTAAGATAACAGTCTTTCTGAATAGAAGAGCAGTGGGCACTAAACTCAATTCATTAACAGCATTACCTCTGTACAGACACAGTTAACCAAACTGTTTCTATATAGAATAGTCAGCACTAGGAATAGCCTACCAAGGACCTCAAGAGCTACCAACAGTGGATGTATTCTGGAATTCCCTGCTGGTGCACAGGTGGACTAATTAGTGGCTCAGTCACTTTTAACTAGTTGAGTGCCAGAGGGGTATGCAAACCATTGCAAAGCAATGCGTTGCATACCCCTCCGGCACTCAAAGGGTTAATGAGTCTATCTGTGTTCCAGTCGGGATATCCTTAAATCATGCATTGTTGGTCGATTCTGAGGACCAGGGTTGGGTGTCCCTGGTCTACATGCATTAAAATGAAAGTTTGGGATTTGATTTTAGGGATTTAACACAAAATAAGTACACACTATTTACATTTTTTTCAGCTAATTTAATTTTAGTGTTTCTTTCATTGAAACTGACAAAGGGGAGCTGTTAACACATTTAGTGGAGAACTGTAACCTAAGTCTTAGTTCTCCAACAGAAATGGAATGGAAAATATTCACTGTCTGTACATTAGGTGGTGCTGTTACTAGCAGTGTAATTGAAAAGAAAAAAAAAGACTTTTAGCTGTATTTACTTTTGAATGAAAACTCTCAGAACAGTGATAGTATTCTTGATGTTTTGGTAACAAAACTTAATTGCACCTTAATGCAAACTTGCATCTGTCTCTCCATCAGGAGTGCTTTTCTAAAAATATTCCCCTGCTGGTGGTATGTGGTAGTGCAGTGCGCTACTGATGTCATATAATACCAGGTAAAAATCATCATGGACATATAATTACATTTCAAATGGCTAAAGAGGGAAACTTTTGTTTTAGAGGGTGGTGCTGGGGTGTGTGAATGGTGGGCAGGGCATTTCCAATAATTTTTTGGTTATTTCATGACTTATTGACACCTCTTTGTGTAACTGAATAAATGATATAGAACGAGACCAAATTATTTTATTTACACAGATTAATGAAGTAACATAATGAAGAGTAAACAAACATTAATGTGAATTTTATTGCTGTGGAGCAATGTGATACACACCACACAGTCTGATCTCCTAAAGAGAGGGACACCAGAGTGGGAAAGAGGGACAGAGGGATTTACTGTCCCTCCTAAATAGGGACACTTGGGAGGTATGTGACCTGTCTGAAAATCGTCACTGCTTTCCATTCACCAATGAGTTTGGATCAGCCTTTACCTTCAGTCTGCTGCATTGCCAAGGCAACTGAAATTATAATGGCAGTAGGTTAGACAACCCTCTGGCTCTCAAACGGTTAAAAAGACAACTATTTCATTAAAAATTTAATTCATAGCATGAGTGCGGATAGAACTTACTGAGTCCTGTGGTAAAATCTAAGAGTGACCCAGATGACCCACCTACTGACAGCTGACCCTTATAGCACTGGAGGAATGTTCTAACACATTACTTTGTAGTGCATCTGACACCTCTCTGGTGTTCAAAGGGTTAATAGAGAAAAGGGAAGGGGCTCACCAACGTTATTCTTATCTTACTGGATGGCCATGTGTGATGATGTCAGCAGCTGCTGGCAAAAGACAGGAAATCAGTCTGACTGTAAGAGATTTTCTCTCTTTTTCTGCTTTTGCACATCCCGTTTGACATTTGCCAAAAAAAGTACTGTAATTTCGGAGCAAACAAAGCACATCATAGGGATCAAATACAGAGTAACAGAAATTACTCCTTATCGCCATCTTTGTTGTTTTTTTTTGTTTTTTTTTGCAAATTGCAGTGCTGGCACCTTTTTTCTAAAATGTGTTGGACACCCCTCCGGCACTCAAAGGTTTAAAGGAATAGTAATGTTTCACAAAAACAGCAGCTCCCTTTAATCTTCATAGTATTTGAGTCATAGAGAGTGTTATTTCAATACTGTCAGAGCTGTAGTTAAAGAGTAATTGAATGATAAAGTTTCCCCCTCCCACCCCTTTTACCAAGTGTAAGCCACTTCCCCTCGGATGTGGAATTTGGTCCATAGACCAGTCAGCTCACAGCAAGGAACAATCTTCTTACTGTAAGCTCAATGAAAACCCTGCCCCCCCCCCCTTGACAGGTTTTCAACTTTTCCCCTTATCTTAGTTGAAGATTGTCCCTCTCTGCAGTCTACCTGGACACACCCTGCTTCTCTGAGGTGAGCAGTGTTATATCAGTAAAAGGGGCAGGAGGTTTGATTCTTTATCATTCAATTACTCTTGAACTACAACTCTGACAAAATTGAAATAACACTCTCCATGGCACAAATACTATGATGATTAATTAGAGCTGTTTTTATTATGAAACATTACTATCCCTTTAAGGACCTTTTTTTCTAAAAAAAAAAAACAAAATAAAAAATGAAATTATCATTGATTTAGTCCTTTAAACCTTTGAAGAGGTAGTAATGTGTCACAAAAAAATCAGCTCCAATTTATCTTCATAGTATTTGGGCGATGGAGAGTGTTATTTTAATACTGTCAGAGTTGTAGTTCAAGAGTAATTGAATGATAACGTATCCCCCTCCTGCCCCTTTTACTGATGTAACACTGCTCAGCCAGAGCAGCAAGACTGTCCTGATAGATCACAGAAAGGGACAATCTTCAATAAGCATAAGGAAAAACCTGTCAGGGTTTTCCTTATGCTCACAGTAAGAAGATTGCCCCTTCCTGTGACCTGTCCTGTCAAGAGACCAGATTCCACATCTGAGTGGAGGTGACTTATAGCAGGTAAAATCGGCGATACTCATCATTCAATTACTCTTGATCTACAGCTCTGACAATATTGAAATAACACTCTCCACGGCCCAAATACTATGAAGATTAATTGGAGCTTTTGTTTCATGAGAAACATTACTATCTCTTTAAGCTCCTGATGGGTGCCCAACACATTGCGAAACAAATGTGGGAACCTGTCTAGGGCTCAAAGGGATAAGGATCAGAGGTGTGTGTGCAGTGCTTCACATTCATCTGGTCCTAAAAGGGTTAAATGGGTCTTTTTTTTTGTCTTTTTTTTTTTTAATACACTTTTTTTATTGAGTTTTTCAAAACACTAAGACAATCATACATGAACAATGAAAACATAAGGCATTTGAAGCAATACGTATTATGAAAAAGAACCCAACACCAATGTGTTAGGCATATAGCAGGGAAATCACTTCCCACAATGAAAAGGTTTGTCAATCTCTGACTGATATAGTATATCATTCAAGACAACTGGGAAGAATATATAGTACCGTGAAATAATATGCACATGGTATGGAACACTGAGTCCACCAGGGCGCTCAACGAAGCCATACTAACAGATAATGCCCTAATTAGAACATCCAAAAAAGAAAACAAAACTACACAAAACACAAGATATAGGAGAAAAGACAAGAAACAGGTGCATGCCTCTAGAGGGGCCCAGTCATCCCCCCAATCCCAAAGGAAACAAAAGAAGAAGGTTAGAGCAAAAGAGAAGGGCCAGGCACTCCCAGATTCTCTCCCCCAACATCCAAACAGGGAAAGGAGCAAACACCCCCCTCCGCCTCCGTAAATGGGTCTTTTAACAGCTTGAATGCTAGAATGTCTCCAACCCTTTGCTTCACATTGAGTTAAATATACAGAATGTGAGGCTTCTGGGAATGAACAACAGCACAATTGTCTGTCCTATGGCTTGTCACCGCCCAGAAGCATCACGTTTTATCTCTCTAGTGCCATTACAGAGAAGAAATTTCCACCCAAAAGGGTGGTCCAGTTCCAAAATGACCAGCAAGTCCCCCCTGCATGGGAACACCAGCTACCCCCCGACATATGTTTTGGCCTAGTTGGGCCTCATCAGGAGAGTGCAGCTGGATTACCTAGGCACTGAGAGCAAGGGGTCCAACTCTGGATTACCCTTCACTCTTAGGGAGACCTCTAAGAGTATTCAAAATAAATATACAGAATGTGAGAGGCTTCTGGGAATGATCAACAGCACAATGGCCTGTTCTCCGGCTAGTCACCGCCATAAGCATTATTCTTTACCTCTCCAGTGCCATTACAGAGGAGAAATTTCCACATACATGATGCTTCTGGGCGGTGACTAGCCGTAGGACAGTCCATTGTGCTGTTGTTCATTCCCAGAAGCCTCTAACATTCTATATGCTTATTTTGAATACTATTAGGGGGTCTCCCTAAAAATGAAGGATAATCCAGACGTGGACCCCTTGCTCTCAGTGCCTAGGGAATCCAGCTGCACCCTCCTGTTGAGGCCCAACTAGGCCAAAACGTATGTCGGTAGTTAGCTTGTGTTCCCGTGCATGGGGTAACTCGCCATCATTTTGGAACTGGACCGCCCTTTTGGGTGGGATTAGTCTAATATGTATGTGGAAATTTCTCCTCTGTAATGGTACTAGAGAGCTAAAATGTGATGCTTCTGAGCGGTGACTAGCCGTAGGACAGGCCATTGTGCTGTTGTTCATTCCCAGAAGCCTCTTACTTTCTATATGTTTATTTCAGATTGAGTTAGACATCTCCCTAGTATGTAAGGAGTTAAAGCTCCATTCAAATAAATGGTAACTTGTATTTGTTCTCTATGGTGCAGTTGATTCGCTCCAGAATGACTCCATTGCGTTGTGCATATGGTCCTTTGTCTCTCGTTCACAGTCTCTCTGTCTCTCTCTCTCTCTCTGTGGTTTTCCTTTTCTCTCTAGGATAAGATTATGTTGAGGTTTTGAGAACATTCCAAAAATCTGAACATAATACCCACACTGTACAACATAGCTTTGCCACTGAGTGTGAGTACATCCATGCATTTGTCTACATAATGGTACTAGTGCAGGACAAAGCATACAGTTAGATACACTGCTCATCAATGATAGTGTAGGACAAATTATCCAGATAGGTAATGCTCATCATCTGGCACTAAAAGGGTTAAATGACTGGTAACCTTTTTTTATAAATATGTTTAATTCGAAACTTATTACAACTCAGACTTTTCTTTTTAACATGAAACTGCTATGTTTTATTGTCGCCACCAGTTTACGGGTGAATATACAAAAATCATTCTACTCTAAATCAGGCTCCTTTATTTTTTTTTTTTCCCACCCACCAGCTGCCTAACACCAATTTACTAAGCTACATACACTTGAATTCCTCCCCTTAAATGGAGAGTGACATTTAGTTTTGTGAAAAGTTCATCTTGTAGGTATTAAAAAAAATTTAAATGCCCCCAGTCCCATCTCTCAAACCTTTATGGTTTGAGAGATATTCACTGTGAACGTTCCCCCCTCCCTACCCTTTCCCTGACATCAGCGCTCTAGCTGACTGCAGGGGAATCTGGTCCTGGGACCAGCGGAGGCTCTTCAGTAGAGCCGATATGGCCAGATAGAAAAATAAATCCTTCACTGGAACAGTCTGCAAAGTTTGCTTGCAAACCAGGCACACGTAGAAGTCCGTTCCAGAGAAAGATTTCTTTTACAAATATTTTGATCTCGGCTCTGCTGAAGAGCCTCTGCCAGTCCCAGGACAGATTCCCCTGCAGTCAGCTAGGGCACTGATGCCAGGGAAAGGGGAACTTTAACAGCAAATATCTTTCAAATAAAGGTTTGAGAGATGGGACTGGGGGCATTTAAATTATTTTTTAATACCTGCAAGATGAACATCTCACAAAACTAAGTGTTACTATCCCTTTAATGCCAATGGACCATGCGGATGGCAGCTGAGCAGTCTATGGGTATTTCAGAGCATTCTGTACATCTCTGCCTGGTTTAACTCTGTGTACAAGAGGGGTATGCATATGCAAAGCTTTTTTAATGCTTTAGACAATTCTCTGACACTCATAGGATTAAGGCAATATATTAAAACAGACGTAGAGAAAATAGTATAATTTTACCCATTTCCCTCTGCATGAAATGGAGCTGGAATACAGGGATTTCTGGTATTAAAGTCCTAAAACTGGTGGATTATTCACCAGTAGTACACAGTACAGTGATCACATAATGTAATATATACCCTGAACAGCAGCCATTGGTGTTAGAGGCGAATTCCAGTTTAGCTACGCTGGTATTTTCATACATTAACCCCGATGACTCAACCTCTCCCACAGAGATGCTTCAAGGGTTAAGATGAGCATATACGGTGAGTAGAGTGGTCATTATAGCAACTGTCCAGTGTATGGAGATTGTGTCATGTGATCATGATTGCAACTGTCATGTCCACCTCCATGGGCATGACATCTAGGGCTGATTGAAGGTATTATCTCTTGAATCAAGGATCAAGGAAACAATTCAGACGGACCATTAGGATTTTATGGACATAGTAAGGCAAATGGGCAAGTATTATCTGGAGGTGTTACTTCCCCTTTTAAGGAAAAAAAAGATATAGATATAAGACTTTTTCACTCGAGTTAAACAAGAGTACTCCCTCAGCTGGGAGAATCTTCATTCAAACTTTATCACAACTCAAACTTTTTTCTTAATTATCAGACTGTTAGCAGCAGTGCCAACTGGTATCATTTAGTCTTACAATGTACTCTATGGAAGAACTGGAGTAAGCAGTGGCGTAACAGTAGGGGTCGCAGGGGTTGCACTTGTGACCGGGCCCATCACTCTCAGGGGCCCGGCCGTCCCCTGCGACCCCCTTGCCACGCACCCGCAGCAACTTATGAAACAGGACAACACAGCTGATCTCCCGGCGCTCTAGTAATGCAGAGCTCTGGGAGATGACATAATCTCCCAGCGCTCTGCATTACTAAGAATCGTGCAGGAGCTTAAGTTCCAATCAAAGGTCTTTCCCGAATGAGGCACAGATCTGTCATGTCACACACCGCTAGACCACCACGGACTTGAGGTAGGAGGACGGGGGGTCAGTAGGGGCATTGTGGAAAGGGCAATGTGGAGATGGGGGTATTGTGGAGATTGAGGGGCATTGTGATGGGGGCATTGTTGAAGGGGCAATGTGGAGATTGAGGGGCAGTGTGGAAGGGGCAATGTGGAGAATGAGGGGCATTGTGGAAGGGGCATTGTGGAGAATGAGGGGCATTGTGATGGGGGCATTGTGGAGACTGAAGGACAATGTGGAAGGGGCATTGTGATGGGGGCATTGTTGAAGGGGCAATGTGGAGAATGAGGGACAATGTGGAAGGGGCATTGTGATGGGGGCATTGTTGAAGGGGTAATGTGGGAGGGTCATTGTGGAAGGGGCAATGTGGAGAATGAGGGGCATTTTGGAAGGGGCAATATGGAGATGGGGCATTGTGGAAGGGGCAGTGTGGAGATTCAGGGGCAATGTGGAAGGGGCATTGTGGAGAATGAGGGGCATTGTTGAAGGGGCATTGTGGAGAATGAGGGGCATTGTGATGGGAGCATTGTGGAAGAGGCAATGTGGAGAATGAGGGGCATTGTGGGCAATGTGGAGATTGGGGGGCATTGTGGAGATTGAGGGGCAATGTGGAGATTGAGGGGAATTGTGGGGATTGGGGAAATGTGGAGATTGAGGGGAATTGTGGCGATTGGGGGGCATTGTGTAGATCGAGGGGCAATGTGGAGATTGGAGATTGAGGGGCATTGTGGAGATTGGAGATTGAGGGGCATTGTGGAGATTGGAGATTGAGGGGCATTGTGGGGATTGGGGAAATGTGGAGATTGAGGGGCATTGTGGAGATTGGGGGGCATTGTGTAGATTGAGGGGCAATGTGGAGATTGGAGATTAAGGGGCATTGTGGGGATTGGGGAAATGTGCAGATTGAGGGGCATTGTGGAGATTGGGGGGCATTATGTAGATTGAGGGGCATTGTGGAAGGGGCAATGTGGAGATGGGGGGGCAATGTGGAGGTGGCCAATGTGGTTGAGGGGGGCCAATGTGGTTGGGGGGGCCCATGGCAATTCTTGCACCAGGGCCCGGTGGCTTCTAGTTACGCCTCTGGGAGTCAGTAACTATGATTTTCCATAGTAAGTGACAGGAACAGCATCACCTTGTGACCACAATAGAAAAATGTTGTAAAATTGAGAAAATCAAGTATGACCTGTAATAAATTCCTAATTAAAATCCCCCAGAAGTTGTAGTACCCTTTGCCTTCCTGTATTATATATTTACTTCTCCTTTAAATGAAAGAAAATGGTGGGTGAGCAATGGAATGTTTCACCAGTTTGGCTTACCCAACAAAACAAGCATGGAAGGACCATGGGTCAAGCCAGTGGGCATTGAAGACGAGCAGAACAGAGACATCAGTAGCTGCACAAGAAGAGAACAGACACATCAATGGATCAAGAGAAGAGTTAACAATAGAAACATTAAATGATCAGAGGAGGGAGGAATGTAGAGATAGAGCTTTTTTCCTATGCACCACAGGATTGGAAAGTGTGAAGCAGTACTGGGTGGTCCATAGTACCAAAGGTTGTAGACAGGTCATGTATTATGATAATGGAGTAATGTAACTGGAATTTAACAACATGAAGATGGATCATTTACGAGTCTAGCAAGTGTTGCTTCAGTAGAGTTGGTCATGGGAAAACACCAGAGAGGTCTATCAGAGTCTAAGATCTGAGGACAGAGAACTTCTGGGAAGATACAACAGACCGGTGAGTGGGACTGATCACGTGGCATTGCCCACAGGTTATGGGGCCATTTGCTCAAAACAAAAAAGGAGCAATTCTTGACCAAATCAATTATCCCACAGAGAAACCAAAAATGTATTTGAAATAAATGGTTTTTGAACTACTTGAATGTTACAGAGACCTCTCTAGCTATTAAGAGTTTAAACATCCACAACAAATAAATGAAATATATTATTTGTTCGATATTGTGTAGTTAAGTGACCCACAGCAATTCTGGATATTTCAACTGCATCATAGGGGAGAATAAAAATTCCAACTGATTTAAATGGGGTTTTTAGCCACCCGTTATGGTAGAGCGGTCCCCAATTCATTGCTAGGTATTTCAGAGCTCTCTAGCAATCAAGAAGATAAACTGATTTCCTTTGTGGTCTATGGAGACATATGTAGATAAAAACCATGGTATATTTACCAACTGCAGTGTAATCCAGGACTTTATTATTTAAGCACTGGGGTCATCTCTGTTATATATGACTGTGCTTCTAGATCAAGGGTGGGCAACCTGAGGTCCTGCAGCTGTTGTTTGACCACAACCTCTACCTAAGCTGTGTGGTGCTCAACTTCCCATTGATTTTTTATGATACAAAATGCAAATACAAAACTTACAAATAAACCCAGCACTAGGGTGACCACTTTTCGGAACTGCATTCAGGGACGATGCGGAGGGAAGAGCACACTGCAGAGTTCTAAACACCAGATGGGGAAGTGTCCACTGACTGCTGTGATGGAAAGCAGTGCCTGTGGTGGGCTACAAGATAATGTACATCACATCCAAAGCTGTATACTAGTATTAATATTAGCTCAGTTCTCTGTCTCTAGTGTTTAAAACTCTGTCTGGAAGCCATTTTGTTGTAGTCCAGCAGAGGCATCACTTTCTCTCATAGGCAATGGACAGTTCTCCTTCTAGTCTGTGTTCTGGAGTCTTCATTCCGGGACTTTGTATTGTCCCAGAAGGGGGTTGCATGGGACATGGGACTCAGATTTAAAATCCGAGACTGTCCTGGGCAATCCAGTACATGTGTTCATGTTACCCAGAGCCAGATTATGCAATAGCCTAGGCAGCTTAGCATGGCTGGCTACAGCCTGGCCTGGTGGGGGACTGGATGCAGCCACCCGGACCAGTTTTACTTTCCCATTTGAGATATAACTGAAATACGTGTAACATGCACAGAGAAGAGCCTGTAGGCTAATGGCTGTGCTGACTATGCATTAGTATATGATGTACATTAGAATGATGAGCAACCAGGACTGGCTGGGTACAACAATGTGCTGTGCATGCTCTCATAATGAGCTGCTCACAGCAAGCCAGCCAGGCAAGGTGAGAGCACAGAATAGTAAATCAGAGGGAGATCAGGAGGAAGAGATGTGCTAGCTGTTTCTGACTGATGAGTACCACTGAGGTGTACCAGGAAGCAGGAGCTAGACAGGAGAGCAGAAAGGACTGGGTCTGCATGGCTTTCTGCTGCTGCTGCTGCTTTAGAGACTGCGTGAGATAGGATGAGTGAGTCTGACCCGGTCACCTGACCCTACCAGGCACCTAACCTAGTTTTGGTTTGCTAGCTGATTCTGCCTGCCCTTAGTCTTCTACCACATCAGTAGGTATCACTATTATAGCACAATTTCAATGTTTAACTCTTTGAGTGCCAGAGGGGTGCACAACGGATTGCTTTGCACTCAAAGGGTTAACTCCATGTAAGCATCTTGTATTATTTATTCTTGGCTTTTTTCCATTTCTGAAACAATTAGCATTACACAGTAACATAATAACATAGGGATATAATAACATACTAATATAGTAACATAGTTGATGAGGCTGAAAAAAGACATGCGTCCATCAAGTCCAGCCCATGCCAAGTCACCCCTGTTGATCCAGAGGAAGGAAAAAAAAAACATTGAAGCAATTTCCAAAATTCCTCCCTGACTCCAAATGTCAGTCTGATAGTTCCCTGGTAAACATCCTATCTGTACTGAATCCATAACTCTCAATATTGTTCTGTGTTAGAGAGGTGTCCATTGCTTTTGTGAAAGCAGTTACAGTATCTGCAATTAAAACTCTGCCTTCGTTTTAGTCAAAAGCGTCTTTCCTCTAGTCTTAAAGGAATAGTAATACTTCGTTTTAACTTTATTTTATAGGCATTAAAAAAACATGAAGAACGATATAAGTCTTATCTCTCAAACCTTTATGGTTTGAGAGATATTCACAAGCAAAGTTTCCCCCTCCCTCCCCTTTTACCTAGTGTAAGCCATCTCTTCTCAGATGTGGAATCTAGTCCATAGACCAGACAGATAACAGCAGGAGACAATCTTCTTCCTATGAGAACAATGAAAGCCCTGCCCCCATGACAAGTGTTTCGGGCTTTTTCCCTTATCTTAATTGAAGATTGTCCCTCTCTGTAGTCTACCTGGGCACCTCCCTTCTGATCTGGCTGAACAGTGTTACATCAGTAAAAGGGGCGGGAGGGGGATACTTTGTCATTGAATTACTCCTGAACTACAACTCTGACAGAATTGAAATAACACTCTCCAAAGTCCAAATACCATGATGATTAATTAGAGCTGCTTTTATTATGAAACATTACTATCCCTTTAATGGATGGCCTCTCGTTCTTAGATCAACTCTTTGCATAAATAATTCATTGGATAGTTCTTTGTATAGACTTGAATATATTTGTAAATGGTAATCATATCACCCATTAGACATCTCTTCTTTAATATGAAAAAATAAGGAATTTTTTAAACAGAGTTGCAGTCACTGACTCGGCTCAGTAGTTCTCTGGCTCTTACAGCCAATCCAAACCCTAGTTTGACTGTGTCTCTGAACTGTGAGGCTTGCTCAGCTCTGTGCAAGACAGACTGAACTGCAGAATCTGAAGTCTCTCTCAGATCATTCTTATTGAACATTACAGGCGGCCCTTATAGAAGCTAGTGAAGGTCTTTCAAGTCCAACGCTCGTACTCTATTGTGGCTGCCTGCGCAAAGTGTGCGGCTGCGAGCGAGAGAGTTGCTGTGTTCCCTGGAGAACTGGTTCTTGGGCCATTCTAATGCATTATTGGTGCACAGTGCAGCCCAAATGCAGGATTAGTAATAGGAAGATCAGCACTATTATATACCCCAAGCTGGCAGCAAGACCAGGGCTGGATTTCCCAAGCGGCAAAATAGGCAGCTACCTAGAGCTTCAAATTTTGAGTGGTGGTGCTTCAGCTGTGCTGCCACACCCACTGAATTGTGGGTGTGACCAGAGCAATCTAAATGTCCCTGCACCAGTTTTATATCCTTTTACAGGCTGTTATTTAATCCCTTGGATGCTGTAGATATCAAAGCAAAGTGTTGGAGATCTCTCTAGCATTTCTTTAGCTTGCTTTTTATAGGCCAAGAGTATATAATGTTCCAGGATGGGGCTGGGGCAGAGTAATATAAGGAATTGGGGTGTGGCCATGGGTGGAGCTACAGGTGACTAAAGTGCCTTGCCAAGGTCCAACTGGGATGTAAATCCATCGCTGAGCAAGACATGAGGCAGTAAGAATGTGACCCGAAGTTTAGCCTCCTCAGCCAGTACCTACAAACACCCCTGGTGGTGAGCCCCAAACTTCTGGCTTGCATTCCAACCTAATGCAAGGGGCTCAGCTTTCTGACCCCCAAAACAGCTGGCAGGAGAAGTTATGTGGCTGGACAGTGTAGCCGCACGCTTTTACTTAGCAAAACATGGTCATTTTTCTGTGTGTCCTTATGGGTACCCTTGGTTAGCTCCAAATTTGCTCTGTTTGTCCTGCATACATCAACCCCACGGTCTTACTGACTAAACCTGACAACCTGACCCTTTGAGTGCCAGAGAGGTACACAACGCATTGCGTTGCAATGCATTGGATACCTCTCTGGTATTCAAACGGTTAATGATCCGTGTGCCAGCTAGGGCCACTGGCTGGCCAAAGCCTGCTTCAGCCATTATTACTCATCAGATGCATAGTGTCAGATTAATTGGCCATACTTGAGTCTCAGCATTTGAAATATGTTTTACTAGTATCAAAGCCTGTATACACGGGCTAAAGTGCACCCAGCGGCCCCGGCTGCTGCCCTGGAGCAGAGACAGGTGGTGAGCCGCCCGGAGATCCCTGCTTCGGATCAGCGCTTCTCTCGCTGAACACGCTGATCCTCAACGGGGAGCTCCAGAAGGCTCACAGCGAAGCTCCCTGTGTGCGAAACCACACATGCACAGTCTCTACTGCGCATGTGCGGTTACGTTCACAGGGAGCAACGCATTCTATTACTTTATGTTATAGGATTATATTCCTGCAATACCACAACCTATATCTAAAGCAAAGACTTAAAGAAAATGTTTATCAAAAAAAAATTGACAGCAAAACAATTGCACAATCTTTGTCAAAGAAAAAGTCTTATGGAGATTAATTGGATCCTTTTCTTTGATAAAGATGGTTGTTTTCCTCCAGCTTTGCTAAATGTTGATTTGCCAAGAATCAGAAGGAATGTACACTGGATTGTTCCCAAAATAATTGTATTTGCACGTGGAGCCACTCCTGAACACTGAGTTTGCATTTTACACCCAACATTATCACATCTGTGCAAACAAACAGGGGATGAACCAGCTTTATCTGTCTGCTCTCTGCCTAGTTATCCATCACTTTCCAAAAGGGCTTTATGCGGAAGGCAAGAGAAGAGCAATTCTGGAACAAACCTACTGCACCACAGGCAACAACTGTCAATATCAGACTGGATGGAGGACTGTAGTCTGTGGCTCGCCTCTCCCATAGAATGCCACAGGATAACTGCATGGTCACCAGGGGATCAATTTAAAAAGTTTAAACTCTAATAACTTTGGAATGAAACATCTCACAGCAGAAGGAATATCATTGAATTACTCAGCAGGAGGACCCCTATAATTTATGTTTTAATTTTCATAATAAAGATTTATTACTCCTATAAGTAAATGGGAATTTTTATTTGCCCCTATGGGAACTCTGAGGAGGGTGGAAAAATAAAAGGAAAGTTAAAGGGATATTAATGTTTATTATAACGTAGCTAGCCGAGTCTTCTTTATATTAAAGGGGATCTATCACCCCTTTACAACTTTGTGTAAATAGTTTTCCTATATAGCGAATATGTTTTAAAGTTTATTCTTTTTTTTTTTTTTTTAAACCGGTTGTTTGCAGAAATTAGAACAATAAATAGAGCCCCGCGCCTACTTCCGGTCACACTGCGGTTACCTGATCCTTGTCGCAGCCTGCCGCTCTGCCTCTCTCTGCCCAGCCTCTTCTGATGACGAAGGCTGTCTGTCTGTAAGCTGGAGCTCTCTGATTGGCAGAGATCGATTTCTGGACAATGAGAACGCTCCAGCTTACAGACCTCTCTAGCATTCAAGGAGTTAAAAGCCCAAGTTAATGTACACTAAGAAGGCTTTTTATACATCCTCCCCTATGTTTCTATGGTGCAGCTGGTGTGCTCCAGAATTATTCTACTTTGGCTTTCTGCATACTTCCTTTGTTTTGAATTTCAACACAGTCTTCTTTCTCTCCTCTTCCCTCTCTCGTCCCTCCCACCCACTATATTTTCTTTCTCGCTCTCTCCCTCTCTTTCTCTCTCTCTTACACACACAAACTGTACTTGGTTTATTGTCTTTTCCTAACATGGGATTTCGTTTGTTTTGTTCTCATCAAAAGTGGAATTTCCATTAATCCAAAAATGAAACAAATCAGTTCCTGCTTTATAAAGCTGGTAATCAGATCCGCACAAAGTGCAGGTGTGAAAGGGAGAGGATCGAGCGCAGATGAGAGGAGCCAAACATGGATACGGGGCACAGGAGCGGAGTAAAGGGAAATCTGCCAGGTGCAATATGGGGTAATGTGGGACCTTTTGCAGAAAGTAAAAGATGGGCAGTTTTGGAGAATTACTAACCGCTCACAACTGATGTGATGGAAAATATTACCATTTATTTCAGTCGCAGCTTTTAACATCTTCAATGCTAGATAGGTGTCCAACACAGCTTTCTAGCATTCAGAGGGTTCATATCAATGGGAATTTGGCTAATTTTTTCATTTGTTCCCTATGACGCAGTTGGTATGTTCCAAAATTGTTCATATATTGTTTTCCACATCTTGGAAACGGGACGGAGCACAGATGCACTGTTAGTTCCAAGAAGTAGGAATAGTGTACAGTGCACAGCTGTGAGTTCCAAGGAGCAGCTGTAATGGGAAGTGAGCAGCTGTGAGCTCTAATGAGCAGGTGTAAGGTGCAGTGAGAAGCTGTGAGCTCCAAAGAGCAGGTGTAAAGTTCAGTGAGCAGCTGTGATTCCCAAAGAACAGGTGTAAAGTGCCGTGTATAACTGTGAGTTCCAAAGAGAATGTGTATGGGGCAGTGTGCAGCGGTGAATTCTGAAGAACAGCGATTATGTGCAGTGAGCAGCTGTGAGCTCCAGGGAGCAGGAGTAAGGTGCAGAGCTCACCTGTGAGTGCCAAAGAGCAGTTATATGGCATAGGACACAGCTGTGAGTTTCAAAGAGCCGGCATACGGCACAGAGCACAGATGTGCATTCGGGGGAGCCGGTATAAGGTACAGAGCATAGCTGTGAGCTTCAGTGAGCAGAAATATGATACAGAGCATAGCTGTGAGCTCCAGAGAGCAGGTGTAAGGTACAGAGCATAGCTGTGAGCTTCAGTGAGCAGATATAGGGCGGAGAGCACAGCAGTGAACCCCAGATGGAAGGTATAAGGTAGAGAGCACAGCTTTGAGTTGAAGAGTGCAGGTATAAAGTAAAGAGCACAACTGTGAGCTCTAGAGAGCAGATATAAGGTACAGAGCATAGCTGTGAGCTTCAGTGAGCAGAACTATGATACAGAGCACAGCTGTGAGATCCAGAGAGCAGATATAGGGAGGAGAGCGCAGCCGTGAACCCCAGATGGAAGGTATAAGGTAGAGAGCACGGTTTTGAGTTGAAGAGTGCAGGTATAAAGCAAAGAGCACAGCTGTGAGCTCCAGAGAGCAGATATAGGGAGGAGAGGGCAGCAGTGAACCCCAGATGGGAGGTATAAGGTAGAGAGCACGGCTTTGAGTTGAAGAGAGCAGATATAAGGTGCAGTGTGGTGCTGTGAATTGAAAAGAGCAGGTATAAGATACAGAGAACAGCTGGGAACTACAGAGAGCAGATAAGAAAAATATACAGTGCTAAGCTGTGAGTCCCAAAGGGCAGCTGTACAATGCAGGGCAGAGTATAAGGTACAGAGCACAACAGTAAATCCCAAAGTCTAGCATTAAATGTGTTAAAGGGATAGTAATACTTCATTTTATCTTAACTTTATTTTGTAGGCATTAAAAAAACACGAAGAACGATATAAGTCTTATCTCTCAAACCTTTATGGTTTGAGAGATATTCACAAGCAAAGTTTCCCCTCACTGACCAAATATCACAGTGCCCGTGATTGGTGCTATACACTGTCTATCACCTGCAGGGGGCTCCCATTGGCTGCCTATTGTCTGCCTGCCTCTGATTGCCTATTTATACTCAGCTCGGGCACCCTTTGGTTGCCCTTTCGTGGTGTCTCTGACAGTACCTGTTTGTTCTTCCTGTCATGCTGTTTGGGCCTGTTCCAGTGTTCCAGAGTCCAGAGCTACTGAGTCCTGTGTTCCAGTCTGTTTGCTGTTTGGGGCCTGTTCCAGTGTTCCAGAGTCCAGAGCTACAGAGTCCTGTGTTCCAGTCTGTTTGCTGTTTGGGGCCTGTTCCAGAGTCCAGAGCTACAGAGTCTTGAGTTCCAGTGTTCCTGATTCCACCTGTTCCTGTTCCAGTCTGCTTGCCACTCCGGTTGAACTCCTCCATGACGGCTGATGCTCCGGTTGTTCTGTCTGGCTTGTTCCGGTTGCCGTCTGTTCAGCGGTGCTCGCTGTGCTCCACCTTCACTTGGTCTCAGTATTCCCATCCGGTAGTCATTTGGCGACATTGCTCTCTCTTTCGCCTCGGCGATATTCTCACTGTGTCGTTCCAGCGTGCGGACGCTGGTTTACTCCATTAACCTGCTGGCTGCCGAGACTGTAGGTTCCAGCGTGAGGACGCTGGTTAACTCCATTAAACCTGGTGGCATATTATCCTGTTGGTCACAGCATGCGGACGCTGGTTAACTCCATTAAACCTGGTGGCATATTATACTGTTGGTCCCAGCGTGCGGACGCTGGTTAACTCCATTAAACCTGGTGGCATATTATACTGTTGGTCCCAGCGTGCGGACGCTGGTTAACTCCATTTAACCTGGTGGCATATTATACTGTTGGTCCCAGCGTGCACACGCTGGTTAACTCCATTAAACCTGGTGGCATATTATACTGTTGGTCCCAGCGTGCGGACGCTGGTTAACTCCATTCAACCTGGTGACATATTATACTGTTGGTCCCAGCGTGCGGACGCTGGTTAACTCCATTCAACCTGGTGACATATTATACTGTTGGTCCCAGCGTGCGGACGCTGGTTATCTCCATTTAACCTGGTGGCGTATTATACTGTTGGTCCCAGCGTGCGGACGCTGGTTAACTCCATTAAACCTGGTGGCATTCTATACTGTTGGTCCCAGCGTGCGGGCGCTGGTTTACTCCATTAACCTGGGAGATTACTACTGTTAGTTCCAGCGTGCGGACGCTGGTTGCTCCATACTACAGTTACGTGCTGTTGGTTCGTGTCCCTGTCATTGTCTCTTGACGATCATTGTCACCTGTTGGTCTCCTCCTTTGGGGCTGTCCTGCCCGGTATTGGTGAGGCCGGTAGAACCGGTACATTCCATCTCACGGTTGCCTTACCAGGTATTGGCAGGACCGGTAGAGCCTCATCACAGTATTCCTTGAGGCTGCCTTGCCCGGTATTGGTAAGGCCGGTAGAACCGGTACATTCCATCTCACGGTTGCCTTACCAGGTATTGGCAAGGCCGGTAGAGCCTATCCACAGCATTTCCCGAGGCTGCCTTCCCCGGTATTGGTAAGGCCGGTAGAACCAGTATATTCCATCTCACGGTTGCCTTACCCGGTATTGGCAAGGCCGGTAGAGCCTGCTATTGCTATCCCTTATAGCCGCCTGGGTTGCCTTGCTCGGTATTACTGGCAAGGCCGGTAGAACCTGTTCTATTTCTCAATTGCTCAATTATATTGTATGTATATGTATGTGAACCCTATGGGGATTGCTTTAACTTTTCAATAAAGTTATGCTTTAAAGGCCGGTAGAACCTGTTCTATTTCTCAATTGCTGAATTATATTGTATGTATATGTATGTGAACCCTATGGGGATTGCTTTAACTTTTCAATAAAGTTATGCTTTTACCTAAACCTTTTGTCTGAGCGTCTTAACAAACCGTGACACCAAAACGGCCAAGTCTGCCATCTAGCTGTCAGATTTGGAATTCGGTCCGCAGATCAACATGTGGCTCTTCAGCAGAACCGAGATTGCAAGATATAAAAATAACTATTTCATTGGAAGGGTCTAAAAAGTGTGCTTGCAAACCAGGCACACTTTGTAGACTATCTGAATGAAGTAGTTCTTCTTATATCTTGCGATCTCTGCTCTGCTGTAGAGCCATGGCCGGTCCGCGGACCGGATTCCAAATCTGACAGCTAGATGGCAGACTTGACAGTTTTGGTCAGTGAGGGGAAACTTTGCTTGTGAATATATCTCAAACCATAACAGTTTGAGAGATAAGACTTATATCGTTCTTTATGTTTTTTTAATGCCTACAAAATAAAATAAAGATAAAACGAAGTATTACTATCCCTTTAAAACACCCATTTAACTCAATGGGGGTTATTTATCCCCTCTGGGGCAGTTAATTGCTCCAGAACTGCACCTTTTTATCTTATTGAATTGCACCTAAAATCACACAGACGTATGATAAACAGTCCCCGTTTTTCTGTCCTGTAAGCTGCAGGTGACATGTTAAGGTGTTTGAGAGTTGAGCCTGCAGCTTATTCATTTTGTGAGAGGTCAGTTACAGTCCGTCCAGGAACAGATTCAACACCAAAGGCCTGAAAACAGAGCAATGTTTAGAGAGCAAACAGCGAGGCTAGCTGTGTTTTCCGAGCACTTTCCTTTATTGCTCTTGGGGGTCGGATCACTAGGCTCTCGGGTCACAGAGGAAAGGAGAGATAAAGCCTTTGATCCAGATTCAGATATAAACACAGGGATCAGTCTTGTGCTTACAGTAAAAATACGCACCCCAGACCTTTTGCTTTGTATGGGAAACTCAGTCTCAGAGTCAGCACTTAAGAAAGCACCTTGAATAATCCTAGAAAATGTCCCGTCTTTATACACTGCCCTATCCTACAGACTATTTTTTAATTTATTTGTTTAACCAGAAAGAATACATTGAGATTTATCTTGTTTTCAGGTATGTCCTGGATGTGGGCAGACTTCCTATTAGAGTAAACAGCCACTTGGGGAAAGCGAACCCAGGTTTAGTACTCAAAAGCTACCAACAGGCCAGAAACCTGTATTTAAAGGGATAATATCATGTAATATGCAATATATATATACACTTTATTCAAAAGTTATTGCAGTTTAAACTTACATTTTTGTGGGAAATACCTCCATGGCCTGACATTTTATGTTTAGCTGTTATTACATTACCCCATAGAGGGTTATTGTCACTGACCACAGACTGAAGTAACAACAGCACCACCAGAACATTTCAGGCCATTGGAGTACTTCACCCAAAAATACAAGTGTCAGCTGCAATTATTTTTAGGAGCACCGTTGATTAACTCATCAGCATAAAACCAATCCTGTCCCTTTCAAGGGGATCTTTCAACTCAAGAAATCTTTGTTCTATATAAAAAAGGGGTAAAACTTCATATATGTTTATGTATTTATTAGCTCTGTATTCATAAAGGTGAACCGGTTTAAAGTTTGTCTTCGGTATGTTGCATACGGTACAAGCTGTACCGCAGACTAGAAATCTTAAGGCTGGCCAACCTCTTTTTGGATGAAACCCCAACCACCACCTAAGAGGCGGAATGAGATCTAACCAGCATCTAAAGTGGTGCGCACTGAGACCCTATCACCGAGAGAAGAGGCAGGCTTAGGCTAGGACTTGAGGAAAGGAGATTTCGTCTACAACAGTGGAAGGTATTCTTTACAGTAAGAACAGTAAAGGTATGGAATTCACTGCCTGAAGAGGTGGTGCAATTAGATGCCTTTAAAAAGGGCCTGGATACTTTTTTAAAGGGATGGTAATACTTAAGATGTAAAAAAATATATATTGTAGTGTTTATCTCACTGCGTAAAACAAGAGTACTCTCACTGCTGAAAGGTGTTTTATTCAAAAGTTATTACAGCTCAAAGTTGAATTTTTTAGGTTCAATATCACAGTGGCCTGAAATTGTACAGTAGCACTGTTGCTACACCATCCTATGGAGATTTATGGTCTATGGACCAGAGCTGTCCATAGGATGGTGTAACAACAGCGCCACTGTACAATTTCAGGCCACTGTGATATTGCACCTAAAAAATTCAAATTTGAGCTGTAATAACTTTTGAATAAAACATCTTTCAGCAGTGACAGTATCCTTGTTTTACTCAGGGGGATAAACACTACAATATATATATATATTACTATCCCTTTAAAAGAGCAGAACATAGAGGGCTGTGTATGTTATTATTGGGAATCATATGTATTTAGTTCTTGTTGATCCAAGGAGAAAAATCTATTGCCATTTGGAGTCAAGAAGGAATTGTTTCACCCCATTCAAAACAGAATTTGAAATTGTTGAAATAAGGGTTTTTTTTGTCTTCTTTTGGATCAATAGTGGTAAACAAGAATAGGAAAAGGTTTTCATCCTAAACTACTATGTAACTATGTATATATGTAGCATATGCGCAAAGACTGGCAGCAATGAGGAGGGAGAGCGCTGCCAATCATTTCCAATTTTAGCAAGATGGCTGCTCTCTTTCTCCTGTATGCGCTGCAAACACAAGGTCGTTTTAAGCATGGGGGACATTGGCATAGCATTTAACTGTTATTTTCGTATGTTGAACATCCTATATAATAATTCGCTAAGATGTTTGTCAGAAGCCATCATGAACAGTAGAGAGTGTCCGACCGCACAGAATGCTGGGAGTTCTGTGCTGGGAGCATTCTGTGCTTTTGGGCACTCTCTACAGTGCATGACTGCGTCAACGGCAGGACACTGAGCAGGACCGGCCTCTTAACCCTTTGAGTGCAAGAGGGGTATGCAACACTTTGCAAATCAATGCGTTGCGTACCCCTCTGGCACTCAAAGGTGTGCTGCTGATCCATTACCTCATCATGTAGGAGGAAAGAGCGGTGCCCTGCCTGCTTGGCTACTGCACCTGAACTTGTTGTTGCTATCGGTGTGTCTTGCAACACATTGGGCTGCTACCAATGACAGGAAGCCACTCTGGCCACTTGGATCACTCCATAAGACCTTCAAAAGACCAACGCACGACTGGTACAGTGAGGGCACTATAGTTCTACTAAATGTGGTGTGGGATAGAATTGGGGTGCGACAGCCTCCATAAGTTGATGGAAGGGCTTACCGTCCACCAAATTGAAAGTTGTACCCCCAACGGCTATGAGCTGTGCAATGAGGCATGTAATTTTCCTGGACTGCTGTCTGCACATCCCTGTGGAATGAAACCAACCAAAATCTTCCAGTGTGGCCTGTATTGACTTTGGGATGGGCTGTGACTGTCTGCTGCTTTTACTAGGACCAGATGTGGCATGATCTCCCTGCCCTTTCTCCTGCCTACTGGTGGTGAGTGTTACACTGGTAAATGTAGTAGTGCCACCATGTTCTGCACTCATCAACAATGACTTGTGGTAGTGGTTCAGGTGTTGGTTCATTCCAGAGATGGATAGATGACCCCACACCCTCCCACGGTTCACGGTTGACTTCCCTGCCATACAATTTACATTTCGCTAGCTGGCCATCGCCAAGTTTCACGAAATGGTCTCACGCTTTGGAGCGACGGATGACATTGGAAGGTGGTGAAGAAGAAACTGGGGTGACACTTTCTTCATCTTCACATGCTGGAGCAACCTCACTATGCTTTTTTTTTGTACATACCTTTACAGGGGTACTAGTAGACCCAAAGATGGCAGGTGGGATGTTTGTACTGGGATTGTAGGAGGATGGAGTAACACTGGTGGCAGAGACACTAGCAGCTACTACCTGCCTGGGAGACTCATTTGGAACTGGAGAGGCAGGTGGGGTGTTTTTATCAATAGGAGACAGAATTGTAGCTGGAGAAACAGGAAGAGTACTACGTGCAGCAGTAGAAAAATGAAGCTCAGGAGAATAATCAAGGTCAGTGGAAAAATCAAGCTCAATGGAAAAAATCAAGCTTAGCAGGCCTTGGTCCCTCATATTCTTCTTCTACCTCTTGTAGGTTTGGACAGGAAGAAAAATCATCAGCAGCAGATTTTGGGGAGAGCTGGTGAATTCGCTCTTCTGCCTGGTGACTACTGGGAAATGGTAAATTATCTCGCTCAATAACCTTTTTGGAGACGATATGCTCAGTGACAGTGGTGGCAGGAGAAATTTTCTCAAAATACTCCAATAATTCAAGTTTGGGCTGCTTGCACAGACGTTCGCTGTAAACCCCCCGCGTTGATACTGCCTGCAGTTTCCCACCAGTAGTGTTCATGTTCAACACGCTAGGTGTCCCCAGGTTTATAGAATTGGCTGTAGCGGAGGTGCTGACGGAACTGGCAGTGGCACTAGTCATTGTGCAGGTGGTTCTGGGGGGATCATCACGAAACAGCTGACGAGAGATGGGTGATGGCCACTTTGTGATCTTAGAGGAGGAACTGGACCTCTCTACCCTGCTAGTAGAGGTAGAACGACCTGCAGTTCCCTTCTTTCTAGTTTTTGGTTTGGACTGCTGCTGCTGTGTATGACTAGCACTACTCAAAGTACTCTTCTTTCCCCACCTGCTGCTGCTAGCTCTGCTTGAAAGCAAACGCACTGTGGTGGTGTTGGTGGTTTCTGGGTCACTGCAGCTGGTACCAGGACGAGGAACATCTGGTTGTTCACTAGGACTCAAATCCATTACGGATAGGTAGGTAGTGAACGATTATAGTTTTACAACTTTAAAACCTGCACACACGACAACTGTGACACTGGCAGTGTGACTCTGAAAATTATTCAAACAAATAACTTGTATTATGAATATTTGTAATAAAACCAACACAGGTGACTCTCCCTTGCGGTGGAGAAAAGGCACCATGCCTGCCTATACAAGTGTGACACTGGCATTGTGACTGTAAATTATTCAAACAAATAACTTGTAGTTTATATATTTTTAATAAGACCAACATAGGTGACTCTCCCTTGCGGTGGCTAACAGGCACCCTGCCTGCCTATACAACTGTGACACTGGCAGTGTGACTCTGGAAATTAGTCAAACAAATAACTTGTTGTTTCTATATTTTTAATAAAACCAACACAGTTGACTCTCCCTTGCGGTGGCTAAAAGGCACTCTGCCTGCCTATACAACTGTGACACTGGCATTGTGACTCTGGAAATTAGTCAAACAAATAACGTGTAGTTTCTATATTTTTAATAAAACCAGCACAGGTGACTCTCCCTTGCGGTGGCAAAAAGGCACCCTGCCTGCCTATACAACTGTGACAATGGCAGTGTGACTGGAAGTTAGTCAAATAACTTATAGTTTATATATTTTAATAAAAAAAAACGACACAGGTGACTCTCCCTTGCGGTGGCGATAAGGCACCCTGCCTGCTTATACAACTGTCAGACTGGCTGATGTGACACTGAAAATTATTCGAAGAAAACCCTAATATTTTTTATATTTTGTACAGGAACAAAGATGACTCTCCCTTGCAGTGGCAACAACTGGCACTAATGCTGGCTGCCTGCCTATATCTAGCCTAATGCTACCTGCCGGACTACACAACAACTGGACACTCTCTAATCTCTTCTTCTCTCTCTGAGCTCCAACAACGCAATGAGGAAATGCAGGCTGTCTGCCTGGGTGACTGTGTCATTAGTCCAACCCCCATCATGAAACAAAAAAGCTTATTGGAATACAGACAAAGAGGGAAAGTAGTGCATGAAACGGAGAATGGAATTGGACTAGAGATATGGAGGGAAAAATATGGAGGGAAAGTAATCGAGCGCGCGCAGGTAGTACAAAAAAGATCCGACTACGAATAGTCCTGGTCCGAAAGTAATCGAAGTTTTCAGAAATTTTCGAATGTTGAAAGTGACAACGACTTTCGGACCAGGGCTGCTCTGAGTCGGATCTTTTTTGTTGAATGATCCTTGTGTGTTGGATGGTCCGAATGTCTCCGAATGACACCTTTTTCGACTAATTCCGGATTTCTCCGAATCAATTCGCACAAGTCTAGTATATTTATATAGATATTGGGATGGGGGTTTTGAGGTGGTGAAAATTCCACTTTAATCAGGGATATCCTTAAATCCTGAACTACTGGTAGCCTTTAAGGACCATACTTGGGTACACCTAACTTAGGGGCTACTAACTATGTGGGTGTCTAACTGTTCTGGCCATACTTATTGTGCTGATATAGCCCACTTTCCCAGCCCACCCCCTTTTGTTAATTTTAAAATTTATATTAATGTTGTGAAGTAAGGCAAACAATACCACATAGATTCCAACTGAAATGGGGCTAAAGTAATTATACTATAAATCTTCCAGATGAAATTGAACTATGCAAGTGATAACACAGAGCTTACAATTGAAATGGAGTTACATTACTGATCCCACAAAGCTTACAATTTAAGTAAAGCTACACTAGTGATATCATAGAGCTTACAACTGAAATGGATAATGCTACTAGTGTAGCTCCATTTTTATTGTAGCTCTGTGATATCACTTGTGTAGCTCAATTTCAATTATAAGCTCTGTGATATCACTAGAGTAGTTTCATTTACAGCAGCAAGGATGTGATTAAGTTAAGGCAGTGGCTCTCCAGCCTAGACATATGACTGGCCCAGGAGGCAATTGACAATCTGCCCTCAGGCCAGCCCTCCCCTGCCTGCACCTCTCTCTTTAATTCACTCCTGTTTGCTTCCCTTGTCCTGCTCCTCTACCTTGCCTCTCCTTGACCTGCTCTCTTCCATGTTCTCAGCTTAACATCCCTTCAGCCCTTCCATTTACTCTTCTCACTCATTTCCTCATTACCCTACCTTCTTGATCATTGCCCCCCATTCCATCTCCTCTGCCCTCTCACATCCATTCAGTCTCTTTAGCCTGCCCTTTGTCTTCTTCTCACACAGGCACCCCTGCCCCTTCTTGCTCCCGCCCTCTACAGCTCTTATGGGAACAGATGGTAAGAAAAAATGTGAGGGTGCACTGTGCATCACCAAAATAGTTCTGTCAGCTGTACAAAAGCCAAAACCATGTCAGGCTAGAAAGCCAATCACTAGAGTATTCAGGACCTGTATGTGCAGTCCAATAAGCCTGAACAAGGATACTTCAAAGTCTTCCAGTCTGTTTCATGAGACCAGGAAGGGATCCCTAGGAGGTCTCTTTTTTGTAACCCTAGATAGGGTACAATCCACATAATAATTGTGTCATGTTCATGGACTGCAGACTACTATCAGAACCACTATATTCTGTTGCCAGGCAGTCTGGTGTCAGGCAGTCTGCTAGCACTACAATAATTTATTTTATGTGCAAAAACATACAGTCAGTACATCATGTTTCTTGACAAATGTTTGTAAGACTGAAGTGGGCACCCTACTGCAGACATCTCTCAAACCGCTACAATCAACGCGTTTCGCGTGAAAACACGCTTACTCATGATCATTTGCACATAAAATAAAGAATTGTTGATTTTAACATTTCACCTAGTCCTCGATGTATGACCTTGGTGCACCAATATTCTTGTGTATGCTATAGTTGAAAGGTGTTTGGAAAAACCTTATGGGAGCACAAGGGACGGTGGATGATAGGTGTTATCTCAGTTAAGGGAATGAGGACTTTTACTATGGTTCACAAAGGGGAATATGCTTGAAGCCGAATGTATGCTTATGGTCCTGGGTGGAGCAGCTTGTTTCTATGTTTCGATGCGATTGCAAGTCTGCTAGCATTCCAAGATAATTTTATCTCTGGGCATGTGCACTAGTGCTTGTGACAGTGGCCTCCCTTCAGAGGGTCACTACGTTTAAAGGGGGCTGTCTGGGAAATTATATTAGCCTGTATACAACAGGACCATGGGCAGGGCTCTCAAACCCTGAGCTCTGCCGGCAACCCATGCATTGGCTGGTTCAAAATACCCAGAGATGGGAAGACCTTCTGATTGGTTACTGGTCCTTGAGAGCTATTAGCAGGAGGAGCTGGAACCTTTAGTCACCTTTGAGTTCCGGGAGTGGGGGGCATATAAAGGAGGCTGAAAATGCAGATATTGTTCTGCTTGTGTCAGGAATGTCAGCACAGTTTGGGCACAATCTCAGTATGTGCTCCAATACTCAAAGACAACTTTTGACATCAGCTAGCAGTGAATTCAGCTCCTTTTCATCCTGGTTCTGTTTTTCATCAGGGAACCCACTGTGGGAACCCAGTACAGTAGGGATCTTCCACCACAGGTATTCTGGACTGTTTCATTGATTTTTCATGTTTAAAGAGATAATAGTATTTAAAATGTAAAAAAAAATGTTTATCCCCCTGAGTAAAACAAGGGTACTCCCACTGCTGAGAGGTGTTTTATTCAAATGTTATTAGAACTCAAACTTGAATTTTTTAGATGCAATATCACAGTGACCTGAAAGTTTACAGTTTTGCTATACCATCCTATGGAGATTTATGGTCAACTGACCAGAGCTGTCCATAGGACGGTGTAAAAATAGAGCCACTGTACAAGCATCATCATGCAACCTCCTAAATGTTTCTGGGGGTCTCTGTGCACGACATAGATTCCACCACTGGAACTCCATAGCTACTGTTTCCTTGGGAGACCAAATGAAAGACTGCCTATCATTTATGAAAAAGGGATGCTTCCAGATGTACAGCTACTTTCCGGGAGCATGTCTGGCTGTCTGTAGCTCCCTTACTCTGGACCAGTGGTTCTCAAGCTTTTTTTGCTCAAGGCACACCTAACACACAGTCTGGAATTTTCGGGGCACCCCTATTATTTTATGACATTTGTCTAGGGTGTAATGAAGGTTACAAATACATAAATATAGCGTTATTGTTAGACTTCACAACTAAATTAAACATATTGTGCATAGTAATAACCTTAAATATACAGTTGGAAATCTACATTCACATTTTTTTCAAAGCCTTATAGATACAATGGGGCACCCTAAGTGAATGCCCGTGGCACACCAAAGTGCCACGGCACCCTGGTTGAGAAACACTGCTCTGGACTATTGCAGTGACTGGCTTTTTTGTGATTGTGTGTTTTCTTTGACAGGCCTGTCCTTGGCTTCCGAGAACAAGAATATAATGAAGATCTTTGGTTTGTTCATATTGGGAGTAGAATGCAGGTAAACCTTAGAAGCACAGAAATTGTAATATCTATGACAATTGGAGGGTATATGGGGATTTTTGGCCGCAGATGTTAACACTGGCTCATTTTTTGTATCCCTTGATATCTGTAAGGTGTTAATTAACAAATTAAATTTGTTCGGGTGGATTAATTATGTGAGTATTGATAATGTGTACGACCTTTTATGAAGAATATTATATTTGTATTCTGGATTGTCCTCTATAGGGACATGTGTTTTGAAATGATTTAATGGTGGTAGTCTTATTGGGTATGGTATGATTGTTATTGTTTACACGTATTTATGTCAATTGATGATGTCTCATGTCTGTGAGAGGACACTCTGGTGACATAATACTCCAGGCTTGGAGTAATGTTACTTACATCCCAAGTGTCCTCTTCGATACCCAAATCCCTCTGTCCCTCTTTCCTACCCTAGTGTCCCTCTGTTTAGGAGATCAGACTGTGTGGTGTGTATATAAGTATCACACTGCTCCACAGCAATAAAACTCACATTAATGTTTGTTTAAACTCCAGTATAAGTGTTTATAAATTAGTCTGTGTAAATAAAATACTTTGGCCTTGCTGTAAATCATTTATTCAGTCAGTAGGTCATAAAAATAAATCTAAAAATTCTCAGTAATGCCCAGTCACACCCCCCAGCGACACCCCCTAAAACAAAAGTCATACCTCCTAACATTTCCAATGGCCAAAGAGGGACACTTGTGTTTCAGGTGGAGGCGTGGCTGTTGGGTAGGGCATTGCCAAGAACTTTTAGGTTATTTCATGACCTATTGACACCTCTTTTGTAACTGAATAAATTGTTTAGAGCATGAATAAAGTATTTTATTTACACATACTACTTTATAAACACATATACAGAAGTTTAAATGAGTATTAATGTATTATTGCTTTGGAGCAAAAGGAAACACTTATAGACACACCACACAGTCTGATAAACTAAAAAGAGGGACACCAGGGTGGGAAAGAGGGACAGAGGGATTTGTGCCTCAAAGAGGGACACTAGGGAGGTATGCAAAAGTGTCTGTCTTCAGTCATTTGAAATGTTGGGAGGTATGATGGTAGATTTTCATTGGTGGACCTGTGATGTCATCATCTGTAGTCCTTACCCTTGAGCGGTAACTGGGATCTGGTGATGCCAGTGGTGGAGAATGGTGTCAGAATTATGTGTTTATTACTAGATAATGTAAATCCGTTTTCTTCTATTTATATTGGTAGTTGAAATGTTCACCTTTCTTTTTATTTGCCCTGATGAAGCAGCATTTTAGGTGAAAAGCACATTGGGCTATGATTGTTTTTCAGCTATTAAAATGCTTAGTTTATTTATTTCATTGGTCATGTTATGTTCCACTTGCTGACACCATGATAGTAGCTATGTTTTAGCTGAAGCAGCTGATGGCTGGTTGAAGTGGTTGCAAGGAGAAAACCAAGAGGCCAGTGGTTCTTGTTTATGAATGGTATACCAGCCTGGGATAAAAGCCAGTTCAAGAGCAAATCAGAAGAGGCCTTGTACACCTTACTGTTATGGGAGGAGCTTCCTGACGGGTGTCTTGGTGAAGGTGCGATAACAAGGAAAACTGAAAAATAAATATTCCTGCGTTTAATGTGCATGAGTTTTAATTGTGCATTCAGACTTCATTCTTATTATGCATGAAAACATAACATAGTAACATAGTAGATAAGGCTGAAAAAAGACATGCTTCCATCAAGTCCAGCCCATGCCAAAAACACCCCTGTTGATCCAGAGGAAGGCAAAAAAAAAGCCCTCTAGAGCCATTTCCAATCTAGTCCCAAGTGTGTGTATGTGGGGGGAAATTATTCCTTCCTGACTCCAATTGGTAGTCATATAGTTCCCCGTATCAATATCCTATCTGCTTTGAAGCCATCTGTCATAATTGTCAATATTGTTCTGTGCTAGATAGGCATCCATTGCATTTTTGAATGCAGTTGCATTATCTGCAAGCACAGAGGCAAAGAATTCCATAGCCTTACCGCCCTTTCTGTAAAGAATCCATGCCTTTGTTTTAGTCAAAAACGCCTTTCCTCTAGTCTTAATGGATGACCTCTTGTTCTTAGCTCAGCTCTTTGCATAAATAATTAATTGGATAGTTCTTTGTATTGGCCTTGAATGTATTTGTAAATGGTTATCATATCACCCCTTAGACGTCTCTTCTCTAATGTAAACAAACCCAGTTTAACTAGTCTCTCTTTATAATTCAGATCCTCCAATCCCTTTATCAGTTTTGTTGCACGTCTTTTCACCTTTTCCAGTTCAGTAATGTCTTTTTTTAGAACAGGCGCCCAAAATTGTACTCCATATTCTAGATGAGGCCTAACCAAGGATTTATACAGAGGTAGGATAATATTAGCATCTCTTGCTTCTACACCTCTTTTTATGCAGGCTAGTACTCTATTTGCTCTTGCAGCAGCTGAGTGACTCTGCACACTGCTTTGAAGTCTATTGTCTATCAGTACTCCTAAATCTTTCTCTAATGAGGATTTCCCAAGTTGTTTCCCATTTAGAGTATATGTAGCAAGTTTGTTTCTACAACCCAAATGCATAACCTTACATTTATCTACATTAAATGTCATCTGCCACTTTTCTGCCCATTCACTTAGTTTATCTAAATCCTTCTGTAGGAAAAAAACATCCAGCTCTGTATGTATTTCCTTACATAGCTTAGTGTCATCAGCAAAGATTGAGATGCTACTTTCAATTCCCACTTCTAGATCATTAATAAACAAATTAAAAAGCATTGGGCCCAGGACTGAACCCTGCTTCACCCCACTTATAACCTTAGACCAGTTTGAAAAAGTTCCATGTACAACAACTCTCTGCCATCTGTCATTTAACCAGTTCTCAATCCATGTACAGATAACACAGCCCAAACCGAAGCCTTTTAATTTATGCAGTAACCTGTTGTGAGGCACTGTGTCAAAGGCTTTTGCAAAATCCAAGTATACTACATCAACAGCAATTCCCCTGTCCAAATTACTACTCACTCTTTCATAAAATGCAAGTAAATTAGTCTGACATGATCTGTTCTTCATGAAACCATGCTGATTCCTACTAATGAAGAAGGGACCTAGTTGTCTTGAAAGCTTGCATACAGGATATACCCTGCAATATATATATATATATATATCTATATATATATATATAGATATATATATATATCTTATATAATAATTCACTAAAACGTGTATAACGACAAAGTCATGCGCAGTAGAGACTGCTGATTGTGCTGCAGTCATGCTCAGTAGAGACTACCTATGCCGCGGCTGATACAGAGCTTGACGCTCTGAAGGAACTACTGCACATGACTGCCCCACGACCGGCTGGCAGTGGCACTGTGGCCCGTATAACGGGCTCTTCAACATATATATATATATATATATATATATATATATATATATATATTATTTATTTTCCAATATTAAGTATTATTTCACTTTAAATGGTGCCCTTTAACCCCCCTGAAGTCCAATCTAAAACAAAGGGAGTCTGGAGTATTTTTATTTCTCTCCTATTGTGTAGTTGGTTTGCTCCAGAATTCCACCTCATTTCTTTGGTACATAAAGTTCAGTGTCACAATCTCAGCTCAGTTTTCCCTGTTTTCCTCTTCATTAATATTCATGGTTCTTACCCCCATAATCCCGCTGCCACTCCATGTAAGCAGCATCGTGTGAGAAGTGACAGAAGAGTCATTACGAAGTCACACTGGACAGACGTAGGCATGCAATATCTAGTGTAATTGCTCTGGTCTTTACTGAGACTTGATGAACAGCTCCAGGCAACTCTGAGGCAGATGTGTGGCAGGATGGAAGAATAATGTGGAACAAGAGGGGCTTCTGAGGACAAACGCCAAGCTTAAATACATGTTTTAACCCATTGAATGCCAGAGAGGTTTAAACTCATTGCTACTATCTAGCACGCAAATTGTTAAAGCGGAACTACCTCACCCTAAAATAGAGTCCCCCCATCAATTAAACATGCTTATAAATAGTGCTATTATCGAGCATAAGTACCACATTATTCAGAAATCCTACCTCTTCTGAGACTGACGACCAGGCTTCTTGCTTTAGAGGCATCTGCGCTCCTGCACCTTCAGTCTCTTCCTGTTACCTTAAGGTACAGGTGCACAGATGGCGCTAAGCCAAGATGGGAGTGATAAAGAGGTGATCCAGGGGACATACTTCCACAGGGATGTCATGTCCACGGTTTCTGTGTTGCTCAATATAATAAATGTTCTGAGATAGATTTAGTTTGACATATATCAGTAGGGTGACCACATTTCCGTTCTGCCATTCCGGGACGTGGTCACCCTACAAAAGCCTCTTCATCGCCACATTGCCCCTTGATGCCCTACCTTGAGTCCCTGGTGGTCTAGCGGCGTGGAAAGTGCTCTGTGCCTCCTCCGGCACAGAGCTGAAGCTCCCCCGCGCTGTGCTCAGTAATGCAGAGCGCTGGGAGATGATGTCATCTCCCAGCGCTCTGTATTACTAGAGCGCTTGCCTCCAGATCATGCTCAGCTGCATTGCCGCCCTGGATGTCAGCCTGCAAGCGGTGTGTCATATCATGGACGCCGCGAGGGAGCGCTGGTTTATGCTACCAAGCGCTCCCTCGCGGCGTCCATGATGTGACACACCGCTTGCAGGCTGACATCCAGGGCGGCTTGGCTTCATTCCAGGACACTTCATTGTCCCGGTTGGAGATGACCCGGGACGCGGGACATAGCCCTGAAATAAGGGACAGTCCCGGACATTCCGGGACCCGTGGTCACCCTATATATCAGTACATGGGCTACATCAACAAACAGCCAGACTAAGTGGATAAGTGTTATTACTGGTGAAGTCTGTTACAACCTTAGTAAAACAACAACTCAACTTACTGGAGAACCCAATGCTCACCCCTGGATTTCCATGTGTGCGCTACCCATTGAAATCCTATGGTGAACATTGGGTTCCCCAGTAAGTCAGTTTCACAATAACAGTGTGAATCAAAGACTATTTCCCTGCATGTTCCATCTGTCCTGCTTGTTAGTTCTCTGCTAAGTCACATAGCTGTTTGTTTGGTTATCCCCTTAAACACAACAATTGATGCAGACGAATGTTCAGTGTTGCACCAGTTGTTGTGCTAAGGGGTATGTATTGTTCAAATTCAACCCACAACATCGACATATAATACTATATGTATACTCATGTTATATGGCTCCAGGGATGGATTGCCGGTTGAATTTGTACAACTGTGTGTGTGTGTATATATGTGTGTGTGTGTGTGTGTGAACCCATGTTGTTCAAGCTGGTCGGAACTTATAGGCACGTCATGGATTCTGGGAGCGCAGCGTGGCTGCACACCAATCTGCGATCCCAGTATTAATTGCAGGAAACCCCTGGTCCTGTAGGACCTCTCACCCCCGGATTGCATGGTTGTTAAGGTGTTAATCCCTTGAAGAGAAAATGGGTCCTATTTATAAAGAAAAAACTGCTGCAGTTGTGGGACAAACCAAAGGCACTAGAAGGAAAAAAAAAATGTTCAGGATTCAAGTCCAGCATTCAAGGGGTTAATTGACCCATTTAACTCAAAGGGAAGTTTTACCTGTTCCCCTATGATGCAGTTGCTCCAAAATTTCTCCATTCCTACTTAGTACATCAGCCTCATAATGAAGCATTCTGGGGTAAACCAACTGCACCGCAGGAGTCAAACTTCCCCAGATTCATGGTGCTTTAAAGGGAGCTTTTTAATGCATTGCAAAGCATTGCATTGGCGATCTTTCTGACATTGAAGGGGTTAAAGGAATAGTAACACTTAAAGGGATAGTAATACTTGAAATGTAAAAAAAATATATGTTGTAGGGTTTATCCCCCTGAGCAAAACAAGGTACTCCCACTGCTGAAAAGTGTTTTATTCAAAAGTTATTACAACTCAAAGTTGAATTTTTTAGGTGTAATATCACAGTGGCCTTAAATTGTACAGTGGCTCTGTTCTTACACCATCCTATCGACAGCTCTGGTCCCGGGACCATAAATCTCCGTAGGATGGTGTAGCAACAGCGCCACTGTACAATTTCAGGCCACTGTGATATTGCACCTAAAAAATTAAAATTTGAGCTGTATTAACTTTTGATTAAAACACCTTTCAGCAGTGGGAGTACCCTTGTTTTCCTCAGGGGGATAAACCCTACAACATATTTTTTTTACATTTTAAGTATGACTATCCCTTTAAAATATATAGTAACATCTGTATTGTAAGGTTTGCCCTCCTGAGTACAAAAGTACACTAACTGCTGACAGTTGTTTTATTCAAAAGTTACAGCAGGTCAAACTTGAATTGTTTAAGTGCAGTATCTCAATGACCCGGAATTTTATAGTGGCGCTGTTGCTGCACCATCCTATGGAAAGTTCTGGTCCATAAACTTCCATAGGATGATGTAGCAACGTTGCCACTGTAAAATATCAGACCATTGAGATACTGCACTTAAACAATTCAAGTTTGACCTGCTAGAATTTTTGAATAAAACACCTCTCGGGCGGGGGGGTACCCTTGTTGTACTCAGGAGGATAAACTTTACAGTATAAATTTTACTAAATAGTAGATGTTACAATCCCTTTAAAATCCTCATTTCTATTTGCTGTAACTTTAAAGGGATAGTAATACTTAAAATGTAAAAAAAAAAAATATATAAGTTGTAGGGTTTATCCCCCTGAGTAAAACAAGGGTACGCCCAATGCTGAAAGGTGTTTCATTCAAAAGTTATTAATTTTCAAAGTTGGATTTTTTAGGTGCAATATCACAGTGGCCTGAAATTGTACAGTGGCACTGTTGCTACACGATCCTATGGATAGCTCTGGTCAGTTGACCATAAATCTCCATAAGATGGTGTAGCAACAGCGCCACTATACAATTTCAGGCCACTGTGATATTGCACCTAAAAATTTCAACTTTGAAAATTAATAACTTTTGAATGAAACACGTTTCAACAGTGGGAGTGCCCTTGTTTTACTCAGGGGGATACATTCTACAACATATTTTTTTTTACATTTTAAGTATTACTATCCCTTTAATTTGTCTCTTATGCTCCAGAATTGCTCATCAATTCATACATATGAGTGTATGTTTCACCAAGACAGCTGGAACACATTCAGGTGAAACCACCGCCCTCATTGCTCCTAAAGGGAGGTGAGTCTGTGATGTGCAGGGAAATGACATAACACACACACACACGTGTTTCTGAAACCTGGGCCTTATTACAAACCTGTTCTTCCAATACTTCCGAGAATAAAGCGGTCATCTCCCTCCAGAAATATTATTCATAATCTGGGGATTGCGCACTCTGAGCCTCCCTCGCTAATAATAATAAAACTGAACTCTTAATAAATACAATATGGAAATGTATAGGCTTATGTGTTACAGCAAAGTTGGTTCAATCTTTGGGCAAGCAAAAAAGTAGCTAATATAAAAGAAAATATGATTAATCCCAAAGACAAACCAAGAGAGAGGGTTTCCAATTACCCAGAACTCCATCTTTATTGTTCTTATCAGATCAGGGAGAGACAAAGCTTTAGCACCCCCAGTAATGGCAAGTATACACTGCCGAAGTGCACATGTGTCTGCAACCCCCCAACTGTTGTTAGACTACAACTCCCATCATCCTCTCTTTGGTTGGCCTTCACAGACTTTCAGGGCCAGATTTACCTCCCAGGCACCCCTATGCAAGGCAGTATTGGAGCCAGGGGCACAGGGGAGGGCTGGCAACATCTGGCCCATTTCTACTATCGCTCCAGCCCAGTATCCCAGATCTCCCTCTTTTGTTAATGTTTTAGCCGGCATTAATTTTATGAAGTAAAGCAAGTGATTCTACAGAGCTTACAATTGAACTGTTGGTACATTAGTGATATCATAGAGATCACAACTGAAATGGAGCTACACTACTAGTTTAGCTCTGTAACCTCTGTTTACTCCATTTACAGCAGCAAGAGGGAAATTGAGTGAGTCAGTGACCCACTGGCCCAGATTTATGACTGGCCCAGGGGCAATTTCCCCCCCGCCCCACATGCCAGCCCTCCCCTGCAGGGGCATAACTATGGGGGTGAAGACAGTGCAGTTACCCCAGGGCCCAGCACCCAAGGGGGCTCCCATTTGCCCCAGGGTCTAATAAGTTTTAGTTTGCATCTGTGAACATATTTTTGTGATAGGGGCACAAAAAATATTTGCCTGGGGCCATTCAATGACTAGTTACACCACTGCTAGGCCCCCCTAACTCTGGCAATGGCCACACCCCCACTCCTCACATGACCCCGCCTTAGGTCCACCCACTGTTTCCTGCCATAGAAAATACCCTTGGTGTATAACAAGCAAGAAGAAAACAAAAGGTTAACTATTTGGTTGCCAGGCGTTGGAGATCTCTCTAGCACCCAAGGGGTTGAATAATAGCTCATAAAGGGGTATAGGATTGGTGCAGATTGCTATGGCCAAACCCATAATTTAGGATATGGGTGTGGCCAGCACAGCTGAGGCTCCTCCCTTCAATATTCAGAGCTCTAGGCAGTTGCCTACTCTGCCTATTTGAAAATCCTGCCCTGGAAGCTTTTTTTAAGGTAATACATGTATAAAAGTAACTACGGAGGGGCAGTTGTGATGGAGCCCAGCTTCCACGGGGGCCCATCAGCTCTGCACCATCTTGAGATCCCCTGCCGTGCTTCTAAGGCATCCGCTTTTAAAACATGGACTCTGCACTATCTTGTTATCTCTTACAATCAGGCCAGTTTTCTTTTTTCAATATAAAAAAGACAAAACAAGACAGCAACGAGGCGTAAATAGTGCCTTATCACACCTGTAAAGCAGAACATCAAATATAAATAAATAATGCACTTACATATCAGGGCTCAAAATTTCCACTTGCCACTAGCCAATGGCGAGTGAAAATTTAGCCCTGGCGAGTAGAAATTCAGCCCTGGTGGGTATGCTATGGCTTGCAGTGGCGAGCAACTTTTCAGGTCTGGCTAGTAGCAAAGGACTTCACATTTTAAGCCCTGTACATATTATATAAACTATGTATATACATACAGTATATATATATATTCACAGTGGAACAAGCTTGCAGAGATCTTACCACCGTCTCTGCTCGGTGTCCCCAACTGACTGTTCCCATCCTCGTGAGTCCCTCAGTCCAAGAAGAGAGAGAGAAACCACACAAGTACTATCTTTACTGATGTCAATTTATTAAAACAATAAAAATTTGTGTATGTACGCTCTTCCTACAATTCAAAGTGTTTCGCTGCAGGAACCGCTGCTTTCTCAAGGTATGTACAAATCTTGAGAATGCCACAGTTCCCGCTGTGAAATGAGTTGAAAATTCTAATGACCCCTATGAATTCTTCCCTTGTGCTTTTTAGCTTGAGATAACATATTCCGTTAGTGCTGGATATCATCTGCATGGAGGCTGACGTGACAGTTCCTGGTAGTTTTTTCAAAACGTGGTTCTGCGAACAACTGTCATGTCTTCCACCATGGATATGACATCCAGGACGTATTGAAGATGTTGGGGGAGATGCACTAAGGTGTAATAAATAGGTGATAAAGAAGAGATGACTTCTCTAGTAATATCACTTCTCCAGTTTCCATGTGGTTCTATGGAGCCAATGCACTAAGATTTGAGAAGTGGTAGAGCTCTTATTGCATAGGGTCCACAGAATAATATAGGAACTGGAGAAGGGATATAGTCACATAGAAAATACAGAAGAAAAGGGTGCAACTACGCCAACAAATCTCACCACTCAGTAGATAAATACAAAATTAAACTTACAGGACTCACCGAACGATGACTCGTAATCACAGGTGCTCTAGTCCCAGCCGGGCTCTCCACTCCCAGAAATCACATGAAGCAACGAAGAGTCGGACGGCACTGTGTATTCCAAGCTGTGGCAATCAGATGGCTTGTAAAAAAAACTCATAAATCTTTATTGAAACATAAACTTAAAGGGATAGTAATACTTCGTTTTATCTTTATTTTATTTTGTAGGCATTAAAAAAACATGAAGAACAATATAAGTCTTATCTCTCAAACCTTTATGGACTGAGAGATATTCACAAGCAAAGTTTCCCCTCACTGACCAAAACGGTCAAGTTTGCCATATATATGTCAGATTTGGAATCCGGTCCACAGATCAACCTGTGGCTCTTCAGCAGAGCCGAGATTGCAAGATATAGAAATAACTATTTCATTAGAATGGTCTAAAAAGTGTTCTTGCAAACAAGTCACACTTTGTAGACTATTCTAATGAAGCAGTTCTTCTTATATCTCGCAATCTCAGCTCTGCTGTAGAGCCACGGCCGGTCCACGGACTGGATTCCAAATCTGACAGCTAGATGGCAGACTTGATCATTTTGGTCAGTGAGGGGAAACTTTGCTCGTGAATATCTCTCAAACCATAAAGGTTGAGAGATAAGACTTATATCGTTCTTCATGTTTTTTTAATGCCTACAAAATAAAGTAAAGATAAAACAAAGTATTACTATCCCTTTAAAATCACAAGGATGGCATCATCACACAGGGGTAGAGAAGATGTTACCAACTCTCATAAGCGACCTTCGCTTAATGGTCTAACACATTTACAAGCCGCCTGATTGGCACTGCTTGGAATACAGAGTGCCGTCTGACTCTTCGTTGATATAGTCACATGGAAACTGCACAGAAAAATGTGACTCTTGAGAAAATTGGTGCTTGCACCTCACAAACAAGAATATTCTTGAAGTAAATGTGTATAGCACCCTAAACTGAGCGAAAAATGCCAGTCCACCTCATTGCATTTTGTTCCAGAGAAATAGTTATTCTTGGATAAAGAGCACATGCTACATTGCAAAGTCCTGGGTTTCTCTTTATTTCCCAATAGGCAGAGTAGGCAACTGTCTATTAGGGGAGGAGGTGCTGGTCACACCCACATTCTGAATTGTAGGTGTGGCCAAAGCAATCTCAGTGTACCTGCACCAATCATACTCCCCTTTATAGACTATTATTTAACCACCTGAATTCTAGAGAGATTTCTAATGCACTGGAGAACTCTCCAGCACCCAGAGGGTTAAAGCGTTCTTCATTCTTTCTTGTTATCGATCAAAAGTATTTTCTTTGCTAGGAAGGAAGGAGTGACCTGGGCAGAGCTAAGGATACCTACAGTGCCTTCCTTAGGGGAGCCTAGGATGTTAATCCCACCCTTCATTCTTGCTTGTTATCGATCAAAAGTATTTTCTTTGCTAGGAAGGAAGGAGTGACCTGGGCAGAGCTAAGGATACCTACAGTGCCTTCCTTAGGGGAGCCTAGGATCTTAATCCCGCCCTGTAAAGAGATAAAATATAACACCACTATAAGTGGTCAGCAGAACGGATGAGGGACTCCAGACTGCCCTCACTCAGTCAGCATTCAGTAGTTGGAAGATGCCTCTTTCCAACAACACAAGGAGGACCCACAGGACCCCTAGTAGAAACAGAAACAACAGGCCAGAAGGAGCGCAAACCACCAGTATATATTCTGATGTCAATATAAGCCAACAATGTACTCACACGCCTTCTTTTTGATGGCCGTTTGCTGGAACAATCTGTAAATTCGAGCATGGTATCATAAGCCACCCTGCTACACTCTGTACCAGGGTGGCTTATGATACCTGGTCAAATTTACCAGGTGTTCCAACAACTGGTCATCAGTAAGAAGACATGTGAGTACATTGTTGGCTTATATTGACATCAGAATATATACTGGAGGTTTGCGCTCCTTCTGGCCTGTTGTTCCTCTCCAACACTTTCTCCCAAACGGCACAAACATGTAGAACATGAACAAAAACAGAGGTCGCCCAATGGTGCTATAGCTTTGATACCACAAGAAATATACACAAAAGAATAAATAAATTGGACTCACATATTTGGATAGTCAGAGTGGGATTATTCCCGAGAACCCAGACAAACTCATATTACAGAGAAATTCCCCCACTCACAGGCCTGTATTGTATATTTTATTATATATTTTAATTGTCAATATTTGTTTTTGTTAAGAGTGGCCTTTGTTCCAGTGACCTGGAAACCGTCAGCAGAGGTAAGGGAATTTCTCCGTATGGGAGTTTGTCAGGTTCTCAGAAATAATCCCACTCTGAGCATACAGATATGTGAGTGCAATGCATTTTATTTGTGTACTAGTATAAAAGCCCGTGCACACGGGCCAAGGTCCAGGTGACGTTAACCTTTTGAGTGCCGCGTACCCCTCTGGCACTCAAAGGGTTAAGTGGTCCTGCTCTGTGTACTGCCGCCGCCTCACTGGAGGCGCACACAATGCAGTCATGCACTGTAGAGACTGTCTGAAAAGTTTGGGCAGTCTCTACTGCTCATGACTGCATCGGACAAGCATCCTAGTGTTTTATTATATAGGATATTACTGGTGGTATCAACGAAATAGCACCATTGGACTCAATCTCAAGAAGCTGCCTTCTCTGCTCTGCAGATTTTCAAACTGAAGCTTCCTATCAATGATGGACAAGCATCCCAAACATTGTGGGGTAAGCACCTTAAAAGATTCAGATGCTTAAAATGAGTACAGACTCCCCATCTGGATGGAAAAAGAGGCAGATATTTTAGGTAGTGATGATGAATATTGTAAATCAGAAAGATTTAATACTGCTATCAGGCAGGTATGGAATTCCCATTAGGCACAGTAGAGAACAGCCTAGAGACCTCAGTTTTGTGGGGCACTTCAGCTGTGCTGACCACTCCTACATTCTGTGTTGGTGTAGAGGGCCAGTTGCTTTGTTTTATTTGTTCTAGTGATGTTGGCTTTTGTTAACTGAACTTTTATAACTCTTTAAATGCTAGAGGGGTATGCAGCTCATTGTAAAGGATTAAAGGGACAGTATTGTCAAAATATTAAAAAAGTAAATATTGCAGCTATTAACCCCTTACTGCCCAAGGACCTACATGTACGTCCCGAGCGGATGTCCCAGGTGGACAGAGGACGTACTTGTACAACCCGGAAGTCATTCAAAAAAAATGTTCGGCGGACGTTAAGTGCCTGCCGCGTGAGCACAGCTGGTCACTAAGGGGCTAAAAAAAGGAAACTAAATGCCCAAAGTCCCATCTCTCAAACCTTTATGGTTTGAGAGATATTCACTGTGAAAGTTCCCCTCTCCCTCCCCTTTCCCTGACATCAGCGCTCTATCTGACTGTAGGGGAATCCAGTCCCGGGACCGGTAGAGACTCTTCAGCAGAGCCGAGATCTCGATATTGAAAAAGAGCTACTTCATTGGAACGTTCTAAAAACATGTGCCTGGTTTGCAAGCACACTTTGTAGACCTTTCCAATGAAGTCGCTCTTTTTCAAGATCGCGATCTCTGCTCTGCTGAAGAGCCTCTGCCGGTCCCGGGACTGGATTCTCCTGCAGTCAGCTAGAGCACTGACGTCAGAGAAAGGGGAGGGAGGGGGAACTTTCACAGTGAATATCTCTCAAACCATAAAGGTTTGATAGATGGGACTTTGGACATTTAGTTTCATTTTTTAATAGCTACAATATTCACTTTTTTTATATTTTGACAATACTGTCCCTTTAATGAACTGAACTTTTCGTTAAAATCAAGGACTGGTTCCTATTAGCTGTAGGGTTACCTGAACAGGGGGGTGGGAGAATTCAGTTGCTGCTCTCTGCCATTTGTCAGTTTACAGACTGGCTGGGGGTTAAGTAATGACTACACCTGATATCTCACTTTTTTTAAAGTGAGTATTCAGTCAAATAGTAACTTTACACATTACATAGAATTACATAGAATGTTGTATGGTCACAATTAGGTTCACAGTTTCACACAATACTAAGCGCTTACAACTTACAGTTGCTTGCTACAATTCATGTTTTTACACTCTTCTTTACAATATGCTGAGTTTACACTGTATTGTGTGCTCAGTTCATCAGGGGGAGGGAGATTAAGAGGGCTCCAAACTGTGTTTTATGACAGGCAGTTTCTCCTTGACATTGGGGTCCCTCCCAATAATGGGCTGCGAACTTTGGCCTATTGTTAAAACATCTCTGATTAACCCTTTGAGTGCTAGTGGCGTACCTCTCAGGCACTCAAAGGGTTAATAAAGAAGAAAAAGACATAAAACACTTCCCAGCAACCAGAATCGGATTTCCCAATAGGCAGAATAGACAGCTGCCTAGAACTCCAAATTTTGAGGGGAGGAGTCTCAGCTGTCATGGCCACACCCACATTCTGCAATATCCCTGCATCAGTTTTATACCTCTTTACATGCTATTATTTAACCCCTTGGATGCCAGCAAAATCTCTAAAGCATTGCTCCGCAATGCATTGGGGATTTCTCTAGCAACCAAGGGGTTAAGGGTATTTTTAAATTTTTTTTACATCTTTGCTTGTTTTAGGCCAAGGGTATTTTCTGTTCCAGGAAACTGTGCTTGGGAATGAGGGTGGGGTCATGTGAGGGGTGAGGGTGTTACCATGGTCAGAGCTAAGGGCACATAGAGTGCCTTGCCTAGGGGCATCTCAGATATAAATCCGGCCCTGTCAACAATAAGGGGGGAGGTAAGAGCAAGTAGGGTAACAACTAGATTCCAGAGAAAGTCCATGAAGTCGTGACAGCCAGAGAACAACATCCCAAGGGAGCGAGCGCAGACAATACCACCAGGAGGTTCGCTCTGTCTCTGTGGTGGTTTTGAGTGGGTGGCGTCATTTGTTTTTGTGAGGTGGGTAAGTGCTGCTTTGATCTGGTGAGTAATGCTTTTCAGAACATTTAATGTCAGGCTGATGAGTGGATATTGTGGCAGACAGGTAATTATGTGCTATGTATTTTACAAGATGGGGTGAAGACGGAGCTTTCCTTTCTCCCTTAATAGTGCTATAGACTTTTTTTTGGGGATTTGGAACACATTCCAGAATCTGTGTTTTTAGAAAGTGCTGAAAGGATCTCATATGGTTATAAATCTTGTGTTCTTATTGCCTTTTTCACCTTTGTATTATGCCTTTTCATCCCACTCAGGTTAATATATTAACATAAAATATGTTTTTCATCATTGTTAGATGCAGACATGAGACACAGTAACCACCTCACCAGCCACCACCTTCTGACCTTATTTACCATCAGTTACGTCCTAACCTTGTTTACCAGCAATTGTGTCCTAAACTTAGTCACCAGCAGTCTCATCCTGACCTTATTCAGCATCAGTCACATCCTAACCTTCGTTACCAGAGGTCACACCCTGACCTTATTCAACAAAAGTCACATTCTGATTTTATTCACCAGCAGTCACTCCCTTAACTTATTCACCAGCAGTCACTCCCTTAACTTATTCACTATAAGTCACATCCTAACCTTATTCACTATAAGTCACAACCTAACCTTAGTTACCAGCAGTCAGACCCTGAACTTATTCACCATCAGTCACCATCTAACCTAAGTCACCAGCAGTCACATGCTGCTCTAATTCAGCAGCGATCCCATCCTGACTTTATTCACCAGCAGTACCATTCAGATGTTATTTCCCAGCTATCCCATCCTGACCTTAATGACCAACAATCACTCGATGACCTTATTCACCAGCAGTAACACATTTTTCTTATTCACCTTCAGTAGCACCCTAACCTAACTCACCATCAGTCACAGCTTGACCTTACTCACCATCCTTATCAGTGTCATCCTGTCCTTATTCAACAGGACTCACAGCCTGACCTTCTTTACCACCACTCGCAGCCTGACCTTCTTCACCAGGACTTAAAGTCTGACCTTCTTTACCACCACTCGCAGCCTGAACCACTTCACCAGGGCTCACAGCCTGACCTTTACTACAACTCGCAGCCTGACCCACTTCACCAGGACTCACAGCCTGACCTCCTTCACCAGCACTTACAGTCTGAGCTCCTTCACCAGCACTCACAGCCTGACCTTCTTCACCAGGACTCACAGCCTGACCTCCTTCACCAGCACTTACAGCCTGATCTGCTTCCCCAACACTCACATCCTGACCTCTTTCACCAGCACTTACAGTCTGAGCTCCTTCCCTAGCACTCACAGCCTGACCTACTCACCAGCACTCACAGCCTGACCTACTTACCAGCATGCACAGCCAGACCTACTTCCCTTGCACGCACAGCCTGACCTACTTCCCCAGCACGCACAGCCTGACCTACTTCCCCAGCACGCACAGCCTGACCTACTTCCCTAGCACTCATATCCTGACCTACTCACCAGCACTCACAGCCTGACCTACTTCCCTAGCACTCACATCCTGACCTACTCACCAGCACTCACAACCTGACCTACTTCCCCAGCATTCACATCCTGACCTACTCACCAGCACTCACATCCTGACCTACTCACCAGCACTCACAGCCTGACCTACTTACCAGCATGCACAGCCAGACCTACTTCCCTTGCACGCACAGCCTGACCTACTTCCCCAGCACGCACAGCCTGACCTACTTCCCTAGCACTCACAGCCTGACCTACTTCCCTAGCACTCATATCCTGACCTACTCACCAGCACTCACAGCCTGACCTACTTCCCTAGCACTCACATCCTGACCTACTCACCAGCACTCACAACCTGACCTACTTCCCCAGCACTCACATCCTGACCTACTCACCAGCACTCACATCCTGACCTACATCCCTAGCACTCACATCCTGACCTACTCACCAGCACTCACAGCCTGACCTACTTCCCTAGCACTCACATCCTGACCTACTCACCAGCACTCACAACCTGACCTACTTCCCTAGCACTCAAAGCCTGACCTACTCACCAGCACTCACAGCCTGGATTTAACCTCCAGGACATACATCCTGACCTTATTCACCAGTAGTAATACGCTAATTAGTTTAATAAATTGGGATTAGACAGGCGTAAGACTTAAAAAAATCAGTTCCTGCATCTATTTTAGAGTCGTTTAGTACATCCCTCCTTGTATCTTTGGGAGCCTGAGTTTTTGTAATAGTGTGTAAAGCTAAGTGTATGTGAGGTATACTAGATTTACTAATACGATCCCTCACTAAGAGCTGTCATCAGTTTCTTAGTGATGCACCTGCCTAACATGTGTTAAGCTACTTATGCTTACGTTTGTCTCTGTATGCCGCTTGTGCCTAAAGGAGGGCAGTAGAGAAGTGTTCTGGAGTTTTACTGCCTTCCTCTTCTCCGGTTCTTGTTGAATGCTTATATACTAAAAAACCGCAGGACAAATTGATGTAACTTACTGTAACTCTTAATACTAAAAAAATATATATTACAGGGTTTCTCCTGCTAACTAAAACAAGGTACTCCCACTGCTGATAGATGCTTTATTCAAAAGGTATTGGAGCTCAGACATATATGTGTGTGTGTGTCTTTATATATAATATATATCTATATATATATATATACTGTATGTAGTTGAGAGTCATGGACTAGCACTTTTCAGGATTTTTGTATAACTAAAATTTACTGATAGTATATATTCATAAATGTGTTTTTACATGTATGTATTTATATAACGTGTGTGTGTGTGTATATATATATAAATGTAAGTGAATCCGGTTTGTTGTCAGAAGGCGAGGCTGGAAAGTGATTATTGGTTGAGGAGGAGACAGGGGGCGTCCTCCTCAACCAACTACAGATGCCACACTGTTTAAAAGAAAAAAAAAAATAAATAAATATATATATATATATATATATATATAGCAAACTGGTAAGGAATTACTCACAGTTCTGAGAGACTTAGCCTGGGTGCTATCAGTGTAGCCAAATAATATGTAGATAGAGATCACAGTAATGATGATAAACAATTTATTGTCAACGTTTCGGCCACTTACACTTACACGTCTTGAGGAAGGCCAGTGTAAGTGGCTGAAACGTTGACAATAAATTGTTTATCATCATTTAACAAGTCCTGAGCGTGCTCCTGTGATCTCTATCTACATATATATATATATATATATATATATATATATATATATATATATTTATAAATATATATATTTATAAAAGTACTGCACCAAGACTGCAGAGAAGAAATGGCACACTCTACAAAACTTGGTAAATGCAGATTTAATCATGAAGTAAATTCCATACTTCGTGATTAAATCTGCATTTACCAAGTTTTGGAGAGTGTGCTGTTTCTTCACTGCAGCCTTGGCTGTGTACATTTTTATATACTCTTTATGGGATGTGCTCCTTATGTTGATATTTCATTGAATTTATAGTGGTGTGCAATTGCCTGTGGTTACTGTACTATATATATATATATATATATATATATATATATATATATATATATATATATATAATTAGAATGTAAGATGGAGGCACTCACTCTCAATAGTGATGAAGTGCCCAGGTGCACAGTCCTCAAAATGAAATTACATATTCAAAGAGGTGAGGCAGCACCAGTGGGTCTTTACATGAAAATTTTAATCAGCAAATATGCATCAACAGGGTCAACGTTTCGGTCCTAGATTTGGACCTTTATCAAGACGTCTTGATAAAGGTCCAAATCTAGGACCGAAACGTTGACCCTGTTGATGCATATTTGCTGATTAAAATTTTCATGTAAAGACCCACTGGTGCTGCCTCACCTCTTTGAATATATATATATATATATATATATATATATATATATATATATATATATATATATAACCTTGTGACTTAGGTGGAGGCAGGCCTCCTTAGCCATCTGCTTAAAAAACAAGAAGTCAGACGCTGTGGTGGGGCATCAGGACTCCTCCTGATGCCCTCCCCAACTACCAATCTCCAAACCAATTCAGCTGGGAGATCAATAGAAGCAATGAAGGAGAGCAAGAGAGCTTCGCTGCTTCCATTCTACCGGAGCTGGAGGGATTGCCAAACCCTCTTATGTCAATGAGGGAAAGCCTCCCTTATTGTGGTGAGAGAGTTTTTCCTGATGCCCCACCACGTTCTGACTCTAAATACAATTAACAATTTCAGTGCCACAGTGATATCCAATGCATTGCAAGGTAATGCGTTGGATATCTCTCTAGCACTCAAAGGGTTAAAATAAATAAATAAATAAATAAATAAATAAATAAATAAATAGCTAAAAGAAGGTTCACCACATGGGCAAAGCCATGCCACACACCTGCTAGTATATACATTTATAGAAAAATGCTGCAGCTGCAGCCATTGTCCATCTACTGCAGGTTGAAGGCCTCAACAGCAAGTTGACAGTATGGACCGTTACCTGCCACCCTGGTCTAGTGCAGGTTGACAAACATGTCACGCTGCCCGGAACTAGAGCCTGTGACCTTGCAGTGTGAGCAGATTCCCCACAGCTGGTTCATTAACCAACTGAGCTACATATATATATTTTACATCTTAAGCGTTACTGTATCCTTAACCACAGCAGAGTGTGTGTGTATCTTGTTGGATCTTTGGAGATTACAACTGGTCGGGAGTTATGGGAGTTGCAGTCCTCAACAGCTGGAGGTGTAGCAGTTGACTACACTTGCACTAGAATGATCGTACGCTCTATTGCATACCCCAAAAGTCAGTGGTGTAACTAGTCAATGGAGAGCCCCTGTGCAGACATGTTTTGGGCCCCCATCACAAAAATATTTTCACTAAGGTATAACTACAACCTCCTGGACCTAAGGACAGATGGGGGCCCCCTTGAATGCTGCTCCCCGTTCTACTGAACCCCCTGCACTAAGGTGACCAGACCACACCTTTAACCGGGGACACATAGGAAAGAAGCAAATATGCAGACCGCACTGAAATCAAAGCAGCCCTGCAGTATGCATTTTCCATATGTGTCCTCGGTTAAAGGTGAGGTTTGGTCACCCTACCCTGCACCCCCTGTAGTTTCTCTAGATGTGCATATAGGGTAGAAGTTGTGTTTAGCAGGTGTTGATTTGGGGGCGGAGGTTGAGTATACTATTTGCTATGGGAGTAAGACTGTATGTTTTTGATAGTTTAGATCTCTTCTTCCTCGCCCCTTCACACCTCTTTATCGCCTCTTCTGTACGACCTTCCTCTCACTTATTGGCTCTCTATAATTCCCCTCTCCACTCTTCTTGCCCTCAAACACGGATCTGTGAGCAGGTTCTCTTTCGTCTTGTAGACTCACAAGGTGGAATTTATCCCTCCCACTGTGGGATCCTTCCTGTAAACTTCTATGAAGTCTCTTTTGGGAGAAGACCCCACAGAGTTTTGGCCAAGGGGCTGATAAACATTGAGGTCTTATTACATATTATTACAGCTTCGTGTCAGGCCCCAGAGGCAGGAAGTTCTGAGAATTATCTGCGATATCAGAGCCGGACACATGTCAGCATGTGCTCTGTATATGTTACAGCAACACACAGAGCAGCCATTGTACAGCGCTCATTCCTCTGCACTGCTGACGTCTCCTAGCCTAAGACCTGTCATGCACTGGCACAGGATCCCTAGGCAAAACTATCTGAACAAAGTAAAAGTGGAGTCATTCTGGGAAAAACACCTGCATCCTATGAGAGAAATAGAAATTCCCATTGTTTTACACGACTTTTAACCTTTTGAATGCAAAAAAGAGCTCTAAAGGCTTGAGAAGACCTCTAGCATTCAATTGGTTAAAAGTAGGGGAGTTGCTACGTTCCCAAAGGCTATGGCAAACCTAATACATTGTTAGAGTACCCTGCAGTCCAATTGCAACATTACTATTAGGGAGATTAGCACCATTACATGCCCGAAGCTGGCAACAAGACCCAGTCTTCGAGCATGAGAGATGAGGTTTTAGCCCCCTCAATGGTACCTATCAGCTTCTCGGGGGAATTTTTGGGGGAGTTTTTATTTGTCCCCCATTGTATGGTTTCCAGATCATCACTTTAAAAAATGGGAAACATACATAAAATCCACTTTACAGGGCTACACAGTAACCATTGGGGCCCAGTAAATAATCACTGTAACATGCATTTTTCATGCGTCCCTTTTTAAAGTGATTATCTGGCAATCCTACCCTATGGTTTGACCCGTAATTGCTCAACTTCTTCAGGGACGGATTTGTCAATATGACAACTAGGCACTGGCCTAGGGAGCCTGATTTTCAGGGGCGCCTGACAATTATCGTTTCACGCCCATGCCCACCAACTAAATACATATGGTGCTCGGCGAGCCGTGTGCCTTTGAGGTCACTTGGCTTCAATTTTAATTAGTAACTGACAGTGCTGGTGCCTGCACCTCCCCTCCTGGGCCACCCCCTGTAACTCCTTTTTTGTTGCTTCCCTGACCTGCTGGATCTGATTTCTTTGGCTGTGACGTGAACCTCGTGACATCACGATGCATACTGAAACGAAGCCATGCATTACACCCTTCATCATGGCATAGACAGTGCGGCGGACTGCATAAATAGTGCAGAAACCAGCTACACACGTGGATTTTGCAGTGCTTAGCTGGAGAGACTGTAGTGTGCACAGAGCAGGTAGAGGTGAGTGAGACAGGCCACACCAACAAAAGTCTTTGGCGGGTGGCAGGCGACAGCAGCCCCTCAGTAGCCAGGTATGTACTGTATGTGTGTTGCCTCCTAAAGCTCAGAATTTTATGAAAAATAATAGATGTTTTCCCCATCCCAAATAACCCACTCAAGCAGTTTGTCTGCCTTAGAGAGTGGCAGAGGTAATAATAGTATATACTTTCTACCATTTTATAAGCACTTCTATAGGTTGTCAGATTTATTGGTAAATATGTCAGTTGAGGGTGTGGCTAAGTCAATGGGAGTGGCTAAGTGAGGGTGTGACAATGGGTGGAGCAAAGGCAGGACTATGGGGCACCGGAAAATGTTGTGCCTAGGGGTGTCTGAGATGTAAATCTGGTCCTGTACTTCTTATTAGAGGAACAAATTTTTTCTTATGAAAACATGTATGTTAGAGGGCTTTTCTGCTGAGTACAACAAAAGTACTCTCACTGCTGACAGATGTTTTATTCAAAAGTTATAACAGATCAAATCTATTACAGTCTCGGGAAACTGAAATCCAAGATCCTGAAAGCTCAAACAGACAGGAAGTGACTCTGCAGTTACTATCCCATTATCACATTCTATGGAGAACTGTTGTCTGTGAATTCCTCTCTCATAGAAAGCAACAGAATAACCATCTCAAATGTGATCATTAGAGGGCACCGTTAGTGTACTAAATTAATAGTTTAAACTGTAATAACTCTGGAATGGCACATCTCCCAGCAGTGGGAATACCTTTGTAAAAACCCTACCATATATGATATTTTATTTAAGTTTACTGCTTCTTTAACTCAGCCTTGTCTGGGGTATATGAATAAAAACCAAAAGTGGAGCAACTCTGGGGTAAATCAACTGCCCCAAAGGGTAGAGATAAAAAAAAAATCCCCAGTGATTTAAATGGGCATTTAATCTCTCAAATGCTAGGGAGGTCTCCAACGTATTGCAAGGTAATGCATTGCAGGCCTCTAGCACTGCAGAGGTTAAAAGCCCCATTGAAATCAATGGGAATTTTGGGAAATTCTATTTGTCGACTACGTTGTGGTTGGTTAAAAAGAAAATTGCTCCAGTTCTTATTAAAGCGAAACTATCATCAAAATTGAATTGCCCGACAAATCCTTATTAACATAGCGATACGCTTATAAATACTTTTATTATGTGAATAAGTCCAGAATTAGTGAGAAATAGAACACGTTCGGCAGACATCAGCAGGCAACAGCGCTGACATCTTGCAGAAAAGGCATCTGTGAGTCTGTGCTGTCCTGCCCATTCACCTCCAGGATTGGTGAGTGGAGAATCTTGGTACCGTAAGGTACTGCAGAGAGCACCTACAGTAAGATCCCTGCCGCTGATGCCTGCCGAATGAGTTGTATTTCTCACAAATTCCGGACTTATACACCATAATAAAAGTATGTATATGCATATTGCTATGGTAAGGTAATAAGGATTTTGGGGGGCAATTTTATTTTGATGTTAGTTCCGCTTTAAATCGGCCATTATGGGGCAAATTCATAAAGACAAAGGCATTGCAAGTTCTGGGCAAACCAACTGCACCATGGGAACAAACATAACATTCCCACTTATTTAAATTGGGATTTTAACCCCATCACTGCTAGAGATTGCGGCCTTTAACCTTTTGATTGCAAGAGTGGTCTCTAATGCCTTGCTTTTATTGGAGACCTCTCTTGCAATCAAAAGGATATAGGCCCCAAATAAAATAACACCCCCTAAGAATAACAACCCCCCCCCCACTTATCTTACAATGGCCAAAAAATCTCAATGGCCCCTAGAAATTTTGCCCTTGTGCTTTTGTTCAAGAGATAACATCTTCATTCTATCCAGGATGATATGTCCATGGAGGCAGACATGACAGTCGCTGGCAGGACCACAGGCCCTCAGACTCTGATCACTGTACATGGTGATCTTCACACATTCCTTCTCAGTGCGTTGTACCCCTCTCTGTACCTTAAACAGTTAAAGGGATAGTATTGCCATGTTTTTACAAACATTAATCTTGTAGGCATTAGAAAATAAAACTAAATGCCCCCAGTCCCAGCTTTATGGTTTGAGAGATATTCGGGACCAAAGTTCCCCCTCCCTCCCCTTTCCCTGATGTCAGCGATCTAACTGACTGCAGGTGAATCCGGTCCCTGGACAAGCGGAGGCTCTTCAGCAGAGCCGAGATCGCGTTATGGTAAAATAAATCTCTCACTGGAACAGTCGACAAAGTGTGCTTGGTTTGCAAGCACACTTTGTACACCATTCCAGTAAATAATTTTTCTTTCAATAACGCAATCTCGGCTCTGCTCGAGAGCCTCCGCTTGTCCAGGGACCGGATTCACCTGCAGTCAGTTAGATCGCTGACATCAGGGAAAGGGGAGGGAGGGGGAACTTTGGTCCAGAATATCTCTCATACCATAAAGGTTTGAGAGATGAGACTGGGGGCATTTAGTTTTATTTTTTAAGGCCTACAAGATTAACGTTTGCAAAAACATGGCAATACTATCTCTTTAAGACATCTCATGCATTCATCCTGCTTCAGAAGGGGTTTGTTACAGTAAGGTCTGTTAAATTATGGAATTCTTTACACAAGGAGGTAGTTATGGCAGATACAATGGATACATTTAAGAGATGATCAGATACATTTCTTTCAAAAGGGAATATGCAGGGTTATACTGTATATTAGTAGGCAAATCAGGAAGGTCTGATAAAGACTAACGTATTTTGGTAGCAGCAGGGCCGGATTTACATCTCAGGAGCCTGTAGGCACAGATATCTGAAGCGCCCCCACCCCCCCACTGGCCATCTCCACAATGCTCCAAATCTCCATATTGCCCTCACATTGCCCCCATCTTCTCCACATTGCCCCCCATCATCTCCACATCACCTTCACATTGCCCCCCATCATCTCCACATTGACCCTATCAGCTCCACATTGCCCCATCATCTCAACATTGCCCCCATCAACTCAATATTGCCCTCACATTGCCCCCATCATCTCTACATCTCCCTCACATTGCCCCCCATCATCTCCACATTGACCCCATCAGCTTCATATTGCCCTATCATCTCAACATTGCCCCCATCAACTCAATATTGCTCTCACATTGTCCCCCATCTGCTCCACATTGCCCCCATCAACTCCATATTGCCCTCACATTGCCCCCATCAGCTCTACATTGCTCCCCATCAGCTTCACATTGCCCCCATCAGCTCCACATTGCTTGCACCCCCCATCATCCCCATATTGCCCTCACATTGCCCCCATTATCTCCACATTAAGCCTCACATTCCCCCCCCCATCCGCTTCCTACCTCCCTGGTGGTCCAGCGGCAGAAGAGATCTGTGCTTCTGCACAGACCTGTAGCTGCTGGAGCTCCTGCATGGTCTTCTCTTTAGTAATGCAGAGCGCTGGAAGATGATGTCATCTCCCAGCGCTCTGCATTACTAAAGAGCCGGGAGAGCTCAGCAGCTACAGGTCTGTGAGGCACAGCTTACAATGCAGCAGGCGGCGCGGCGTGGCATGCCACGCCACTTAACAAAAAAACAAAACAAAATATATCCATTGCAATGGCAGACTCCCCTCTGTAGGGTGCGCCTGTAGGCAGATGCCTACTCAGCCTTACGGAAAATCCAACCCTGGGTAGCAGGAAATTTATACAATTCTCACGTCACTAGGGTATGAGGCAAAGGTTGAACTTGATGGACTTGTGTCTTTATTCAACCTAATTTACTATGTTACTATTTACTATGTTACAGTTCCGCCTCCACGGACATTACATCCAGGTCTGAATGAAGGTGTTATCTCATGATCAAAGACACAAGACCAAAACTCATTGGGACCAATAAGATTCTCTGGCCATAGAAATGTAAATGTGTATGGGGGGGTATTATTAGGAGATGTTATGTCTGCTTTAAATCAATAGGATTTGTTTTTTTATTTCTCCCCTGTGGTGCTGCTGGTTTGCCCTACAGCTCCTCCATTTCTTATTAACCCTTTGAGAGCCAGAGAGGTATCCAATGCATTGCTGTGATACCTACAGTTCAGCTTTTCAGGATATTCCTAATTAAGTGCAGGAGGATCAACATCGCAGAGCCACTAATTATCCATCTGTGATTAATCAGGGATATCCTGAAAACCTGTAGGTGTATTCCAAAGACTAACACTGAGGCATATACATGAAAAACAGATCAACTCGGGGCAAACCACTGGAATATATGGAACAAATAATAATGTTCATTAACTTAAAGTGGAACTATCACCCAAATTAAAGTTACTCCCCAAATTATTATACAAATAACGATGTGCATATCCATACTAGTAGTATCTGGATTATGTCCATCGTTATTGACAAATCTAACTCGTTCTGAGACAGTCAGGCAGGCAGCTTGCTGTAGAGCCATCAGCATGCCTGCGCAGTCAGTCCCTTCCTGTACCTTAAGGTACAATGCAGCTCCTCCTAGAGGAGACTGGGATGGACAGTCAGGCACGCAGATGTCTCTGGCAAGATGTCTGCGCTGATGCCTGCCTGACCGTCTCGGAGCGATTTGGATTTGTCAATAACGCTGGACTTATTCCGGATAATACTAGTATGGATATGCTTATTGTTGTGCACATGATTATTTGGGGGTAATTTTTATTTGGGTGATAGTTCTGCTTTAAATTGGGCTTTTAGCACTTTGACTGCAGAGAGGTAACCGACGTTGCAATGTGATGCGAAGTTAGAAATTGCACCACTCAAATCATATCATTTTAAAGGACATTATCTGATTGCCTTGTCAGAGGCTATCACATGTATAAGTAATTCTAAGCGTTACCACAACATAAAGTGTTAAATTCAGCAAAGGAAAGAGGGAGTGGAAGAAAATGTTGCTGATTGATGCGCACTATTAAATTGTAACAGTTTAACCCCTTGAGTGCCAGAGAGGTACGCAACGCATTGCTCTGCAATGCGTTGCGGATCTCTCTGGCACTCAAAGGGGTTAATGTGCAAAAATCATCAACATTTTCTTCCTCTACCTCTTTCCCTGCTGCATCGCAATGCAATATGTTGGGTAGCTCTCTGGTTCTCAAAGAGTTAACCATTGAATGCTAGCGAGGTGTTCAAGGGGTAAAAGATTAATTTAAATCAATTAATATTTTTCTTTCCCTTTATGGATGTAGTTGTTTTGGCCTCAGAAATCACCCATTATTTTGCAATTATAGTGTTAGGTAAAGTGCACATCTTGAAGCTTTTCTCCTGTTTACTATGATTCAGGTTCATTTTTTCCCCTAAAAAATATTCTTTGACTTTTTTTGTGTTTATTTTAAAAATTACAGGTCCTGACAGAATCTTTTTTTCAGAGAATTCGGTCTCGTGTTGGGTGAGCAACACATGGTTAGAGAGTGGATGGTGATGTAACGTTTTGTGTATGGTAAATTCCAGGGTTTTTTTAACGCTGGACCAGTTTCAAGAGGTGTAAGAATAATTTCACCAAATGAGGATAAGCAGAGTGTTTACTCTGGACTGTATTTAATTTAGGGGCAGAATGTTGCTGCCTTGAAAATGACGCAATGCTTTCCACCTCGACACACAAAATGCAGGAGTAGAGCCCTCTTGGTGACAGCAAGAAATTAAAGAGTATACTTATTAGGGAGTGGTGCTAGGCACAGAAGGGCATGAGCAGAATTTTAAGGTAGTTTTAAAGAATCATTAACATACTAGAGATAATCTCCTCTTACCTTAACCCTTTCAGGACTAGAAGGGTGGGCAACGCATTTCAAAGAAATGCGTTGCCCACTCCTCTGCTCCTGAAAAGGTTAATCTGAACAGAAAACCCTCTATGAATCAATTATGAGTGTATATGTTATCCACACTTAATATTTTATTAGGACTAAATTTCATGCCCGTTATGTTGGACATGAGTCTCTGCTGTTTGAGTACAAGACTCCAAACGCCTTCTACTGAAGTCTTAAAAATTCATTTGGAGAAAGCAGTCCACGCAAAATTGATTCAAAGGGGTCATTATGATTTTAAGGTGTTTAATTAATAGGAGGCAATTGTGTTCCTTTAAGCTGTAATGCCACTTAGTAAAAGTGGCAAAAATAGCCCTCCGCCTAGGGTCACTCTCCGGATAGATTTCCCATTAGGCAGAAAAAGCAGTTATGTAATTGTGAGGGGAGCTACAGTTGTGCTATGGGTATAACCAGCACACAAAACCATTGCAACAGACCTATTCTTGGCTCATAGTGGCCTGTCTGATATCCTTTTGACTATTGGGCGACCAAGCAAATGGAACATTAAATATGTCGCCAAAATGAAAAGGGAGATATCAGAATCTGGCCCATATCAAAAAGGTGAGATTCTGATATCGCAGGCTTAAAGCATTGCACAATGTAATAGTTAACATTTCAAATTATAACCTGCTTGCTGCACACACTGATGGACCTCAGAGTGATTCAGTACAACAATGATTTTAATGGATGTAGGAATCACACATCCAAGAGCTGCTAGTGCTTCCATCCATGTTTGCTAACTTTTTAAGCGTGAGAGGAAACACTCTCTCGCTCAAAGGGTGAACTTACATGTAATGTTGGATGTGTGATTCCTACATCCATTAAAATCATTCTTGTACTGAATTGTTCTGAGGTCCATCAGCATGTGCAGCGTATAGGTTTTTGAAAAAGTTATCTATTACAATGTGCAATGCTTTAAGTCTGTGATATCAGAATCTCACCCTCTTGATGCTGGCGAGATTCTGATATTGCACTTTTCATTGCGGTGACATTTTTAATGCATTGTTTTCTTTGTTGCCCAATAGTGTCTGACATTTTCATTGTGACTCAGCCAGTTTATATGTCATTGTAATGTAACGTTCAGGCTATATATATAAACCAGGTAATATTTCTGGTGACTAGCGCTACTAAGCAGCTAGTCACCAGATGAAGACTTAATTAATATAAAGTTTTTGCGGGGTGGTAGTTCCCCTTTAACAAGTGTCTCTTAATTTGGTAAAAACAAGGACTTACCTAGATAGTTGACCTTCAAACATCAGTAAGGTATAGCTACATCCTTTTCTGTTTGCATTTGATCTCTATTGTAGTCTACTGCACGTTGTGTCAGCTTACAATCTGATAAAGACAACTGACCCTTACAAGCCATCCAGGTCTGTTGAAGCCCACTGTTTGTTGTGAGGAGGTATCAAGTAAAGGCAGACTTCAACAGAGATTGCTATAGTCAGAAAAAATGACAGATAAATAGACCCGACTGCTTAACCCTTTGAGTGCCAGAGGGGTATGCAACGCATTGCTTTGCAATGCATTGCGTACCCTTCTGGCACTCAAAGGGTTAATGAAGGGCACCTGCTTTGATTAGTAAATCTGTTATAAAATTTAACAACCACTTATTCCTAGGGTTTAGTTATTAACCGGGTGGGTAAAAATCGATGACTTTATTAAATAAATCAGATTTATTTTATTTAAATCGAATTTTTTTTATTGAAATCAAATTTATTTTAATGAGATGCTTTTGGAGGAAAAATCTATCTAAAGGTAGTTTTCTATTTAAGACAAATTATAGTTTAAAGGTTATTCAGCATGAAATAGAGCTTAGTTATGTACCCGAGGCTGTATAGTCATGCAATTATATTTTGTTTTATTTTTTTATATGTTCCAAATAGAATTGATTAATCTATTATACTAAAATCAGTTCTGATATTGCTGTTTTACTAATCTGACAGGTTATATTCTAAATATGACTTCTTCACCTGGTTGCAGATATTGATGATTTTAACTACCAGCAAGAATGAGTTTTTGCATAAAAAAAATCATGATTTAAATCAAGTCTTACTGACTAGTGATTTAAATCATGATTTAAATCGACTTGATTTAAATCAAACTCACCCTGGTTATTAAACCCTCTGAGTGCCAGAGGGCTATCTGTTAACGCCACAAGTGCAAATTCCATACCTCCCAACATTTCAAATTGCGAAAGAGGGACACTTGTGTTTTAGGGGGTGTTGCCGGGGGAGCGGCTGGTGGGTGGGGCATTACCGAGAAATTTTAGGCTATTTCATGACCCTATTGACACCTCCTTGTGTAACCTAAAAATTGACTTATAACAAGACCAAAGTATTTTATTTACACAGACTAATTTATAAACACCTATACTGACGTTTAACCAAACAATAATGTGAGTTTTATTGCTGTAGAACAATTTAATACACTTATATACACATCACACAGTCTGATCTCCTAAAAAAGAGGGACATCAGGGTGGTAAAGAGGGACAGAGGGATTTGGGTCTAAAAGAGGGACTGTCCCTCCTAAAGAGGGACACTTGGGAGGTATGAAATTCATAGGGCGCCTTGGCATTTTCTGGCCATAGTAAGGTAAGTGGTGGTTATTATTAGGTGGTATTTCTTTTCCTTAACCCTCTGAGTGCCAGACGTGCATGCAATGCATTGCTTTGCATACCCCACTGGCACTCAAACGGTTTGAGTGACTTATTGTTTGTTGATTTTCGCCAACTGCTGGAGAGCCTCAGTTTTCTCATCCCTGCAGTCTATTCAGTTAAATATCTATGTTGTTTACTTCATGAAATGAAACTGGTTGGAATCTATAAAATAAAACCATTTGCTAGAGTTCATTCTCTCTCCTCTTCTCCTTCAGTCTCTTTATCTCTCTAACATCCCTCCTCCCTGAGTCCTTCAACTCTCACATATGCAGTTCTTTTGCGATGCCTTTTGGATAAATGAACTTTACATGCAGACATAACTCGGCCCGAGCCAGGAACACTTAAACTATCTATAAACATAGAACGTCCTGATGTTTTCTTCATTTCATAAATGTCATTCCCCCCACCCCCATTTTTTATGCACGTTGTGTTTGAAATAATATTTCTTTTTTCAGTTTCCAAATATTCGTTCAGAAGGACACGAGGATGGAAAGGTCTGAAAAATGTGCAAAAAAAAATAGTGAAACAAAGATTTTATGACCTCCAGACAGAACGACTGGGTTGAGAAATGAGTGTAGCCAATGCTAGGGTGTTAGACTGGTGTATTATGGACCCTAAGTTCAATGTGTATAGCTATAATATGAGTGTAGCCAATGCTAGGGTGTTAGACTGGTGTATTATGGACCCTAAGTTCAATGTGTATAGTATAATATGAGTGTAGCCAATGCTAGGGTGTTAGACTGGTGTATTATGGATCCTAAGTTCAATGTCTATAGCTATAATATGAGTATAGTCAATGCTAGGGTGTTAGACTGGTGTATTATGGATCCTAAGTTCAATGTGTATAGCTATAATATGAGTGTAGCCAATGCTAGGGTGTTAAACTGGTGTATTATGGACCCTAAGTTCAATGTGTATAGTATAATATGAGTGTAGTCAATGCTAGGGTGTTAGACTGGTGTATTATGGACCCTAAGTTCAATGTGTATAGTATAATATGAGTGTAGCCAATGCTAGGGTGTTAAACTGGTGTATTATGGACCCTAAGTTCAATGTGTATAGTATAATATGAGTGTAGTCAATGCTAGGGTGTTAGACTGGTGTATTATGGACCCTAAGTTCAATGTGTATAGCTATAATATGAGTGTAGCCAATGCTAGGGTGTTAAACTGGTGTATTATGGACCCTAAGTTCAATGTGTATAGTATAATATGAGTGTAGTCAATGCTAGGGTGTTAAACTGGTGTATTATGGACCCTAAGTTCAATGTGTATAGTATAATATGAGTGTAGCCAATGCTAGGGTGTTAAACTGGTGTATTATGGACCCTAAGTTCAATGTGTATAGTATAATATGAGTGTAGTCAATGCTAGGGTGTTAGACTGGTGTATTATGGACCCTAAGTTCAATGTGTATAGTATAATATGAGTGTAGTCAATGCTAGGGTGTTAGACTGGTGTATTATGGATCCTAAGTTCAATGTGTATAGCTATAATATGAGTGTAGCCAATGCTAGGGTGTTAAACTGGTGTATTATGGACCCTAAGTTCAATGTGTATAGTATAATATGAGTGTAGTCAATGCTAGGGTGTTAGACTGGTGTATTATGGATCCTAAGTTCAATGTGTATAGCTATAATATGAGTGTAGCCAATGCTAGGGTGTTAAACTGGTGTATTATGGACCCTAAGTTCAATGTGTATAGTATAATATGAGTGTAGTCAATGCTAGGGTGTTAGACTGGTGTATTATGGACCCTAAGTTCAATGTGTATAGTATAATATGAGTGTAGCCAATGCTAGGGTGTTAAACTGGTGTATTATGGACCCTAAGTTCAATGTGTATAGTATAATATGAGTGTAGTCAATGCTAGGGTGTTAGACTGGTGTATTATGGACCCTAAGTTCAATGTGTATAGCTATAATATGAGTGTAGCCAATGCTAGGGTGTTAAACTGGTGTATTATGGACCCTAAGTTCAATGTGTATAGTATAATATGAGTGTAGTCAATGCTAGGGTGTTAAACTGGTGTATTATGGACCCTAAGTTCAATGTGTATAGTATAATATGAGTGTAGCCAATGCTAGGGTGTTAAACTGGTGTATTATGGACCCTAAGTTCAATGTGTATAGTATAATATGAGTGTAGTCAATGCTAGGGTGTTAGACTGGTGTATTATGGACCCTAAGTTCAATGTGTATAGTATAATATGAGTGTAGTCAATGCTAGGGTGTTAGACTGGTGTATTATGGACCCTAAGTTCAATGTGTATAGCTATAATATGAGTGTAGCCAATGCTAGGGTGTTAAACTGGTGTATTATGGACCCTAAGTTCAATGTGTATAGTATAATATGAGTATAGCCAATGCTAGGGTGTTAGACTGGTGTATTATGGACCCTAAGTTCAATGTGTATAGCTATAATATGAGTGTAGCCAATGCTAGGGTGTTAAACTGGTGTATTATGGACCCTAAGTTCAATGTGTATAGTATAATATGAGTGTAGTCAATGCTAGGGTGTTAGACTGGTGTATTATGGACCCTAAGTTTAATGTGTATAGCTATAATATGAGTGTAGCCAATGCTAGGGTGTTAAACTGGTGTATTATGGACCCTAAGTTCAATGTGTATAGTATAATATGAGTGTAGTCAATGCTAGGGTGTTAAACTGGTGTATTATGGACCCTAAGTTCAATGTGTATAGTATAATATGAGTGTAGCCAATGCTAGGGTGTTAAACTGGTGTATTATGGACCCTAAGTTCAATGTGTATAGTATAATATGAGTGTAGTCAATGCTAGGGTGTTAGACTGGTGTATTATGGACCCTAAGTTCAATGTGTATAGCTATAATATGAGTGTAGCCAATGCTAGGGTGTTAAACTGGTGTATTATGGACCCTAAGTTCAATGTGTATAGTATAATATGAGTATAGCCAATGCTAGGGTGTTAAACTGGTGTATTATGGACCCTAAGTTCAATGTGTATAGTATAATATGAGTATAGCCAATGCTAGGGTGTTAAACTGGTGTATTATGGACCCTAAGTTCAATGTGTATAGTATAATATGAGTGTAGTCAATGCTAGGGTGTTAGACTGGTGTATTATGGACCCTAAGTTCAATGTGTATAGCTATAATATGAGTGTAGCCAATGCTAGGGTGTTAAACTGGTGTATTATGGACCCTAAGTTCAATGTGTATAGTATAATATGAGTATAGCCAATGCTAGGGTGTTAAACTGGTGTATTATGGACCCTAAGTTCAATGTGTATAGTATAATATGAGTATAGCCAATGCTAGGGTGTTAAACTGGTGTATTATGGACCCTAAGTTCAATGTGTATAGTATAATATGAGTATAGCCAATGCTAGGGTGTTAAACTGGTGTATTATGGACCCTAAGTTCAATGTGTATAGTATAATATGAGTATAGCCAATGCTAGGGTGTTAAACTGGTGTATTATGGACCCTAAGTTCAATGTTTATAGCTATAATATGAGTGTAGTCAATGCTAGGGTGTTAAACTGGTGTATTATGGACCCTAAGTTCAATGTGTATAGTATAATATGAGTGTAGTCAATGCTAGGGTGTTAGACTGGTGTATTATGGACCCTATGTTCAATGTTTATAGCTATAATATGAGTGTAGCCAATGCTAGGGTGTTAGACTGGTGTATTATGGACCCTAAGTTCAATGTGTATAGTATAATATGAGTGTAGTCAATGCTAGGGTGTTAAACTGGTGTATTATGGACCCTAAGTTTAATGTGTATAGTATAATATGAGTGTAGTCAATGCTAGGGTGTTAGACTGGTGTATTATGGACCCTAAGTTCAATGTGTATAGCTATAATATGAGTGTAGCCAATGCTAGGGTGTTAAACTGGTGTATTATGGACCCTAAGTTCAATGTGTATAGTATAATATGAGTGTAGTCAATGCTAGGGTGTTAAACTGGTGTATTATGGACCCTAAGTTCAATGTGTATAGTATAATATGAGTGTAGTCAATGCTAGGGTGTTAGACTGGTGTATTATGGACCCTATGTTCAATGTTTATAGCTATAATATGAGTGTAGCCAATGCTAGGGTGTTAGACTGGTGTATTATGGACCCTAAGTTCAATGTCTATAGCTATAATATGAGTGTAGCCAATGCTACGGTGTTAAACTGGTGTATTATGGACCCTAAGTTCAATGTGTATAGTATAATATGAGTGTAGCCAATGCTAGGGTGTTAAACTGGTGTATTATGGACCCTAAGTTCAATGTGTATAGTATAATATGAGTGTAGCCAATGCTAGGGTGTTAAACTGGTGTATTATGGACCCTAAGTTCAATGTGTATAGTATAATATGAGTGTAGCCAATGCTAGGGTGTTAAACTGGTGTATTATGGATCCTAAGTTCAATGTGTATAGTATAATATGAGTGTAGCCAATGCTAGGGTGTTAAACTGGTGTATTACGGACCCTAAGTTCAATGTGTATAGTATAATATGAGTGTAGCCAATGCTAGGGTGTTAAACTGGTGTATTACGGACCCTAAGTTCAATGTGTATAGTATAAAATGAGTGTAGCCAGTTCTGATGCTAATTGGTTAAACTGCTGTATTATGGGGCGTACATAGAAAAGAAAGGTGACGTAATTCTGGAGCAAACCAACTGCACCACGGTGGTAAATAAAAATTCCCCAAATCCCCATTGATATAAATGGGGATTTTAGAAACCACAAAACTATGAAGCATGCACAGATAATATTACAGGTACTTAAATAGAAGACTTAAATAGTCTGGGTGCTCTCAGGGTTAAAATGAACACATATACACACTATGGAAAGCAAAAGAGATTAAAGAGAAACCCTCAGCTAGCCAAAAAAGAACCCAATTATAATAATGGCTAGGTGACGGTTTCTCTTTAATCCCTTTTTCTTTCCATAGTGTGTATATGTATAAATGGGGATTTTAACTACTTGAATGCGTTTAAGACATCTCTCGCATTCAAGGGGTTAAAATCCCCATTTAAAGAGATCTCAAACATTTTTATGAAATCAAAATTATGTTAGGGCATTTGTTGCTGAGTAAAACAGGGATAGTCCCATTACTGGGACATTTGTAATCTAAAAGTAATCACAGATCAAACTTTTCATTAAACTGTAATGTTCTGTTATAGTTACCACTGGCCAGGTTGATCTGTTCCTATCACTTACTATGGAGAGCTGTAGTCTATTACTCAATCTCTCCCATAGAATGCACCATAAAAACCAGTTGACCTTGCTTCTAACAATCTAATTTAAGTTGTAATAACTTTTGAATGAACAGTCTCCCAGAAAAAAACTCTACAGCATATATTTGTTTTATAAATAATGTACTGCTCCTTTAAAAAGTGGACCTTTCTATTTATTCCCTATGGTGCAGTTGGTTTGCTCCAGAATTACTCCATTTATCATTTGACTATAAGAGTCCTATGAGCAGGACACTGATAACATTTCACGCCCAGCAGAAAGGGGATGGAATCATGTGACTCGGATCCCTAAGGGCTGAAAGCATGCTGATTCAGGAAATGAAAGTTGTAGATGTATGGAATAGATTTCTAGCACCTGCAGAAAATGGATAATCTTATCCTTATTATTATTATGATTATTAATAAAATACTTTTATGACAATGGCATGGCCCAGTCAGTTTTTTAGCCCCTTGAGCAATGAGTTGCATACACCCATCTGGTGCACAAGGGCTTAAGCCAGAGCTTGCCCTTCCAACCCCACCTTCTTCTGAAGCCTATCTCAAGTAAACTCAAGAGACAATGGGTGGGTTAGAATGACAGGCCATAGCCTTTATTTAAAAGGCAATTATCACATTCTACTACTCGAATAGGAATAAACTTAGTAAAAAGCCCTGAGGTGCTCTGTGCAGCTCTAGAATTCCTCCCATTAGTCATAGACACAAAACTGACTTCCTGGCCTGGAACCACTCTCAGACACAAACACCTTGTTATTCTTGGGAACCTTTACGCTCAAGTTCCTCTGGAGATTCAATAAGAAATGGAGATGGGAGTGACTAAATTATGAGATTTGCATTATAATGTGGGTGGGACTTAAAGTGAGCAGGAGCTGTAAAGCCAGAGTTTGCCTTAAAATCGGCAGGGCAGTGGGTGAGACTGGTGGTATTACCAGGGATCTTTGCAAACCAGAATATCATCCTCTGTCCACAAAGAGCGGTGTTTAAGTCTGAAATCCAGAGTCTCCAGAGCAAATCTAGAGAGGTCCTAGGCATGCTGCTGCACAGTCCCCATTTACCCACTGTGTCTGGCTTTTTTGCTCAAAAAAGAAGGTCAATGGCAATGGTTCTCTGTCATTTACAGCTCATGGAACCATTAAAACTCTAGTCTAGGACTCTCTGGGCACACCTAAGTTTTATAGGCCATTTGTCAAGGGCATAATCAAGGGTAAAACATTAAAAATATGGAGTTATTGTGTCCCAGAAATCAGAATAACTAAATTTTGCATTTTGTGCAAACAAATTCCATACGTATATACGTTGAAACTGAAGAATTTAAAATTTTCATAGGAAAACAGGTGCACTCTGAGCTAGAACCCATGCCACACCAACATGCCATGACAGCCTAGTTGAGTACCTTGAGAACCACTTGTAAAGAGGTTTGGGATTCAACTGGGAAATGCAAAACACAAGCCTCCCAGAGTATCAAGGGAAGGAGATGGGCATACCTGGGAATTCTCAGGGTTTGACCCAAATCTCAGGGTCCCAACAGGGTGAAGCACCAAATTCTCAGGGTAAGAGAGTCCTGTGTTACCTAATATATATTGGTTCTGCACTATCCTGCGACCACTTATAATCAGACGTACCTTGATTGGTGGCCACAGACATCATTCCACATGACCACTGCCAGCCAGTAAGACAAGAAAAGCTTTGATGATCCCCTTTCCTTTTCTTCAGTAACCCTTGGTGCACCAGACCATGTGGAAAGAGGCATCCAGCCTGAGATTTCACCACAGTAGCATCCAATAGATTCTAGTTATGCCTCTATCGGGCACTGAGTTTAGTAGTGGAGTAGGGGGACATTTGGAGTAGATAAGTAACTTTAGTGCTATAGGTCCTTCATTACTATTAACTGTTAAGTGGAACTTTCAGCTTTAATGAGTATGCCCCAATTCAATTAAGCAAGGCAACTGAAGGATAAATACTGCAGTTTAAAAAAAAAAGTTTAATAAAAAAGTGCTTACTAGTTTGCCATCGTGATGTCATCAGGAAGTTGCCTGTGGTACAAGCTGTACTGTAGGCATATACTGGCTGTCTCCTCTAGCTAAAACAAAAGAGCAAAGGAGGGGCGCTCCTAGTGTAATATTTCCAAAAACTTGTGTACCACCACCATTTAATCATCAAACTCACAATTTGTAAGACCACTAACTAGTGGTCAGCCAGACGGATGGAGGATTCCAGACTGCCCCCACTCAGTCACTCCAATTGAAGATACCGGATGCTGTTCCCAACAAAAAAGGACAGGGATCTTGAAACGGACCCCTGGTAAAACAAGGAAAAAAAGAAACCAGAAGGGGCGCAATACCAAATTTCAATGTAGAATAATCCACAATATTTAGAGCTAATACTCACAATGTATAAAACCCCCGGTTGAATACACTTACAACCGGTATAGCAAGCAGGGATTTGATATCCGCCCTGCTACAGATATACTGATCTCTGGATAAAAGCCTGGAACCAGTGAATTTAAAAAAAAATTTTTTTCAATTTTACTGGTCGAATATAATTTACAAATCTAAAAATAAGACTTAAAATAAATGAGCCCCAACGCTAAACGTGTTTCGAAGCACCACTTCTTCAGTAGCGAAAAAAATCAGGCTAAGATTAGTCTATTATTGTGCTCAATATCACATAATACAATATACATATTATGTGATATTGAGCACAATAATAGACTAATCTTAGCCCGATTTTTTTCGCTACTGAAGAATATTATGTGAATAATATTATCTCTAATGCACAAACCTGGGAACTCTCTGTTTTTGGAGTTCCAGGAGAGGGCTCATGGGCTGAGAATGGGAGTGTTTAAACAATGTAAATAGTGTCTTAAAGTGGGTGGGGCTTAACCAAGTAGGCAGGATTGAGAGTTGGAAGGGTGAGGCTTCACTTTAGAATGGGGGGACGTGGGCGGAACAGTGCAGGAACTGGGCAGAATGGACAGCAAATGGGCAGAACTACCCAGGAGACTCAACAAAGCTGGAGAATCAGTTAATGCATTGTGATGCAATGTACTGGTGTCCTCTCTACCATTCACAGAGTTATAAAAGTTCAGTTTAACTCAATGTGAATTTTGAGGATTTGCTTCACTTTGCTTTTATACACATGCCCATACTTAGGAACTTCTTCCCTTCGAGCCCCTGGACAGGGGGATGTCAATGATGCAATTTGTGTCACAAAAGGGGTGGTTCTTAATCAGCTGTGTAGGGCTTAAACATCTACTGGTGTGGATGTCCATTTTGGGGAGGCTAAACCTTCATTATTCTCCTCCCATGAAATTTTGGGTGTGAAACCTTTGCCAAATACATTGAATTATTTTATATTGTGTGTCAGAAATGTTATTTTTCAGCTTTGTATCCCTTTAAACAGGGCCATAACTAGAGAACATTTTGCTGCCCCCTCTATGGTATGGTTCACTTTTGAAATGTCGCAATGTTGTGCGACATTGTGAATGCATCATATGCAAGCAGGCGACCAAAGAGATGTGACATTTTGAGACAAGCAATGCGGCATGCAACATTTCAAAAGGATACCCTATGGGGCAATTTTTAAACACGTGCAAGGTGCCATTCACCACAGGAGGATTTTAGAGGGTCTTTACATGTCAGGGAGAGAGAGGACAGAGACAATGAGATAAACAATTTATTGGTAGAACCAAGGAGCTCCTACATTATGATTCCTGACACACATGACAACACATTTATCCCTTTTAGTGCCAGAGAGGTGCTATACATTGCTTTGTACACCTCTCTGGTGCTCGGTGGGCATACCTGGGTACTTTCAGGCTTGACTCTGAGACTCAGGGTTTTGACCCAGATCTCAGGGTGAATGGCCAAATTCTCAGGGTGGGAGAGCCCAATGTTAACTACTATCTCATCTACACCAAATACCTGCTTATTTAGTTCCTAAATTGCTACCATTTCTACCATCCTGCTTCTCTTTTGTATGTTCAGCATACCTGGTTGGGGCTGCCCGTAGGAGAGCCCTGTGGTGCCAATGAGGGGAGAGAAATGACGTGATTTGTGTCATAAAAGGGGCGGCGCTTAATCGTGAGTGGGGGGCGGGACTTCAAAACACAAAAAATAGCTAGAATAGACTGGGGAAGGAGGAGAAGAGGCCTCAGAGCGGGAGGAACAGGGTGGGACTGTGCAAAGTGGGCAGAGTTTCCCCACATCTGGCGAATCAGACTCTGCCCCTGAGACCAGGTAATTCATTGTCAATACCGGAGTCTCTGGAGCAAAACGCGGGGAGTTCCCAGGTATGATGTTCAGGCAGTGAAGGCTCTCTGTTACAGTATGTTAAGGGTTCCTTGAGGGCCAATAAGATCACTTCCATGTTAGAGCAAGCAGAGATATATCACCTGAAATCTATGTTCTGGGGAGCTATACTGGTTAATATTTCAAAGACCTCTGGTCAGCTCATTTTGGAAGCTCCCAGGTATGTCACTGGGTTAATGAGGGAAAAAGGAGCGATCACATGTACCTGAGCCACCGGGGAAAAGCTGAAACTGACTGCTCTGGTCTAGTCAGTTACAGCCTCCTCAGTATGATCACAGCATGCCCTGAGGCTCGCTACAATCATGAAGTCTATGATGGACCAGATCCATCACCCGTTCTTAAAGGATGGAGATGTGTGACAGATCTGGTCCGTCGTTCATGTGTTAAAAGTTTGCATTGTTTAATCTACCATCACATTTTAAGGTGTTTTCAAAAAGAAAACCTTCTAAACTTGGAGGAAAACGCAGTTTAAAGGAATAATAGCTGAAAAAAGTAATTACACCTCCATTTCCAATCTTTCCTCCGTTTTCAATACTTTGCGACAAATTTTTCAAAAGTGACAAATTTACTTCTGAAAATACCACCCTCCTTTTACTGCCAACCCATGATCTGACATTTTTTTTATTACAATGACTTGTTGAACATCACACCCCTAGAGTATTTCATTGACTAGCTTACGCTAAATTGCATAAATTAATTAATGGAACATGCTCTGTCAAAGGTATATAGTTTGTTGTCATTGGTATATATCCAAAAAATGTTATCAGATGTAGCATGTTGTTTTTAATTTATGACTCTAAATACAAGCATCAGACACTTGGCTGTCAATGCAAAACATCATAATAATCTAATACACTCTTTCCTTAATTTCCTGTAATAATGTACAATGCATACCTGGTAAATAGGGTCATATGCACTATGACTAATTCTCTGGCAAATCAATTGCACCACAGGAAATAAAATCCCCATTGATTTAAATTAGGCTTTTAACCCACTGAATTATGTATAGGTCTACAATGCATTGACTTACTGTGGATGATAGCAGTTGTATCCTAACAACAGCTGGAGAACCACTGCTTCTCAACCCAGACCTGTTGTTAATGAAAATCATGATCTTGTTTGTTTTGCTATTGCTCTCTCCTAAATTCTTGCTCGGGTAAATAGAAGGAAGTGAAGATGTGTTTTACAATAAGCGATGAAGGAATTGGTGTGAAAAGAAGGACTGGTTGAAGAAAGGCACAAGTAAATGTGCAGGGGGTTTACTGGGAAATAAAAGTTCGACTTTAACCCTTTGAGTGCCACGGAGGTATCCAACATATTGCAACGTACATCTCTGGTATTCAACAGGTTAATTGCTTTGTAATTTTTTTTTTTTTTACTAAAAAGATTGCAGGATCTTTCTTTGTCTCTGTCTCTCTCACTCTGTCTCCCTGTCTCCTCTACATCATAGCGGCTGAAACTGATTAATTTAATCTCAGAGTTTTCGCATGCTTCGAGGAAATGACCCATAAACCAAACTGCAGAGATTTGCTCATGTCATCCACAGGAACAGGAAATGTGTGTGAATTGCTTTGTTCACTTACTATTAGTAAATACCGCCCACACAGATGTTTTTGTAGCCGTTCTTCACTTCATACACTTGCACAATCTCCACTGTTGATGTTAAAATAGTTCCTCAAGCAAATCATGGCTGAATTGACATTTCAGGCCCACATAAAAAAGGCATTCAAGGTGCCTTTATCCCTGCCTATGGCCACACCCACAAGACCCCACCCCTAACACCACCCACTGCTGCCTGGTGCAGGAAATCCTCTTAGCCTTTAACATACAAGCACAAAGATAGCTCTTAACACCTTCGGTGATAGAGAGGTCTTCAGCGCATTGCAAAGCAAGGACTTTGAGACCTCTCTAGCATCCAAAGGGTTAAATCATGTCCACAAAAGGGGTGTGTAAACTGGTAAATTACCAGCTACCATAAACCAGGAGCATTGAGGTTTCTCTGGCTACACCCACAACTCATATTGTGGGTGTAGCCAGCGCAGCTAATGCGCCACTCAAAACATGGAGCTTGAGACGTTTGAGTATCTAGCACAGAACAATACTAAGAATTATGACAGTTGGCTTCAATGCAGATAGGATGTTGATTCAGGGAAATATCCGATTGGCATTTCAGGTCGGGAAGAATTTTTTTTTCCCCACTTGGGGTTTAATTGGAAAGGTCTTTAATGCTTTTTGGATTTATTTTGGAGAGGGGGGTTGCCTTCCTCTGGATCAACAGGGGTGATTTGACATGATGGACCTGTGGCTTGTTTCAGCCTCATGTTACTATGTTGCTATGTTACTCTGACTACTGAAAAATCTGACCCAGAAGAAAGGCCTAAGAAATGGACAAGAGCAGAGAGCCAGTATGAAAGGACAGAAAAAGATGGGAAGGTTAAAAAAAGTGATAAAATATCAGGAGACAGAGCCAAGATATTAGGAAAGAGAAGAGACAGCCCACGGCAGAGAGAGAGAAAGGGCTAATACATAAAGACAGACAGGAAACAGCCCTGGAAGGAGCTGAGATATACGGAGCCGCAGAACACTGCAGAGCGTTGACAGCATGAAGAACAATCTTTTAATTGATGTAGAATCTAAGTGGGAGCCAGTGGAGGAAGCAACACTAACTACAGATATTTAGGTTGAGTGGTAATTCGTGCAAATTGCTATACACACATTACAGCACTTGCTATAACGGGCGTGTGGTGTTTAGATAATATGTCACAGCAGTAATGTTCAGTGTCATGGGTCACATGTATAACACCTTTACATGCTTTTGAGCGGGATGCGGAAGCCAGAACTGTGACTGCAGATTAATATCTCCTATTTATAGAAAGAGACTCACAGTCATTGTGGGTTGACCATGAATTCAAAGAGACAGCCAATCATCGACCACTTAACTTGGGTCTTTCATGCTCAGCTTCCCCTGAAAGGACAAAGTATCAGATCACCAAACCTTCAACGTGGGCATGAGAACAATGAGAAGAGGAATGCTTGCCTCGCTCGGCTGGCATTGGAAGGGAGGCGAGTGACAGGCAAGAGGGTAATTACAGGACGTCACCTAACACACCAACTGTGAGTGGGATCAAAGTGGGCATTTTATCAGCATGACTCATGGAGCTGACGCTGGGCACAGACAGACATAGGGTGAGGGGGGTAAGCTGAGGCATCGTCAGACAAAGGGACACACAATGCAGACAAAGGTCAACTTTTCCCAGAGGATGCTAATGCTGGGAATTAAGGTGGTGATAACAAAGTGTGCCAGTGCTTGGATAATGGGACATATGCAGACCTAGGAAGTATCAGCCAGCACTCTGCCTAGATAAACATTTTACTCATTCATAAGTAACTCTGGTTTCCAGATGGGTGCTGTAATGGAATGTAGACAAGGGGTTTTAGTTACAAAGTAACACTGTCTAGTACAGAGAAATATATTGGTGGCCACCACGCAGCACACACACGTTGGCTTTAGTTATCATAATTCACATTACATATATTCCACAAAGAGCGTTCTTCTCAAGTCATGCAACCCTCCCCCCCTCTTCCCAGAATGCTCAGTTTTTTGTTGGATTCTGACATTACCAAAATCAGGTAAGAATTTTAATGAGAAATGTGCATACCTGGGAACTTTTGAAATAGCTCACCCTGAGATCTTTGAAATATTAACCCTTAATGCTCCCAAGAAAGTAGGTTTGAAGTGCTATCTCAGAGTTTTAGCTAACACAGAGATGATTCAGCCAGTTCAGACGGAAGCTATAACTTGCTGCACTTCTTATATACTAAAAAGACAAGCAGGACTTCTCCGTCTGCCTTTCTGGTAGAAATATCACTAATTTGGGCATTAAAGGGATAGTGATGTTTCATAATAAATGCAGCTCTAATTAATCTTCATAGTATTTGGGCCATGGAGAGTGTTATTTCAATACTGTCAGCGTTGTGGTTCAAGAGTAATTGAATGATAAATTACCCCCCTCCTGCCCCTTTTACTGATGTAACACTGCTCACCTCAGAGCAGCAAGACTGTCCAGATGGAGAGGAACAATCTTCAGTGAGCATAAGGAAAAACCTGTCAAGGTGGGGAGGGTTTTCCTTATGCTCACAGTAAGAAGATTGCATACCTCCCAACATTTCAAATGGCCAAAGAGGGACACTTCTGATTTAGGTGGCATTTCTGGGGGCGTGGCTGGTAGGCGGGGCATTTCCAAGCATTTTTAGGTTGCTTCCTGACCTATCTGCACCTCTTTGTGCAACTGATTAATGATTTAGAACAAGACCAATGTATTTTTATTACACAGGTTAATTTATAAACACATAAATTGAAGATTAACAACACATTTATGTGAGGTTTATTGCTGTGAAGCAATGTGATACACACCACTCATTCTGATGTCCTAAAAAGAGGGACAAAAGTGTAGAAAAGAGGGACAGAGGGATTTGGGTCTCAAAGAGGGACTGTCCCTCCTAAAGAGGGACACTTGGGAGGTATGAGATTAACCCTTGCTGTGATCTGTCCAGTCCCAGGACCAGATTCCACATCTGAGGGGAGGTGGCTTACACTAGGTAAAAGGGGCGGGAAGGGGATACTTTATCTTATATTTACACTTGAACTACAACTCTGACAGTATTGAAATAACACTTTCCATTGCAAAAATACTAGGAAGATTAATTGAAGCTGCTGTTTTTGTGATATATTATTGTCGCTATCTATATATTGTGTGCAGTTTTCTGTATATTCTGATCTCTGAAGTCTGCCTCTAAATCACACCACCATACTGCTAACAATGGGATTCAGTATACCTGAATGAAATGTAAGGGACATGAGCCTTTACCAGACTGTAAACAGAAAACATTAGCAGAGGACATCAGAGATCAAATGAAAAGTTAACTGGTATTTACCTGTGAAGTACACTTACCTGAGCAAATCACTCAATGACACTAAATAAGAGCCACTTATTGCTAGGGTGCAGTTCCCATTTAATTCAAGGGTAGACAATTGCTGTCCTTCCAGCTGTTGAAGATTACAGCTCCCATCATCTCCAACCAAGAGATTGCTGTCACATTGGATTGCACATAGACCCCAGACTGGCATCCACTGAGGCTGATGTACAAGGTAAGAGTAAATCTGGGGTAAACTATATCCACCAAGGGGGACCAATAAAAATCCCCAAATTCTTTTTGATTTCACTGGGGATTTTAATTCCTGGATTGCTTGATAGGTCTTCAATGCATTGCAACACAAGGAGTATAGAGACCTCACTAGTAATCAAGGGGTTAAAAGACCCTTTTAAATCAATGGGAAATGTTACTGGTTCCCTGTGGTGCAGTTGGTTGAACCCAATTTATTCTCGGGGTGTCAGCGTCACAAATTCTCATACGAATCTCAGGTAGGGTGACAACATATCCAATCTGCCATTCCGGGACACGTGGTCACTCTACTCCACAGCGCTCTGTATCACATTTTTTTCTATGAAGTACCATCCAACTACCAGGTGACACACCCCCGTACTTGAATTTTAAGTGTGGCCACATCGTTTTCCTCCTCTGGTACCTGTCCGGGTGTTCCTGCAAGGAGACACGGTGATGTCCTCACCGTATCTCCCCCTAAGCGGCCTCTTTCCGAACTCCGAGCGTCCGGTACAGATCTGACGTACCAAAATGCCGCTCACAGTTCTGTGGGGATTAGTCACCCCAACGGTAATAGGGGAATCCAGCACTGGACCCCTTGCTCACAGTGCCTAGAGGGATCAGCTACACCTCATTGATGAGGCCCAACAAGGGCGAAAAATTACGTCTGGGGTTGGCTGCTTCTCTTGTTCAGAGAGGAATTGCCTGGCATTTTGTGGTTGGACTGCTGTAAGGGCAAGACCAATATGATATGCTTTAGGATATGTTCTCTCTGTGAAAGGCACTAGTGGGTTAAAAGAGATTGCACCCTGGGTAGGACACCATTCCTATAGAGCCTGCAAATTTGTGTTGCAGGTTCGTTCCTAGTTGAGCAGCTCTGACTTTTGATATACACAGTTCAGTAGGAGGCCAGCATTTTGATGAGCAGCGTAACAAAACCCATTTGTTCCCCTCAATTCCAAACAGGCTGCCTATGACACGGAGTGTAAGAATAGTACAGTATCTGGCGGGAAATCGCAAAGGGTAAGGGTTGGCCAATGATTTCCCGTCACCTTAGGAAACAGCATTTTTTTTATTTCCATCTTTATCAACATTAGTTACCATATGCGTTCACAAGTTGCAGGCTGCAGTAGTGGCTTTACTCATTCCGAGATGCTTTATTGTCCTGGTGGGGGTGACCAGGGATGCGGGACACAGGCCTCAATTAAGGGACAGTCCCGGGCATTCCGGGACACGTGGTTACCCTAATCTCGGATATTCTTGACTTAATACCAGTCTACAGGCAATAATGCCGTTCATCAACCCTTTGTAGGTGTGGCAAGTCTACAAAGCATTGCAAAGCAAAAGCTCTGGTGAAGTCTCTAATATCAAAGGGATCATTGCTTTGCAGTGCGTTGCATACCCCTCTGGCACTCAAAGGGTTAAGAAATGCCTGAACAGGATAGCAGAATAAAAAATAACTAATAACACATTTCCCAAGTGTTCCTTTTTAGTAAGAACAGTCACTCTTTCAGACCCATCTCCCTCTTTCCACTCTGGTGTCCCTGTGTTTAGGAGATCAGACTGTGTGGTGTGTATAGAAGTGTATCACCCTGGTGTCCCTGTGTTTAGGAGATCATACTGTGTGGTGTATATATAAGTGTATCACCCCGATGTCCCTGTGTTTAGGAGATCAGACCGTGTGGTGTGTATATAAGTGTATCACCCTGATGTCCCTGTGTTTAGGAGATCAGACTGTGTGGTGTCTATATAAGTGTATAACCCTGGTGTCCCTGTGTTTAGGAGATCAGACTGTGTGGTGTGTATAGAAGTGTATCACCCTGGTGTCCCTGTGTTTAGGAGATCAGACTGTGTGGTGTGTATATAAGTGTATCACCCTGGTGTCTCTGTGTTTAGGAGATCAGACTGTGTGGTGTGTATATAAGTGTATCACCCTGGTGTCCCTGTGTTTAGGAGATCAGACTGTGTGGTGTGTATATAAGTGTATCACCCTGGTGTCCCTGTGTTTAGGAGATCAGACTGTGTGGTGTGTATATAAGTGTATCACCCTGGTGTCCCTGTGTTTAGGAGATCAGACTGTGTGGTGTGTATATCAGTGTATCACCCTGGTGTCCCTGTGTTTAGGAGATCAGACTATGTGGTGTGTATATAAGTGTATCACCCTGGTGTCCCTGTGTTTAGGAGATCAGACTGTGTGGGGTGTATAGAAGTGTATCACCCTGGTGTCCCTGTGTTTAGGAGATCAGACAGTGTGGTGTGTATAGAAGTGTATCACCCTGGTGTCCCTGTGTTTAGGAGATCAGACTGTGTGGTGTGTATAGAAGTGTATCACCCTGGTGTCCCTGTGTTTAGGAGATCAGACTGTGTGGTGTGTATATAAGTGTATCACACTGGTGTCCCTGTGTTTAGGAGATCAGACTGTGTGGTGTGTATATAAGTGTATCACCCTGGTGTCCCTGTGTTTAGGAGATCAGACTGTGTGGGGTGTATAGAAGTGTATCACCCTGACGTTCCTGTGTTTAGGAGATCAGACTGGGTGGTGTGTATATAAGTGTATCACATTGCTCCACAGCAATAAAACTCACATTAATGTTTGTTTCTACTTCAGTATGTGTGTTTATACATTAATATGTGTAAATAAAATATTTTGGTCTTGTTCTAAATCATTTATTCAGTTACACAAAGAGGAGTCAGTAGGTCATGCGATAACCTAAAACATTTGCGGTAAGTCCTATACCTGGGAACTTTGTCTTGGGGACTCCCCAGAAGGGAGTCCTGCTGTGCCGTTGGGTTAGATAAATTATGTGATTTGTGCCAAAAAGGATTGGGGCTTAATTGTGAGGGTGCAGGGCTTAACAAACGTGGCAAAAGAAGGCGGAATAGGCTTGGGAAGGATAATATGATTGGTACAGCCACCTCTTTGGTTGTTTTATTTTATTCGGGGACATAAGAAGAGTTCCTGGCTTGCACACGTTAAAATAGACATAATTTTTTTTTGTATCAGTCAGCTGCTGTCCTTCGGGCTGGATTACATTAAAACTAGATTAAACTTTGGCAGGCAACAGAGTAGGTAAAAGGCATTTTTTTTATCCTTTCATCGACTCTTCCCATTCCATTTTGACTGGTATGCATACTGAATTTTGCAATTTCGGCATACGTATAAAAACATTCCCATTTCAAAACGGTGATTCTGCTGCAGACAAAACTATCCAAGGTTGGAAGTTCAGTGAAAAAGGCTGATTCAGCCTCAGAAGGCCTCAACCACCACAGCTCTCCAACTGCCCATATGTGCACCCAATCACTCTTCCCCCACTTACATAGGTCCCTCTCCCCCTTAAACCCTCAAATGCCAGGTAGCTTGCCACTCATTGCTTAAATACATTTTTGGAGGGATAACCCTTATGGACCGGTGATGGTCATAGAACTTTTTATAAGACTGGAGCGGTCTCTCTCAGACCCCTGCTCAGCTTGACTGGCTGGTGCATGTTGTGAGACAGCGGGGACAGCGCTGGAATGTACACCAGTGCTGCAACTCATGAACTCATCATAGATTGAGAGCGAGTTGCAGTCACAAAGAGACAGAACTCACAGAAGGAAGGAACAGGATAGTGCAGGTGTGCGAGTCACAAAATTTATCACTGTTAGTTGATGTGCAGTAAAGATGGCAGAAGAGTGATTAACCTTTTGAGTGACAAAGATGTATCCAACGCAATAACACATTTATACTTGTATCAGGGCTCAAAATTTCCACTCGCCACTAGCCAATGGCAAGTGAAAATTCAGCCCTGACGAGTAGAAATTCAGCCCTGGTGGGTATGTTATGGCTTGCAGTGGCGAGTAACGTTTCAAGTCTGGCTAGTAGAAAAGGACTTCAAATTTTAAGCCCTGCTTGTATGGCACAGTGCAATTCACTGACAGTAAAGCTGTTAATGACCAACTAGGGGGCAGTAAACTGATGGGGGGTTAATAATGAAATATTCGTGCTCTGCCCCTTGCACCTGTCATACTGCCACAATAAAAGGTCACATGGCAATATTGAAACCCTGACACTGAAGGTAGGGTGACCACGTGTCCCAGAATGGCAGACTGGAAATGTGGTCACCCTATGCTCGGCGCACCGGTACATGCAACAGGTCATGTGCGGCAGCGCGTCCTTAAGGGACGGTAACTTCCCTGGACCACTAATCCTTAAGTGGTTAATGATTAAATGAAAAAATGAGGTATATTCACCTCACATTTTAAAGTTAAAAAAATAAAAGAAATACATTGACCCTTTGAGTGCCAGAGATGTATCAAATGCATTGCATTCCACCCTAAGGGAGGTGAAGTTAAAAAAAAAAAAAGATTAATATAGAGTCTGGAGGAAGGAGTCCCTTCATCTGCCCTCCCTAAAGGAAAAGATGTATTAAGCCTTTGAGTGGCACCGAGGTACGCAACGCATTGCTTTCCAATGCGTTGCCTACCTCTGTGGCACTCAAAGGGTTAAAAAGATAATGTGGGATCCAGAGCCCCAAAATGAATTAAAATGGTGTGTGTATGTGTTTAAAAATGTGTACTCACCTTGATGGGACTTTTAATCCCGTGAATGTTATAGAGCTCTACATCGCATTGGAGCCCATGCTAACATTCAAGTGGTTTAAAGCCACATTTACATCAGTAGGGATTTTAGTTCTTCCCTCTAGTGCTTTTGATTTGCCCCAGAATTCCTCAAGTTTGGTTTTATGTATAACTAGTTGAACAGCCCATGTACATGGGCCACAGTGCCAGGCAGCAACAGCTGAAGTGCAGTCATGCGCAGTAGAGACTGCCTGTGCCGCGGCTGAGTGGGCACTACCAAATTAGACCGTAGTCTACGGGCTGAATTCAGAGCCCCACTACGTTAACAGCCGCGGTGCTGGCAGTCTGTACTGTGCATGACAGCTTCTGACAAACATACATTAGCAAATTATTATATAGGATTCCAGAACATCCATCCTACATTTCCTTACTCAGACCATGATAAATATAATTATTCCAACCACAAGTCCAGCTGACATAGGCGTGTGCACAGGGTGTGCCTAGGAACATCCTAATCGGCCCCGTGCACGTCGGCTTTTCAGAAGTTAAATGGCCGTTTCCGCATATTAATGCGACTGCGGCACCGACTTTATACCTTAGCCGCTTGCCACGGCTATCTGCTGCTGACTGCTGTGCTCGGGGAGACCAAGGGGGGCGGGACAAGCACTCGGGCTCAAACACTGCAAAAACCTGCATGAGCCTTCCCTCCTTCATTGTGGCGCTGAGAGGAAGTGATGTCACTTCCTTTCGGTGCTCGTTACGTTGGGGAAGGTGTCAGGGAGCGAACAGCGGGTGAGGAAGCTGCAGGCACTGGCACTGACTCGGTGAGTGAGTGTCTTGTATGTATGATGCATGAGTGAGTGTGTTAATGCTTAATGTGTGTGCCTGTGAAAGATAACTTACACCTAATCATTTATTTAGCACACACATATACATATATATATATATATATATATATATATATATATATATATATATATATATATATATATACATACATACACGCGAGTGCACGTGTGTGTTTGTGCTTTTGGGTGCAAGCCCTAATACAACTGGCTGTGCACGCCTATGCCAGCTAATATGTTTCTCACCAAAGCCATACAGGTCTCAGATTTACATGATAAATAATTAATATTTTGGACATCAATCCATTCAAATGATTTGACATAATGAGGTGAGTTTGACTTTCTGCAAATCCGTACTTTGTTCACTAATGATGTTGTTTCTTCACGTCTCTGGAGTAGAGCAGCCTAAAGAAGTCATTTAGCATTATATTAAGATAAGGCCAATGTAACAGAGGGGTGCATGTCTCCTGACTCACAGCTAAACTAATTGATAATAAATATTGTAGATTCTTTGGACTAGGTGATAAGTAATTTGCTTGGTAATTGGGCTATTTTCCTCTGGCATCTGATTATTTTTGCTTAGAGAATCTGATACATCTCGTTATCATGTGTCTTTGTCACATAACTAAAGCGGCAGCATAACGATGTAATGTTTGTCATGTCACACTCCTGAGCTTTCAATGATATTGAATTATGAGCAAATAGGGCACTGGTTCAGGGGTGATAAACATTTTAAAGGGGAACTAACACCTCCTAATGAACTCCCCATGCCCACACTTACCTTACTATAGACAGAAAATCTTATTGGCCCTATAAATTTTTACTTTTGTACCTACTTACAAGAGATAACATCTTCAAGTCCTGAACGTCATGTGCATAGAGGTGGACATGACACTTACAAGCAGGACAACAGGATACAAACTCTAACCATTCCACATTGTAATCTTAGCCATTTAACCCTTTAAAGTGGATCTATCACCCCTTTAAAAGTTCATTAGTTAGAGCATTTAGCGAATAAGCTTAAAATGATATTATTTTAAAAAAAAAAAAAAAACACTTCCGTTGCTGCAGATAACCACACTGTCCTTGCTCACTTCCCACTACCCAGCCTCCCTGATCATGGAGGCTTTCTCTATCTAAATTGGAGCAATCTCATTGGCAGAGATTGATATCTAGCCAATGAGATTGCTCCAGCTTAGAGAGAGAAAGCCTCCGTCATTGGAGGATGCTGGGTAGAGGCATGGGAACAGAGGCAGAGCGGCAAGAGCAGTCTGCCCGGAAGAAGAGTACAGAACACACTTTAATTCTCAGTTTTCACGCAAATAACTTTTTTTTTTAATTTTTAAATAATATAATTTTACGCTTATTCGCTAATTGCTCTAGCTAATGAGCATAACTTTTAAAGGGGTGATAGATCCATTTTAAGTGCCAGGTGGCTATCCAATGCGTTGCAAAACAATGCACTGGATACCCTTCTGTCACTGATTAGGTTAAGGAGCAGAGGGCTATGCAAAGCACTGTGGTACCAATGTGGTATAATATGTCTCGTGGTGCCAGAAGATATTGACTACAACAGGAAATTCCATTGTTTTAAAGGTTTTAGCATCTTTGATGCTGTGGAAATGTAATGTAAAAAACATGCATTTTTTTCCCTATGGTGCCTCCTTTGGGAAACATTTGTGTACACCAGCCTTGGGGTAGAAACTGACTGCCTTATTTGATGTGGCCAGTTATCTACCAAATAGTGTACTTTGTCTACCTTAAGCCCATTTCTGTAATAATTCTGACCATTTTAGTGCAGGCAGGTAATCTTACAAAAAAAGGCAATTGGAGTTTAGTGCTAATAGCAACCTCTACAGTTTGTCAACTCATACGAATATGGGCTCTCCTATCTCAATGGAGAGTAGCAAATGTCGAGCATCAAAATGATGTATTTAAAATGTCACAGTTTAACCACTTAATGATTTTGCTGGCCTCATTTAACTCAGTTTTTTACTGGCTACAAGATGGGGGATAGTCATTTTTATGTATTACTTTCCCTTTAAAAACTAAATGAAATGTCATGTTAAAATTATGTTTTGAGACTACGTCTCTTTTGAGCATTCAACCTATTATGCTTGTTTAACCCTTTGAGTGCCAGAGTGGTATGGAACGCATTGCAGAGTAATGAGTTATTTACCCCTCTGGCACTCAAATGGTTAACCATTTGAGTGCCAGAAGGGTATCCAACACATTGATTCACAATGCAGTGACAGCCCTCAGGCATGCAGTTTGTTAACGTGTTCCAAGACCATATATTTAAGAGGATCACCATTATGGCATTCATCAGAATGTCTCACAATACTTAATACTTAAAAAAATTCACGTTAATTCTCTAATTCACAAAGTGAAATATTTCCATGCGTATTGCCGTAAAAATGATGACCTTCAAAGATATAAGAATTGCACCACTGATGAAGGCATGAGGTGCGATGGACTAATCAGGCACCAGGGGCCAGATTCACTAAGCGGTGATAAAGTGGAGATGACGTCTCCAGTGATATCACTTCTCCAGTTCCTATGTTATTCTATAAAGCCTATGCACTAAGATCTCCAAAGTTAGAGAAATCTTAGTTCATAGGCTCCATAGAATAACATGGGAACTGGAGAAGTGATATCACTGGAGAAGTCATCTCCACTTTATCACCTCTTTATCACCACTTAATGAATCTCCCAACTGGAGTGAGATTCACTAAGTGGTGATAAATAGGGGATAAATTGGAGATGATTTCACCAGTTTATCACGTCTCCAATTCCTGTGTTATTCTATGGAGCCTATTCACTAAGATTTCTTCAACTTTGGAGATCTTAGTGCATAGGCTTTATAGAATAATATAGGAACTGGAGAAGTGATATCACTGGAGACGTCGTCTCCACTTTATCACGTCTTTATCACTGCTTAGTGAATCTCCCCCATCATCTCCATGTTATCACCTCTTTATCACCGCTTAGTGAATCTCCCCCATCATCTCCATGTTATTACCTCTTTATCACCGCTTAGTGAATCTCCCCCATCATCTCCACGTTATCACTTCTTTATCACCGCTTAGTGAATCTCCCCCATCATCTCCACGTTATCACCTCTTTATCACCGCTTAGTGAATCTCCCCCATCATCTCCACTTTATCACCTCTTTATCACTGCTTAGTGCATCTCCCCCATCATCTCCACGTTATTTCCTCTTTATCACTGCATAGTGAATCTCCTCCATCATCTCCACGTTATTTCCTCTTTATCACCGCTTAGTGAATCTCACCCATCATCTCCACTTTATCACCTCTTTATCACCGCTTAGTGAATCTCACCCATCATCTCCACTTTATCACCTCTTTATCACCACTTAGTGAATCTCCCCCATCATCTCCACGTTATCACCTCTTTATCACCGCTTAGTGAATCTCCCCCATCATCTCCACGTTATCACCTCTTTATCACCACTTAGTGAATCTCCCCCCAGGAGTTATACAGTCAAAATGAGTGTATTTTTTTAATGTTGGTATGTATCAAGGCTTTCACTTGTGTTTATTTGAAACGCGTGTGTCTTTCTTTTCCAAATGACATCATGAGATGATATGTGTCCTTTTAGTCAACTTGTTGAAGTTTATTTTATAATAACCAAAAAAAATACAACCCTTATTTCAGTGTTTGAATAGTGTGTTTTTTAATTAATGGTAAACTACAAAGAATAAAAAAATACAAATCCATTTAATTCTAAACTAAATACATAAAAAGTAATATGCACATTTGGTAACCTTTACATAATGCTGGTATTGAGCAACGTATGTTACAATAGTTTGTAGTCCTCAAAGAGTATGAACAATGAAAGGCAACATTCCTAGTACTTAAAAGCAAACAATGTTATTGTGCATCCACACAAAAATAGAGTCTTTTAATGTTTGGGCCTTTTTGAACAACTAATATTGAGTTGACTCACTTAATGAGATATTGCTGCCTAATTGAATAGGAAAAGGTCTCTTTACTATCCCAGAGCTGTAAGGGAGAATGACAGCATTTGTGCTGCAATCCTTTCATATAGTAACCCCTCCATGACCAGAGCAGTGCACAACTCATTGCAAAGCAATTCAATGCACCATCTCTAGTTCTCAAAGTGGTTAAACTGTGCCAGCTACCTGCCATTTTCTAGTCTTCTTAAATGTATCTATTTAAACTATCTACATCCTGTGTTTTTCATTTTTCCATCAGTCTAAAGTTAGAGAACTTTGGTTTAGTAGTTGTAGAAACTAATTTCAGTTTCCAACAGGGGGATGGAATTAGGGTTGCCACCCAGCCGGTATTTTACCGGCAGGCCGGTAAAAAATTGGCTTCTGTCCTTTCTCTTTCTCACTATCTTCACATGCTTTTCTTTCTATTGCTCACAGAAGCTATCTCTCTGTCTCTGTTTTCACCATCACTTAACACTTTTTTGTCTCTCCCAGAAGCTTTCTCTCCTCTCTTTCACAGCATGTTTCTGTCTCTCCCAGCAGCTAGCTCCCCTCGCTCACTAGCATTTCTCTCACAGAACCTAGCTCTCCTCTCTTTCTCTCTTACTCAGCAGTATATAGCCCTTCTATCTTTGCCTCCATCAGACGTTTGCTCTTCTCTCTCACTACCATCTAGCACATACCTCCCTCTTTAGGAGGGACAGTCCCTCTTTGAGACCCAAATCCCTCTGTCCCTCTTTTCTACCCTTTTGTCCCTCTTTTTAGGACATTAGAATGAGTGGTGTGTATCACCTTGCTTCACACCAATAAACCTCACATAAATGTGTTGTTAATCTTCAATATATGTGTTTATAAATTAACCTGTGTAATAAAAATATGTTGGTCTTGTTCTAAATCATTAATCAGTTTCACAAAGAGGTGCAGATATTGGAAATGCCCCTCCTACCAGCCACGCCCCCAGAAATGCCACCTAAATCAGAAGTGTCCCTCTTTGGCCATTTGAAATGTTGGGAGGTATGTCTAGCATTTCTCCTGCTGTCTCTCCCAGAAGCTAGCTTTTCTCTCTCTTGCCTCTTTCTGGTGCTTCTAAAACCTAAATCATCTCTTTCTCATCATCATCTAGCACTTTCCTTTCTGTCGTTTTTACAATCTATTATCCAGCACTGCGGTTCTCTATATTTTTAAAGGGATAGTAATGTTTCACAACAAAAGCAGCTCCAATTAATCTTCATGGTATTTGGGCCATGGAGAGTGTTGTCTCAGTACTGTCAGAGTTGTAGTTCAAGAGTAATTGAATGATAAAGTATCCCCCTCCCACCCTTTTTACTGATGTAACACTACTCACCTCAGAGCAGCAAGACTGTCTGGATGGATCACAGAGAGGGGCAATCTTCAGTGAGCATAAGGGAAAAACCTGTCAAGTGGGGCAGGGTTTTCCTTATGATCACAGTAAGAAGAATGTCCCTTGCTGTGATCTGTCTGGTCCCAGGACCAGATTCCACATTTGAGGGGAGCTGGCTTACACTAGGTAAAAGGGGAGGGAGGGGGATACTTTATCATTCAATTACTCTTGAACTACAACTCTGACAGTATTGAAATAACACTCTCTATGCTCAAAAACTATGAAGATTAATCGGAGTTGCTGTTTTTGTGAAGCATTGCTATCCCTTTAAGCAAGGCACCTCTAACTTATACTGTGGAATTTTCAGGGAACCCATGACATTTTATAGGTCATTTGTCAAAGACATAATGAACAAACTAATATAAAAATATTTAGTTCTCACAATTAGAATAACCAAAACCAGCATATTGTAAATAACAGTTTCCATAAATATACAGTAGACATTTGAAAGTCAGCAGTCAAATATTTAAGGCTTCATATCAATAATCTGAGACACACCAAAGTGCTATGGGATCCTAGTTGAAAACCAGTGATCGAGCACTTCTCTTTCTGTCTTTTGCAGAAGATTGCTTTCCTCCTTATTATTAAAATATAGCACTTCTATCACTTTCTCTACCAGAAGCTAGCTCTCCTCCATATTTCTCACTGTCATCTAACACTTTTCTTTCTGCCTCTCCCAGAAGCTAGCTCTCCTCTCTACTTCTCAGCATCATCTAGTATATCTTTTCCATCAATCTGTCCACTCTTTTCTTTTTCTCCACAACAAAAGTATAATAGTTTTCCCATAAAAAAGCAGCGAGTCACATGACAGGGCATTACAAGCAATTTGTGGCTCAAGAGCTACAAATTGAGGAACCACGGTATACAGGAAAAACGCAAAGGCATTGTTATCTAAACATAGCATCTTAGTAATTAGTTACTGCATTGTTCTTTATTCTGTTGAGGTTATAGACTTAATTCCTCAATCACACGACAGTTGCATCTCATTGTAGACAATGTTGTTGTTGTCATTTTGAAGTTTCAAGAACTACTTTGAGTTTTGCGTATGGATGACTCTTACTCATTTGATGATAAATGACCTTATCGTTTTAAGCTAACAGCCCTGTTTAAATCTAGCCCAGAGGCTCATATTCTTTAAAGTGTGAAAAACATTAGTACACTTTCACGCACTTTGATTTTAAAGGGAAGATAAAGTGATCTACAGGTTAGAGAAAAACAGGAAAATCCAGAAAAGCAAATATTATAACAATGCTTAAGTTGAAGAATATGTGGTTTGGGGGAAAAAAATAAAACATCCGGTGTAGAAATGAGGAGGAGCTATGGAAAATAGAATAGAATAAACACATACAAACGCTTAACAAATGAATGTTAATGAGATTTCTTAATTCCTTGAAAGCTAGAGATGTCTCCAACACATTGTATACAAATGCATCAGTAACATCTCTAGCATCAGTGTTCAGTCAGTGTAAGACTAATTCATAACACAAGAAAAAACATAGACGTAGAACCTTATTAACAATCTAAAGAAGTGCTATCCTGTACCAAACCAATTGTAACATGGGAACAAATGAAAATACTCAGTGATTTATCCAGTTCTTCAAAATCTTTTTATTGGAATATATATATATATTTAAAGAGTCAGCACACTCAGTCCTTTTTTTTAAAGTGAAAAAACAGATGCATTGTCAACTTTCAATGTAGATTACACATTTTCGTCAGGATCAATGTGTAATCCACGTTGAAACGTTGACAATACACCTGTTTTTTCACTTTAAAAAAAAGACCCGAGTGTGTTTACTCTTTATTTCTACGTGTTAATGCTTATCCCGTTTCATTTGGTACCCAGGCGGTGAACTTTGGACAGTGAAAGTGCTTCCCATTTGGACTATATATATATATATATATATATATATATATATATATATATATATATAGAGAGAGAGAGAGAGAGAGAGAGAGAGAGAGTGAGAGAGAGAGAACTGTGGGTTGGTTGCACTCACTCTGTCCAAATTTATGCCCAGGTGCGCAATCCTCAGAAGTGAGAATTTACAGGGAAGAAAAGGAGGCAGCACCAGTGGGACTTCTTAATTATATTTATTATTAGGCAAATAGGTAATACAAATGGTCGACGTTTCGGTCCAATAGATAGGACCGTTTATAGGACCGAAAACTTATGAATTAAATTTTGTGCTACATTTTTTTTCCTGTTTCCAGAGAGTGCCGTTTCTTCGTTGCAGCCTAGGCTGAGTACACTTTATGCATTTCTTATGGGACGGGCACCTCATTTAGCATTATAATATTTGTATCAAGTTTGGTGTGCCATTGTGTATTTTCATCGCTCTCTCTCTCTCTCTCTCTCTATATATATATATATATATATATATATATATATATATCTGTAAAATATAGAGCAGTAAAAATGTAGATGCACTCACAGGCAAAGTATAAAAACTTATATTGTAGCCAAAATCATATAAATAAACATATCAACATACCTGGAACGTTTATGTACTCTATTCAGGACCAAAATGTTCCAGACATGTTGATATGTTTATTTATATGATTTTGGCTACAATATAATTTTTTCTACCTTGTCTATGAGTGCATCTAATGTTTTACTGCTCTACATACTACCATATAGTTTTGCACCCAGGTTTATTGAGGTATACAATTGGGAAAGCTTCGAGAGTGCCATATTGCCTGGGTGCACAATTCCACAAATGTAAATGTAGAATGCAAAGGAAAGGGCAGCACTAGAGGGTCTTTTAAACAAGACTTTATTGTGAAAATATAATTGGACAAATGGTCATTGACAAGACCATTTGTCCATAAAAAATAACTAGCAATAGGGACACGGCGTTGCCAGTGGGGATTAAGACATTTGGGTGATTCAGGGGTATTCATCACATTGGTGTACATGTACATGGAATAAATATGTAGGTAGGTGTAGCACATATGTATTCAATGTACATACACACCTATCTGCATATTAATTCCATGTACATATACCCCAATGTGATGAATACCCCTGGATCACCCAAAAGACTTAATCCCCACAGGCAACACCGTGCCCCTTTTGCTGGAATGTAATATGCAGAGGTCCCTGTAACTGTATATTAGCACACTGTGGCACTGCTGTAGGGCTGTAACAATAGCAATATTAATAATAACAATAATAATAATCCCTATATAAGACCTCACAATTACATTACTGTAGTCAGTATCAGCCCTTTACATTAGGGGACTTTATTTCAAATACAAAACAAATAGAAAAGAATGAGATAAATGGCAGAAAGCCAAGCCCAATTGTCCTGATTCTGTTACTGGGACATGAACAGTCACACAGGTCTCCGGAGAGCTACTCTCTGGTATTGTATGAGTTAACAGGCTGGGTTAACCCCCTGGGAATTGGGGATGGGGAGGGTCTTCCTTCCCTATGTGGCAGATGTTTGCTCCACAATTGTGTCTGAACCCCCTTCATTTTGGTGGTAAAATCCTTTTAATAAACAGGACTCAAAATCCTAAAACTTCACATTAAAATCCTAATAATAAACCTATAAAATCCATCTAATATGGCATTTAAGCCTTCCCTCTCTCCTGAACTGGAATTGTATAACAAATGTATTAATAAACGGTTTCCTAATAATATGGATAATTACTGATATTTACCAGAATTCTGGGAAAACAGTGATAGAACCAAATAAATCCCATAAAAACCATTAGGGCGGAGAAATCTGCTGATATGAGGAAGTTGACGGAGACATGGCGGAGATGCATGATCTGTGGTAACTTGTGAGTGGCAACGGCATTTGAAAGAGGTGGTGAATGTATTTGTCACCCGCTGCGGCTCCTGTCCTAACTGCATGAATTCCATCTCCCAGGCTCCTTCCTGTCACTGGCAACTCACAGCAACCACTAGGGGGAGGTGGTTGTAACTTTAGAGGTGACAGGAGCCAGTGACAGGAAGGAGCCTGGGAAATAGAGTTCATGCAGTCAGGACAGGAGCCGATGACAGGGGGCGTGAGTCCCACGGACATGGAATTCCTGTACATGTGTGTCACACTGTATGTATGTATTTGTGTGTGTGTTTGTGTGTGCCGGCCATATTTTTATTTTTTACAGCAGGATATTGAGGGAGGGCAAACTCCTTGCAGAGATTTTGACAGGACTAATCATGCTTCCCTGTATCTCCAGGCCTGGCAGTAGGGAGGATAAATGAATATCCCTTCTTTACTGTCGCCCCTAGGTGTGTTAGGCTTCAGACAAGTTTTTCAGTTACATGATGCTTTCTCTTATATATATATATATATATATATATATATATATATATATATATATATATATATATATATAAGGCTTATTAGATAATAGACCCACTAGTGCTGCCCCCTCCTTTGCATTACACATATATAATTATATATATATATATATATATATATATATACTCGTGCAAAAGCTGTTCAGCATTCTGTGCGTTCAGGCAGTCTCTACTGTGCATGACTGCATCGGACAAACATACAACTGGCCTTTATATTATAGGATATATATATATATATATATATATATATATATATATATACTGTATATACAGTACTGTGCAAATGCTTTCAAGAATAGACAGGGTAATAGTTTATTTTTATCATTTAACAAAATTATAATGAGCGAACAGAAGAAAAATCTAAATCAATATTTTGACCACCCTCTGCCTTCAAAACATCATCAATTATTCTAGGTACACTTGCACAAAGTCAGGGATTTTGTAGGCATATAGTTAGGTGTATGATTAAACAGTTATACCAAACAGGTGCTAATGATCATCAATTTAATATGTAGGTTGAAACACAATCATTAACTGAAACAGAAACAGCTGTGTAGGAGGAATAATACTGGGTGAGGAACAGCCAAACTCAGCTAACAAGGTGAGGTTGCTAATGACAGTTTAATGTCAAAAGTGTCACTGACGGCGGGTGTAGGGATCCTTGCAGCCTAGGTACTGGTTGATGCTTGAGTTCTACAATAGAGTGCGATGCTTGGGTGCGTGGACGTCGTGCCAGGTACTCCCTTACTGCAGCCGAAGCTGGATAAAGGTGCTGGTCGTAAAACCAGATTGTTCCACCCCAGTTGAGCCGGGGTGCAACCAGGATGGGAGTAACTGGGAACCGTGTGAACCAGAACCAGTAGGTCAGCTGAGGAAGGAACAGACAAGCAAGGATTAGCAATGACAGTGGTGGCTAGACAATCCAGGACAGGGTTTCAGAGAACAGCGGTGGTCAGACAAGCCAGGTCAGGGTTTCAGAGAGCAGCGGTGGTCAGACAAGCCAGGTCAGGGTTTCAGAGAGCAGCGGTGGTCAGACAAGCCAGGTCAGAGTTTCAGAGAGCAGCGGTGGTCAGACAAGCCAGGTCAGGGTTTCAGAGAGCAGCAATACAATGGATCAAACTGAACAAGCTCGTGGAACGGCCAAACACAGAGGGGGCTGACCAGTGTTTTATACAGCAACCCTCCAATAGGAGGAGGAGGAAGATCCAAGTCTAAATGGGCTACTACCTAGCCCAATCAGGACAGGCTAGAACCGAATGCCCAAATGGACTTATAGCATGTCCAATAGGCAAAGACTTAAACCACACTCCCACTGGACTATGACACTGTGCCGCACGCAGCGGATACTGACACGGGCTTATGCGTGTCGACTGAGGAATCCGGAAGAATACATGCATGCACCGAAGCAAGGACCCGACCGCGGCCAGGAACGGCGCAGCAGAGGCGGAAGGTGACAGCACAGCAACAAGACACAAGGTAGTTAAACTACATCAGTAAGGTCTTTCCCAGGCAGAAATTTCAAGGCAAACAGGGGTTTCCAGATGTGATGTCCAAGCTCTTTTGAAGAACCACAACCAAGCGTGCAAAGTTGAGGACCGTAGACGCAGTTGTCAGCCAAGGAAACTTACTGCAGCAGATGAAAGACATATCATGCTTACTTTCCTACATAACTGGAAGATGTCCAGCAATGCCATCAGCTCAGAATACAGTGGGACCCTGGTACATCCCTCTTCTGTCCACAGACGTCTGGTCAGAAGTGGTCTTCTTGGAGGACTTGTGACCAAAAAGCCATACCTCCAACGTGGAAAAAAGGCCAAGCGACTCAACTATGCACAAAAACACAGGAACTGGGTTGCAAAAAAATGGCAGCAGGTGCTCTGGACTGATGTGTCAAAATCTGAAATATTTGGCTTTGTAGAAGGCAGTTTGTTCGCAGAACGGCTGGTGAGCGTTACAAGAATGGGTGTCTGCAGGCCACGGTGAAGCATGGTGGAAGTTCCTTGCAAGTTTGTGGCTGCATTACTGCAAATGGAGTTAGGTATTTGGTAAGAATTTATGGTCACCTCAATGCTGAGAAATGAGGCTGCCTAAATCCACAGAAGAACTGTGGTTAGTTCTCCAAGATGTTTGGAAAAACCTACCTGCCGAATTCCTTAAACTGTGTGCAAGTGTATCTAGAATAATTAATGCTGTTTTGAAGGCAAAGTGTGGTCGCAGCAAATATTGATTTGATTTAGATTGTTCTTCTGTTTACTCACTATCATTTTGTTACTTGATGAAAATAAACAATTAAAGGAGCCGTAAACTTTTTTTTATGAAAACACATATTTTATAGAGCATTTCCTGCTGAATAAAGCAAGGTCACTCCCACTGCTGTCAGATGTTTTATTCAAAATTTATAGTTTAAATAATCAGGAAGTGAATTTACTGTATTTACTTCCTGATAGATCTAACTGACAGGAAGTGACAGGCAGTTTGTATCACATTCTGTGGAGAACTGTATGTCTCTGACTTTTCTGACTTTCCTCTCCATTAGAATCTAACAGGAAAACAAATTAGAATTTGACCACTAGAGGGCACTGCTAATGTAAAAAAACATGGGTTTAAACTGTAATAACTCTGGAAATATAAATCTCTGGGCAGTGGGGGTGCCCTTATTTTACTCAATAGGAAAATCCCTACAATATATATTTTTTCATAAAAATGTTTACTGCTCCTTTAACATGTCTATTTTTGAAAGCATTCTTACTTTACAACATTTTTTTCACTTTTGCACAGTACTGTATATATATATATATATATATATATATATATATATATATATATATTCCATGTTAAGCATTATTATTTATTTAATTTGCAGGCGTAATACACAAAGCCAAATGACCTTTTGTACAATGTAATTTGCTACAATGACCCAGTCTCCATCTGTACAGTGATGTAATAACATGTTTTTGTCAACACGAGGGGTCAGGTCCTGCAGCGCATGGCATTAGCCCCTCTGGGTATTAGATATATTTGGGAAGTGTTTGCATTGCGTCAGTGGGTAAGCACGTCTGCATTATACAGAAACCCCCCTCGGCCAACATGGGGTCTGTCAGTCACCTGCACTGAATTCCCAAACCAGCCACACAGTCTAATAGATACATTATAATCACATTACATATATAACTGCTGCAAATTTGGAAATGCAAAACATGTGTTATGGAGTAAAATATCCACATTAAAAAAATACTGGAAAATTCAGAAATATGACCTCAGAAAAGGAGGGGAGCGTTAGTAATCTGTTTTGGTCCGTAGCAGAGGAGAGGTTAATGAGGTGCATGTGGGATATTTTCTTTTATTTACAGAAACTGGCATTTTAGAAGTTAATCTGTTGATTAGGTGGCCAAACAAGCCAGTAAACAAAGAGCTGGGTAAGAGAGATAGGGACTGAAAAATGCATTTATCAGTCTGGCAGTGCTGGGGTTAAAAGAGACCTCCTGCATAGTACAGACATAGGTAACATTTAGCACTCAAGCTGTAGGAGACTACAACTCCCATCATCCCCAGCTGCTACAGTGCCAAAGGCTGTCTACCTATGGCATACCAAGGATGGAGAAAAGTGGTCCCTCCAGCTGTTGTGGACTACAACTTCCATTATCCTCAGGTGGACAAGGATGATTGGATTTGTAGTCTGATGGCAGCCATCGATTGCCTATGTGGCCCTGCAGTATGGAATTTGTAGTCAAACAACGCCCAGGGGGGCCCCTGTTGCTGACACCATTGGTAGACTCTGGTACTGCATTTAATGCAATACTGGGATAGTTTCCATCTGTGCAAAGGGAGCAGAGTCATGTGACCCAGGGTTTAAGGTGGGATAGGGAGCAGAGCTTGGCAGCTCTGCGGTTAATCCCTGTCTGGCACTGTTGCTTGTAACACAGGGATATAAACAGTCTGGGTCTATCAATGTTGTGGTTATTAAAGTGATGGAGGCAGAGTCTAGTATTATAGAGATGGAAGGGATGCCAAGAACAAACTTTGCTAGTGTGTGGGGGTTAATGCAGGACAGGAGATTGGTTGTGTAAAACAGATTTTGGTATAAATTAAATAATAATAAAACACAATTTAATCTTGTAAAAAAGAATATGGAGAATTTAGACAGACTGACCATCAGACAGATCGATAGACAGAATGTTTTTCAGGGGATTGGAGGAAGCTGTTTTCATTGGCACTTTTCAATTTCTGCTGTGTCTTAAATGCCAGCAAGAAGCGAACACAATGCCTTGGATACTTCTCTGGTATTCAAAGGGTTAAACAGTACAAGTCCTGTCTCCTGCCCTGGATGTGAGCATTGCAAAAAGAACATTTCTTCTCCTAGTCTGGCGAAGAAATAGCACATGCAGTTGTGTCAAGATAAAAAAAAAAAAACACGTTCACATATCCTCCTATATTATAATTCGCTAAGGATGTTTGTCAGAAGCCGTCATGCACAGTAGAGACAGCTGCGTGTGCTGCAGTCTTGCGCAGTACTGTGGCTGATACGGGTTGGGGTGCTCCGAATTCAGACCAGAATCCTCTCTGAGCACTACTCTACGGTCTGAATTTGGAGCACCCCGCTCCGTATAAGCCACGGCGCAAGCAGCCAGTACTGTGTATGACTGCAGTGTACAGGGCTTTAAAACTAGTGTTATTAATATATTATATATATATATATATTATTATACTACCCAACAGGAAGTGAAGAGTGTAAATGTAAATTGCTTCCCCCGGCCAACTGGAAAACTGTATGAAATATCATATACATTAAGTTGTATGGAAGCATGGAAAATGTTACACGTGTAAAAAATGCTTTTACATATAAGGCAAAAATGTTATAATTTGAGCAACCCTCTGAAACTGAATGGTTAACCCTTTGAGTGCCAAAGGGGTGCGCAATGCATTGCATAGCAATGTGTTGCGTACCCCTTTGGCACTCAAAGGGTTAATGTTTGGGGGAGCAGGGCCATGTCATGCCAGGCTATGGGCCCTGTGTGTGGCCAGAGTTGGTTTTATTAGAGAGGAAACACATGCAGAGTGTGATCTATAACACAGAGAACCCAGTGACCCCTGTATATTCACCCCCCCGAACGGTGCCCCCCACAGCTAGTCCCAAAAAAACAGACTGCAATACAGAAAGCCCCCTCCCTCCACCCCCCACCAGCCTGCACCAGCCAAGCACAGACAGCTGTGCGAGAAACATCTGCAGCCCAGAGCTGCCAGCAGCTTGTGTGTGGCCGCAGGTGGCAAAGAAAGGGGAGGTGTGCCAGAGGAGGGCTGGGCATGGGTGCTAGGCTGAGGAATGGGCAAACAGGAATGATGAGACAGATATAAGGTGTGCAGAGACCCCCATTCATGTTCACTGAATTGAGAGATAGGGAATAGACAGTTTAGCCCGTTTTGTTGCACAGAGGTCGTTTTAGACCTCTAGCACGAAAGTGGTTACGTTCAGTGCTTACTGTCTGACCTGGGTTTCCTGGAACATACTGGGCACTCAACATTCCACAGACCGTACTGCCCACTGGGACACTCTGGGCAGCGGCCTCCCTGCAGGAGTATGTGTGTGTGTGTCTGGTTGTGTGTGTGTCTGTGTGTGAGGATGCGTCTCTGTTTTTTGTGTGTATGTGTCTGCTTATGTATGTAGAGGGTGGTCTATGTGTTTGTGTGAGTGTGTGGTATGTCTGTGTGTGTGTTATCTAGTGAGTTTGTGTATATGTGTCTGCATATGTATGTTTGTGGAAGGTGGTCAATTTGAATGTGTATGTGTGTGTTTGTATAGTATGTGTGTGTGCATGTGATATCTATGTGTGTGATTGCGTGTATGTGTATGTATGTGTATATGTGTCTGCATATCTATGTCTGCGGTGGGTAGTCTATGTGTGCATGTGTGAGTGTGTGTATGGTATGTGTGTGTGTATGTGGTATTTATGTGAGTATGTGTATATGTGTCTGCATATGTATGTGTGTGGAGGGTGGTCAATTTGAATGTGTGTGTGAGTGTGTCTGGTGTGGATGTATCTGTGTAATTGAATGCGTGTGTATGTGTCTGCGTGTATTTGTGTATATGGGTGTGTGCCTGCATGTATGAGAGTATATGTGTGTCTGCATGATTGAGTGTGTTTGTGTTTGGAGTGTGGTCTGTGTTTATGTGTGTTTTCGTGTGATATGTGTTTGTGTGTGGTAGTTTCTCTATGAGTGTATGAATGTGTGGGTGTGTCTGTATATGTGAGTGTCTATATTATTTTGTGTCTGTATCTATGTGTGTGTGCATACCTCCCAACATTTCAAATGGCCAAAGAGGGACACTTCTGACTTAGGTGGAGTTTCTGGGGGCGTGGCTGATAGGTGGGTCATTTCCAAGAATTTTTAGGTTACTTCTTGACCTATCGGCACCTCTTTGTGTAACTGATTAATGATTTAGAACAATATCAAAGTATTTTTATTACACAGATTCATTTATAAACACATATATTGAAGATTAACAACACATTTATGTGAGTTTTATTGCTGTGGAGCAATGTAATACACACCACACAGTCTGATCTATTAAAAAGAGGGACAAAAGGGTAGAAAGGAGGGACAGAGGGATTTGGGTCTCAAAGAGGGACTGTCCCTCCTAAAGAGGGACACTTGGTAGGTATGTGTGTGTGTGTTTGTATGTGAGTGTGTGTGTTGGGTGGTGTGCATGGATGTGTGTTGTGGTGTATATGTGAGTGTGTGTCTTGTGGTGTGTGTGTATATGGTGGACAGATGTGTCTCCTGAACGCTGCCATTAGGGTTGCCACCTTTTCTTCGAAAAAATACCGGCCATGGCATTCCCTCAATAGACTTAACATTGGACAGAAGCCAATTTTTTACCGGCCTACCGGTAAAATACCGGCTGGGTGGCAACCCTAGTTGCCATTATACATCTGTTTCTGAGAAAATGTCCTAATTTCACATTCTTTATATCCTTTCTGTGCCTGTAAACATTTTTAGTAAAATTAAAATGTTAAGAGAAAAATATCTGAAACACAAAGGACAGTATTTTCAAAGCGACAATTCGCCCTCCAGTATGCAAGACAGAAATTGTGCTCGGAAAATATTTGTTTTTCTCATTTCCCAATTCACACTGTTTACTAAAGGGATATAATATCCCAGAAAGACACAGTTTCAGAGATTTTAGTATATAGTTAACCTTTTGAGGACCAGTCAGGTATACAATGTATTAGATACCTCTCTGGCACTCAAAGGGTTAAGGAAAAGAGCTGTGTGCAACACATCGCTCAGCCCCCTGGCCTTTAAAGTATTAAGAAGACATTTAAACACATTGTCGTCAATAGCGAACATGTTCCTACAAGTCCCAAATGAAACAGAAACATTAGGAATGAAAAGATGTTTCATATTCATTATAGACAAGTCTTTCATTCATTTGCTATGTGCCAATAGGCTCACTCCCCATAAAGTAGGTAAGACTATTCATTCTACACGGCTGCTTTAATGTGTAGATCAATGACATCATCAACATCAACCGATTTTTGGGTCTTAATAAATATCACCCAAGAAAAGCAGCATTGCCAGCCATGACATATTCACGTATAAGCAGTAAAAATGAGCTAAAATTAGACGTGTTCATAAAAGTATTTAAGATGACAGTAAAAACACTAAGAAAACACAGAGTGAAATACATTAACTTCTTTTTCAGGACTGTTACCTTTTTTATTGTGTTCTCGGCTTTGAAGAACACAACTCACGTCCTGTGTTAAAATTCATTCTGTTGACTTTAATTTACTACAGCGGTTCACAATTTTTTTTTGATTTTTTTTTTGCTGTGGTGGAATTTTCAGCAGAATTCTCTTTGAAACTCCCACAATCAAACCCTTTAACCCTCTGGATCAGGGCTGTCCAAGTTCAGTCCTCTAGGGCCACCAACAGGCCAGGATGTAAGGATTTCCCTGATTAAGCACAGGTGAGTTAATTAGTAGATCATTCATTGTGACTGACTCACCTGTGCTTAATTGGGGAAATCCTTACATCCTGGCCTGTTGGTGGCCCTTGAGGACCGAACTTGGACACCACTGCTCTGAATGATAAGAGAGGACACCAACGCACTGTGAAGCAATGCTTTAGAGACTTTCACAGAGTCCAAGGCAGTGATTCTCAACCAGGGTGCCGTGGCACTTTGGTGTGCCACGGGCATCCACTCAGGGTGCCTCATCTGTTCTATAAAGACTTTGATAAAATGTGAATACTGGGTTTCAAATGTTTATTTCTGGAAATATTTCTGCATGAAATGTTTATTTATATTATTCTGATTGTGGAACCTATAAAGAGCTATATATTTATGCATTTGTATCAACCATTACGTACTTGACAAATGACCTATAAAATATTAGGTGTGCCCCGACACTTCCAGACTGCACATTAGGGGTGCCTTGAACCATAAAAGGTCGAGAACCACTGGTCCAAGGAGTGACATAGCATTGATATCATATGTATGAGAAAGCTAACTGGTTCCAGTATCTTACAGGGATAGTAATATTTAAATTTTACTATCCCCCATCTTGTAGCCCTTAAAAAAACTGAATTAAATGTGCCCAGCGGCATCTCTCAAATGGTTTGAGAGATATCCACTTTCAAAGTTCCCTCTCCCTTGACGTCAGCGCTCTTTCTGACAGCAGGGGAATCCGTTCCCTGAGCAAGGGGAGGCTCTTCAGCAGAGCTGAGATCGTGTTATGGAAGAAGAAATCCTTCACTGAAATGGTCTTCTATCTCAAGAACACGTAGAAGACCATTTGAGTGAAGGATTTCTTCTTCCAGAACACGGTCTCGGTTCTGCTGAAGAGCCTCTGCCAGTCCCGGCACCGGATTCCCCTGCTGTCAGCTAGAACACTTATGTCAGGGGAGAGGGAACATTGAAAACGGATATCTCTCAAACCATAAAGGTTTGAGAGATGCCGTTGGGCTCATTTAATTCAGTTTTTAAAGGCTACACGAAGGGGACTAGTAAAATCTAAGTATTATTATCCCTTTAAGTTTAAATTATAGGCTAACATTTATCAGGTAACACATTTACCATGTAGTTGTATGTGGTAACTGTTTTCCTTTGAGGGGTCCAACTTATAATGTTTATGGTCAAATCAATTTTTGCAAAGTTTTAATCTTTTATTTATCCACTAGAAGTCCCAGAATCACACATACACTGTGTGACACCCCAGCCTTGTCCTCCTGTCCAATCGTTGTCACAGAATTATATGTACTATCTGCCACCCCGGCCTTGTTCCACTGTCCACTCACTGGAAGACCAGGAACCACACATACACTGTTTAACACCCCAGCCTTGTCCTCTTGTCCAATGGTTGTCAACGATTAGACATACAGTCTGACACCCCAGCCTTGTTCCACTGCCACTGGAACCACTTACACTCAGGGCCGGATTTATCAAGAGGCTGACTAGGCATTGGCCTAGGGAGTTGAATTTTCTGGGGCGCCCAGCAGTGGCCCAGTCACACCCTTTTTTTTATTTTTTACTTTTTTTTGCTGCGCTAGTGCTGTACAGAGGGCGCCACCGCACCGTCCTTTGTAAGCTCTGCAATGATGACAGTAACTAAGTCTCAGTCAACCTGGTGGTGCCTGTCCCTCTTGCACCGCCCATTGTGCAAGTGCACGACAGCGTGGCGCGGGCTGGCTAGGGGCAGAGACTGAACCAGCTACGCACAGTCCGCACTTAGAATTTTCAGCGTGTAGCTGGGTTTTGACTGGACAGACAGGACGTGTGGCAGTGGCACGAGGGAAGCAATTGGAATAGGGAAGAGCAGAACGAGGAGAATTGAAGCAGTCAAGCATGTACAATATAAATGTATTTATTTACATGTGCTGCTTCACTGCTGATGCCAATGCCATTTATATAATACTGTTTAACATTCCAGCTTTGTTCCACTATTCACTGGTAATCACAGAACCACACATACACTTTCTGACACCCCAGCCTTGTTCTGTGCCCACTGGTAGTCACTGAACAACACATACACTGTGAGACACCCCGGCCGTGTTCTGTGTCCACTGGTAGTCACTGAACCACACATACACTGAATGACAGCCCAGCCTTGTTTTCCTGGCCACTGGTAGTCACAGAACCACACATACACTGTCTGACACTGTAGCCTTGTATCCATACCCACTGGATGTCACAGAACCACATATATTCGGACACCACAGCATTGTTCCCTTTCTCTGTCGTCCAATACAGGTTACTGGTAACTTTGGGGGTAAGAGATCAGCCCCTTTAAGTAGGCAGGAACAATTCTGAGAAGTGACTGCTGGGTGGAGCCTACATCCTCTCCTTAGCTTGCAGCTAGCCAATCCCCAACCAGTAAGATTTGTTCCTTGGTCAAGACACAAGGCAAGAGAACAGTTCTGCTATATTTTAGCTTCTTTATTATGTTTCTGTTAGATATGGAATACCACCATTAGGCGGATTACCATCACTGACAATTCACATCACCCAAACGTGGATAACTCAGTTTACCAGGTGTTTTTGTGGACCTAAGCCCTGGGGGGAAAAGCTTGGCTTCAAGTTCTTTCCCCAGGAGTTGCCCACTGAGGCTTCTTCTTGATATATGGTAATCTGAAGACAGAAGACCTGCTGAAAAAAGGTGAGCACCCTTTGAGTGCTGAGGTCCACATGTCCCATGCTTCCCCTCCTCACAGGGATCTCATTTAGGACTTCCTATTACATACTCATGCATTCACTGGGTTTATCTGTATGTCTGTGAGGTGTTTGGAGCAAGTTTCTGTGGTAACTTAACCCTTTTGCTTCTGGTTAGCACTTTTTTGGGCGGTTTTGGGCACTTTCCCTACTGGAACCAGTGTTTTTTGGGTCTATTGATTTATTTTGGTGGGCTTTTGAGTGGTTTTACGTTTTGGTATCCACCTCATTAACTTTCTGTTCTGCGCCTTTAAGGCGTGAGTTTACTGCATAGACGCCATTTCTCCATTCACTTCTATGAGACTTTGCAGTTTGGGACATATCTCTGCAAACGCTTCACGTAGCGAGGTCAGAGCTGGCTCATTTTGTTGGTTTGCCCTTGCTCTGTTATCCGGTCAATGTTCTGGGCATGTTCAGGGCCTTAGGGGGCTTGTGTCATCGCAGATCGAGTATCCTACGCAGGGCTTGGACTCTCCTTCTCTCCTCAGCAGTTTAACACTTTCCCTACAAGATAAGTCTTATTTAGCGTTTCTGGAGTGAATTTATTTATCATACACACTGTTTTGTGGGTGTTCTGATACTTTGACCATTTGACTCCATTAGACCTTGGGGCTAAACTTAAGACTAAGGACACTGGGGCTTCTGTGTCCCCCATTGCTCATTGCTCCTCTTGTCACCCAGGGTTACCGAGAGAATACTCAGGTCATGTTTGCCCAGCATGCACTGCTGCACCTGAATCCCCTGCAGGGACCTCCAGCCATACACTAGAGCCAGTATGGATGCAAGAGTGTAAGGCTACTACCAGGGACTGCCGATCCACCTTACAACTCCTTCCATCCACTTTACAGGGGGTCTTCCACTCGTGGCAGGCCCCCACCCCTATCAGATCTTCCCTGCCTAAACCGCCGGGTGTACCTGATGTGTCTGATTCCTCTGAGGAGGAATTATTGGTGTTCAGCTGTTCCTTCATTTCAGTTTTTTGGGGACCCCTTTGAGGCTGACCCCACCCCTGAGGGCCTGATCAGGGCTGTGTTGACCACCCTGAACATTCCCTTGGTGCAGGAGGTTTCTTCTGACCCCTCTGATGTGTTCCAGGAGCCTGTTAAGCCCCATACTTCTTTTCCACCTAACCCCACCCTTGACCGGTTGGTGTCTGAAGAGTGGAAGTTTCCAGACAGGAAACCATCTGTATCTCGAAAGTTTGCTAAGCTTTACCCATTCTCTGAAACGGCCCTTACGCAGTGGGTCAATCCCCCCAAGGTGGATGCCCCTGTTTCCAGGCTTTCTAAGTCCACTGCCTTGCCTGTGGCTGACGCATCTGCTCTGAAAGACTGGACTGACAAGAAGCTTGAGACCTCTCTCAAAGCTATTTTTGCGATGGCTGGTTCTGCCCTCTGCCCTGCATTTTCTGCAGCATGGGTGAATAGAGCTGTGGCTGTTTGGACTGTACAGCTCACTTCAGCTGTCTGTCAGGGGGCCTCTACTGCTGACATGTTGAGGCTTCTCACCAACATTTCTGAGGCTCAGAATTATGTTTCTGCTGCCCTGTTTGATGCTATGCGCATGATAGCCAGGGCAACAACTATGTCTGCGTTAGCCAGACGGGCTTTTTCGCTCAAGATCTGGTCTGCTGACATGGCCTCCAATAGGGCTCTCCTGTCCTTGCCCTTTCAGGGCACCTCACTGTTTGGGCCTGACCTCAAAGATCTGATCAGTGAAGCCACTGGAGGGAAGAGTACTCACCTGCCAGTGGTCCAGATGAAGAATGTGCCTGTCAAAAGGCATCGGCTTTTTCTTCCCTTTCAGGCAGACTCGCGCCAAGCGACCCAGACGGTCCGTCAGGCTCCGCGCTCCTCATCCAAGCCGAAACAGCAATGGAGGACCAAGTCCTCCACAAAGCTCAAGCTTTCAAACCTTCTTCTGCATGACTCTCCGAACACGGGTCCCCACCCTCAGGTAGGTGGCCGCTTACGCCACTACCTCTCGGTTTGGGAGGCCTCTGTGGCGGACCCATGGGTTTTTCAGGTGGTGGCTACGGGGTACAGGATCCCCTTCACCTCTCTTCCTCCTTCCAGGACCTTCTCTTCTCGTTCTCCCTTGGGAGCGGAAAAGCGCCACCTTTTAAAGGAGGCCATTCAGGCTCTTCTGGACAAGGCGGTCCTGGAACTAGTTCCTCTTCAGGAGAGGGGCTTGGGATTCTACTCCAACCTCTTTGTAGTCTCCAAGAAGGATGGCAGCTGTTGTCCCATTTTGGATTTGAAAGATCTCAACTCCTTTGTGGTCCGGTCCCAATACCGCCAGGAGTCACTACGCACAGTGATAGCGGCCATGTCCTCTGGGGAATTTCTGGCCTCTCTGGATCTTCAAGATGCTTATCTGCACATCACCATTCATCCAGAGAGTCAGCAATATCTCAGCTTTGCCTGCAACCGAGGGCATTTCCAGTTTTCTGCCCTCCCCTTTGGCCTGACCACGGCTCCTCAAGTCTTCAACAGAGTCCTTGGAGCATTGATCTCCGTTCTACATCAGAACGGCATCAGAGTTACTCCATATATGGATGACCTCCTTCTGAAGGCCTCTTCTCCAGAACTCCTTCATCAGCAGGTGCAGTACTACATTCATGCTCTCTCCCATCATGGGTGGATCATCAATCTGGACAAGACAGACCATGTCCCTACCCAGAGGATGGTTTTTCTGGGCATCCTCTTCGACACTCAGAGGGGGATGGTGTTTCTCACGGGTGAAGTGGCTCATCAGATAGCACTGAAGGTCCAGGCTATCCTGTGTCCGGATCCAGTTCCGGCCAAGAAGTTGTCATCCTTGGTGGGGGTAGTTCATTTTCACCATAGAAGCAGTCGCGTTTGCCATGGCTCATACCAGGGAACTTCAGAGGTTTCTAATCCCGGCCTGCAGGGGCTGTCCAGATCTCCTGGAGAGATCCCTATCTCTCCCTCTTCACGTGGAGTAGAGCCTCTTGTGATGGATCAACCTGAACAATCTCCTGAAAGGCAGACCCTTCCTGGTGCCCTTGTGGACAACAGTAACGACGGATGCCAGCCTCTCCGTATGGGGAGCGGTACTGGAGCACTTGAGTGTTCAGGGACAGTGGTCCCAGGAGGAATCTCTCTTTCCATCAATGTCTTAGAGCTTCGGGCCATATTTCATACCCTACAACACTGGACTCGGCAACTGGAGGATTGCCTGGTGAGGGTACAGTCGGACAACGCCACCGCAGTAGCCTACATCAACAAGCAAGAAGTGACAAGAAGCCTCGCAGCTTGGCTAGAGGTCAAGGCTATTTTATCATGGGCAGAGGAGCATGTCCCTGCCATTTCCGCAGTTCATATTCCTTGCGTAGACAACGATCTGGCAGACTTCCTCTGTCAGCACTAGGTGGACAGCGGAGAGTGGGAACTACATCCAGAGGTATTCAACCTCATCATCCAGCAGTGGGGTCTTTCATGCATCGACCTGATGGCAACCAGGCACAACAGGAAGGTTCCAATGTTCTGCTCTCGCTGGGCGGATCCCCTGGCTCTGGCAGTGGATGCTTTGTCAATCTAGTGGACATTTCCTCTGGCATACCTATTTCCTCTCATTCCCCTGTTGAACAGGGTGCTACAGAAACTGTCCAGTCGTTCTGATTGCTCCATACTGGCCTCGACAGGCTTGGTTTCCAGAGCTTCTGGACCTCTCAGTGGCGGAACCTCTTCGACTTCCCTCCAGTCCGGATCTTCTTCTACAAGGTTACCTCTGAAAGGAAGACGATCATCGTCTGGATTTGATGGCATGGAGGTTGAATCCTCAATTTTGAAGAAGAAAGGTTTTTCTTCTGGTGTGGTAGCTACTATGCTTAGTGCCCGTAAGCCTGTTTCCTCTAAGGCCTACCATCGAATTCGGTCTACCTTTCTTTCGTGGTGTGCTGACAAAGACTTGTCTCAGGATTTTAATCTCCCTACAGTTCTTTCCTTCCTCCAGAAGGTTGTGGATAAGGTTCACAGTCTGAATTCTCTTAAGGTTCAGACATCTGCGCTCTCTGTCTTCTTTCAGAGGCGTCTTGCTCTCATTCCTGATGTTAAGATTTTCTTCCAGGTTGTTGCTCATACCAGTCTGATGTTTAAGTCCCCTGCTCCTCAGTGGGACCTTAACTTCAGTGCCCTCCTTTTGAGTCATTGGCTACCATTCCCCTACGTATGCTGACGTGGAAGATGGCCTTTCTCCTGGTGATAGTTTCTGTTCCCCGCATTGCGGAGCTGCATACCCTGTCTTGTAGGCCACCCTTTTTGGTGTTTCACAAGGACAAGGCAGTGCTTCGCACTTCGCAAGAGTTTCTCCCGAAGGTGGTGTCTGAGTTCCACATTAATCAGGAGATTGTGGTTCCTTCATTCTGCCCTAACCCTACTTCTGATAAAAAGAAGGATCTTCATCTGTTGGATGTTGTTCGTTGTCTCAAGTTCTATGTGCATCGCACTGAGTCCTTGCATCAGTCTGACGCTCTTTTTGTCATTCCTGAGGGTCCTAGGGCAGGGAAGCCTGCTTCCAAGGTAACCATTGCTTCTTGGATCAAGTCCACGATTCGTAAGGCTTATGAACTTAGGAAGAAGTTAAACAGACTGATTTATAAACACAGATAGTGATGTTTAAACAAACAGTAATGTGAGTTGTATTGCTGTGGAGCAATGTGATACACTTATATACACCTCATAGTCTGATCTCCTAAACACAGGGACATCAGGGTGGGAAAGAGAGATCTGGGTCTCAAAGATGGGCTGTCCCTCCTAAAGTGGGACACTTGGGAAGTATGCATTGCAATGTGTTGAGTACCCCTCAGGCACTCAAAGGGTTAAGCTATTTTGTTTTTTTTGCATTTTATTAAAAAAACTGATATTCTGCCCAGAGTGGAATTGAAGGATTATTAATTGAACTGAATATTATCTTTATGAAATGTGAAAAAAGACTCAAGGAAAAGCTTGGCCGATGGAATATGCCACATGTTGTCCACATGTTAATGCACAATGCAACTTACAAAGATCCTCCAGGCTGGTGTACTAAGTAGAAATGGAGTAATTCTTGGGCAAACCAGTTGCATTATATGGGAACAAAGGCAAATTGCCAAATAAAAAGCCCCATTTAAATCAGGTTTGGGAACATTTATTTTAAACCTATGATGCAGTTATTTTTCTCTAAACTTGATACAGTTCTTCATAGCACACCAGCAACCCTCGTGTCTCACAAAGGAGACTTAAGAGGATCTTCTAAATGTTTTCACTTGAGGGCTTTACATGAAAGCTTGCACTTGAATGTTGAAGGCCTGGACTTGAATGAATTTTACTGAAGGCTTGCACATGAGTGGTCCTCTCAAAGGCTTGTTTCCTGAAGGATTGTATCTGATTGGTCCTGCTGAAGGCTTGCACTTAAGTGGCTATCCTGAGGGACTGAACCTGACTGGACCTGCTGAAAGCTTGCACTTGAGTATCTCTACTGAAGGATTGCACCTGTCTGGACCTGCTGAAAGCTTGCACTTGAGTATCTCTCCTGAAGGATTGCACCTGACTGGACCTGCTGAAAGCTTGCCAGGGCCAGATTTGTCAGTAGGCCAACTAGGCACTGGCCTAGGGATCCTGATTTTCAGGGGCACCTGGCAATTATTGTGTCACTCCCACCAGCCCACCCACTTCAGATTTACATAAATTTAAATAAAAACATATGGTACTCTGCGAGCCTTGCTCCTTTGAGGTCACTTGGCTTCAATTTCAATTAGTGATTGACAGTGCTGGTGCCTGCGCCTCCCCTCTTGGGCCACCCCCTGTAACTCACTCCTTTTTTGTTGCTTCCCTGACCTGCTGGATCTGATTTCTTTGGCTGTGACGTGACCCTCATGACATCACGATGCATACTGAAACACATCCATGCACTACACCCTTCATCATGGCATAGACAGCGCGGCGGACTGCATAAATAGTGCAGAAACCAGCTACACACGTGGATTTTGCAGTGCTTAGCTGGAGAGACTGTAGTGTGCACAGAGCAGGTAGAGGTGAGTGAGACAGGCCACACCAACAAAAGTCTTTGGCGGGTGGCAGGCTGCAGCAGCCTCTCAATAGCCAGGTATGTACTGTATGTGTGTTGCCTCCTAAAGCTCAGAATTTTATGAAAAATAATAGATGTTTTCCCCATCCCAAATAACCCACTCAAGCAGTTTGTCTGCCTTACAGAGTGGCAGAGGTAATAATAGTATACACTTTCTACAGTTTTATAGGCTCTTCTATAGGTTGTCAGATTTATTGATAAATATGTCATGTGATGGTGTAGCTAAGTCAAGGGGAGTGGCTAAGTGAGGGTAGGACAATGGGTGGGGCAAAGGCAGGGCTATGAGGCACTGGGAGATGTTGTGCCTAGGGGAGTCTGAGATGTAAATTCGGCCCTGAGGCTTGCACTTGAGTATCTGTTCTGAAGGATTACATCTGACTGGTCCTGATGAATTCTTGCCCTTGTTTTTTCCTGAAGGATTTCTCTTGATTTGTCCTGATGAATACTTACATTTGAGTGGCTCTCCTGATTGATTGTACATGAGCTGTCTTGTTGAAGACTTGCGCTCAGGTGTTTCTCAAGACTCCCACCTGAGTGGTCTTCCTAAAAACTTGAACATGTCTGGCCATCTTGAGGTCTTGCAGCTATATGGGTGCATGGAGATTATGACTATATCCCTTTATGGTTTGCTAACAAAATATATAACAATCGAGAGCACCACTAGAAGTTTGATTATGATCCTATGGCTATACTTTTGATTTGTGAAATCCATAATTTTTAAAGTTTCCTCCATTACACACAATGCATAGTAAGAAAAAGAAAAACAGACTTTTCACACAAATAATATATATATATATATCAGGGCTGTCCAATGATGGCCTTTCAGTGACGTGTGGACTGACCTGTGTGACAAGCCCCACACAGTATCTCAGCTGTCCTCCTGACATTGCCTGCCTCCTCCTCACTCCTTCTCCAGCTACCCCCAAAAGGGTAGAATAAATTAATGGTGGTACAATCATGCAAAAGCTAGCAAGATGTACTCTTCCAAGAAGATGAAGATTTGTACAGGTAACCCTTAAAGACATGAACAAAATAATTATTTTACAGTGTGTTGAAGATGTCTTTAGCATCCAAGTGGTTAACCTACACCTGTGTTCACTATTGTTCATTGGGATTCCACATAGTCTGGGTCAGCTTTGCTTTGTTTAAACATCTCTGTCTGACGCAAATCTCATTGATGTGACTAAGAGACAGCAAAGTATTTTCCATTAGGCAGATGCCTACGTTTGCTATAGCTGCTGATGGATGCACCCATTGCAGTTACGGCACCCCAACCCCCGTTAGCAGGAGGAACAAGGAGACAGGAAAGGGGAAATTCATGGGTAGGCTAGAGCAGTGATTCTCAACCAGGGTGCCATGGTACTTTGGTGTGCCCTGGGCATCTACTCAGGGTGCACCATCTTTTGTACAAAAGTTTGATCAAAGGTGAATACTGAGTTTCAAATGTTTATTTCTGGAAATGTTTCTGCGTGATATATTTATTTGTATTATTCTGATTGTGAGACCTAAAAAGAACTATATATTTATGCAATTGCATGCAATTGCATTATCCATTACTTGGCCTATAAAATTTTAAGTGTGCCCAAACTTCCAGACTGCATGTTAATGGTGCCTTGACCAAAAAGGTTGAGAACCACTGGCCTAGAGAGTCTAGGTTGTATTACAGGGATGGGCACCTGAGGCCTTCCAACTGTTGAGGACTACAACTCCCATTAAATGAAATCAGTATGGGACCTGGGGTGTCATACTGAATCATACATCAGCCAAGTTTAAAAACAACACATTTAATTTGATTTAATAACCCCAACCCCATGGTGTGTGCATGTGGAAAAACAAATATTCACCTTGATGTTGGAGGTCCACCGGTGTCACTGCCACTGTGAAAAAAATGAGGGATTGGCTTTTATATGGCCAATTTCTGTTTTATTTTTTCCCATGCTTCCTTTTGCTTTTCTCTGATTGAAAGAGGCTACATATTGTGTATGCGTGACCTCTTCTTCTCATTCATAATTGGATGGGAGGAAGGGCCACTAGAGGGCACATTTTTGTTTTGCAATGGCAGCAAGTGTGGCTGTGGGTTATTATGTTTATTTTCTATTTATTGCATTTCTTAAGGTACTTGATAAGGAGGACCAGAGCATCATTAACATCTTTGGACCTATGATGTTGATGAACTCCCCCCATAATATTTTCACCATTAACATTATGGGGGTTATGCACTAAGGTGTAATAAAGAGGTGATAATATCTCCAGTGATATCACCTCTCCAATGTTATACTATGCAGCCAGTGCACTAAGACCTCTAAAGCTGGAGAAATCTTACTGCATTGGCTTCATAGAATAACATAGGACTTGGAGAGTTTAGAACACTGGCGATATCATCTCCACTTTATCACCTGTTTATAACCTCTTTATCACACCTTAGTGCATCCCCCCTATGCGTGCCAGTGGGGTTTCACACATTGCTTTGCAATGATTTGGACACTGTTCTGACAACCAAAGAGAGAAACATTAAATTCCGTTAATAAACAACAAATGTCTCTAATATTTATATTATAAATTTCTCAAAAAAATGTTAAGTACATAGCGTCCAAGCTTGTTCTCTCATTATGTCAGCGACAGAGTTACAGCACTCGTCTCATAACAATGAAAATATTCAAAGGTTTTAGTAATTTGCCTCATCCCATTTCCAGCATACCAATGTCAAATAAATCACAAGTAGCCGGGGAAAAGCTGAGCTGGAAGACGTCAGCAATCAGAGATTTTAAAATAGGGGCACAGACTACCGATATGTCATATTGTTTTACAAAAACAAAGAGAAAAACTGATTGTTATTTAAACTTGCATCTCCATGTTTTTTTTTCACGGAAGCCAGAAAACAGACATGCACAATATCTTTGTAGCTTACCAAAAATGATAGAATTAGGCATTTACAGGACGGTTGCATTTCATTATTGGTTAGTAGGACGATCAGGGATGCCTGCACTTTCCATCACAAGGAGAGATTCAGCAGAAAATAAGGCCCCACCTCCCACCCCAGTAATGCCTGCAGGAAGGTACTTTCCATCTACCTCTTCTGTGCTACAAAAATAGGTGAGAGTGTGTTTGTTTGTGTGCATATGTACATGATGTTGTGTGTATGTGTTTATGATGACACAGGCAGGAAAATATTGGAATGTAGTGGAGTAAGTGGAAGATGGCATAAGAACAGGTTTTGCCCGTTTAAATCAATGAACTTATCTCAACCCAGGGAAATTTCTCATGGAACATAACACAGGGAATTTTCACCTAGATTTCCTTCTATGGGAACTCCCATCAGAATGGAGGAACATTGATCTCTTTTGACCGAACCAAACCTCTTGCACATCCGTAAAGAGGGTGTATAAAACAAGCTATGTACATAAACTGGTACAAAGAATTGTTCTTATGCGTGGAATGTTTCTGGACTGTTGAATGCCTATATACAAAGCTGTTTGTGAGTTGAAAGAAGCCATAAATGTTTGTTAATTAAAAAATATATATGTTGTAGGGGTTTCCTGTTGAATAAAACAAGGGTACTCCCAATGCTGAGAGATGCATATTAACAGAGTTATTACAGTTTAAATTAACAGTGCCCTCTAATAGCCATATTCCAAATAGTCTACTGTATTCTCTAGGAGAGGTGAGTCACCGACAAAAGTTCTCCATAGAATGTGATATAAAGTGTTGAGTCATGCTGTCTGGTAGAACTTTCAGGAAGTAATCACCCTGTAATTCATTTCCTGATTTGAACTGTTACAACACTTGAATAAAACAACTGGCTGCAGTGGGAGTACCCTTGTTTTACAATCTCTTTAACATATAGGTTTCATAAAAAGACCATTGCTCCTTTAAATGGCCTCTTTGCATAGAGGGGGGCAATAGTGGGCAGTATGACAGTGTGTCTTTTGGGGTTCACCATGCCTGTGTGCCAGCTGTGGCATTATACAAACTGAAGCATTATTAATTTAGATGGTGTGCATTGAAGTATTTGTTCCTTTAAATGTATTAAAACACCTGTACGCAGGCACAGAAGCAGGTTTAGGGATATTAAATATTAAATTGAGATGTAGAGCATGCACTATGTCCTAATTTCTTACATTTGACTCAATATCTGAATTTGACTACAGCACACTTATTGTTCTGAATGCGGTGAAAGGGCTAAGACTAAGGAAAATATCCCCTTCTGTTCACGTGCTGTGTAAGGTTGCCATGACAACAGTCGCTCCATCGGTTAATCAACCAGGTTCAACTCATTTCCTGCAAAAGGAGCTGACTTCAGGAAAGGGGTGAGTGGGGGGCAGAATAAAATGATTGTAATTAAAAAAATTGCTGTTAAAAGAAAGTGACTGACATTAATCACACAGTTAAATATTGTAGAACAGATTTAACTCCTTAAAGACTAGAGGTGTGTGCGCAATGCATTTTAGAACAAAACATTACGCACCCCTTTGGGGTTAAATAATTCATAAAAAAATCATTACTATCTCTTTAAAATTGCCCTGTTACCCTAAGCCAGGTATAATTCATTTTAAATTTGCCAAAATATTGTACTGCATTACTAATCCAATATTTCTCAAGCCTTTTCCTCACTTCCTTTTTCTGTTTTGTCCCCTGGTTACCTTTATGATAAGCAGAGCCATGAGGGAGCATGCTCAGTGCTCACTCCTGCTGCATCAGTGATAAAAGAGCAACATGGACACCTCCTTATACTATTCTCCTAGAGCAGCAGGCAAAAAAAGCTTTATAAAATTTTCCTTTATTTATTGTGCTTTCATATCCATTTCAGGGTCAAATACAGGCTATCCAAGAAGTGGTTTCCAAAAAATAAAACATATAAAAACAATATCATGAATTTGTTTTGTGAAAAGCTGCATCCAAAAGCAATTGCAGCTGTTGAGCACAAACCAAGCATGGGCAAGCCTTTGGCCAGCTGAGGATGATGGAAGTTGTATTCCAACTACAGCTGGAGAGAAATAAGTTTCCCAACACTGGAACAGATCTAAGAACAAAAGCAGCAAACATGAGTCATTATTGTTGAGCTAATTGGGGCTCTAGTCTCTCATATGATTGGGGTAAAGGGGGGGTGATGTTTCTGGGCAACTGGAAACCCCCTCTCGGTTTGGCCTTGTCTTTGCTTGGACTGATTATAAGCTATTCTTGCCAAGAAAAGCTTACAAAATTAATGTCATATTCTGCACCATTAAACTATTCCTATAGTGGTTAACATTATTTTAAGAAATATTTGTGTATAGTTCAAAATAACATTAAGAGTGTTGTATATATTTCAGAATGTATACAAATATTTTTTGGAGAAATGTTAGAACCTGTCACCATGAATGAAGCATGTATTTCTGAAAACTTAATTCAAAACTGCCTTTGCATCTTGTCAGCCAAAAGAACATCAGATCCATAGATTAGTAGATAGGAACATTTTGTTTATGGGTGGCGATCTCTCTCAGTGCTTTATCACACGCTAATTATGGGCAATTAATGTAAAAAATATGAATGCTCGATTTTTTACTAATTAATTACTGTTACCCACCTTTGAGAGCATCAGCTTAAAAATGTACAGCTCTAATTGTACAGATCCAACCCAAGCTTCTTGTTTTGGCCCTGCAAGAGCTAAAGCTGCCAGTGGCAGACTCCTTCCTATTGGTTGTGCTGGAAGATGTGCTATCACAATGACCAGTAAGAAACATTAGCATCATCTCTGTATAAGAAGAGCCTGTACACCTGGGGATGTAAGTGTAAAATGTTGCCACTGCCAGAGGTAAAAGTAGCAACAGTTAACAAGCACAAGACTGAGCTTAAAAGGGATAGTGACACTTAATATGTCAAAAAATATAAATAGGATTCTAGAAAGCTCTACATGAATAGACTGGTGAATCCATCCCAAGATACGAAGCTCCCCGTCCACTATCTGTTGATGTTCCACCTACTTTTGTTGCTCAGCCCCTTATAGCATGCTACACCCACTTATACTGGTGTTCCCCTAATTGCATGGATCAATGATTCATTCTGGTGTTCAGTGGAAGCCTATAAAAAAGTTTGCAATCTGTAGTCTTTATGTAAGCAGTAGTGATGATCGAGCACCCCAATGCTCGGGTGTTCGGGTGCTCTGGCCGAGCGCCCCCGGAGGCTCGAGTGCTCGGCCGAGCACCCGAGCCCCATTGAAGTCAATGGGAGGACTCGAGCATTACACCAGGCACCCCCTGCTCTGATGAGGGGAGGGTGCCTGGTTCATAGGAAAAGGTCAGAAAATGATGGAAACACCACAGAAATGGTTCAGGGACAGCATAGGGAGGATGTCTGGATGCATCTTGGACTCCAACGTCGCTGCTGGGAACGATGTTTCGCCCGTAGTACGCCATTTTTACAGACTGACCGTAAAACACACAAAAAGGAAGATAAAAACGAATCTGCGGCTAGGCACACTAAACAATATGTGACGCTAATCTGCGGCTAGGCACACTAAACAATATGTGACGTTAATCTGCGGCTAGGCACACTAAACAATATGTAACGCTAATCTGCGGCTAGGCACACTAAACAATATGTGACGCTAATCTGCGGCTAGGCACACTAAACAATATGTGACGTTAATCTGCGGCTAGGCACACTAAACAATATGTGACGCTAATCTGCGGCTAGGCACACTAAACAGAATGTGACGCTAATCTGCGGCTATTTTCAGTGAACGGAATATGTGACGTTAATTTTAAAATTTGCACACTAAACAGAATGTGAAAATAATCTGCGGCTAGGCACACTAAACAGAATGTGACGCTAATCTGCGGCTAGGCACAGTGAACGGAATATGTGACGTTAATTTTAAAATTTGCACACTAAACAGAATGTGAAAATAATCTGCGGCTAGGCACACTAAACAGAATGTGACGCTAATCTGCGGCTAGGCACAGTGAACGGAATATGTGACGTTAATTTTAAAATTTGCACACTAAACAGAATGTGAAAATAATCTGCGGCTAGGCACACTATTAAAATGGCCCTTTTTGTCACTGCGTTGTACACTATTTGTCCCTGTGCACCTAGTACAATGTCACCTAAATATCCCCCCCCCCACAAAAAAAAATGAAATTGTGCCCCCCCAAACAAAATATAAATGCTGCCCCCACACACAACAGTCCTAAAAAGGACTTTTGGGTCTTGATAGAGTTCCAACACTTTTATTCTCCCTACACTGACTTTCCCTTCCTATCCTCATCTCTCCCTGGCTAAGACTGAGCCGAACTCGCTGGTCGGGTGCTATACAGCACCCGATCACGGGTTCTGGCCAGCCAATCAGTGTAATGCCAGCAGCCAACATGGCTGCTGGCATTACACTGATGTCAGAGCCTCCCCGCACGTTTATTGGCTGCGCAGCAGCCGCGAAACGTGCGGGGAGGAGACCCGAACATGGCGGGCGAGCACATGCGGTACTCGTACGAGTACCGCCATGTGCCGAGCAGAGCGATGCTCGAGCCGAACCGAGCTTCGGCCGAGCATGCTCGCTCATCACTAGTAAGCAGCACATGAGTGTTTGATATGGTAAAACAACGCTAGTTAGACTTTGCATGAAATTGTAGTATCTTGGAGTAACACGCAAACTTGATATGAGAATTATACCCATTGAATAGGTGGCTCTTAATTTAACAGAAAATTATCAGTAAGCATCATCATGGTTTTACAAAGATTCTATCATGTCATACTATTTTATATGCATTCTATGAAAGCGTACGTACGAACTTGGACAAGGGTATGGCCAATAAAGCAGTATACTTGGATTTTGGAAAAAGCCTTTGATACTGTGTCCCATGACAGGTTTCTAAATAAATTAAAAGGCTTTGAATTAGAGGGTGATATCAATGCATGGATAGAGAACTGGTTAAGTGATAGATTGCAGAGAATTGTTGTAAATGGGACCTTTTCAAGTTGGTCTAAAGTTTTAAGTAGAGCGCCTCAGGGTTCAGTCCTGGGCCCTATGCTTTTTTTCATTTGTTTATTAATGGGCTTGAAGTGTTTTTTTTTTACAGTAATGTCTTAGTCTTTTATGATGACACTAAACTCTCTTAAGACATACATATGCAGCAGTATGCAATTTCTCTGTACAAAGATTTGGATAATCTTAGAGGGTGGAGAAGTGGCACATGAGATTTAATATAGATAAGTGGAAGGTTATGCATTTGGGTTGCAGAAACAAGCATGCTACACACTAAATGGGAAACTAGGTAAATAGAAAGAGCTAAAATTGCTACATGTTTCACATAATAATAAACACTATCAAACTCATCTAGACCGCAAGGCCACTGCAAATCCGGAGCAACTCCTGACATCTTCTGCAAGAGAGTTCAACAGACAAGAAGACACAGGGAGGAAGTGCTTCAACAGACCAACTCTTGTAATCAACCAGATAGACCAAAATCAGTGGCGTAACAATAGGGGTCGCATCGGTCGCACCTGCGACCGGGCCCGTCACTCCAGGGGCCTGGCCACCGCCTGTGACCCATTCTCCCGCAGCAGTCACTTACCTGAACTCCCACTCGGCGCGCCACTGTAGTAATACAGAGCGCTGGGAGATGACATCATCTCCCAGTCTCTGCATTACCACAGCGGCGCGCGGGAGCTCCGGTTGCAGAGATCTTACCACCAGGGACTGGAGGTAGGGGCATTGTGGAGATGAAGGGGCATTGTGGAAGGGGGCATTGTGCAGATGAGATGAAGGGGACATTGTGGAAGGGGGCATTGTGGAGATGAAGGGGACATTGTGGAAAGGGGCATTGTGGAGATGAAGGGGGGCATTGTGGAAGGGGCATTGTGGAGATGAAGGGGGCATTGTGGAGATGAAGGGGGCATTGTGGAGATGAAGGGGTCATTGTGTGTGTAGATGAAGGGGCATTGTGGAGATGAAGGGGCATTGTGGAAGGGGCATTGTGGAGATGAAGGGGGCAATGTGGAGATGAAGGGGGCAATGTGGAAGGGGCAATGTGGATGAGGGGCCAATGTGGGCGGGGGGGGGCCCACGGCAATTCTTGCACCAGGGCCCGGTGGCTTCTAGTTACGCCTCTGCCCAAAATGTCTTTTTTTGTAAAAGGCAAACTTTTATTATACAAAAATTAAAATCAAATCCATACTTAAAACAAGTAGACACATGGAGACAGAGTACAGAAGAAACACATGATCTGCCTAAGGCATTTCATGACAGTTACACTTAATCATAGGTCATTGGGAAAATGATTGGGAAACTACTTGCGACATACTTGTTAGAGAATGATTTAGGAGTAATGATCAACAATAAAACTCACTACAGTGTACAGTGTCGGTCAGCTGCTGCAAGAGCTAGTGGTACTATCATGCATAAAAAAGATCATAGATGCACGGGATGGGAATATAATTTTATCTCTATTTAAAACCTTGGTAAGGCCTCGTATAAAATATAGAGTTCGGTCTGGAGCACCAGTTCTTAAAAAATGCATTATTAAACCGGAAAAAATAAAGAAACGTACGACAAAACTAATAGAGGGATTAGAAGATTTTAGTTAAAAAGGGAAACTAAGGAGTAATATAATTACTTTTTCAAAACAAAGCAACAAAAGAAGGCACCAGCCAGTATCACAATAAATAATGTAGAATCTTGCAACAAAGTAAAACGTGAAAGGTAGTAATACTTACAGAAACAACTTTCTCCAATAACACTTGCTTGCCTACCAGTAAATACCATTGAATATATAGACGTCTGCCTCCCCTTATGCAGGCAGCTAGAGGGCATCTCTTAGTTGAAATATAAGGTATCCTTTTAAAATGTTGCACTGAAAATTGCATGATACGAAACGGTGCATTCACCAGGTCGCATTGATGAAAAGAGCGACAGGAGAATCTCGCCTTGCATGAAAAGTGGGAGATTCTTATGTCTCCGGCTTAAAACTCGCTTCAACCTGTCATGTGAAATAGTAGTGGCCGCAACTTTTTTTAATCTCCTCCTCTCAGCAGCAGTGATTTCTGGAGCTTCTCTCTGTCTAACTGTTTTTGAGTGCCAGAATGGTACGGAATGCATTGCAAAGCAATGCATTCCGTACCACTCTGGCACTCAAAGGGTTAAATCCTTTCTGTGCTGGAGATGCAGTGCGTTGAACTCTTACAGATCCAGTAACCCTGGCAGCTACCATGAGCATGAGCAGCCCGTTACAATTCCGGAGTTACTGTATATGTCAGAGTTCAAAGCAGTACCTCTCTGGTGCCGAAAGGGTTATACAAATAAATAAATAATTACACAAACAGTGAAGTTCCAGAAATCCAGAAATCACTGCTGCTGAGAGGAGGAGAATAAAAAAGTTGCGGCCACTACTATTTTTTTTTTTTTAAGCCGGCAACATGAGAATCTCACGCTTTTCATGCAGGGAGAGATTCTCATGTCGCCCTTTTCATCAGTGCGACCTTGTGAATGTGCCTTTTGTATCATGCACTTTTCAGTGTGACATTTTAACACTATGAGTGCCAGAGGGGTAAGCAACACATTGCTTTCCAATGCGTTGCGTACCCCTTTGGTACTCAAAGGGTTAAAAGTGACCCAAAATCTAAAATACAACCAGACGGAGAACTCCAAGGAAATGATTTAATAAGAAATGGATTCATTCTGAAGTAGCCAATTGAACTGTAGGGGATAAAAGAAAATTCTCAGATCCCCATTGATTTAAATTATGCATTTAAACCTTTGCTAGACAGGTCTGCATCGCATTGCGAAGCAATGTGTTGGAGATCTATTTAGCATTCAAAGGGTTAAAAAAGCACATTTGTATATTTTTCTTATGGTATAGTTGGTTCACCCCAACAGTCCTCCAGTTCTGCTTAGTAAATCAGTACGTTGAAGTCTTCTCTAGCAGCCAATGGCTTAAATAGATTTTTACTACAAAAGAAAATGAAAGAAATAAAAATTTTATAGCCAGTGTAAGGAAGCCATTGCAAGTAATTTGAAATTATATAATACCAGAGCTAAATCTATTACTGGTATGAAAGGTTATCTTGTTTCAACTCTAAAAAAAATCAGCTTCAAAATTCCATTTCCACTTAAATAATTTTGGAAACTACCCCCACAATTGAGCTCCACCACATTATAAAAGCTAATCATTTTATAACCAGTTTAAAAGCCAGGCCAGCCGTATGGCTGATCCGCAGGAAGCATGCATTACAGCTTCAATTTCAGGTGCATGTTTCCACTCCTTAAAGGGATACCGCCAGCTATTATTGAAAAAAATCTATATTTCAGGTTTTATTCTGCTGAGTAAAACAAGGTAACCCCTACTGATGATATTTAATTAAAAATGTATTGCAGCCCAAATGTGCATTTTTTGAGTGAAGTTCCCCGATCAAATGAAATCTTACAGTGTCTCTGTTATTACAGCATCCTATGGAAGATATGGTTAATCGACCAGAGCTGTCAATAGCAACAGTGCCACCATACATTTTAAGGCAATGGAGGTACTGAATCCTAAAAATTCAAATTTGAGCTGCAATAACTTTTAAATAAAACATACCTTAGCAGTGGGAGTAATATTGTTTTTCTCACCAGGGTAATCACTGGGATATATATTTTTTTTCAATACTAACAGTTACTGTACCTTTAATTAATTATTTTGGGAGGAAATGACAATACACTTTGTATACTCTGCATTACATTCGCTAGGGGCCATTTAATCATTTAATGCCAACAACTGCAAAGCAATGCACTGGGCACTCCACTGACACTCAAAAGGTTAAAGGGACCCATTACCTAAAAACAACTTTGGTGAATTTGAAAGCGCTTTCAATATCACCTATATATTGTATTAGCTATTTAAACCCCTTAACGTCTTGTGACTTTCCAGAACTGTCACGCCGGTCCGGACGTTAAGGACCGGTGGTAGTCCTGGCACGTCATGGAATTCTGTGATGGCAGCACGGCTGCACGCTGCCCTGCCATCCCAGAATTCATTGCTGAAAAAAATGCCCTTGCTATTTAACTGACGTCCTCCCACAGATTGGGCGGTCGTTAGAAAACTAGCCATCTAGTTATTTAGCTTTATATATTATTCTAATTTAGGTATACAGTGCAGGCACTTCCTGTCTTAGCCCTTCATTTCCTCCCCCTCTCCCAGACACTTAAACTTTTCTGCACTAGGAGAGGTGAACTATACATTGATGAAAGTGTCAGTGAGTTGGGGAGGTACGGTAGGGCTAAGACGGGAAGTGTCTGTACAGCATACCGTCATTAAAATATATTTATACAAATAAATAACTAAAAAAACTAGTTTTCTAAATATAAAATGGATAATTCACTATATATGTGATTTTGAAAACTCCAATTCATCAAAGTTGTTTTTAGATCATAGGGTCCCTTTAAGTTATAAGCCAAAGTCGGCATCAGACCATTGTCCACTGGTAGAATGGGCCCCATGCAGTTAAAGAGAGACTGTACTTGACAGACAGCACAGTTTGAATGTATCTGGATCTTACTATCTCTCATAATCTGGGACACAATATAATACTCAATATGTGATGCCATTTGTGACAACTCAGCATTGTGTGAAGATGGGTGGCAAAAGCCCAGAGAAGGCTGACGTAGAAAGATAACTGGATCTATTTTGGGGAAAATCAAATGCAACTTTGGGAACAAATAAAAATTCTGATTGATCTAAATTGGTCTTTAAGCCCTTGGATGCTAAAGAGATCTCCAAGTCATTACTCCACAATGTGTTGGTGACCTCTCTAGCATTCAAGGAGTTAAAAGCCCCAATTAACTTGATGGGGATTTGGGGAATATCTATTCCCCTCCATGGTGTCACCGGTGTGCTCTAGAATTGCTTCACCTTTTCTTAGCACATCTGCCTCCGTATTTCTGTCAAGCTATAAGCACTTAGTATTATGTACAACTGACTGAGCGCAGAACATTATATTTAATCTAAGCTCAAAAGTTTCTAGAAACTTGAGTACTCACATAGCAGGAGGAGAAAATATTTGTAGCTTTTTTAACCTTTATGTGCTAGAGAAGCCTCCAAAGATTTCCGTCACAATGCTCTGGGGACATATCCAGCATCCAAGGGGTTAAGTGAGCCCTCTACTTTATACTTTGAACAAGGCTTAACAGTGGCTTAAACCTTTTGAGTGCCAGAGGGGTACGCAACGCATTGCAAAGCAATGTGTTGCGTACCCCTCTGGCACTCAAAGGGTTAAAGAGGACCTTTACCCTAGGACAGTGGTTCTCAACTCCGGTCCTTAGGACCCACTAACAGGCCAGGATTTGATGATTTCCTTGTTAGAGCACAGGTGAGGTAATCAATGTGAATGAGCCTCTGATCACCACACCTGTGCTCTAGCACAGAAATCCCTAAGTCCTGGTCTGTTAGTGGGTCCCGAGGACCGGAGTTGAGAACCACTGCCCTAGGAGTAAGCGCTTTGTATTGTAGCTTTAACTTTCTGTATATATTGATCTCTATTCAAGTTACACCTCCTCATAGCAAACAATGGGTATACAGACCTGAATGGCTCATAAGGGACAATTAGGTGAATGTATGAATTCATCAGAGAAGCTCTAATTTTCATAGCCTCTAACTCCAGTGACTGCACTTCAGTATATGCACTGCTGGATATGACTGCAGTATTGCATACCCGCTCCTTCATCATTTAATGCCAACAAGCCCCAGACACCTGATTCATGCCATGAGCAGGGAAATGGTATATTCCTCTATATATTGTTTAGTACACTGCCCTAAAACACTTACAGGAAAGAAGAAACCTAAAAATGCCCAAAGATTGCCCTCATTGTCCTACACTTGGCAGAAGTGGCATTAAGGAGGAATTTTGGTGCACATAGCTTAGTAAGTTGGCCTTAGGAAGGTGTAGGCTCAAAAAATTGATCTGAGCACCTGGTTAATTATGGAATTACTGTCATACTGTTTAGATTCCAAAGAGATAGTCAGAGATGCTCAACTAGGAACGAGACTGCCCTCGAATTGATGAGGCTCTATAGGATAAGTATCCTACCCAGGGTGCAATCTCTTTTAGCCCACTAGTGCTTTTCACAGAAAGAAAATATCCTAAAGCACATCATACTGATCCTACAAAGGCAGTCCAGCCACGGAGTGCCAGGCAATTCCCCTCTGAACAAGAGAAGCAGCCAACCCCAGATGTACTTTTTGGCCTTGTTGGGCCTCGTCAAGGAGGTGCAGCTGATTTCTCTAGGCACTGTGAGCAAGGGGTCCACGTCTGGATTACCCTGTTACCGTTAGGATGACCAATCCCAAGGCTAGTTTCACAGAGAGGAAATATCCTAAAGCACATCATACTGATCCTACCAAAAGGCAGTCCAACCACGAATTGCCACGCAATTCCCCTCTGAACAAGAGAAGCAGCCAACCCCAGACTTCGTGGCTGGACTGCCTTTTGGTAGGATCAGTATGATGTGTTTCAGGATATTTCCTCTCTGTGAAAGGCACTAGTGAGCTAAAAGAGATTGTACCCTGGGTAGGATACTTATCCTATAGAGCCTCATCAATTTGAGGGCAGGCTCGTTCCTAGTTGAGCATCTCTGACTAGCTCTTTGCATACTGTTTAGATTGTAAGCTTTCGGGCAGGGACCTCACTTCCAATGTTCACTTTACAAAGCACCCTGTATTGTCTAAACCCCTAAATTATAAAGCGCTGCGTACATTTGTGGCACTATATAAATAAACATATTCATTCATTTAATTCTCTCCACTTATCTTAATTATATTTAAACAGTAGAAATAACAGTAGGCTATAGCACATATCTAATTAACCCTTTCAGTGCCAGAGGGGTACGCAACGCATTGCGTACCAATTTGGCACGGAAAGGGTTAAAATAAATTGAGTATATAAAAATAACTGATTGCTGTATGAAGGACATCTACCAATGTAAGGCATAAACACATTATGAGTCACTTATTCATAAGGCATAATTCCCCTGTTAAACATCCCCACAGTCACTCCATACGTGCTCGTGTGTGCTTTATATACATTTAATATCTATTTTTAAAATATTTGTTGCTCTTCTTCAGAATCTGAAATCCACAATTGCTATGACGGAAACTCCAGAAATCATTAATTCACTGAAATCTCATAAATCTCCCATACCAGATGGGTTTTTAAACAACTGTTAAAAACATATGCTGACATTTTACAAGAATGTTCAATGACTACATGGGTGGAGATGCCATCCCAAAATATATGCTGAAGGATTTTGTATAAATGATGCCAAAAGCAGGCATGCAAACCATTTCATGTGCCATAGACCATTATTCCTGTTAAATTCTGATGTCAAAAAGTTTGCCAATTTTATAGCAACTAGACTGAATTAAATTATCTCATCATTTGTACATCTGGATCAAATTGTGTTTGTTCAAGGCAGGTAGGCTAACAACAACATTATATGCTTTATTGATAATAAATTATTTTATTTTTTTAAAAAGTAATGCCATTCAACTTTATTTTTTAATGCAGAGAAAGCCTGCAAGAACATCCATTAACTTTATTTGGACCTGACTCTTAAAATTATGGAATGCAGGGCACATTTCTTAAATCTGTTTTATTGTCAGACCATACTCATAAATAATCTCGTAGCACAACTTGTAAACTCTAGTTTATACTGTAGTTGGGGTGGAAAAATCCTAGGGCCCTTCTCAAATATTATTTCTGGTTTCTAAATTTTGAGTATTTTTTTTTACACACATCTCTATACTTGCAGCCTTTCTCTGATTTATAAACTCAAAGTTGGCTACTAAATAATCTGTCTGGCTATGAAGATTTTTATAATTTCACACCTCTGTTACAGTACATTACAGGGATAGTAATACTTCATTTTAACTTGATTTTATCTTGTAGGCATTAACAAAACATGAAGAATGATAAAAGTTTTATCTTTCAAACCTTTATGGTTTGAGAGATATTCACAAGCAAAGTTTCCCCTCCCTCCCCTTTTACCTAGTGTAAGCCATCTCTTCTCAGATATGGAATGCAGTCCATAGACCAGACAGATAGATAACAACAGGGGACAATCTTCTTCCTATGAGAACAATGAAAGCCCTGCCCCCCTTGACAAGTTTTTCAGGTTTTTCCCATATCTTAATTGAAGATTGTCCCTCTCTGCAGTCGACCTGGGCACCTCCCTTCTGATCTGGCTGAGCAGTGTTACATCAGTAAAAGGGGCGGGAGGGGGACACTTTGTCATTGAATTACTCTTGAACTACAACTCTGACAGAATTGAAATAACACTCTCCAAAGTCCAAATACTATGATGATTAATTAGAGCTGCTTATATTATGAAACATTACTATCCCTTTAAAAATGGCACCTGGATGGGTTGTCCTCTATCATATTTCGTACAGCCTTATGTTAAAATAAAGAAAGTAGCAGACATTATAAATCACTGAATTCGTGTGCAGTTAAAACTGCAGACTTTCAAACAGATAAAGACTATTTTTTAGACATTAACGTCATGAAAGTAGGTTTTAGAGAAACAGTCTTAAAAGTGGGAGCGGACGAATTTAACGTAAAAACAAATCTTACATTAAAAACAAATGTATTACAACCCGTTTAAGTCTGATGTTCAAATGTCATTATTAACCCAAGTTACATGACAGGTCCATATACACCAAGAGAAGTGAGGTAATTCGAGAGCAAACCAAAATCAGCATAGAGTACTAACTAAAATTCCCAAATGCCTGTTGGCGGGTGTTTAATCATTTGAATGCTAGGATGGATTCCCAATGCATTGTTTCACAATTCACATTCAGGTCTAAAAAAATGTGATGAGATAATTTACTTTAAATTTAAATCATAATTTCCAATAGCCATTTTTATGCAAGATGCCCTCCATGTTGATCAATACACATTTTGAAAGGATAGTTTAGCTTACAACTCATTTGTTTAAAACCAACTTCACATCCTGCTCAACAAGATATTACCTGTCTTAAAGGGATACTAATGTTTTAAAATAAAAGCAGCTCCAAATAATCTTCGTAGTATTTGAACCAATGTTTTTTCATTACTGTGAGCATTGTAGTTCAAGAGTAATTGAATGATAAAGTATCCTCCTCCCGCCCCTTTTACCTAGTGTAAGCCACCTCCCCTCAGATGTGGAATCTGTTCTCCTGACCGGACAGGTCACAGCAAGTGACAATATTCTTACTGTGAGCACGAGGAAAACCCTGCCATCCTTGACAGGTTTTTCAGGTTTTCCTTATGATCACTGAAGATTGTCCCTCTCTGCGATCAATCTGGACAGTCTTGCTGCTCTGAGGTGAGCAGTGTTACATCAGTAAAAGGGGAGGGAGGGGGGTAATTTATCATTCAATTATTCTTGAACTACAACTCTGACAGTATTGAAATAACAATCTCCATGGCCCAAATACTATGAAGATTAATTGGAGCTGTTTTTATTTTGAAACATTACTATCCCTTTAAAGTGGAACTGTCATCTTTCCAAATTCTCCCAACAGCTGGAGCATCTTCTTCACTGGGTTTGGACAGTTGTCAGTTTTTTAGTTTATTTAATCTAGCTATTGCTAGCCAGAAGGGAGTTCCAGGTAGGAGGGAGAGCTATGTGGAATGTTAATGTCTAACTGGCAGTGAGCGATAGATAAGAGGGGAATGTTAAAGGGATAGTAATGGTTAATTTTAAGTTGATTTAATATTGTAGAGATTAAAATAGATTAACATCAATGTAAGTTATATCTCTCAAACCTTTATGGTTTGAGAGATATAACTGGTAAAGTTACCTTTTCCTGGCTGTTTTACTCAAGTCTGCCATCTAGCTGACAGCTGCAGATTCCAGTCATTTGACCAGACAGAGTCTCTTCAGCAGAGCTGAAATCACACTATTAGGAAATAAATACTTAATTGGAACTGTCTGCAAAGTGTACTTGCAAGCCTGGCACACTTTGTAGACCGTTCCAAATTAAGTATTTATCTTTAGATATCGTTATATTGGCACTGCTGAAGAGCCACATCTGGTCAAGTGACCAGAATCTGCTTCTGACAGCTTTACAGCTCGTCAAGCAGAAAGGGGAGGGACCAGAGAACTTTATTTTCCTATATCTCTCAAACCATAACGGTTTGAGAGATACGAATAAGTGCAAGTACTCTCTTTTAATTGTATATACAATATAGTTAATACTTTTTTTCTGACATTACTATCCCTTTAAGATCTGTTTGGCAGGGAATGGTCAGTGAAAGACAGACCATTGTGGAGTGTTAATTCTGTATCTGTTTGACAGGGAATGGTGGTTAATGGCAATGGGAGGAAGGACAATGTGGAATGTTAGTATCTGGCATGCATGTTAGCCAGTACTCTCTAATTTGCATGAACTTACAAATTAGCTAAGCTAAATATCACATGTAGGCTATTTCCAATTTAAATGTTTCTCTTGATGCTGCCCCTTCCCTGTCTCCTCAAAATATAACCTGCCATATAGGTCATATTGAAGGGAGTCCTAATTTCTGTACTCATACAATTTTGGTTTGAAACCCATTTTCCAAAATAGGTATTTCTTAGGTGTTTCATACTTTATTTTAACCAACAGGACTGCAGAGATTAGTGATCACATGATGTGAGAAATAACATAAAAAGCCACTTAATTCAACATTTGTATCTGTAAAAATGTATCCCTGTGTGGGTTGCTACAGCTGGACACTTCCTTTTTCACAATATGATGCTCTTCTTTTATGGTTCTGTAGAACAATGCGTGTTATTTGGAAGTTACTTGTGCTATAGATTTTCTATTCAGACTGTTTATTTGTCTTAGATTGAATCCAGAATTCCCAGATTTATTCAGCCTTACATTTTAGTCTAGGGATCTTATAGACAGTCTTACAGACATTCTTCACATAAAAAGACCATAACAAAAAAAGCACGTCTATAAAATGACAAACATTTAAAACATTTTGCAGTCTCACTCTCCATTTCTTGAACGTTCTTCATGAGTACAAGATTTGATCAGTTATGTTGCATGGAGTTGTTGACTGTTTCCAGAAAGGCTTAATTTAATCCATGTTATGTATAACTGGAATTCCCTGGCCTAGCTGGAAAGCCCAAGAATGCATTGGACGAGTGTCTGTTGTAGGGTCTGAGACAGGTATGAAAGATAAGTCTGCCTTCCATAATGCTTTCTCATAAACATCGATATAGTATTAAAGACAACTTACTTGTCATTGTTGATATCTATCAGTCTATCAACTTTTTATCTCTTGTTAGGAATCGGATTGAAGCTGTGAACATTTCAGTGTCATGGAGGATCAAAGGAGCGTTAACTTAGTCCCGTGGCTCTCAAATTGTGTTCTGTGGAACACCATCATTCCCTCAAGAAATGCATGGGTATACACAGAACAGAAATATAGTGTATAGTATAACAAGGCTGAAGTGTCATACAGTACCCATGGAGCACTGTGATTAACTGTGGACAATGGCACAATGCTGCAGTGTCAGTCACTGTGTATGAGTGGTGATTTAACTACAGTGGAGAGTGGAAAAAAAGCTGCGGTGACAGACATTGTGTGGTCAGTGACAAAAAGTGGGCACAGGAACAGGGCTGGGGTATCAGACTGTGTGGAAAAGAAAAGTAAGAAATAGAAGGTAATAATTGAGAGGTAGGAGAAAGGACATAAGGGCTGATGGGGGAAGGGATGAAGGAGGATAGGAAAGAAAAGGAGGGTTGAGAGGAAGGAATGATTTAGGAATGAAGATTGGGAGACAGCGAGAGAGAGAAGGGAGAGAAAGAGGGAGTATGGAATAGAGGGAGCATGGAAGAGAGGGAGTATTGGAAGGAAGGAAAGGAGGGAAATGGGAGAAGGAACTTTGAAAGGTAAACCTATACTTTATGAACAAGGTGATGCTAACATTGAATTTAAATTTAGATCATTTAAAAATATTTTTTTGAACATAAGAGTAAGAGATACAATGTACTATCACTTTTGACTTATTGCACAAATCAGCATCATGTCCCTCCATCTGCACCACTTGCGGAGCAGCTACACAGTTAAAACATCAGATTCAATAATGTCAGACTCAACCCTCAAAAGACTGTATTGCTCATTATTGGATGTTCCAAGTTCTTCTAATGCATAAACCACCATAGATAAAATGGCACTGAAGTACAAAAGGGATTAAGTACCTGACAAAATCCATGCTAATCTTTAATTTACCTCAACATCACAAACATAAAATGAGCACACAATTGGTCTTATGCATTTTGTGCACTCACTACATTTAAGCATAGACCACAAAAGTGACTGGATACCATCAGTCCTGAAGTGCCTTAATTCCCTCCAATAACGTTGTCTTTGATTGGCTGACACTAACGTAAAGCAAAAAAGCTGTTAGACAGAGGATATCAGAACTTTTAAAATTAGATTTAAGGGAAACGATGACTATTTAAAATAAGAATACAACACAGTTTTAAGAGAAAGTAACACTTTATATGTAAAATATATATATTGTTGGGTTTATCTTCCTGAGTACACAATGTATGCAATTAAAAACAAGTATAAAGTGGGACTCACCTAATATGTAAAAAGCTTGTTGCAGGCCTAGGATGTGGGTGCCCACCCAAAAGGACTGTGTATACTCCAGCCCTCCTATATAGGCAAAATGTTCCCACCCCCAGGCCTGCAGAGGAAATACTATTCACAAGTAGACAGGGAAATGTGAACTGAAAAATCAAATTAACCCCAACTTATTTTCTTGGTTTTATATATATATATATATATATATATACTATTGTAAAAGCCCTTATAGACGGGCCAAGGTCCAGGTAATGTTAACCCTTTGAGTGCCAGAGGGGTACGCTTTGCATACCCCTCTGGCACTCAAAGGGTTAAGAGACCGCTACCTCACTGCTCCACGCGATGCAGTCTTGCATTGCCTCACTCACATGATGCAATCATGCGCAGTACAGACTGCCTGAACGTGGGCAGTTTCTACTGTGCATGACTGCATCATGACAAACATCCTAACGAATTATTAAATAAGATATATATTTATAAATATTTAGCATTACTATCTTTAATGTTTAAAATGTATTCTTTAACACAGTCACTAAGAGAAGTAGATGTATTTCCAGTTTATTGAACTTGACACAGAATGTTATCAAATTATTTTTTTTTAGTGGCACAGTTAACAGTCTGTCCATATCAAACTGTTTCGAGTTATGTCTTTACGAAAAACATGTGTACGAGTCTCCCCATTCAATGTACAGGAATAAATTTCCACATCAAAAAAAAGTGATGTGAGTTGGTTCTGTTTGCATAGTGAATGAGAGATTCACGATGTTGTCATTTAACTCTCTGAATGACAGAGAGGTGTCCGATGCGTTGCAATGCAATGCGTTGGGTACCTCTCTGGCACTCAAATGGTTAAATTTCCACCTATTATTGACAGTCTTACTCTCTGGATCCCTTGAACTCTGAAATGTCTGCTGTTAAGAAACTTTAAGGCAGAACTTTCACCCGCTATAAAGTCGCCCTGCTATAATTAAGCAGATAGGGACTAGCTTTAGAATATATATGTTACCTCTGAAATGTAGGCCATTCTAAAGAAATCCATCATTGTAGGAGACTGGTACCCAGGCTACAGCGCAGACATCTTGTCTGTGCATGCGCTGTCAGTCCTGATCTCCTGTAAGAAGCATTGCAGCGTACCACATGGTAACTGGAAGGACTGATGGCGCAAGCGTGCCCAGACGTCAGTCTCCTACAATGATGGATTTCTCTAGAATGCCTTATATTTCAAAGGTAAAATATATATTCTGAAGCTAGTCACTACCTGCTTAATTATAGCAAGGCCTCTTTATAGCGGATGAAAGTTCCGCTTTCATATTGTAGACATTAAAAATATAAATTCAATGATGTATGCCTTTTCTCTCAAACATTTATAGTTTAAGAAATATAAGCTGCTAAAGTTCCCCCCTCCCTCCCCTTTCATTGACGTCAGCGTTCTAACTGACAGAAGGAAATTCGGGTTGCGCAACCTGACAACAGCTCTTCAGCAGAGCCGAAATAGCGCTACCTAAAAAGAAATACTTCACTGGAATGGTCTACAAAGTGTGCCTGGTTTGAAAGCATACTTTGTAGACTGTTCCAATTCAGCATTTTTTTTTTTTTTTAGATCTAGTGACGAGCTGCCGGCCGGTCCAGGGACCAGGATCTCATGCTGTCAGCTAGATGCTGATGTCAGTGAAAGGGGAGGGTGGGGACTTTAGCTTATATCTTGAGAGACAATGCATATGCCATTGAATTTATATTTTCTTATCAGCAGGCATCACTACCCCTTTAAATAGGACAGGCAGATCTCTGTATTGTAAGGTTTATTGTGTTTTGTATATTGTCAGCGTTGTCTTTCCATCATCAATGTTTTGCCCAAACAAATAAATGCTTTCTCTAACCTGGTTACTTCTTCCAAAGATGTGGGACTTCTCCTACCAACCAATATAAAGTCTGACATATGAGGAGGCAACTTTAGCCCCCATTTAAAGGGGAACTGACCCCAAAAAATGTCCCCCCCAATAATTAGTCATAAAGCGATAAGCTTACAAATAGTACTATTATCCAGTGTAATTGCCTCGTTATTCAGAAATCCTACTTCTGCTGAGAATGACGCCAGGCTTCTTGCCTTAGAGGCATCTGCGCTCCTGCGCCATCAGTCCTTTCTCTTACCTTAACGTACAAAACAACGCCTCCTAGAGGAGACTGGGACTGGTAATTACTACCTCCACTGGCATGGAACTTAAAGCAGGACTATCACCACAAATAAAGTCCCCCTTAATAATTAGTCATATAGCGATAAGCTTACCAGTAATATTATTATCCAGAATAATTACCTCGTTTTTCAGAAATCCTACTTCTGCTGAGACCGATGGCCAGGCAACAGCGCAGACATCTTGTCTTACAGACATCTGGGCACCTGTGCTGTTGCCTGGCCATCGGTCTCAGCAGAATTACGATTTCTGAAAAATTAGGTAATTATACTGGATAATAGTACTATTGGTAAGCTGATAGCTATATGACTAATTATTGGGGGCCAGACTTTATTTGTGGTGATAGTCCTGCATTACGTTCCATGCCAGTGGAGGTTGTAATCACCATTAAAAAATGCGTTAACAAATAGATATCCACATCCAAGACAAATTACTTCAAATTATTTGCTATATCCACTATCCTTGTCTTGCATGTAATTGTCCTAACATCCCTAGACGATGAGGTATGCAAGAATACATCAAGGTGACATCACATGTAATCCACTGTATAGTGCTCAAATGTTTCAACTCGCATAAATTCTTGTTTAGAGATCCTTTGCCAAAACTCTCAAACATCCCACTGGAGAGTACAAGGACCTACAGACCTTTGACAGGTGATGCAATATAGGTTCAATGGGATGTAATACTTTTAACGCCTCCACATCTGAGAGAGTTAGGATCCTTGCAGACTGCTGACTGCTGAAGATCTATCATCTACCAGACACTGCAGTAGGCTCTGGACGGTCTGTGTAGGATCACCAGGAATATCTGATAACTGTCGCATGGCTTCTCACAAATACTGAGCAGTATCGAATACGGCTACATTTCCCCCTTATCCACTTTCTACAATGTCATATTTACATTATTATATTGAGTAGAAATTGCTCTTTCCGTGAGACAGTGAGATTACCAAATCTAATATCATTGAACTGGATCTTACCATGCAGTTGAATCAAGTCTTTTTCGACTAGATCTTGATGCACATCTAGAATTTTAATGAATTAACACACAAGACAAAAATCAGTCCTAGGACGAACTCCTATTTCCAGTTTTTCTTCCTCATTGAAATTACATTTTTCTACCTCATTATCTTCATCATTGTATTGCTCATCTAAGAGTATATCATGATCTGAAAATGTAGCAAGACTCAGAAATTGTAGATAAGTAATAGAAAGAAGACCATCAGAACTCATAATTACACCTAACTACATCTCCCAAGAGGCCATGCACGCTGCATGCAAAAGTACAAGGGTATAAGGAATGGGAGCACCACGCTTGTATGGGTCAGAACAGGCCAATTTATTACTAAGTGTACAAAAAGAGGTTGTCTGTGCATCAAACCCTGATTATTACAAACAAGCAACCTATGACTTGCTACAAATAAAACAATGGGGATAGTGTCATATATTTTGGGGTGCCTTGATGGGGCAGGCAAGCTTTCCATATCTTTGGTCAAAATATGACACTAAACCCCACTGTTTTATTTGTAGCAAGTCATAGGTTGCTTGTTTGTAGAAATCACAAATGAGGCGCACACAACCTCTTTTTGTACACTTACAATAGAAGCCAAAATATTGTCCTTGCTGCTCTCCTGACTGTACACATATGTAACTAATAAAGGCTATTTTACGTTCACCAGGAAGCTGTATGTTTTATATTCTTTATTAATAAAACCGTTATCCAAATCTCCCACAAGGCCATTCCCATTAGTAAGGACAATAATAGCACTTTATCGTAATCCTTGACCATTAATCACCACTTCCCAGTTTCATTAGCATCCTCCCGTGCATGGCCAAATAAAACGGGCTCATGCTTAAACCAAATCATTATCCACATTCCCAAAATGCCAGACCCAGCCAGCTACCTGCGACCAAAGCCCGGGCAAAACCTCCCAAGGGTTCCCTCCCTAAGGATCCATCATGAATTATTATTCAGCACCCAACATGCCCCAATACAAAGCAAGAATATCACCAGTCCTGCAACAACATACCCCAACAGCACAAAAGCAGAGCAGGGTGGGCGAGGCTTGTCCACTCCTAACTCTTCCTGCTACAGCCTCACCTTCCGCTTTCCTCTAACTATATAGCCCAACGTTCCACCACCACCTAACCTCACTTCACTTCCTAACCCTCCCCTTGCATGTTCACCCTACCCTATTCACTCTGGGGGATCTCTAAATCATCCTCAGGAGAAAAAATTTTGAAAAAATGTTTTGTAGGGGATAGTTTATGAGCAAATTTGTTTACATCTTTAATATTTTCAACTAAATTAAAATGCCTAACTGGTAGAATCTTTAACACTGTAGACAAAACTTCTGTCTCTACCGTGGTCTCTTCCTTGTTCATGTGATGACAAATTGAACACTGATAGGATTTGTTTTTGCGTATTGTGTGGTACGGTTTTACTTCTTCCTGTCCTGACGGATTACTTCCCTGAAGTTTGTCTTTGTTTTTGATGCCTATGTCTGGATTTCCTTGGTCTGAACTGATTGTGCAGTGCTGACCGCAGGAAAGAAATCCACCGCTCTGTTGTTTGTCGTGATAGTGCATGTATTAGTAGTGTCCAAGTCAGTAGTCTCAATATCCATAAAGAACCTGCCTCTTTTTTTGTCTGGAATCTCTTAAAATTGATTTAAAAATATTTGTTATGTGCAAAGCTTCCTTTTTTGTTTTTTAACATAAACAAAATTTGTCTCATAGTTGGCCTTATCCTTTATGTTCTGCAGACTCCATAATGTTGATCTCTAGTTTCTCTTCTCCGTTCTTTATTTTGGAATCCAAGAATTTTAAATGCCTCTGTATATTTGTGTTCAGAGAGGGTCTGTTGAGCAGTTTGTATTTCAGCCTTCATGCCTGTCACCTTGATTCAAGTTTGCATATTTGAAAGTTTAGTTAAAAACTGCCTATGAGTCATGTTAGCCAAAAGACCGGTAAATATACAGTTAAGGAGATATCCATACTTGGTATTACGTGCTAATGTATGCTAATTGCTGTACCTGTTTGTTGCCAGTTACATTCATATGCTAATGAAAGTTTTCAGTGAAGTTTCAAATGTGAATTAAGCTCTGAGCTGCAACAGGAAACGTTCTCTTTGACTTTTTCTGGAAGTAAAAGTTTGAATATTTCCTAAACGATACATCTGCTGGACATGTGGTTAACGTGACACATAGGCAGTTTTTAATAAAGTTTTCAAATATGTAAACAAAATTCAAGGTGACAGGTCTACTTTACATAAGGTTTATGTTCAATAATCTGTTGCATAAGGAAAAGTGATCAGTCCGTCAACAATTGATTCCAATTGGACATAAAAATATTGTCATAATCCAAAAACAATGTCTTCTTTTTCAGACGTATGCCCCTTGGTATGCACTTATGCTGAATATATTGTCATAATGCAGTTACTTCCCATCAAACTCAATTCTTTATATAATGATTTTTCCAAAGATTTGGACAAGTCTTCTAATTTTATTCCAACTGAACTTAGTAGCCTGACATCAGAAAAGATCTTTGTTGTTAAATTAATTAAAATGTCAGCCCAAGGGAACAACTTTCAATGTGCCTAGTGTCTAATAAAGATGATAATGTTGATGTGAACAGTGTCAATTAATAATTCAGATTAGATGCAGTGGATGTGTGACCCACAATATATGAAGCATGGAATACCCTTTATTCACAGTGACGGCAAAGTCTCAATGTGAGATGAATTTATAGGAATTACTTTGTCGCTTGTGTTACGATTAGCTTTATCAACAACTCACAATTTATAACTTACACCATGCATAAATTATCATATAAGAAACATTACCTGTGGATAGTGTGACTGATGATGGATGACAACATGCAGTATTTTTCAAATTCTCCTCCACGTATCCAACACTATCATTCAAGTGTGACCTAAGATGAAATGAATACTTATCATTCCCTGCACTGTCTTTACATTATATAGGCTACTTCCTGGAGGATGAACAATTATAGGGTACAATTCTATCACGATTCTCAGTAGCTGTGAACCCTTTGAGTGCGAGGAACACAACGCATTGTTTTGCAATGCGTTGCGTACCCCTCTGGCACTCAAAAGGTTAAATGATTATACTGCTTTCAGTTTTTTTACTTTTTCCATGTGTCCCGTTTTATTAGAGGTTACTGTGTTGCCTGGGTGTAACAGTTTTTCTAGGGGATTGTTATTTGTATACACTCCCTTATATTTATTCAGTGGTATACCATTTTGTGGGAGGGATTTAAGCTTTTTAAAGGGATAGCAATGTTTCATATTTTCTTCAGCTAGGTGGAGGCACAAAAAGTATAAGCCCAATTGTGTACCAAGTATCTATTAGTATAGATGTCAAGGTAAAATAAATATCAAAGTGGATTTTGTGTCAGGTATTGAATCTCTTTTGACTCTATGTGACTGGTGGAAAGTTGATATATATTCATACCTCCCAAGTGTTCCTTTTTTGGAGGGACAGTCCCTCTTTGAGACCCAAATCACTCTGTCCCTCTTTTCCACCTTGCTTCCCCTCTTTTTAGGAGATCAGACTGTGTGGTGTATATATAAGCGTACCATTTTGATACATTTATGTAAAACTCACATTAATGTTTGTTTACACTTCAGTAGATGTGTTTATAAATTAGTCTGTGTAAATAAAATGCTTTGGTCTTGCTCTAAATCATGTATTCATTTACTCACAGAGGTACCAGTAGGTCATGAAATCATTGTCGGTAATGCCCTGCCAGCCAGCCATGACCCCAGCAACAACCCTAAAACTAAAGTGTACCTGTTTCGTCATTTAAAATGTTGGGCGGTATGTATATTAATGGGAATTTGGGGAATTTTTGTTGTTCTCCTTAGTCCTTATCCAGTTGTTTTTTAGTACATTAATCCTTCAACCCCTTAACGCCCAAGTGCCTAAAGGACCCATGACGTACATGCACGCCATGGATTTCAGGGCTCCCCGCGCAGCTGCACGCCGTTTGGGGATCCCTGAATCATATACTGGGAAAAAAAAAAAGCTCAGCAGTCCTTAAGTGTCAGCCACATGCGTGTGTGAAGGTCCATAAGGGGTTAAGGAGAGGAGTGCTCAACACAGTGCTTCTCAATGCATTAAGCACCTTTCTGGTTCTTAACCCCTTAACGACCTTCTGACTTGGTGTGCAGATGGCCGTTAAGGGCCACGGGTCTTTTTTTTTTGTCTTAACAGATTCCGGGGTCGCCGAGTGGAGTGAAGCCACACGGTGACCACGGAATTCAATGATTTGCCAGGACTGTCACCTGTCCTAAAGTGTTAGAAGAGGCATGATGGTCCTGGTAGGTCAAGGGTCGTTAAGGGGTTAAAGGGTTAAGCAGGCTTATGTACTTTGGTTGCTTCAATGTGGAAAAACAAAACTGATGCAAGTGTCATATCTGCCTCCCTATCTGTGATATCCAGACCTGGTTAAAAATGTTATTTCTTGAACAAAGACACAAGGGAAAAATTAGTAGGGGCCATTAGAATATTCTGGTCATAGCAAGGTTAACAGTGGTTGTTATTATTAAGAGGTGTTATTTCTTCTTTAACCGCTTAACAACCAATGACGTGCCAGGACCGTCATAGAAGGATTTTTATTAAGGACCGGTGACGGTCCTGGCACGTCATGGAATTCTGGGATGGCAGTGGGGCTGCCCGCTGCTCTGCCATCCCAGAATTCATTGCGAACAAAAAAAAAAGTGCTGTGGTCCACCCACCCCCAGATTAGGTTGTCATTAAGGAGTTAAAGGTTTTATGCATTTTGGATGAAACTCAAAGGCCAAATAATATGGACATAGCTTCATTCCTATTGGCTGTGCTACTAGGTGTGATATCAAAACAACCAATCAGCTGTCTCTACAGGGCTCATCCCCTCAGCTATAAAAATGTCACGCGTGACATGACTACAGAGAAAACCATGTCTATGAAGTGAACAACAGCAATTAAGGGATTCTGCATTCTCGCTCTGTTTCCTCCTACACTCCCTACATGTACAAGATACGATCAATAACACAGAGTGGAACTGCAGACTGTTTCCAGAAAGGCTTAATATAATATATGTGTGTGTACAGCTAGGATTCCCTGGCCAGGCTGAAAAACTGCAGGATAGTCTGGCGTAATGTCTAAGATAGATGTGATGAAATGGCCTGGAATTAACCCTTTCAGTGCCAGACACCTAAAATGAAAGGTGATTTACAGAGGGGTGCTCAGACTTTAGCTACATGGACTCTACCTTTTTTTTTTTTTTTTGCAGTGATACCATACCTCCCAACATTTCAAATGGCCAAAGAGGGACACTTCTGTTTTAGTGGGTGTTACAGAGGGCATGACTGGTGGGCGGAGCATTGTCAAGAATGTATAGGTGATTTCATGACCTACTGACACCTCTTTGTGTAACTTAATAAATGATCAAGAGCAACATCAATGTATTTTATTTACACAGACTAATTTATAAAGACATATAATGTTTAAAAAAAACATTATTGTGAGTTGTATTGCTATGGAACGATGTGATACACTTATATACACACCATACAGTCTGATCTCCTAAACACAGGGACACCAGGGTGATACACTTATATACACACCACACAGTCTGAACTCCTAAACACAGGGACACCAGGGTGATACACTTATATACACACCACACAGTCTGATCTTCTAAACACAGGGACACCAGGGTGATACACTTATATACACACCACACAGTCTGATCTCCTAAACACAGGGGCACCAGGGTGATACACTTACATACACACCACACAGTCTGATCTTCTAAACACAGGGACACCAGGGTGACACACTTCTATACACACCACACAGTCTGATCTCCTAAACACAGGGACACCAGGGTGATACACTTATATACACACCACACAGTCTGATCTCCTAAACACAGGGACACCAGGGTGATATACTTATATACACACCACACAGTCTGATCTCCTAAACACAGGGACACCAGGGTGACACACTTCTATACACACCACACAGTGTGAACTCCTAAACACAGGGACATCAGGGTGATACACTTGTATACACATCACACAGTCTGATCTCCTAAACACAGGGACACCAGGGTGATACACTTCTATACACACCACACAGTCTGATCTCCTAAACACAGGGACATCAGGGTGATATACTTATATACACACCACACAGTCTGATCTCCTAAACACACGAACATCAGGGTGATATACTTATACACACACCACACAGTCTGATCTCCTAAACACAGGGACACCAGGGTGATACACTTATATACACACCACACAGTCTGATCTCCTAAACACAGGGACATCAGGGCGATATACTTATATACACACCACACAGTCTGATCTCCTAAACACAGGGACACCAGGGTGATACACTTATATACACACCACACAGTCTGATCTCCTACACACAGGGACACCAGGGTGATACACTTTTATACACACAACACAGTCTGATCTCCTAAACACAGGGACATCAGGGTGATGCACTTATATACACACCACACAGTCTGATCTCCTAAACACAGGGACACCAGGGTGATACACTTATATACACACCACACAGTCTGATCTCCTACACACAGGGACACCAGGGTGATACACTTTTATACACACAACACAGTCTGATCTCCTAAACACAGGGACACCACGGTGATACACTTCTATACACACCACACAGTCTGATCTCCTACACACAGGGACATCAGGGTGATACACTTTTATACACACCACACAGTCTGATGTCCTAAACACAAGGACACCAGGGTGATATACTTATATACACACCACACAGTCTGCTCTCCTAAACACAGGGACACCAGGGTGATACACTTATATACACACCACACAGTCTGATCTCCTAAACACAAGGACACCAGGGTGATATACTTATAAACACACCACACAGTCTGATCTCCTACACACAGGGACACCAGGGTGATACACTTATATACACACCAGACAGTCTGATCTCCTAAACACAGGGACACCAGGGTGATACACTTATATGAACACCACACAGTCTGATCTCCTAAACACATGGACACCAGGACGATACACTTATATACACCCCACACAGTCTGATCTCCTAAACAGAGGGACACCGGGGTGATGCACTTATATACACACCACACAGTCTGATCTCCTAAACCCAGGGACACCAGGGTGATACACTTATATACACACCACACAGTCTGATCTCCTACACACAGGGACACCAGGGTGATACACTTTTATACACACAACACAGTCTGATGTCCTAAACACAGGGACACCAGGGTGATACATTTATATACACACCACACAGTCTGATCTCCTAACCACAGGGACACCAGGGTGATACATTTATATACACCCCACACAGTCTGATCTCCTAACCACAGGGACACCAGGGTGATATACTTATATACACACCACACAGTCTGATCTCCTAAACACAGGGACACCAGGGTGATACACTTATATACACACCACACAGTCTGATCTCCTAAACACAGGGACACCAGGCTGATACACTTATATACACACCACACAGTCTGATCTCCTAAACACATGGACACCAGGATGATACACTTATATACACCCCACACAGTCTGATCTCCTAAACAGAGGGACACCGGGGTGATGCACTTATATACACACCACACAGTCTGATCTCCTACACACAGGGACACCAGGGTGATACACTTTTATACACACAACACAGTCTGATGTCCTAAACACAGGGACACCAGGGTGATACATTTATATACACACCACACAGTCTGATCTCCTAACCACAGGGACACCAGGGTGATACATTTATATACACACCACACAGTCTGATCTCCTAAACACAGGGGCACCAGGCTGATACACTTATATACACACCACACAGTCTGATCTCCTAAACACAAGGACACCAGGGTGATATACTTATATACACACCACACAGTCTGATCTCCTACACACAGGAACACCAGGGTGATACACTTTTATACACACAATACAGTCTGATCTCCTAAACACAGGGACACCAGGGTGATACACTTATATGAACACCACACAGTCTGATCTCCTAAACACATGGACACCAGGATGATACACTTATATACACCCCACACAGTCTGATCTCCTAAACAGAGGGACACCGGGGTGATGCACTTATATACACACCACACAGTCTGATCTCCTACACACAGGGACACCAGGGTGATACACTTTTATACACACAACACAGTCTGATGTCCTAAACACAGGGACACCAGGGTGATACATTTATATACACACCACACAGTCTGATCTCCTAACCACAGGGACACCAGGGTGATACATTTATATACACCCCACACAGTCTGATCTCCTAAACAGAGGGACACCGGGGTAATACACTTATATACACACACACACAGTCTGATCTCCTAAAGAGAGGGACACCGGGGTGATACACTTATATACACACCACACAGTCTGATCTCCTAAACACAAGGACACCAGGGTGATATACTTATATACACACCACACAGTCTTATCTCCTAAACACAGGGACCCCAGGGTGATACACTTATATACACACCACACAGTCTGATCTCCTAAACACAGGGACACCAGGGTGATACACTTATATACACACCACACAGTCTGATCTGCTACACACAAGGACACCAGGGTGGGAAAGAGAGACAGAGGGATTTGGGTCTCAAAGAGGGACTGTCCCTCCTAAGAGGGACACTTGGGAGGTACAGACCCCTAATATCTCCTAAAGAGGAACACTTGGGAGGTATGTGATAATGCTTCATGATCTCAAGCTATCAAGATATGTCTGCTAATATTGCATGTCTATATATATACTAGAGTTTGACCAGAGCAAAATGCACAATATAGTAAAAAAAAAAAATGTTAACCCTTTTATTGTCTGGGAGGTAGGCAACACATTTCATTGCAATGCACTGGATTCCTCCCTGGCACTCGAATTGTTAAATACAAGCAATTCTGGGGCAAACCAGTACCATAGAGACACATAAAACATTCCAAATTTCCCATTCATTTAAATGTACCTGTTAACCCCTTGAATGTTATCGAAGTATCAAATTCAAATATCACTCAGTAAAAAAAATCTCCCCATGGTCAAACAGTAACCACTGAGTGACCTACTGGTAGATCGCAAAATACCTATTGGGCAAGCAAGCGTTAACCCCTTAGATGCTATAGCCGTCTAGAGTGTTTTATGAAGGAACCTAACCCTATCAGATGGCAGCGAACTGGAAGGCAATCTGGGAGCTTTGCGACTCACAAGTTGGGCGTCCAGCTCCATAGACTGCTGTGCACACCTGGGATGAGCTGACCCTGAGATCTTATAAATATTAACCCTAAAGTTGCACAATATAGATTCTCTGCAATATGTCCCTGCTCGCCATAATGGAGAGGTGCTCCAATCAGTCCTCAAGGAACCATTAATATACAACAACTTAGAGATAAAAGAAGCAACTAACTGGAGCAAAATATATAGTAGGTAGCACTGTACTCTCCCACCCTGAGAATTTCACCCGTCACACTGAGACCCTGAGATTTGGGTTAAAACCCTGAGAGTTCCCCGTAATGCTGCTAGGGCTGTTATAGAAATCCCATCCCTGACACACTATTGAACTGCGGGGTTGCCTGCTATGTGACTATGAACTGAGAAACCTGAAGTCCTGCTGTTCAGACTCGCGTGATCAGTCTCTTTTCAGATATCCATTAAGCTCCTCTGCTGACCTTTTGGACTACACAATACAGCCCTGTATACTTTGGGAAAGACAGTTGTGCTTTAACCCCTTGATGATCAGAGAAGTGTACAACACACCTACTTTCATGACGTTAATGTCTAAAAAATAGTCTTTATCTGTTTGAAAGTCTGCAGTTTTAACTGCACACGAATTCAGTGATTTATAATGTCTGCTACTTTCTTTATTTTAACATAAGGCTGTACGAAATATGATAGAGGACAACCCATCCAGGTGCCATTTTTAAAGGGATAGTAATGTTTCATAATAAAAGCAGCTCTAATTAATCATCATAGTATTTGGACTTTGGAGAGTGTTATTTCAGTTCTGTCAGAGTTGTAGTTCAAGAGTAATTCAATGACAAAGTATCCCCCTCCCGCCCCTTTTACTGATGTAACACTGCTCAGCCAGATCAGAAGGAAGGTGCCCAGGTAGACTGTAGAGAGGGACAATCTTCAATTAAGATAAGGAAAAAACCTGAAAAACTTGTCAATGGGGGCAGGGCTTTCATTGTTCTCATAGGAAGAAGATTGTCCCCTTCTGTTATCTGTCTGGTCTTACAACCAGATTCCACATCTGAGAAGAGATGGCTTACACTAGGTAAAAGGGGAGGGAGGGGAAACTTTGCTTGTGAATATCTCTCAAACCATAAAGGTTTGAGAGATAAGACTTATATCGTTCTTCATGTTTTTTTAATGCATACAAAATAAAATAAAGATAAAGCGAAGTATTACTATCCGCTTTAATTATAGTTACTCTAATTATGTGAGCACCCTCTACAGGTATATAAGAGAGGATGCAGAGGGTGTAATTGGTTCTAGTTACACAACTGTGAAAATAGATTTGTGTTAGGGGGCTCGAAATAAAGATTTGCACCGGGCCCTCTGATGACTAGTTACACCTATGGTCTCTTACTTACACGCACAAAGGATCATAAGAACCCAGTCTTCATCTCTGTTCTCTCTATCATTTCTATTATGTTCAACAGTCAATACAAGAGAATAAAGTGAGACACAAACACAGAAAGAGGGCAGTTTCTTTCCACCAAAAAATAAATACAAATGATAGTTTGTATGTCCTTAATGGTCCTGCACCTGCTTATAAGCTAAGTACAAAGCTTTGTGAGTAGCAAAATGTCCAAATTGTTTTTTTATTATTTCATTCACATAGTAACCTTCTGGCAGATATAGGCCCCCCCATAGAAGCTGAAGTTGCAAATTTAGCCCTTGAGACCAACTGGGGGGCTTATGTGACTCTGAAAAGAGACCCCCTCCAAGGCCCTTTCATTAGTTCTGTGAGATGAGGAGCAGACTGAAGTCTCTTCACTTGGGCTAAGCAGTTCTCCATAGTCCCTCAGTGTCTGGCCTGTAAGCACAATACACAGGGTTTGTGGGGAATGCACACAACAACTCAGAAGTTTTTAGCTCACAGCCACATACTTCTGGGTTGCTCTCCAGCCAAGAGGGTCATGACGAGAGCAACATTAGCCCCCTAGGTAATCCCAAATAACTGACACATAAGCATGACTTGGAGAAAAAAGGCCACAGCATATTTGTTAAATTAACATGTAAAAGATGTAATAAACATTACCATAATTAATAATATATTAAATACATTAACAACCATAATCATAACAGTCCTACTATATCCTAACCTATCAACACCTAAAGGGAGGGTGATCCCTGACATGTTCTCTAATTTCCAGTGGCATGTCCATCCCACTAGCAGCCTCAGCCTACCAGCTGAGTAGGTTGTCATAACCAAAACACCTATCTCCACTTCCCAGGGACCCCCATGCCTTTAGAGAAGTCAAGTGTTCCAGACAGGATTTAAAATGCCAAGGATCCTACTCTCCACAGGATGCAGTGTTGATCGTTAGCAGCAATTTTTACAAAGCATTCCAACATCAAGTTAAAGCAATCCAAACCAATGCTTGTTAGATGAACCCCATTAGAATGCAATAGGTTCCCTTGACCCTCAATATCTGTGTTCTTCAGCACCAAACACTATACCTCCTAACATTGCTCAGTACATTCTTGTTCATGTTATGTCTGTTATTATTAATGGCAAAATGAGATACCACATACCTCAGATAAAATTGTGGAATGATCTTGGACCACACAATGATCAGCCCCGAAAACAAAGCCCAGAGCTGTGACAAATTTCTATTCATATCTCTAATCAAGTTTTTGCACAAATAGACCCCCAAATCATGGCCCCCAGCATGGATACTTAGCTGATTAGGAGGACAAGTCACCCATGACACTGCCAACTCTCTCTCACAACAACTCCGACTTCCCATCCATCTTAACTCCACTTTCTCCAGAGGGAAATTCAGCTGCCTCCCATAGGGACGGAATGCAGCCCATTTTCACCACCCAGTAAATGCAGGAATGTCTGATTATCCACATCACTCACTGACTCACCAGTCACCACTGAATAACATGCACGTTCGGCTGCACTCACCACGCCACCAGCCAATGAAGAGAGGATTTGCACAATGTTCCTCTCCTCATTGGCTCTGGCTGGCTGGGTGAGGTGTGTGCATGTGACTTACACTGACGGCGACGGCGCAGACCTAAACGCAGCAGCATGGATGTGTCTGAATCTATCTGAGTGACTGCCTGTGACTCCTGACCCTGAGCAGCGCGTGCAGCTGCTGATATTACTGTGCAAAGAAGTGTGCATTTTTCGCTGGCATCTCTAAGTTCTCCAACCCCTCCCTGACTGTCTGACCCTGGCCTGAAGGTAACAGCGATTGATCCTCAAAGTGTTACTAACTTACTCACTGTCTAATCTTACTGGGGAGCGCTGTAAAAAGGATGAGTCTGGACTCTAGAGTAGGACGTGAGTTGATTGAATGGGAAGCGACTATCTCGCCTTTACAGTGTAAATGGGGCAGATGTCACCGTCAGGCATGTAACAACAATATCTTTTTTTAAACACAACATCTTAACCCTGCATTGCGTTGGATACCTCTCTGGCACTCAAAGTGTTAAGGACCTGAGGGCTGTTCAACGTATTGCAAAGCAGTGCGTTGCACATCCCTCTGGTCCAGGGCTTGTTCACATATTCCACCATAGTAGCGTAAAGCAAGCATATTCTATTGGCTGCATGTGCGCACACCACAAAATACTCCCAGTGCCCGCATAGCACACCGTTACCCTCCATAGCGGGTAGCTGAGCACACTGCAGAGAACTGAAGTTAAGGCAGGGGACTGCCGAGCAGAAATGCACGCTTCCAGATTTTGCTTGGTATAAACAGCTGGCTGGTGGGAATATCACCCAACAACTCCGCTCACCTACTCCACTCCACGCTGCACCCCCATAAACCCTACATGCCTCCTAAATCAAATGCAGATAGAAAAATAAAGCCAAGAATTGCTCATGATGCTACTCCCCAGTGACACTTGCTGTAATGAAAAATGCCTGCAGCCTGCAGTTCCCATAAGTGCGAGGAATAAGTCTGAACCCTATTTTACGAAAGCCAGCTTAATAAAACATGATTGCTGTGCTTTAGTTTGTATTGTTTTCAAATGAAATATTATAGGGGATGGGGCACAACATGAAAAAAAGGAGATGGGGAATATAATGCAGGTACAGTATATTCAATTTTCCAACACTGTTTGTACAGTTTCATCCTGATTAACATCTTAAGTTTATAAGTTCAGACTAGTATGTGTGTGCGGAGTATCACTGCTGTTTATTCCTTGTAAAATAAATGAGTCTGATTGTTGGGAGGAACTGGTTAGTGTTTTCTATATTATCCAGAGAACCATATCTTACTGAAATTCTTAGTGCTGTCTTTAAAGGAATAATAACGCTTAATACACAAATAATATATTTAAAGGGGAATTTTCACCTCTAATACATTTAGTCTCATATGATTAAGCTAGTAAAGTTGTATGTGGATTAGCTTGTGTTTTTTTTCTACTTACATAGTTTATTAGGTACTAGTTGAAGAGCCCGTTATACAGGCCACAGTGCCACTGCCATCCAGTCGCCATGCAGTCATGCGCAGTAGAGACTGCCCGCACCACAGCTGATACAGAGCTGGATGCTCTATTGAGCATGAATGCAGCACGCACAGCAGTCTCTACTGCGCATGACTGCGTCTTTACACATGTTTTAGCGAATTATTATTATAGGATTTGCTTTAAAATTTAGACTTGATGCAGGCACTTCCTCATTCTGCGGCACAGGGTAACGTCAACACAGCGGCTCAGGACTTCCCACACCTTCAATTCTCCTCCCACCTCCCTCCCAACTCTCGCATGTTCACGCTTCCTTTCATATTGATGTGCACCTCGTCTATTGTAACAGCAAGCTCCATTTGTCATTATACTGAGCTTGCGAGCTCATTATAATGATAAACGGAGCTTGCTTTTACAATAGACGTGAGAGGTGGGAGGAGAATTGGAGGTCTGGGAAGTCCTGCTCCACTGTGCCGACGTTACCCTGTGCCACAGAATGAGGAAGTGTCTGTATCAAGTCTACATTTTAAAGCCAATCGTATATAATTATTCGCTAGAAAGTTTGTAACGACGCAGTCATGCTCAGTAGAGACTGCTGAGCGTGCTGCAGTCATGCGCAGTAGAGACTGCTCGTGACGCGACTGATACAGAGCAGAGCGCCCCACTCTGTATCAGCCGTGGCGCTGGCAGTCTCTACTGAGCATGACTGCACCGCGACCGGCTGGCACTGTATCAGCCGCGTCGTGGGCAGTCTCTACTGTGCATGACTGCCCCTCAGCCGGCTGGCAGTGGCACTGTGGCCCGTGTAACGGGCTCCTCAACTAGTATCTAATAAACTATGTAAGTAGAAAAAAAAACACAAACCAATCCACATACAATTTTACTAGCTTAATCATATGAGACAAAGGGCGAGATGTTCAAAAAGTCACCATAATGAAAAACTTGTCGGATCATGGGTTGGTGGTAAAAGGAGGACAATATTTTCAGAAGTAAATCCGTCATGTTTGAAAATTCATCTAAAGAATTAAAAATGACGGTAAGAAGATCTCAGTGAACATTTCCATTAAAAATTCTGATCTTAAAAACTCTCTTTCATTTTGTCTTTGAAATGAAAATTTTCAACGAAACAAAGACATTTTTTTGTCTTTGAAACTAATTTTTCTTTTCCAAGTTTAGAACATTTTTATTATGTCGGGAAAAAATGAAGTTAATCAGACAAATAAATGATGTTCAAACGAATATTTTTTTCTGAAAATACCTTACATTATGATAGAAGATTAAGCCATACCGACTTTTAAGACAGCTTTTTCTCTTTGGAGGAGATGGAGGAATTGGATGCAAAAAATGACAGAATCATGTCTGAGAATTGGCGGATCATGGCGTAAGAACTTTTTTATTTTGATTACAGACAATTTCAGTTACCACCACTTTCTGAACATCTCGCCCAAAGTGTATTACAGGTGAAAGTTCCGCTTTAATATTATATTAAATAATTTATTTAATACATATAACATGAAGGTTAATTTCTCAAAAACTAGTTCTTTTACAGAAAAATTGTGCTATACAACATATAAGCAGATTGTGTTTCTCTGTAAAACAAATTAAACTTGTCTATGGATGACAAACAAATAAACTGCCACTTATTCCTATAGGTATAATGCCCCTGTAAAGGGTTAGTAATGCCCAAAATAAAGTTGATTCTATATGTTAGATTTTACTAATATAACGTATTTGGAAAAAGTCCTATCTCTCAAACCTTTATGGTTTGAGAGGTATCCTCTGCTAAAGTTCCCCGTCTCCTGATGTCAGCTGTAAAGCTGACAGGAGGAGATCCGTGTCGGCCAACACGAGGAGGCTCTTCAGCAGAGCCGCAATAGTGCAATTTAAAAGTAATTACTTAATTGGAACGGTCTAAAAAGTGTGCCTGCAAATCAGGCACACTTTGTCGACCATTCCATAGAAGTATTTCTTTTTAAATTGCGCTATTGCGGCTCTGCTGTAGAGCCGCCTGTTGGTCCCAGGGCCAGGAACTCCTCCTGTCAGCTTTCAGCAGACATCAGGAGAAGAGGAGGGAGAGGTGATCTTTACTGGAGGATATCTCTCAAACCATAAAGGTTTGAGTGATAGGACTTTTTCCAAATATGTTATTTTTGTAAAATCTAACATATAGCATCAACTTTATTTTGGGTACTGCTAACCCTTTAAAGTAAAAGAGAATGGAGAGAAACCAGAACCTCATGTTTGGGTCCATATTTTCATGCTGTCTGGTGAGGTTTAGACCAGCTGCACTATAGTTTCAGCAATCCCAGTTCTATTCCAGAGCACAGCAAAACAGAAAAGGCTGAGAAGCTCCGCTCCGGTTATTAGTGCTGGCTCCGAGCTCAAGATCCGGAGTGCAGCCAACCCTAATACAAACAATCTGGCAGCAGGTACTACAGCATATAGATCAGATAACTGAGTTCTCTTGAAAAAAAAAGTGGTGGTGGTGTGGGGGGGAGATGCTGCATATAAAGTTCTAGGAAAAATCTATATTTATATCCGATATAGAATACTCAGAAGCTAATTAAGCAGAGTCAGCTATATGTTTAATTGCTAGATTGTGGAAAAAAAATATAAACTCAGGTTTTCCATCAGCTAATTTTGAAGGTAAATAAGATTACGGACCTCATAAGTATGACTGCCTCCTTAACCTTTTAAATGCTAGAGATGTTTCCAGCGCATCTAACAGGTTAAAGCCATGGGATTGGTCACTTGCCGGACCGCCAGCTATTAGGGGAAAGCAGGTACCATCATTCCCTACCAGCTATTGCTGGAGGTATCACAACTGACTATACGTCATAGGAAAGTGCTATGATTCTAACCTACCACTAAAAACTCCATTTAACCTTTTGAGTACCAGAGGGGTATGCAACTCATTGCTTTGCAATGCGTTGAATACCCCTCTGGAACTCAAAGGGTTAAAGGGATTATAAATCTTTATTTCATAACTTACTGTTGTAGTAGTATATATTATTGCATTTCACCTGCTGCATTTCTTTCTATTTAAAGGTATAGTAAGGTTTCACAAAAAAGCAGCTCCGATTAATCTTCGTAGTATTTAGGCCATGGAGAGTGTTATTTCAGTACTGTCAGAGTTGTAGTTCAAGAGTAATTGAATGATAAAGTATCCCCCTCCAGCCCCTTTAACCTAGTGTAAGCCACCTCCCCTCAAATTTGGAATATGGTCACTTGACCAGACAGATTACAGCAAGGGACAATCTTCTTATTGTGATCATAAGGACAACCCTGCCCCCTTGACAGGTTTTTCAGGTCTTTTTCCTTTATGCTCACTGAAGATTGTCCCTCTCTGAGATCCATCCTGACAGTCTTGCTGCTCTGAGGTGAGCAGTGTTACATCAGTAAAAGGGGCGGGAGAGGGTTATTTTATCAATTACTCTTGAACTACAACTCTGACAGTACTGAAATAACACTCTCCATGGCTCAAATACTATGAAGATTAATTGTAGCTGCTATTTTTGTCAAACATTACTATCCCTTTAGAGGAACACTAACACTTCCTAATGCCCTCCCATTTACCTTATTATGGCCAGAAAATCCTATTGACCACTATGTATTTTGTCCTTGTTCCTTGGTTCAAGAGATAACATTGTCATTCAGTCCTGGATGTCATGTCCGTGGGGTCGGAACCACAAGACACAAACTGCTCACTTCACATGGTAATATTTTGCAGCTTCCTGTTTGAGTTTGGAGTTAGTATTATGGCGTGTTAGTGTCCCTTTAATTCTATATACTTACTTTGTCAGCTATTTCAGTTCTTCTTCTCTTTAAACTCTAAATGATATGAGCGCCCTCTGTCTGCAGTCTGCAAAAAGAGTCTGTGATTCAACGTTATCTGCTAAAGTTTATTAAAACTCTGCAGGCCTTATGTACAAAAGAAGGAACAATTCTAGAGCCAGGCAACTACATCATAGGGGAGAAATAATAAGTCCCAAAATGCCCCTCAATTTAAATGGGGATTTTAATCCCTAGAATGACAGAGAGATCTCTAACACATTGCTTCAAAATCCGCTGGAGACCTCTCTAGCATTCAAATGATTAAAAAGCTCCATTTAAATCAATGGGGGGGTCGCATTTGGGTTACTACAAAATGTGGTGCGTCAGTCTGTGAGGCTGATGTACTAAGTAAAATGGTGCAGTTCTGCTGCAATAACTAGTAAACAAAAATCCACTGATTTAAATGCAGTTTTTAACCTATTCAATGCTAGCAAAAGTCTCCACTGCACTGCGAAGTGATAAAGGGATTAAATGACACTTAACCCTTTGAGTACCAGAGAGGTGTGCATCACATCCCTCTGACACTCAAAGGAATAAATCAGTGGCAATTCCAGAAGGTTTATTTGTCCCTTACAGTGTAGTTGAATTGACCCAGAAATGCTCCATGTGCCTTGATAAATAAGGCCCCGTTAAACCCTTTAAGTGCCAGAGGGGTATGCAACGCATTGCTTCACAATGCTTTGCATAACCCTCTGACTCTCAGAGGGTTAACCTTTTGAATGCTTGTCAATGTGTCGGAGATCTCTCTATTCTTCAAGGGATTAAAATAGGATTTTAGTCTTACCTGTTAAATCCTTTTCACTTAGTCCATACAGGTCACTGGTACTCTGGGAGGCGTAAGTCCCCTTTAATAGGCAGGAACAACTATGCAAATGATTTGCAAGGGGCGGAGCCTCCCCTCTTACTTAAGACACCTTCTGGCCAGAGCCACTTTAGATTGATTTGAGACCCTAAAACTGACCTCAGGTAAGCAAAAAGAAAGACTCCTGTGAGCATGCCCGAACGGTCTCCCACTGGATGCCACAGGAGAGCCAAGACTGGCACCTTGACAGGGTGGGAGACCAGTGACCTGTATGGACTAAGTGAAAAGGATTTAACAGGTAAGACTAAAATCCTATTTTCACTGTCGTCCAATACAGGTCACTGGTACTCTGGGATGTACAAACATTGAGCTGATCCAGCGGCGGGAAGTAAGGCAAGGACCAGGCGCAAGGCCCAAGTCACTAGAACTGCTATGACCAGGTAATAACATAGCCCAAACTGTAAGTGTCAACGGACACCAACCAAGGGAACAATCCCTGAACCAACACAGCACACGGAACTAGAGCCAACCGGGCTCAACAGTAAGGAAGCACTAAGGATCACAGAGTGGAAGACCTACACAGGCAAGACTGCCTCCAGGACCTTCCTTCCAAAACTGGCATCAGCCGACGCCAGTACATCAACTCGGTAGTGCTTTGAAAAAGTGTGCACAGAGGACCAAGTGGCCGCTCTGCACAGTTGATCAGCAGAAGCTTGATTCTTGTAGGCCCAAGAGGCCCCAATAGATCTGGTGGAATGGGCAGTCACCCGGAAGGGAACATGCTTATTCCTCAACTTATAGGCTTCACGGATGGTAGCCTTAATCCAAGAGGCAATGGTAACTTTGGAAGCCGGTCTCCCTGCCCTAGGCCCCTCAGGAATGACGAATAGAGCGTCAGACTTCCTGATAGACTCGGTGCGATGAACATAAAACTTGAGGCAACGCACCACATCCAACAGATGGAGATCTCTTTCCTTGTCAGATGAAGGATTAGGGCAGAAAGAGGGAACCACAATCTCCTGATTGATGTGAAACTCGGACACAACCTTGGGTAAGAATTCCTTGGTAGTGCGAAGCACAGCCTTATCCTTGTGGAACACCAGGTAAGGAGGTTTACAAGACAAGGCCTGTAACTCTGCCACCCGGCGCACTGACACAATAGCCAACAGGAAGGCCATTTTCCAAGTCACAAGACGTAATGGAATGGAAGCCAAGGATTCAAACGGTGGTCGCTGAAGAACTCCCAGCACCAAATTGAGATCCCACTGGGGAGCAGGACTCTTGAAGGCAGGTCGAACATGAGTCACACCTTGGAAGAAGACTTTCACATCAGGAAGGATAGCAATCCTTTCCTGGAAAAACACAGACAAGGCAGAAGTCTGAACTTTGAGGGAACTCAGACTGAGCCCCTTATCCACACCGTCCTGCAAGAAGGCCAGGACAGTGGGAAGCTGGAAGTCAAGGGATAACTTCTTGTCAGAACACCATGTCACGAAAGTTGACCAAATGCGATGATAGATCTTGGAAGACACAGGCTTACGAGCACTGAGCATAGTCGATACCACAGAAGGAGAAAATCCTTTCTTTGCTAGAATCGAGGATTCAACCGCCATGCCATCAAATGGAGAGAGTGAACATCCTCCTTCCACAGATACCCCTGAAGAAGTAGGTCCGGACGGGCGGGAAGTGGGATCGGATCCTGCACTGACATGGCCATCAACTCCGGAAACCAGGACTGGCGAGGCCAGTTTGGAGCAATCAGGATGACAGGACAACTTTCTCTCTTCAACTTCTGGATAACTCTGACCAATAGAGGAAGAGGAGGGAAGATGTAAGCCAGGGGGAAGTCCCAAGGGATCGACAAGGCATCCACTGCTAGAGCAAGGGAGTCCCTCAACCGGGAGCAAAACACCGGAACCTTCCTGTTGTGTCTGGTAGCCATCAGATCCACCACAGGCATCCCCCACCGTTGAGTGAGCATGTGAAACACCTCTGGGTGAAGAGCCCATTCTCCGCTGTCGACGGTGTGACGACTGAGGAAGTCTGCCATGACGTTGTCCACGCCTGGAATATGAACTGCAGAGATGACAGGCACGTGATCTTCTGCCCAAGACAAAATATCCTTGACCTCCCACCAGGCGGAACCGCTTCTTGTGCCGCCTTGCCTGTTGATGTAAGCCACCGCCGTGGCGTTGTCGGACTCCACTCTGATCGGAAGACCGGACAATTGAGACTCCCAGTGCCTCAGGGCCAGCCGGACAGCTCGAAGTTCCAGAACATTGATGGAGAGCATGGATTCCTCCAGACCCCATTTCCCCTGAGCACTGAAGCGACCCCAGACTGCACCCCAGCCCCGAAGGCTGGCATCCGTAGTGACTGTGGTCCAATGAGGAACTAGAAAGGATCTCCCTTTCAGGAGATGAGAGAGATCTAACCACCAGTGCAGACTCGACTCGACATGAGGAGGAAGAGAAACAGACAGATGTTGATGATCTGGATGATTCTTGCACGTCTGGATCACAAATCTCTGAAGATCCCTGGAGTGGGCCATGGCAAATGGTACTGCTTCGATTGTGGAAATGAACTTCCCCACTAAGGACGACAACTTCGGTACTGGAATTTCGTCCATGTCCAGAATCCCAGCCACTCTGACGGCTATCTGGTGAGCCACGTCCTCTGGAAGAAACACCATGCATTGGCGAGTGTCGAACAGGAGACCCAGGAACAGAAACCTCTGAGATGGAATCAAGTCCGACTTGTCCAGATTCAGGATCCAGCCATGACGGTTCAGGGTGAGCATGCACATCTGTAATTGCTGATGGAGAAGCTCCGCTGAGGAGGCCTTCAGTAGGAGATCGTCCATGTAGGGGGTCACTCTGAACCCATCCTGATGGAGCACCGCTATCAAGGAGCCCAACACCCTCTGGAAGACCTGAGGGGCTGAAGTCAGCCCAAAGGGGAGCGCTGCAAACTGAAAGTGTTCCCTGTGGCAGGCAATCCTGAGATACCGCCTGCTCTCTGGATGAATAGGCATGTGAAGATAAGCATCCTGAAGGTCCAGGGAGGCAAGAAACTCCCCTGGAGACATTGCTGCAATCACAGAGCGCAGGGACTCCTGGCGGAAGTGGGAAGTCACCACATAGGCATTGAGATCTTTGAGATCCAAAATGGGACGAGCTCCTCCGTCCTTTTTGGCTACCACAAACAGGTTGGAATAAAATCCTGAACCTGTGTCCCCTTGAGGAACCGCCTCCAGGACCTCTTTGTCCAAGAGATCCTGAATAGCGTCGTCGAACAGACGCCTTTTTGTGGGTTCCTGAGAAGGACGAGTAAAATGGAACCGAAAAGGAGGAAGGGAAGAGAAAGGGATCCTGTATCCCTCTGACACCACCTGAAGAACCCATGGGTCCGCCACTGACTCCTCCCAAGTCCGGCGAAAGATGCGGAGACGACCGCCTACAGCCGGATGCGGACCCGGGTTCGGCGAGTCATGCCGAAGCAGTCTTGGAGGTCTTGGCCTTGGATGCAACTTTGGGCTTCCAGGACTGTTTGGGCTTGGAGGAGGAGCGCGTAGTGGGAGGACCCGTTTGGGCCGAGGAGCGTGTCTCAGTCTGAAAGGAACGAAAGGACCGATTGCGTTTGGCTGGAAACTTTTTCTTAAAGACTGAGGGTAGAAGAGTACTTTTACCGCCAGTAGCCTCACTGATCATTTCTTTGAGTTCAGACCCAAAAAGCAAATTCCCCTGAAAGGGCAAGGAAAGCAAGGCTTTCTTAGAGGCTGTATCAGCAGACCAAATTTTCAGCCAAAGAGCGCGTCTAGCCACCACAGAAGAAGTGGAGGCCCTCGCCATCATGCGCACAGCATCAAAAGCAGCGTCAGCAACATAGTTCTGAGCTTCAGTGATATTAGCAAGTAGCTGCAACTGTTCAGATACCGGCGCATCCTGGCGAACTGCTTCAGTCAGTCGTTCAGTCCAGGCTGCAATAGCTCTATTAACCCATGCCACAGCAAAGGTTGGGCGCATGGCCGTGCCAATGGAGGCAAAAATAGACTTAAGAGAGAGCTCTAGCTTCTTATCCGTCCAGTCCTGCAGGGCAGAGGCATCTGAGACAGCCAAAGCGGTAGATTTGGATAGTCTAGACACAGGAGCATCCACCTTGGGAGGATGAACCCATTTTGCCAGCTCCGCCTCAGGAAAAGGGTAAAGTTTAGCAAACTTTTTGGAGACAGAGGAAGATCTATCAGGATTCTTCCATGCCTCAGAGACCAGACGGGCAAGAGTAGGGTTAGTTGGAAAACAAACAACTGGCTTAGATGGCTTTTTCTGAAAAACATCAGTAGGATCATAAGTGGATTCCTGAGTCAGAGGAAGGTTGAGCGTATGCAGAACCGCTCTGATCAGACCCTCAGCCGAGACTTCAGGGTCACACTCATAGGGGTCCCCAATGGACCTGTTAGATTCAATAACAGTACGTTCCTCAGCATCAGAATCCTGTAAGAGTTCTTCTTCAGAAGAATCAGTGATATCAGGAGCTCCCTGTGGCTTAGGCAGGGAGGTCCTGATAGTAGAGGGGGTTTGCCAGACCTGGAGAGCCCCCTGTATCTGAGAGGGAAAGAGTTGAAGCGTGGATCTGAGATCCCTAGTGGCAGCTTTAAACTCCCTCACCCAAGATGGCTCAATAGCGTGGCTGGGAAGCCCAGGGTTGCTATCTTGACCAGTACAATTAGGGCATAGATCCCCCACATTATCGCCATCCAGCCCAATGTGGCAAGAGGAGCAAAACGCCATGGGGGTAGCAGACCCCCCATCCTCCTTAGACTTGGGTCTAGCCCCTAGCTCCAGTGAAGTAGACATGCTCACAGCGTCAATATACCCCACCAATAACACTATCACCCAGAAAAAGTGTAAAAGATTAAAGTTTCACCCCAGAAATGTTCTAAAAACGGACTTATCTGGCCAGCGAAGGGTTAATCTGTTGAGGAGAGAGAAGGCTCGGTCCCTGCGTAGTGTACTCGCTTAGGAAAAGTACCACAAAATGGCGGCCGTCATGACAGCCAATCAGAAACGAGCGCGAACCAAGCGCTCATGGGAAATGTAGTTTTCCCTTACAAGTACCCCAAACAGTGCCCGAAGCCCCCCTGAACACCCCACATAAATAAAACACATTCCGGATGATAGAGCAGGAGCCTAGCATTAAAATGAGCCCTCTCTGAAGTTGCTGTGACAAGCGGTTCCAGAGATATGTCCCACACTGTGAATTCTCATAGAGAGTAAAGGAGCCCTTGCGTCTGAGCGGGAAAAAGCCGCGCTTAAAGGCGCGGAACACCATTTTTAATAAAGTTTAGTAAAACATTAAAAAGTGCCCAAACAAGCATGAAACACATGAGAAACATAAATAAATGAATACCCAAAGCTCCAAAACCCAGAGAATACCACAGAAATTGCATAAAACAGTAATAATGCAATAGAAACACCCTATGAGTGCTGGAGTGTATTAAAACTCCCAAATACAAGCCCATCAAAGGGACACTGTGGGGACAAGTGGACCTTCAGCACTCAATGGGTGACTCACCTTCCTTGCAGGACTTCTGTCTTCAGGTGACCATGATAAGGAGGGAAAGAACCAGAGGTAAATTCTCCAGTAGGGAAGCTGCTTAACACAAGCTGTCCCCTCTTCAGGGCATAAGGTCCACAGAAAATCCCTGGAAGCTGCACCAGCCACTTTAAAGAGGGCAATTCACAGCCATGGTCACCCTCCTAATGGTGGTATTCCATATTTGAATAAAAAATAATAAAACACTAAGATGCATAGATGTTCTCTACCTGGTGTGCAAGCACACCAGGAACAAATCAATCTAAAGTGGCTCTGGCCAGAAGGTGGCTTAAGTAAGAGGGGAGGCTCCGCCCCTTGCAAATCATTTGCATAGTTGTTCCTGCCTATTAAAGGGGACTTACGCCTCCCAGAGTACCAGTGACCTGTATTGGACGACAGTGAAAAGTCCCTTTCATATCAGCTTTGAGCGGCTGTACTTTAAACTTATTGGCTGGGATATGCATAAGCGCATTGGAACTGAGACTGCCCAGATATAAAGGCAGTCTCAGTTCAAATTCCCTCTATGTGTAAAGGGCATTGGCCCGTGAGGGAGAAGGGGGGGCTGTGCTGCACTGTTCTGTCTCCGCAGCCGCACACAGCGGGGAAGACAGCAGGGACCGATTTACATCTCAGGAGCCTGTAGGCACAGAAATCTGAATCTCCACTGCCCCCATTGGCCATCTCCACAATGCTCCAAACCTCCACATTGCCCTCACATTGCCCCATCATCTCAACATTGCTCCCATCAACTCCATATTGCCCTCACATTTCCCCCCATCAGCTCCACATTGCCCTCATCAACTCCACATTGCCCTCATATTGCCCCATCATCTCAACATTGCCCCCCATCAGCTCCACATTGCTTGCTCCCCATAATCCCAATATTGCCCTCACATTGCCCCTATCATTTCCACATTAAGCCTCACATTTCCTACCTCCCTGGTGGTCCAGCGGCAGGAGAGATCCATGCTTCCGCACAGACCTGTAGCTGCTGGAGCTCCCGCGCAGTCTTCTCTTTAGTAATGGTGAGCACTGGGAGATGATGTCATCATTCTGCATTACTAAAGAGCCAGGGGAGCTCAGCAGATACAGGTCTGTGAGGCACAGACCTTACAATGCGGCGGGCGGCGCGGCATGCCATGCCACTTAAAAAAAAAAAAATAATCAAAATGAAATATGTCGATTGCAATGGCAGGCGTCCCTCTGTAGGGTGCGCCTGTAGGCAGATGCCTACTTTGCCTTATGGAAAATCTGGCCCTGGGAGACAGACAACAGACCAATAAGCTAAGTATTTCATTACAGATAAATATTATGATATTATAGTATTTCTGGAGATATTATTTGGTACAACCTGGACATCGTTGTATAACTGTATGCATATTCATATTTATGGAAACAGACAGTAAAACATGCTTTAACCCTTTTGAGCCCCAGAGAGATACGCAACACATTGCTTTGCAATGCGTTGCATACCTCTCTGGCACTCAAAGGGGTTAAACTATGAATTAGTGTATTTCAGCATTGTATTGATACTTTTCTTTTTCGTTTACAGATACAAGAAAGAAGAGAAGAGAACACAGAATGAAGACAGAAGGAGACAGACGGTGGATAACAGGTAAGTGTAACACATATCAGTTAATGATCGGTCCTTTGCAGTATGTGGGGCACCGATCGTTATTTTTTTTACTGTGAAGTTCCCAATATCCCTGCTATTTAGTGGCGTTTTGGGAACTTAACTCACAAAACGGACGTTTAGCCACAAGACCATTTCTGTGGCCTGACGTCCAATGTTCTCTTATCTGATAGGGCCTTTAAATACCAATTTAGACATTTTATTATGTCAGTCGATATTCACTTTGACCCTACTGGCTATTTTAACACAAACCTTTAAATTTGGCCCTAAATCGCCAGAAGGACATTAACCCTTTGAGTGCCAGAGGTAGCTTGCCCCTCTGGCATTAAAAGGGTTAATAAATTGGAGGCATTTCAAAGACTAGATAACAAAGTGATTCAAGGGATCCATGACATAGACTCAAGGTCTTTGATATGTACCGTAAAATCTCAGGAATAATACACATAATTTTGCCTCTCTTCACCTTATGTGAAGTGAGAAGTGTGTATTATACATGATAAAATAAAATAGAGGTTTTTTTCCTGCTTACCCCACTGCAATGCCCTCACTTACTTCCATTCACCCCCCTCAGGATTCCTGTGTGATTTCCTCACCCCACCGCAATCCTCTCTCAGCATCTTCTCTGCCATTCACTCCCTCCGGTGTCCAATCCGACAGCCTGACATCTTCAAAGCAGGCGGCATGCTTGCATTTGCCGCCCACTTGCAGCAATGACCTGTCAGAACCTTCCACTGCAAGCGAATGGTAATGCCCTGTGAGAATTCGCAGGGCAATACCATAGATCCAATGTGCAGAGATCTAAGCATTGGATCTACAGTATTGTCCTGTAAGGACCTTGAGATTCTCACAGGGCATTACTATTGGCTTGCAGTGGCAGGTCCTGACAGGGCATTGGTGGAAGTGGGCAGCAAATGCATGCATGCCGCCCGCTTTGAAGATGTCAGACTGCCGGATTGGTGAATGGCAGTGAAGGTGCTGAGACACTATTGCAGTGGGGTGAGGAGATCACATAGGAATCCAGAGGGAGGTGAAAGTAAGTGAGAAAGGGTAAAAACAAGGGTGTGTATTATACATAGGCACTTTTGTGTTCCCCTAAAATCTTTTACACCTGCGTATTATACACAGGTGTGTATTATACCTGAGATTTTATGGTATAAATTGGAAGAGAGGAAGGAAAGGGGTGATACGATAGAAAAGTCTAACTACATTAAAGGATTTAATAAAGTTCTGGAGGGAAGCCTGTCTTTGAAAAAATACTTAAAGGGATAGTAATACTTTGTTTTATCTTTATTTTATTTTGTAGGCATTAAAAAAACATGAAGAACAATATAAGTCTTATCTCTCAAACTTTTATGGTTTGAGAGATATTCACAAGCAAAGTTTCCCCCTCCTGCCCCTTTTACCTAGTGTAAGCCATCTCTTCTCAGATGTGGAATCTGGTTGCTAGACCAGACAGATAACAGCAGGGGACAATCTTCTTACTATGAGAACAATGAAAGCCCTGCCCCCCTTGACAAGTTTTTCAGGTTTTTCCCTTACCTTAATTGAAGATTGTCCCTCTCTGCAATCTACCTGGGCACCTCCCTTCTGATCTGGCTGAACAGTGTTACATCAGTAAAAGGGGAGGGAGGGGGACACTTTGTCATTGAATTACTCTGGAACTACAACTCTGACAGAATTGAAATAACACTCTCCAAAGTCCAAATACTAGGAAGATTAATTAGAGCTGCTTTTATTATGAAACATTACTATCCCTTTAAACTTAGAAGATGGAAGATTCATAAGAAATGTGTGTACGTACTTTTTATTGAAAGAGTGAGGATTCATTGAATAGCCTCCCAGTGGAAGTGGTAAAGGAACTCAAAAATGACTGTGATAGATAGAAGTCTATTGTGAGACTATGTCAGACTGTGTATTATATCTAGATAAGAAAATGTGCACATTGGATGTCCCAATTGGATCCTACCTGCTGTAAAAATGTATGTTTCTGTGTGTTTAGTGCATCGTTGATTTAACCCTTTGAATACCAAGGGGTGTCCAATACATTACTTGTCAATGCCTTAGGCACTCCTGGCTTTCAAAGGGTTAATTTGGGCTTAAATAGGAATTATAAGGCTGAAATGCTAGAAATGTCTGCAATACATTGCAACAAACTTGCGTGTGTGTGTGTGTGTGTGTGTGGGGTGTGTGTGTGTGTGTGTAACCATATAAGGCAGATGCTTCACCAGATTCTAATGTTCAGAATTCAGATTGACCCAAGTTAAATAAACATGGCCGGATTTCCCAGTAGGCAGATTAGGCAATTGCCAGAGCTCCAAATTCTGAGAAGAGCCTCGGCTGTGCTGGCCAAACCTATATACTCTGTTGTGGGTGTGGTCATAGCAATAGCAGGGTCCCCAATTACAGACTTTTATTTAACATCTTGGGTGCTGTGGAGATCTGCAACGCATTGTGGAGCAATGCGTTGGGGATCTCTCTAGCAACCAAGGGGTTTAAAGAGTTGTTTGAATTTTTTTGGTTCTTTCTTGCTATAAGCCAATGGTATTTCCTGTGGCAGGAAAGAGTGGATGGGATTGGAGGCTGGGTCATATTAGGAGTGGGAGTGTGGCCGTGGGCAGAGCTTATGGCACCTAGAGTGCCTTGCCTAGGTCCTGTAAGTAAATATATTATTGATACACTAAATAACAAGTAAACGTCTATGAGTGAAATTTATATGAAATGTTAGTAAAAGAGGAAAGGGAAAGATAACATTGGCTGATGTACTAAGAAAGTGTTGTAATTAATGCCAACACCAACAGCACCACCTGGGATAAATGAAGTGTCCCATTATCTTTTAAGGGAGGTTTTAACCCCTTATGTGCAAGAGAGGTTTCCAGCACATGGTTCCCCAATGCATTTGAAACCTTTCAAGAATTAAAGAAGTTAAAACCTTCAGTTTAAAGGGAAGTAACACCTCCCAACAATACCCCTCCCCCAATGACCTTACTATGGCCAGAAAATCCTATTGGCCCCTATGAAGTTTGCCCCTGGGCCTGTGTTAAAAAATAACAGCTTCAGCCAGTCCTGCATGTCATGTTCACGGAGGAGGAACATGGCAGTTTTTTAAAACTGAAGCAAACTGATTGTATGAGCCTACTTAACTATATAAGGAACAGTGGGGGTGTGCAGTGGATTGCTTCTCACAACTCTAGTCCTTAAAGGGTAGTAACATCTAACAATAAAAACCGCTCCAATTAATCTTCATAGTATTTGGGCCATGGAGAGCATTATTTCAATAAGCAAGAGTTGTAGTTGAAGAGTAATTGAATGTTAAAGTATCCGCCTCCCTCCCCTTTTACTGATGTAACACTGCTCAGATTAGAGCAGCAAGACTGTCTGGATGGATCACAGAGAGGGACAATCTTCAATGATCATAAGGAAAAACCTGTCAAGGAGGGCAGTGCTTTCCTTATGTCACAGTAAGAAGATTGTCCCTTGCTGTGAGCTGTCCGGTCAAGAGACCAGATTCCATATCTGAGGGGAGCAGTGTTACACTAGGTAAAAGGGGCGGGAGGGGATACTTTATCATTCAATTACTCTTGAAATACAACTCTGACAGTATTGAAATAACACTCTTCATGGCCCAAATACTATGAAAATTAATTGTAGCAGCTGTGTTTTGTGAAACATTACTATCCCTTTAACCACTTAACCCCTTAAGGACTGGCGCGTGCACGTGCGGCCGGCTCTTGGTGACCACAGGGCTTTTTTTTTTTTAACTTCCGGTTCAGGACTTCCGGAGCGGTGTGCAGCCATGCCGGGAGCCCTGAACTCCATGACATGCCAGGACCGTCACTGGTCCTTAAGTGCCGGGACGCCGTGATGGTCCTGGCACGTCAGTGGTCGCGACGGGGTTAATGTCCAGTGAGGTGTCAGGACCATCACTGCTGTTTTTCCCTTAAGGACCAGTGACGGTCCTGGCACATCACGTATTTTTAACTCACCGTGCTCCTGCAGGAGAGCTGTAAGTGGTAGCGGGGAATGAAATTAACCGATCCAAGACCGGAGCAATCACTATCAGTCCCCTGTTCGGCATGCCGGCACAAGTGATCAGTCAAGTGTGCCGGCACATCAGACTTCGCTATCTAGTCCTTAAAGAACCACACACCCCAGGTCCTTCTGGTACTTACGGGGTTGAATAGTTAATATTACCATTTGCAGTGTGCGGAGTGTCCTGTGTGCCTGCAAGCAATCGTCATGCCTCGCTCCACGAACATGACATCCGGGAATGATCGACATTAGGATTTTCTAGCAATAGTAAGGCAATTGAGAGATTATTATTATTAGGCAGTGTTACTTCCCCTTTAAATCAATTGGAACGGTGTTGTTAGAATTGCTCCACTTTCAGATTTATGTACTATGAATAACAGAGCAATTCTGTAGCAAACAAGCAGCAAGTAAACATTCTAATTTATTTAACGCTTTGAGTGCCAAGAAGGTATCAACACATTGTCTTACTTAGTAGTCAGCCTCAGCCATAAGTGTCTGCGCCAGCCACACAAAATGGAGGGCAGTCTGGTAATGAAGCAAAATGTAAATATTAAATTATTTAATCCCTTGAGTGCCAGAGGGGTATGCAACCCCTCTGACACTCAAAGGGTTAAATGGGGTTTTAACATCTTGAATGCTAGGGAGGAATCCGAAGCAATGTAAAGCAATGCATTAACCCTTTGAGTGCTCTGCAATGCGTTGCGTACCCCTCTGGCACTCAAAGGGTTAAAACCTCAATTTAAATCGATGGGAATTTTTAGTTGTCTCCTAAAGCTCGTAGGTTTGCCTTACAATGACTCCAAATCTTAGAATTTCATGCTCAATGTGTCAAGTAACTGTTAAATAAATAAAATCAGAGAAATATTGCCTGTTGGTCACCCTTGTAGGCTAAACTTGGCAAACAGTGCTTTATTGTTTCATGACAATGGGGACATTTCAGAAAGACTTTTTTTCAAACTGTAATAGTTGTTTGGAAACACTGAGCTTTCTCATTGTTCCAGCATTATTTGTTCCACATCTGGAACCTCAGGCTACTTTGGGTTTGGAATAAGAGACCATGAAGAGATGATGCAGATGGGATTCAAATTATTCAGACCCACTTTTAATCAACACCCCCCACCCTGATCTATTTGCCTAATCCAGTGGTTCTCAATCTTTTGTTATTCAGCCCACCACTATAATGCAATCTAGATTTGGGGGGGAAACCCAACAATTTTATATGTCATTTGTCAAGGGAGTATAAAGGATGTGAATGAGTTAATATACTTATTCTTACATACCTCCAAACTGTCCCTCTTTAGGAGGGATAATGACTATTTGAGACCCAAATCCTTCTGTCCCTCTTTCCCACCCTGATGTCCCTCTTTTTTAGGAGATCAGACTGTGTGGTGTATATATAAGTATATCACCCTGGTGTCCCTGTGTTTAGGAGATCAGACTGTGTGGTGTGTATAGAAGTGTATCACCCTGGTGTCCCTGTGTTTAGGAGATCGGACTGTGTGGTGTGTATATAAGTGTATCACCCTGGTGTCCCTGTGTTTAGGAGATCGGACTGTGTGGTGTGTATATAAGTGTATCACCCTGGTGTCTCTGTGTTTAGGAGATCGGACTGTGTGGTGTGTATATAAGTGTATCACCCTGGTGTCCCTGTGTTTAGGAGATCAGACTGTGTGGTGTGTATAGAAGTGTATCACCCTGGTGTCCCTGTGTTTAGGAGATCAGACTGTGCGGTGTGTATAGAAGTGTATCACCCTGGTGTCCCTGTGTTTAGGAGATCAGACTGTGTGGTGTGTATATAAGTGTATCACCCTGGTGTCCCTGTATTTAGGAGATCAGACTGTGTGGTGTGTATATAGGTGTATCACCCTGGTGTCCCTGTGTTTAGGATATCAGACTGTGGTGTCTATAAGTGTATCACACTGGTGCCCCTGTGTTTAGGAGATCAGACTGTGTGGTGTGTATATAAGTGTATCACCCTTATGTCCCTGTGTTTAGGAGATCAGACTGTGTGCTGTGTGTATATAAGTATATCACCCCAGTGTCCCTGTGTTTAGGAGATCAGACTGTGTGGTGTGTATGTAAGTGTATCACTCTGGTGTCCCTTTGTTTAGGAGATCAGACTGTGTGCTGTGTATATAAGTGTATCACCCTGGTGTCCCTGTGTTTAGGAGATCAGACTGTGTGCTGTGTGTATAGAAGTGTATCACCCTGATGTCCCTGTGTTTAGGAGATCAGACTGTGTGGTGTGTATAGAAGTGTATCACCCTGATGTCCCTGTGTTTAGGAGATCAGACTGTGTGGTGTGTATAGAAGTGTATCACCCTGGTGTCACTGTGTTTAGGAGATCAGACTGTGTGGTGTGTATATAAGTGTATCACCCTGGTGTCCCTGTGTTTAGGAGATCAAACTGTGTGGTGTGTATAGAAGTGTATCACCCTGGTGTCCCAGTGTTTAGGAGATCAGACTGTGTGGGGTGTATATAAGTGTATCACCCTGGTGTCCCTGTGTTTAGGAGATCAGACTGTGTGGTGTGTATATAAGTGTATCACCCTGGTGTCCCTGTGTTTAGGAGATCAGACTGTGTGGTGTGTATATAAGTGTATCACCCCAGTGTCCCTGTGTTTAGGAGATCAGACTGTGTGGTGTGTATATAAGTGTATCATCCTGGTGTCACTGTGTTTAGGAGATCAGACTGTGCGGTGTGTATATAAGTGTATCACCCTGGTGTCCCTGTGTTTAGGAGATCAGACTGTGCGGTGTGTATATAAGTGTATCACCCTGGTATCCCTGTGTTTAGGAGATCAGACTGTGTGCTGTGTGTATATGTGTATCATCCTGGTGTCACTGTGTTTAGGAGATCAGACTGTGTGGTGTGTATAGAAGTGTATCACCCTGGTGTATCTGTGTTTAGGAGATCAGACTGTGTGTATATAAGTGTATCACCCTGGTGTCCCTGTGTTTAGGAGATCAGACTGTGTGCTGTGTGTATATGTGTATCATCCTGGTGTCACTGTGTTTAGGAGATCAGACTGTGTGGTGTGTATAGAAGTGTATCACCCTGGTGTATCTGTGTTTAGGAGATCAGACTGTGTGTATATAAGTGTATCACCCTGGTGTCCCTGTATTTAGGAGATCAGACTGTGTGGTGTGTATATAATTGTATCGCAATTCTCCACAGCAATAACACTCACATTAATGTTTTTTAAAACCTCTTTATATGGGGCGGCCATTGAGGACAGACATGCTCTTGCACAGCTCTGAAGGTTTGCGGCTTAATCCGCCTTCGATCCCTATTGTTCAGCCTTATCGTGCCTTGGATCGTGCTCCTTACCTCTCAGGCTCTCTGTGGATACTGGCTTCCTTAAAATTGGGTGCCCCCACGGCTGCGCTGGGCAGGCCATGGCCTAGGGCGCACATCCGCAGTCTCGCTTGCCGAGTCTGTCGTCAGGCGGGTGTGGGCCCCGCCGGTGGAGTTGGGATCAACATCATCTCCCGGAGACATGTTTAATACCTTACCTGTGCACTTTATCTGCTGGTTGTCTCACAGGCTGTGTATCCTGGTGCGACAGGCGGCAGATTTGCAACATTCCTGCCTCCTCCTGGGTGGCTGCCTGGTTCTGTTTTCTTCCTCTCTGACAGCTGGGTGAGTTGTCCTGTCGAGGGTTTACACTGGTGTTTTGCTATTGGACACTGCTGTACATCGCAGCCCGCCAGCCCCCCCACACACATTTTCCCCTCTTGCCTCCTGCTTCTTAGGGCCACCATCCCTTTTTTTATTTTCTCCCTCTAAGTCCCCCCCCCCCCTCCTAGTTCCACTGCCCTTTGGATTGGGTCCTAGTGTAGCCTTTGGAGGCCCTATTCTGACTTACAAGTCTGTATCCTGCTGGTGCCCTCACTCTGTTTTGCTCTACGTGATGCTGCCCTCACCTCTGCTGTGGCCTGCTCCCTACCTGGAGTAGTAAGCTGTCCAGTCTACCATCACTGCCGGACCTGCTGGCCTCACCCTTGTTCATCTCAACTAGTGGTGCCTTTCCTGTGTTTACTAGCCTGGTTCTGGCTTGTGCTTGGGACTGCATCTCATTCTACATCCCCTCCTCTGGGTCAGCTATGTGCGCACGTTACCATTTCCCCCATGTTTGTTGTTTTCCCTTCTCTGTGCCCCACATCTGCCCTGTATATTGATTTGGCTCAGTGATACTCTTTTTGACCTCCAGCTACTTCTATATTTGCTATTCCACTCACTTAGCTGTTTGAGACACCACTGCTGTCTTTGACTCATTGCTCTGTTTGTTACTTTTCCCCTTTTGTTCCCCACTCTCTCCCATGTGTTTTACCATCTGCGAGGTATCACTCTACAGGATGGCCTCCTCTCCTTTTTGGCCTACTGTCATTGCAGTGATGTTTTGGGGGGCCTCTACTGCTATGTAAGTCATCCTTGTATCCTGTGGGCATCCCCAGTCCCTTACCTGTGGCATCCTGACATGTGATATTATTGCCTTGAATTCTCCCGGCCTCCTTCTTTAGCTACAATATTAATATTGATTTCCTCTGCTACACTGCTCAATAATTTTGCTTAATTGTCGGCATCATGGAACGTTTTATGCAGACTGCGGATCAAACCAAAACCCAGCGTCCTCAGTGTGGAGAGAAGAAGCAAGATAAAAACTAAAAATACTCAGGTCTCCGTTGTTGGTGAATCTGCCTCAGACTCTCCTGCTATCATCACTGCTGTACCGTCATCGATTGCGGAGGACACAACCAAAGCAGTCCTTGCATTGCTTACGCCTGTATTGGATATCAAACTGGATGCACTACAATCCTCCATTCACTCTATCTTGGGTGAGGTTAAGTCTCCTGGCGAACAGATTACAAGTCTCACACAGAGAGCGGTTGAATGCGAGACACTTGTGGATGATCTCTGTGTTACTATTTGCAGCTTGGAGGCCAAGGCTAATGCTCTTACAGATAAAATGTATGGTCTTGAAAATCACAGTTGTCGAAATAACCTTCATATTATTGGTTTGCGTGAAACGCCTCGAGCCAAAGATTTAACATGTTTTCTACGCACAGAGCTACAGACACTTCTGAAACTGGAGGGTCATAATACTCCGCTGGTCATCGTCCTAGGCAGGTCATCTTCAAACTTCTGCACTATGAAGACCAGCAACCTCTTTTCTTCGCTTACATGCGGTTAGACAGAGTTTAGTACCTCAACTCTCAGCTCTTATTGTTCCAGGACTTTTCGGACAAAGTTTCCACACAGAGGCATAGCTTTTTGTAAAACTGCAGTAAGCTCTTTAAGAGTAACATCAAGTTTGCTTTTGTTGTACCCTGCACGCCTTAAAGTTTTGGATGGTTCGACCACGCGCTGGTTCGACTCACCTACAGAGGCCCGGAACTTTTATGAAAGTTTGTCAGCAAGCAGTGGTGAGAGGAGAGCTGGGGGACATTGCTAGTTCTGATATTTTCCACCTCATTGCTTCTTAGAGGAATGTCGCCCCAGGCCTGTGAGGTCCCTTCCTGGAAAACTTTATTGCCATGTCGATGCTTACCATGTCTTCTCCTCACTTGGCTTCCTCTCATGGATACCTTCTTCTGGATACCTGTTTCAACTCTTGACCCCTCTTGTGTGCTCGAGGGCCTCTTCACTGCATCATGAACATATCCAGGAGGGTCTGTCATTACCGGCACCCAGGTTGTCCCATGATGCTCCCATCTGTGTCCTCCAGGGACTGATAACTGAGATGCTGCACTGTAGTCCTTCTACAATGGCCTGGTTCTTACAAGTGACTCACTGATATTTTAGTGGGTTATCTTGACAAATGTTATGTTGCTAACTAACCTTTATTTTCTTACATACATGTGTGGGATTCTATTCTCTGTCTGGCCTTTCCCCTGAACCAAAGTACACTCTGCCCCGGGTTCTTCCCGGATTGCCAGAGAGCGGGTCAGACGGGGGGTCTGTATTTGACTAATCTTCATCGTTTTTAGTATTGGCGGTGGGTTTATGTTCTCTGTCTGGCCTTCCCCCTGGATTAGCTGTGGTCCTGCCTGGTGGTCTGTCAGACAGAGACTTTCTTGCTCTGATGGGGATTGTATATTTTTGAAAGTGGGTACTGGGCTTCCTCCCTCCTTTTCTTGGTTAGGGTGGGACTGGCATGTGCTATCTCTACAAAATCGTGGTATAGTGGGTTCCTTTTAACCGTTAGTTGACTAGTTGTTTTTTTTTGGTGGGGGCGCAGTGCTGTGGTGAGGATCATTTCTGTTGTCTGTCGTTGCACTGGGCTCCCTACTTTGTTTCAATACCACTATTGTTATTTTATAATAATATACATTCTGGGGTATAGACCACAGGTTCATTAGAACTCAGGTTCTTTAGTTTGTTGATGAGTCCACTGAGGACTATGTTTTTTGTGTTTGTTTTGTCCGTGCTTTCTGTAATGTTGGTGCGTGCCTCTGGGGGGTTTGCTCGGTGGTCCTCCTTCCCCACGCACCTACTTTTTTCTGAAGTCTTCTTGCTGGGAGAGATGTTGGTTTCATTCACTTACGCTCACCCTTTCTGGTTTCTTTATCACTGGATGCCTCCATAGAGGAACCATCCTGTCAAACTAAAACTATTCCTCACTCTCTCTGCTTTACCTCTTGGAATGTTGGGGGCATACATAGTCCAATAAAACATAAACAAATTTTGAGTCATTTACGCCGTTTACATTAGAAAATTACCCTTTTACAAGAAACTCATCTCACAGATGATGAACACTCTAAACTTCAAAGGGAATGGGTGGAGAAGTGCATTGTTGCTTCCTATTCTAGCAAGAAATGAGGTTTGGTCATCCTTATTCATAAATCACTTGCTTTTGTACCTCTACAGATCATACGTGATCCGGAAGGGCGCTTTCTGTTGGTACATTGTGAAATTGATCGAAAACTTTTTGTAATCTGTAATGTGTATGCCTCTAATGATCCCACATACTCTTTTTTCGCATTTCTTCTTCCACACTTACTGCCATATACCCCCGGTAATATTTTATTAGGTGGGGATCTCACCGTTACTCTTAACCAGCTATTAGATAGAAGCGGGTGCCCTACCACCTCTGAAGTTTCTTCCTTAAATCCTTTGAAACGTTTTATGGATCAGATCCCTCTCAATGACATTTGGCGTCTTCTTCATCCTACAGACCGGCAATATAGTTTCTTCTCTCATCCTCATGGTACTTTTACCAGACTGGATTACTACTTGGGCTCAGTGGCTATTCTCCCTTTAGTTACAGATTGTCAAATTCACGATATCCTTATCTCGGATCATGCTCCTGTTACCGTACATTTGTCCTTTCAACCTCCAGTGCATTCATCCTTTTATTGGCTCATGCCTTCCTTTCTTCTCCAATCCCCTGATTTTTGTGCTAGTCTTCGTAATGCATGGCTTGCGTTTCAATACGATAATGCTCTTCATTCTTCTGATCTGTGTTATTTTGGCCCATGGTCCTGAGGTGGACGACCCTTCCGTGCGGACTGACTTTTTACAATGTTTTTCTTTGCCCACCCTTACGCCTGACCAGCGCTCGCTCTTAGAGGAGCCCATCACTGCTAGAGAACTAGAGTTGGTGCTTAAATCATTACACACTGCTAAATCCCCAGGACCAGTTGGTCTTCCAGCTGAATTTTATAAAATCCTACTGGAAGATATCTCTCCCACGTTGCTATCTCTTTATAATACTATATTTGACTCGCATGTCATGCCCCCTATTTTCATCCTTGCTAGAATTATTCTTTTACTCAAGCCTGGAAAGGATCCTAATCAGGTTGAATCCTATCGACCGATATCACTTCTAAATACGGATTATAAGATCCTTAGTAAGATTATGGCAAATAGACTTAATCAGTTACTGCCTGTGCTCATTACGGCAGAACAAACCGGCTTCATTCCGGGTAGATAGTCTATGACTAGTATCTGTACTGCTATTGCAGCTCTTATTAAATCCTCGGACTTTCCTTGTAACCATAATTTACTAATAAATCTTGATGCCGAGAAAGCTTTTGACAAGATCCTTTGGCCTTATCTGTTTCAAGTTTTGGAGACCCAAGGCTTTGGTTCGCTGTTTCATGCATTAATAGAATATACAAAGCCTCAAGCCACAATTTCTACTAACTCTGTCAACTCCTCTCTCTTTCAACTCTTCAGGGGTATCAGGCAAGGCTGCCCTCTCTCTCTACTTCTTTTCAATTTGGTGCTGGATCCCCTTCTTCGTGCTTTATTGATGCTACCAGATTTTCAGAGTATACGAGTGGGTACTGTGGAAACTAAACTTGCTGCATTTGCAGATGATCTGCTGTTGTTCATCAGTAACCTGCTATCCGCTCTTCCTTCCATTATGCAGGTTTTTGAGAGCTTCCGACGGGTGGCAGGTTTTACAATTAACTTTGACAAGTCTAAAGTGATGTGGCTTTCTCCAAGACCCCCTCCTTCTCCACCATTCTCCTGTTCATTAAAATGGTCCACTAGTCATCTTAAGTTTTTGGGTATTCTTTTACCTAGGGATGTCTCTGCACTTCACCAGACCAATTTTACTCCCTTGCTGGCTAAGCTATCTTTGGATTTTCTTGCTTGGAAGGTTTTGCCTCTGACGTTCATTGGCCACATCAACTTAATTAAAATGATAGTCTTTCCGCATATCTTGTATTTATTACATATGCTACCACTATATCTCTCTGCAACAGACATTCAGTCTCTTAACTGGCGCTTTCAGGGGTTTATTTGGGGTGGCAAACACCCCAAGATGAGTTTGGCCAAATTATCCCAACCTAAATGGTCTGGTGGGTTTAATTTTCCACATCTACGGTATTATAATGTTGCCTGCCTTCTCCGGTATGCCAAGGAATGGCTAGATGGTACCGTGGTCTACACTGACCCTGTTAGGGACCAATGTTTTTGTCCATGCTTGAGTCTTTTTTACATTCTACATGCTCCCTCGTCCGCTCTACCCCCTCCTTGTCTGGCTAATCCTTTGCTGATGTCTACTGTGAAAGGTTGGCAATTCATCTGATATCACCTTTTCAAAACATGTTATGTTTCAGTTTTTCTACCATTCACCCGTAACTCCCCATTCCAGGGTGGGGAGGCTGATGCCCGGTTTCTTCTTTGGGCCTCTAGGGGTATAATATTGGTGGGTCACTTACTCGACCCTTTGACTCAACAGATATAATCTTTTTCAGATTTTAAATCTAAATATACTCTTCCGTCTAATTGTCTTTTTGCTTTCTTGCAAACTAAACATTATGTACAATCTCTTCTACCGGTTTTGCCCAAACAACTTACGGATATTCTGCTGGATTACTTAATTAAAAAGCTCTCAGCAGAGTCTTTTAAAAGTTCCCGTATTTATAGAACCATTTTCTCAATGGCTCATTTGGCTTTGAATCCTTTAAGCTCTTCTGGCTGTCTGGAGGATTTTCTCACACTAACGGTAGATTTAATGGAGTCCATTTTTTTTGCGTAAGTTGCGCTGTTCCCCTTCTGCTTACTTTCATTAGCTTTCTTATAGATTATTGCATAGGATTTATGTAGCCCATTGCATTGGTCTTGCTTTGGTCTCCTCCTGTCCTAAATGTCAAACTCCTAGTGCGAATTTACTCCATATGGTATATTCCTGTCCACATGTTTTTTCCTTTTGAACCAAGGTCTTCTTTTATATCACAACAAAAATTGGGAATCCTCTTGATTTATTTTCTCCAGCTTTCATCCTAGGGATTAGTGATGAGCGAGCACCCCAATGCTCGGGTGTTCGGGTGCTCTGACCGAGCACCCCCGGAGGCTCGAGTGCTCGGCCGAGCACCCGAGCCCCATTGAAGTCAATGGGAGGACTCGAGCATTACACCAGGCACCCCCTGCTCTGATGAGGGAAGGGTGCCTGGTCCATAGTAAAAGGGCAGAAAATTATGGAAACACCACAGAAATGGTTCAGGGACAGCATAGGGAGGATGTCTGGATGCATCTTGGACTCCAACATTGCTGCTGGGAACGATCTTTCGCCCGTAGTACGCCATTTTTACAGACTGACCGTAAAACACACAAAAAGGAAAATAAAAACGACTTTAGGAGAAAAATTGTTACCAAACAATATTTGCTGTATATTTACTTGTATATCATCTGCAAATTCTCCCAAAAATTTCCTCGATTTTTCTGAACTGAGGCCATGATTAAGAGGGAAACGTGCGCAAAGGCAAATTCTCCCAAAAATTTCCTTGATTTTATTGAACTGAGGCCATGATTAAGAGGGAAACGTGCGCAAAGGCAAATTCTCCCAAAAATGTCCTTGATTTTATTGAACTGAGGCCATGATTAAGAGGGAAACGTGCGCTGAGCCGACCATCCAAAACATTATGGGTGAGGGTCTGCTGCGGAGCTGACCATCCTAAACATTATATGCGAAGGCCCGCTAGTGAGCTGACGCTATAAAACATTATATGAGAGGGCCCGCTAGAGAGCTGACCCAATAAAACATTATATGAGAAGGCCCGCTGGTGAGCTGACCTATATAAAAATTGTCAAACAGGGCCCGCTGGTGAGCTGGCCCTATATAAAAATTATATCACAGGGCCCGCTGGTGAGCTGGCCCTATATAAAAATTATAGCACAGGGCATATGGAAGAGGAGGAGGAGGATGAGAAGATTAAGAGTCAACCATATACCCGTTTTTTGGGTGGAAGGGGTGAATGGGAATACAGAGTATTCCCATCATTGTAAATAACATATATAAAGTGACTTTATGTTCCCCCAGGGCTTTCCTCCAGTGGAGTGGAGAAGTCAGGGGAAATCCAGGCCTTGTTCATTTTTATAAGTGTCAACCTATCAGCATTGTCGGTGGAAAGGCGGATACGCTTATCTGTTATGATGCCACCAGCAGCACTAAATACACGCTCAGACAGAACGCTGGCGGCAGGGCAGGCCAGCACCTCCAAGGCGTAGAGTGCCAGTTCATACCACGTGTCCAGCTTGGACACCCAGTAGTTGTAAGGCACAGAGGGATCATTGAGGACGCTGACACGGTCTGCTACGTACTCCTTCACCATCTTCCAAAACTTTTCCCTCCTTGTGACACTAGGCTGCGCATCAGGGTGAGGGTGCTGGCGGGGTGTCATGAAGGTGTCCCACGCCTTGGAGAGTGTTGCCCTGCCTTTGTCGGAACTGCTGTGTGCTCCCCTTTTCTCCCCTTCTCGGTTGGCCAAGGTAGCACGTACTCTGCCGCCAGCGTTGTCAGATGGAAAATTTTGGAGCAATTTTTCGACAAGAACCTTCTGGTATTGCACCATTTTGCTTGTCCTCTCCACCGGAGGAATGAGAAATTCTCTTTGTAGCGGGGGTCCAGAAGGGTGAACACCCAGTAATCCGTGTTGTCTAAAATGCGTATAACGCGTGGGTCACGGGAAAGGCAGCCTAACATAAAGTCAGCCATGTGTGCCAGAGTACCAACAGGCAAGATTTCGCTGTCCTCACCAGGAGGATGACTCTCAATCTCCTCATCCTCTTCCTCCTCTTCTGCCCACCCACGCTGAAGAGATGGAACTAAAGTTCCATGGCTACCCTCTGTAGCGGAGGCAACCGTGTCTTCCTCCTCCTCCTCCTCCGCCTCCTCCAATTGTCGCTGAGAAGACGAAGTGAGGGTGCTCTGGCTATCACTTTGTGTAAGCTCTTCCTCCCGCATTTCCACCTCTTCCACATGCAAAGCGTCAGTTTTAATTGTGAGCAGCGAGCGTTTCAGTAGACACAGAAGTGGGATGGTTACACTGATAATAGCGTTATCGCCGCTCACCATCTGTGTCGATTCCTCAAAATTGCGTAAAACCTCACAGAGGTCTGACATCCATTCCCACTCCTCACTTCTGATTACAGGAAGTTGAACGGAGAGGCGACGACCGTGTAACAGCTGGTACTCCACTACTGCCCTCTGCTGCTCACAAAGCCGGGCCGACATGTGGAAGGTGGAGTTCCAGCGCGTGCTCACGTCACACAGCAGCCGGTGAGCTGGCAATTGTAAGCGCTGCTGCAGCTTCAACAGGCCGGCTGAAGCTGTAGATGACTTACGGAAATGTGCACACACGCGGCGCACCTTGGTCAAGAGATCATGCACATTGGGGTAGGTTTTTAGAAATCGCTGAACCACTAAATTAAATACATGCGCTAGGCATGGTACGTGTGTGAGGTTGCCGAGCTCCAAAGCCGCCACCAAGTTACGCCCATTATCACACACAACCATGCCTGGTTGCAGGTTGAGTGGCGAGAGCCACTGCTCGGTCTGGTGACTAATCCCCTGCAACAGCTCTGAGGCCGTGTGCTGTTTGTCCCCAAGGCAGATCAGCTTCAGCACGGCCTGTTGACGCTTCCCCACTGCAGTGCTACACTGCTTCCAGCTACTGGCTGATGGGGGAGTGGCGCTGCGTGTAGAGAATTCGGAGGTGGAAACGGAGGAGGAGGAGCCAATAACGTAGGTGCTGGCGGAAACCCTGATGGAGGTAGGGCCCGCAATCCTCGGCGTGGGTAGCACCCGTGCCATCCCAGGGTCCGAGTCGCTCCCAGCCTCCACGACATTCACCCAGTGTGCCATCAGGGAAATGTAGCGTCCCTGGCCACAAGCACTTGTCCATGTGTCAGTCGTTAAGTGGACCTTCCCAGTAACTGCGTTGGTCAGGGCACGGGTGATGTTACGGGACACATGGTGGTGTAATGCGGGGATGGCACACCGGGAAAAGTAGTGGCGGCTGGGGACCGCGTACCGAGGGACAGCTGCTGCCATCAGGCTGCGGAAGGACTCAGTGTCCACAAGCCTAAATGGCAGCATTTCGATGGCCAGTAATTTGGAAAGGTGTGAGGTTAGTGCTATGGCCTGTGGGTGGGTGGCTGGGTATTTTCGCTTGCGCTCAAATGCCTGGGGTAACGACATTTGGACGCTGTGCTGGGACAGGGAAGTGGATGTGGTCGCTGATGGTGCTTCAGATGGTACAGGTGCAGGGCGGGAGGTATGCGGGCCTGCGCCTTCGACAGGCGATTGGCCGGCACCGAAAACAGGGGAAGAGGAGGCAGTGGTGTGGCCTGCAGACACAGATGGGCGATCCAGGCGTTCCTCCCACTTATTACGGTGCTTGGATGCCATGTGTCGGATCATGCTGGTGGTGGTGAGGTTTCTAGTGTTCATGCCTCGGCTCATTCTGGTGTGGCACAGGTTGCAAACTACAATTCTTTTGTCGTCCGCACTTTCCTTAAAAAAACGCCATACCGCGGAACACCTACCCCTTGACAAGGGAGATTTACGCAAGGGGGTGCTCCGTGGAACATTTGCGGGCCGGTTTGGTGCGGTCCGCCTTCTTTCTGTAGCCACACCACTGCCTCTTCCAGCCTGTTGCGGTGCTGCAGATGGCTCACCCTCAGGACTGCTGTCATCGCTCGGCTCTACACCTTCCCAGGTGGGGTCAGTCACCTCATCGTCCACCAAGTCCTCCTCCACTTCCTCACTCTGATCATCCTCCTCATGTCTTGATCCCACCACATACTCAGTCATTGACAACTGTATAACATCCTCCTCAACAAGGTCTTGAGACAGTAATAGTGGTTGATTTAATGGCAACTGTGTCTCATCATCATCATCATCATCCACTACTTCCTTTGACCTTAAATGCTGTTCACATCTGTCATCTTCTTGTGATTGGGTACCCTCTAGAGGTTGTGAATCAGGGCATAAGATGTCATGTTCCTCTGCAAGCGTGCTTGGAGAGAGGGTCAAATGAAGGATTGGTGATGAGACGAGCTCCTCACTATATCCCAGTGTGGGATCACTTCTTTGACCAGACCGTGTATGGTGGGAGGAAGGATGATCAGAGTGAGGATTATGTTGACCAGACTCTTGGCTACTGAGAGTGGACTTGGTGGAAGACAGGGTGGTGCTTAACCGACTGGAAGCAGTATCAGCTGACATCCAACCGACCACCTGTTCGCAGTGGTCGGACCTCGAGAGTGATGTCCTGCGACGCCCTGTAAACTGAGACATGAAGCTAGGTATGGTGGATGTCTTTCTTGCTTGTGCTCTGGCACCAGGCACAGTTTCTACGCGTCCTGACCCGCGCCCTGAACTATCAGGATCACGTCCACTTCCCCGTCCCTTTTTACCCGCCTTCTTCATCTTACACGGAATATGTGACTTTGATATTTGAGTTTGAAGACTTAACAGTATTTCTTCCTATTCTGCAACTGTGCAGAGTACACAGAATAGGCTGCTAAACTGCGGTGACGCACACTGAATGGAATATGTGACTTTGATATTTGAGTTAGAAGACTTAACAGTATTTCTCCTATTCTGCAACTGTGCAGAGTACACAGAATATGCTGCTAAACTGCGGTGACGCACACTGAATGGAATATGTGACTTTGATATTTTAGTTTGAAGACTTAACAGTATTTCTTCCTATTCTGCAACTGTGCAGAGTACACAGAATAGGCTGCTAAACTGCGGCGAAGCACACTGAATGGAATATGTGACTTTGATATTTTACTTTGAAGACTTAACAGTATTTCTTCCTATTCTGCAACTGTGCAGAGTACACAGAATAGGCTGCTAAACTGCGGTGACGCACACTGAATGGAATATGTGACTTTGATATTTGAGTTAGAAGACTTAACAGTATTTCTTCCTATTCTGCAACTGTGCAGAGTACACAGAATAGGCTGCTAAACTGCGGTGACGCACACTGAATGGAATATGTGACTTTGATATTTGAGTTTGAAGACTTAACAGTATTTCTTCCTATTCTGCAACTGTGCAGAGTACACAGAATAGGCTGCTAAACTGCGGTGACGCACACTGAATGGAATATGTGACTTTGAAATTTGAGTTTGAAGACTTAACAGTATTTCTTCCTATTCTGCAACTGTGCAGAGTACACAGAATAGGCTGCTAAACTGCGGTGACGCACACTGAATGGAATATGTGACTTTGATATTTGAGTTAGAAGACTTAACAGTATTTCTTCCTATTCTGCAACTGTGCAGAGTACACAGAATAGGCTGCTAAACTGCGGTGACGCACACTGAATGGAATATGTGACTTTGATATTTAGTTAGAAGACTTAACAGTATTTCTTCCTATTCTGCAACTGTTCAGAGTACACAGAATAGGCTGCTAAACTGCGGTGATGCACACTGAATGGAATATGTGACTTTGATATTTGAGTTAGAAGACTTAACAGTATTTCTTCCTATTCTGCAACTGTGCAGAGTACACAGAATAGGCTGCTAAACTGCGGTGACGCACACTGAATGGAATATGTGACTTTGATATTTGAGTTTGAAGACTTAACAGTATTTCTTCCTATTCTGCAACTCTGCACAGTACACAGAATAGGCTGCTAAACTGCGGTGACGCACACTGAATGGGATATGTGACTTTGATATTTGAGTTTGAAGACTTAACAGTATTTCTTCCTATTCTGCAACTGTGCAGAGTACACAGAATAGGCTGCTAAACTGCGGTGACGCACACTGAATGGAATATGTGACTTTGATATTTGAGTAGAAGACTTAACAGTATTTCTTCCTATTCTGCAACTGTGCAGAGTACACAGAATAGGCTGCTAAACTGCGGTGACGCACACTGAATGGAATATGTGACTTTGATATTTGAGTTTGAAGACTTAACAGTATTTCTTCCTATTCTGCAACTCTGCACAGTACACAGAATAGGCTGCTAAACTGCGGTGACGCACACTGAATGGGATATGTGACTTTGATATTTGAGTTTGAAGACTTAACAGTATTTCTTCCTATTCTGCAACTGTGCAGAGTACACAGAATAGGCTGCTAAACTGCGGTGACGCACACTGAATGGAATATGTGACTTTGATATTTTACTTTGAAGACTTAACAGTATTTCTTCCTATTCTGCAACTGTGCAGAGTACACAGAATAGGCTGCTAAACTGCGGTGACGCACACTGAATGGAATATGTGACTTTGATATTTGAGTTAGAAGACTTAACAGTATTGTTTCCTATTCTGCAACCTTGCAGAGTACACAGAATAGGCTGCTAAACTGCGGTGACGCACACTGAATGGAATATGTGACTTTGATATTTGAGTTTGAAGACTTAACAGTATTTCTTCCTATTCTGCAACTCTGCACAGTACACAGAATAGGCTGCTAAACTGCGGCGAAGCACACTGAATGGAATATGTGACTTTGATATTTTAGTTTGAAGACTTAACAGTATTTCTTCCTATTCTGCAACTCTGCACAGTACACAGAATGTGCTGCTAAACTGCGGCGACGCACACTGAATGGAATACGTGACTTTGATATTTTAGTTTGAAGACTTAACAGAATGTGCTCTAATCTGCAACTTTGCACACTAAACAGAATGTGCTCTAATCTGCAACTTTGCACACTAAACAGAATGTGCTCTAATCTGCAACTTTGCACACTAAACAGAATGTGCTCTAATCTGCAACTTTGCACACTAAACAGAATGTGCTCTAATCTGCAACTGTGCACACTAAACAGAATGTGCTCTAATCTGCAACTTTGCACACTAAACAGAATTTTTTTTTTTTTTTTTTTTTCCCTGCTGCCCCCACACACAGTAGTCCTAAAAAGGACTTTTGGTTCTTTTTTTTTCACAAATTCGCTTTTTTTCTGCCTACACTGCCTTTCCCTTCCTATCCTCATCTCTCCCTGGCTAAGACTGAGCCGAACTCGCTGGTCAGGTGCTATACAGCACCCGACCACGGGTTCTGGCCAGCAATCAGTGTAATGCCAGCAGCCAACATGGCTGCTGGCATTACACTGATGTCAGAGCCTCCCTGCACGTTTATTGGCTGCGCAGCAGCCGCAAAACGTGCGGGGAGGAGACCCGAACATGGCGGGCGAGCACATGCGGTACTCGTACGAGTACCGCCATGTGCCGAGCAGAGCGATGCTCGAGCCGATCCGAGCATCGGCCGAGCATGCTCGCTCAACACTACTAGGGATCTATACTTCTTCTTCTCAGTTGATGTCCTGCCAAACTAAGTTAGTTGATTTTGCTGTCATGATGGCTTGAAATGTATTCTGGCACTCTGGTTATCTCCCCAACCCCCCCCTGCTTCGCCAATGGATGCTTAAGTTGTTTCACTTTACCAGGTTGCATTGGACACTTGCCCTATTTGACAAGGAGTTGATGGGTGCTCGTTTCGTCACTCACTGGGAACCCTTTATTTTATCTCTGTCCGCCGCTCGGCGGACAGTCTTTTATCGTTGCTTTAGGTATCATTCGTGGATGGAGGAGTGACTTTTAACGGATACTGCCTTGGAATCACTGCAAGAGGTGGGAGGGGGAGAGAATGATTCCTCACTTCCTCATTTGGATATTGAGGAAAGGACGGAGTAGCTGGCCCTTCTCTTTAATCTTCATCTTTTTCCTTCATTTCCTGGGGAGGCGGGGCTGGGTCCCCCTAGAGGCATGCATCTGTTTTTGGTTTTGTTTTGTGTTATTGTGTTTTGTGTTGTTATTGAACTCTAGGTTTCCAATTGGGATGGCTCTGTTGAGTTCCCTGGTGGTTTCAGTGCTCCATACAACCTACACTGTTATTATTAATGCATACGGTTTACTCTTCCCTGTATCCCTGTATGTTTATTTGTCTAGTCAGTGTTATATGTATTTCTCATCACATGGGAGGAAATTATTTTATTATATACCTAGCACACTGGTGTTAGGATCTCCTTCATAGGCCTACTACCAAGACTGTCTCTTGTCATTATTGTTCAAGAATGGACATGTTTGTATTATGTATTCTGAAAATTTCAATAAAAAGTTTAACCAAAAAAAACCCTCTTTATATGTGTTTAGTAATTAGTCTGTGTAAATAGGATATAATGGTGTTGCTCTAAATCATTTATTCAGTTACACAAAGAGGTGTCAATAGGTCATGAAATAACCTAAAAATTCTTAGTAATGCCCCACCCACCAGCCATATCCACAACCACACCACCTAAAACACAAGTGTCCTTCTTTGGCCATTTAAAATCTTGGAAGGAATGTTCTTACATCTCACAATCACATACCTTCCAACATTCAAAAATGGTCGAAGGTGGACACTTTTGTTTTAGATGTTGTTGCTGGGGGCGTGGCTGGTGGATGGGACATTATGGAGAAGTTTTAGGTTATTTCATGACCTACTAACACCTCTTTGTGTAACTGAATAAATGATTTAGAGAAAGATCAATGTACTGTATTTATACTGAATAATTTATAAACACATATATTAAATTTAAACAAACATTTATGTGAGTTATATTGCTGTGGAGCAAAGTGTGTATATACACACCACACGGTCTGATCTCCTGAAAAGAGGGACACTGGGGTGGGAAAGAGGGATTTGGGTCTCAAATAGTCATTGTCCCTCCTAAAGAGGGACAATTGGAAGGTATGCAGTCAGAATAATGAATACAAACACCTTGTGCATATATATATATATATATATATATATATATATATATATATATATTTAAATTTAACAAACAAAAGAGTGCACAAGGAAATGCCCTAGTACAATACATTCTTAGACAGATTCCCCCACCTTGTAGACACCCCACTGATTGGTTGTCACAAACAAAAATGTTTTGTCAATCACATGGGCAGAAATAATCTCAGCGCTGAGTAGTTAGCCTGACCCAGAATCAGGGATCTGTATATCATCTCTGTAGGAAGTAAGGCTGCTCCTCCTCTTCACGCCCTCTAAACGGCAAAGAAAGAAAAAAGAGAGTGTGCACCCAACTGTGTGATATTTCAACAACAATCAAAAGATGAAATAAACCCAGATGTTGCTGAACATTCAAATATGCGAGTACATCTGGATTTGTTTAATCTTTTGATCATTGTTGCAATATCACACTCTCTTTTTCCGTTGTTGTTTTGCATATATATATATATATATACAATTGAAACTCAACATTATCTTACGAAGGAAGTGCCATTGAACCCTCGTTGAGAATCACTGGCTTAATCTATTTCAGGGCTGTCCAAGTTCAGTCCTCGAGGGCCACCAACAGGCCAGGATGTAAGGATTTCCCTGATTAATCACAGGTGGGTCAGTCACAATGAGTGATCCACTGATTAACTCACCTGTGCTTAATCAGGGAAATCCTTACATCCTGGCCTGTTGGTGGCCCTCGAGGACTGAACTTGGACAGCCCTGATCTATGTGATTTTAATATCCAGGTTTGTCAGAATATTTAAAAATTAAACACTGTGTCATCTCCTCTGTATCACACCATAGTACCGCAGGTATGTGGATGAGCCAAAAACACTTGCATAAAAGGATACTTGCCCCAGGTATGCAAATATACTGTCCATTGGATCGCAATGCAGAACATGGGCATTTCTGGGTTAAACCAAATGCACCATAGTGAACAAATAATATTTCCCATAATTGATGCACTAAGGTATGATAAAGAGGAGATACAATCTCCAATGAGGTAAGATGTCCAGTCCCTGTGTTATTCAATGGGCTGCACTAATATAAACCTATGCAATTATATTATAGAAACCTTAAAATATTTTATGAAAATTCATAAGTAATATCTGTGCTACTTTATAGAAAAAGGTGATAGACTCATGGAACAGCCTCCCAGCAAAGGTGGTAAGGACAAAAACTGTTAGGGATTCAAAAACATCTGAGAGAGATAAATGTCTGTTATGAAAATAATGTAAGACCACATCGTCTCTTTCTTATTTCCAAAGGAAGGTTTGTGCAAAAGTGAATTTTAAAGTGACAGTTAACATACTAACGTAAAATACATCAAAACAGCTACTCACAAAGCAGTTTGATCAAAACAATCAAAACTTCCACAGTTCCAAACCCAAGGTAGTAGATGAAGAAGCCTCAGTCATAGCTCTGCAGATCACAAGCAACCAATCAGCTGTTACTTGTAAACAAAGAGTGCTTAGAGCAGCAGAGTGTGCCTTGTGAAGTGTTCAGAAGCTGGCTGTGCTCTATTTTTACAACTAACAGCTGATCGGTAGCTTGCAATCTGCAGAGCAGTAACTTTAACTGAGGCTCCTCTGTCTACTACCTTGGATTTGGGACAGTGAAAGTTTTGATAATTTGTATCAGAGTATCATGTAAGAGGGGAGAAGAGCATGGCAATGGGGGGAGCGGAGAGAATGTGTCATCTTGAGTCTTCAGCACCAAGAACTACATCAACCCCTCCACCTCTGTACCCTTAGAGAGCAGTGTGGAGTGCATAGATCTGCAATTTTTTGCTTACCTCTGGTACTCAAAAAATAAAGTGATGGCTGATGCTGTTCTTGGTGTTGAATTTTTCCATGTCTACGGGTGGAAAAATGTGAGATATGGTGAACTTTAATCTGAAGCTGCGTAGAAAGATATTGCAAGATCCCCAATTTACCAGCAGGAGGGAAGCAAATCTGTCTGTGTGAGCTCTGAGCATAACTACCCATCGGAGATTAGTACATGTGGCAAATAACCACATTAACATATAAACACCCTTAGGAGAAAAAATGGCTCATTAAACCAGATTTCTAAATATACACGAGCCATTGCAAAGTAGACACTGAAACATAAACCTGATGAAAGCATGGAGAAGTCATGGTCATGTAGGCATATTTAAAATCACAGGTCTAAGATGCAGAAGACACCTTAGCGCATACCATGAGATAGATCTGGGTCTAGTTTGCCTCAATATTGCCAGACAGACGGTTACTGAGGCTCTTTGTTGTGGTATGTAGACTGAGACACTTTGGTAATCTGTGAGGTATGAATGAACACAATTTAAAAACTAAAATCATACAAACAAGAACAGCGCTAGTGAGCAAGGTCGGGACAAAAAAATCTATCCAGCTACCTAGGATTTGGAAGCTGTGCCTTAAACTATCCTTTTGTATATCAATATATTCTATTAATCGGCGTTTAAGACAAATAATTGTGTTGACACTTAAGGACTAGATGTATATACATCTAGTCCTTAAGTGTCAACACAATTATCTGTCTTAAGCGCCGATTAATAGAATACATTTTAGTAACTATTGTGTAAGTCCAGACATTTTAATAGTTTTTGTCAAAATCCAGACTTATGTCTCAACCATGTGGTACGAGTCCCTACATTCTGGTAAACATTTTGTGTGTAGGTCCTGATATTTTTGTAATCTGTGTTGTATGAGTGCAGACAGTTTCATAATTATTGCGTTGGAAATCCTTTTATGTAAGCCCAGACATTTTTGTAATCAGTATGGTATGAGTACAGACATTTCGGTAATTCTTTGGTCTGTATGTCCAGATACTTTGGTAATCCCTGTGATATCAGTGCAGACATTTGGGTAATTATGTGTGTGCAGGTCCAGACACTATGTAATTATTGAGGCATGGTGGTTCAGACATTTTGATACTCCTTGTGTTGGCCTAGACATTTTGGTAATTCTTGTTGGGTATAGGTCAGGATATTTGGGCAATTGTGTTACATTAAAAAAAAATATTTTGGTAATTATTATAGTGTGTAGGTCCAGACATTTTGGTGTTCTGTATGATGAGTCCAAAAATGTTTTTAATTCTTGTGGTCTGTAGGTCCAGACATTTTGGTAATCCATGAGTACAGACATCTTGGTAATTATTGTGATGTGTAATCTACCTCACTCATCGCTTCTCTAACACCACTCCCCTTTGCCAACCCCTACACCGGCTCCCATTAGCATACAGAATTAAATTTAAAATTCTGGTGCTAACTTACAGAGCCCTTACTAACACCGCACCCCACTATATTTCATCTCTCATTTCCAAATATACTCCAACTCGCCATCATTGATCTACACAGGACCTTCTCCTCTCTACAGCTCTCATTACACCCTCCCACTCCCGCCTACAGGACTTCTCCCATGCTGCGCCTGAGCTCTGGAATTCCCTCCCCCGCCCAATCAGACTCTCCCCCAGATCTTCAGACGCTCCCTGAAAACTCATGTCTTCAGGGAAGCCTATCAACTACCTCCTTAACCATTACAAGCAAGCCAGACCAACAGCCTGTCCAACTACTGCTAACTCTCATTCCCATCTAAAATCACTCTTCCATCTACTTCCCCATCACAACCTCATTGTTCAGTCTTTTCCCCCAAAAAGAACCACCCCTTACCTGCTGCACTCAATAGCACTTCTTTCTCCCACCCACTGACCTGCAGTTCATGTGGCAGAAGGCACTTACGCCCCATAGCACTTACTTCTTCTGTGTCCCACCTGCCTTCCTCTAGACTGTAAGATCTCACCAGCAGGGGTCCCTCTGACCTTTTTGTTTCCATATTCAATTTGTAGTATTTATTACCTCTGTATGCCCACTCCCTATTGTACAACACTGCGCAATAAGTTAGTGCTGTATAAATAAAGAGTAATAATAATAGTTCCAGATATTTTATTAAAGGGTCAGTAATGCCTGCTTATAACTTTATTTAATATTGTAGAGGTTACAAAAATAAAGTATTTGGAGAAAAGGCCATCTCTCATCCCCTTACGGTTTGAGAGATATTCGCTTGTAAAGTTTCCCTTTTCCTGCTGTCAGCTGTAAAGCAGACAGCAGGAGATTCAAGTCGGCCGACTCGAGGAGGCTTTTCAGCAGAGCCGAAATCATGTTACTTAAAAAGAACTACTTCATGGGAATGGTCTACAAAGTGTGCTTGCAAACCAGGCACACTTTGTAGACCTTTCCAATTAAGCAATTCTTTTTAAATAAAGTGATTTCGGCTCTGCTGCAGAGCCGCTGGCTGGTCCCAGGACCGGGATCTCCTGCTGTCAGCACAGCGCTGACGTCAGGAGAACGGGAGGGGGGAACTTTAGCAGATAATATCTCTCAAACCATAAGGGTTTGAGAGATGATACTTTCTCCAAATACTTTATTTTTGCAACCTCTACAATATTAAATAAAGTTATAAATGGGCATTACTGACCCTTTAATGATTGTGGTGTTTAGGTACAGACACCTTTGGTTAGTCGTGCGGCATGGAGGAGCAGGCATTTTGATGATCCTTGTTGTGTGGAAGTTCAGATATGTTGGTATTCCATGTGGTATGACTCCAGACATTTTGGTAATTGTTGTGGTATGCATCCAAACCCATTGGTAATTCTTGTGGTGTGAATGCAGCCACTTTGGTAATTCTCATGGTGTGGGCCAAGCTAATTTGGGTGAACCAAAGAAAGTGATAAAAATAGATTTAGTAATATAGTGTTTTTATTCCCAGTGTTTACATAGTTTACTCTGAGATGGTGCCAAAGCAGTGGTGGAGGAGTGCCAGGATCTTGGTGGAGCAAAAGGAATGCAGGACACAACTGATTATGTTGATTTCATGTTTTGTTTAGTGTCATGAGTGCTTTCTTTTATGTCATTGTAAAATAATATTTGAGCACTGCATGGGACCAGTGATTACTTACAGTTGTTTGTGAACTGATATTTAACAAAACATTAACATATCTGAGAAAAGATATTCATTTTCAAAGTTGAATTTTTTAGGTGCAATATAACAGTGGCCTGAAATTGTACAGTGGCGCTGTTGCTACACCATCCTATGGAGATTTATGGTCCCAGAACCAGAGCTGTCCATAGGATTGTGTAGCAACAGCGCCACTATACAATTTCAGGCCACTGTGATATTGCACCTAAAAAATTCAGCTTTGAAAATTAATAACTTTTGAATGAAACACCTTTCAGCAGTGGGAGTACTCTTATTTTACTCAGGGGGATAAACCCTACAACAGGGCTTATAATTTTAAGTCCTTTGCTACTAGCCAGACCTGAAAAGTTACTCGCCACTGCAAACCAAAACATACCCACCAGGGCTCAAATTCTACTCGCCAGGGCTAAATTTTCACTCGCCATTGGCTAGTGGCGAGTGGAAATTTTGAGCCCTGCCCTACAACATATTTTTTTTTTACATTTTAAGTATTACTATCCCTTTAAAAATGCAAAAGATACTATAAAATATAAAATAAAGGGGCCTGTATCGAAACAGACAAATGAACTCCGGTGTAAGTATAAAGTATAACCCTTGCCTAATACATGTCACCATCTCTCCTAAATTTAAAATTGCCCCTGAGAAATTCTTGTAAGGAAATTCAATGGATTTAAAAGCACCTAGTTAAAAACATCTAAACATATAGAAATCAAATATCTAATATCTTCATGACAAGACCGATCTGCTTTCAAACAGGAATCACTAGCAGTGAGTGGATGGAGTCCCAAAGGATTGGAGCACCTCCACCAATCCCCTTTTATAGGTCTTTTCCACCAACCACTACAATCTACATGGAATTTGTACATTATCATGATTACAGATAGACATTCCAAGCAAGCTACACAAAAAAGACCACATACTATGCCTATAAGAGCCTATTTTACAATAATAATTGTGCATGTTTAAGCTTAAAGAGCATTTCATTCTATATCATTTATAAAAGTGAAATGAAATTAAATGAAATATGGTGAAAAAACAGCTAGAATGAAGAGAAAATATATACAAAGCAAAGAAAAAACCTCATAGCTGTAGCACACCATAAGATATGCATCTTCAATCATTGTCGATCCGCTGCAGGATGAAGGCCACCTCAGCAAGTTTCCAGCAACTTCGGTCTTGTGCTTTTTGTTGCCATCTCCCCATCTTGTCTTTGTCTTCTTCTTGGGTATTTAGTATTGAGTGGAATCCATTCCAGAATGTGTCTGCTCCATCTACTGTCAGGTCTTCTTTCCGTGTGGCCTGCCCATTTCCAATTCAGGTGTTTTTCTCTTTCAATAATATCATAGACGTTTGTTTGCACACAGTTTTCACTCTCTTTTTGTTATGTTCAGAATTCTAGGTTATATACCTCTCTGTGTAACCTTAAGTTTTTGTATGGCTATGGCATTCAGTGTCATGTTTCACAGCCATACACAAGCATTGGGAGGAAACATTGGCCAAAACCCTGGTCCAAGGTAAATGTTCTTGTCCACCTCTTCTAGTTCTTGTCCATCTACTGTGATTTTCCTTGATTAAACATGGCTAGCATTTTGTTGTTGAGTAAGATATTGTATATATAGCAAACCTTCATGATGGAGATACACTCTTGGACCGAAAACGCTTGGTGATGCGACGCCTTGCAACATTAAACTCCTTTTGCTTCATCTTCTTTGAGTGCTGTCTCGTTCTGGATGCACAGGCTGAATATATATATATATATATATATATATATATATATATATATATATATATATTTATATATGCTATATGGGACATGCACCATTTTTATTAACTTTATATTTCTTTATGTTTGTTCCTGATTAGAGTGCCACTGCCAATATTTACCATATATATATATATATATATATATATATATATATATATATATATATATATATCTTATATAATAATTCGCTAGGATGTTTGTCACGATGCAGTCATGCGAGTAGAGATTGCCCACGTTCGGACAGTCTCTACTACGCATGATTGCATCGAGTGAGTGAGGCAATGCAAGACTGCATCATGTGGAGCAGTGAGGTAGTGGCCTCTTAACATTACCCTTACCTTGGCCTGTGTACACAGGCTTTTAGACTGATATATATATATATATATATATATATATATATATAACAAAAATAAGAACCCAAGTGAGCAGGGCATGGAGCAGAGCAAGGAATGATGGGCAACATGTATTAGATAAGACTTGCTTGAAATGAGGTGCTTTGGGAAGGTAAGCGAGTATAAACATACTATGGCAAAACTATGCCATAAAATCCTCATTCTTTTAAAAGTTAAGTAACACATTGGTATTATATATTCTTGACACAGGGTTCACATTTGGGTAATTTGTATGAAGAAGCATGTGAAATATATATATTTTTTTAATTCGATTTTTTTTTACCTAGTTTGGGGACTTGGAGAATATCCTCATTCCTTGCTGCACTACACATCTTATTCACTTGGACTCTTATTTTTGCATTGGACACTTCCCTGGCACTCAATGGGTTAATAGAAGTTTGGATTACGAAATATTTGAACTGAGACTAAACGAGCATTAAGCATTAAAAATAAACCATTGCTCTCAGATGTGGAATCCAGTCCATAGACCAGACAGATAACAGCAGGGGACAATCTTCTTCCTATTGGAACAATGAAAGCCCTGCCTCCCTTGACAAGTTTTTCAGGTTTTTCCCTTATCTTAATTGAAGATTTTCCCTCTCTGCAGTCTACCTGGGCACCTCCCTTCTGCTCTGGCTGAGCAGTGTTACATCAGTAAAAGGGACGGGAGGGGGATACTTTGTCATTGAATTAGTCTTGTACTACAACTCTGACAGAATTGAAATAACACTCTCCAAGGTCCAAATACTATGATGATTAATTAGAGCTGCTTTTATTATGAAACATTACTATCCCTTTAAGCGGAACTACCACCAGATGTAAAGTCACCCTGCAATAATTAGGCAAGTGGCGACTAGCTTAATAATAGTTATGTTACCTCTCAGAATGACAATATTCTATAGAAATCATTACTCTTCCAAGACCGGAAGCCAGGCATCAGCGCAGACATCTTGTCTGCGCTCCTGCGCTTTCAGTCCCGGTCTCCCTTCAGAAGCATTGCACTGTCCCGAAAGGCACTGGAAGGGACTGACGGCGCAGACACGCAAACTGCACTAACCGTCAGTCTCTGAGGATTAAGGATTTCTATAGAATCTTGTTGGTCTGAGAGGTAATATAACTATTATTAAGCTAGTCGCCACCTTTCTAATTATTGCAGGGAGACTTTACCTATGGTGGTAGTTCCACATTAACAATGTAGGGAGTCTTTGGAATGTGTATGTGTCACCTACAGTGCAGACGGTTTGTTATTCTTAATACATCAGCCTCCCTGAGTTAGAGGTAGGTAATGAATTAGTGACCTCACCAGTATACAATGAGTTAAATAACACAGAGCACTTTAAGTCCCAGAAAGCAGTAAATTCCAGTGTTAATACGATTAAGTGCAGGTTGATTGCATCATAAAAGTAAAAACAAGTGAAGAAAATATTTTCCAAACCAGCTCTCAATTGTGACTTAGGTGTAATTTACGACTCCGTGCTGTGCTCAGACTTTCCTAACATAAGTTACCGTTGTCAGAATTCCAAAAAAAGGTCAGGAACATTTTTCCTTCAGATGAATGGTGCTGCAAATGTATAAGCCCAAGTGCGAGAGTGCAGATGTGATGGGCTACAGGTTAGGACACAGAGGAATGGAACGGGAACGGATTGGGTGATGCAGTAATAAACATTTAGGGCGGTAAGTTCAAAAGAAAAGGGGAAGAATACTGGGGCAAACCATTTGCACTATGGGGAGAACTAAAAGTTCCCATTGATTTAAATGGGGATAGTAATCTCTTGAATGCTAGAATGCTTCGCAATGCCTTGGAGACCTCTCTATCAATTAAAGGGTTAAAATCCCCAATTTAAATCATGGGAAATTTTAGTTTTCATTTATAGTGTAAATGGTTTGCCCCAGTTTTCCTTCACTTTTCTTTTGAAATTATGGTCCTTAAAGGGATAGTAATCACACCTGGGAACTTTTCATTTTGCTGTCCACGAAGGGGGACTCCTTTGGTGCTGCTGGGGGAGATCTATGACACGACTTGCATCAAAAAGGAATCGGGGCTTAATCGTGAGTGGGGGCGGGGCTTCATGGACCTGCAGAATCGTCTGGGGTAGAAGAATAAATGGGGAAGAATTAGGAGAAATGGGAAAAAAAGACAGCGAAGGAGCAGATGTGGGCAGCGTTTCAGAAGAATCTCCCCACATCCGGAGAATCAGCCTCTGCCCCGGAGACCTGGTAATACTGAGGCAAAGTGGGAGTCTCCAGGCAAAAATCTGAGACTTCCCGGCTATGATAGTGATGTTTAATTTTAACATTATTTAATATTGTAAGTATAGAAAAAATGACATTGATGTAAGCCCTGTCTCAGCTAAAGTTCCCCCTTCCAGGCCATTTCACAGAAGTCTGTCCTCAAGGTGACAGCAGGAGCCGGCCTGCGGATCTTCAGCAGAGTTGAAATACAAAGTGTGCCTGGTTTGCAAGCACACTTTGTAGACAGTTCCAGTGAAATATTTATTTCTAGATAGCGCTATTTTGGCTTTGCTGAAGAGCCGCCGTCCGGTCAAATGACCAGAATCTCCTGCGATCAGCTATAGCGCTGACTTCTTTGAAATGGCCTGGAGGGGGGAACTTTAGCAGTTTATATCTCTCAAAGCATAAAGGTTTGAGAGATAGGACTTACATAAATGTTATTCTGTTTTTTAATACCAACAATATTAAAGAATATTAAAATTAAACATTACTGTCCCTTTAATCTTTTGGGTGCCATCGGGGTGTTCTCTGCCACTTAGCCAGAGTGGCACAGTGCATTGCCTACCCCTCTGGCATTCAAAGGGTTATTAAAGTCACAGTACAGAAAATCATACATAGTCGGATATCACTCGGTAAAATCTTAACCCCTTGGATGAGAGAGATGAATCTAAAGCAAAGCATTGGATATGTCTCTGTCATTGAAGGGATTAAAGGGTTAGTAAAGTCAAAAAAAGTTTTTGCATTTAGAAGAGCTAAAAAGTTGAGTTAAATGCAAAAAAGAGTATCTCTCAAACCGATGTGGTTTGAGAGATACAGGCATTTAAAGTTCGATGTCACCTGCTGACATCTGTAAAGCTGTTAGCAGGAGATCCGTGTCGCTCTGCAGCAGAGCCATAATTCCGCTATTGACAACGAATCCCTTCATTGGAATGGTCTAAAATGTGTGCTTGCAAACCAGGCACACTTTTTAGGCCATTCCAGGGATTCGTTGTCAATAACGCAATTGCAGCTCTGCTGCAGAGCCTCCGTGTCAACCGACACGGATCTCCTGCTGCCAGCTTTACAGATATCAGCAGGAGACATTGAACTTTAAATACCTGTATCTCTCAAACCACAGCGGTTTGAGAGATATGTTTTTTTGCATCTAGCTCAACTTTTTAAGCTCTTCTAAATGCAAAAAAACTTTTTTTTGACATTACCAACCCTTTAATGTCAATTTGTCATCCTAAAGTGATACACATCTGATTGTACTATTTACTACCTCTGTATGGCTATTCCCCAATTGTACAGCGCTGCGGAATTAGTTGGCGCTATATAAATAAAGAATAATAATAATAATAATAATAATTTATTTAATTTAAAAAAAAAATTAAGAACTGTCTATATGCTAGACTAGTAATTTGTTTGTACTATAAATCGTTTTTGAAAAATTAGCCTTTATTTGTTGGCGGAACAGTCTGGCACCTTAAGCTGATTAGTTTCTGTGCTGGGACAATATTATCATATACTCTGTTATGAATTAATCTAGGCAGAGCCCACACACTGGGGCATTCACTTGGCCTTTAAGATTAAGGCTTTTTTGGTCTGTTCCAGTGAGCAATCCCCTGTGCCTGTCTGGTATCATCAATTCCTCACATGACTTTTGGGGAAGGATATAAATGGAACTTAGTTTTCTATGAAAGTATTTTTCAATACTTGTATACTGTACCAGGTAAGTCCTCCCTCCACACCTATTTTTGTTTTTTTGTTTTGTTATATGTCTGTTGTTTTTAACTGCAATACACTGGGACCCACAAGAAATAAAACATTAAAATGCTATTTAAAGGGTCCCCACTGACACGTTTATTATAACATCTTTCCTCAGAGAATGTCTGTTTTTAATTTAGATAGGGCTTCTATAGGTGTATTAGAGTAGGACTTACCGCAAAGTGAGATACCTTGGCGTGGTTGGTAAGCTTACACACGGATTGACCAATTTGTGGGACTTATTTTCACTTAGATTTACTAAGAGTTATCACATATGCTAAATACAGGGCACATTTGTGCACAGTATATAGAGGGGCTCAGGTCTGTCTTTTTTGTATGTGTGAGCACAGAGATTCGTTCAAAACGAACTCATTACCATGCCATGCCGGGGATTAGCTTAAAGTACCCCACTGTGCCATCAAAACATATAGGCATACCTGGGAACTTTCATTGGTGGAGTCCTTCGGAGGGGACTCCTCTGATGCCGCTGGGGAGTATATAATAATATATACAGAATCACAGAAATATATATAATAATATATAGAGAATCACATTGTGGAAAAGGAGAACTAGGACATTAAACACTTAACCCTTTGATTGCCAGAGGGGTGCGCAAAGCATTGCAAAGCAATGCGTTGCGTATCCCTCTGACACTCAGAGGGTTAAGGACTGGGGATATTTTGCTACTTAAAGGGATAGTAATGTATACAGTTTTATAGAGTTTAAAATAATAAACTACGTGCTACAAATCCTATCTCTCAAACCTCTATGGTCTGAGAGATACAGGGACTCAAAGTCCCCCACTCCCTCCCCTTCTCCTGATGTCAGCTGTAAAGCTGACAGCAGTAGATTTGAGTCCTACGACTCAAGGAGGCTCTGCAGCAGAGCTGAAATCTCTTTATTTAAAAAGAATTACTTCATTGGAATGGTCTGCAAAGTGTGCTTGCAAACCAGGCACACTTTGTAGACCTTTCCAATGAAGTAATGATTTTGAAATAATGAGATTTCAGCTCTGCTGCAGAGCCGCCGGCTGGTTCCCAGACTGGGTTCTCCTAGACGCTGACTTCAGGAGAACGGGAGGCAGAGGGGAAATTTCAATGCTTATATCTCTCAAACCATAACGGTTTGAGAGATAGTGTTTGGAGCATATTGTTTATTTTAAACTCTATGAAACTGCATACAATTTTTCTGGGACATTAGTGTTCCTTTAAAGACCTCTTCACATTTCAAGACTTTTGCTGTATGTATGTTAGATGGCACTACATCAGTTTAATATTTGGTGTACCCATGCAAACTTTTGTTGTTATTCCCAGGATAAAATAAGCCTTCATATGGTAAGGTATGTGAATATATATCAAATATTTTATATAGGTAATAAATTACTTAAATAAATAAATACATAAATTAATTAATTAATTAATGTATACCTCTACTTGTACCGTTTACAAAAACACCCTATATGTGTAGGTTTTTGTATAGTTTGGCAAATACGTGTTTAAAAGTGCAAGATGTACATTATATTTTTAAATAACGTGATTTTTAATTAATTATCTACTATTTTATCTTTATTTGTTATGTAAAGGGTACATGTTGTCCCTTTAAATGGTGAACCCGGTTAAAGGGAGTTTCTGCTTACATGGGAGCTTGCTGACAGTACTGACAACGCACCCCATGAAGACTGCAATCCAATGGATCTCAGTGGGTTAATTTTACAGTGCAGAGAGCCGATTCTGCCCAGTCAGGCCACTGGTGTGTTAACATCTGGGTTTACCCGGCTACGCAGGGGCCTCAGGCTTTGATGGGGACTTTCACATGGCACAACTCCTGCAGCAAGGGTCCCCATTTAACCCTTTCAGTGCCAGAGGCTTGGGCCATTTCCTGTACCCTGTAGGCCAGATACTTTTTCAGCATTTTTGCTTTCCTTCTGTTTAGGCTTGATTTGCTCTGGGAATTTCTAGTTATATATGGAAAACGATATATTGATTTTTTTAGAACGAGTTGAGCTTTTTTATGGTACCTTACATGATGAGAATTTTGCATTGGGCAAAAAGCTATGATGTCATAATGACAAAAAAAGTGAAAATTTACTTATTTTGCTAAAATCACATACTATGTATCAAAAACATTTACATTGATTATGAAAGTTTCAATTATTTCAAAAATCCCTGAGTCCTCCGAGTAAAAAAATACCAAATTTGTATAGTTTTACCTACGTCTATGGCTAGCGTAGAGCCCTAATCACCAGCAGCGCAAAATGACATTTTCAACTTTATGAACTAATATGCGAGTTCTAGTGTTTTTGTGATAAAGCTATCCTAAAACAGTGGAATAACTATATAAAACTATATATTTCTGGGAAGTAGACACCCTGCTGCATCTAATGAGGGGTGACTTGCCTTCTTACCCCAAGCCTGATGTGCCAAAATGTTTCCAGAAGCTGGCACTATAGGGAAAAAAAGCATTTTCTTACATTTCTGCCCCTTCAAATGTACTGAAATCTGTGAAAACCATGGCATTTCCAACTGTATTCATTAGCTAATGCTCTTAGGAGAAAAATGACACCTCATTGATATGAGTGTACCTACCTCAGGGGTCGCTAGAAGTGCAAAACGACATCTGCTACAATCTCTAATTTTTCTAACATTTTCTCATACATTACTTGTCTGTACACAAATGGTTATAACAACTAGAGAAGTGAAGAAAGGGTACACAAACCATTTTTCTAAGAGCACTAGCTAATGAATACAGTTGGAAATGCCATGGTTTTCACAGATTTCAGTACATTTGAAGGGGCAGAAATGTAAGAAAATGCCTTTTCTCTGTCGTCCAATATAGGTTATTGGTAACTTTGGGTAGTCGATCCACCACTTTAAGTAGGCAGGAACAATTCTAGAATTGTATGCAGGGGGTGGGGCCTACCTTCCCTCCTTGGCTGCAGCTAGCCAACCAGCTCCAGAAAGATTTGTTCCTTGGTGGAGATAACACAGGCAAGAGAACAGTTCTGCTATAGTTTTAGAAACTTTTTTATTTTTTCTGTTAGATATGGAATACCATCATTAGGTGGATTACCATAAATGCCAATGCCCTTAGATGTGGCTAGCTCAGTATCCAGGTGCTTTTTGTTGACCTTACGCCCTGAGGAGGAAAATCTTGATTCCAAGTGCTTCCCCAGGAGTTACCCACTGAGGTTACTTCTTACTACATGGTAATCCTAAGACAGAAGATCTGCAGGAAAGGTGAGTTCCTGCAGGTCCACTTGTCCCACAGTGTCCCTCCACACAGGGGTGTCTTCATTGGAGTTCCTATTGCACACTCCTGCACTCATTGGGTCTATCTGTGTGTCTGTTGGGTGTTTTGGAGCAGGTTTATGTGGTAACTTAACCCTTTAGCTGCTGGATTGGCACTTTTTGGGGGGGTTTCTAACACTTTTCCTACTGGTTTAGTGTTTTTTGGGTGTCCTCAGATGTTCTAATGCTGTTTTAGGCATTTTAGTATTACACTCTCAATTTTGTAAAATTTGAGTTCCAGTGTGCTTTACTGCATAGACGACATTGCTCCATTCACTTCTATGAGACTGTACTGTTTGGGGGACATATCTCTGCAACCGTATAACCTAGCCACTTCAGAGATGGCTCATTTTACTTGTTTGCCCTTTCTCTATCATCCGGTTCATGTTTCTAGTGTGTTGGGGGGTTCAGGGGGCTTCAGGCACTGTTTGGGGTACTTTTCTGGGAAAACTACATTTCCCATGAGCGCTTGCTTCACACACTCGTTACTGATCTGCTCCCGCCGTGGCAGCCATTTTGTGATCTTTTCAGAGCAAGTATCCTACACCGGGCTTGGACTCTCCTTCGCCCCTCTAATGATTAATCCTTGGCCTGCCAGATAAGTTTATTTTAGCGATTTCTGAGGTGAAACTTTAATCCTACACACTATAATTGGGTGATTTCTTATACAGTAAGGTTATTTGACACTGTGAGAATGTCCTTAATGCTGGAGCTTGGGGCCAGACCTAAGACTAAGGAGGCTGGTATCTCTGTATCCCCATTGCACATTGCTCTTCCCATCACTCAGGGCTACCTAGAGAATTCTCAGGTCAATTATGCCCAGCATTTTCCCTGCATTCCAGGGACCTCCAGCCATGCATTTGAGCCAGAATGGGTGCAAGAGTTCAAGGCTGCTACTAGGGACCTTAGGTCCACATTGCAACTCTTTCCATCCCAGTTACAGGGGGCCTTTCATTCTTGGCAGGCTCCCTCCTCAGTCAAGTATTCCCTGCCCAAACCTCAGGGAGTACCTGATGTGTCAGATTCCTCTGAAGAGGAACTTTTGGTGGATTCAGATGTTGAGGAATGTTCTGTGTTGGGCTCCTCTCAGTTTTTTTGGGGATCCCTTTGAGGCTGCTCCTGAACCCTCTGCTGAGGGCCTGATCAGGGCTGTCTTAACTACTTTTAACATTCCCTTAGTTCAGGAGGTTCCTTCTGACCCCTCTGATGTGTTCCAGGAGCCTAAAAAGCCCCTTACTTACTTTCCACCTAACCCTACTCTTGACCGCCTTGTGTCTGAGGAGTGGAAGTCCCCGGACAAGAAACCCTCTGTGTCCAACAAATTTGCCAAGCTTTATCCCTTTTCTGAATCTGCGCTTACTCAGTGGGTTCACCCCCCCAAATGGATGCTCCAGTTTCCAGGCTATCTAAGTCTACTGCCTTACCAGTCTCTGATGCCTCTGCTCTGAAGGAGGACTGGACTGACAAGAAACTTGAGGTCTCCCTCAAGTCCATTTTTGCCACTGCTGGTTTTGCCTTGTGTCTAGCATTCACAGCAGCATGGGTGAACCGGGCCATTACGGTCTGGACTGAACAGCTCACGGCTGTACATCAGGATATGCCTACCTTGGATAAGTTGCGCCTTCTTGCCAACATTTCTGAGACACAGCACTATGTTTCTGCTGCCTAATTTGATGCCATCCATTTGGCGGCTAGGGTTTCCACCATGTCTGTGGTGGCCAAACAAGCTCTTTGGGTCAAGATCTGGTCTACCCGACATTGCTTCTAAGAAAGCATTACTCTCCCTACCCTTTCAGGGTACCTCCTTGTTTGGGCCAGATCTTTAGGATCTGATCATTGAGGCCACAGGGGGTAAGAGTACTATTCTACCCTTGGTTCCCAGGAAGAAATTGCAGCTTAAACATAATCTGTATTTTCGTTCCTTTCAGAATAAGACACATCCGGCAAACCAGACGGTTCCCTCAGCTCCGCGTACCTCCTCCAAGCCCAAACAACAATGGAAGCCCAAGGTCTCCTCCTAGCCCAAGGCTCCCAAGCCTTCTTCTGCATGACTCGCCAAACCCGAGGTCCGCACTCTGCTGTGGGTGGTCATCTGCGACACTATCACAGCATTTGGGAGAGTTCAGTGGCGGACCCATGGGTTTTACAGGAATGACAGAATGGTACAGAATCCCTTTAATCTCTTTTCCTCCCTTTCGTTTTCATCCTTCTCACACACCTCTGGGTGCAGAAAACGCGTCTGTTCAACAGCGCTGTTCAGGCTCTTCTAGACAAGGATGTTCTAGAGCTGGTGCCAGTTCAGGACAGAGGTATGGGTTTTTACTCAAGCCTCTTTGTGGTCTCCAAGAAGGATGGCGGTTGTCATCCCATTTTGGACTTGAAGGATCTCAAGTCCTTTGTGACCCAGACTCATTATCACCAGGAGTCTCTACAGATGGTGATTGCTGCCATGTCCCCGGGGGAATTCCTTGCTTCTCTGGATCTTCAGGACGTGTACTTACAAATTGCCGTTCATTCAGAGAGCTGGCAGTACCTCTGGTTTGCCTGCAACAGGGGCATTTTCTTACATTTCTGTCCCTTCAAATGGTTTGAAATCTGTGAAAACCATAGAATTTTCAACTGTATTCATTAGTTAGTGCTCTTAGGAGTCAAATGACACCCCACTGGTATGAGCTGACATACCTTAGACGGTGCTAGAAGCACAAAACTACACCTACTACAACATCTGATTTTTCTAACATTTTCTCAAACAGGACTTGCCTGTACACAAGTGGTTATAACAGCTACAGAAGTAAAGAAAGGGTAGACATACCATACTATTTTGGAAAGAAGATTACCTGCCACATCTAATGAGGGGTTACTTGCCTTTTTACCCCTAAGTTACCCCTAAGTTAGTTTGCACAACTATTTCCAGAAAAAAAAAACTTTTTGTTTTTACACATCAGTCACTTCAAAGATACTAAAATGGTTCAATGGTGTGGGATTTCCTAGGAGGACCTCTTGCCATCCTAAGAAAAATGGTACCCCACTACTGTGGGTTGACATACCAATTTGGGTGACAGGAGCGTGGCTACCAGTGGAACAGGGATGGGTAAGCAAACAGTGGAATTGTGATTTTATGGCTAACAGATGAAAGAAGCTAGGGCGTCAGCCGGTGTACGTGCGGACCTGTGACTACCAGTGTAACAAAGTGTGTGGGGGGGTGAGGGATTAGGAAGTATATGTGGGTATGTCTACTAGTGGGGAGCAGACCAAGGATGGAGGGGGGGGCAGTGTCCGATAGGGTATATGGGGTATCTGTGACTACCAGTATGCACTGTGTGTCCCCCTCATGCCAAGTTTGATTCCCAGCCTGGATCTAGTGCATACTGGTACTTTGAGTGGAAACAGGCTGGGGAATGGGAGTGCCAGTGGGCTGTGGAACCAGGCAGGGGGATAGGGTACGTGGGGGTGGGGGGATTGGAGGCATTTTGTATGCATGCTGCAGGGGTGCCCAATGCACTGCAAAGCAATGCATTGGACCCCCATGACACACAAAGGGTTATTTTTTTATCATTACTTTGTATTCATATGCCCACCAATCAAGCTCTGATTACAAAGTAATGATAAAAAGTGTGTGCCACAGGAAGGGGGTCTGCATTGAACCCCATCCCCGTGGCACACACAGGGTTAATTTTTTTTTTATGTTTTTATTATAGACCACATTGAGGGGCATCACGACCTCTCCAGATCCCCCCCCCCCCATGAGGTCTAGGTAAAAAAAAAAAATATGTAAAATATGTCCACAAAAGAAGTGGCCCTGTGAGTGCCACAGGGGTCTCCAGCGCATTGCAAAAGAATGTACTGGACCCTTGTGGCACTCAGAGGGTTAATTTGTATCATTACTTTGTAATCAGAGCTTGTTGGGGGACCATCAGGACCACTAATGATGCCCCCCCCCAACAATCTCTGATTACAAACTAATGATAAAAGCCCTGTGTGTGTGCCACAGGAGGGGGGTCTGCATTGGACCCCCCCTGTGGCACACACAGGGTTATTTTTTTTAATTTATTTTATTTTTTATTATAGACCTCATTGAGGGGCATCAGGACCCCGATTGGGCTGGGAGATCAATTTGGCGACCGCAGGAGAACAAAGGCTCTCCTGTCCTTCTCTCCTACCTCCGGTAGGAGTGAATCCGGTCAGGGAAAGTTCACTAATGTCATCGGAGATCATGTCACCGATGACGTTAGGAGGCTTCCCCCAATCCCGCCCACTCCTACCCAGAAGTTCAGGTAGGAGAGAGGGGAGAGGAGAAGCTGCGCTTCTCCTCTGGCGATATTGATCTCCCAGCGCGATCGGCTGGGAGATCAATTACTGGGGGGCCATGAGGAGTGACCCTCATGACCCCCCAAGAGTGCCAGGGTCAATTTTTTTTAAAATGTGACCATTACATGCCATTTATACTGGCTCATGCAATGACCGCATTTTACTTGTACAACGTATGAGCTTGGCACAGCAGGTACAGCTGTCCAAACTCGTACGTTGTACCCACTTGGAACTCTAGGGGTTAATTGAGGACACATTGTAAAGTCACATTTTCCCGTAGCAGTGTGATCGAAGGGTGGAAGAGCCTTGATTGTGCTGCGAGACACACACACAGACACGTGATAATAAAATATATATCTATTCTTATATATAGGGGGCCTCCTTGTACAATTATGGCGGGAACCTCAAATGGTCTTAAAATATCCCTGCTCTGCAAAATGCCGTATTTTCCATTAGGCAAAATAAGCAACTGCCTAAAGATCCCAGTTATCAGGGTTGCTTACACTGTTCTGGCCACAATCACATTGTGAAGCAACCAAGGGAAAAAAGAGCTTTCTTTCTGCTTGCTTGTTAAAGGGTAAGAGTATTTTGTGTGGCCATGGGTGGAGCTTAGGGTCCTGTGGGTGCCTCAGATGTAATTCCAGCAATGACTCTGGTCTTTTACTTATTGCCCTTATTGTCTCCTGATGTATAATAGTGAGCTGTATCATTACTGACAGCTCTCTCTCTCTTATTTAAAAGGTCAGTTTCTTAAAAAAAAAAAAAACAGACTTTTACGCTCTAGTTTAAAAGCCTGCATGTACTCAGGCCCATAGTCATACAGAGCTTAAAAGATTATTAAATGTTATTATAAAACAAATCTATCTATCTATCTATCTATCTATCTATCTATCTATCTATCTATCTATCTATCTATCTATCTATCTCTATCTGTAAATAAATAAATACAAATATATATATATGGTATACAATGCAAACTGTCACCATCACATTCTATGGAGAAATGGAGCCAGTGGCTCACCTCTCCCATAGTATTCAACAAGATAACTGTCCAGACACCAGGTGGCACTGTTGTAAACAATTTCATATAAAAAAAGCAACTGTTTAAGATGCAGTAACTTTGGAACAAACCATTCTCCAGCAGTAGGAGTATCCTCTCTTACTCAGTAGGATAAGCCCTACAATATTATTTATATATATCAAAAGTGTGCCGCTCCTTTTTGTGGAGAAAGACCTTTATACTTTTGTAGATGGAACAAATTCTGCTTTCAACCCATTGAGGACCAAAGTGGTGTACAATGTATTGCACACCCTTCTGGTCCTCAAGGGATTACAAAATAAAAGTAAAAGGGTACCTCCCCTAGTTCAAATTCATCAGTTATAAGATTAAAGGGACAGTAATGTTTCACAATAAAAGCAACTCCACTTAATCTTCATAGTATTTGAGCCATGGAGAGTGTTATTTCAATACTGTCAGAGTTGTAGTTCAAGAGTAATTGAATGATAAAGTATCCCCCTCCTGTCCCTTTTACCTAGTGTAAGCCACCGCCCCTCAGATGTGGAATCTGGTCACTTGACTGGACAGATCACAGCAAGAAACAATCTTCTTACTGTGATCATAAGGAAAACTCCGCTCCCCTTGACAGGTTTCTCAGGTTTTCCTTATGATTACTAAAGATTGTCCTTCTCCGGGATCCATCTGGACAGTCTTGCTGATCAGAGGTGAGCAGTGTTACATCAGTAAAAGGGTCTTCAATTACTCTTGAACTACAACTCTGACAGTATTGAAATAACACTTGCTGTGGCCAAATACTATGAAGATTAATTAGAACTGCTTTTATTGTGAAACATTACTATGCATGCTATAGAGGTCCCAGCGTAATGCTGCATTTTTCACCTGTGACACAGTTCATTTACCCCCAGAATTTCATCTCTTTTATTTTGGGCATATATTTCTATGAAACAGAAGCTAGTCTACTTTTCCTCAATTTTTACATTTGTAGATGGCAGAATATACCACTCTATAGTGTTTAGGCCAGAAGGGAATGTAATACATTGATTCTCAATGCAATGCACATTTCTCTGGTTTTTAAAAGAGTTAAAGAAAGTGGAAAATGAGGATTAGGTTTTACTTTTAGAAATATCTTCCGCCGAAGCCGCTGCCTTTGCTAAACAAGCGGTAACTATGGCCATTCTCAAACATCCTTGATCTGATGAAATGTGTAATTCAGCTTGCGATGGGTTTCCTTGAACCAGCCTTTCCATTTCTTTTTTTCCAAGAAAACAGACAAACAAGTTATCAGGTTGCTTAAATTTCCCTGTCCCCTACAGCAAGGTAGCCATATTTCTTACCAGATCCAGTTTATGGAACAGATTTTCCTCACTGAAAAAAGAGTCATGTAAAATTAAAGAAATATAATTTCTTGACTGAGCTGAAAAGTTGAAACCACCTTAGGTCTAAAGGAAGCTGTGTACAAAGGACCCCCTTGTCCTTGTGTAAAATCAAGGAAGATTCCATTGCTAAAAGAATATAAACTATGAGTCAGTTCTGAGGAACACAACCTTACATTTAAAAGATGTCTTCTTTAGTCTTTAATAGATTGGGTTTGAATATACTGGTCAGAAAAAGATTATGGTCCCATTGTGGAACAATTGCTCTGATAGTTTCCTTGATTATAAAATTACTCTTACAAAGCACTTGACTAAATCCTATTCTGATCATTGAAAAGGAAAAATTAAATCATATCTACTGATGGAATCCAGAAGTGATGACGAAAACCCCTACTTTGATGTTTGATGATTATTCAAAACACAGTATAAAACTTTGTTGATTTTCTTTATAAACTTGACATCATGTTTTAAAAATCACACCTGGAACCAAGACACAAGAGGGAGTGTTGTGCTTTTTTTTACATAAATTGTGAGGTTACTCAGAAATCCACCTCCATATCTCAGTTTGACTGGAATATCAATGATTCAGGGGCCATTCCCTTTAACCAATCACCTTTCATAGTAGGAAATCCACTTCTGTTTTGGATCTCTTTGAGATTTTAGTTCCCCATTCAGTATCCATGAGGCTCCTGGGTAACCTGACACTTAATTTGACTTCATGTTTGTTACATACATGACCATAATGAATTATTAAGCCCTTCCCTTGCCAACACATTGTGATGAAACATGGTTTTCTAGAGTCAAGGGGTCACAGCTCCTCTAGCTCAGTCCTCTCCACTAAGGCTGGATTTGTTGGTCAGTAGACCAGCAGGTCCATGCGACTTGCAGAACTAAGAACCCAAGGGGCCAAGGTAGATTGCAGCTGGTTCATTGAAATTAACTCATACAACAGAAATGGTTTATGTCAGAGGAAGAGCTAACATTTGCTCAGCTTTTTAATACCCCCCCGCCAACAATACAGAAAATAATTAAATAACTGACACTAACAAACTGGCTAACAGTAACTGTGTCTGCAAGAAACAGGAAGAAAATACATATATTTTTGTGTGCAATGGAATGGTAGAAGACTGGCACAAGAACAAGAATTAGAGCTCATTCAAATGGGTGGCAGAACTGTAGCAGCTCTCATGTGAAAGATCTGCCAGCGGCCCCATAAGCTGCTATACAGGATTCACCATGATGCATCATTACTGTGATATTGTGTGAATAAAGTAAAGATGCAGCTTGCTAAACTTTGATACACACATAAAAGGTGATATACTTCCATGTGAAAGGCGCCATAATCCAACAGCTTCCGTTTCACCAAGGGTTTGGAACTCAAAGTCTACCAGAGACAGAGGGTGACAAACGCCTTTCCTGTGACAGGTCCAATAGGTCCCAAGGAGGGTCAGGAGGCACTTAGTCCAGGAGAGAATCATCTACCTATTGGTCACATTACCCTAGATCTTCAGATGTCCTCATACTTTCTTGTTATAAATCTAGGTTGAGGGAGTGACACATTCTACTCAAACAGAGTAGTCTTTAGTACTGAAACATTTCAGCCCCTGTAGAACCTCATGGGAAACAATGTTGTCCATCAATGCTTCAACAAGTAGAACAGTGATTCTCAACAGCTTGTCAAATGGTTATGCAGTAGACATGGGTTTAATTTCACAGTTCCAGTTAGTGAACAAGTGACCTTCTATGTTGGCCTATGAAGACCTTTTGTCACAAACTGTACCTGATGTTAGGTCTTGTGGAGATGCAGGGAGGAGCATACTCATGCAGAACCATGCTGTCAGAATGGGATTCTTCACAGGGGCACTTCTGGAAGTCTGTAGAATCTGTAACACTAAAGGTACCAGATAAAAGCAATAAACTGGCACCTGGGATGCTGTAGCAGCCAGGTATGACCTGAAGCAGGGTAGCATTAACAGAAGTGATAAGGCACAGTACCTGTAAGAAGTAGCCACTCACCTAAAGGCTTTGAGCCCACAAGTTTGAGCAGTCACGAACAGGACACCAACAAGTCCAAAAGCACAAGGGCAGATCAGTAGACAAAGGCAAAATCGGGTAAACTGATTCAGGGCAGGTTGCCCAGGTTCCATGGTGATTCGGTAGTCCAAGGTCAGAGGCAGGAGACAATCAAAGCAAGTGCAGATACATAGGCCAAGGTCCAGGTAAGGAGAAATTAGAAGAGGTCCAAACAGCAAGCCAGGTCCCACCAAGGAGTCCAAACAGAAATGCCAAGTGTCAGGAACAGGGTCAGGCTGACTGAGCACTTAGGGAAGTTCTCATAATTGTGAGCAAATAAGCAAAATGCACACATTCCGACATCCAGCAGTAGATGGAAGAGGCAATGAAAAATCAGGTACAAAGTCATAAATATTCATGCACAATTTATGAAAAATATCTTTATGTAAAACATGAATAAAAATAGCAAAATGACAGAATATCAGTGGTGACAGAATGTCAGCTGTGTCTTACGTAGAAACTTGTGAACATAGTGCCCTCTCTGGTCCTGCTATATTGAGAATCCACCCTTCAGTAGGTATACTATAGAGCAGGGGTTCCTAAATCTGCAACCTGCCCTCAAGTGCCATGCACAAGCTATGACTTCATTATTCCCTGCTTGAGCACAGGTGAGTTCATTAAAAAGAATGTGCCTGGTAGGATGACTTACATCTCTCCTTTTCTAAAGAGAAATGGTTAGCCTCCATCAAATTATCCCATACGGACTCCTTATGCACAAATAATTTTGAATCTTCCTCTAAAGTAATCTTTTGGTGGTATGTGGCTCCCTTGAGACTAGCATCCATGTACTAAGTTTGCAGTAGTAAATACTGAAGATGTGGAATGGAGGAAAGAACATTTTTTAATATTTGATGGCCATCTCCTAGATTGTCTGTATTTCGGAAATATTGTTTTCACTTAATTAAAATAGTCACGGAGATTGCCTTTCATTGTGATCCAAGTATGACCTTATTGAATGTGGAACTTGATGGGACACTATTGATTAGGAAACACAAACAAAGAGCCATATGGTCCTCTTGGTTAGACTACATTTAATCCACAAGGTCATGACTGTAGCATTTCCATGGAGATAGATTGTGTTATTACCATTTTTTTACTTCTCTTCTTCCTCTCCTTTCACTCTTGATCCTCCTTTTTATTATCCTATTGTTATTACATGATTAATGTTAACTGATATATTTAATATGTGTACTGCCCAGGATGGATTTATCTGTCTCACGGAACAGCAATTTCTGTTTCTTTCTACATTTAAAAACTTCAGTAAAACATTGAAATAAGAAAAAAATAATGACCGAGCTTATGATCAATCACTGTTTTTATACATCAGAGCATTGGTAGGCAACATCTGGCATAACAGCTGATGGAGACTACAACTCTCATTATCTCCAACCAACCTACGGATGTGGGGCTGGATTCTATTGCAGGCTCTAATATTATGACTGCTTTTATCTCCAGGTTTCCCCATAGACTTCAAAAGGAAAATCCTATAAAATAATTTGCTAGAATCTTTGTCACAATGCAGTCATGCGCAGTAGAGACTGCCCGCGTTCAGGCACTCTACTGAGGATGATTGCATCGCGTGAGTGAGACGACGTAAGACTGCATCACGTGGAGCAGTGAGATAGCGGCCTCTTAACATTACCTGGACATTGGCCCATGTACATGGGCTTTTACACTAGTGTTTGATAAAACGGGTGTTAAAGGGATAGTAATACTTCATTTTATCTTTATTTTGTTCTGTAGGCATTAAGAAAACATGAAGAACGATTTAAGTCTTATCTCTCAAACCTTTATGGTTTGTGAGATATTCACAAGCAAAGTTTCCCCTCCTGCCCCTTTTACCTAGTGTAAGCCATCTCTTCTCAGATGTGGAATCCAGTCCATAGACCAGACAGATAACAGAAGGGGACAATCTTCTTCCTATGAGAACAATGAAAGCCCTGCCCCCCTTGACAAGTTTTTCAGGTTTTTCCCCTTATCTTAATTTAAGATTGTCCCTCTCTGCAGTCTACCTGAGCACCTCCCTTCTGATCTGGCTGAACAGTGTTACATCATTAAAGGGGCGGGAGGGGGATACTTTGTCACTGAATTACTCTTGAACTACAACTCTGACAGAATTGAAATAACACTCTCCAAAGTCCAAATAATATGACGATTAATTAGAGCTGCTTTTATTATGAAACATTACTATCCCTTTAACATTTATCACCTGAAATAGAATCCAGCCCCTGATGCCCACAGATAATTTTAGGAATTTCTGGACCACTGAAAAATAATCATTTGTCACAGGGTTGTTTTAACCCTTTGAGTGCCAGAGGGGTACGGAACGCATTGCAAAACAATGTGTTCCGTACCCCTCTGGTACTCAAAGGGTTAAGAGCCTCTCAGGCCACTGGCAAAAAAAAATATATAAAACTTGTTTCATTTTCACGCACCTTAAAGATCTATTGTGGACCTTAATGTCACAGGTTCCTTCCATGAAAAAATGTTGTTACACCTTCCTGTCCTTTTAAAAATATATTTTCTTAAAATAGTAACATATCGAGACTATAAGATTGAAGACAAAGTGGACTAAACCATTAACCCCATAGAGAACAAATAATAATTCCCATTGATTTAAATTGAGTTTTTAACAGCTCAAATGATAGGTCTCCAGTTGCTCACGTACGTAGACATATAGGTATTTAAGGGTAGAAAAAAAAAGTTGGCCCTCCAGTTGTTGGAGACTACAAATCCCATCATCCTGAACCACCCACTGGCTGGTTGGGAATGATGGGAGCTGTAGTGTCAACAGCTGGAGGTCTAACAGGATTGAATACCCTTGTCTTGGAGAGCACATTCACACTACTGCTAAAACAACGTGTTGTCTAGTGGAACTTGAAAAAAGTTTTTAAAGTAATGTCATAACATTCAGCTCAGTAGAAATTCGGAGTAAAGATTAGTGATATGTGCTAATTAAAAAAGGATCCATGAGTTAATGGAATGTCTCTTCTCTGTGCCTATAGGGCTAAAGGGGCATACAGAAGGAGCAAATGTATTTGGTGTCTTTAACATGCAGTAGATTTCTATGCAGCAGCATGTGGAAGTACAATAATCAGCCATTTTAAAGGGATAGTAGCTATCATTTTTAACTCAGCTCTGATCATTCAATATAAGGAATGGTACTGCTGTGTGATGCTTTTATTGTTCAAAACTGTTTAATTATGATGCATTTAGATGCTGAAGTTGATCCCTCACGCCCCTTTTGCCGATCCTATGCCACCTCCCCTCAGATCTAAAGTCTGGTCTCTTGACCGGGCAGATCACAACGAGGGACAATCTTCATTCAGTCGATATAAGGAAAAACCTGCCCTCCTTGTCAAAGGAGGGTAGGTTTTTCCTAATACTAACTGAAGATTGTCCCTCGTTGTTATCTGCTGTCGGATCTCAGCCTGGTATGCTGATATTGGTTGAAGGGGTGGGAGGGCTACATTTCAGCATCTAAATACATTGTAACTAAACAGTTTTGAACAATAAGAGCATCACGCAGCAGTACCATTCCTTATATTGAACTATCTGAGCTGCATTTAAAATTATACTTTACTATACCTTTAAAGGAGACAATTATGAAAACTACAGATTAAATGGATAATTTTTAATAGAACACTAACGGCCCAGAAATTCCTAAAATCGTCTGTAGATATCACATCCAGGACTGACTGAATATGTTGCCTCCTGAATAAAAGTACAAGGGCAAAATTCATAGACACAGTCACAATTTGTAATTAGTGTCTGGGTTGTAAAATACCATACAATCAAGAAGATCTTTTATAACATCTTGCCAGGTACTAACCTGGTACTAACCCAGAAAAACAGTAATTGAGTCCTCTGTTTTAAATAACACTTACGCTAAATGTCAAGTTGCACTTTAAAAGAGCATATTGTAACAAAAGTTACAAAAGATATTGAGTCACCTCATTCTTGGTTGTCAAAGTACGCTATGACTCAAGTTGTTCACCATGATGTATTACTTCCCAAGAAATGTGTGCTACGGCAAAGAGCAGAGATGAGAGGGACAGACAGACCAATGAACATACCTGGGGACTTTTTATGCTGGCATCTCCGGAGGGGGAGGCATGTGGTGCCATTCAGGGAGACAAATTACATGATTTAAGTCAAAGGGGCAGGGCTTAATCATGACTGGGGGCAGGGCTTCAGAAAGTTGTAAAATTATAGGCAATAGGCTGGGGAAGGAGGAGAAATGGGAGGGGAGTGGGTGGAACTGATAGGGAAGGAGCACCAATGGGCAGAGTTTCTTAAGAAACTGCCCACACCCCAGGGAATCAGACTCTGCCCCAGCGACCCGGTAATGCAGAGTCAAAACCGGAGTCTCCAGGGCAAATCCGGAGAGTTTCCAGCTATGCCATTGAATGGGATAGACATAAGAACAAGAAGATATGAAAGTTGACAGAGAAAACTACATTCACAGCAAGTAATATAGCAGCACTGTAGAGAAATATATGTTACATGAAACCAGTAGTGCAATGCTCCATTCCATAGACCAGCTGGGCAATACACTTACAGGAGACCAGTGGGGTAATATATCTACATAAGAACAGCAGAGTATTGCCAGTGCTGTATCTTGGCCTAAGCCAACTAGGCCTAGGCCTAGGGTGGCATAAAAAGCCCCTCCGCCCGAAAATTGGACTGCGCATGCACATCACACTTATGCGCACGTACGGAGCGTGCACCCTAACACTACTTGCCCACTGTGAGTACTAGTTGGAGTCCTCCTCCAGCAGTGAGCATAGCGTGTGGACGCCAGCCCTAAGCCAGACTCATTAGTGCCAGAGAGGTACCGTACTGCGTTGGATACGTCTCTGATGCTACCCTACTTATATATTTACTAGCAATTTGGGACAGAGTTGCCCGTCATGTTATGCAGGGAATGTTTGTTTTTTTTTAATAAATGTTATGATAGTAAAATATAGCGTAGGGTGTACGTGTCAGAAAGGTACACACAGTGATACACAGATACATGTGCAAACACACACATATACAGGGGGACACACAGTGATAGAGAAGCATGCAACACACATACATACACACACACACACACATGTACTGACATACACAAACAGTGACACACAGATGCAAATCAGAACATACATGCATACAGTGTGAGCAGTGTAAGCAACATACCTCCCAACATTTCAAATAGCCAAAGAGGGACACTTGTGTTTTAGGTGGTGTTACTGGGGGCGTGGCTGATGGTGTATTTTAGAGAATTTTTCACTCTTTGAGTGCCAGGGGGTAAGCAATGCATTGCATGCCCCTCTGGCATTGAGATGGTTAAGTTACTCTTTCTTTAAGTGAATGATTTAGAAGAAGATGAAAGTACTTTTTTACACAGACTAATTTAACAGATATATACAGAAGTTTATACCCACATTACTGTGTGTTTTATTGATGTGGAGCAATCTGATACACTTGTATATACACCACACAGTGTGATCTCCTAAATAGAGGAGCAGAGGGATTTGGGTCTCAGACAGGGACTGTCCCTCCTATACTGTATAGTACCAGTCCTTATACACAGACTGTACACTATACAATGCCAGAACATATATAAATAGTTTGTCATACATGCTATACAGTGAGCTATGTGCAGCATGGAGATGATTGCAGGAACTGGCACCTCTACTTACAGACAGACTGACAAACAATCCTCTTTCTCTCTCTTTGTGCAATATATAAATACAGTTACACCTATATTTCTGTTACTTACCAGCTCAGCTGAAGCCCTGCTCTGCACTGCCTGATCATGTCTCTGCCGTTGTTCCACTTTACCAGCTTCTCTGTACAAGTCAGCTCCCCAGCATCCTGCCTGCTGATTGTTTAGAAATCAGCTCACTTGTAGTAATTGGCAGGGCTGCGCAGGGTCACAGACAGGGAATGAAGAAGCTGCATAATACAGATTGGACCAGGGCCTTCCAGCTGTAGCTTGAACATAGTTCCCATCATCCTCAGCTGCTCAGCGTGTGTGTATGTGTGTCTCTGTATGAGTGTATGGATGTGTCTGCCAGTGTGTGGGGGCATGTGTGTGTGTCTGTGGTGTAGGAGTGAGTGGAAGCCATTTTTTTTCAGCATTAGATAGTGGTGGGTGGGCTGGATAGTGGGGGCGGGCCAAAAATCACACCCCCATTGAATCACCCAATGAGAGCAGTAATCCTCTTTACTGCCACCCCTGGGTGTGTTTTGCCAGGCACAAAGTCTTCTTTTATATATAGATATATATATATTTTTTGGTACAATGTTTTATGGACACAACAATCTGAGTGTGCTTATAAGTTTGAAGTGAAACATTACACATTATAATTACTATTGGAGACTTTTGGAGCACAGTAATATGTATCTTCCTACTTCTTCTAAATATTGTTGACATCATCTTTAGCTATAGGATCACTCTATGTGCTTATGATTACATTAGATCAATAGTTATTAGTGTTGGGATCCTGTCAATATGTATTTACTTACACTAACTTTAGGTTGATGTTCTTAATACAGAAAGTTTATTGAAATTACTTATCTTTGTGTAATAATGTTTGCAGTCCTAAAGCTGCACATTCACCATCAGCTGCCTGCCTCTAAGTGGCAAAGGAAATCAAGTCAACAGTAAATTCCCAGTATTCACAAAACAGTTTGTCCTGATCCAGCACCGGTAGCTCCATTAAAGAGGTCGGGTCACTTGATCCAAGCTGTTTTCTTTACCGTAATCCTAAAAGTTCTTCCCAGCCAAGAGCCTCACGTGCAGTGAACAATGCAAGTTTAACGCTTTAAGGACCAGAGGGGTGCGCAACGCATGGCAAAGTAATGTGTTGCACACCTCTCTAACCCTATGTATGAGAGAAGTCAGAATGAAAATACAGTCATTCATACACTTAAGGTGTTTCGGCTTCATCAGGGGCAGAGGCGTAACTAGAACAGTCCGGGCCCTGGTGCAAGAAGTGCCATGGGCCCCCCATCCCCCAAACACATTGGCCCCCGGGCCCTCCACAATGCCTCCATTTCCTACCTCCCAATCCCTGGTGGTCCAGTGGAGTGGCAGGAGAGACTGGCTGGCGCGACGTGTTCCCTCGCTGTCCTCTTCTGTAATGCAGAGCGCTGGGAGATGATGTCATCTCCCAGCGCTCTGCATTACTAGAGCACTGGAGGGAGATTGCAGGCGGCAGGAGGAGGGGTTCGCAGGGGGCAGCCAGGCCCCTGGAGTGACGGGCCCGTTCGCGGTTGCGACCCCTATAGTTACACCACTGATCAGGGGCATCCTCTAATACTTTTTTCTGTAATTTTCTGCCTGCCTGCTTGAGGCTACGGAGTTCTACCCCTAGTGGGAGAACCTTATTCCAACCCAAAAAAATGAATAGCGGTAAAATATACTACTATCTCTGCTGCCTAAAAAGACTGGAGTTAATGTTCTAATGGAGTGTTTTCCCTCTAATCACCCCTTACAGAACATGGAGTGCTCAGCATTCTATACACACTGTTGTGTCTCCATATTTGGATCCCTTAGACCCCATACCTGATTTCTAAGGAATCCCCCTGGAGCTGAGCCATAAGCCAGACAGCCTCCTCATGCAGCATCTGCTTTTTGCCTAAAGGTCTCCATGTAGCTTTCAATAAACTGGATTAAATCTGTTCTTTGCTGCCAGCAGTTCTTTACCGAGTACTTCACTTCTTAAGGTTAATCTATGGAAGTATTAACCCTTTAGATGCTACAGTATTCTACAATACTTTGAAGAAGGGGTTAACGCAGAGAGCATTCTTGGGTAAATGAGTGAGCCGCTACACTGTCTTTCTGTGTGATGCAGGGATAGGCACTAGCCAGATAATTTTGGAAGAAGTTGGACATACGACAGAAAGTAACATCTAGCAATCAGTTGGCATGAAATAACAGTTATAAGGCAGCTTACTGAAAGCCAAGGAGGGGACCTATATGGCCGACAGCAACATTTGCAGAAGAAGGATGTCTGGCTTATGGCTCAGCTCCAGGGGATCTCTCAGAAGACATAATGCCTAAGAGTTTCACATAAGAAGATACTCCAATTATACAAAATGCTGGACACTCTCTATGTTGTGAATAAGGGTTACTGTTTGTCTTGATGAATTTATCTATTTAAATTACATATATATTGTGCTTCTGTTTTCCAACTAGTGCAATGGTTTTAGAGATGTTTGGATTAGTAGTTGCAAACTCTTTAACCTAAGCAGTGCTGAGTTATCTTACCTATGTGACACAGCCTGTATAATTGCTTACTCACCTGTCCTGAAATCATTTCCCCCTCCTCACTCCTCCCTCTGAGGCTGCCAGAACTACAAGCTTCCACCAAAGGGGTGGAATTAATTAATGGCTAGGAATAATCATGCAAATCCCCCAAAATGAATATTCCCATTTGGATATATATTGGATATATTCCCATTGGGATATATGATACCAAATGTGCTGGTTTGAACACACTGGGGTAAACTATTTTCCTTTGCACTAGCTCCCAAGTCAAAAGACAGTTTAAGACACAGCAGGAAATGAGGAGTGAAAGGGAAACTGCTTTCACTAACCTGCTGAAAAGCACCACATGCAATTTATTATAAGTGAAAACTTTTACTTATATAACCGCAAATGATTCTACATGGTCTTTCACATAAGAGCTAGTTGGTATAAGACTAGAATAAAGACAAGGGTGTACCACACAGAGCAGTATGTTATCCAGTGCCCTGTGTGCATTTCTGTTGTTCTTAGTTGTTCTTAACCCCCTTGGATGCTTGAGAAGCAATGGAATTGAGACCATTCCAGAATACTTGGGGTTAAGTCCGTAGACTGAGAATCCACAACAGAAGCAGATTGTATTTAGACTACAGTTGAGAATAGCATGGTTTTCTTTTTTATTATTTGCATGATTTTTTAATACATTTTTTTCTTGGGTCATCAGGAGGCCAAACTGCGTTAAGTCCAAGTCACTAATGTTGTTCTGGTTGAATACCAGCCATTGGATTATGACAACTGGAAACATTCCTGTGGTCTTTGACCTTGAAGAACCTCAGGCACTTCTTTTTGGATGGGACAAGCAAACGTTTACTGTTCATTATTCCCTGGTTCCTAATGAGGTCTGAATAGCACATGGCCATATACAGAAGGTAAAAAGTGGAATATGTCAGGGGCAAACCAGCAACACCATAGGGGGAAAAAAATAAAGTCCTTACTGGTTTAACCCTTTGAGTGCCAGAGGTATCTAACTCATTTCAACCTCTCTTGCATGCAAAGAGTTAATTTTTTTCCTTTTTCTTTTTTTTTCTTTTTTTTTTTACCCTTGACTGCTAGAGAGGTCTTCAACTCAATATGCTGAGACCTCGCTGGCATGTTAGGGGTTAAAAGTCACATTTAAATTATAAGGAAATTGGGGTATGTCTGTGTCCTCTACAGAGCATTTGGTTGCCTCATAATTACTTGATTTTGTACTTCTACATATTGCCCATAGCCTGCAAATAAAAAGATCTGAACCCAAATACAGCTCATGAACATTCATCAACCCATTGAGGCTGCTCTTCTAAGAAGCACTGGGGAGAGATACAATGAAGTTCATTAAGGGTCCAGACTGGTGATATTGTGGTGAACTGAACCTGCATCTTGTGATACACTGTAAGCTCTCATTGCCATCTTATCCCTGTTATAATGCCTCAGATATGCCTACCTTCCCCTGCTTTCTCTTTGCCTCTGTCAGATTTACAATGTTTCAGAGTCTACTTTACCAATGACTCATTTGCATATTAAAATCTGACTTAATGAGCCATTTTTGTATTCGTGAGGACATGTTTATATATTAATCTGCCTATTCACAATATGCTCAAAGCTCCGATAGCTGGTGATTTGCCTCCTGAGACTGTCAAATTGTGGATTTTACCAGAGCTCTCTATGTATCCTTAGAGTAAATGTATGGAGTTCAATTCACTGTATATTCCAGTTCTCTCCAATACACAGCTGTCATCCAGAGATTTAAATGGATCCTGTTGACAGCATCAAAAACAAAAAAATAGAGCATGTTTTGAATCTTGCATGCCAACATCAAGCACCATGTAAACCCCCAGCAGTTTTTTTTTTGTTTGGGTTTTTGGGGGCAATATTAACCCTCTGTCTTTCTCCCTGCCTTTACAGATCCGCTGGTAAAAACTCACTACACGTGTTGTGGAGCCCCAGTACCAGATCGACTGAAGTTGTGATCAACCACAAGATATCCAAGTAACATGAAGAAGTGATCTACACTCATAGGAACAGGAAGTAGTATTGTAGGCACAAACCATACATTGGGCAGTTTTAACTAATTTGGATCTGTTCTTCACATTGCTTGGATATCCCTTTCCCCAGTACATCTTCCCCCCTTCCCCCATGCATCCTCATCAGAGATGGATATAGACATTAATGGCGCGATGCAAGAAATGTTCGCATCAGATAAAGGCATTTTTTTGCGCAGATAGAATTTGCGCATATTCTAATCTAGGAAGCTAAATACCGAACGCTTCTTGAGTTGCTGTCACGTCCCTTGTGCTCGCTGCGGCGCACCTTTCCGGCGAAGGCTTCTTCCCCTCCCGTGACGCCTTCATGCTGCGGCTCTCCTCTCTTGCGGAGCTTGTTTCCTCCGCCTTTGTCTCCTGCCCCTTGCGGATTGCCTCTTCGGCGGCGGCTTGGTGTCTGCCGGGTCTCCTTCTCAGGCGGCTCTGCGCTTCCGGGTTTCGCCCGTGTTGTGGTCTCTGACGTCATCTTCCTGCCCCTATTTTAGGTGTCCATCTCTTTTGCCTGGTGCACTTTCACTAGTGTTCACTGCTGCCTAGGTCCCTGCTGGTTCTCTGCAGTTCAATCCTGTTCCTTGCAGTCTTGATTCCTGTGTGCTGATTGAGGCTTGTCTGACCACTCTTCTGGTTAGTCCATTTGTCCTATATTGACCTCCAGCTGCTGACCGGCTTGTCTGACCACTCTTCTGCCTAGTCCATTTGTCCAGTCTTGACCACCAGTTGCTGACTGGCTAGTCTGACCACTCTTCTGCCTAGTCCATTGTCCAGTCTAGGCCTCCAGTCGCTTACAGGCAAGTCTGACCATTCTTCCGCTGGCTTTTCCTTGCCTAGCTCCATCTTGCTCTAGGGGTCTTTGTTTTTTAGTCTGTTGGGGAGTTTCAGCTACCTAGTGGCCTACGCACCCCAGCACCGATCCCTAGTCACCGCCCTCCAGCCTTCGCTCCCCAGTGCAGGGGAGTTTGTACTGTCTGTGGTAGGTCATCCTGGTCTGGATCCCGGCTCAACTGGGGTTCAGACATCTGGCCTTGCGGCCAGCATCTTTACTCAGCCCTTGCTGCAGCAAGACCTAACTGCAAGCAGTCACCGCTCTCTAGCTCCGAACCCTAGCCCTCACTCCCTAGCACTCCCTCCCCTGCAGGTGTTAATCTGCACTTGTCGGTCCTGACAGTTGCGCATGAAAAATTCCATTTTATGACAACAGTACACAGACGTATAAATTCATTCGCAATAGCAGTTCTTGCATTAGGCGCATTCGCTATTCCACTCACACAGATTAGTTAATCTTAGCCATGCCCACAAAAAATAAATATAGGCAGCCGTTCGCTCATCTTGAATTTTCATGCGCAATTCAACAAAATCATGCGCAAACCTATTCCCTAGTGGTTTTCACACAGGAAATAGTGATTGCGCACGTTTCCTGCATCGCGCCATATATATCTGACACTATTCCCTAATCTCTCTGACCTGGTAAAATCCCGTACAAATATCTATGTTAGAGCAGGGACCCTAACCCAGTCACATAGAGATGGATACACTATTCCCACTTTTACATGGAAAAAACAGCATTTATTCATACCTCCCAAAATTTCAAATGGCCAAAAAGGGACACTTTTGATTTAGGTGGTAGTTTTGGGGATTTGGCTGGTGGGTAGGCATTACTGGGAATTTTTAGGTTATTGCATGACATATTGACACCTCTTTGGGTACCTGAATAAATTAGTTAGAACAGGACCATAGTATTTTATTTACACATACACTGAAGTCTATACAAACATTAATGTGAGTTTTATTGCTGTGGTGCAATGTGATACACTTATATACATACAACACAGTCCGATCTCCTTTGGGACAATTGAAAGGTATGTTTATTTCTCTTTATGCCCATTAAGAACCTCCAAAGAATTCAGATTCACCATTTAAAGGGATAGTAATACTTAATATGTAAAAAAAATATATGTTGTAGGGTTTATCCCCCTGAGTAAAACAAGAGTACTCCCACTGATGAAAGGTGTTTCATTCAAAAGTTATTAATTTTCAAAGTTGAATTTTTTTAGGTGCAATATCACAGTGGCCTGAAATTGTACAGTGGCGCTGTTGCTACATGATCCTATGGACAGCTCTGGTCCCGGGACCATAAATCTCCACTCAGGCCACTGTTATATTGCACCTAAAAAAATTCAACTTTAAAAATTAATAACTTTTGAATGAAACACCTTTCAGCAGTGGGGGTACTCTTGTTTTACTCAGGGGGATAAACCCTACAACATATTTTTTTTTACATTTTAAGTATTACTATCCCTTTAAGGACCAGAGGATTGTTCAACGCAATGAGAAGTAATGTGCTGTGCATCTCTCTGGTCTTCACCACATTAAACAAAAACAGAAATATGTATACTGTTAATTCCCTCAACACTAGAGTAACACCTCAACAAGATTATGCCAAAAAATTGGCAAATTCCTAAAAAAAAAAAAGTACTTAACTTCTTTTGATGCTATTGAGTTCCCTAATGTGATATATTAGAAGCTTTTCTCAAGGAATTCTTGGGAATAAAGGACCAGGCTTACATCCCAGGCACCCCAGGTAAGACATTCTAGGCATCCTTAGCTCCACCCATGGCTACACCCCCCACTCCTCAAATGATCCCTCCCCCAGTCCAATCCACTGTTCCCTGGCACAGAAAATCCCCTTGGACTTTAACAAGCAAAAACAAAAAAAGTTTTAACCCCTTGGTTGCTAGAGTGATATCCAACTCATTTCTCTGCAGAGTTGAGCAACTCTGTAGTATCTAAGGGGTTAAATAATAGCCTATAAAAGGGTATATTGAGATTGCTTTGGCCACACCCACAATTCAGTATGTGGGTGCAGCTAGCGCAGCTGAATGACCCTTTAAAATTTGGAGCTCTAGACAGTTGTGTTTTCGGGCAGCGGCTGTGACCATAACCTATTTTATTTATGGCATTTGGGAGGTTTCGCAATAGTTATGTCATATTTATTATGATGAAACACCACGTTTATGAATTGCTGACTGAGAAAATTTGCAGTTTTTTTGCACATACGCATCTATAACTTATCATATATTCTTCTATTAACTCCTTGAGCACCAGAGGTTTGTGCAATGCATTACGAAGCACTGAGCTGCAGAACCTTTTGGTCCTCAAGGGATTCAGGATAGCTTATGTCTATTAACAATAAAACAATAAACACTAGTCCTTAAAGGAGCAGTAAACTTCTTGATGAAAATGAATATTGCAGGGCTTCACTTGTTGAGTAAAATAAGGATACTCCCTCTGCTGGGACGTTCATTATTCTAGAATTATTGCAGTTTAGTTAATTTATTTATTTATTTATTTATTTTTTTGGGGGGGAAGCTTTACAGTAGCAGCGCCCTCTAGTTGCAAGTTTTTAATTAGTTATTCTCTTGCATTCTATGCAGTGGGATAACTACAGGGGTCGCAGGGGTCGCATCTGCGGCCGGGTCCCCCTCCGCCTGGCACCCGCAATCTCCCTCCGGTGCCCTAGTAATGCAGAGCGCTGGGAGATGACATCATCTCCCAGCGCTCTGCATTACTAAGAGGACCGCCCGGGAGCTCCAGGGAGGTAGGTGATGAGGGCATTGTTTAGATTAAGGGGCATTGTAGAGGGGGTCAGTGTGGTCGAGGGGGGCCATGACACTTCTTGCACCATGGCCCGGAGGCTTCTAGTTACGCCTCTGATTCTGTGGTAGAGGTGAGTCACTGGCCAACTGTTTTCCATAGAATGTAATAGTAAAGAGTCACTTCCTGGCATTTATAACTTTAAGGAATTAATAATTCTTTTATTTACTTCCCGACAGCTCCAACTGACAAAACAGGGCGTGACCTTGTTTTACTCATCAGGAAGAGCCATGAATAAAATAGGTTTTCATGAAAAAGATCACTTCCGCTTTAAAGTGATAGTAATGTTTCACAAAAACAGCAGCTCCAATTAATCTTCATAGTATTTGAGCCATGGAGAGTGTTGCAGGGGAATAAGCCCCCCTACAACTTTTATATGATGTATATACTTTCTACCCATAACCCTACTGTATTCTGCATATAACTATTGTTGCATGGCACACAAAGGGTTACTGTATACATTTATTCTTATAGTCATGGCAGAGAATGCTAGAACATATTCTTACTTTATCTGAACAGACTTTTTGTCATATAACCGTCTGCCCTAACTGATAATCGCCACACATCTCCTATAGCTCCTAGAAAAGGAAGCAGACGGTTAGACATTTGTCCTTTTTACCACGGGCCTCTACACAACAGAAATATACCGTTAGCTACTTCTACCTAAGACCCTAGCAACAGGTCCAATAGCCAATTGTTATATCCATCCCCAAATATGGTCTTTCCGTGCACAGGCCAAATGCATGCTTCTCACCCCCTTGGCTCATGCTAAGAGAAAAGGTATATATTGAGTGACAGGATCCCTATAAGTCAGTAGCAGACAGATCAGGTCACCTGACACTCTCATTGACTGAGGCTGACTGGTATGTGAATTTTCTATTATGGCAAGCAATAATTTGCAATTACCTCACACTCTGCTAGTTGGATTTTGTAATGTAATGTAACTTGTTTTATTGTGTTATTGCTAAGCTTTTCACCTGCTTGACATCATTTAGATAGCCAATAAACATTTGCATAATACATATATAGACTCTGTAATCCTTTTTATTGTCCTTATATTACTTGTATAAGGCCAGTCTACAGAAATAACTTTGAGATATTACGCACCCATATTTAGAATAGGGAATAATTATATCTCATAACATTCTCTGGGACAAGAGGAAGAACTCACACTTAGCGCTAGTTTAGCACTATTGTAATCCTCTGTCGCAAGAGTGTTGTTTCATTACTGTGAGAGCTGTAGTTCAAGAGTAATTGAATGATAAAGTTCCCCCCTCCCGCCCCTTTACCTAGTGTAAGCCCCCACTCCTCAGATGTGGAATCCAGTCCATAGACCAGACAGCTCACATCAAGGGTCAATATTCTACTGTGAGAACAATGAAAGCCCTGCCCCCCTTGACAGGTTTTTCAGCTTTTTCCCTTATGTTAATTGAAGATTGTCCCTCTCTGCAGTCTACCTGGACACTCCCTGCTGCTCTGAGGTGAGCAGTGTTACATCAGTAAAAGGGGCGGGAGGGGGATACTTAGTCATTCAATTACTCTTGAACTACAACTCTGAGAGTATTGAAATAACACTCTCCAAGGCCCAAATGCTATGAAGATTAATTGGGGCTGCTTTTATTTTGAAACATTACTATCCCTTTAAAGGGTTAAAAAAGGTTAGTTTTGAGTTATAATAACTTTTGAATGAAATAATCCAGCAGTCTGAGTACGCTTGCTCTACCCAGTAGGTAAAGATCTATAGCAGTGATTCTCAACTCCTGTCCTCAGGTCCCACTAACAGGCCAGGACTTAGGGATTTCTCTGCTAGAGCACAGGTGTGGTGATCAGAGGCTAATTCACATTGATTAACTCACCTGTGCGCTAACAAGGAAATAATCAAATCCTGGCCTGTTAGTGGGTCCTGAGGACTGGAGTTGAGAACCACTGATCTATAGCAAAACATTTTACTTCTCCATTAAGTTAACTCTAGTTTTGGCTTTCTTTAATGTATTCCATCCATGGTAAAATTGGATCAGAGCCATTTTAGTAAAAGTAATCTAATGTTACTTGATTATTTTTGTATTTCTCCCAGATTATTGGGGTTTATTTTTCCAAAATGTATGTCTCTTGTTTAGGAAAGCAGCCTTTACATGTATATTATATGTATACTAGTATAAGAGCCCGTGTATACGGGCTAAAGTGCCACCCAGCAGCCTCATCTGCTGCCCCAGAGCCAGGAGCAGAGACAGACAGTGAGCCGTCTGGAGCTCCCCGCTCTGGATCAGCACATTCAGCCAGTCAATACTGCCCATGACTGCATCGTTCCAGCAGTCTCTACTGCCCATGACTGCATCATTCTGGCAGTCTCTACTGTGCATGTGCGGTTACACACACAGGGAGCTTCGCAGGCTATCGCTTTACGTTATTTAGATATATACACTGACTTTAACCCCTTGAATGCTTGAGACATCTTCTACATCAGTGTTTCTCAATTCCTGCCCTCAGGACCCACTAACAGGCCAGGATTTAGGGATTTCTCTGCTAGAGCACAGGTGTGGTGATCAGAGGCTCATTCACATTGATAGCTATATTGAGGGGGTTTTTCGCCTTCTTTTGGATCAACGATGGTAAACAGGAATAGGAAAAGGGTTGAACTAGATGGACGCAAGTCTTTTTTCGACCCAAATTACTATGTTATTATGTTACTATGATTAACTCACCTGTGCTCTAACAAGGAAATCATCAAATCCTGGCCTGTTAGTGGGTCCTGAGGACAGGAGTTGAGAAACACTGTTCTACATGGTACGTCACATAATCCAAGGTGTTAACTATATGAGTGCCAGAGAGATTTTCAGTGTATTGTGTTAAAGGTAGGCTGACCAGATCTCATCTTTAACCGGGGACACATAGGAAATAGCCATTTTGCAGTACTTCACTGAAATCAATGCACTCCTCAAGCATGCATTTCTCCTATACGTCCACGGTTAAAGGTGAGGTCTGGTCAGCCTAGTTAAAGGGGAACTACCCTGGCAATAAATCCCTGTTAATTTGTTTATCAGAAGGATGTATCTTGACAGGTGTCAATCTTGCGACAGATATGACTGTATATTTATATTTTTAATTTTATTTTTGCATTTTAATTTTGCTGTAGCTTGTAAATGTACAGAGACATTTTACTATCTTGAGAATGTTTTCCTGGCCCTGGAATTATTGGTGGGACTCTTTCTATGGCTCTCACCAGCTATGCCCATTGTCCATTAGTAAAGTATCAGTGTTCCATTATAGACTACTAGTGTAAAAGCCCGTGTACACAGGCCAAGGTCTGGGTAATGTTAAGCGGCCGCTACCTCACTGCTCCACGCGATGCAGTCTTGCGTCACCTCACTCACGCGATGCAATAATGCGCAGTAGAGACTGTCCGAAAGCGGGCATTCTTTACTGCGCATGACTGCACCATGACAAACATCCTAGTGAATTATTATATAGGATAAATGTAGTAAAGACTGACATATAACTGACCACTGTATGGGTGACTGATTAACAATTTGTCACTTATTCCAAGGATATACTTCCCCTTTCCAGGAAATCTGCCTCTTCAATAGCTATTTATTAAGACAACTGTACAAGTTAAATAAATATGGGACCACTAATGAGGCTGGACTAATAAATATTCTATGTATCCTCATCAATACAACTACCTTCTGATTCCTCTGTGACTAGACTGGTTGGGGCCTTTAACCCTTTGAGTGCCAGAAAAGTATCCAGCGCATTGTGACACCCCTCTGGCAATCAAAGGGTTAGCTCAGGCCTCCATCCATTCCAGAAATCACAACTCTAACATCTCAGTCTCCAGAGTTCAGATCCATGTGTTTTTCAGAACCTTTTCTTGACCATCTCCTGCTGCAGTCCCTCTCCTGGTGCAAAATCAGGTTAAAGCTATCAACTCCCCTGTTCTTCCTAACATCTCATATCTCATCTCTTGCTCTCAGCTGAAGGTTGTTAATATTTCTTGTATATCACTAAAACGTTCTCTATTCTCATACCCTACACGGTTATTGTCCCATGGCTATGGAATACTATATCAGAGGTAGCCAACGCTGGTCATCAAGAGCTACCGACAGTGCATGTTTTCAGGAGGACTCAACTTGAGCACAGGTGGGTCAGTCAGTGGCTCAGTCACTTTAATTAATCAACCTGTGTTGAAACAGAGAAATCCTGTTGGTAGATCTTGAGGAACAGGGTTGGCTACCCCTGTACTATATCCATTACCTTTCAATATCTGTGAAGCACCTTCTGTCACAATCTTCAAGACCTACCTCAGACATTGCTCTTAAGGCAGGCTTGGGCAACCAGCATCCTCTTGCTGCTGTACGACTACAGATCTCTCCATCCTTTAACCCTCTGAGTGCCAGAGGGGTATGCAATGCGTTGTGTACCCCTCTGGCACTCAAAGGGTTAACAGTCATTGTTAGCACTACTGTCAATCTGAATGACTTGCAGCCAGGCCCTACAGATTACATTTAGTGGTCTATAAATGCTACCAACCAACTGTGCATGGAATTCCGAATCCAAAGTACTAATCCTGGAGAAAATTTTCAGAATGGTTGGAGCCAAGTGGTGGAAATGATGTAAGAGGAAGGAATGACAAATGAGAAGTAATGATTTTAAGATATTATCTTTACTCATTGATTATTCCATTTTATTTGGAAGATTGAAAGAATTAGTTCAGGAGGCTCAAGCCCCAGGTCTCATATATAAAGCCACTTTAAGTCTTACTGCCCACCTGGGGCATATAATGAAGTAATACTGTGCTGACCTTCTCACTAATGCTAAAAGTGTGATGGTCTGAGAAACACGCTCATAATTGATTAGGAGGGCCTAAGGCACAGTGCTTTTTGTGAAAGTAACAACGTCCTGTACTCTATTAGCTTCTTCGGTAGGGTTGAGTCTCCATTTTCTCATTTTGGCTGAAGAACCTTGCCAGGGAAGGGCATCAAAATTCAACTTGGCAGGTGAGAATGGAGGCGCTCCACAGTTCTACACGGAGAATTGATTGGGTGATGAATTACCACTGCCCAGTCTAGATGACTGCAGGTAATATTATCTTAATAATTGAATACTCCCCTATACTATAGGTGATCATTGTAATATTTAGATATTTGTTAGTGATAATCTATTGATTGTGTTAATACATTGATTTTATTTGCATTTGAGTGTGTTGGTTCAGGATAATGGCATTGTTTCAACTTATAAAATGTATTTTTATATTGTCGGGACTCCTGTTTTTTGTTGACCTAGCAGCCTTACACGGGCATTCCAGCAATACCTTCTGTTTTTAGGGCATTTATATTAATAGTGATCACCTAAAGGTATAGGCATTCTTGGGAACTCTCCAGAACTGACCTGGAGACTCCGTTTTTTTATATTTATTGGGTTTCTTGGGGACAGATTCTTGGGTCTTGGTGTGTTCCCTTGTAACTCTGCCCACTTTACTGCCAGTTCTGTTCACCCTCCACCTTGTTCTTTCCTCTCTCCTCTCATTTTAAGGGAAAGCCCACCTCCCCTCCTCTCAATCCTATGTACCCCAATCAATCATCACCCACTTTATGATGAGAATCACATCTTTTGGACCCTCCCACCCACAGAACTTATTGAACCTCTAGAGGTTTGAGACAAGAAGGTTCACAGATACAGGTGAAGATAATCTATTATTACACTTTGTACATATTTATATTGTGCTCAATTATTTATTTATGCCGTACTGGTTGAAAAGCCCGTGTACACGGGCCACAGTGCCATCCAGCAACCTCGGTCGGTGGCCGGATCTTGTTCAGCGCTCTGCAGTCATGCGCAGTACTGACTGCCCGAATGTGCAGCGGCTGATAACGGAGCAGGTGCTCTGAATTCAGACTGTAGTCCTGTCTGTGCAACGTCGTCCCAGGAAGGTGCCCAGAGAGGAGTACGGTCTAAATTCGGAGAGCCCTGCTCTGTTATCAGCCACGGCGCGGGCTGTCTGTACTGCGCATGATTGCAGCGGGCGCAGCCATCTCTCCTGCGCATGACGGCTTCTGACAAACATACATAACGAATTATTATATAGGATAGTATACCTGGTTGACCCCAGAATGTCTCCAGTTTTCTTATGATAAAAGAGCCCTGTGTCTTGAGATAACTGGCTACGTTTTATAAGCAGGTTTGCAAGGAGCATTACACAAACGATATGTGTAATGTCATCCAGTATTGTCAGACAAGATCATAGGAGGTATTAAAAAAAAGGAATGGTACCTGCTTTATACTTCATCACTTGTGTGACACTAATTACAAGGCCAGCAGTTCACAGAAACCATCAGCTCTCATAATAGCTTCCATATATCAATGCAAACCTCTTTGTGGACCAATAAGAAATCTATCACTCGATGCAACACAGAGTTTTTAAAAATGTCAAAACCTGAACAAGTATATGTTTTTTCTTAACCCTTTGAGTGCCAGAGGGGTAAGCAACGAATTGTTCTGCAATGCATTGTGTACCCCTCTGACACTCATAGGGTTAACCCCCTGAGGACCAAAAAGGTGGCGTGAAACACAATGCTTTGCAATGCATTGTGCAACCCTCTGTTCCTCAAGAAATTAACCCTTCGAGTGCCAGAGAGGTATCCAACGCATTGCCACCCATAAGCAAAAAAATGCCACAAATCCTATCTCTCAAACCGCTATGGTTTGCGGTATGATAAAGGAACGTTATATAAAGAGTCATGATAACGGAACAGTATATAAAAGTGCATGATGACAGAACATTATATAAAAGTGCATGATAACGGAACAGTATATAAAAGTGCATGATGACAGAACATTATATAAAGAGTCATGATAACGGAACAGTATATAAAAGTGCATGATGACAGAACATTATATAAAGAGTCATGATAACGGAACAGTATATAAAAGTGCACGATGACAGAACATTATATAAAGAGTCATGATAACGGAACAGTATATAAAAGTGCATGATGACAGAACATTATATAAAACCACATGGTAACGGAGCAGTATATAAAAGTGCCTGATGACAGAACATTATATAAAAGTGCATGATGACAGAACATTATATAAAACCACATGGTAACGGAGCAGTATATAAAAGTGCATGATGACAGAACATTATATAAAACCACATGATAACGGAACAGTATATAAAAGTGCATGATGACAGAACATTATATAAAGAGTCATGATAACGGAACAGTATATAAAAGTGCATGATGACAGAACATTATATAAAGAGTCATGATAACGGAACAGTATATAAAAGTGCATGATGACAGAACATTATATAAAACCACATGATAACAGAACAGTATATAAAAGTGCATGATGTCAGAACATTATATAAAACCACATGATAACGGAACAGTATATAAAAGTGCACGATGACAGAACATTATATAAAACCACATGATAACAGAACAGTATATAAAAGTGCATGATGACAGAACATTATATAAAACCACATGATAACGGAACAGTATATAAAAGTGCACGATGACAGAACATTATATAAAACCACATGATAACGGAACAGTATATAAAAGTGCATGATGACAGAACATTATATAAAGAGGCATGATAACGGAACAGTATATAAAAGTGCATGATGACAGAACATTATATAAAGAGTCATGATAACGGAACAGTATATAAAAGTGCATGATGACAGAACATTATATAAAAGTGCATGATAACGGAACAGTATATAAAAGTGCATGATGACAGAACATTATATAAAGAGTCATGATAACGGAACAGTATATAAAAGTGCATGATAGCGGAACATTATATAAAGAGTCATGATAACGGAACAGTATATAAAAGTGCATGATGACAGAACATTATATAAAACCACATGATAACGGAACAGTATATAAAAGTGCACGATGACAGAACATTATATAAAGAGTCATGATAACGGAACAGTATATAAAAGTGCATGATGACAGAACATTATATAAAACCACATGATTACGGAACAGTATATAAAAGCGCATGATGACAGAACATTATATAAAGAGTCATGATAACGGAACAATCCGCCCCTGCACAGGCCTCTCTCACCCCAAGATTTTGTCCTTTTGCCCTGAGACCTTGAGGTTTGCATCAAACTCCTGAGTCTCAGGGTCGAACCTGGAGAGTTCCCTGGTGTGCTCATGTAATGGTGTATTGCCCTGAACGTATAATACTCTGTTGGTGTAATGTTAAAGTGTATCAAGTACTTGTGCAATGTTGTCACATGACACCAGCAGAATATAACATGAGCAATGGAGACAGACACAAAAAAAAAACGTCTTGCAGAGAGACAAACAGGGGATGTGACAGGCGTGTGGCAAACTGAAATATATCAGAAAAAGATGGAATTATTGGCATCAGTAAGGGAATGAGTGAGTAGCAGCAAGAAGAGAGGAGAAAGCTTTAGAGTGAGACATGGATTTGTAACATGGAGAGACATCAGAATAGCCAAGTGTGATAGGTGGAAGAACAAAGGGAGTGGGAAACAAGGAGGCAGCAGCAAGAGAACGATAATGCTCATTAACCCTTTGAGTCCCAGAGGGGAACGTAACACATTGTGTTGCGTATCCCTCTGGGACTCAAAGGGTTAACTGGTTCCAGCAGAACCCAAGAAGACCTTAGGGGTGTTATAGTCATTTAAAAAAGGCATCAGGTGTGTCACAGAGTAAACTTCACGGATTGTGAGCTCATCTTCCATTGACATGATGTATTCGGCAGAGGATCTATGGTGACCATGTCATGTCAGTCAGTGAAACTCCAGTTCTGCTCCCCTGTTGGTCTGTCTGAACTCATATTATGCAGATACTTTATCAGCAGGTCTGCAGATAAGGCACTATCCAAATGATAGTTACCCCTTAGAAACCTACTTATTCCTAAAGGTGTAGTTCCCCTTTAAGACTGAATATACCAGGGTTGGGCTTGCAGGCCAGTTTAATGTGGCCCTGGGATCTGGCTGGCTGTACACAAACAACAGTTCTCCTCTGCTGAAAAAATATCACTTCTGGCTTTCTCTGCAGATGCTAGATTAGCAGGGCTGGGTTTCCCATTAGGCAGAGTAGGCAGCTGCCTAGGGCTCCAAATTTTGAAGAGTGCCTCAGCTGTGCTGGCCACACCCACAATCTGAATTGTGGGTGTGGCCAGAACAGTCCCTAACCAGTGTTATAAAACTTTATACCCCGGGCAATGATTTAACTTCTTGGATGCTGGCAAGATCGTCAATGTATTGAGGAGCAATGCATTGGAGATATCTTGAGTGTCCAAGGGGTAAACATTTTTTTGTTCCAGCTTGTTACAGGGCAAGAGTATTTTTGTGTCAGGAAACAGAGGATGGGGCTGGGGGTGGGGCCATGACAAAAGTGGAGTGTGGCCATGGGCGGAGCTTTGGGCACCTAGAGTGCCTTGCCTAGAGATACCTAGGCTGTAAATTCAGCCCAGTAGATTAGAATGATCCTTTCTACCACAAAACATAAGCTTGATACTATATATCATTCTAGCAGTACAGACAGAGCCAGGACTAACACATTGTCAGTGCAGCTGTGTAATCAAAAGCACAATGAAAACTAGATTTAACCTCTGTCATTTTCACTCACATATCAGAAAGGCAGATTACTGATGGGACAGGGGTGTTAGTCAGGGATTACATGTGTATGTTTGCATATCTACACCGTGCAATGTGCATGCAACCCACTGCATTCATTTTGGACATGAATGTGGCCCTCAGGCTAAAATAATTGCCCACCCGTAGTCTAGAGCTACAAAAATGGTGGAAGCTACAAAAATGGTGGAAGAGCTACAAAAATGGTGGAAGGTCTAAAGCATAGAACTTATCAAGAACGACTCAGAGATCTAAATATGTATAGTCTGGAGGAAAGAAGAGAAAGGGGGGACATGATTGAAACCTTTAAATATGTTAAAGGACTGAACAAGGTTCAGGAGGGAAGTGTGATTAATAAGAATCTGAATACAAGAACAAGGGGGCACAATCTGAGGCTAGTTGGAGGAAAAATCAAGAAAAACATTAGAAAATATTATTTCACTGAAAGAGTAGTAGAAACTTGGAACAAACTTCCAGCAGAGGTGGTTGATAAATCCACAGTAACACAGTTTAAACATGCCTGGGATAAACATGTATCTATCCTAAGATAACAATAAAGGAATACTAAAGGGCAGACTAGATGGACCAGGTGGTCTTTTTCTGCCGTCAATCTTCTATGTTTCTATGTTAGACTGTATCTGGACAACATTATTTCTGTTGTGGTACTAAAAATAAATAAAAAAGACACAATGTTATTCATTTTTTGATCAATTTTAAGATACCGCTATTTTTTCTGGTTTTCAGCCCAAATTACACTGGCGGAGAGAAGAAGAGGTGGGGGAGATTAGTTGGGTTCCGTGACCTGGAGGTTGCTGCACTTCCACATTAGACACTGTTGGTTCTGGGTGTGTCCGTAACTGCAGCACATCCTTGTGGGAACATTAATAAGCATGACTCATTCTGTCTGGGTTTGACCCTATCACAAAATTTATAGGAACAAGAAGGATCCAAGATCTGAGGGGTTAAATACTCCCACCCCTGGGGAAGGGAAATAAAATCCACAGAAAACAATAAGATGAGATGATGAGGCTGGAAAAGTTCTCATGGAAACTGAGCCCAAGCTCTGAAGACCTCTCTGCTTCCAATATTCTTGAAGGGCTGTTTTCTTTTCCTTAAAAAAGTAACATCTTTATACTGTTTATTTTTCCAAATGTTATGTGGAAATTGTGTTAACTTAATAAGCAGAAATTTTACTTGTGTAGCAAGAAAACCAGCACTCTGTATCCAAAGGTTTTTTGCTTTCACATAGAATGGTGATATTATTATATATACTGCTGATGTTGTACAAAGTGGAACGTGGGATGGGTCCGTCACTACAGAGGAGCTATAATAAGGCCTCATTCACATTGGCAACTTTAGTTCAGCATTTTCTAATACTGCGCTAATCACCAATGAATTGAACAAGTTAGACCTAATGTCTCTGAACACACTGGTGGTTGGTGTTACGCAGGATGCAGCCAAATGTATCTTTCTGCATATTTCTTGCATTTCATGCTGGGAAATTCAACAGAGCTGATCTGCATGGATTCCTATGGACCAAGATTGTCCAAGTTCAGTCCTCAAGGTTCACTGGCAGGCCAGGATTAAGCACAGGTGAGATAATCAGTGGATCATTCATTGTGACTGACTCACCTGTGCTGCCTGTTGATGTCCCTTGAGGACTGAACTTGGACCTGTTATGGTCAATCCTGCAGATCTTTCCACACTAGCGATACAGACATTGTGATGCACACGTAGGTATCAGCCAATGACATATGGCTATTGACCACAAGCACTGCCAGAGTCAACATACGTCATGTCTCTGCTATGCACTCTTAGTGACAGGATTGTTGCAGGAATACAGGGACTTCACAGACATGTAAACCGGGCATTTTTAACTGCGCTGCATCCCAAGTCAGTTTACATCTTCCAGTATGAACGAGACTTAACCCTCTGAGTGCCAGAGAGGTATTAAATACCTTTCTGACATTCAAAAAGATTAAGGATTAACAACCTGTGAAATCTAACTGTTGGCTGGCGGATAATGATAGGAATTATAGCTCAACAACTGCGGGTGAACAATAGGTTACACTTCTTAGCTATATAGTCCTATAAATATATCTATTAGAAGACAATGAATATAGGTCAGGTTTAGGCAACCTGAGGCCCTCCAGTCACTGAGGACTACAATTCCCATCATGAGCTGGAGGGCCACAAGTTACCCGCTCTTGACATAGGTTACAAAAAAAGTGGCAGTATCCTCTATAGAACCTATATGATACACTTCTAAATCCATCTCCCACAAAGAATCTAAAACCTACAATGTTTCCATTGCATTCCTAGAATTGCATGCACACTGCAAGCATATGCTAATGAAACCATATATATGCGCCTCTGTATGCTGTCTAGTGGGATTCTGGAAATGCAATGGAATCGGTGAAGGCTTTGCAATGCGTTGCGTACCCCTCTGGCACTCAAAGGGTTACTTCCTTGCCAGAGGAGGTTTTTCAGATCTGTTTCAGACATAGATATACAAACAAGTGTATTATACAAGTACTATTAAAGGGAAACATATTTTCCTGAGACATTGTTACTATTCTCACTCATGATCAAAAGACTGGAAGTTCACCAAAGCATGGAAGTTCTGAGAATGTTAACTCTGCTTGCCCTTCCCTGTGCTTTGTTTATTACATCATACATGATATGATAATTAATAGAAGCAAAACAAAGCACATCGAGGAGGAAAGTTTAACAGAGAATTTCCATTCTTTTCATTGAATATAAGTTTTGTCTTTTAATTGCAATGCTATTTATTTGAATGTTCAAGTGGGCTTAGAAAGATCTTGCTTGATTTATATATTTATCAATTTTTGCTTGAACTTTTTTAATTGAGCTTGATCGATTTTTCATTTGGATTGCTCAAAAGCACTTCACTTGATTGATTTTTTTTATCTTGTTCTCTGTTTTGATTGATTGATTAAAGGGATAGTAATACTTCGTTTTATCTTATTTTGTAGGCATTAAAAAAACATGAAGAATGATATGTCTTAATTGATAGATATTCACAAGCAAAGTTTCCCCTCCTGCCCCTTTTACCTAGTGTAAGCCATCTCTTCTCAGATGTGGAATGCAGTCCATAGACCAGACAGATAACAGCAGAGGACAATCTTCTTCCTATGAGAACAATGAAAGCCCTGCCCCCCTTGACAAGTTTTTCAGGTTTTTCCCTTATCTTAATTGAAGATTGTCCCTCTCTGCAATCTACCTGGACACGTCCCTTCTGGTCTGGCTGAGCAGTGTTACATCAGTAAAAGGGGCGGGAGGGGGATACTTTGTCATTGAATTGGACAACATCTGCAATGAGTTTGTATGTTCTCACTGTGTTTGCGTGGGTTTCCTCCGGGTACTCCGGTTTCCTCCCACACTCCAAAAACATACTGATAGGTGAATTTAGATTGTGAGCCCCAATGGGGACAGGGACCAATATGAGTGTAAAGCGCTGCGGAATCTGTGTGCGCTATATAAATAAAGGATTATTATTATTATTATTATTACTCTTGAACTACAACTCTGACAGAATTGAAATAACACTCTCCAAAGTCCAAATAGAATGATGATTAATTAGAGCTGCTTTTATTATGAAACATTACTATCTCTTTAAGCTTACACCATATTGAGCATAAAAGACTCAACTTCATTTGCACTCTTGTTTGAAAATTTGAAACTTGGATTGATTATAAGAGTCCTAAGTATATGGTCTTCATTATTCTCCTGCTTGAGGCTCACTCTTTAATTTTCACAACTTTTTGTTGGGCAAGGTCACGCATGTTGTGAGTGACTGATTGGTCTATGCTATACCTTATTTGAGAATAAGCTGGGGAACCAAAGTCAGCTTTGCACATGTAGGTCCAGCAATGCATTGAGAAGGAGAGTTCAAGTAATGCAATGATCAGTAGATGTCCAGAAAGGTATTGATAAGTAGAAGCCAAGCCATGCATGATAAGTAGAGGCCCAGCAATTCACTGATAAGGAGAGGTTGGCAATGCATTGAAAAGCAGTGGACCAGTAATGCACTGAGAGGCAGAGCTCCAGAAATGCATTGAGAATCAGAGGTACGACAGTGCTTAGATAAGTGGAGGTCCTGTGATGCATTTGTTAAAGAGAGGTGCAGCAATTCACTGAGAAGCAGCATTTTTTAAACAGAGATACAGCAATACATTCAGATGCAGAAGTCAAAAATGCATTGAGAAGCAGAGGTCAAGCAGAACATTGTGAAGCAGAGGTCTAGCAACTCATCGAGAAGCAGAGGTCCAGCATCAAATTGGTAAGCAGAGGTCCAGGACCACATTACTAAGCATAGTTCTAGCAATGTTTTGATAATCAGAGGTCTACCAATGTGTTAAATAAGCAGAGGTACAGCAATACACTGATAAGCAGAGGTCCAGAAATGCATTGGTAAGCAGAGGTCCAACAGTACATTGAGAAGCAGAGGTCTAACAATGCAAAGAGAAGCAGAGATCCAGCAGCAAATTCATAATCAGAGGTCCAGAAGCACAAGACTAAGTAGACGTGCAGCAATGCATTGATCAGCAGAGGTCAATACTAAAATGTAGGGGTCTTGTTAAGATTGAAGGGTAATCCAGACATGGACCCCTTGCTCTGAATGCCTAGGGGAATGTACCCAAAACGACAGAAACGTAGATTTGGGGTTAGCTGCTGTTTATGTGCAGGACTTGCCTGTCATTTTGGAACTGAGTTCCTTTTTGGGTGGGGTTAATCTAATATGTACTTAGAAATTCTCTTCTGAAATGGCACTAGAGAGCTAAAATGTGATGCTACAGGGCGGTGACTAGCCAAACAACAGGCCGCTTGTGCTTTTATCATCCTCAGAGCCTCTTCCATTTTGGTATGGTTTTTGAATACTCTTAGGGGGTCTATCTAAGAGTGACAGGTAATCCAGACGTGGACGCCTTGTTATCAGTGATGAGGCCCAATAAAGCCAAGAAGTACATCTGGCTTTGCTGGAGTTCCAGTGAAGAGGGCGTTTGCCCATCTTTTTAAAGGTGGACTGCCCTTTGGTTGGGGTTAGTCTAATATGCATATGAAAAATGTTCCTCTGTAATGGCAACAGACAACTAACACATGATGCTTCTGAGCAGAGACTAGCCATAGAACAAGGCATCAGGGCAGGCTGGCCTGGGAGGCAGGGGGGCCAGGATCGCTGGACCAATCACTCTTATGGGCTGGTGCACTTATCTTAATTAACCAGCACCTCTGGTCCTCAGGCAGTGGCATAAAGTGGGAGGACCCTTCATCTAACAGGACCCCATGCAAATAGATTTGCCCTTTTATAATTTTCTGTAATGAGTGGATAACCAGAGAGCGCCCCTGCCGCTATGCCCTCCAATTGACCTTGTACAGAAGAGCAGTTCCATTGGCTCCCTTTTTACAAGATACTTCTGGGTTGCGAAGAGGAAGTGTCTTGTAATGAGGGAGCCCATGGAACTGCTGCATTGCACCAGCTCCAAAGGAGGACATCGCGGCAGGGGTGTCCTCTGGTTATCCACTCACTACAGAAAATAAAAGGTAAAGGGGGAGGGAGGTCAGAGTCCTCTCTGGCACTCATAGATTGTAGACATATCTAACCCCTTGCATGCTAGAAAGGTAAATGCATTGGCGAACTATCTAGCATTGGCGCTTAAACTAACCAATTAAAGGGATAGTAATGTTTGTGCTACTCCCTGTCTTCTTTATGGGTTTTTTTAATATGTAGTGCTATATTTAATTACTTACAGTGTTTTAGTTTAAAAGCTATTCAAGCCAAAAGGATACCCGTCCCGCCCCTTCTGGCTGCCGCCCTTTAGATCTAAAATCCGGTAGTGGGACCGGACGGCTGCAGTGAGGGACAATCTTCAGTTAGTAAGTATAAGGAAAACCCTGTTCCCCTTGACGAAGGAGCACAAGATTTTCCTTTTGCTTATTGAAGATTGTCCCTTGCTGTGCTCCATCAGGACCAGACTGAGAGGCTGAGTGACACAGGGAAAAGGGCAGGAGGCGGATCACTGAAAGCAATTAAATATAGCGCTACATGTTAAAAAAAACTATAAAGAAGATTCGGAGCTGCACTTTAATAGAAGCATTGCTACCCTTAAATCAATGATTTTGGGGATCTTTATGTGTAATGCATCCCCTATAGCATACCTCCCAAGTGTCCCCCTTTAGGAGGGACAGTCCCTCTTTTAGACTCAAATCCCCCTGTCCCTCTTTCCCACCTTGATGTCCCTCTTTTTAGGAGATCACACTGAGTGTTGTGTATATAAGTGTATCATATTGCACTACAGCAATAAAACTCACATTATTGTTTGTTTAAAGTATATGTGTTTGTAGATTAGTCTGTGTAAATAAAATACTTTGGTCTTGTTATAAGTCATTTATTAGGTTACACAAGGAGGTATCAATAGGTCATGAAACAGCCTAAAAATTCTCTGTAATGCCCCGCCCACCAGCCACGCCCCCAGCAACACCCCCTAAAACAAAAGTGTCCCTCTTTCGCAATTGAAATGTTGGGAGGTGTGCTATAGTGCACTTGGTTAAGGTTTGCACCAGAAACTTATGAGCACAACAACTACAAGTTTTGCTGCTGGTGGAGTGAAATTTCCTTTTCCTTCCTTGTTATTCATTATTTGTTAACTGAATTTTTGATCCATTGAGTGCCAGGAAGGTAATCAACACAATATGTTGGATACTTCCCTGGCGCTCAAACGGTTAATGAATCCTGGCCTTCAAGGGTTTAGGAATCAATTTCCATGCAAGTTGCTTCGTGTGACACAAAATGGTTCCCTAACACTTTTTATTTAATGTGACTTTTTTTCTTTGTTTTTTTTTTGTGAAGGTATTTTACTGGGAAGAATACACTGAGATTGTCTCTTGTTTTCAAGTATGTCGTCAGAGGTGAAAGGCTGAGCTGACCTTGCCGGGACTAGAACCTGCGAACTTGTGGGTTGATAAGAGTCTACAGCTGGTACATTATCAAACAGAGCCATCACATCTTTCCAAGCGTTTCTCATTATTCAAAAGAAAGCTAAGTGTGGCTGGCTACAGATACATTTTCTGAGTTAGCCAGAAACATCTATCTCTTAAAGTACAAAACACACATTCCTATCTTGGAATGCTTCTCTCTGGCCAGGGTAATGGAGGGATGAGATTATGGAATCAACAAACACAGAAAAAGACAAAATAAAATACTTTGGCCCATATTTATAAATGGAAATTGGTGTTATTCTGGAGTAAACCAACTGCTCCACAGGTGACAAATAAAAATTCTTCTCTTGCATTTACAGGATTAAAAGCCATTTTTGTGTCCCCCATGGTACAGTTGGTTAACTCCAGAGTAACTCCAGTTTGCTTTTATAAAAAATGGGCCATTACACATAAACAATAAGTTGAGCAATTCTAGGGAAAGCCAGATGCACTATTGAGGAAAAATATGTCTCCAAAATGCATATTTATGTAACCCTTTGCATACCGGAGGGTTGCACGACTCATTTCGAAGTAATGCATTGGGTACCACTCTAGCATTCAAAAGGCTAAATGTGACTTTTAACCCACTGAATCGTAGAGAGGTCTAGAATGTTCTGAAGCAATGTGTTGCATGCCTCTAGCATTGAAGTGGTTAAAAGACCCATTTGTATGTATGTATGTATGTTTTTATTTATATAGCGTCAACCTGTGTACTTGGCACTTTACAGTTTACATTTAGTATAGAATGGGTACAGTAAGTGCAGTGATTAAGTTTGTATATAAACAATCATAATAGAAACATCAGGTGAGTATGGCCGAAGCTGGGAGTTGAAGCGTTGATTAATAAAGATCCACCTATTGGCACTTTGAGGAATTTAAGTGCAGTTATTTCCCTGGGAGAATGCGTGTTATAAATACTAATATAAAAAAATCACAAACATGCAAGTAAAAAATGATGTAGTTTTCTATTTAACACTGAATGTACTAGTAAAGGTTTACCTCCTAATTAGTACCTTCCTTCTCTCTTATCTTTCTAACAAAACTCAGGCATGTGTGGGTCTATGTCTACCAAGGGGCAGTTGAACCAGGCTTGGGGATCAGACATGTATGTAGGTATATGTAACTACATGTAGGCAGTGAATCCAGGCTGCTGGGGGAGATATGTCGCTACCATTGGGCAGAGGAGGGGGGGGGGGTCGGTGTATGTGGGGATCGGTGTGTGTGTGTGTGTGTGGGGGGGGGTTTAGACAGTGTATATGTGGATTTGTGTCTACCAGGGGGCAGTGGAACCAGACTGGAGTGTCGGATTACCAGAGGGATATGCAACCACCAGTGTCCACTAGATCCAGGCTTGGAGGGTCAGAGTATGTGGGGATTTGTAACTACCTTTGGGTTGATGAACAAGGATAGGGGGTAAAACATTGATAAGCAGATATCTAGCAATGCGCTGATAATACGGTTGCCACCCAGCCGGTATTTACCGGCAGGCCAGTAAAAAATTGGCTTCTGTCCAATGTTAAGTCTATGGAGGGAATGCCATGGCCGGTATTTTTTTGAAGAAAAGGTGGCAACCCTAGCTGATAAGCAGAGGTCTAGCAATACATTGATAAGCAGAGGTCTAGCAATGCATTAATAAGCAGAGGTCCAGCAATGTATTGATAAGCAGAGGTCCAGCAATACATTGATAAGCAGAGGTCTAGCAATGCATTAATAAGCAGAGGTCTAGCAATGCATTAATAAGCAGAGGTCCAGCAATGCATTGATAAGCAGAGGTCTAGCAATGCATTAATAAGCAGAGGTCCAGCAATGCATTGATGAGCAGTGGTCCAGCAATGCATTGATAAGGAGAGGTCCAGCACTGCATTTATAAAAACTACCTTTGGGTTAATGAACAAGGAGTAGGGGTAAGACAGTGTGTATCTGGTTATGTGACTACTAGTAGAAAGAGCTTACAACTGAACTGCCACTACACTAGTAATACCACAGCTTACAACTGAATTTAACCTACACTAATGATACCACAGAGCTTACAAATTAATCAAAGATACACTGGTGATAGTACAGAGCTAACAATTGGCATGGAGTTAAATTCTTAGTGTAGTTCCAATTCATTTGCAACACTATGGTATCACTAGTATAGTAGCTCCATTTCAATTGTAAGATCTATTAATGACTGGGGTCACACCCTTTCAATTGTAAGCTCGGTGATAGTACTAGTGTAGCCCCATTTCAATTGTGAATTCCATGACTAATCCCTAATGGAGCTCTATTTCAATTGATAGCTCTCTGGTATCACTAGTGTACCTCAATATCAATGTCAGCTCTGTGCTATCACTGCTATAGCACCATCCCAGTTAAAAGCCATTTATCACTAGCATCATGTCCTTGGAATCGTAAACTCTGTGCTACCACTAGTGTAAGTTCATTTTAATGTTAAGCTCTGTAGTATCACTAATTTAGCACAATTTCATTTGTACTCTCTGTGACATCGCTTGTCTTGTTTCACAGCATTAAAGCCAGTTATAAAATTAACAAAAAGTGGTGGGCCGTGGCTGTGGGCTGGAGTAATCGTGTAAATGGGCCACTTGATTGTATCCCCCCCCCCCAGGTCCAAAGTTGCAAGCCCTCCCCTGCAAGCCACTGTGATATTGTTCATCCTCAAAGCCTCTCACATTTTGGTATGTTTTTTAAAGTAGACATCCAGCAATGCACTGATAAGTAGAGGTCTAGAAATGCATTGATAAGCAGAGGTCTAGTAATGCATTGATAAGCAGTGGTCCAGCACGTCATTGAGAAGGAGTTTAGCAATGCATTGATATGCAGTGGACCAGCACGTCATTGAGAAGAAGTTTAGCAATGCATTGATGTGCAGAGCTTCAGCAATGCATTGAGAAGAAGTCCAGCAATGCATTGATAAGCAGAGGTCTAGCAATGCATTGATGAGCAGAGATAAGCAGAGGTCTAGCAATTCATTGATAAGCAGAGGTCTAGCAATGCATTGATGAGCAGAGATAAGCAGAGGTCTAGCAATGCATTGATAAGCAGAGGTCTAGCAATATATTGATAAGCAGAGGTCTAGCAATGCATTGATAAGCAGAGGTCCAGCAATGCACTGATAAGCAGAGGTCTAGCAATGTATTGATAAGCAAAGGTCTAGCAATGCATTGATGAGCAGAGATAAGCAGAGGTCTAGCAATGCATTGATAGGCAGAAGTCCAGCAGTGCATAGATAAGCGAGATAAACAGAGGTCCAGCAATGCATTGATAAGCAGAGGTCTAGCAATGCATTGATAAGCAGAGGTCTAGCAATATATTGATAAGCAAAGGTCTAGCAATGCATTGGTAAGCAGAGGTCCAGCAGGGCTTTGAGAAGAAGTCTAGCATTCCATTGATAAGCAGAGATCTAGCAATGCATTGATAAGAACTACCTTTGGGTTGATGAACAAGGAGAGGGTGTAAAACAGTGTGTATCTGGTTATGTGACTACTAGTAGAAAGAGCTTACAAATGAAATTCTGCTACACTAGTGATACCACAGCTTACAATTGAATTTAAGCTACACTAATGATACCACAGAGCTTACAAATGAATCAAAGATGCACTGGTGATACCACAGAGCTAACAACTGACATGGAGCTAAATTCTTAGTATAGTTCCAATTCAGTTGCAACGCTATGGTATCACTGGTATAGTAGCTCCATTTCAATTGTAAGAACTATTAATGACTGGGATCACACCCTTTCAATTGTAAGCTCGGTGATAGTACTAGTGTAGCCCCATTTCAAATGTGAATTCCTTGACTTATCGCTAATGTAGCTGTATTTTAATTGATAGCTCTGTGGTATCACTAGTGTACCTCAATATCAATGTCAGCTCTGAGCTATCACTGCTATAGCACCATCCCAGTTAAAAGCCATTTATCACTAGCATCATGTCCTTGGAATCGTAAGCTCTGTGCTACCACTAGTGTAAGTTCATTTTAAATTTAAGCTTTGTAGTATCACTAATTTAGCACAATTTCATTTGTACGCTCCATGACATCACTTGTCTTGTTTCACAGCATTAATGCCAGTTATAAAATTAACAAAACGTGGTGGGCCGTGGCCATGGGCTGGAGTAGAGTAATAGTGTAAATGGGCCACTTGATTGCACCCCCCCCCCCCAGGTCCAAAGTTGCAAGCCCTCCCCTGCAAGCCATTGTGATATTTTTCATCCTCAAAGCCTCTCACATTTTGGTATGTTTTTTAAAGTAGACATCCAGCAATGCACTGATAAGTAGAGGTCTAGAAATGCATTGATTAGCAGAGGTCTAGTAATGCATTGATAAGCAGCATTGGTAAGCAGAGGTCTAGCAATGAATTGATAAGCAGTGGTCCAGCACGTTATTGAGAAGACGTTTAGCAATGCACTAATATGCAGTGGTCCAGCACGTCATTGAGAAGTAGTTTAGCAATGCACTGATATGCAGAGCTTCAGCAATGCATTGAGAAGAAGTCCAGCAATGCACTGATAAGCAGAGGTCTAGCAATGCATTGATGAGTAGAGATAAGCAAAGGTCTAGCAATTCATTGATAAGCAGAGGTCTAGCAATGCATTGATGAGCAGAGATAAGCAGAGGTCTAGCAATGCATTGATAAGCAGAGATGAACAGAGATCCAGCAATGCATTGATAAGCAGAGGTCTAGCAATGCATTGATAAGCAGAGGTCTAGCAATATATTGATAAGCAGAGGTCTAGCAATGCATTGATAAGCAGAGGTCCAGCAATGCACTGATAAGCAGAAGTCTAGCAATGTATTGATTAGCAAAGGTCTAGCAATGCATTGGTAAGCAGAAGTCCAGCAGGGCTTTGAGAAGAAGTCTAGCATTCCATTGATAAGCAGAGATCTAGCAATGCATTGATAAGAACTACCTTTGGGTTGATGAACAAGGAGAGGGTGTAAAACAGTGTGTATCTGGTTATGTGACTACTAGTAGAAAGAGCTTACAAATGAAATTCTGCTACACTAGTGATACCACAGCTTACAATTGAATTTAAGCTACACTAATGATACCACAGAGCTTACAAATGAATCAAAGATGTACTGGTGATACCACAGAGCTAACAACTGACATGGAGCTAAATTCTTAGTATAGTTCCAATTCAGTTGTAACGCTATGGTATCACTAGTATAGTAGCTCCATTTCAATTGTAAGAACTATTAATGACTGGGATCACACCCTTTCAATTGTAAGCTCGGTGATAGTACTAGTGTAGCCCCATTTCAAATGTGAATTCTGTGACTAATCGCTAATGTAGCTGTATTTCAATTGATAGCTCTCTGGTATCACTAGTGTACCTCAATATCAATGTAAGCTCTGAGCTATCACTGCTATAGCACCATCCCAGTTAAAAGCCATTTATCACTAGCATCATGTCCTTGGAATCGTAAGCTCTGTGCTACCACTAGTGTAAGTTCATTTTAAATTTAAGCTCTGTAGTATCACTAATTTAGCACAATTTCATTTGTACTCTCCGTGACATCACTTGTCTTGTTTCACAGCATTAATGCCAGTTATAAAATTAACAAAACGTGGTGGGCTGTGGCCATGGGCTGGAGTAGAGTAATAGTGTAAATGGGCCACTTGATTGTATTCCCCCCCCCCCAGGTCCAAAGTTGCAAGCCCTCCCCTGCAAGCCATTGTGATATTATTCATCCTCAAAGCCTCTCACATTTTGGTATGTTTTTTAAAGTAGACATCCAGCAATGCACTGATAAGTAGAGGTCTAGAAATGCATTGATTAGCAGAGGTCTAGTAATGCATTGATAAGCAGTGGTCCAGCACGTCATTGAGAAGTAGTTTAGCAATGCACTGATATGCAGTGGACCAGCACCTCATTGAGAAGAAGTTTAGCAATGCACTGATATGCAGAGCTTCAGCAATGCATTGAGAAGAAGTCCAGCAATGCACTGATAAGCAGAGGTCTAGCAATGCATTGATGAGCAGAGATAAGCAGAGGTCTAGCAATGCATTGATGAGCAGAGATAAGCAGAGGTCTAGCAATTCATTGATAAGCAGAGGTCTAGCAATGCATTGATGAGCAGAGATAAGCAGAGGTCTAGCAATGCATTGATAAGCAGAGGTCTAGCAATGCATTGATAAGCAGAAGTCCAGCAATGCATTGATAAGCAGAGATAAGCAGAGGTCTAGCAATGCATTGATAAGCAGAGGTCTAGCAATGCATTGATAAGCAGAAGTCCAGCAATGCATTGATAAGCAGAGATGAACAGAGATCCAGCAATGCATTGATAAGCAGAGGTCTAGCAATGCATTGATAAGCAGAGGTCTAGCAATATATTGATAAGCAGAGGTCTAGCAATGCATTGATAAGCAGAGGTCCAGCAATGCACTGATAAGCAGAAGTCTAGCAATGTATTGATAAGCAAAGGTCTAGCAATGCATTGGTAAGCAGAAGTCCAGCAGGGCTTTGAGAAGAAGTCTAGCATTCCATTGATAAGCAGAGATCTAGCAATGCATTGATAAGAACTACCTTTGGGTTGATGAACAAGGAGAGGGGGTAAGACAGTGTGTAGCTGGTTATGTGACTACTAGTAGAAAGAGCTTACAAATGTAATGCTGCTACACTAGTGATACCACAGCTTACAATTGAATTTAAGCTACACTAATGATACCACAGAGCTTACAAATGAATGGAGCTAAATTCTTAATATAGTTCCAATTCAGTTGTAACGCTATGGTATCACTAGTATAGTAGCTCCATTTCAATTGTAAGAACTATAATGACTGGGATCACACCCTTTCAATTGTAAGCTCGGTGATAGTACTAGTGTAGCCCCATTTCAAATGTGAATTCCGTGACTTATCGCTAATGTAGCTCTATTTCAACTGATAGCTCTCTGGTATCACTAGTGTACCTCAATATCAATGTCAGCTCTGTGCTATCACTGCTATAGCACCATCCCAGTTAAAAGCCATTAATCACTAGCATCATGTCCTTGGAATCGTAAACTCTGTGCTACCTAGTGTAAGTCCAATTTAATGTTAAGCTCTGTAGTATCACTAATTTAGCACAATTTCATTTGTACGCTCTGTGACATCACTTGTCTTGTTTCACAGCATTAATGCCAGTTATAAAATTAACAAAAAGTGGTGGGCCGTGGCTGTGGGCTGGAGTAATCGTGTAAATGGGCCACTTGATTGTACCCCCCCCCCCCAGGTCCAAAGTTGCCAGTCTTCCCCTGCAAGCCATTGTGATTTTGTTCTAGAGGTCTAGAAATGCATTGATAAGCAGAGGTCTAGTAATGCATTGATAAGCAGAGATCTAGTAATGCAATGATATGCAGTGGTCCAGCACATCACTGAGAAGAAGTTTAGCAATACACTGATATGCAGTGGTCCAGCACATCACTGAGAAGAAGTTTAGCAATGCACTGATATGCAGAGCTTCAGCAATGCATTGAGAAGAAGTCCAGCAGTGCATTGATAAGCAGAGGTCATGCAATGCATTGATAAGCAGAGATAAGTAGAGGTCTAGCAATGCATTCATAAGCAGAGGTCCAGCAATGCATTAATAAGCAGAAATCTAGCAATGCATTGATAAGCAGATGACTAGCAATGTATTAATAAGCAGAGATCCAGCAATGCATTGATAAGCAGAGGTATAACAATGAATTAATAAGCAGAGGTCCAGCAATGCATTAATAAGCAGAGGTCTAGCAAGGCATTGATAAGAAGACATCCAGCACTGCATTGAAAAGAAGTCTAGCAATGCATTGATAAGAAGAGGTCCAGAAATGAATTGATAAGCAGAGGTCAAGCATGGCATTGAGATGAAGTCTAGAAATGCATTGATAAGCAGAGGTCAAGCATGGCACTGAGAAGAAGATTAGCAATACATTGATAAGCAGAGGTCTAGTAATGCATTATTAAGCACAGGTCCAGCAATGCATTGATAAGAAGAGGTCTAGGAATGCATTGATAAGAAGGGGTCTAAGAATGCATTATTAAGCACAGGTCCAGCAATGCATTGATAAGAAGAGGTCTAGGAATGTATTGATAAGAAGAGGTCTAGGAATGCATTATTCAGCACAGCAATGCATAGATAAGAAGAGGTCTAGGAATGCATTGATAAGAAGGGGTCTAGCAATGCATTATTAAGCACAGGTCCAGCAATGCACTGATAAGCAGAGGTCTAGCAATTCATTGATAAGGAGAGGTCCAGCAATGCATTGATAAGGGGAGGTGTAGCAATGCATTAATATGCAGAGGTTCAGCAATGCATTGGTAAGCAGAGGTCTAGAAGCAGAGGCACATCATTCATTTTATTGCAATTCTGGATATTCTGGCAGTAGAAAAGTTAAAATAATTGTAACCACAAGTGGGTGAGATGAGAGTATCAAATGTATTTTGAGAATACACTTTATTTCTTTATGTGCCCAAGTTCTCTCGTTTTACTTTGTTGTTCCTTCTTTAAAAACAGCGACAACTTTTCACAGCTCATATTCCAGTGCGTTGTGGAGAACACCTTCCCCCAAAGAGAAGAACGAGAGCCTCTGTGGTTAGAACGGGATGAGAAGTTCAGAGTTTCACTTTGATCTGAATTCATTCAGATGCCTCCGGGCACTTATTTAAGAATTGCTAATTCTACAATTTACAAGGAGATATACTGGGCAGAATAGAAGGGAGATTATATTTATATGAGGAAATATGAGCAGAGACGACAAATTCAGGGCCGGATTTCTATCCCAGGGCCCCTAGACAAGGCACCTTGCTCCGCCCATAGCCACACACCCATTCCTCACATGTCCCCAGTCCCATCCACTGTTTCCTGGCAAAGAAAATACCTTTGGCCCATAACAATCAAGAAATAAAGAAAGCGTTAACCCTTTGGTTGCTGGAGAGATTTCCAAAGCATTGCTTCACAATGCACTGGAGATCCGTCTCGCATCCAAGGGGTTAAATAATAGTCTGTAAAGGGGCATGAAACTGTCAGAGAGACATTAAGATTGCTCCAGCCAAACCCACAACTCAGAATGTGGGTGTGGCCATCACAGCTAAGGCTCCTCCCCTCAGAATTTGGAGCTGTAGGCAGTTGCATACTCTGCTTATTGGGAAATCTGTTCCTGGACCTTGAGGCCGATATAACAAGCACAATGGGAGCGATTCTGGAATAAACCAGCTGCATTATAGGGGAGAATTTCAGTTCTTCTTAGTAAGCTGTTTTCAGTGAGTCTTATGTAGTAAGAGAAATGGAGAAATCTGGAGCAACCCAACTTCACCGTAGGGAGCAATTAAATGTATCACAAAGCTCCACTGATTTAAAGGGGAACTATTACCAAATAAAGTCCACCCCTCTAATTAGACATCTAGAGAAGAGCTTAACAATGAAACTGTTATGTAGAATAAAGACCGCGTTAGTCAAAAATCCGACACTGACGGACAGGCAACAGAGCAGACATCTTTGCTTACAGATGTCTTCACACCTGCGCCATCAGTCCGGTCTCCTCTAGGAGGCGTTGCATGGTACCTTTAGGCTCGCAGATGAGTCTAGAGCGCTGTTGCCTAGCAGTCAGTGTCAGCTGAGGTAGGATTTTTGACTAACAGTGTCTTTATTTTGCATAAGAGTTTCATTAATAAGCTAATCGCTAGATGCCTAATTAGGAGGGGTGGACTTTATTTGGGGTGATAGTTCCCCTTGAATTAGGGCTTTAACACCTTGAATGTTAGAGAGGTCTCCAACCCCTTGCTTTGCACTGTCATGGAGACCTCTAGCATTCAGTGGGTTAACATCCCCACTTAAATCATTGGGATTTTTAGTTGTCCCCTGTGGTGCAGTTGGTTTGCCCCAGAACTGATCCAGTACATCACTCTAAGAAGAGGCAGAAAGCAGAGATAACTTTAGAGTGGGATCTGCTCGGTAAAAACTAAAGGTGAGAGGGGTATTTTAACCAGGTCCCTAAATATAGGGTAACATTTACGATATTTAAAGGGATAGTAATGTTTCATAATAAAAGCAGCTCTAATTAATCATCATAGTATTTGGACTGTTATTTCAATTCTGTCAGAGTTGTAGTTCAAGAGTAATTCAATGACAAACTATCCCCCTCCCACCTCTTTTACTGATGTAACACTGCTCAGCCAGATCAGAAGGGAGGTATCCAGATAGACTGCAGAGAGGGACAATCTTCAATTAAGATAAGAGAAAAAGCATTGTTCTCATAGGAAGAAGATTGTCTCTTGCTGTTATCTGTCTGGTCTATGGACTGGATTCCACATCTGAGAAGAGATGGCTTGCACTAGGTAAAAGGGGCGGGAGGGGAAACTTTGCTTATGAATATCTCTCAAACCATAAAGGTTTGAGAGATAAGACTTATATCGTTCTTCATGTTTTTTTAATGCCTACAAAATAAAATAATGATAAAATGAAGTATTACTATCCCTTTAAGTTTACTTGTAGCCTTACTTTTCCTGTTTGTGGGACAATCACCCATATTTACATGCTGTGCTTCCAGAACTGTCTCACTCCTCACTGACCGTCTGATCAAAGGCAGGGCCAGATTTACATCCCAGATGCCCCTAGGTGCCTTAGCTCCGCCCATGGACACATCCCTGCTCCTCATATGACCATACCTGGGAACTTCTCTGCCTGCCCCCCCCCCCCACCCAGAGGGGAGCCCCGTGATGCTGCTGAAGGCATAAAAATGACGCAATTTTCATCATAAAAAGGGCGGGGCTTAATTGCAAGTGGGGGGCAGGACAAAAAACACAAAACAAAAAAAACAAAAAAAATACCTAGAATGGACTGGGGAAGGAGGAGAAAAGGCCGCGGAGTGGGAGGAACAGGGTATGAAGGAGCAGATGTGGGCAGAGTTTCATAAGAAACTCCCCACACCCAGAGAATCGTACTCTGTCCCGGAGACCTGGTAATTCAGTGTCAAAACTGGAGTCTCTGGGGCAAATCTGGAGACTTCCCAGTTATGTATATGACCTCTCCCCCAGTCCCAGTCATGGCACAGAAAATACTCTTGGCCTATAACAAGCAAAGACGACGCGTTGGTTGCTTAAGAGAGCTCCAATGCATTGATTCGCAGTCTGTGACAATGTGTATATACTGTGACATTACTGTGTATAATAGTATCCAGTCTAGCACATGATGTGCTACGAAAAACTGGTACAGTTGCACCAGTTATTAGTAAACCAGCTTCATTATTTGTATATATCTAGTGTTTAGACCTCTGTGCTAATCTAGAGAAAGTAGTTTGCTCACTGAATTCTAGGGGTCATGTGACCATACCCATGCAGCTTTATTGGAGCTGAAAAGTACTCTGCCACTCTCATCTCAACAGTATCTATGATTGGCAGGAAGGAAATGTGGTCACCCTATGCAAGTGGTTCTCAGCCTGTGGGTCGGAACCCCTTTGGGGGTTGAATGACGATTTGCCAGGGGTCGCCTAAAACCATCAGATATTTATATTTCGATTCATAACAGTAGCAAAATTACAGCGATGAAGGAGCAACGAAAATAATGTTACTGTTAGGGGTCGCCACATCTTGGGAAATTTTATCAAAGGGTCGCGGCACTAGAAAGGTTGAGAACCACTGCCCTATGCCAAGGCATCCCAATATATGCAAGTGCTAACCTTAATGTGCTGTGTCCTGTAAGCTGAATCTCCTCTGCATTACTCTTTATTATGGAGAGAGAGACTCTGTGTAGCATATTATAGTCAAAGCTGGGAACTTGCCAGATTTCAACTGGAGACTCCGGATTTAGAGCAGTGCCTCTGGGTGAAACCTTAAATTATCTGGGTATACAGTATGTGCATTTGCTGCTCCTGCCTGCACACATTTCATAATTTAAATCAATGCCTTCTGAGTCCTGTACTGGCATAGCGGACCTCTTTTCTTGAAGCATCCCGGTATATTTGCAACTAAGTTGTGACCTGTGTCCTGTGCTAGGTGATGATGAGAGATGACGATGCTGTGTGCATGGTGTCAGGGTTAGAGGAGAGCGAGAAGCAGTGAAGGCAGGGGAACAGAGAACCTGTACTGGGCACATCTTGCTAGCCAGCCAGTGTTGTTGTTGTAATGTTCTTTTTAGTTAAAGGGATAGTAATACTTTGTTTTATCTTTATTTTATTTTGTAGGCATTAAAAACCATGAAGAACGATATAAGTCTTATCTCTCAAACCTTTATGGTTTGAGAGATATTCACAAGCAAAGTTTCCCCTTCTGCCCCTTTTACCTAGTGTAAGCCACCTCTTCTCAGATGTGGAATGCAGTCCATAGACCAGACAGAGAACAGCAGGGGACAATCTTCTTCCTATGAGAACAATGAAATCCCTGCCCCCCTTCACAAGTTTTTCAGGTTTTTCCCTTATCTTAATTGAAGATTGTCCCTCTCTGCAGTCTACCTGGGTACATCCCTTCTGCTCTGGCTGAGCAGTGTTACATCAGTAAAGGGGGCGGGAGGGGGATACTTTGTCATTGAATTACTCTTGAACTACAACTCTGACAGAATTGAAATAACACTCTCCAAAGTCCAAATACTATGATAATTAATTAGAGCTGCTTTTATTATGAGACATTACTATCTCTTTATTTATTTCACTGTGGTGGGCTGGTTGGGAGTGATATTAAACACGTCTTTAAACACGGTAGGTTTTGGTTGTTGTTTTTTTCAACCTCCGGGTGAGCTATTTCTGAAAGTTCCCAGAAATGATTATAGTGCCCTAAAAGACAATCAACATAGCACCTGCGGGTGGGAGGGGTGCTTGAACCAACAGAAGCTGGTCAATATTAGTCTTCAGTGGTTTAACTAGTCACACAAGTCACAGAGGCATAACAAGAACCTATGGGACTCTGGGGGTCAACAGCAAAAATTAACTCTGTGTACCCTCTGTAGCTACATCCCTGCCGGTCTAGGTCTGGGTAAGTACACCAAAGAAAAATTACATTGCTGTAGTGCAACCAATTCCTATGTTATTTCATGGAACCATGCACTAAGATTTCCCGAGTTGGAAAGACCTCAGAGCATAGGTTTCAGAGAAAAACAGAGACTGGAGAAGTGATATCGCTGGACAAGTTATCTCTCTTTATCACCTCTTTATCACACTTTAGTGCACAACTGCCCCCCATATATTGTTAGGCTACAACTGCCATCATACTCAGCTGGCCAATAGAGATTGTATTCCAACAAAACAGCAGGAGATCCCATGTTGTACATCCCTGGATGAGAGTGAACATTAGCTCTGAGTGAGTAATAAAGTTGGATGGGGCCATGACTTTGGTGGTCCAGCCTAAGCCACTGCAAGGGAATGCGGACATAACACCACAGAAAACTGAACACATCGTCAACTCATTTGAGCTCTCTCCAGGAACAAAATGGATGCCAGAGGAAAAGAGAGCTCGAGTGTATGTTTTAGGTGCACTCATTCCATTTATAAACTTAACATTTACTGAGTTTTTAATAAGAAGTTTTATTTGGTTTCACACGCAGCTTGAATTTATGTTACTCCTAGCTGCCAGGATGAATCACAGAAATGAGTGGAGAACTATGTACAGAAATCAGATTTTTATATTGGTATAAATGCTACTGATACAGCAACAGTCATCAATAGCATCTATTATACCGATATAAAAATCTAAGTTGGAATAAGTGCACCAACAACATTTACACTTGTTCTCTTCTCCCCTATACTATTTACTCCTATGTAATAGATAGCACCAGGGTCACTCAATTTAAAGGGATAGTAATACTTTGTTTTATCTTTATTTTATTTTGTAGGCATTAAAAAAACATGAAGAACGATATAAGTCTTATCTCTCAAACCTTTATGGTTTGAGAGATATTCACAAGCAAAGTTTCCCCTCCCGCTCCTTTTACCTAGTGTAAGCCATCTCTTCTCAGATGTGGAATCCAAGCCATAGACCAGACAGATAACAGAAGGGGACAATCTTCTTCCTATGAGAACAATGAAAGCCCTGCCCCCCTTGACAAGTTTTTCAGGTTTTTCCCTTATCTTAATTGAAGATTGTACCTCTCTGCAGTCTACCTGGGCACCTCCCTTCTGCTCTGGCTGAGCAGTGTTACATCAGTAAAAGGGGCTGGAGGGGGATACTTTATCATTCAGTTACTCTTGAACTATAACTCTGACAGTATTGAAATAACACTCTCCAAAGTCCAAATACTATGATGATTAATTAGAGCTGCTTTTATTTTGAAACATTACTATCCCTTTAAGGCTATTTTCTAAGCTGTATCAAACAGACTTCCTGACCATTAAAGCAGAACTTCCACCTTCTATAAAGTCGCCCTCCAATAATGAAGCATATGGTGACTAGCTTCATAATAGTTCTATTAGATCTCAGAAGTAGCAGATTCTAAAGAAATCCTTAATCTTCGGAGACCAGAAGCCAGGAATCAGTGCAGACATCTTGTCTTAGAGACGTCTGTGCTCCTGCGCTGTCAGTCCCGATCTCCTCTAAGAGGCGTTGCATGTTATCTTAAGGTAACCGGAAGAGACTGACGGTGCAGGCAGCCCTAACCTGGCTGTCAATCTCCGAAGATTAAAGGGATAGTAATACTTTGTTTTATCTTTATTTTATTTTGTAGGCATTAAAAAATCATGAAGAACGATATAAGTCTTATCTCTCAAACCTTTATGGTTTGAGAGATATTCACAAGCAAAGTTTCCCCTCCCGCCCCTTTTACCTAGTGTAAGCCATCTCTTCTCAGATGTGGAATCTGGTTGTAAGACCAGACAGATCACAGAAGGGGACAATCTTCTTCCTATGAGAACAATGAAAGCCCTGCCCCCCTTGACAAATTTTTCAAGTTTTTCCCTTATCTTAACTGAAGACTGTCCCTTTCTGCAATCTACCTGGACACTCCCTTCTGCTCTGGCTGAACAGTGTTACATCAGTAAAAGGGGCGGGAGGGGGATACTTTGTCATTGAATTACTCTTGAACTACAACTCTGACAGAATTGAAATAACACTCTCCAAAGTCCAAATACTATGATGATTAATTAGAGCTACTTTTATTATGAAACATTACTATCCCTTTAAGGATTACTTTAGAATCGGGTACCTCTGAGATCTAATAGCACAATTATGAAGCTAGTTGCCACATGCATAATTATTGTAGGGCGACTTTATACAACATGAAAGTTCCGCTTTATTCTTGTCTGGTGCAACCTTTCGTTTCCTTTATTAATTTAATGGATGCCCACAGTGCTGCAGCTTCCAGAACCTCACAAAGTGGTAGCTAGAGAAGAGATAATGTAATGATTTCAGCTTATATTTGGCCTTTAAAGGGATAATAATGGATTATTTTTACTATATTTAATATTGTAGATATAAAAAAAATCAGTTGATGCCAGCCTGATCTCTCAAACATCTATAGTTTGAGAGATATAAGGTTCTAAAGTTCCCCCTCGGGCCCCTTTCACAGATGTCAGCCTTTAGCTGACAGAAGCAGATCCTGGTCCCATGACCGGCCAGCGGCTCTTCAGCAAAGTCAAAATAGTGCAATCTAAAAATAAATATTTAATTGGAACTGCCTACAAAGTGTGCTTGGTCTCATTGGCCAGAGACCGCTCCAGCTTACATGCAGAAAGCCTCCGTCATTGGAGGAGATTGGATAGAGGGAGGGGAGCAGAGGAAGAGTGACAGACTACGCTACAGAGCTGGTAACCACAGTCTGTCTGGAAGTACAGTGCAGGGCAGTATTTATTAATTGAATTTCGGCAAAACAGTGATTAAAAAAAAGAAAAGTATACAGTAGTCCACATATTCTCTATATAACATAACTATAAAGACAAACTTGTATGGGGTGATAGATCCCCTTTAACAGTCAACTACGCACAAACATCAACAATCCACCTCCTTGTACAGCTCATTCACTGTTCAACCCTGAAGCATTAATCAATATTAATTCTATTGAAAAGAGATATATAGACAACAGGATTTTCTAAAGTACAGATATATACTTTGAAATAAATAAAATGTCCCAGTTCTGAAACAAAATTAGAAAAAAAAATAACATTTCCAATATTATGAACAAGCCAGGGGGGTTTAACGAACCCCCACAAATCATCAGGAATGAGAATGACATATTATAGAGAGAAGCAGAGGGAGACACACTCACCATGGAACCCGGGCATTATTCTAAATCACATAACCAATCGGCACAATTTTCAGACTATTTCTTTCGAACAGATTTATGTGTAAAGTGCTTAGCCAGGAAACAATAAGAGGCAAACTGAATTTTTGAAGATTAACGTTCTTTATTTCAAGCCTGAAATATTTTGTCAGTATCCTTTTACGTCAAACCACAGAAAGACCAGACAGGCATCAGACCAAGCGCCCTGTATTCAGGAGAAAAGTGCAGGAATTCTGGGAATAAACCAGCTGTGCCATAACAGAGAAATGAAACATTCCCATTTATTTAACTGGGGCTTTGTTTACTATGGAGGATCAGTCACTTTCCTGAATATGGGCCTTATGCACAACATCACGTTCTCCCATAGACTTACCTGGAAACATTCTGGATCTGACTGGGTTTTAACACGTAATTACCAGGTCTCCTGGGACAGAGTCTGATTCTGTGGACTCATTGAGTTCCATTGTAACTCCGCCCATTTCTCCACCAGTTCTGGTAAATCTCCTCCCTGTTCTTCCCACTTAAATCATATCATTTGGACACTCTCACCCCAAGACCTTAGTGGACTACAGGAGGCTTGGAACAATGCAAGAGGAGCAATTCCTGAGACAACCATTTGCACCTTAGGGGACAACTTCAGAACTCTATTAATTTAAATGAAGCTTTTACATCCTAGAAATCCAGACAGGTAGTTTACACATTGCTTTGCAATGCTTTCTAGATCCCTCTAGCAATTAAGGGGTTAAAAGCCATATTTAAATCGATGAGACATTTTGGGAATGTTTATATGTCCCCTATGGTGTACTTTGTTTCTCCCATAATGGCTCCAGTTGAACACCGTATAGATACCTCCCAAGTGTCCCTCTTTAGGAGATATTAGGAGTCCATACCTCCCAAGTGTCCCTTTTTAGGAGATATTAGGGGTCCATACCTCCCAAGTGTCCCTTTTTAGGAGATATTAGGGGTCCATACCTCCAAAGTGTCCCTCTTTAGGAGATATTAGGGGTCCATAACTCTCATGTATCCCTCTTTAGGAGATATTAGGGGTCCATAACTCATATGTATCCCTCTTTATGAGATATTAGGGGTCCATACCTCCCAAGTGTCCCTTTTTAGGAGATATTAGGGGTCCATACCTCCCAAGTGTCCCTTTTTAGGAGATATTAGGGGTCCATACCTCCAAAGTGTCCCTCTTTAGGAGATATTAGGGGTCCATAACTCTCATGTATCCCTCTTTAGGAGATATTAGGGGTCCATAACTCATATGTATCCCTCTTTATGAGATATTAGGGGTCCATAGCTCCCAAGTGTCCCTCTTTAGGAGATATTAGGGGTCCAAACCTCCCAAGTGTTCCTCTTTAGGAGATAGTAGGAGTCCATACCTCCCAAGTGTTCCTTTTTAGGAGATATTAGGGGTCCATATCTCCCATGTATCTCTCTTTAGGAGGTATTAGGTGTCCATATCTCGCATGTACCCCTCTTTAGGAGATATTAGGGGTCCATAACTCTCATGTATCCCTCATTAGGAGATATTAGGGGTCCATAACTCCCATGTATCCCTCTTTAGGATATATTAGGGGTCAATACCTCCCAAGTGTCCCTCTTTAGGAGATATTAAGGGTCCATAACTTCCATGTATCCCTCTTTAGGAGATATTAGGGGTCCATAACTCCCATGTATCCCTCTTTAGGAGATATTAGGGGTCCATAGCTACCAAGTGTCCCTCTCTAGGGAATATTAGGGTCCATACCTCCCAAGTGTTCCTCTTTAGGAGGGACAGTCCCTCTTTAAGATCCAAATCCCTTTGTCCCTCTTCCCTACCCTGGTGTCCCTCTATTTAGGAAAACAGACTGTGTGGTGTGTAACAATGTAACATTGTTACATCACAATAAAACTCACATTAATGTTTGTATAAATGTCAGTATCTGTGTTTATATATTAATCTGTGTAAATAAAATACTTTGATCTTGTTCTAAATTATTTGTTAATTTACACAAAGATGTGTTATAGACGTAACCTAAAATTTCTTGTTAATGCCCACCACCATCCACACCCCGAGCAACACCATCTCATATATATATATATATATTCGACCCTGGGGGAGATGGGCTCTCTTGGGTGCTGGGCCCTGGCACGACTGTAGTTCTGTTCCTTCCCACAAAGTACTTATCAGCAGCAGGGCCGGATTTACATCTCAGGAGCCTGTAGGCACAGAAATCTGAAGCGCCCCCCCAGATTGGCCATCTCCACTGGGCACCTCCGCAATGCTCCAAATCTCCACATTGCCCCCCATCATATCCACACACTGCCCTCACATTGCCCCCCATCAGCTCCATATTGCCCTCCAATTGCCCCCCATCAGCTCCAACTTGCCCCCATCATCTCCATATTGCCCCCTATCAGCTCCATATTGCCTCCATCAGCTCCAACTTGCCCCCCATCAGGTCTATATTGCCCTCACATTGCCCCCATCATCTCCATATTACCCTCACATTGCCGCCCCCCCACTGTCCATTTCCTACCTCCTCCCTGGTGGTCCAGCAGCAGGAGAGGTCTGTGCCTCCTTCTGCACAGACTTGTAGCTGCTGGAGCTCCCCCTCAGTCTTCTCTTCAGTAATGCAGAGCTCTGGGAGATGATGTCATCTCCCAGCGCTCTGTATTACTAAAGAGCCAACGAGGGAGCTCAGCAGCTACAGGTCTGTGCCGCAGAAGACACAGACCTCACCATGTTGCGGAGCCGGGTGTGGGATGCTAATAAAAAAAACAACAAAAGACGATCCCAATGACAGGTGCCCCTCTGTGGGGTGCGCCTGTAGGCAGATGCCTACTCAGCCTAATTATAAATCTGGCCCTGATCAGCAGTGGATTCACTTAAGAAGTGGTAATCACCTAGGACTTTAAACTTATGTTTTATTCATTTATTCTTAGGGCCATATAACAAAAAACTAAAGAGTTGCAGTTCAGATTCTCTCTAACTTAAATAGGGTCTTTAACCCTGGAATGCAAGAGGTCGTTGTAGCATTGCAGGGATTAAGAAGCTCCATTTAAATTAATGTTTTTATTTGTCTCCAAAATTTTTATGTACATCCTATGGATCAGTAGATTTTCACCAGAATTGCTACCGTTTCGGACTTATGCACTAAAAGAAAATTAGAGTAAGTCTGGGACCCACTGCATCTTAGGACAGAAATAAAAATTCTCATTTATTTGTTTACAGTGACAGACAACCTCCATTTTAACTTTACATTTTCTGCAAGTGCCTAATATGTAACATTAAATTTCCTATACTTTTCTTTTTTTAAAACTATTTTATGCTCCTAACTGTGAGCTTCTTGAATCTCTGTTACCAGAGAACTTTGTCAGGAACTGCGGAAAGCAGGGATAGTGATACAGTGTAACTATCCCTGCAGCACTGATTGTACTGTATGTAACATTTAATCAGGGTTGGACTGTGTCGGACTGGCCTACCGGGATACCGGGAAAATTTGCAGTATGCCGCCTACATTGGGCTTCCCTGGGGCTGCTGGCTTAATGACAACCCATATGACATGCCAATCCACGGCCACAAGGTGACTGAGCCGCGGCCACGAGAAGAGATAGATTTGTTTGTAGAAGGAGGACCGATGGCTGCCTTGGCAGGGCCTGCCGCTTCTCGTACTGGACTATGTCAGAGTCAGTGCAGTGGAGGCAGGCTGGGTCTCTAGACCCAGTGACATGACGGCAGACGAAGGCTATGCAGCCGCGTGAAGAAGAGCAGTGCGTGACTGTGTCTGCGCAGCACCGGGCCACCCGCCCCTAAGGCCTTTGCCTATCTCCCCCTCTTGAATGATCTCCCCTTTTTGCCTGTTACAATTTCCCCTATTCCCCCTCTGTCTTTTTCTCCCTCTTGACCCCCCTCTGCCTCTTTCACCCGCTCTTGATGCCCCCTCTTGCAAAGGGGATCAAGAGAGGCAAGAGGGGGCATCAAGAGAGGGTGAAAGAGGCAGAGAGGGGTCAAGAGGGAGAAAAAAAGAGGCAAAAGGATGGGGGACCAAGAGGCAAAAGGGTGGGATCAAGAGTCAAAAAGGGGAGAGAGAGGCAAAAGGGGGGATCGTGAGTCAATGAGAGTGAGAAAGAGGCAAAGATGGGATCAAGAGAGGGGGAAATGGGGGAGGGGAGAAAAAGGCAAAAGGAGAGGGATCAAGAGTGGGAGAAAGAGGCAAAAGGGGGATCAGGAAGGGGAGAGAGGCAACAGGGGGAGAAATATGTATAAGGGGGGATCAAGATAAGAGTCAAGGCTGGATTAAGGCAAGAGGGGGAGAAAGAAGCAAAAGGGGGATCAAGACAAGAGTCAAGGGTAGATTAAGGCAAGAGGGGGGAAAGAGGGGGAGAAAGAGGCAAAATGGGGGATCAAGAGGGGTAGAATGGCAAAAGGGGAGAAAGAGGCAAAAGGGGGATGAAAAGACAACAGGGAAATAGGCAAAATGGGGGATCAAGAGGGGGAGAATGGCAAAAGGAAGATCAAGAGGGGTAAAGACAGGCAACTTGGCAAGAGGGGGAATCAAGCGGATGAAAGAGGCAGAGGGGGGTCAAGAGGGGGAAAAAGAGGCAAATGGAGGGGGGATCATGAGGCAAAAGGAGGGGGGATCAAGAGGCAAAAGGAGGGAGGGACCAAGAGGCAAAAGGAGGGGGGGGATCAGGAGGGGGAGAAAGAGGCAAAAGGGTGGGATCAAGAGTCAAGAAGGGGAGAGAGAGGCAAAAGGAGGGATCAAGAGTCAAGGAGGGGGAGAAAGGGGATCAAAAGGGAGAGAAAAAGGCAAATGCATGGGGCTCCAGGGTCAAGAGGGGGAGAACAAACCAAAAGGTGGGAATCAAGAAGGGGAGAAAGAGGCAAAAGGGGGGAGTCAAGAGGTGGTATATATATATATATATATATATATATATATATATATATATATATATATATATAAATCTTTATTGCTGTGGTGGTGGCATAACTCTGTATTGTCTTATGATGACATCTAACTGTATTGCTCTGGTGGTGGCATATAACTCTTTTTATTGCTGTGCTGGTGACATATAACTGTATTGCTGTGCTGGTGACATATAACTGTATTGCTCCGGTGGTGACATTTAACTCTTTATTGCTATGGTGGTAGAATTCAAATGTGTTTTAAAATGTATAGTTTCCCCTTTTATGAACAAGAAAAAATGCCATTATGCTATGGGGCTGGTATAATGACGCAATGCTATGGGGCTGGTAAGCAATTTTTTCCAGGGCTGTTTTTTATTCCCAGACCGGCCCTGCATTTAATAGAATGGAGGCAGCATTTTCTGTTATAGATAGTGATACATTGGGGGAGATGCATTAAAGTGTGATAAAGAGGTGATAAAGTGGAGAAGACTTCTATCACTTCTCCAGTTCCTATATTATTCTATGGAGTCTATGCACTAAGAGTTCTTCAGCTTTGGAGATCTTTGTATATAGGCTCTATAGAATAACATAGGACTTGGAGAAGAGATATCACTGGAGAAGTCAACTCCGCTTAATCACCTCTTTATCACACTTCAGTGAGTTACCCCCGCCCCATTGTATCACTGTCTTACAGTCCCCAACATAAAGCTCTCTGGGAACAAACATTCAGGGAGCTTACTGTCAGGAACATACTAATGTAATATATATTAATGTAAAAAAAAAAAAAAGTCAAGATGCAATAAATATAAATTTGACTTTATATAGCATGTACTGACAGGTAGGAGGCTGATCCAGGAAGAAATCTGTTTAACAAAGGCAATATTACAATATTACAAAGGTTGGACTTGACAGACTTTTTTTAAACCTCATCCACTGTGTTATATTTATTTTATAGTGAGATATTCATACAGAGTAATAATGCTACATTGGGAAAAAATGCCAAAAACTACTAATCCATATGAACAAGCAAAAACACAAAATAACACATCCCAATGTGGAAAATTACTGTACTACATTTGGACACCATTTTCTCAACCAGATCACTGAATGAACATTTGTACAGTCAGAATCCTTAACCCTTAGAGTGCCAGAGAGATATCTCATGCATCGCAAAGCAATGAGCTGGATACATCTCTGCAACGCAAATGGTTAAAAGGTAGTTTTAAAAGCATCCATGAAAGAAAGAACTAAGGATGACATTTGTCTTTAAAACACAGGAAGGATCAGGGGGATGATGCACTGAGGTGTGAAAAAGAGGAGATAAAGTGGAGATGACTTCTCCAGTGATATCACTTCTCCAGTTCCTATGTTATTCTATAGAGCAGTGGTTTTCAACTCCTGTCCTCAGGACCCACTAACAGGACAGGATCTGATGATTTCCTTGTTAGCTCACAGGTGAGTTAATCAATATGAATGAGCCTCTGATCACCACACCTGTGCTATAGCAGAGAAATCCCTCTAAGTCCTGACCTGTTAGTGGGTCCTGAGGGCAGGAGTTGAACCACTGCTATAGATCCTATGCTCTAAGATCTCCAAAGTTGAAGAAATCTTACTGCACAGGCTCCATAGAATAATATAGGAATTGGAGAAGTGATAAACTAGAGAAGTCATCTCCATTTTATCACCACTGAGGGAATCTCCCACAAGAAGTCATCTCCAATTTATCACCTCTTTATCACTGTTTGGTGAATCTACCCCCTCAAGTGGGAGAGATCTTAGTGAATATGCTCCATAGCACCATATAGACATTGGAGAAGTGATATCACTCTAGGGGGGAGATTCACTACAGCGTGATAAAGAGGTGATAAAGAGGTGATAAAGTGGAGATGACTTCTACAGTTTATCACTTCTCTCCTATGTTATTCTATAGAGCCTATTCACTTAGATCTCCAAAGCTGAAGAAATCTTAGTGAATAGGATCTATAGAATAGCATAAGAATTGGAGAAGTGATATCACTGGAGAAGTCATCTCCACTTTATCACCTGTTTATCACCGCTTAGTGAATGTCCCCCATCATCTCCACATTATCACCTCTTTATCACTGCTTAGTGAATCTCCCCCATCATCTCCACTTTATCACCTCTTTATCACCGCTTAGTGCATCTCCCCCGTCATCTCCACGTTATCACCTCTTTATCACCGCTTAGTGAATCTCCCCCGTCATCTCCACGTTATCACCTCTTTATCACCGCTTAGTGAATCTCCCCCGTCATCTCCACGTTATCACCTCTTTATCACCGCTTAGTGAATCTTCCCCATCATCTCCACGTTATCACCTCTTTATCATCGCTTAGTGAATCTCCCCCATCATCTCCACGTTATCAGCTCTTTATCACTGTTTAGTGAATCTCCCCCATCATCTCACGTTATCACCTCTTTATCACCGCTTAGTGAATCTCCCCCATTATCTCTACTTTATCACCTCTTTATCACCGCTTAGTGAATCTCCCCATCATCTCCACGTTATCAGCTCTTTATCACCGCTTACTGAATCTCCCCCATCATCTCACGTTATCACCTCTTTATCACCGCTTAGTGAATCTCCCCATCATCTCCACGTTATCATCTCTTTATCACCGCTTAGTGAATCTCCCCCATCATCTCCATGTTATCACCTCTTTATCACTGTTTAGTGAATCTCCCCCATCATCTCACGTTATCACCTCTTTATCACCGCTCCCCCATCATCTCCACTTTCTCACCTCTTTATCACCGCTTAGTGAATCTCCCCCGTCATCTCCACTTTCTCACCTCTTTATCACCGCTTAGTGAATCTCCCCCGTCATCTCCACTTTCTCACCTCTTTATCACCGCTTAGTGAATCTCCCCCGTCATCTCCACTTTATCACCTCTTTATCACCGCTTAGTGAATCTCCCCCGTCATCTCCACTTTATCACCTCTTTATCACCGCTTAGTGAATCTCCCCCGTCATCTCCACTTTATCACCTCTTTATCACCGCTTAGTGAATCTCCCCCGTCATCTCCACTTTATCACCTCTTTATCACCGCTTAGTGAATCTCCCCCGTCATCTCCACTTTATCACCTCTTTATCATCGCTTAGTGAATCTCCCCCGTCATCTCCACTTTATCACCTCTTTATCACCGCTTAGTGAATCTCCCCCGTCATCTCCACGTTATCACTTCTTTATCACCGCTTAGTGAATCTCCCCCTAGACATCATCTCTTTATCACTTCTTTATCATTCTTTAGTGCATAACCCTTCAGGTGTTCTTACCTCACTTCCAGGTATTTCAATAACCAATAACCTATTCTGTAGTTTTCCCATCCCCTTCATCTTCTCTCTGCTCTGCATATAAACCACTGCTCAGATACCCTTTATTTATTACCTATTTACATATATATCACCTTTTTCACTCTCCCCAAGCCTTCCTTGTAGGCATCCTAGGTTGTTATCTAACGTGGGCACTCTGTACGGTTTTGAACAGACTGTGTGAAGGAACAGACTTAGTGATTCAGTATTGCTTGACTTAAAGGGATAGTAATACTTATAAATTACTAATCCCCATTTTGTAGGCATGCTAAAAAGAAATGTATTGCCCCCAGTGTCATCTCTCAAACCCTTATGGTTTGAGAGATAATAGCTAACAAAGTTCCCCCTCCCTCCCCTGTTCCCTGAAGTCAGCGTTGTAGCTGACTGCAGGGATACCCGGTCTTACGTACATCAGGCGGCTCTGCAGCAGAGCCGAGATTGCGTTAGTTAAAAAGAATTATTTCACTGAAATGGTCTTCTACGTGTGATTGGTTTGCAAGCACACGTAGAAGACTGTTTCAGTGAAATAATTATTTTTTATTAATGCGATCTTGGCTCTGCTGCAGAGCCGCCTGACTGTCATACGACAGGCTTCCCCTGCAGTCAACTACAACACTGACTTCAGGGAAGGGGGAGGGAGCGGGAACTTTGCTGGCTATTATCTCTCAAACCATAAGGGTTTGAAAGATGACACTGGGGGCAATACATTTCTTTTTAACATGCTTACAAAATGGGGATTAGTAACTTGTAAGTATTGCTATCCCTTTAAGGAAGAGAGTTGATCTCTCGAAAGCTTGTCTTAAAATATAAACTTAGTAGAAATAAAAATGTTATCATCAAATACCAAAGTTCTCATTTCTTTGTATTACAGGATAAAGGTAGTCTTAGTTTACTCCCATTGGCTAATGGTAGATTCCCAATGGATTCTGGGAGAGAGATGTCTTTACTAGGGAAAGATGCCAACAAGTTTACAAGGAATCACTGCATTGTATGTTAGAAGATACCACTCGCTCTATGGAGGATTGCCAATCGATTATGGGAGGGACATGCCTGCATTTCATAGGCAGATATTCCCATGGGTTGAGAATAATCCCTCCACTTTATATTAGAGTATTTCATTTGATTCATGAGAGGTTCCCAATAGATTATGGGAGGAAGATGCCTTTACTTTATAGGGAGAGATTCAAACTGGGAGACAACAATCCCTGCACTTTATGGAACAGAATTTCTACAGTGCAAAGGAGATTGCTGTAGTTCATGGTTTGGAGAACCTTGTGAAAGGGATGCCCAGCAGTTTATAAGTGGTGATCCCCTAAGTTTTATAAGAGGAGATCCCCAAAATATTATGGGACTGGATTCCCAGAGGTGTGTATTGAATATTAGGTCAGTGTTGGCATTCACCTCTCCGGTTTCATGTGTCGCTGCAGGGTGGGAACATATTAAATCATTAAATTCTGTTGTTGGGAAGCTGCCAGCAAACATCACATCCCAGTGACTCAGACAGTGAAGATTCCTGCAAGCAGACTGTGATGAGAGGATGTGTACAGAGCAAGCACAATGGCATACGCTTGTTAAGGTGCTTTGTTACCCTGTAGATTTTAATTCCGGGTGAGATTACAATCAAAACAACAAAGCTTTGATTTCCATATTTGACTCTATTATTCTAGGAGACAGGTACAGATGATCATTATACTCAGGAAACAGAATGACAGTCTTACAGGGCCAGATTTCCCAATATGCACTGTTGGCAACTGTATAGAATTCCAAATTTTGAGGGGCTCTTCAGTTGTGCTTCCTACACCTACATTCTTAATTGTGGCCAGAGCAGTCTTAAAGGGATAGTAATGTTTGCAATAAAGTAGATCGCCGAGGCTTCTCTATCATACCTCCCAAGTGTCCCTCTTTAGGAGGGACAGCCATGATTTTGGACCCAAATCCCTCTGTCCCTCTTTCCCACCCCGATGTCCCTCTTTTTAGGACATCAGCCTGCTTGGTGTGTATATAAGTGTAGCATATTGCTTCACATCAATAAAACTCACATTTTTGTTTGTTTAAATGTCACTATATGTGTTTATACATTATTCTGTGTAAATAAGATACTTTGATCTTGTTAGAAGTCATTTATTTGGTTACACAAGGAGGTATCAATACGTCATGAAACACCCCCTAAAACACAAGTGTCCCTCTTTGGCCATTTGAAATGTTGGGAGGTATGCTCTAAGGTAAAACTAACACTTTGCTCTATGTTTAGCAACTTACTTTTATGTAGTTCAAAAGATATTAAATGTAGAAAGATTCCCCTCCCACCCCTTCTGGCTGCCTCCCACTGAATCTGCAATCTGGTCCCTGGACTGGACGGATGCAGTGAGGGACAAACTTCAGTAAATCTGAGGAAAATCCTGCTCCCTTGATAAAGAAGGGCAGAATTTTCCTTTGCTTACTGAAGTTTGTTCCTCGCTGCATCTGTCCGGACCAGACAGAGAGAGGCAGCACGACGTGGCCTGAAGGGGTGGGAGGGGGATCTTTTTACATTTAATATCTTATGAACGACATAAAAGTGAGTTGTTTAATATAGCGCAATGTGTTACATTTACAATTAAAAAAGATTTGATCTACTTTATTGCAAACATTACTATCCCTTTAACCCCTTATGGACTGGCCATGCAGCCTGCAGTTAAGAACCACAGAGCATTTCTTTTTGTAGAGATTTGGATTCAGGGGTCCCCATGTGATTTGCAGCCACTTGGGGACCCCTGAACTCCATGGTGTGCCACTGGTCCTTAAATGCAGAACCACAGTAACGGTCCTGGCACGCCATGTGTTGTTAAGGGGTTAATTACCCTGAAACTATTTTGTACCCCTTTGCAGGCTATTATTTAACCCCTTGGATGCTAGAGAGTCCTTAAAGGGGATCTATCATCCCTATACATGTTTGTCTAAAAAGTTAGTTTATATAGTGACTAGATGGAATACTGTTTTCATTTTTTTTATTTATTTATTTAATTTTGCCAAAATTAAGTGTGTAAAGATGATCCCGCTCCCTGCTTCTGGACAGAGTGTGGTTACCAGCTCTGTACCGCAGTCCCTGTCACTCTTCCTGGGCTCCCCTCCCTCGATCCAGCCTCCTCCAATGACGGAGGATTTCTACCTGTAAGCTGGTGTGGTCTCTGGCCAATGAGAACGCTCAAGCTTACATGCAGAAATCTTCCATCATTGGAGGAGACTGGATAGAATGAGGGGAGGAGAGGGAGAGTAATAGATTGCGGTACAGAGCTGGTAACCACAGTCTGTCTGGAAGTAAGGCGCAGGGTAATCTTTACACGTTTAATTTCGGCTAAATAAAGAGTTTTTTAAAAAACAAAGAAAAAAAGTAAAGGTATTCCAGCTAGTCGCTATATAAACTAACTTTTTTAGACAAACATGTATAGGGGTGATAAATCTCCTTTAAACACATTGAGGAGCAATGCATTGTTGAACTCTATAGCAAGCCAGGGGTTATCCCTTGGAGGACCAGACAGTTGTGCAATGCATTGTGCTTCCCTGTGGTCCTCAAGGGTTAAAGTTTTTTTCATTCTTGCTAGTTATAGGCCAAGGGTATTTTCTATGTCAGGAAACAGTGGATGGGACTGGGGGGAGGTCATGTGAGAGGAGGGGGTGTGGCCATTGGAGCAGAGCTAAGAGCACCTACACTGCTCTGCCTAAGGGTGCCTAGGATGTAAATAGAGTCCTGCAGTCTCATGTGTCTCTGAGATGGAGAGAGATAAAAGAAAAGAGGGAGAGCCTAATAAGAACTGGTACAACTGTGGGGCAAGTCATCAGCACATATAGGAAAATAAACATTACCAATAAATCAATGGGAGATTGAATTCATCCCCTAAAGTGCAGATGGTTTGCTCCAAAATTGCTCCACTTCCTCTACTCCATTTTGATGCAGAGATCAACATCGTCACTTTGATTGGGAGTAGACCTGCCCGGTCCAGGAAGTGTCCTTTCCTGTGCCCTTTATAACAAAGGTCTGGTGTGGGCGAGACCCAGCATGACAGATTAATATGCTATTTTTATATTAGATCACAGCATTCTGGCCCATATGTATAAATGAAAACTGGAGTTATTCTTGAGTAAACCAACTGCACCATAGGGGACAAATAAACATTCCCGTTAAATTAAATTGAGCTTTTAATCCCTTGAATGCTAGAGAGGTCTCCAATGCATTGCGAAGCAACGCATTGGAGACCTCTCTAGCATTCAAGGGTAAAAAAGCTACAGTGAAGTGCATGGAAATGTAGGAATTTTTATTAGTCCAATGTGGTGCAGTTAGTTTACTCCAGTAATATTTATTTATTTATTTATTGCTCAAGTTAGTGACAACAATGATACTTAACAGACAGGGGAAGGCTGGTCCGAGGGTGAGAGGGGCAATTGCTCCCTGGGCCGGTCACAGGTCTGGGCTGATGGGCCACTGCTTCACTCAGTCTCCTTCTTGCTGCTGTAAATGGAGCTGCACTAGTGACACCACAGAGCTTACAACTGAAGTGGAACTACACTAGTGATACCACAGAGCTTACACTGAAAGGTAAGTACACAAGTGATACCACAGAGCTTACAACTGAAGTGGAACTACACTAGTGATACCACAGAGCTTACAACTGAAGTGGAACTACACTAGTGATGCCACAGAGCTTACAACTGAAATGTAAGTACATAAGTGATACCACAGAGCTTACAACTGAAATGGAATTACACTAGTGATACCACAGAACTTACAACTGAAATGGAGCTGCTCTAGTTATACCACAGAGCTTACAACTGAAGTGGAGCTGCACTAGTGATACCACAGAGCTTACAACTGAAGTGGAGCTACACTAGTGATACCACAGAGCTTACACTGAAATGTAAGTACACAAGTGATACCACAGAGCTTACAAGTGAAGTGGAACTACACTAGTGATACCACAGAGCTTACAACTGAAATGGAACTACACTAGTGATACCACAGAGCTTACAACTGAAGTGGAACTACACTATTGATACCACAGAGCTTACACTGAAATGTAAGTACACAAGTGATACCACAGAGCTTACAACCGGAGTGGAACTACACAAGTGATACCACAGAGCTTACAACTGAAATGGAGCTGCTCTAGTTATACCACAGAGCTTACAACTGAAGTGGAACTACACTATTGATACCACAGAGCTTACACTGAAATGTAAGTACACAAGTGATACCACAGAGCTTACAACCGGAGTGGAACTACACTAGTGATACCACAGAGCTTACACTGAAATGAAGTACACAAGTGATACCAGAGAGCTTACAACTGAAATGGAACTACACTAGTGATACCACAGAGCTTACAACTGAAGTGGAACTACACTAGTGATACCACAGAGCTTACAACTGAAGTGGAACTACGCTAGTGATACCACAGAGCTTACACTGAAATGTAAGTACACAAGTGATACCACAGAGCTTACACTGAAATGAAGTACACAAGTGATACCACAGAGCTTACAACTGAAATGGAACTACACTAGTGATACCACAGAGCTTACAACTGAAATGGAACTACACTAGTAGCATAATCCATTTCCATTGTGAGATCTATGGTATCACTAGTGTAGCCTTAATTGTGGTCTAGCTTAAGTCTAGCTCCATTTCAACTGTATGCTCAGTATTATAACTAGTGTAGCCCCATTCCAGTTGTAAGCTCTGTGGTATTACTTGCCTTACTACACAACCTTAATGACACATTTAACATGAACAAAAGGGATAGCCTGGGACAGTGAGCTGGTGTTTTTTCTACATTGTATCACTGTCTTTTGTACGTTGCATCCTTTATTTTATTTTTTTACATTGTATCATGTCCCTGCTTTCACAGTACCTGACAGAAAGCTCAATCGAATCTGAAATTCAGTGACTTCCCTACCTGTGACATAAAAGTGTAAAAAAAATAGGTGATGATGAGAAAAAAGTATAGGTAATTTAAATCTTCCATATTATGCACTAGCAGAAAGTCATAATGAAGGTTTACTGTCACTTTAAGCCACACGTGGTCTTTGGCATTGCGTATGGTAGATGGTCCCTTTAACCCTTCAGATGTAAAAGACGTCTCCAATTCATTGCTTAACAATGTGTGGGCAACCTCTCTAGCATTAAGGGGGTTAAGTAATAATTACTCTTGTTTTTCCCTTTTGCTGAAAGTATAAGTTTGAAAATATAAGTTTGAATTTACATTAAATGAACTTCAAAGAATGTTTAGATCACACTTAGGTTCACAGCATGCGGAGCATTGCACCTGTTATAGCTTGACAAAATAATGAGTTTCTACACCGCTATAAAAACACAGAAACATAGAATTTGACGGTAGATAAGAACCTTTCTTATCTAGTCTGTCCATTTCCCTGCTGTAAAAACCTCAGACTGTATTTGGCCCTCGGTCTTGTAACTATCCCATGCATGCTTACATCATGTCACTGTATTAACTTCTACCACTTCTGCTGGTAGGCTATGGCACTTATCTACTACCATCTCAATGAAGTAACACTTTCTTACATTACGTTTAAACCTGTGTCCCTCTAGTTTTATTCTTTGGCCTCTTGTCCTAACATTTTTACTCCTTTGTAATGTACTTCCATCCTGCACTTTATTGAATCCCTTCATGTATTTGAATGTTTCTATCATATCCCCTCTCATTTTTCTCTCCTCCAAGCTATACATGTTCAGATCATTTAGTCTATCCTGATATTTCTTTTCCTGTAAATCAGTCACCATTTTATTAGCCCTTCTCTGAATTTTCTCTAGAATATCTATATCCTTCTGGAGATGGGGTCTCCAGTACTGTACACAATACTCTAGGTGACGTCTAACTAGAGATCTGTAGAGCGGCATGACCACTTTACTTTTTCAGCTACTAATGCCCCTAGCTATACAAACCAGCAACCTGATTGCATTCCCTGCCACTTTCTTACATTGCCTGCCTAACTTTATGTCATCAGAAATAATTACTCCCAAATCCCTTTCCTCTGTTGTCTCTGACTACATAGTACCCTTAATACTATATTTTGCCTTTGGATTTTTATGTCCCAAGTTCATTATTTTACATTTACATTTTTTTAACATTAAATGGCAGCTGCCACACTTTTGTCCATTCTTCTAATTTACCTATATCATTCATCATTTGGCTTATTCCCCCTGGAATGTCTACCCTGTTTTAGATCTTTGTATCATCTGCAAAAAGGCATACCTATCCTTGAAGACCTTTTGCAATATCACTAATAAAAATATTAAAAAGAATGAGTCCCAGTACAGATCCCTGAGGTATCCCACTAGTAACACGACCTTCGTCTGAATATTCTCCATTGACTGCAACCCTCTGTCTCCTGTCACTCAGCCATTGCCTTATCCACTCAACTATTTTTATCTCCAGACCCAAACACTGCAATTTATTAATGAGTCTTCTGTGTGGGACAGTGTCAAATGCCTTACTGAAATCTAGATAAGCTATGTCTACTGCTAGACCCTGGTGTATTATTTTAGTTACCCAGTCAAAAAAATTGATTAGGTTAGTTTTACAAGAACATGTGCTGTTTGGGATCTTACAATACATTTAAATTCAGATATTTAACAATTATTTACTGTAACATGGTTTCCATTAATTTTCCCAATACTAATATAAGACTTACTGGTCTGTAGTTGCCAGACTCTTCCCTGCTACCTTTTTTGCGAAAAGTGGTACTACATTTGCTATCTTCCAGTCTTCTGGAACTATCATGTCGATAGTTACTGATTGAATAATTCTGTTGAAGGTTTTGCCAGAACACTCTTTTAATAATTTTGGATATATCCCATCTGGTCCAATCAATTTATGTTGTTTTTTTCTTAGAGAGTTGAAGTAGAACCTCTTCTTCTGTGTCATGTCTGGGGCTCTCTCTTGTCTGGCCGCCCGGTTGTTTCTGCCTCTTCCTGCTCCGTCGTGCGGCCAGATGTGACGCCGCGCTTGGTTGCGGCTTTTGTCTCCAGGGACGCTTCGGTTGCTTCCGGTGTTGCGGCTATGTAAGTTGCCTGTATCCTTTCCCGGACGCGTTAGTATAGCGTCCTTAGTGTAAATTTAGTCTCTATTTAGCTGTGTTTATTCTGCTTGCCTCCTGCATTGCCACATCCAGTCCTTTGAGCCTTGCTTGATTCCCAGCTACATACAGCCTTGCTTGATCCACAACAGATATCATAGATTAATACCTCTGCATCCAGTGTCTCTGCTAGGAATCGTTTCCTGACACCCATTTCCTTCCTCTGTTTTCAAGCAGGTTCTCTGGGTTTTTCCAGGATACTACAAGCCCTCCTGCCTGCTTTCTGCTGACTTGAGTTCTGCCTGTCTCCAGTCTTGTTACACCTTCAGCCTCAGCCCTCCTGCCTGCTTTCTGCTGACCTGAGTTCTGCCAGTCTCCAGTCTTGATACACCTTCAGCTTACCAGGGATCCAGTGAGAGTCTTCCTTACCTATCCTTCTGTGGCTTCTACTTACCTGAGTGAGTACCCTGTTTTCTTTTGGAGATTCATTCCTCCCTGGGGATTAGGTAGTAGAGCTTGGCTGTACAGTGTTATCGCGGGCCCCCTTTGGCTCAACTAAAGGGGACCAATCTGGCTTCGCGGCCAGCACCTTTATCCGGCTTTTAGCCGCAGCACAACACTGTACAGTCAACCACCGCACCCGAGCTACGCACTCTAGCGTCGCACTGTACCATCTCGATCCCTAATCCGTTGTTGGAGGAGACTGACCTTCTGCAGTTCAGTTCTAGGGGTTTTCTTCACTCAGTCTGTCTATACTGCTCCAGCGTTGTTTTTCGTGACATTCTGTAAACATGCATGCTTCCTGTATCATGTTATATATTTTTTTTTTCTAACAGAGGTCCCTTCCATTCACCTTCCTCTGTACAAACTGAACAAGATATTCATTGAGACAGTCAGGTAGACCTTTATTCTCATTTATATAACTTCCATTTTTTGCTTGCAATCTAAATATTCCTTGTTTAATTTTCTTCCTTTCACTTATAAATCTAAAAAATGTTTTATCCCCCTTTTTATTGACTGGACAGTTGTTTCCAGTGTATTTGCTTTGGCACATCTAATAATGCATTTAGCCTCCTTCAGCCTAGCCTTGTACCAATACCTATCTTCCTACTTCTGCATTTGCTTATATTTCCTAAATGCTTCTTTTTTCTCCTTTACTATATTTGCCACTTCTACGGAGTACCACAGTGGCTTTCTTTTTTTTACCTTTGCTGACAAGTCTTATACAATGCTCCGTTGCCTTTAATAAAACATTTCAGATATTCCCATGTGACCTGGATTCCATCTAAAGATATCCAAGTTGCTAAAGGCTGACATAAATATGTTTCCGTTTAAGAAAAATCAGCCTTTCTAAAATCTAGAACCTTTGTTTCAGTGTGGTGCAACTCAGCATCTGTCTTTATAGTAAACCACAAAGATTGATGATCACTGGAACCCAAAACACTCTCCTACAGCTACATCTGATACCAAGATTCCATTTGTAAATAATAAACATAGTATGGCTTTCTTCCTAGTTGGCTCTTCTACTAATTGATTAAGAGATAACCCTTGTAAAGAATTTAGGAAATCTCTACTCCTGGCTGAACCTGCTGCTTGGTTTTTCCAGTCCACACCACAAATATTAAAGTCCCCCATAATAATAACCTCACATATCACTGTCATCAAAGTTATTTCCTTGACCAGCAGTTGATCCAACTCCTCTGCTTCTCCAGGGGGTCTATAGATCACACCTGTATGAGTAACCATCTTATTCCCATAATCAAAGTTATCCAAACAGTCTGTGTTCTCCTCCATACCCTGTGTACAATTTACCTTTAAGCTCTTTTTGACATAAATGGCAACCCCTTCTCCTTTTCTGTCTCTTCTAAATAGAGAGTACCCTGGTATTACTACATCCAAGTCATTTTTTTCATTGTACCAGGTCTCGGTCATCCCCACTAAGGGCCATATGTTCAAAGAAGTAGCAAAATAGCTTTTGTCGTTTGTAACGACTTTTCAAAGTAAAGTGTTGTTGGGATCATTAAAATTTTCAGAGAGTGTCGGTTGCGATCAGAAATATGTCGTTTGTCCTGACTGAAATTGTCGTATGGAACGACAAAAAATGTCTTAACAACAAAAATGTCTTTAAAATGTCTTAACTAACGACAAAAAATGTCTTAAGTAAAGACAAAAATTCTCACATTCAGAACACATTCCCTCCACTTTTTTCTTAACGTACAAATTTTGTCTTTTGAAAGATATTTTTTTATTTTCCTCTATACGACACTGGAGAATAGTTTAGCCACGCCCCTTTACCCGTCAATTCTGGAGTTGTGTCGTACACAACGGACATTACTAGTTTTTTGTCATATACTCTATAGAAAATATGCCGTTCATGCATTCAATTACTTATTTTTGTCTTTCATACAATATTTTTTTGTTGTTATCGCTTTGAACATATTGCCCTAAGTCAACATCTTCACTAGTTATTATTGCAAATAGTTCAGGTATTTATTCCCTAAACTGTGGGCATTTGTACACGTGGCTCAGAGTCTACTGGTTTTTAACCTATGTGTCACAGAAATACCTTGTCCAAATTCACCTGTGCAGTCCTGTGGGGGTCAAGTGTATTTATCCTGTATCGTGCAATTGCCCCCCCTCTACTAATTTAAATACCTGCTAACAAAACGGCTCACTGAGGACCTCTGTTCCCCTTTGAGAAAGATACAAGACTCTTTTTTTGTACAATTCCTTGTTACACCAAATAGGGCTGGTGTGAGAGACAAAACCAAATCCATGTTCTTGGCCTGATTTCCTTAGCCATGAATTAAAGTCTCTGATTCGCTTCATCCTGTCATCATCTTCCCCATACACTGGCAGAACCTCTGAAACAGATACAGTAAAAGCAACTTGCTGCAGAGCTTTACAGAGTTTCTTAAAAACATCTTTGACGACACTCATCTCATTGCAAGCCAAATCATTTGTCCCTAAATGGACTCTGGCATCTAACTCTCCATCATGTCTTGCTTCCTTAAAGGGATAATAAACGCAATTGATAGGAATAATAAAAAAACATGTAATGCCCTTATTCCCATCTCTCAAACCATTATGGTTTGAGAGATGTAAGAAAATAAAGAACTCTGCTCCCTCCCCTTTCTCATGCGTCCGCTGTATAGTGGATGTCATGAGATCCTGCTTCCGGGACCAGACGGCGGCTCTTCAGGAGCGCTGTCATCAAGATATCTAACTATGATTACTTCATCTGAATGGTTTACAACGTGTGCTTGCAAGCCAGGCACACGTTGTAGACCATACCGATGAAGTAATTATAGTTAGATATCCCGATGTCAGCACTCCTGTAGAGCCGCCTAAAGTCGGTCAACTGGATCCTGCCTCTGACAGCTTTACAGCTCGTCAGGCAGAAAGGGGAGGGAGCGGAGATCTTTATTTTCTTACATCTCTCAAACCATAACGGTTTCAGAGATGGGAATAACGACATTACATTTTTTTTATTATTCCTATCAATTTGCGAACAGTTTTTTTGGAGTTTACTATCCCTATAACAATGTTTAAAATGAGTATTCTATCTCTGTGGGCTGTAGCTCCAGGAAGATATCTGACTTCTCTGCAACCATCATGATCATCCTCCAAAGTCCCACCTCTTAATATAGAGTCCCCCAATAATAGCTGCTTTGTTTGCACTTCTTACCTTTGTCATTTTGTCAGTGGTTGCAGTATGGTTTACCTGCAGATTACAAGTTGGTGAACCAGTAGTCTCTGCTTCTAATGATGTGCCAGTATTAAGGCAGTGTTCTGAAAGTGCAGCAAAGGAATTATGAAGAGGCACAGACTGTGGGCTATGCCTCTTGTACACCACTCACATATGTGCACATAATATTGAGTTTTCACATCTGACTTCACATTTTAATACTGCATTGTGTGTCCTAGATCACAGGGGAGAGGGAGGAACAGAGGGTTCCAAAGTGTGATGTATGAGAATCTGAGCTTCTGATTGTGGGGGGCACCTGATCTCCCCATATGCTAAAGGTGAGTTCTTGAACTCAGAGTAGCTTCACATAATTTAGCGTTTACATTAACTCAGGGTTAGATGAACACATTGTTAAGTGTACATTTAGGGTCAAAATAGGCAAAGTAGGCAACTGCCTAGAGTGTAAAGAGCAACTCAGCTATGCTGGTCACACCCACTTTCTGAATTGTGGGTGTGGCCAAAGGAAACCCAATACTCCAGACGACCAGTTTATTTATTAGTTCACATGCACCTTTGATGGACATAATTAAACCACAGGATGCTAGAGAGGTCTATAGCAGGTTGTGTGTCTGTGTTATAGGTTAGGGGTGGAATGACGTAAGTAGAGAGGGTGTGGCCATAAGTGGGGATAGGGGTACCAGAGATGTAAATCCAGCCCTGATTTTACTTAAGGAGCTTAACAAAATACTCACATTGCCTTCACATAATGATTAGACTATATTGTGTGTACCAGATCCTCAGGGAAAGGGTGTATTAGAGGGTTCCAAACTGTGTTATATGACAGGTAGAGTTTCTCTTTGAATGTGGGTGGCCCCTTACACCAGTGTGCCCTGGACAGCTGCACATATCATGGTCCTGCTTGCATAATAGGCCTAGAGACTCTAGGTCTTATGAAGAAAGCCAGGGTCACCGCTTCTCTCTACCAAGCTAGGGTGACTGCTCTTTCCATCAAGCCAGGGTGGCTGTTCCTCTCCACCAGGCCAGGGTGACTGTTCCTCTCCACCAAGCCATGGTGACTGTTCCTCCATGCCAAGCCAGGGTCATTGGTCTTTTCCACAAAGCCATCATCACTGCTCCTTTCCACCAAGGCAGGGACACTGCTCCTTTTCTCAAAGCCAGGGTCACTGTTCCTTTTCATAAAGTCAGGGTCCCTGCTCCGTTTCACAAAGCCAAGATCACTGCTCCTCTCCACCAAGCCAAGGTCACTGTTCTGTTCCACAAAGCCAGAGTCACCTCCCTCCACCAAAGCAGATTTATGGCTCCTCTCCACCAAGCCAGGGTCACTGCTCTTTTCCTCCAAGCCATGGTCACTGCTCCTCTCCATCAAGGCAGATTTACGGCTCCTCTCCACCAAGCCAGGGTCACTGCTCTGTCCCCTAAGCCAGGGTGACTGCTCCTTTCCACAAAATCAAGGCCACTCCTCCTTTCCATCATGTCAGAGTCATTTTTCCTCTCCAAGAAGGCAGGGTCACTACTCATTTCCACAAAGCCAGGATCACTGCTCTTTTCCTCCAAATAATGGTCACTGGTCCTCTTCTCCAATGCAGATTTACTGCTCCTAACCATCAAGGCAGAGATACTGCTCATTTCCATCAATCCAGAGTCACTACTCCTTTCCACCAAGTTCACTGCTACTTTTCAGCAAGACTGGGTCATTGCTCTTCTCTAAGCCTTGGTCACTGAGCTAGGGCCTCTGCTCCTCTCCTCCGAAGCCAGGGTTACTGCTCCTTTCCACCAATCCAGGGTTACTGCTCCTTTCTACCAAGTTAGGCCCATTGTTCCTCTCCACGAAGTGAGCGCCACTGCTTTATACATCCAAGTGGGGGTCACTGCTCCTCAGACCTCCTCTCCACCAAGGGAGGAACACTACTCCTGCCCACCAATCAAGGGTCCATGATAATATCCGACAAGATTGTGATACTGTTCCTTTCAAATGAGAGCAAGTCATTGCTTCTAACCACTAAGTGAGCACCACAGCTTCTTACCACGCGAGGGTTACACGTTTTTTTTCATAGTATAATTATGTTTTGAAGTTCAGATTTATTTCATTTATACAAAATAAGAGCACTTCACTGTTGAACTCATACTGTACAAATCATTTTTATGAGTATAGAATTGTTTAAATCTCAAAGGTCTCTTCTTCTCATTCGCAGGATGTTCCAAACCACACAGGTCTATTCTTCCAGTGTTCTGCGTTATGAAAACCTCGCGGGTCTCTCTTTCACGTGCAAAGAACTTTCCAAACCTCACAGGTCACCTGATTATTTGTAAAACGCTTCCCAAGGCTCGTTGCTCTCCTCTTAATGTGTTCAAAGCTCTCCAAACCCCAAACCTCATGGGTCGTTCCTTCGCTGACTATTCATAGACATCCCAAGACAAACAATGTTTAAACAGAATGTGGCCTAGCTCTCTGAGGCTGTCAGTCTCTAGACTAACAGAACTGAAGCACGTCTTGGGAAAACTGGCTGCACTCTAGGGTACAGATAACATTTCCTATCAATTTAAATGGGCCTTTTAACCCCTTGAATGACACAGAAGTCTCCAGACATTTTGTATTCAAGGGTTTTTTTAATCTTTGTCCCCATGCTACAGTTACTTTGCCCCAAAATTACTCAATATTTCTTCTGAACATAGGGCCCCATAATTTAACCTTTTAAATGCTAGAGAGGTCTCCAACACGAGACCTTTCTAGCTTTCAAGGTGTTAAAGATATACTCCACTGAAATCTAGAGGATTCACTTTAGAGAAATCAACGTGAAATATCTGTATATTTCATGCTGGTTACATCTCCCATGATGCAACATGCTCTCTCGTCAAGTGAAGCTGAGTGTCTTGGGGAAGATTTAGTTTACAAAAAGAGAGAATAGGAACAAATTAGCAGAGAGAGGAACACCCTTCACATGTAGGGACTCTGAGAATAAATTCTATTTTCCTTACTCATGGAGAGCAAATATTCCCATTAACTCTATGAGTGCCAGCACGGTAACCAACGCATTGCAAAGCAGAGGGTTAAAAGAGGAATTTTACCCCTAACCCTTTCAGTGCCAGAGGTGTACGCAACGCATTGCAAAGCAATGCGTTGCATACCTCTCTAGCACTGAAAGAGTTAACATCAATCTGTATGTGTTTAATAGTGGGGCTTGCTTAGGAATGCATCAATATACATTGCTCAGTTACAGCTATATTCTGTTTTATGGATTTTAACGCTGTGTAGTCCATAACTAAATAGGGACATATGGCTCCTTTGAGGTTTTCATGGCCCTCTAGAATCATTGGAGGAGGTCTTCTATGGCTAATCTGCATACCTGGGATCTTGCTTATCTTGAGCCCCTGGAGAGGGCTCGTGGGCTGCTGACCTGAGGATGCCAATGACGTGATTTGTGTCACAAAGGGGACAGTGCTTAATCAGGTAGGCAGGGCTTAGTCATGTTTGTGTCATAAAGGGGGCACGAAGTGGGTAGAAAGTGGGCAGAAAAGGGTAGAAAGAAGAAGAAGTGGGTGGGAAGATGGCAGAACAGGGTGGGAAGGGGGAGAAGATCCTTTCCTCTTCAATTGCTATTGAACTACGAATATACATAAAGATAAAGTTAAATGATGTATTTCTATCCCTTTAACCCCTTAACGACCGGCTGATCGGCGAGGCGCGGTCAGTTAAGGACCATGGAGATTTTTTTTTTTTTTTTGCTCCATTCGCTTCCGGACTCCCAGAACGGCGTGCAGCCGCGGGGGAGCCCGGAATTCCATGACGGTCATAGTACGTTATGGGTCGTTCAGTCAGATCTACCCTTGATGTACTATTACCGTCAAGGGTCGTTAAGGGGATCTCATTCAGACTGATAAAGTCTATTGTTTATTGTGTGGCGCTATGAACTAAATACAGACCTAAAATGGTGCACAGCACATACAGGAAACTGCAGATACTGTACAAAACTGTATAGAGGTACCTGACTGCTGTATGAACGACACCTACCTAGGTATGTAGTTCAGTTAAGTTAACCATTTGAGTGCCAGAGAGCTCTCTGTAACTCAAAGGGTTACAGTAATCTGAATAAGTAATCTGAATAAGTAATCTGAATAAAATCAGATTTCACAAGACAAGTGGCGTCATTCTGGGGCAAACCAACTGCACATTAGGGGATTCATTCATAAAATTTCACATCAGTTTTAAGAAGTATCACCTCCTAGTAATAACTCCCCATTTACCTTACTATGGCCAGAAAATCCTAATGGCCTCTACAAATTTTGCCTTTGCTCCTTGGTTCTAGAGATAAAAGCTTGCAGCGTTTCTGAATGTCACGTCCATGGAGGCCGTTTGTTTCACATAGAAACATGGTGTATGAGCCTACTTAACCCTTATAGGACTACAGCATGTGCAACACATTGTGAAGCAATGTGATGCACACCCCTCTGACCCTTAAAGGGTTAAGATTACCATGTGCAATGAGCAGAGCTTGAAATCATGTGGTCCTACTAGCAGCTGTCATGTCCACCTCCATTGAAGTCAAGTGGTTCTACTAGTAACTGTCATGTCCGCCTCCACTGACGTCAAGTGGTTCTACTAGCAACTGTCATGTCCGCCTCCATTGACGTCAAGTGGTTCTACTAGCAACTGTCATGTCCGCCTCCATTGACGTCAAGTGGTTCTACTAGCAACTGTCATGTCCGCCTCCATGGCCCTGATATCTATAACTGATTAAAGATGTTATCTCTTGAACCAAGGAAAAATGGAACATTCATAGGGGTCATTGGGATTTTCTGGCTATAGTAAGGTAGGTGGGGTTTATTATTAGGCTCTCTTACTTGTCATTGAAATTGGGTTTTGACCCCCTTGAATGGTTTCCATTGAATTGCAAAGAAATGTAATGGAATCATTTCCAGCAATCAAAAGGTTAAGAGCCCATTTACATCAGTGGTGATTTTTATTTGACTCCTGTGGTGCGACTGGTTTGACTCAGAATTATTCCACTTATTATTATTCCACCAGAGAGGTGTGTGACACATTGGCCCTCAAGGGATTAACCAAACCTCCCAAGTGTCCCTCTTTAGGAGGGACAGTCAGTCTTTGAGACCAAAATCCCTCTGTCCCACCCTGGCGTCCATCTGTTTAGGAGATCAGACTGTGTGGTGTGTATATAAGTGTATCGCCCTGGTGTCCCTCTGTTTAGGAGATCAGACTGTGTGGTGTGTATATAAGTGTATCGCCCTGGTGTCCCTGTGTTTAGGAGATCAGACTGCGTGGTGTGTATATAAGTGTATCGCCCTGGTGTCCCTGTGTTTAGGAGATCAGACTGCGTGGTGTGTATATAAGTGTATCGCCCTGGTGTCCCTGTGTTTAGGAGATCAGACTGCGTGGTGTGTATATAAGTGTATCGCCCTGGTGTCCCTGTGTTTAGGAGATCAGACTGCGTGGTGTGTATATAAGTGTATCGCCCTGGTGTCCCTGTGTTTAGGAGATCAGACTGCGTGGTGTGTATATACGTGTATCGCCCTGGTGTCCCTGTGTTTAGGAGATCAGACTGCGTGGTGTGTATATAAGTGTATCGCCCTGGTGTCCCTGTGTTTAGGAGATCAGACTGCGTGGTGTGTATATAAGTGTATCGCCCTGGTGTCCCTGTGTTTAGGAGATCAGACTGCGTGGTGTGTATATAAGTGTATCGCCCTGGTGTCCCTGTGTTTAGGAGATCAGACTGCGTGGTGTGTATATAAGTGTATCGCCCTGGTGTCCCTGTGTTTAGGAGATCAGACTGCGTGGTGTGTATAAAAGTGTATCGCCCTGGTGTCCCTGTGTTTAGGAGATCAGACTGCGTGGTGTGTATATAAGTGTATCGCCCTGGTGTCCCTGTGTTTAGGAGATCAGACTGCGTGGTGTGTATATAAGTGTATCGCCCTGGTGTCCCTGTGTTTAGGAGATCAGACTGCGTGGTGTGTATAGAAGTGTATCACCCTGGTGTCCCTGTGTTTAGGCGATCAGACTGCGTGATGTGTATAGAAGTGTATCACCCTGGTGTCCCTGTGTGGTGTGTATATAAGTGTATCACCCCGGTGTCCCTGTGTTTAGGAGATCAGACTGCGTGGTGTGTATATAAGTGTATCACCCCGGTGTCCCTGTGTTTAGGAGATCAGACTGTGTGGCGTGTATATAAGTGTATCACCCTGGTGTCCCTCTGTTTAGGAGATCAGACTACGTGGTGTGTATATAAGTGTATCACCCTGGTGTCCCTCTGTTTAGGAGATCAGACTACGTGGTGTGTGTATATAAGTGTATCACATTGCTCCATGACAATAACACTCACATTTGTGTCTGTTTAACCCCTTAAAGACCTGCCATGCATTATTTATTTATTTTTTTTTTGCAGATCCGTGTGGATCTGAAGCAGGGCTCCGTGCAGTTGTGCAGGGTGCCCTAAAATCTATGATGGCCCTGGCACACCATGGGTCCTTATCACACGTATAACCCATGACGGGCCAAAGAAGCGTAACTAGAAGCCACCGGGCCATAGTGCAGAAATTGCCTTGGGCCCCTCCAACCACATTGCCCCCAATCTCCTCATTGCCTCCACATTGCCCCCAATCTCCAACTCCACATTGCCACTATTGACCCCCCAGTATCCATCTCCTACCTCCCTGGTGGTTCAGCGGTGTGTCAGGAGAGGTCTGTGCCTCCTTCTGCACAGACATCTATACAGCTCTATACAGCTATGCATCCTCTCTTCAGTAATGCGGTGCGCTGGGAGATGATGTAATCTCCCAGCGCTCTGCATTACTAGAGCGCCGAAGAGGGAGCTCAGCTGCTAGAGGTCTGTGCAGAAGAAGACACAGACCTCAGCTTGTTAGTTTTTGTGGGCGCCGGGTGGGATGTCGCAGGAGGCAGACAGGCCCCTGGAGTGACGTGACGGTTGCAGGTGCGACCCCTGCGATCCCTATTGTTATGTCACTGACGGGCCAGGACCATCATGGGTCCTTACGGGGTTAAGTATACTTGTTTATAAATTAGTCTGTGTTAATAAAATACTTTGGTCTTGGACTAGATTATTTATTCAGTTACACAAAGAGGTGTCAATAGGTCATGTATAAACTAAAATTTCTCAGAATTACCCCGCCATCCAGCCATGCCCCCCACAACACCACCTAAAACACAAGTGTCCCTCGCCATTTGAAATGTTGGGAGGTATGGGTTAACAGAGGGCCCTAACACAGCTACTAATGCTAGTGCAATTGAGATACAAGTGGTGAAGCTAAAAATGAATGTATCGCTTTGACAGAAGTAATCAGCACTCAAGAGAGGGATTCAAGATGTCAGAATTCAGACAGCTGCTAACAGCACTGAACGTGTTAGGGGAATCTCAGTTTTACAGTGTCAGTATGGGCCTGCTACCCTCCTCCCTAATCACACAATATCTCTCCTGCCTTTCATATCACGAGAGAAAGGATGGACTACAGCTTTCAGGAGTAAATCCACTATATACAGAGTATAACATGCAGCTGTGTATAATACACAGGTGTAAATTATACCCAAGATTTTTGGTAAAATAATGAGTTCCTGTGTAGAATACGCACCCATTTCTGCAATTGCGTATTATTGCATGCGCACTGAATCTATGGTAGGTCCTGACAGGACAACGCAGAGGAGTTCCAGGAGCGGAAGCAGCGGGCAGCGGATGCAAGAATGCTGCCCACTGCCCCTGTTTCATGGCTGCCTCCAGAGGGAGGATCCTGGTTATTAAGGTGGGCTTTAACATTTTTTGAGTAATGCAGCATAGAGGAAGGTGCCTACAGGTGTGGGGTCCTGGACATCAGGGAGGTCTGATTGCAGAAAGTGGGGGCAGGCAAGCACCGATAATGAGGTGAGGAAGACTGGGAAGGGGCAGGGCAACCAAGGGGGGTATTTTGATTTTTTATTTGTGTTTGGGTATTTTTTCCATTCGTGCATAATACTCACCCCTCACTTCACATAAGGTGAAATGGGGTAAAAATGTGCATATTATACCCGAGATTTACAGAAATCGAAACTAACTTTATATGCTGCCATTACTATCTCCTTAAGTAATGTGTTAGCCATTTGTTTGTAAAATAAATAATTATTGAGTAAATAAATGTTATTTGTTAGAGGAACAGTGTGACACACCATGGTAATTAGTTTATGTGCTGGGCCAATATTACCGCTCACTGGGCCGAACATATCATGCAGATTCACACAATGACAGGTACCAGAATAAGTGTTCTGTCCCTATACCTGCCTAAAGTCAGTGTACTATGCTATGCATGCAACAATTCCCACCCCAACACTGCTGGTGCCAGGGGGCAAACAAGGGGTCTGTTTGAGGGCATTTCATAGCGGTTATTTCCGTCTACGCCATGCTTAGGCCAATGTACTAAGCAAAGCATAGAGCATATGACATTAGTATACACCATTTCGCTGCACATGCATGCCTCTCACATTAAAGTCCAGCACTGGTGCAGTGTGTCCACCAGTATGCACAGCGATCATATGCATACCTTTATTTATTTAGAATATGTTTTACCAGAAAGAATACACTGAGATTTCACTCGTTTTCAAGTATGTCCTGGAGAACTTTCTACTTATGAGATGGCTCATGGGCTGGAAATAATCATGTCTAAATGGTGTGACTCTCATTGCAAGTGGGCAGAGCTTAATTGGGTGGATAGGACTGAGAGGATAAAAAAGGTGCGGTTTGACTTTAGAATGGGAAGGAAGTGGGTAGAGGCATCATCAGGGGAGGGCTGGCCTGGGGGGCAGAGGGGCAATTGCCCCCTGGGCTGGTCACATGTCTGGGCCAGTGGGCCACTGCCTCACGTAGTCTCCTGATTGCTGCTGTAAATGGAGCTACACTAGTGATACCACAGAGCTTACAATTGAAATGGAACTACATAAATGATACCACAGATCTACAATCCAAATAGAGCTACACTAACAGCATAACCCATTTCCCTTGTAAGCTGTATGGTATCAATCATGTTGCTGTACTTAAATTGTAAGCTCTATGGTATCACTAGAGTAGCCGCATTTCAACTTAAGCTATGTGGTCTCGTTTACCTTATTTAACAGCATTAATACCAATAGTAAAAGTACGTAAATGGGATGGGCTGGGACACTGGGCTGGAGCGACTGAAGAAATGGGTCAGTAGATTGTATTTGCCCCCCAGGCCACAAGTTGCCAGCCCCCCCGGGCATCATGTAAGGAATGATCTTTGATTTTTAATACATCCAACAACTGAATACTTCACTTGGAGTACAGTCTTCATTATGTCACTGTTCTATGCGAGTCTGGGAAGCCTCTAAGACTTTTCATCGAGTTGGCGTTTCAGCTAATGGCGGTGAGTGATTTATGATTTAATAACTTGTTATATACAGAGGAAGAGGAAGCAGGAAGAATGGACTAGAAGTGGTCAGAGATTCTCATTAAACTCACCACAGCCAGAGATTAAGCCTCTGTCCCCTGGTAATGAATTCCCAGGTATGATCATATGCTGTAGAGAAGGAAAGTAAACAGGTGGCCAGTGAAGCAGCCATACAAGGTCCTCCATAGAGATAAACTTTTTAAGTTCCCTACAGCCCAGCATCAAGGAGTTAAAGGCTCCATTTAGATAAACTGGATTTTTATTTTGTTCCTTATGATAGAAAGGAACAAAATAAAAATCCAGCTTATCTAAATGGAGCTTTTAACCCCTTGATGCTGGGCTGTAGGGAACTTAAAAAGTTTATCTCTATGGAGAACCTTATATTGCTGGCTCACTGGCCACCAGAATTGCTCATGATATTATTCATAAGGCCCCTTGCTTTCAGGATGTATCTCCTTGAGCACAGGAGGATGAATCAGTCTCTTTAAAGGGACAGTAACGTCCCATAAAAACTTGTTATAGTTTTGTAGAGCAGGAAAAAATAAGCTGAATGGCACAAACCCTGTCTCTCAAACCGCTATGGTTTGAGAGATATAAGCATTGCAAGTTCACCCCTCCCTCCCCTTTCCCTGACGACAGCGCTGTGCTGACTGCAGGAGAATCCTGTCCGGGGAACAACAAGGCTCTGCATGATAGTTACTTCATTGGAATGGTCTACAAAGTGTTCCTGGTTTGCAAGCACATTTTGTAGACCGTTCCAATGAAGTATTTATTTTTTAAATAACTAGATTTCGACTCTGCTGAAGAGCCTCCTCTTGTCGGCTGAGATGGATTTCCTGTCAGCTTTACAGCCGACATCAGGGGAAGGGGAGGGAGGGGGAACTTTCAGTACCTGTATCTCTCAAACCAGGGTTTGTGCCATTCAGCTTATTTTTCCTGCTCTACAAAACTATAAAACGTTTTTATGGGACATTACTGTCCCTTTAATTGATTCCCCAGTGTGCCCCTGTGAGACACAGAGCAGACAGTGTATGAGTGGGTGTCTGGACCAAGGATGGGGTGTCAGTCAATATACCACAGTTCCCAGCTGTACTTGTGGAGTATGAGGCCATCCGCTGTATTTGAGTTAGACGTGCCTGCAGTAGTGCACGTGAGTGTGTACACTCACTGGTGTTATACACTATCAGCACTATGTCTGTAACCCCACATTGCTATGAATGAATCTAGGCAGAGCACAGGGGGCAAGAGAAAGAGAGGACAAATACAAATTCCCCAAATTCCTCTCTAGCATTAAAGGGGTTAAAAGTCGCGTCATTTCTTTCCCCTCATCAGCACCACAGGGCTCCCCGGAGATCAAGAAGTTCCCAGGTATGGAGACAGAGTAAGTGAATGAGTGAGCAAGAGAGAGAGTGAATGAGTGAGAGTGAGTGAGTGTGGGTGAGTGAGAGTGAATGAGTAAGCAAGGGAGAGTGAATGAGTGAGTAAGAGAGAGAGACAGGGTTGCCACCTGTACGGTACTGAAATATCCTGAAAATTAGCGGCTCCAGTGTTGAAAGCACTATTATATATTTTCGAGTGTTCATACCACAACAAATTTAACACAGATCTTCAAACAGTGTGTAGCTAGAGTCTGTTAAATGTTAAGGTAAGTGTGCCGGTCTGATGGACTCTTTGAAACCTTTCAATGTATACAATATGGAACCAGGACAGCACTTAACTTGAATTACACATATCCAGACGGTATAAAATCAAAAATGTTTGTACCTTTATTATTTCAGTTAATAACATTTTACCTCTTTGCAGGGTGAGGGCAACATACAGGATACGGCTAGAGCAGCAGAGTCACTGATCCAATCGACATGTTTCACGTGTATCACGCTTAATCATGACCAGTAGTGACCGGGACAGTCCAGATTTGTACTCCCCTCTCCAGCTTCATCAACACTGTCAGGGTCTCGGAACTTCTAAAACCAAAACAGATTCAGATTTAACCCCTTGAGTGTCAGAGGGGTATGGAATAATAATCCTTTATTTATATAGCGCACACAGATTCCGCAGCGCTTTACACTCATATTGGTTCCTGTCCCCATTGGGGCTCACAATCTAAATTCACCTATCAGTATGTTTTTTTCTTTGGAGTGTGGGAGGAAACCGGAGTACCCGGAGGAAACCCACGCAAACACAGTGAGAACATACAAAACTCATTGGTGGGATTTGAACCCAGGACCCCAGCGCTGCAAGGCAACAGTGCTAACCACTGAGGCATTGCATTCCGTACCCTTCTGACACTCAAAATGTTAAGCTCTTGTGTCCCATTGGTTAGAGCACATATCTGTCACCAGATCTCTAATTCTAATTGGCTGGTCTTGCAGCTGCCTGTTTAGTTAAATGGGGCTTTTAACCCATTGAATCCTAGAGAGGTCCCCAATGTATCGCTTACTTAAAACAGGCCTGCAGGGTGTAAATTAAGCTTCCCATTGCAAATGATTATAAAGTTAGAAATTGACCACCAAAAATGTGGCGTATCACACTGCATTTAGCACAAAGCATCGTGCCTCTGTTTGGTTTTGGCAAGGGTAAAAAGTGTCAAACCTAGACAGAGAGAGAGACAGAGACAGAGAGAGAGAGACAGAGAGAAAGGGAATGAAATAGAAGAGAGAGGCAGGGGACAGATCACAGTCAGTTCTGAAAGCTACAGACAGTGTACACCCTCCGGTGGCCATGTGCCCAGAGTGACAATGCAAATCTGGACAATATAGAAAATTTCAACAGTACATGGTGTGAAAAAATCTGCTGTCTATGGATTTAATTACTGTATATGTGGTAGGCAATATGAGGACAATGCTTATGATAAATAAATAAAAAACAGGCATATTTTGCTTTTAAAATACATTTAAAGGAAAATATGCCCTTAAAGGGATAGTAATACTTAAAATGTAAAAAACAATATGTTGTAGGGTTTATCCCCCTGAGTAAAACAAGAGTACTCCCACTGCTGAGAGGTCTTTCATTCAAAAGTTATTAATTTTCAAAGTTGAATTTTTTAGGTGCAATATCACAGTGGCCTGAAAGTGTACAGTGGCGCTGTTGCTACACGATCCTATGGAGATTTATGGTCAACTGACCAGAGTTGTCCATAGGATCGTGTAGCAACAGCGCCACTGTACACTTTCAGGCCACTGTGATATTGCACCTAAAAAATTCAACTTTGAAAATTAATAACTTTTGAATAAAACACCTTTCAGCAGTGGGAGTACTCTTGTTTTACTCAGGGGGATAAACCCTACAACATATTTTTTTTTACATTTTAAGTATTACTATCCCTTTAAAGGGGAACACCTTCTAATAACTCCCCACTTAGTTTACTATGTCCATAACATTAGGCCTAGGGCAGCAGATTGTTCCATACTTCCCAACATTTTAAGTGGCTGAAGAGGGACACTTTTGTTTGATGTGGTGGTTCTGGGGGGAGTAGATGGTGTGCGGGGCATTACTGAGAATTTTTAGGTTACTTCATGACCTATTGCCACCTATTTGTGTGAATAAATGATTTAGAGAAGACCAAATTATTTTATTTACACAGATTAATTTATAAACACATATACTGAAGTTTACACAAACATTAATGTGAGTTTTCTCATACCTCCCAACATTTCCAATGGCCAAAGAGGGACACTTGTGTTTTAGGTGGGGTTGCTAGGGGCGTGGCTGGTAGGTGGGGAATTTCTGAGAATTTTTAGGTCATTTTATGACCTATTGACACCTCTTTGTATAACGGAATAAATGATTTAGAGCAAGACCAAAGTGTTTTATTTGCACAGACTATTTTATAAATGCATTTATTGAAGTTTAAACAAACATTAATGTGAGTTTTATTGCTGTAGAGCAAAGTTATACATTGATATGCACACTACACAGTTTGCTCTTCTAAAAAGAGGGACATCAGGGTGGGAAAAAGGGACAGAGGGATTTGGGTCTCAAAGAGGTACGGTCCCTCCTAAAGAGGGACACTTGGGAGGTATGGTTTTATTGCTGTGGAGCAATGTGATACACTTATATACACACCACACAGTCTCATCTCCTAAACACAAGGACACCAGGGGGCGAAAAAGAGACAGAAAGATTTGGGTCTAAAGGAGGGACTGTCCCTCCTAAAAAGGGACACTTGGGCAGTATGTTGTTAGGGGTACCTGACTGGGCATCTTTGTGTCTATATCCATTTCCTAACGAAAATGCCCTATGTTTAAAATTGGCTGCTCTGAGTCTCCACACTTATAGACTTCTCATAAGCATCTCTTTCCAAAAGGGAACGTACCCAAATGGTCATTCTTCTCAGAGCAAATTTCCCACTTGCTTTTAGAACTTTGGATTGACATTGACAAAGTGTGTATATGGGGTGTACGTGCACTTGATTGGGCCTTGGGTACCAGAAAGACTAAAAACAACATACATACATTATCCAATGGCATTGCAGAAAGTGATCACACAGAGGCTGATTAACAAATAGGAAATAGAGCAATTCTGGGTAAAAGCAACTTCACTATAGGTGACAAATAAAAATTCCCATTCAGTTAAATGGGAACAATGTTCAAACAGTTGTTGTAATGAAAAAAATGTTGGATCGCAGTTTGATGGTAAAAGGAGATTTATATTTTTAGAAGTAAATCCATCAATTTTGAAAATGTGTCCTTAAGAATTAACCCTTAAAGCCCAGAATAAATAAATGAGTGTTTTCATTTGTTCTACATGGTACAAATGGTTTGTTCCAGAATTGCGCCAGTTCTTCTTAGTACATCGGCCTTACCATTATTCACACAGGTGACTGAATAGTTGTAATAGACATTTAAATATCCAATCACTGTGGGTCCATGTGGGCATCAACTAGTCATGTATGAGTGGGAGATCTCTCTAGAATCCATGGGCGTTAAATATAGTTCAACAGAATAACAGGAAAGATAATCAGGGTGATTATTGCTCTTAACCCACTGAGTGCCAAGCAATCCGTTGGATACCCTTTTGGCACTAAAAGGGTTAAAGGCATCTTTACATCAGAGGTTTTATTCGTCTTTAAAACGAAAAACTTTCAAAGAGATAAAGCCATTTTTTTTACGCCTTATTCCTATCTCCTAATATTGCTTTAACCCCTTAATGACCACACAATCCTGTGCATGGGCAGCTGTTAATTTGGGGAATGTTTATTTCTCCTGTATGGTGCAGTTGGTCTTCACCAGAATTCCTCAACTTAATTAGAACATCAGCCTCACTTTAATTCTCCCTTATACTTTTTTACTTCTTCCCTTCGCCTGTTCCGGCCTTTACCATTGTGTCTCCTCTGAACTGTTACCTTCTCCTCTGACACCATCCTCCACCCTAACTGTTCCAACTTGTCTTTCAGTAGCTCGCTCTTTTACTCTGCCGCTCCCTGTCGCTCTCTCTCTGTCTTTCTCACTCTCTCCATCTCTTCTGTCTTTCTTTCCCTCTCTTTCTTTCACTCCCTCTCTCTATGTATGTGCCTCTTTCTCTCACCCTTTCTGCCGTTCTCCCTTTCTCATCCTCTTTCTGTCTCTCTTTGTCACCCTCTCTCTATGCCTCTCTCTCTTCTCCTTCTGAGTGTCTCTCTCCTCTCTCTGTGTCACTCTCTCACTCACTGTCTCTCTATACCTTTTTCTCTTCCACTGTCCCCCTCTGTCTCTCTCTTTTCCCTATCTCTCTCACTTTCTCTCTCTCCATCTTGCTACCTCCTCTCTCTATATTTCTCACTCTTCTCTCTCTCTCCCTTTCATTTTCCTCTCTTTCTCCCTTTCCACTCTCTTTCTTTCCATCTTTCCCTCTCTATCCTCTCTGTCTTTCTCTCTTTCCCCCGTCTCGCTCTCTCTCTATCCCTCACTCTCTTACCCCCTCTCCTATCTCCCCTCTCTTTCCCCGTCTCTCTCTCTGTCCCTCTCTCTCTCTTCCCCCCCTCTTTCCTCTCTATCTCCCCTCTCTTTCCCTCTCTCCTTGTCTCTCTCCCCCTCTCTCCTCTCTATCTCTCTCTCACTATCTCTCCCTCTCTCTCACTATCTCTCCCTCTCTCTCACTATATCTCCCTCTCTCTCACTATCTCTCCCTCTCTCTCACTATATCTCCCTCTCTCTCACTATCTCTCCCTCTCTCTCACTATATCTCCCTATTCTCCTTGTAGCCTACCAGCTCATTTCATCCCCTGTTCTTTCTCTCTCTCACCCATAACTCTGAGGCTCATTAATAAGAAGAAATAGGGAGATTCTTGTATAAACCAAACTGCGCCATTAGGGAAAACTGCTAATTACCAAAACTCCCTTTAATTTAAAGGGACCCTGCAGCCTAAAAACGTTGATGATTTTGAAAGAGCTTTCAGAATCACCTAATGTTGTATTAGCCAATCAGTTTTAGTAAAATCTTTTTTTGTGTTATTAGATGGGGGAGGTAAGGGTTATGACAGGAAGTGCCTTAATTAGCATAATCTATATATCTAAATAACTCAAAAACTAGTTTTCTAAATAAAAAAATTGTTCATATAATATAAAGATTATATTGGAAGTTCTTTCACAATCACCAGCTGCTTTATGTGTTAGGGTTCCTTTTAAAAGAATTACTGGTTTGCAAGCACACTTTGTAGACCGTTCCAATGAAGTAGTTCTTTTTAAATATCGCTGTTTCGGCTCTGCTGGAGAGCCTTCTCGAGTCGGCCGACTTGAATCTCCTGCTCTCAGCTTTACATCTGACATGAGGGAGGGGGGGATCTTTAGTGGCGAATATCTCTCAAACTGTAAAGGTCTGAGAGATGGGACTTTCTCCATATACTTTATACAATATTGAATTAAAGGGTTAGTAATGCCCATAGTAATAGTAATGCCCATATTTAACGTGATTCAATATTGTATAAAGTATATGGAGAAAGTCCCATCTCTCAGACCTTTACTGTTTGAGAGATATTCGTCGCCAAAGTTCTCCCCTCCCTCATGTCAGATGTAAAGCTGAGAGCAGGAGACTCAAGTCGGCCGACTTGAGAAGGCTCTTCAGCAGAGCCGAAACAGCGATATTTAAAAAGAACTACTTCATTGGAACGGTCTACAAAGTGTGCTTGCAAACCAGTAATTCTTTTTAAATGTCACTATTTCGGCTGTGTTGAAGAGCCGCTGGCGGGTCCCAGGACCAGGATCTCCTGCTCTCAGCTTTACAGCTGACATGAGGGAGGGGAGAACTTTGGCGACGAATATCTCTCAAACAGTAAAGGTTTGAGAGTTGGGACTTTCTCCATATACTTTATTTTTTTAAACATCTACAATATTGAATCAAGTTAAATATCGGCATTATTAACACTTTAAATGCTTAAATGCTAGAGATGTCTCCCTCTCATTGCTTTGCAATGCGTTGCGTTCCCCTCAAGCACTCAAAGGGTTAAAGCTTTTCTATTTCTTGGTTGTTATAGACAAAAGGTATTTTCTGCTCCAGGAAACAGTGGAAAGGACTGTGGGGTCATCTGAGGAAAGGGGGTGTTGACAAGGGCGGAGCTAAAGGCACCTAAAGTGCCTTGCCTAGGGGAGACTGAGAAGTAAATCCAGCCTTGGATCTGCTAATGGCTCCTTCTTGTCTCCAAATTTGTACCTCCTCTCCACAGGAGCTCTTTCTCTATGGCCTGCATTTGCTACAGTTTGAATAGGCTTTTATGCTTTTTTCAGTTGATTTTACAACTCAGTCATTTATCAATGGGATTCTGCTCATTATTTGGGGTGGTCTTGTGTATTTTTATAATGAGTTGTACATACGCCATAATGAATGGGAACTTTACACAGGTATTGTACCTACAGCATTCATGCTGGGTTTCTCATTCATTTTTCCAATGATCGATGTGCACGAAAATTCATTTAGTCACATCTTCTCAGGAAAGTTACCAGGCTGCCAAATAGTGTTACTCCACAGTGTGTTGACTTCAGGTTTGGGTGGGAGTGTATGCGTGTGTATGAAATAATTTTCTCAATACCCAGAGAATTAATCCTTAAAGGGATATTAATGTTTCACAAAAACAGCAGCTCCAATTAATCTTCATAGTATTTGGGCCATGGAGAGTGTTATTTCATTACTGTCAGAGTTGTAGTTCAAGAGTAATTGAATGATAAAGTTTCCCCTCCCGTCCCTTTTACCTAGTGTAAGTCACCTCCCCTCAGATGTGGAATCTGTTCACTTGGCTGGACAGCTCGCAGCAAGGGACAATCTTCTTACTATGAGCATAAGGAAAACCCTGCCCCCCTTGACAGTTTTTTCAGGTTTTTCATTATGCTCACTGAAGATGTCTGTGATCCATCTGGACAGTCTTGCTGCTCTGAGGTGAGCAGTGTTACATCAGTAAAAGGGACAGGAAGGGGATATACTTTATCATTCAATTACTCCTGAACTACAACTCTGGCAGAACTGAAATCACATACCTCCCAAGTGTCCCTCTTTAGGAGGGACAGTCCCTCTTTTACAGCCAAATCCCTCTGTCCCTCTTTCCCACTCTGATGTCCCTCTTTTTAGGAGATCAGATTGTGTGGTGTGTAGATAAGTGTATCATATTGTTCTACAGCAATATAACTTGCATTATTGTTTGTTTAAATGTCAGTGTATGTGTTTATAAATTAGTCTGTGTAAATAAAATACTTTGGTCTTGTTATAAGTCATTTATTAGGTTACACAAAAAGGTATGAATAGGTCATGAAATAGCCTAAAAATCCCTGGTAATGCCCCGCCCACCAGCTACACTCCCAGCAACACCCCCTAAAACATGTGTCCCTCTTTGGCAATTTGAAATGTTGGGAGGTATGAAATCATGCTCTCCATGGCCCAAATACTATGAAGATTGATCTGAGCTGCTTTTTTTGTGAAACTACTATCCCTTTAAAGGGACACCATCACCTGAAAACAACATTGTTGCTTTTTTCAAAGAGGTTTCAAAATCACCTATATGTTGTATTAAACATTGTTTATTTAGAATTTTGAATTACTTTAATGTATAGACTATTAAGGCACACCATGCAGACAGTTTTTGTCTTAGCCCTATATTTCTCCTCCACACTCATTGACATTTAACCCATTCATTGTTAAAGAGATAGTAATACTTTAAAATTAGTAATCCCAATATTGTAGTAGTAAAAAAAAAGAAATTATTTGCTCCCAGTGACGTCTCTCAAACCTTTATGGTTTGAGAGATATTCACTCGCAAAGTTCCTTGATTTCCTTTTTATTAACACAATTGCAGCTCTGCTTCAGAGCCACCAGATCATCGTAGGACAGGCTTTGGGGGGAACTTTGCGAGTGAATAGCTCTCAAACCATAAAGGTTTGAGAGATGTCACTGGGGTCAAATAATTTCTTTTTTTTACTACTAAAATATTGGGATTATTAATTTTAAAGTATTACTATCCCTTTAAGGTAGACGGGCATTGCATTGTTGAGCATTGTCAGTGAGTGTGGGAGATCATGCAGAGCTAGGGTTGCCACCCAGCCGGTATTTTACTGGCAGGCCGGTAAAAAATTGGCTTCTTTCCAATGTTAAGTTTATGGAGGGAATGCCTTGGCCGGTATTTTTTTGAAGAAAAGGTGGCAACCCTATGCAGAGCTAAGACAGGAAGTGTCTGCACGGCATGCCTTAATTAGCATAATCTATGAAACTAGAAAACTCAGAATCTAGTTTTCTATAATAAAATGGCTAATTCAACAAATAGGTAACTTAGAAACCGCTTTCAAAACCAGCAAATTTGGTTTTAGGGGAAAGTTTCCCTTTAATTGTTTGATTGACAGAGGGAGAATTCAACACATTGCAAAGCAATGTACTGGATACCCCTCTGGCACTCAAATGGTTAATGACAAAAATGAACCATGCACACCTAATTGATTGGAATACTAGCTAGCCAACAATGTGAACAGTAAGCAAAGGGTGCTACAGGGAAATATAGGCTAAGTATTGGAGACAGTATAAAGATATCCTGCTGTTCTAGCACACCTATATACTTATAATCCCAATAAGGCAATTACAGGAATTAGGACAAAGACCTACACATAAAAAAAAAATAAAACTTAACCTTTATTTTACGTTTAAAAAAAAAATGAAGCTAAATCTGGTTTGTGTAAAAATTGCAAAGTGAATGCCAGGGCGTATACTTACATACTTGCCACAACAGTATTATTCATTAACTTCAGAAAGAAATATCTGTGAAAAAAATCCATGAAGACCAACAACATTCACAGACAATAAGTCTTACTGAAAGGTGGTCAAGGAATCAATAGATATAAAACAAACTGAATACTCATGATAAAACTATACATTTTGTCATAGAGCTTAGGGTGACCACGTGTCCCGGAATGCCCGGGACTGTCCCTTAATTATGCTAATCCCATGTAGGGTTGCCACCCAGCCGGTATTTTACCGGCAGGCCAATAAAAAATTGGCTTCTGTCCAATGTTAAGTCTATGAAGAGACTGCCATGGCCGGTATTTTTTTTAAGAAAAGGTTTCAACCCTAATCCCATGTACCAAATGATACCCCTCCGGGACAATATAGAGTCCCGGATTCCAGTCCGGTAGAGTCACTCACCAGTCACCACTGAACAATAACATGCATGCACCACACCACCAGCCAATGAAGAGAGGATTTGCACAATGTTCCTCTCCTCATTGGCTCTGGCTGGCTGGTCTGTGTGTGCGTGTGATACTCTGACGGCGACGGTGATGCAGACCAACACAGCAGCATGCCATGTGATGTCTGAACTCTGAATCTAAGTGACTGTGAGTGAGCAGCGCGCGCAGCTGCTGATTACTGTGCATCTCTCAGATCTCTGACCCCGACCCGTCACCCGTTTGAAGGTAACAGAGAACGATCATTAGGGTGACCACATGTCCCGGAATGGCAGAATGTAAATGTGGTCACCCTAATAGAGCTTCAGTTTGAATTATTAGGAAAAAAAAGCCGACACTAGCCGGCTTGTCAGGAAAGACTCACAAACGGAACACTTAGGGAACAAAGTCGCAATTACCGAGAATGTAACAGATCAGATTGTACCGCCCATTATCTCAGCAATTGATATACCATTGCAATAATTGCTTAACTCTATACAAAGTGACTAATCACTTTATGAGGATTCCCTAACATGTTTAGTTTGTGATTCATTCCTGAGAAGCCAGCTAGTGCCCCGACTTTCTTTGCCTAATTATTCGAACTGAAGCTCTATAATATTAAGGGCTGCATTCAAATACAGGAGAAAAATGTTACGCCCAGTTTTATAAAAAAAATTCCTGTTGAAGTCTATGGGGATACCTGGAGATAAAAGCAGAGATAAAATTAGCACCTTCATTTGAATCCAGCCCTAAATCATATTGTTTTGTCATGAGTATTTAGTATTTTTCTGATATCTATTCTGTGAATTCCTTGACCACCTTTCAGTAAGACTTATTGTCTGTGAATGTTGTTGATCTTCATGGATTTTTTTCACAGATATTTCTCAGGTATGTCTTTCAGAAGTTAATGAATAATACTGTTCTGGCAAGACGGTGTAGATATAAAAGTTTCATTTTTTTCTTATGAGTATGCCTTTGCCCTAATTCCTGTAATTGCCCATTCAAAGAGTTATCCCGTTGTGTGCCAGAGGGGTACTGAACGCATTGCCCCTCTGACACTCAAAGGGTTAAAGCAAACATAAAAATGTTTAACTCATCTCTGCTTCACAGCTGCAGAGTTAATCCTGTATAATAATTTGCTAGGATGTTTGTCACGATGCAGTCATGTGCAGTAAAGACTGCCCACGTTCGAGCAGTCTCTACTGTGTATGATTACATTGCGTGAGTGAGGCGACGCAATACTGCATCACAGGGAGCAGTGAGGTAGCAGCCTCTTAACCCTTTGAGTGCCAGAGGGATACGCAATGCATTGCAAAGCAATGCGTACCCCTCTGGCACTCAAAGGGTTAACATTACCCAGACCTTGGCCCGTGTACATGGGCTTTTACACTAGTTGGATAATAATGCTTCATAGTGAAAATATATATATATTGTACAGTTTATCTTGCTGAGTAAAACAAGGGTACTCCCACTGCTGAGATGTGTTTTATTCAAAAGTTATTGCACTCAAGTGTACATATTTTTAGGTGCAGTATCACTATAGCCTGACATTTTACAGTGGTGCTGTTCTTGCAGCATGCTACAGAGGTTTATGGTAAACTGGTAAGAGGTGTCCATAGACTACTGTAGCAGCAGTGACCCCATATAAATTCAGGCCACATAAGTACTGCACCCAAAGAATGCAAACTTGAGCAGAAATCATTTTTAAATCAAACATCTCTCAGAAGTGGGTGTACCCATGTATTACTCAGCAGGATAAACCCTGCAATATATGTTTTTTCAGTAATAAGCATTATTATACCTGTTAAAATCCACACCACATGAAGCATTTTGCAGGAGAAGATAATAATATATATGGACATAATTTGGTAACTTTCATTTTCCGCTTTGTTTTTTGAGATCTGGATGCTACATCCTATATGGTAACAGCCGAGTGATCTATGCTGTAACTGTCCAAGCCAGGAATGCAGCATGATGACTATGAATACAGGGAGAACTACTGGTGCACTATATAGGGATTACAATTCCCTAGAACCCCAATTATTGAAAAAGCATTTTTAACCCCTTGAATCAGAGGCATGACTAGAAGTCACTTGGCCCTGGTGCAAAAATTGCCATGGCCCCCCCCCGACCACATTGCCCCCCATTGGCCACCTGCACATTGCCCCATTAGCCACCTTCAGATTGCTTCATTGGCCATCTCCACATTGCCCCCATTGACCCCCAGTGTCTATCTCCTACCTCCTTGGTGGTCCAGCGACGTGACAGGACAGGTCTGTGCCTCTTTCTGCAAAGACCGCTATTAGCAGCTAAAGCTACCGCATGGTCCTCTCTCCAGTAATGCAGAGCGATGGGAGATGATGTCATCTCCCAGAACTCTGCATTACTAGAGTGCCGGAGACAGAGAGGGAGCTCAGCTGCTAATAGAAGTCTGTGCTGAAGAAGGCACTGTCACGGTTTGTTTTTACTGTTTGTAAAAGAACACTCAGACAGTTTGGTAAGGTTAAAAGCTTTATTGAAAATAATGTACAATAGCCCCACTCAGGTCCAGATAAGGTCCGTACCAAGTACTTTCCAGATCTGACGCAGGTCAGGGCGAAACTACCACCACTGTAATAGTCAGCAAACAAAAATGATGATATTGGACTTGTAGGCAGATTCTCAGCAAGGTACAGGAACAATAATATCCTCAACAGCCCCACACCTCAATAGGTGACACAGGCGATGGGTGACTGAAGGCAATCCCTAGTAGACTAGGGTTCACGCAGGCAACACTGGCAACACACTGGCAGAGAACTGACCCTAGGACAGTAGGGTAGACAGAGGTAGCATGGACAGGACTCTGGCAGTAACGGGACCCTAGAAAGCTAGGGTTAACTGAGGCAACACAGGCAGTACTCTGGCAACGGCTGAACCCTAGAACACTAGCGTTAACGGAGGCAACATGGAATGGACTCAGGCAGCGACTAGGCCCTAGCACGCTAGGGTTAATGGAGGCAACACGGAATGGACTCAGGCAGCGACTAGGCCCTAGCACGCTAGGGTTAAAGGAGGCAACACGGCTGTGGCACTTATAGTGACTGAACCCTAGAACACTTGGGTAAGCGGGGACAAGGCATAAAGGACTTAGACAATGACAGGACCCTAGCATGCTAGGGTTAACTGAAACAACAGGCACCAGATGCTGGCGATGTAACGACCCTAGGTCACTAGGGTTAACAGAGGCAACATGGGCAACAGTGTGGTATTGGCTTGACCCAGGTATACTAGGGTTACCGGAGGCAACACAGACACTGGTGAGTGCAGGAGCTCCCACAAGCTCCAGGAGACTGTAGGAGCGGCAAGCGAGCGGGAGATAGGCACGTAACGTAACCGGTCCAGGACTGGTGTCTTCCTGTATAGGATACGGAGGTAGTAGGCTAGTCCAGTAAGCGACGGAGCTAGCAGCACAACCAGGTTGGCACACACGGACTTCACAGCCAGCCAGGAGGACAACCAACACTAGCCCAGGCAGATCGGTGTAACGGATAGTCAGTCAGTTCTAGTCAGAAACGGAATCAGATACTCAGCCACGCTGGTTCGGTACACAAGGAGTTAGTCAGCCAGTCCTAGTCGGTAACGGAATCAGATACTCAGCCAAGCCAGTTCGGTACACAAGGAGTTAGTCAGCCAGTCCTAGTCAGTAATGGAATCAGATACTCAGCCACGCCGGTTCGGTACACAAGGAGTTAGTCAGCCAGTCCTTTGTCGGTAACGGAATCAGATACTCAGCCAAGCCAGTTCGGCACACAAGGAGTTAGTCAGCCAGTCCAGATCAGTAACGGGATCAGAGCACAAGAGCGTCAGGCACAAGCGTAGTCAGGCGAGCCAGGTCATACACGGAAAACCGTAAACAAAAACAACTAGTCGCTAGATACGGGTACACCACGAAAGGGCACCGGTATAGTGACAGGAGGGTGTATTTAAAGGCAAGCCCTGGGAGGAGCAATAACCTACAGCCAATAAGAACGCAGCCAGTGTAAATCCGGAAGTAACAATGTCGTTCAGGGATCACGGGCACCGTGATAGGCACAGACCTCAGCTAGTTGCAGGCACTGGGCGGGGGGGTCGCAGGGGGAGGCCGGGCACATGGAGTGATGGGCCCTGTTGCAGTTGCTACCCCTGCAACCCCTATTGTTACGCCACTGCCTTGAATGCTAGAGAGATTTCCAGTGCATTGATAGGCAATGTGTTGGATATGTCTTTAGCGTTCAAGAGGTTTAAAGCCCAGAATAAATCAATGAGTGTTTTTATTTGTTCTACATGGTATAAATGGCTTGTTCCAGAATTGCGAAAGTTCTTCTTAGTACATCGGCCTTACAGCTATTCACACAGGTGACTGAATAATTGTAATAGACATTCAAATATCCAGTCACTGTGGGTACATGTGGGCATCAACTAGTCATCTATGAGTGGGAGATCTCTCTAGAATCCATGGAAGTTAAATACAATTCAACAGAATTATATTGTCTGATAATTACTTTAATGGTATAGTAAAGTTTTACTGTGAAATGTACAGTGTACATGCCCATTTCCATATCAGACGCTTTACTCTTTCGGTGATGTCATAGACTTTTGTTTGCTGACAAATCCATGCATGTTTTTCAGTCTCTTTTTGTTATGTTCAGAATTTGATGTTGTATACCTCGCTGTGTAACCTTAAAGGGATAGTAATGTTTCACAAGAAAAGCAGTTCCAATTAGTCTTCATAGTATTTGGGCCATGGAGAGTATCTTTTTAATACTTGTCAGAGTTGTAGTTCAAGAGTAATGGAATGATAAAGTATCCCTCTACCACTCCTTTTAGTGATGTAACACTGCTCACTTCAGAGCAGATGAATCACAGAGAGGGACAGTCTTCGGTGATCATAAGGGAAAAACCTGAAAATCCTGTCAAGGGGGCAGGGTTTTCATTGTTTTCACAGTAAGAAGATTGTCCCTTGCTGTGAACTGTCTGGTCAGAGGACCAGATTCCACATCTGAAGGGAGGTGGCTTACACTAGGTAAAAGGGGCGGAAGGGGGATACTTTATCATTCAATTACTGTGCAGCTCTTTGGCATTCAGTTTCCATGTTTCACAGCCATATGTAAGACCTGGGAAGACACATGCCTGCCATCCCAATTTTATTTGTTTCTCAATTTCCATCATGGTCCACCTGTTGATATTTCCGGTCCAAGAAAAAAAAATTATATCTGTCTATATATATATATATATATATATATATATATATATATATAATCTTGTAGTGCTTTTCCTGCTGAACAAAACAAGGGCATCCCCATTGCTGGGATGTAATTCATTCAAACACTAAAATAGCTAAAACTTAATTTATTTATTGCCTTTTTTTTCTTTCATTAAAAAAATCTGTAAAAGTGATGACTAGATGGTGATTTTTCATTAAAACCTTATAGGGAATTTCTGATAGATAGACAGACAGACAGGCAGTCAAGCAGACAGAAAGAGGCAGACACACATTCGTATTAAATTTTCATCCATTCCATGCTTTCATAACTCCCAACATTTTAAATGGCCAAAGAGGGACACTTTTGCTTTAGGTGGTGTTTCTGGGGGCGTGACCTATGGGTGGGGCATTACCAAGAACTGTAAGGTTATTTCATGACCTACTGACACATCGTTATGTAACTTAATAAGTTATTTAGAGCAAGACAAAAGTATTTTATTTACACAGACTAATTTATAAACGCATATATTGAAGTTTAAACAAACATTAATGGTATTTATATTGCTGTGGAGCAATGTGATACACTTATATAGACACCATACAGTGCCATCTCCTAAAAAGAGAGACTCCAGTGTAGGGACAGAGGGATTTGGGCCTCAAAGAGTGATTGTCCCTCCTAAAGAGGGAAACCTGGGATTTATGCAGGGCCGGCCCTTACATGGGTCCCAGTGGGTCCATGGACCCAGGAGCCACTCTGACAAGGACGGCAATTTGCCGTCCCAAGGCATGCTATTTTGTGCGCAGCATCTCCCCACTGCCCCGCACTGATGACAGCTGGGACCGCGTCACACGCGGAGACGCCGTGTAGAGCATGCTGGGGTTTTCTTCCTCTGTTCAGAGGCCAGTGCAATTTTAAAAATGGCACCCAGACTGATGAAGAAAATCCCAGCATGCACCACTCGGAGTCTCCGCATGTGACACGGTCCCGGCTGTCATCAGTGCGGAGCAGTGGGGAGACTGAGTAAAAAGCAAAAGGAAGAGCCAGAAGGAGAAGAGAGAGAGCGAAGGAGAAGAGAAACAGGCAAGGGGGGAAGGAAGAGCCAGGCAAGAGGAGAAGAGAGAGCCAGGGAGAAGAGAGACAGCGAAAGAGAAGAGAAACAGGCCAGGGGGAAAAAAGAGACACAAGGGGTGAAAAGAGGGGAAAGAAGAGGTACAAGGGGTGAAAAAAGAGGCACAAGGGGTGAAAAGAGGGGAAAGAAGAGGTACAAGGGGTGAAAAAAGAGGCACAAGGGCTAAAAAGGGGGGAAAATGAGGCACAAGGGGTGAAAAAAGAGGCACAATGGGTGAAAAGAAGGGAAAGAAGAGGTACAAGGGGTGAAAAAAGAGGCACAAGGGCTAAAAAGGGGGAAAATGAGGCACAAGGGGTGAAAAAAGAGGCACAATGGGTGAGAAATGGGAAAAAAAGCACAAGGGGTGAAAAGAGGAGAAAAAGAGGCACAAGGGGTGAAAAAAGAGGCACAAGGGGTGAAAAGAGGGGAAAAAAGAGGCACAAGAGGTGAAAAAAGAGGCATAAGGGGTGAAAAGGGGAAAATGGAGGCACAAGGGGTGAAAAGAGGGGAAAAAAGGCACAAGGGGTGAAAAGGGGAAAATGGAGGCACAAGGGGTGAAAAGAGGGGAAAAGGGCACAAGGGGTGAAAATAGGGGAAAAAGAGGCACAAGAGGTGAAAAAAGAGGCACAAGGGGTGAAAAGAGGGGGAAAAAGAGGTACAAGGAGTGAATGGAGGTGAAAAAAGAGGCATAAGGGGTGAAAAAAGAGGGACAAGGGGTGAAAAGAGGGGAAAAAGAGGCACAAGGGGGGGAGAAAGAGGTACAAGGGGTGTAAACAAAAAAAACATGACAGTTCTATGTGAGTTTAGGGTCAGGAGAGGGGTTAATATAATTAAGGATGTGGTGTGTTTTGGTGGGCGTGGTTTTGGTAGGTGGAGGGGGGGCAGCATTTCATCCTTGGACCCAGGCAGCACAGTGTCTTGGGCCGGTCCTGGATTTATGTGTTTTATTCTTAACTCTTTGATACAAGAAACAACTCCAGTGCTTGATACACCTTTAGAATCAAACTGTGTAATTGTCTCTTTTTCTCTGATCACAAAACTCTTCAGGGAGGATGCATAAAACCATTGTAATGGGAGACATTTATAAAGGCATAAAGTTGAGTTTATAAATATGTCTCAGAAAATTCTGAGGAAACGTGAACAATTTTTCATGTTCATAGCTTATATACTACCAGTATATACTTCCATTAAGAACTGGTTATACCTGGACTTAAGATTTAATCACTAAAACTGGCTATAGTTTTAGTATAATTAGCAGATTTCATTATACATGTGTTGCAAATTCTAATTTGGGGAATACCATTTCTACTGTTCTTTTTGAAAGAACTAGTACTTAGCAAAAATGTTGCTGAACATATAGACAGACAGACAGACAGATAGATAGATAGATATATAAGGTGTACCCAGCCTGGGCTTGAAATGAGACACCTCTCATGAATCTTTAAAGAAGCGTTGGATTTAATAAATCAGTGCTTATTTTCACCAAACGTTTTCGGTCCTTCAACGGATGAAGGTCCCTTGAAGGACCGAAAATGTCTGGTGAATGGAAGCATTGATTCATTAACCCTTTGAGTGCCAGAAGGGTACTGGCACTCAAAGAGTTGAATCCAACAGTTATTTGAAGATGCATGAGTGCTGTCTCTCATTTCAAGCCCAGGCTGAGTACACTTTGTTTATACATTAAGGGACGTGCACTTTATTTAATTGATATTACTATACATATATATATATATATATATATATATATATATATATATATATATATTAGAAAATGTTTTAACAGGAAGAATACATTGAGATTTCTCTCGTTTTCAAGTATGTCCTGGACATATATATATATACTAGTTGAAGAGCCTGTTACATGGGCCACAGTGCCACTACCAGCCGGTCACGGGGCAGTCACACGCAGTAGAGACTGCCCGCGCCACTGCTGATACAGAGTGGGACGCTCCTACTGAGCGCCCCTCTCTGTATTATCCTTGTCATTACACACGTTTTAGCGAATTATTATATATTATTATATATATATACACATATTATTACCCCGTTTTATACATCCCCTTTTCTCTTACCTTTCTTCCTCTATCACTTCTCTTACTTCACTCATTTTACAGAATTTTGTCCTGTACCAAGCCTACCAAGCGTCAACATTTTCTCTCAATCTCAGCCACTCGCTCATTTCTTCTACTCCCACTCCCTTTCATTAACCCTCTCACTCACTCCCTCTCCTTTTTTCACACTTCCTATACTTCCTCTCTCTCAGTTCCTTTCTCTTACTCCCCCTCTCACTTCCTCTCTCTCTCACTTCCTCTGTCTCTCTCACTTCCTCTGTCTCTCACCTCTTCTGTCTCTCTCACTTCCTCTGTCTCTCTCACTTCCTCTGTCTCTCACCTCTTCTGTCTCTCTCACTTCTTCTGTCTCTCACACTTCCTCTCTCTCCCCCTCTCTCATTCTCTCTCCCTCTTACTTAGTACCTCTCTCTCTCACTTTATCTGTTTTCTTTCCATCCTTATCTCTCTCTCTCTCTTCCCATCTTTACATCTCCCTCGCTCATTCTCTCTATCCTTCTCTCTCCTCTTCTCTCTTCCCTTCTTCTCTCGCCACCTCTCGTCCTTTCCCTCTGGAGCCCTGCCATGCTCCTCAGCCTCTCTCAGTAGAGGATGCCAGTGGCACACACACTGGGTTGCTATATATAGCAGCTCAAGGTTTATGAATTAATAACTGGTTTCTTTACCCTCCAACAGAAATTAGTCACTTTAGAATGTCTCCCAGATTCAGAGAAGCAGACACGGAGCTGGCAGGGCTCCGGCACAAAGCTCACTGAATGCATTACAGTGTAGGCTGAGCTCAGACACACGGCTCAGGGAATGTAATACAGTGAAAGCTGGGATCGCGCTCCAGTAAAATCCTGCTCTGTTCTGGTAATGGAGCTGCATGTTCTATCCCTGGATTGCACAAGCTGAGAGGCTGTGCAGCTGAATGGTTAACCCTTTGAGTGCCAGAGGGGTACTCAACGCATTTCTTTGTAATGCGTTGCATACCCCTCTGGCACTCAAAGGGTTAAGGATTATGGTAATGGTAGTCTTGAAAAGCTGGCAGGCCTCAGGTTGCCCACCACTTTTCTACACCCCCCCTCCTTTCCTGCTGGTGTATTCAGGTGCTGATTGGAGATGTGAGAATCCCACAGATATAGGGCTATCTCCTCAGATATACAGGGCTATCAGCTCAGATATACAGGCTATCAGCTCAGATATACAGGGCTATGAGCTCAGATAATGCTATCAGCTCAGATATACAGGACTATCAGCTCAGCTATACAGGACTATCAGTTCAGATATACAGGGCTATCAGCTCAGATATACAGGGCTATCAGCTCAGATATACAGGGCTATCTCCTCAGATATACAGGACTATCAGCTCAGATATACAGGCTATCAGCTCAGATATACAGGCTATCAGCTCAGATATACAGGACTACCAGCACAGATATACAGGACTATCAGCTCAGATATACAGGCTATCAGCTCAGATATACAGGCTATCAGCTCAGATATACAGGGCTATCAGCTCAGATATACAGGATATCAGCTCAGATATACAGGACTATCAGCTCAGATATACAGGACTATCAGTTCAGATATACAGGACTATCAGTTCAGATATACAGGGCTATCAGCTCAGATATACAGGCTATCAGCTCAGATATACAGGACTATCAGCTCAGATATACAGGGCTATCAGTTCAGATATACAGGCTATCAGCTCAGATATACAGGACTATCAGCTCAGATATACAGGGCTATCAGCTCAGATATACAGGACTACCAGCTCAGATATACAGGACTATCAGTACAGATATACAGGACTATCAGCTCAGATATACAGGACTATCAGCTCAGATATACAGGACTATCAGCTCAGATATACAGGGCTATCTCCTCAGATATACAGGACTATCAGCTCAGATATACAGGCTATCAGCTCAGATATACAGGGCTATCAGCTCAGTTATACAGGCTATCAGCTCAGATATACAGGGCTATCAGCTCAGATATACAGGGCTATCAGCTCAGATATACAGGCTATCAGCTCAGATATACAGGCTATCAGCTCAGATATACAGGGCTATCAGCTCAGATATATAGGCTATCAGCTCAGATATACAGGCTATCAGCTCAGATATACAGGGCTATCTCCTCAGATATACAGGGCTATGTGCTCAGATATACAGGGCTATCAGTTCAGATATACAGGACTATCAGCTCAGATATACAGGGCTATCAGCTCAGATATACAGTGCTATCAGCTCAGATATACAGGACTATCAGCTCAGTTATACAGGCTATCAGCTCAGATATACAGGGCTATCAGCACAGATATACAGGGCTATCAGCTCAGATATACAGGCTATCAGCTCAGATATACAGGACTATCAGCTCAGATATACAGGCTATCAGCTCAGATATACAGGGCTATCAGCACAGATATACAGGGCTATCAGCTCAGATATACAGGGCTATCTCCTCAGATATACAGGACTATCAGCTCAGATATACAGGCTATCAGCTCAGATATACAGGCTATCAGCTCAGATATACAGGGCTATCTCCTCAGATATACAGGGCTATCAGCTCAGATATACAGGCTATCAGCTCAGATATACAGGGCTATCAGCTCAGATATACAGGCTATCAGCTCAGATATACAGGGCTATCAGTTCAGATATACAGGACTATCAGCTCAGATATACAGGGCTATCAGCTCAGATATACAGGGCTATCAGCTCAGATATACAGGGCTATCAGCTCAGATATACAGGGTTATCAGCTCAGATATACAGGACTATCAGCTCAGATATACAGGCTATCAGCTAAGATATACAGGGCTATCTGCTCAGATATACAGGGCTATCAGCTCAGATATACAGGGCTATCTGCTCAGATATACAGGGCTATCAGCTCAGATATACAGGCTATCAGCTCAGATATACAGGCTATCAGCTCAGATACACAGGGTTATCAGCACTCAGATATACAGGACTATCAGCTCAGATATACAGGACTATCAGCTCAGATATACAGGGCTATCAGCTCAGATATACAGGGCTATCAGCTCAGATATACAGGACTATCAGCACAGATATACAGGGCTATCAGCTCAGATATACAGGACTATCAGCTCAGATATACAGGGCTATCAGCTCAGATATACAGGCTATCAGCTCAGATATACAGGCTATCAGCTCAGATATACAGGGCTATCAGCTCAGATATACAGGGCTATCAGCTCAGATATACAGGCTATCAGCTCAGATATACAGGGCTATCAGCTCAGATATACAGGGCTATCAGCTCAGATATACAGGGCTATCAGCTCAGATATACAGGGCTATCAGCTCAGATATATAGGGCTATCAGCTCAGATATACAGGGCTATCAGCTCAGATATACAGGACTATAAGTTCAGATATACAGGGCTATCAGCTCAGATATACAGGACTATCAGTTCAGATATACAGGGCTATCAGCTCAGATATACAGGACTATCAGCTCAGATATACAGGACTATCAGCTCAGATATACAGGGCTATCAGCTCAGATATACAAGGCTATCAGCTCAGATATACAGGACTATCAGCTCAGATATACAGGCTATCAGCTCAGATATACAGGCTATCAGCTCAGATATACAGTGCTATCAGCTCAGATATACAGGGCTATCAGCTCAGATATACAGGACTATCAGCTCAGATATACAGGCTATCAGCTCAGATATACAGGCTATCAGCTCAGATATACAGGCTATCAGCTCAGATATACAGGGCTATCAGCTCAGATATACAGGACTATCAGCTCAGATATACAGGGCTATCTCCTCAGATATACAGGACTATCAGCTCAGATATACAGGCTATCAGCTCAGATATACAGGACTATCAGCTCAGATATACAGGGCTATCTCCTCAGATATACAGGGCTATGTGCTCAGATATACAGGCTATCAGCTCAGATATACAGGACTATCAGCTCAGATATACAGGGCTATCAGCTCAGATATACAGGGCTATCAGCACAGATATACAGGGCTATCAGCTCAGATATACAGGCTATCAGCTCAGATATACAGGACTATCAGCTCAGATATACAGGCTATCAGCTCAGATATACAGGGCTATCAGCACAGATATACAGGGCTATCTCCTCAGATATACAGGACTATCAGCTCAGATATACAGGACTATCAGCTCAGATATACAGGCTATCAGCTCAGATATACAGCCTATCAGCTCAGATATACAGGGCTATCTCCTCAGATATACAGGGCTATCAGCTCAGATATACAGGCTATCAGCTCAGATATACAGGGCTATCAGCTCAGATATACAGGCTATCAGCTCAGATATACAGGGCTATCTCCTCAGATATACAGGGCTATCAGTTCAGATATACAGGACTATCAGCTCAGATATACAGGCTATCAGCTCAGATATACAGGGCTATCAGCTCAGATATACAGGGCTATCAGTTCAGATATACAGGACTATCAGCTCAGATATACAGGCTATCAGCTAAGATATACAGGGCTATCTGCTCAGATATACAGGGCTATCAGCTCAGATATACAGGGCTATCTGCTCAGATATACAGGGCTATCAGCTCAGATATACAGGCTATCAGCTCAGATATACAGGCTATCAGCTCAGATATACAGGGCTATCAGCTCAGATATACAGGCTATCAGCTCAGATATACAGGGCTATCAGCTCAGATATACAGGACTATCAGCTCAGATATACAGGGCTATCAGCTCAGATATACAGGCTATCAGCTCAGATATACAGGGCTATCAGCTCAGATATACAGGGCTATCAGCTCAGATATACAGGACTATCAGCTCAGATATACAGGACTATCAGCTCAGATATACAGGGCTATGAACTCAGATATACAGGACTATAAGTTCAGATATACAGGGCTATCAGCTCAGATATACAGGACTATCAGTTCAGATATACAGGGCTATCAGCTCAGATATACAGGCTATCAGCTCAGATATACAGGGCTATCTCCTCAGATATACAGGACTATCAGCTCAGATATACAGGCTATCAGCTCAGATATACAGGGCTATCTCCTCAGATATACAGGACTATCAGGTCAGATATACAGGCTATCAGCTCAGATATACAGGGCTATCAGCTCAGATATACAGGACTATCAGTTCAGATATACAGGGCTATCAGCTCAGATATACAGGGCTATCAGCTCAGATATACAGGACTATCAGCTCAGATATACAGGGCTATCAGCTCAGATATACAGGCTATCAGCTCAGATATACAGGGCTATCAGCTCAGATATACAGGACTATCTGCTCAGATATACAGGCTATCAGCTCAGATATACAGGAATATCAGCTCAGATATACAGGACTATCAGCTCAGATATACAGGGCTATCAGCTCAGATATACAGGCTATCAGCTCAGATATACAGGCTATCAGCTCAGATATACAGGGCTATCTGCTCAGATATACAGGGCTATCTGCTCAGATATACAGGACTATCAGCTCAGATATACAGGCTATCAGCTCAGATATACAGGGCTATCTGCTCAGATATACATGGCTATCTGCTCAGCTATACAGGCTATCAGCTCAGATATACAGGCTATCAGCTCAGATAAACAGGGCTATCTGCTCAGATATACAGGGCTATCAGCTCAGATATACAGGACTATCAGCTCAGATATACAGGGCTATCTGCTCAGATATACATGGCTATCAGCTCAGATATACAGGCTATCAGCTCAGATAACCAGGGTTATCAGCACTCAGATATACAGGGCTATCAGCTCATATATACAGGGCTATCAGCTCAGATATACAGGCTATCAGCTCAGATATACAGGGCTATCAGCTCATATATACAGGGCTATCAGCTCAGATATACAGGCTATCAGCTCAGATATACAGGCTATCAGCTCAGATATACAGGACTATCAGCTCAGATATACAGGACTATCAGCTCAGATATACAGGGCTATCAGCTCAGATATACAGGACTATCAGCTCAGATATACAGGACTATCAGCTCAGATATACAGGGCTATCTGCTCAGATATACAGGGCTATCAGCTCAGATATACAGGACTATCAGCTCAGATATACAGGGCTATCAGCTCAGATATACAGGGCTATCTCCTCAGATATACAGGACTATCAGCACAGATATACAGGGCTATCAGCTCAGATATACAGGGCTATCTGCTCAGATATACAGGGCTATCAGCTCAGATATACAGGACTATCAGCTCAGATATACAGGGCTATCAGCTCAGATATACAGGACTATCATCTCAGATACACAGGACTATCAGCTCAGATATACAGGCTATCAGCTCAGATATACAGGACTATCAGCTCAGATATACAGGGCTATCAGCTCAGATATACAGGGCTATCAGCTCAGATATACAGGACTATCATCTCAGATACACAGGACTATCAGCTCAGATATACAGGCTATCAGCTCAGATATACAGGGCTATCAGCTCAGATATACAGGCTATCAGCTCAGATATACAGGGCTATCAGCTCAGATATACAGGGCTATCAGCTCAGATATACAGGACTATCAGCTCAGATATACAGGGCTATCAGCTCAGATATACAGGCTATCATCTCAGATACACAGGACTATCAGCTCAGATATACAGGGCTATCAGCTCAGATATACAGGACTATCAGCTCAGATATACAGGGCTATCAGCTCAGATATACAGGCTATCAGCTCAGATATACAGGGCTATCAGCTCAGATATACAGGACTATCATCTCAGATACACAGGACTATCAGCTCAGATATACAGGCTATCAGCTCAGATATACAGGGCTATCAGCTCAGATATACAGGGCTATCAGCTCAGATATACAGGCTATCAGCTCAGATATACAGGCTATCAGCTCAGATATACAGGGCTATCAGCTCAGATATACAGGACTATCAACACAGATATACAGGGCTATCAGCTCAGATATACAGGGCTATCAGCTCAGATATACAGGGCTATCAGCTCAGATATACAGGACTATCAGCTCAGATATATAGGGCTATCAGCTCAGATATACAGGACTATCAGCTCAGATATACAGGCTATCAGCTCAGATATACAGGACTATCAACACAGATATACAGGGCTATCAGCTCAGTTATACAGGGCTATCAGCTCAGATATACAGGCTATCAGCTCAGATATACAGGGCTATCAGCTCAGATATACAGGACTATCATCTCAGATACACAGGACTATCAGCTCAGATATACAGGCTATCAGCTCAGATATACAGGGCTATCAGCTCAGATATACAGGGCTATCAGCTCAGATATACAGGCTATCAGCTCAGATATACAGGCTATCAGCTCAGATATACAGGGCTATCAGCTCAGATATACAGGACTATCAACACAGATATACAGGGCTATCAGCTCAGATATACAGGGCTATCAGCTCAGATATACAGGGCTATCAGCTCAGATATACAGGCTATCAGCTCAGATATACAGGCTATCAGCTCAGATATACAGGGCTATCAGCTCAGATATACAGGCTATCAGCTCAGATATACAGGCTATCAGCTCAGATATACAAGACTATCAGCTCAGATATACAGGGCTATCAGCTCAGATATACAAGACTATCAGCTCAGATATACAGGACTATCAGCTCAGATATACAGGGCTATCTCCTCAGATATACAGGACTATCAGCTCAGATATACAGGACTATTAGCTCAGATATACAGGGCTATCAGCTCAGATATACAGGACTATCAGCTCAGATATACAGGACTATCAGCTCAGATATACAGGACTATCAGCTCAGATATACAGGACTATCAGCTCAGATATACAGGGCTATCTCCTCAGATATACAGGACTATCAGCTCAGATATACAGGACTATTAGCTCAGATATACAGGGCTATCTCCACAGATATACAGGGCTATGTGCTCAGATATACAGGCTATCAGCTCAGATATACAGGACTATCAGCTCAGATATACAGGGCTATCAGCTCAGATATACAGGCTATCAGGTCAGATATACAGGACTATCAGCTCAGATATACAGGCTATTAGCTCAGATATACAGGACTATCAGCTCAGATATACAGGCTATCAGCTCAGATATACAGGGCTATCAGCTCAGATATACAGGACTATCAGCTCAGATATACAGGGCTATCAGCTCAGATATACAGGACTATCAGTTCAGATATACAGGGCTATCAGCTCAGATATACAGGGCTATCAGCACAGATATACAGGGCTATCTCCTCAGATATACAGGACTATCAGCTCAGACATACAGGCTATCAGCTCAGATATACAGGCTATCAGCTCAGATATACAGGGCTATCAGCTCAGATATACAGGCTATCAGCTCAGATATACAGGGCTATCAGTTCAGATATACAGGGCTATCAGCTCAGATATACAGGCTATCAGCTCAGATATACAGGCTATCAGCTCAGATATACAGGGCTATCAGCTCAGATATACAGGACTATCAGCACAGATATACAGGACTATCAGCTCAGATATACAGGGCTATCAGCTCAGATATACAGGCTATCAGCTCAGATATACAGGGCTATCAGCTCAGATATACAGGCTATCAGCTCAGATATACAGGCTATCAGCTCAGATATACAGGACTATCAACACAGATATACAGGGCTATCAGCTCAGTTATACAGGGCTATCAGCTCAGATATACAGGCTATCAGCTCAGATATACAGGGCTATCAGCTCAGATATACAGGACTATCATCTCAGATACACAGGACTATCAGCTCAGATATACAGGCTATCAGCTCAGATATACAGGGCTATCAGCTCAGATATACAGGGCTATCAGCTCAGATATACAGGCTATCAGCTCAGATATACAGGCTATCAGCTCAGATATACAGGGCTATCAGCTCAGATATACAGGACTATCAACACAGATATACAGGGCTATCAGCTCAGATATGCAGGGCTATCAGCTCAGATATACAGGGCTATCAGCTCAGATATACAGGCTATCAGCTCAGATATACAGGCTATCAGCTCAGATATACAGGGCTATCAGCTCAGATATACAGGCTATCAGCTCAGATATACAGGCTATCAGCTCAGATATACAAGACTATCAGCTCAGATATACAGGGCTATCAGCTCAGATATACAAGACTATCAGCTCAGATATACAGGACTATCAGCTCAGATATACAGGGCTATCTCCTCAGATATACAGGACTATCAGCTCAGATATACAGGACTATTAGCTCAGATATACAGGGCTATCAGCTCAGATATACAGGACTATCAGCTCAGATATACAGGACTATCAGCTCAGATATACAGGGCTATCTCCTCAGATATACAGGACTATCAGCTCAGATATACAGGACTATTAGCTCAGATATACAGGGCTATCTCCACAGATATACAGGGCTATGTGCTCAGATATACAGGCTATCAGCTCAGATATACAGGACTATCAGCTCAGATATACAGGGCTATCAGCTCAGATATACAGGCTATCAGGTCAGATATACAGGACTATCAGCTCAGATATACAGGCTATTAGCTCAGATATACAGGACTATCAGCTCAGATATACAGGCTATCAGCTCAGATATACAGGGCTATCAGTTCAGATATACAGGGCTATCAGCACAGATATACAGGGCTATCTCCTCAGATATACAGGACTATCAGTTCAGATATACAGGGCTATCAGCTCAGATATACAGGGCTATCAGCACAGATATACAGGGCTATCTCCTCAGATATACAGGACTATCAGCTCAGATATACAGGCTATCAGCTCAGATATACAGGCTATCAGCTCAGATATACAGGGCTATCAGCTCAGATATACAGGACTATCAGCACAGATATACAGGGCTATCAGCTCAGATATACAGGGCTATCAGTTCAGATATACAGGGCTATCAGCTCAGATATACAGGCTATCAGCTCAGATATACAGGCTATCAGCTCAGATATACAGGGCTATCAGCTCAGATATACAGGACTATCAGCACAGATATACAGGCTATCAGCTCAGATATACAGGGCTATCAGTTCAGATATACAGGGCTATCAGCTCAGATATACAGGCTATCAGCTCAGATATACAGGCTATCAGCTCAGATATACAGGGCTATCAGCTCAGATATACAGGACTATCAGCACAGATATACAGGACTATCAACTCAGATATACAGGGCTATCAGCTCAGATATACAGGCTATCAGCTCAGATATACAGGGCTATCAGCTCAGATATACAGGCTATCAGCTCAGATATACAGGCTATCAGCTCAGATATACAGGACTATCAGCTCAGATATACAGGCTATCAGCTCAGATATACAGGACTATCAGCTCAGATATACAGGGCTATCTCCTCAGATATACAGGACTATCAGCACAGATATACAGGACTATCAGCTCAGATATACAGGGCTATCAGCTCAGATATACAGGCTATCAGCTCAGATATACAGGGCTATCAGCTCAGATATACAGGACTATCAGCTCAGATATACAGGGCTATCAGCTCAGATATACAGGACTATCAGCTCAGATATATAGGGCTATCAGCTCAGATATACAGGAATATCAGCTCAGATATACAGGCTATCAGCTCAGATATACAGTGCTATCAGCTCAGATATACAGGGCTATCAGCTCAGATATACAGGACTATCAGCTCAGATATACAGGCTATCAGCTCAGATATACAGGCTATCAGCTCAGATATACAGGGCTATCAGCTCAGATATACAGGACTATCAGCTCAGATATACAGTGCTATCAGCTCAGATATACAGGGCTATCAGCTCAGATATACAGGACTATCAGCTCAGATATACAGGCTATCAGCTCAGATATACAGGCTATCAGCTCAGATATACAGGGCTATCAGCTCAGATATACAGGACTATCAGCTCAGATATACAGGGCTATCAGCTCAGATATACAGGACTATCAGCTCAGATATACAGGGCTATCAGCTCAGATATACAGGCTATCAGCTCAGATATACAGGGCTATCTCCTCAGATATACAGGACTATCAGCTCAGATATACAGGGCTATCTCCTCAGATATACATGACTATCAGCTCAGATATACAGGCTATCAGCTCAGATATACAGGACTATCAGCACAGATATACAGGGCTATCAGCTCAGTTATACAGGCTATCAGCTCAGATATACAGGGCTATCAGCTCAGATATACAGGGCTATCAGCTCAGATATACAGGCTATCAGCTCAGATATACAGGGCTATCAGCTCAGATATACAGGACTATCAGCTCAGATATACAGGCTATCAGCTCAGATATACAGGGCTATCAGCTCAGATATACAGGGCTATCTGCTCAGATATACATGGCTATCTGCTCAGCTATACAGGCTATCAGCTCAGATATACAGGCTATCAGCTCAGATATACAGGGCTATCAGCTCATATATACAGGGCTATCAGCTCAGATACACAGGGTTATCAGCACTCAGATATACAGGGCTATCAGCTCAGATATACAGACTATCAGCTCAGATATACAGGGCTATCAGTTCAGATATACAGGGCTATCAGCTCAGATATACAGGCTATCAGCTCAGATATACAGGCTATCAGCTCAGATATACAGGGCTATCAGCTCAGATATACAGGACTATCAGCTCAGATATACAGGGCTATCAGCTCAGATATACAGGACTATCAGTTCAGATATACAGGGCTATCAGCTCAGATATACAGGGCTATCAGCACAGATATACAGGGCTATCTCCTCAGATATACAGGACTATCAGCTCAGATATACAGGCTATCAGCTCAGATATACAGGCTATCAGCTCAGATATACAGGGCTATCAGCTCAGATATACAGGCTATCAGCTCAGATATACAGGGCTATCAGTTCAGATATACAGGGCTATCAGCTCAGATATACAGGCTATCAGCTCAGATATACAGGCTATCAGCTCAGATATACAGGGCTATCAGCTCAGATATACAGGACTATCAGCACAGATATACAGGACTATCAGCTCAGATATACAGGGCTATCAGCTCAGATATACAGGCTATCAGCTCAGATATACAGGCTATCAGCTCAGATATACAGGCTATCAGCTCAGATATACAGGACTATCAGCTCAGATATACAGGGCTATCTCCTCAGATATACAGGACTATCAGCTCAGATATACAGGCTATCAGCTCAGATATACAGGGCTATCAGCTCAGTTATACAGGGCTATCAGCTCAGATATACAGGCTATCAGCTCAGATATACAGGACTATCAGCTCAGATATACAGGGCTATCTCCTCAGATATACAGGGCTATCAGCTCAGATATACAGGCTATCAGCTCAGATATACAGGGCTATCAGTTCAGATATACAGGCTATCAGCTCAGATATACAGGGCTATCTGCTCAGATATACAGGACTATCAGCACAGATATACAGGGCTATCAGCACAGATATACAGGACTATCAGCTCAGATATACAGGGCTATCAGCTCAGATATACAGGCTATCAGCTCAGATATACAGGGCTATCAGCTCAGATATACAGGACTATCAGCTCAGATATACAGGGCTATCAGCTCAGATATACAGGACTATCAGCTCAGATATATAGGGCTATCAGCTCAGATATACAGGACTATCAGCTCAGATATACAGGCTATCAGCTCAGATATACAGTGCTATCAGCTCAGATATACAGGGCTATCAGCTCAGATATACAGGACTATCAGCTCAGATATACAGGCTATCAGCTCAGATATACAGGGCTATCAGCTCAGATATACAGGACTATCAGCTCAGATATACAGGGCTATCAGCTCAGTTATACAGGACTATCAGCTCAGATATACAGGGCTATCTCCTCAGATATACAGGACTATCAGCTCAGATATACAGGACTATTAGCTCAGATATACAGGGCTATCAGCTCAGATATACAGGACTATCAGCTCAGATATACAGGGCTATCAGCTCAGATATACAGGATATCAGCTCAGATATACAGGACTATCAGTTCAGATATACAGGACTATCAGTTCAGATATACAGGCTATCAGCTCAGATATACAGGCTATCAGCTCAGATATACAGGACTATCAGCTCAGATATACAGGACTATCAGCTCAGATATACAGGCTATCAGCACAGATATACAGGACTATCAGCTCAGATATACAGGACTATCAGCTCAGATATACAGGCTATCAGCTCAGATATACAGGCTATCAGCTCAGATATACAGGACTATCAGCTCAGATATACAGGCTATCAGCACAGATATACAGGACTATCAGCTCAGATATACAGGACTATCAGCTCAGATATACAGGACTATCAGCTCAGATATACAGGAATATCAGCTCAGATATACAGGACTATCAGTTCAGATATACAGGCTATCAGCACAGATATACAGGGCTATCAGCTCAGTTATACAGGCTATCAGCTCAGATATACAGGGCTATCAGCTCAGATATACAGGGCTATCAGCTCAGATATACAGGCTATCAGCTCAGATATACAGGGCTATCAGCTCAGATATACAGGCTATCAGCTCAGATATATAGGATTATCAGCACAGATACACAGGCTATCAGCTCAGATATACAGGGCTATCAGCTCAGATATATAGGATTATCAGCTCAGATATATAGATATACAGGACTATCAACTCAGATACACAGTGTTATCAGCTCTCAGATACATGGCTATCAGCTCAGATTCAGGGCTATTTGCTCAGATATACAAGGATATAGCTCTCAGAGATACAGGGCTATCACTATCATCTCACATAGACAAGGCTATCACTATCATCTCACAGATACAGGGCTATCACTATCATCTCACATAGACAGGGCTATCACTACCATCTCACATAGACAGGGCTATCACTACCATCTCACATAGACAAGACTATCACTATCATCTCACATAGACAGGGCTATCACTACCATCTCACATAGACAGGGCTATCACTAATATCATCTCACATAGACAGGACTATCACTATCATCTCACATAGACAGGGCTATCACTACCATCTCACATAGACAGGACTATCACTATCATCTCACATAGACAGGGCTATCACTACCCTCTCACATAGACAGGGCTATCACTACCATCTCACATAGACAAGACTATCATTATCATCTCACATAGACAGGGCTATCACTATCATCTCACATAGACAGGGCTATCACTACCATCTCACATAGACAGGGCTATCACTATCATCTCACATAGACAGGGCTATCACTACCATCTCACATAGACAAGACTATCACTATCATCTCACATAGACAGGGCTACCACTACCCTCTCACATAGACAGGGCTATCACTACCATCTCACATAGACAAGACTATCACTATCATCTCACAGATACACGGCTATCACTACCATCTCACAGATACACGGCTATCACTATCATCTCACAGATACAGGGCTATCACTATCATCTCACAGATAAAGGGCTATCACTACCATCTCACATAGACAGGGCTATCACTATCATCTCTCAGATACAGGGCTATCACTACCATCCTCTCACATAGACAGGGCTATCACTATCATCTCACAGATACAGGGCTATCACTATCATCTTACATAGACAGGGCTATCACTGTCATCTCACAGATACAGGGCTATCACTATCATCTTACATAGACAGGGCTATCACTATCATCTCACATACACACGGCTATCACTATCATCTTACATAGACAGGGCTATCACTGTCATCTCACAGATGCACGACTATCACTGTCATCTCACAGATACAGGGCTATCAGCCACAGAAAATACCCCAAACTAGAAGAGGAGCAGCCAACCTTTAGCACTCCAGTTGATGGAAGTTTCACCTCACATCATCCCTCAACCAACCAATGATGGCAGCAGTAGTCACCAGTGGCTAGTGTGCCAAAGGCTGGCAAGCAATGGCTTCTAACATATATGCCCAAAATAAACTCTTGAGAAATCTCCAGTGTATTCCAAAGCAATAGACTGGAGAACTCCTAACATCCACGGGGTTAATAAATTCCAATAAACAGGTATGAAATATTAATATTAATGGCCAAATGAATATATAAACTGGACTGATCCCAGCCCCTGGAGTGAAAAGATAGACTGGGATAGGAGGATCCAAATCGATTCATATCATGATGTGGGTGGAGCTTAAAGTAACCCATTATTTTTACTGTACATACTCTGCAAGTACATAACATAAAATTACCTACACTTTTATTACTATTCTTTTTTGATCTTCACCTCTTTTTTTTGTTACATTTTTTTTCCTGACATGGAGCTACCTGGATCTCTGTTTCCAGAGAGTTTTCTGGTCGATAGCTTATGAAAATCAAAGCAGGATGGAATACAGTGTTACACTTTCACTGTAACACGGAATGCGCTGTGCACTTTATTTTTACATTGTATCTGTTTTACATTGTATCACTAGACCTGATTTCATGTACCCTGACAGAGAGCTGCGTGCAACCCAGGTAGCTTATTGTCAAGGACATAAAAGGGTATAAAAAAGTAGATGAAGATGGAAAACAATAAATAAAAGTATAGGCAATTTGACTGTAAATATGACATACTTGCAGAATATGTAAAGTAAAGGGTTGCTATTTTTTCAATTAGGTGTGCAGGGAAATATCGGATGTGTGAGGAATTTGGCAGCAAAGTGGGCAGAATGGATGGGGAACGTTGGTTGGGTTTCCATGTAGCTTCACCAACTAGAAGAAGAGCTTCTATCTCCAGAGACTAAAATTAACACTAAATAATCAACTTTTGGCCCTGGGCTGGTGAAGAATGATAGGAGTTTTAGTCCCCAATATCTCAGGGGAGGTGCACTAAGGCACAATAAAGAGGTGATAGTGTGGAGATGACTTCTCCAGTAATATCACTTCTCCAGTTCCTATGTTATTCTATGGAGCCTATGCAGTAAGATTTCTCCAGCTTTAGAGATCTTAGTGTATTCATGCCATAGAATAACATAGGAACTGGAGAAGTGATATCACTGGAGAAGTCATCTCCACTTTATCACCTCTTAGTGCATCTCCCCCCTGGAGTGCCAAAGGTTGCCTGTTCTTACTCTGGGTTTAGTTCCCCCTTTAAAGAGAAAGCTAGGAAAAAGTAACTCAGAATCAAAATAATTTACCTAGGTATGTATCCATTACATTGTAGTCAGGTGTATCTATCTGTTCATTTTTGCATTTTATCTGCAATTTCATATATATATATCTATATATATATAGTATTTTGCTAATCAAGAATCTGATTCCTCTACATTGTCCGTCATTGGTTCCTTGATAGTATAGCCAATGTCCATCTTCTAATTTGACTAAATCTAGATATATATATCAGGCTGCCTTTGGTCTTTAGACACTGGAACATGACATTTGATGTATGAGTGAGGGAACTAGCGCAAGGACCATTTAACAGGACTTAAAAGTTGAGGTCCTTTGCTACTAGCCAGACCTGAAAAGTTACTCGCCACTGCAATCCATAACATACCCACCAGGGCTGAATTTCTACTCGCCAGGGCTAAATTTTCACTCACCATTGGCTAGTGGCAAGTGGAAATTTTGAGCCCTGCATTTAATATCAGCTGGGACATTATCAGCTTATGTGAGACTTGTAGAAAAGACTAGATTTAGTCAAATTAGAAGATGGACACTGGCTATACTATAAAGGAACCAATGACGAACAATGTAGATGAATCGGATTCTTGATTAGCAAAAGACTGACAGAATCAGTCATAAAAGTAGAAAGTATTTCTGAAAGAACCACCTCGTTGCTGTCACACTAAACAGTCGCTATATTCTTCAAATCATTCAAGTTTATGCCTCTACAAGCATCCACATTGATGATGAAGTTGAAGAATTTTACAATGATTTATTACGCCTCTGCAAACAGGACAATAATCACTACAAATTTAAAATGGAGGATTCCAATTTTAGAAATGGTAACATCCAAAATTGCAAAAAAATCGATCAGACCACATGGAACTGGAAAAAGAGACAACAGAGGCAACTAACTGATTGAATTTGCAGAACAAAATGTGTACATCATGAATTTGTTCCACAGGAAAAAGGGCCAGAGAAAATTGACACGGAAAAGTCATAAAGGGATAGTAATAAATTGTTTTATCTTTATTTTATTTTGTAGACATTAAAAAAACATGAAAAATGATATAAGTCTTATCTCTCAAACCTTCATGGTTTGAGAGATATTCACAGGCAAAGTTTCCCCTCCCGCCCCTTTTACCTAGTGTAAGCCATCTCTTCTCAGATGTGGAATCCAGTCCATAGACCAGACAGATAACAGCAGGGGACAATCTTCTTCCTATGAGAAGAATGAAAACCCTGCCCCCTTTAACAAGTTTTTCAGGTTTTTCCCTAATCTTAAATGAAGATTGTCCCTCTCTGCAATCTACCTGGGCACCTCCCTTCTGATCTGGCTGAGCAGTGTTACATCAGTAAAAGGGGCGGGGGGGGATACTTTGTCATTGAATTACTCTTGAACTACAACTCTGACAGAATTGAAATAACGCTCTCCAAAGTCCAAATACTATGATGATTCATTAGAGCTGCTTTTATTATAAAACATTACTATCCCTTTAATGGTAAATCAAGTGAAATCAACTTCATACCTGAAAACAATAAAACGATGTTCACTGACTGCTCAGTCCTACTGTGTTTTAACACTGGAAGAGACCATCATCAAGTGAGAGCAAAAATAAAAATTGACAGCAAGAAAGGAAGAAAGAAAATGATCTGGTCAACAAATATGAAGATCAACACCGGCCATCTATTGAAAAGTCAGGAGAATTTTGAGTTAGCACGGTCTAATCGCTTCAGTGTACTGCAACACCTTTCAGACACAGACATTTCAACCCAAAATGAAAAAGTTATTGAGAATATTATACACACTGTCCTTGCCCCTACTGTAAAACTAGATAAACTGACCAGAATATCAAAAGAAACAGTTGCCATGATTAAAAAGAGATGAGAAATGAACAAAACTGTTATATTATAAACATGATAAAATATGTAGGAAAGTGCAAGTCCATAAGGAAGCACATAAAAAAGAAATACTCATGTTCAGTGTTGACCTCATCAAAAGGACACTGGAAGAAAATCAAAGGCTAAAGAAAGCTAAACAAAAGATGGCCACACATATGAGCTAAATGTTTGCATTAAAGGGATAGTAATACTTTGTTTTATCTTTATTTTATTTTGTAGGCATTAAAAAAACATGAAGAACGATATAAGTCTTATTTTGAGAGATACTCACAAGCAAAGTTTCCCCTCACTGACCAAAACGGTCAAGTCTGCCATCTAGCTGTCAGATTTGGAATCTGGTTCGCAGATCAACTGGTGGCTCTGCAGCAGAACAGAGATTGCAAAATATAAAAATAACTATATCATTGGACGGGTCTAAAAAGTGTGCTTGCAAACCAGGCACAATTTGTAGACTATTCGAATGAAGTAGTTCTTCTTCTATCTCTCGATCTCGGCTCTGCTGTAGAGCCACGGCCGGTCCGCGGACCGGATTCCAAATCCGACAGCTAGATGGCAGACTTGACCTTTTTGGTCAGCGAGGGGAAACTTTGCTTGTGAATATCTCTTAAACCATAAAGGTTTGAGAGATAAGACTTTTCACTGTCGTCCGATACAGGTTACTGGTACACTGGGAGGCGATCCGCCCCTTTAAGTAGGCAGAAACATTCTCTAAATGTATGCAGGGGGTGGAGCCTCCCCTCCCTCCTAGGCTGCTCCTCAGTCAGCACAAGCCAGAATGATTTGTTCCTCGGTGTGTTCACACCAGGTGGAGAACATCTCTCTTCAAACTTTAGTTTCTTTATTATTTTTACAAATATGGAATACCACCATTAGGCGGGTTACCAAGGCTGTCAAATGCCCTCTTTAAAGTGGATAGCACAGCTTCCAGGGTACTTCTGGTGGACCTTTTGCCCTGATGAGGGAACAACTTGATTTCAAGTACTTCCCTGGGGATTATCCTCTGTGGTAATTCTTTACTCATTTGGTAACCTGAAGACAGAAGTCCAACAGAAAGGTGAGCCACCCTTTGAGTGCCGAAGGTCCACTTGTCCCTCAGTGTCCCTTCATTGGGCTTGTACTTGGGAGTTCTCATTGTGCACTCCAGCACTCATTGGGTGTTTTTCTATATCTTGCTAATGCAATGTATGTGTGTATGTCTTGAGTTTTGGAGCAGTTTATGTGGGATTTAACCCTTTATCTGCTGGGTTTTCCAGTTTTATGGGTATTTTAGACTATTGCCTTGGTTTCCTTACATAGGACATGTGTTTGCTATGTGTTATGGAACTTTTAACTTAAGGGATAATTTTATTAGAAATTATGTTCCGCTCCTTTAAGCGCGCTTTTCCCGCATAGACGCCATTGCTCCTTTACTCTCTATGGGCTTACTCTGTGTGGGACGTATCTCTGGAACCACTTCACATAGCGACTTCAGAGTGGGCTCATTTTGTTTGTCTTCCCTTGCTCTATCATCCGGTTTTACGTTTGAGTGTGTTGGGGGACTCGGGGGGCTTCGGGCACTGTTTTGGGGTACTTGGTGAGAAAAACTACGATTCCCATGAGCGCTCGGTTCGCGCCCTTTTTCTGATTGGCTCCCGTCGCGGCAGCCATTTTGTGAGTTCTTCTCATCGAGTATACTATGCAGGGACCGGACCTTCTCCCTCTCCTCTGCTGATTGACCCTTCGCTTGCCAGATAAGTTTAGTTTTAAACGATTCTGGGGTGAATACTTAATCTTTCACACTTTAATTGGGTGATTTCTGTCTGTGGGGTATATCTGACACTGTGAGTATGTCTACTCCACTGGAGCTTGGGACTAGACCTAAGACAAAGGAGGCTGGGGTATCTGTTTCCCCCATTGAGTTTTGCTCCTCCTGTCATTCAGGGCTACCTAGAGAATTTTCTGGTCATTTATGCCCAACTTGTGCGGAAGGTCATGGCAGCAACCCAGGGCCTTCCAGTCACACTATTGAGCCAACATGGGTGAAAGAGTTCAAGGCTGCAACTAGGGATCTCAGATCCACTCTTCATCTCTTTCCCTCTCAGGTTCAGGGGGCTCTTCAAGTCTGGCAGACCCCCTCCACGGTCAGGACCTCCCTGCCCAAGCCACAGGGAGCTCCTGACGTCTCTGATTCTTCTGAGGAAGAATTGTTGCAGGATTCTGATGTTGAGGATGGTACAGTTATTGAGTCTACCAGATCGGCTGGGGACCCTTTTGAATGTGATCCTGAACTCTCTGCTGAGGGTTTGATCAGGGCTGTGCTGACCACCCTCAATCTTCCTTTGTGCCAGGAGACTCCTCTTGACCCAACGGACGTGTTTCAGAAACCTTCAAAGGCTGTTACCTGTTTTCCTACTAACCCTACTCTTGAACGTTTAGTTTCTGATGCGTGGAAAAATCCTGATAAGTCCTCTTCAGTCTCAAAAAAGTTTGACAAACTTTATCCTTTTCCTGAGACTGAATTGGCTAAATGGGTTCATCCTCCTAAGGTGGATGCTCCAGTTTCTAGGTTGTCCAAATCTACTGCCTTGGCTGTATCTGATGCTCCTGCTTTACAGTATTGGACTGATAAAAAGTTAGAGACCTGTCTTAAGTCTATTTTTGCCTCAATTGGTACTGCCATGCGTCCGACTTTAGCGGTGGCGTGGGTTAACCGGGCCATTGCGGTCTGGACTGAACAGCTTACTGTGGCGGTACACCAGGATGCGCCAGTGCCAGCGCAGTTGCAACTACTTGCTAATATTTCTGAAGCTCAGAATTATGTTTCTGACACTGCCTTTGATGCTGTTCGCATGATGGCAAGGGCCTCCACTTCTTCTATGGTGGCTAGACGCGCTCTTTGGCTAAAAATTTGGTCTGCTGACACCGCTTCCAAGAAAGTTTTGCTTTCTTTGCCCTTTCCAAACTTCCCTGTTTGGATCTGAGCTAAAGGAATTGATCAGCGAGGCTACTGGAGGTAAAAGTACTCTTCTACCCTCAGTCTTTAAGAAGAAATTTCCAGCTAAGCGCTATCGGTCCTTTCATTCCTTCCAAACTGAGACACACCCCACGTCCCAGGCGGTTCCGCCTGCTCCGCGCTCCTCCTCCAAGCCCAAACAGTCCTGGAAGCCCATGGTTGCCCCCAAGGCCAAAACTTCCAAGACTGCTTCAGCATGACTCACCGAACCTGGGTCCGCATCCGGCTGTAGGTGGGCGGCTTCACCTCTTTCGCCGGGTTTGGGAGGATTCAGTGGTGGACCCTTGGGTTCTTCAGGTGGTGTCAGAGGGATACAAGATCCCTTTCTTTTCCTTTCCTCCTCTTCGCTTCCATTTTACTCGTCCTTCTCAGGACTCCACAAAAAAGGCGTCTGTTCAACGACTCTATTCAGGATCTTTTGGACAAGGACGTCCTGGAACCAGTTTCTCAGGAGGACATCGGTTCAGGATTTTATTCCAACCTGTTCATTGTGGCCAAAAAGGACGGCGGAGCTCGTCCTATTTTGGACCTCAAGGATTTCAACTCCTTTGTTGTGAGAACCCACTATCGACAGGAATCTCTGCGCACTGTGATAGCTGCTATGTCTCCGGGGGAATTCCTTGCTTCCCTGGACCTTCAGGATGCATATCTGCACATCCCTATCCATCTAGAGAGCAGGCGGTATCTCAGGTTTGCCTGCAACAGAGGTCATTTTCAGTTTTCGGCTCTTCCCTTTGGGCTGACGACAGCTCCACAGGTTTTTCAACTAGTCCTGGGAGCACTGATAGTGGTAATCCATCGGGATGGCATCAGAGTGACTCCATACATGGACGACTTACTCTTGAAAGCTACATCAGCAGAGATCCTTCACCAGTAGGTTCAGGCTTCCATTCAGACACTCACTCGCCACGGATGGATTGTGAATCTGGACAAGTCAGACTTGGTTCCATCTCAGCGGATAATCTTCCTGGGTCTTCTGTTCGACACCCAGCGGTGCATGGTGTTTCTGCCAGAGGAGGTGGCTCATCAGATTGCTCTCCGGGTATCGAAGATTCTGGCCCTCATGCGGATTCCAGTGCCAAAATTGACTTTTCTGGTGGGGAAATTCATTTCCACGATAGAGGCGGTGCCGTTTGCTATGGCACACACCAGGGAACGTCAAAGGTTCGTGATCCAGACGTGCAGGAATTGTCCAGACCATCTGAAGCTATCTGTCCCTTTACCTCCTCATGTCGAGTGGAGCTTGGAATGGTGGTTGGATCTTTCTCATCTCCTGAAAGGGAGATCCTTCCAGATCCCTTACTGGACCACGGTCACGACAGATGCCAGCCTCCTGGGATGGGGGGCGGTGTTGGGTCGCTTCAGTGCCCAGGGGAAGTGGGGACTGGAGGAATCTCTTCTCTCCATCAACATTCTGGAACTCCGTGCGATCTTCCTTGCCCTGCGCCATTGGGAATCTCAACTGGAGGGTTGTCCAGTCAGGATAGAGTCTGACAACGCCACCGCAGTGGCTTACATCAACAAGTAGGGTGGAACAAGAAGTCTCGCCGCCTGGTTAGAGGTCAAGGCCATTTTGTCTTGGGAGGAAGTTCATGTTCCCGTCATTTCAGCGGTTCACATTCCAGGCATAGACAACGTCATGGCAGACTTTCTCAGTCGTCACACAGTCGACAGCGGAGAGTGGGCTCTTCATCCGGAGGTGTTCCAACTTCTCACTCAGATGTGGGGGGTTCCTGTGGTGGATCTGATGGCAACCAGACACAACAGGAAGGTTTCAGTGTTCTGCTCTGGGTGGAGGGATCCTCTGGCCCTGGCAGTGGACGCCTTATCAATTCCTTGGGAATTCTCCCTAGCTTACATCTTTCCTCCTCTTCCACTGTTGATCAGAGTTCTCCAGAAGCTGAAGATGGAGCGTTGTCCGGTTATTTTGATCGCTCCGAATTGGCCTTGTCAGTCCTGGTATCCGGAGCTGATGGCAATGTCTGTGGTGGAGCTATTTCCGCTTCCCTCTCATCCAGATCTTCTGCTACAAGGCTATCTTTGGAAGGAGGATGTTCATCGTCTTCATTTGATGGCTTGGAGGTTGAATCCTCAATTTTGAAGAAAAAGGTTTTTTCTTCTGCTGTGGTGTCTACGATGCTACGTGCTCGTAAACCTGTGTCTTCTAAGATCTATCATCGAGTCTGGTCGACCTTTGTAGCATGGTGAGCTGATAGGGATCTATTGCATGATTTTCATCTTCCTACTGTCCTGGCCTTTTTACAGGATGGTGTTGATAAGGGACTCAGTCTGAGTTCTCTTAAGGTTCAGACTTCAGCGCTCTCTGTCTTTTTCCAGGGGCGCATTGCTGTTATTCCTGACGTCAAGGTTTTCTTCCAAGGTGTGGCTCATGTTCGTCCTGCTTTCAGGAGTCCGGCTCCTCAGTGGGATCTCAATCTAGTTTTGGGGGTTCTCCAACGACCCCCCTTTGAGTCCTTGGCTACTATTCCTTTACGCCTTTTGTCCTGGAAAATGGCTTTTCTTTTGGCTATTGTATCAGTTCGCCGGGTGGCAGAATTACAAGCCTTGTCTTGTAAACCGCCTTATCTGGTGTTCCATAAGGATAAGGCTGTGCTTCGCACTTCCAAGGAGTTTTTGCCTAAGGTTGTCTCCGAATTTCACATCAATCAGGAGATTGTGGTGCCCTCCTTCTGCCCTAACCCTTCCTCTGACAAGGAGAGGGATCTTCATTTGTTGGATGTCGTGCGTTGTCTCAAATTTTATGTTCATCGCACTGAGTCTATCAGGAAGTCTGACGCTCTGTTTGTCATTCCTGAGGGGCCTAGGGCAGGTAGACCGGCATCCAAGGTGACATTTGCATCTTGGATAAAATCTACTATTCGTAAGGCTTACGAATTGCGGAATAAGCATGTGCCCTTTCGGGTCACTGCTCATTCTACCAGATCAATTGGGGCCTCTTGGGCCTATAAAAATCAAGCGTCTGCTGATCAGCTGTGCCAGGCGGCCACTTTGTCCTCTGTGCACACATTTTCGAAGCACTACCGTGTGGATGTGCTGCCCTCGGCTGATGCCAGCTTTGGGAGGAAGGTCCTGGAGGCAGTTTTGCCTGTCTAGGATTTTCTTCTTCTGAGGTTCTCAGTGCTTCCTTACTGTTGAGCCCTGTTGGCTCTGGTTCAGTGTGCTGTGTTTAGTTTGGGGTCTGTTCTTACCCCTAGTTGGTGTCCGTTGACACTTCTGATTGTTGGGATCTCTGACCGGTTGGTTCATAGAGGTTCTGGTGACTCTGGGGGCCTTCTTCCCGCCTCTGGGAAACTCATTGTTTGGACATCCCAGTGTACCAGTAACCTGTATTGGACGACAGTGAAAATAGGATTGTAGTCTTACCTGTTAAATCCTTTTCACTTAGTCCATACAGGTTACTGGTCTCCCACCCTGTCAAGAGACCATGCTTGGCTCTCCTGTGGCATTCTGTGGGAGTCCTTTGGGGCATGCTCACAGGGGTATTCTTGTTCTCTTCTATCTCTGATCGCCTCCCAGTGTACCAGTAACCTGTATGGACTAAGTGAAAAGGATTTAACAGGTAAGACTAAAATCCTATTATATCGTTCTTCCTGTTTTTTTAATGCCTACAAAATAAAATAAAGATAAAACAAAGTAGTACTATCCCTTTAAAGATGGTACAACAGCAAAAATTCAACAACAAATACTAAAACAAGTAGAAGAATTTTATTCAAACCTTTATAGGGATGAAGGACAACTAAATTCAGTGCCAGAAGCTGAAGCTGTGCCAGAAGTTTTGGTAGAAGAAGCATAAGCTGCAATGAAATCTATGAAAAATGGCAAAGCCGCTGGACCTGATAGTTACTATTAAAATGTTGAAAGCTGGAGGTCAACCCTTATTCAAAGCCCTAGCAAACTATTTTCAAAATGCCTACTACTCGGCAAAGTGCCTGAATCATAGAAAAATACAAAAGCCTGCAGAACAAAAAAAAACGATAAGGTGGATCTAAAAAAACTACCGATCAATAAGCCTATTGTCAGTGGTCTGCAAGGCTTTCATAAAGGTACTATAAAGAAGAATGGACACAATACTTAGCACAGCACATCCTAAAGAACAAGCAGGCTTCTGGAGCGGTTTCAGTACAATGGACCATATCCAGACAGTGCAGCAAGTTACAGATCAGTGTAATGAATACAACCTTCCATTATGCACAGCCTTCATTGACTATGAAAAGGCCTTTGACTCAGTGAAAAAGCAAGCAATAATCGATGCCCTGATCAATAGATAGAGCTTACATCAATATCCTCCAAACAATATATATGTAAATGCAACTGCATCAATACAGTTTAACAATTATAAGGTCCAGATCAACACAGAGAAAGGTGTCCACCGAGGAGACACAATCTCCCCAAAACTATTTTCTGCTTGTTTTGAAGAAAATTGTTGCAAACTAAATTGGGACAAAAAACGACTTAAGATCAATGGAGACTACCCACATCACTTACGTTTTGCAGACGATATCATACACGTTGCCAGTAGTCCTAAAGAACTGCAAGAATACATTGAAGAGCTTCAACAGGAAAGCAAAAATTTTGGTCTGAAGATGAATATGAACAAAACAGAGGTCATGTTTAACAAATTTACCATAACAAGGAAGATCACAGTAGATGGACACCTCCTCACATCAATACAAAGGGCTTCGATAGACATGAATGGACTATAAGGGATACTCTACTCTCTCAGAGTGTTAAAGAGATAGTAATGTTTCAAAATAAAAGCAGCTCTAATTAATCATCATAGTATTTGGCCCATGGAGCGTGTTATTTCATTACTGTTAGAGTTGTAGTTCAAGAGTGATTGAATGATAAAATATCCCACTCCCGCCCCTTTTACTGAGGTAACACTGCTCACCTCAGAACGGAAAGGTGGTATAAAGATGGCTTGCAGAGAGGGACAATCTTCAGAGAGCATAAGAGAAAAACCTGTCAAGGGGAGTAGGGTATCACGGTGCCCGTGATCCCTTGTTTTTGTTTTGCTGTCAGTTATCCTGTGTAATGCTCTCATTGGTTGCCCTGTGTTGAGCCCGCCCAGTATGGCCTTTATATACTGGGCTCCTGCACCCACACGGTGCCCTTTCGTGGTGTTCCTGTACCAGTGCTAACTAACTGCTCAGAGTTCCCAGTGTACTGACTTGGCCTGCCTGACTACTCTTCAGTTCCTGCACCTGTGTACCGACCCTGATTGCCTGACTACTCTTCAGTATCTGCTCCTGTGTATCGACCTGGCCTGGATGACGTTCCTGCTCCTGTGTACCAACCTGGCCTGGCTGACGTTCCTGTGCACCAACCCGGCTTGATCGACATTCCTTCTACCTTTGTCCTTGTCGCCTCGGCGACATTCTTACAATCCGGTTACCATTGGCTTGTCCTCCGCTACTGCTCCAGCATTCCACATCTGAGGGGAGGTGGCTTACACTAGGTAAAAGGGGTGAGAGAGGCATACTTTATCATTCAATTACTCTTCAACTACAACTCTGACAGTATTGAAATAACACTCTCTATGGCTCAAATACCATGAAGATTAATTGGAGCTGCTTTTATTTTGAAACATTACTATCCCTTTAACAAAAAAATTAGGAACTGCAAACACAGAGTTGCTGTGTGAAGGGCACCTACCTAGAGTAGGTAAGTCATTTTGTTGAATAATGTAAGAATCACTTATTGCCATACTTGGGAACTCTCTGGATCTACCCGAGAGACTCCGGCTTTTAGAGTTAATTACCGGGTCACTGGGTACAGAGACTGATTCTCCAACCTTGGTAGGTTTCCTGGTTAACCCCATCTACTTTCTGTCCATTCTGCCCACATCACAGCTGTTTCTCCCACGTTCTACCCTTTCTAATATTAAACCCCACATTTCTTCCTCTCAATCATGCTCAAGACCCACCCACCCAATTAAGCCCTGCCCACTTTATGGTGCAATTCGCATCATTTAGACATGCCCATTCCATGGCTATGCATCCTCTACAGATGTTCCAAAGAAGAAAGTTCCCAGATCTGCCTGTTCCTAAGGTACGGTTCCCCTTTAAGCAACACTTTTGTGGTGGTTAAAGTCATTTTGTAGATTTTGCTTCACTTCTAAAGGTTATTAATGTATTTGCTTGATAAATATCTGCTAACAGTATCCTAAAATGCTTTTCCTTCTTCCAAACAAGACATCATTTTTTAATGTTGCAAATGTAATTTACTTTAATAGATACACATAAACTAGACACTAAAAATATAGGAAAATCTGCTCAAGTATTTCGGAGAAAGATGACGCTGGTGCCACTAAATACAAATAAAACATACAAACAAACAAACAAAAAAAAAACTACTTGTGAAGTTTTATTCACTAACGTCATTTTAGTAAGTACCCAAATGGAGAGAGAGAAAGCACTCAGGGGAGAGAAGATGAAACAACGCAGAGACATTGTGAGGTAAGGCACTAGGAGCTAAAAGTACACTAACTCCTCCTTAATAGACCCCCCTCTTACCATAACCCTTTGAGTGGCAGAGGGGCGCTTTGGGCACCTCTCTGGCACTCAAAGGCTTAATTTGGGCAGGAACTCATACAGCGATAAGACAGCAGCTCAGGTAGGTAATAGACAGTAGCTCAGTGTTACACAAAGGCAAGAGAGCAGCTCAGGTAGTCAATAGAGAGCAGGTGAATGATATACAGGGTTAAAAAGCAGCTCAGGCAGTTAACAGAGAGCAGCTCAATGATACACAGAGATAAAAGAGCAATTCAGTGAGTTAACAGAGATAAGCTCAGTGTTACACCGAGACAATAGAGCAGGTCAGGTAGGTAATAGACAGCATCTCAGTTTTACACCGAGACAAGAGAGCAGGTCAGGTAGGTAATAGTCAGCATCTCAGTTTTACACCGAGACAAGAGAGCAGGTCAGGTAGGTAATAGACAGCATCTCAGTGTTACACAGAGACAAGAGAGCAGGTCAGGTAGGTAACAGACAGCAGCTCGGTGTTACACAGTGACAAGAGAGCAGGTCAGGTAGGTAATAGACAGCAGCTCAGTGTTACACAGACACAAGAGAGCAACTCAGGTAGGTAATAGACAGCATCTCAGTGTTACTCCGAGACAAGAGAGCAGATCAGGTAGGTAATAGACAGCAGCTCGGTGTTACAAAGACACAAGAGAGCAGGTCAGGTAGATGAGAGACAGCATCTCAGTGTTACACCAAGACAAGAGTGCAGGTCAGGTAGGTAATAGACAGCAGCTCGGTGTTACACAGTGACAAGAGGGTGGGTCAGGTAGGTAATAGACAGCAGCTCAGTGTTACCCCAAGACAAGAGTGCAGGTCAGGTAGGTAATAGACAGCAGCTTGGTGTTACACAGTGACAAGAGAGCAGGTCAGGTAGGTAATAGACAGCAGCTCAGTGTTACACAGACACAAGAGAGCAACTCAGGTAGGTAACAGACAGCATCTCAGTGTTACACCGAGACAAGAGAGCAGGTCAGGTAGGTAATAGACAGCAACTCGATGGTACAAAGACACAAAAGAGCAGGTCAGGTAGGTGAGAGACAGCATCTCAGTGTTACACCAAGACAAGAGTGCAGGTCAGGTAGGTAATAGACAGAAGCTCGGTGTTACACAGTGACAAGAGAGCGGGTCAGGTAGGTAATAGACAGCAGCTCGGTGTTACACAGTGACAAGAGAGTGGGTCAGGTCAGGTAGTAGACAGCAGCTCAGTGTTACACAGACACAAGAGAGAAGGTCAGGTAGGTAATAGACAGCAGCTCTGTGTTACACCAAGACAAGAGTGCAGGTCAGGTAGGTAATAGACAGAAGCTCGGTGTTACACAGTGACAAGAGAGCAGGTCAGGTAAGTAAAAGACAGCAGTTCAGTGTTACACAGACACAAGAGAGCAACTCAGGTAGGTAATAGACAGCATCTCAGTGTTACACCAAGACAAGAAAGCAGGTCAGGTAGGTAATAGATAGCAGATCAGTGTTAAACAGAGACAAGAGAGCAGCTCAGGTAGGTAATAGAGATAAATGATATACAGAGATAAAAGAGCAACTCAGGGAATTAGCCGAAAGCAGATCTAGGAGAGATATGAACAGCTCAGCAATGCACAGAGATAAGAGAGCAGATCAGTGAGTTAATAGAGAGCAGCACAGGGATTCTCTTTGCTACTAGAAATAGCTCTATGAAGAGAAATTGGGTTCATATTCCTCAACATCAGCACTGTGTGAAAGGGGAACTTTTAGTTATTGCAGTTTGTGCTTTAAGCAGCAGACATATTGTTTTCCCATGTCCTGCAGTCCCTGTGGGGCTCCGAGCAGTTCTACATATCTAGAACCTCTCTACCTACTGTGAATACAAATATACATTTCTATGTTTATCAATTCAATGGATTGGCAGTAAAAATGTAACATCTCTGCAGGTCCTGTCCTTTACAAATTCCTATGAAAGAGCAGTAAGCCTCTTCATGAAAAATTATGTTCTAGTGTTGTTGCTGCTGAGTAAAATAAGTGAAAAAATAATCTATTTGTGGTATCTATACCTGGCAGAAGACAAGCAGTCAGACCTAAAACATCCCATCCCAGGGTGTACAAAAAGATGAAAACTGTATATTAACAAAAGGTCAGCCCTAAGTCAGAAGACATATCTATATACTATGTATAATAAAAGACTCATTTATTATAGATACAAAAAGAATGCAAAAATGTGACTTATGAACAATATCAAAAATCACTGAATCCCTACTATCATAAAAACATATATGTGCAAAGTTACTCAATCCCTACTATCATAAAAACTTCTATGTGCAAAGTTACTCAATCCCTACTATCATAAAAACATCTATGTGCAAAGTTACTCAATCCCTACCATCATAAAAACATCTATGTGCAAAGTTACTCAATCTCTAGTATCATAAAAACATCTATGTGCAAAGTTACTCAATCCCTAGTATCATAAAAACATCTATGCACAAAAGTTGACTTCACTGCTGTCACTTACAGGAACTTAGTTTAGGGTTGCCACCTTTTCTTCAAAAAATACCGGCCATGGCATTCCCTCCATAGACACTGGACAGAAGCCAATTTTTTACCAGCCTGCCGGTAAAATACCGGCTGGGTGGCAACCCTGACTTAGTTGCAGGGCATCTCCACTATCCCAGCATAAGGCGGGCACCCAAGACAATAGGCTTAGTCCGAAATAAAGACTATAACCGATCCACCCATCTGCATAATATGGTGGTTGGTCAGATATTAGTGATCGTTCAGATCATATCCATTAAAATGCCTAAAAGGCTCGCCTCCAGCTGAACAAATGAAATACCCTGAATTTATCACCCAAAAATATTGGTTTCAAGAAGGACAAAAAATACAATGCACGTAAATACATTGTGAATACTACAATCTGGCAACGTACAGTATACCTAAATTGTAAATGAAGGCCAATATAGCAATCTAAGAATGCTACCTAGTCTACAATGCAGCCCAAACTAATTTCTGACTTAAAGGGATAGTAATGTTTCATAATAAAAGCAGCTCTAATTAATCATCATAGCATTTGGACTTTGGAGAGTGTTATTTCAATTCTGTCAGAGTTGTAGTTCAAGAGTAATTCAATGACAAAGTATCCCACTCCTGCCCCTTTTACTGATGTAATACTGTTCAGCCAGATCAGAAGGGAGGTGCCCAGGTAGACTGCAGAGAGGGACAATCTTCAATTAAGATAAGGGAAAAAACAGAAAAACTTGTCAAGGGGGGCAGGGCTTTCATTGTTCTCATAGGAAGAAGATTGTCCCCTTCTGTTATCTGTCTGGTCTATGGACTGGATTCCACATCTGAGAAGAGATGGCTTACACTAGGTAAAAGGGGCGGGAGGGGAGACTTTGCCATAAAGGTTTGAGAGATAAGACTTATATCATTCTTCATGTTCTTTTAATGCCTACAAAATAAAATAAAGATAAAACGAAGTATTACTATCCCTTTAATACTTCCAGAAAACCTTATATATTGAATCTGGAATTAGACAGTCACATAGCACCATACATTTCAAAGAATATACAATATAAAAAGAGGATGATCATCTAAAAACAAAGCAATGAAAATAATCTTAAAAACATCTATTTCACATAGAGTTTAAAAGAAAAAAATCCAAAAAAAGTCTCAATCACCAAATGCTTTTATATAAAAGGAAAAAAAGGTCTTATAAAAGGAAAATACTTCAATAAAATGGAAGTATATGAAGACTTGCAATACTGTGCTACAGATCAAAAACCCAGATCCCTAGATGCTAACGTCTCACACACCAAACTCGTTATTTCACAGTGGATCCAATAGATTTTTATCCATTCATTTATTCCTTCATATTCTCATATAGTGAATGTCTAGACACATTATACCTTCACTTATGCAATATACACCTGTAACTTGGTGTTATTCAGGTTTACCCACAGGATACCTGCGTTTATTTCCTTCACGTGTCGACCATATCTCTCATACCTGTTCTCTGTCGGCGTCTTTCTTGTTTTTCCTCTGGTATGGTGTCTGATTTGATTTTGCATCATGTTGATCTCCAGCATTCAATGTTTCCTGGATAGTTATAATTTATATAATTTACACCTCCACCGGTTTTGTCTTCATCATATTACTTCTTTCTATTTTTCAAATAGTTTTGAAACACTTAAACGGGATCTATCACCCCTATACAAGTTAGTGGTGTTAAAGGGATAGTAATGTTTCATAATAAAAGTAGCTCTAATTAATCATCATAGTATTTGGACTTTGGAGAGTGTTATTTCAATTCTGTCAGAGTTGTAGTTCACGAGTAATTCAATGACAAAGTATCCCCCTCCCGCCCCTTTTACTGATGTAACACTGCTCAGTCAGATCAGAAGGGAGGTGCCCAGGTAGACTGCAGAGAGGGACAATCTTCAATTAAGATAAGGGAAAAACCTGAGAAACTTGTCAAGGGATATCCAATGCACTTCATGACAGGGCTTGAGTAATTGACTACAGCTCTCCATGGCACGTGAAAGAAACACTACTGCTAGATGCATTGCCTACCCCTCTGGCACTCAAAGGGTTAAAATGAAAAAATTACAGTTGACCTGTAATAATTGTGGATTGAAAAAAAAAAAAAAAAACAGCAATGAGATTACACTCATCAAAAAGAGCATGCTTTTTCATTAAAAATACTGCACCCTGTAGTCACTTAATTAAATGTTTACATTTAATTTATAATCAAGATTATCAAATAGTATAATGAGGTGAAAATTAAAATTTTGTATGTTTTATGCTATCTATCTAACCAGGGCTGAATTTCTACTCGCCAGGGCTAAATTTTCACTCGCCATTGGCTAGTGGCAAGTGGAAATTTTGAGCCCTGTATATAAATATATATATATAATTCAGACTGTTTCTGGTTTGCTGCCCACCTAGCCCCAAGACAACGGGGTGGGGCAGTGGAGATCAGAGGTAGGCAGCAAATCAGAAGTGGCGATTTTCACAGGCGTGGGCAGGGGGCGAATCCCTACTCTCCCACTCCTGTGAAAATCTCTGCAGCGACACTCACCTCAGCCGCAGTTCATCACAACTCTGAACTGCACTGAGTGCCCAATCGTATGGGCAACGCCGTCCACCATTCGCTAGTGATATATAAAATCGGAAAATATCAATAGAAAGCAAAAACTTTGTTCTTCTATTAATAAGCTGTACCTTTTATCTACTGTCAGTTTAAGTTATTAATTTCCCATCGCAAGCTCCCCCCATGACATCACTCATTAGCGCCTTATATCATTCATTCTCCATGCCGCAGCACTTGGCTGATGAGCGTGGGCTCGTAGTGTCAAACACGTCTTTTAGACTAATTAGAGAAGGGTCATAGTTTCATGCACCCTTGCTCTCCAGCAGAGCGTGATAATGTTCAAAGTGACAAATGATCCTATGGAGGGCATGTGCAGACTCTCAAAATTCCCAGCCTACAATTTCTGAACTACTTAACCCTATGAGTGCCAGAGGGATATCCAATGCATTCAAAAGCATTAAAGGGAACTATGGCCCATATTTATAAAAGCTAACTGGTGTTATTCTGCAGTTAAAATGATAGTAACACGTAATTTGTTAAAAAAATATATATTGTAGGGTTTATCCTCCTGAGTAAAACAAAGACTCTCTCGCTGCTGAGAGGTGTTTTATTCAAACGTTATTGCAGCTCAAACATTTATTTTTTAGGTGCAGTATCTCAATGGCCTGAAATTGTACAGTGGCGCTGTTACTACACCTTCCTATGGAAAGCTCTGGTCAGTTGATCATAAACCTCCATAGGATTGTGTACCAACAGCGCCACTGTACAATTTCAGGCCATTGAGATATTACACCTAAAAAAATTAAAGTCTGAGCTGCTATAGCTTTTCAGTAGTTCACCTCTCAGCAGTGGGAGTACGTTTGTTTTCCTCAGGGGGATAAGCCCTACAATATATATAAATTTTTTTAACATACTAAGTGTTACTATCCCTTTAACCAACTCCACCATAGCGGACAGATATAAATTCCCTAAATTCCCATGAGACTGAATAGAGTTTTTTAACCCCACTGAATGCTAGAGAGGTCTTCAATGCATTGTTTCACAATGCATTGGAGACCTATCTAGCACTGAATGGGTTAAAAGCCCAATTATATTTAACAGGGATTTTTATATGTCCCCTATGGTGCAGTTAGTTTACTCCAGAATAACTCCAATTTGCTTTTATAAATATGGGCCTATGACTTTTGAAATAATTGCCACAAGCACAAAAAAGAACAGGTCTTAACCCCTTAAGGACCAGCACACGCACGCATGGCTGGCACTTGAGGACCACGGGGCTTTTTTTTTTTTTTTTTTTTTTAAGTTCCAGTTCAGGGCGTCCGGAGCAGCGTGCAGCCACGCCGGGAGCCCTGAGCTCCATGCCGTGCCAGGACCGTCACTGGTCCTTAAGTGCCGGACCGCCTTGATGGTCCTGGCACGTCAATGGTCCTTAAGGGGTTAAGATAACTATCTGGACTGCAGGGGCACACACAGATTCACAAAAGACCTGACTGCCTGGAATGTGTCTCATTCCAAATTCTCACAGCTCAAACTTGCTTCTTCGTTTTTTGGTTTTTTTTTAACTGAAATTTTATGTTGTGGTCACTAGGTGGTGGTCTTTCTCTCACTCACTATACAGAGTCATAGTTTATGACTCAAGCTCTTCCATTGTGTACTTGAGGGTTGTCCAAGTTCAGTCTTCAAGGGCCACCAACAGGCCAGGATGTAAGGATTTCCCTGATTAAGCACAGGTGAGTGAATGATCCACTGATTAACTCACCTGTGCTTAATAAGGGAAATCCTTACATCCTGGCCTGTTGGTGGATCTTGAGGACAGAATGTAGACAGCCTTGGTGTACTTCAGGGTTCAGTATTGGGTCCGCTGCTTTTTAACATGTTTATAAATGACCAGGAAATAGATATAGAAAGCAAAATATCAATATTTGCAGATGATACTAAATTATGCAAAGTCATTAATTCAGAACAGGATATTTTCTCTCTACAGAGGGACTTACATACAATGTCAGATTGGGCAAACATGTGGAATATGAAGTTTAATGTGGGGAAGTGTAAAGTCATGCATTTGGGAGGAAACAATCCCAAGGCTACTTATAAACTTAATGGAATAATTTTAAGTGACTCGTTGCTAGAAAAAGACCTGGTATCCTTGTCAACTACAAACTTGGAAACAGTGACCAGTGTCAAACAGCAGTAGCAAAGGCAAACAAAGTCCTGTCTTGCATAAAAAGAGGTATTGAAGCAAGAGTGGATAACATTATTTTGCCATTATACAAATCATTGGTAAGACCTCACCTTGAGTATGCAGTGCAATTTTGGGCACCGGTTCTGAAAAAGGATATACTAGAACTAGAGAGGGTACAGCGGAGAGCAACAAAATTAATTAAGGCAATGGAGGACTTGACATATGAGGAACAACTAAACAAACTTGGTTTATTTACTCTAGAGAAAAGACGACTAAGAGGAGACCTTATCACATTGTACAAGTATATGAGAGGTCAATACAAGGGTCTCTGCGGTGAGCTATTTATTCCAAGGCCTGATCAGGTGACCAGGGGACACCCCTTGAGATTAGAGGAAAGGAGGCTTAAACTTCAGCAGACGAAGGGTTTTTTTATGGTAAGGTCTGTCAAATTGTGGAATTCATTGCCCAGGGAGGTAGTTATGGCAGATACAATGGATACATTTAAGAGAAGATTAGATACATTTCTTTCAAAAGGGAACATACAGAGTTATACTGTTTATCAGTAGGCTGATCAGGAAGGTCTGATAAAGACTAATTTAATTTGTAGCAGGAAAGCTATAAAATTCTCAGTTACTGAGGTATGAGGCGAAGGTTGAACTTGATGGACTTGTGTCTTTTTTCAACCTAATTTACTATGTTACTATGTTACTTTATAGTAAGTGACTTTTGGACATCAGTTGGGGATGTTGCTCACAGACTGGTGTAAAAAAAAAAAAAAGTGAACTGTAATAACACTTAAGTGAAAACTTCCAGTGGGGGTAACACTATTGTTTTACTCAGAAGAAAAAAAAAACTATAAGGGGAATTATGGTTAACTGATCCATCAATTATTCCTTTTTTAGAAACACTAACCCCCTATTTACCCTTAATATGGCCAGAACATCTTAATGGATACCATGAATTTTGTCATGGTGCATTGGTCCAAGAGATAAGATCTTCAGTTAGACCTGGATGCCATATCCTTGCAGTACGGTATGACTCCAGTTTGCACAATTCCAAGGGGGAGATTCTTTAAGGTTCGATATAATGGTGACGTGTTTGGCAATTCGTGGAGTTCACTTTACTGTGGAGAGTAAGAGGCACTTCACCACATGTACTAGGAATTATATATGTAACGGGAGGAGACATTGATGTTGGCATAAAGCTGGCAATGTGTTGCAATGGTATGTTTGCAGTCAGGTTAATAACCAGGATAATTTGAAATATGGCAAACTCTTCTTCACTTTGGAGAAAGACAAGCTGGTCTCTGCTCTGGAGTATGGAGACCTGACCTCCACTTTGAAATTTGGAGAACTGTTCTCTACTTTGATATATGGAGAACTGTCCTCCACTTTGAAGTGTGAATAACTGTCCTCCGCTTTGAAGTGTGAATAACTGTCCCCCGCTTTGGAGTATGGATAACTGTTCTCCACTTTGGAGTATGGATAACTGTTCTCCACTTTGGAGTATGGTGATCTGTTCTCCACTTTTGAATATAGAGAACAATGCTCCACTATAGAGTATGGTGAACTATTCTCCAGTTTGGAGTATGGTGAACTGTTCTCCAGTTTGGAGTATGGTGAATTGTTCTCCAGTTTGGAGTATGGTGAATTGTTCTCCAGTTTGGAGTATGGTGAATTGTTCTCCAGTTTGGAGTATGGTGAATTGTTCTCCAGTTTGGAGTATGGTTTGGTGAACTGCTAGCCTCTTTGAAATATGACAATTTGTTCTCATTCATCTTGAGTAGACAACTATTCTCCAGTTTGGAGTATGGTGAACTGTTATCTACTTTGGAGTATGGAGAACTGTTCTCTACTTTGGAGTATGGTGAACTGTTATCTACTTTGGAGTATGGTGAACTGTTATCTACTTTGGAGTATGGAGAACTGTTCTCTACTTTGGAGTATGGTGAACTGTTATCTACTTCGGAGTATGGAGAACTGTTCTCTACTTTGGAGAATGGAGGACTGTTCTCCACTCTGATATATATATAGAGAACCGCTCTTCTCTTTGAAATAAGACAAATTGTTCTCCTTAATTTGAAATATGGAAAACTGTTCTCCGGGACTGAGGACTGCACAGAAACCTATGGTAAACTCACAATTCGCCAGTCTCAAGGAGGAGAATTTGTTTCTGTGTGCTGCAACAGCAACTATTGGAGCTTATTACATATGGTGAACAGCCACGTTTAAATAGAAATCTGCTCCCAGGAATGTGAAAATGTATCATTAATTCAGATTTCAATATGCAAAATAGCCATTTGGGAAGGAGACACTGAAACATCTTATATATTGCAAAGTAATGGAGAAAACATGGCAATGTAGGCATATTTGAGGTGTAATCACAGGGTTAACATGGCAAAGACAGCTTAGTGAATAACATGAAATGCACTTGGTTCCAGTTCCCCAAAATATCTACAAACAGGACTAGTATAGAAGTTTATTGCATCACCCTTCCCCCTGACTCCAAACTCCATTCACTCTAATACAATCTACAAAAAGAGTAGCGCCAAACCATCTAAAAGCGTTGTTTATAAAAATTGAATCCTGCATGCAATAGAATTGCACTTACCAGATTCAATGAAAGTTTGATTATGTCTCTCCTTAAGTCACAGCCTTGATGGTGAATCTTTCCAAACCACCTGTCCGTGGGAGTGCCACTTGTATATTGTTGGTATATAGAATAGTAGTTTTTTTGTCATCTTTTATATTGGTTGTTTGTACAAGTGTCTGGAGTGTTCTGTGGTACCTCTACTTGCTTCCAGGTTTGGGATATCTGACTTCTTCTGCAGCTCATGCACTCTGCCTGCCTTCAGTTTGTGAATAACGAATCTTCCAGTGGATAGAGTTTGGGGTCCAGTCAGCAGGAGTCATGTCCACCTTGGTGACATATCTAAAACCAATTGATATTATCTCTTGAACCAAGGCACTAAAGAAAAAATCATTGTGGCCATTTAGTTTTTCCTACCAATACTGAGTTGTAGTTCAAGAGTAATTGAATGATAAAATATCCTCCTCCTGCCCCTTTTACCTAGTGTAACACTGCTCACCTCAGAGCAGCAAGACTGTCCAGATGCATTGCAGAGAGGGACAATCTTCAGTGAGCATAAGGAAAAACCTGTAAAGGGGGCGGGGTTTTCCTTATGATCACAGTAAGAAGACTGTCCCTTGCTGAGACCTGTCTGGTCAAGCAACCAGATTCCACGTCTGAGGGGTGGTGGCTTACACTAGGTAAAAGGGGTGGTAGGGGCATACTTTATCATTCAATTACTCTTGTACTACAACTCTGACAGTATTGAAATAACACTCTCTATGGCTCAAATACTATGAAGATTAATTGGAGCTGCTGTTTTTGTGAAACATTACTATCACTTTCTATCAGGCTTTCAACCAAATCACTCAACAGTTGTGCCCCTCCTAAATATATGCAATGATGTCCAGGCTGATATGGAAAATGGTGAACTTACTGGTTTTGCATAGGGCTTTGATACAGTAGACCATAATATTCTAATAAGCTCAAAAGCTCAGGACTGGGTAATCATTCTGTAAATTGGTTTCAATCCTATTTATCAGACAGAACACAATATGTATCTATTTGCTGACAATATTTTCCTTACTCTCTAAGTAACAAGTGGGGTACAAGACTCCATTATTGGCACTCTTCTATTTTCCCTATTTATAAATGATCTGCCCATGGTTTGCAAAACATCTTCTGTGCACATGTATGCAGGTGACACTATAATCTACACTAAAAATCCAAATGTATCGCAACAAGACGATTTCTGTGAAGTGGAAAGATGAATAGCTAAAAACAAACTGTTATTAAATACTGACAAAACAGTCACGATGGTATTAGGTTCAAAGCACAAACTCCTTAAACTCCGCAATACCCATCTAACCATCATAACAAAGTCTAATTGTAACTTGGCCTCAGTCGACTCCTACAAATATCTTGGTATGTGTCTTGATCCCAACCTCAGTTTTGGTCTTAATATTGATAATTAACATCCAAACTTTATCTTAAATTAGAAACAAATTCATTCAAAGTCACCTGGTGTTGTGCTCCGGTCACTTACCTTCGGTCCCGTCTGTTCCTCCGCGTCCGGCCGTCGCGTCTGCGCATGCGCGGCCGGTATTTATTACTTCCGGGTCTCGAAGGCATTGACGTTGCGGCACTTGACGTCAGGCCAGCCCCTATATAACGGCAGTACAAGCCGGTTGCGGGAGCTCTTGCGTCGAGTCCCCTCTCCAGTTCTGTGGTGGCTTATCCCTCTCCAGCTATCTGGTGCATTTTTCTTGGCCTTCAGTCAGCGTCCTCTGGCCTTCTACCGGTTATTTTTTCTTTTTATCCTTCGGCCCTTCTTTTCCCCCGGTTTCCTTCGCCCCTCTCTTTTGTTCTTTTGTCCCGTGGATCGTTTTCTCGCGCGGTTTTCTCGGCTGTTCCTTTTCTTTTGTTTTCTTCTCTCTTATATTATTTCTTGCCACTTGCTAGCCTTTGTGTGGCTTCTTCTACGCAAAGCAAGTTTCAAGGGGCATACACAGGGCCAGTACTCAGGTGGCTAACACCTGGTAAGAAAATGTATTGTTCAACAGATGCTAATGCAAGTCATAGACTATAGGGATGTAGCATATGCTTTTGCTTCACAAATCCATCTTGGTAAACTCTACACTCTGTATAATTCCTTATGGTGCTTTGTCCTCCAATGTAATTACACAACTCATCATTGTGATATGTTTAGAGAACTAAAGTGGCTAACATTCAGAGTGACCACACATCCTGGAATGCCCGGGACTGTCCCTTAATGGGGGTCTGTGTCCCGGTTCACAGGTCACCCCCCACCGGGACAACAAAGAGTCCAGGAATGGAGCAGCACGCACCAGTCCAGCCCGCCAATGAAATTTATTTGCTATATGGTCCTCATTGGCTGGCTGAGCCAGCCAATGAAGACCATGTAGCAAATACATTTCATTGGCTGGCTGGACTGGTGCATGCGAGACAGCTGGGATGGAGCAGTTATGCTGCTGCAAGTGAGACCTGCAGATGAGGCTCCCGCCGGCGCTGACCATCTTTCTGAGGCTGACACAGAGTAAGAGTTCCCACTGGGAACTCTTACTCTGTGTCAGCCTCTTAAAGATTGTCAGTGCTGACGGGAGCCTCAGCCGCAGGACTAGACTGACAACATGTCCTGGAATGGCAGAACGGAAATGTGGTCACCCTAATTCAAATCTAGATATAACTTTCACTTTTTTTTACCTAGATTATGACCAATTCTCTAAAAAGATACCAGACTACCTGAACATTGTGCTCACTCCAGCTCTCCATACTAACTATAACCTCCACTACACTGCCAACAACTCACTGTCTATTCCACACTACCTGAGCAGTATGATCACTCCAGCTCTCCATACTAACTATAACCTCCACTTCACTGCCAACAACTCACTGTCTATTCCACACTACCTGAGCAATATATTCACTCCAGCTCTCCATACTAACTATAACTTCCACTACACTGCCAACAACTCACTGTCTATTCCACACTACCTGAGCAGTATGATCACTCCAGCTCTCCATACTAACTATAACCTCCACTACACTGCCAACAACTCACTGTCTATTCCACACTACCTGAGCAGTATGATCACTCCAGCTCTCCATACTAACTATAACTTCCACTCCACTACTAACAAATCACTGACTATTCTACACTACAACAAAGAACCTGGTCAATCTGCCTTCTCCTTCAGAGCTCTGTGAATGACCTACCCCCAAAAAATCAGATCTCCCAGTCTAAAATACTTAAAAACAACTGTTCCTTTGCATCTAAAAACAATTTGTAACTATATAATTTTTTATAATGTTTCACTATTATGTGTAAATATGTAACTTCTTACTGAAAAAGTTCTCCAGGACAAAAAGAGAGAAATCTCAATGTATTCTTCCTGGGAAAAATGTTCTAAATAAATATATAAAAGGTTTACAGGCTCTTCTTCCTAGGACAAGTACAGTGTCATTACAAGGGAAGAAAATAAATTAGAGGTGTGGTTTTATTTTGTCCTGAAATCACTTATTCCATAAAAATATTAAAAACAGTGCAAACTTCTTGTGTTGCTATGGCAGACGTCAGAGCCGGATGCACTGCAGGCTGCTCAGATCCCACCCAGCCCTTTTAGTTTATGCTCTTCCTTCAAATCTTCATCAGTGAGGTTTAACCCCTTAAATGCTAGAGAGGTCATTAATGCATTGTGAAGCAGTGCTTAGGGGACGTTTCTAGAATTCACTGGGTTAAGGCCTAGTTTACACAGGAGTTGTAAATGTGCTATTTTCAGTACCTCAAAAATACACATGAAATAGGTTGCACTGGATTAACATTGCACGTTATCCTATATTTCTATGAAAGTAGGAAGGGAAAAAATTAATCATATGTGTCAATCGGGCAAATCATTTGCCCGATTGACACACACACATCATTAATTATTTCCTCTTTCATCCTGCGGGTGGTAGCAGGCAACCCAGGCAGATGCAGGCCATGCTTTTTATTGGGGGAATACTGCACCAGCATTGCTGTGCAATGTGCTGGTGTGCCTCTGCAGTTTACCATGGGTGGCCTGTACAGGAGGGTGACATTTATTTGACTCCCTTTTTTATGCAGATAACATTCTGATGTCCCCATTTTGACTTTTGGGGGGCACCATTTAGGAGGCAACATTTCAGTAGTAAACCGTTGCCAGAGGCGTAACTAGAAGCCCCCAGGTCCTGATGCAGAAATTGCCGTGGGCCCCCCCGACCATATTGCCCCCCTCCACTGCACCCAATATACACATTGCCCCCATCTCCACATTGCTCCCCCATTGCCCCCAATCTCCACATCATTGACCCCAATCTTCACATTGCCTCTACATTGCCCCCAATCTCCACACTGCCTCCACATTGCCCCTAAGCTCCACATTGCTCCTAATCTCCTACCTCCCTGGTGGTCCAGTGGCATGGCAGGAGAGGTCTGTGCCTCCTTTTGCACAGACCTCTACAGCCGGAGCTCCACGCGGTACTCTCTTCAGTAATTCAGAGCACTGAGAGATGATGTCATATCCTGACGCTCTGCATTACTAGAGTGTGGAAGAGGCCATCTCAGCTGCTAGATAGAGGTCTGTGCCGAAGAAGGCACAGACCTGGTACTCAGCTTGTTGCAACTTGCAGGAGGTGAGGGTCACAGGGGGCGGCCCCTGCGACCCATATTGTTACGCCACTGACCGTTGCCTAATGTGCCTAGTAGGAAATCTGGCCCTGATTGTGTCACGTGATTGTTGTGTTACAGTGTGTTTCTGATGCCTGCACAAACTAAACCTAAAGGAAAATAGGAACAGGAATTTATATTAGAGGCCAGTAATAATCTCAGAAAATGGAAAAAATATAAAAACATAACTGTCCATTTTTAATGTTTGTGAGGCCATTTAGGAGTGTCAGGGATAAGCTCCCCAATGCTGAATTTACAAGGAAAATCAATTGTTTTTCTTACTAGGAAGCAATGGGCACTCCACTGGAAGTAAAATGGTTAAAGGACAAATACATTGAATACAAACATTTATTTATCACCTGCTAATAAACCTCCAGTTTTACTGTCATTTAAATACAGAAATAGGTTAGCGTGCTGAATACAATTCTCCAAAATTATTTCTAAATGTCAGCAAGCTGTCCAAATATGATGACTTTAAGATCGGGTTGTCCAATTTAGTCCTCGAGGGTCGTGGGTATGCCAGAATGTTAGGGTTTCTCTTAGAGGTTGCCAGATCATCCCATTAACCCTTGGAGTGACAGAGAGGTATGCAATTGCATACCCTTCTGGTACTTAAAGGGTTAAAATGGGACACCTATGAAAAATACCTGCTGCAGGGCTGAGGTGGCTATCACTCGACTGCAATGGTGCCAATGCATCCACACAGCAAAGGGCCGATCTGCAACCTTATTAACAGGCAATTAATGTATTGACCCTTTGTGTGCCAGAAGGGTATGCAACGGTGCCCCTCTGGCATTCAAAGGGTTAACTTGTGTGCTGTGAATATTACTAATGTTTTTGGATATTTTTCTTGAAAATCGTGGCCATTAGGATTTTTTTTTTGTCCCAAGCCTCCAGAGGTCCAGTGAGGTTTGAGGGTAGGAGTTTCCAAATGATGCTGTTCACATCATAAAGTGGGAGGGTGCTTGATTAGGATGGGCAGGATAGGGATCCCATTTTAACCCTTTAGGTGCCAGAAGGGTATGCAATTGCATACTCTCTGTCACTCAAAGGGTTAATGGGATGATCTGGCAAGCCCTAAGAGAAACCCTAACATTCTGGCAGACCCACGACCCTCGAGGACTGAATTGGACAACCCGATCTTAAAGTTATCATCTTTGGACAACTTGCTGACATTTAGAAACAATATTGGAGAATTGTATTCAGCACGCTAACCTATTTCTGTATTTAAATTACAGAAAAACTTTGCCCTGAAATCAGCCTCTGTGCCCGGAGACATGGTAATAAACAAAAAAACATGGGTCTCCAGGTCAGATCTGAAGAGTTCCAGATATGGTTATTTGGAGGTTGCACGGGGCATCACCCACAGCAGCAGACTTAATAAAATGTGATAGTTGCACTTTAAGAAGAAATATCGATGCACTGTATTAGAAACACAGTTATTACACAGAGCTGTATGATTGTGAAAGCTATCCGAATAAATATTATGAAAAAAAAATTAAAGTAGAAATCTGCAAATTATTTTAGAGTGAGTTGCCAATTACTCATTTGGCCTTGAACACTGGGTTGGAAATCTAGGAAAAAAGAGACTAAGCGGTGCCAAGGTTTTTACGCCAATTCTATTATGTCTGTGCTCCAAGGGCCTAGAGTTTTCAATTGGTGGGAAAACTGCAGTCAGGAAAAGTTCTCCAGTCTCTGTCTTGTTTTACTTAGGCTTAGCAAAGCATCGGAGACCTCTCACACATCCAAGGGGTTAAAAATCAAAATCTAATGGGAGATGGGGTATTTTCATTTGACCCATATAGTACAGTTGGTTTGTCCCAGAATTGCACCTCTATAGCTTGCTAATACAATCAACAGAAGGGGATTTGTTAAAGGGATAGTAATGTTTCACAATAAAAGCAGGTCCAATTAATCTTCATAGTATTTGGGCCATGGAGAGTGTTATTTCAATACTGTCAGAGTTGTAGTTCAAGCGTAATTGAATGATAAAGTATCCCCCTCCTGCCCCTTTTGCTGATGTAACACTGCTCACCTCAGAGCAGCAAGAGTGTCCGGATGGATCGCGAAGAGGGACAATCTTCAGTGAACATAAGGAAAAACCTGTCAAGGGGGGCAGGGTTTTCCTTATGCTCACAGTAAGAAGATTGTCCCTTGCTGTGATCTGTCCAGTCAAAAGACCAGGTTCCACATCTGAGGGGAGGAGACTTACACTGGGTAAAAGGGGCGGGAGTGGGATACTTTATCATTCAATTACTCTTGAACTACAACTCTGACTGTATTGAAATAACACTCTCTATATCTCAAATACTATGAAGATTAATTGGAGCTGCTGTTTTTGTGAAACATCACTATCCCTTTAAGTGCCGGGGGGGTATCCAAAGCATTACAATGCAATGTTTCAAATACCTTTTTGGCAATCCTAGGGTTAACCCATTGAGTGCCAGAGCGGTGCGCAACACATTTCAAAGCAATGCGTTGTGCACCTCTCTGGCACTCAAAGGGTTAAACTGGAGCAACTTTGGAGCAAAACCAACTGCACTGTAGGAGACAAAAATTGCCTTCATTCCAACTGAATTAAATGGGCTTGTTAACCCTGTGAATGGTAGAGAAGACTCCACTGCATTTCAAAATATTGTGTTGGAGACGTCTCTTCCACTCGAGGTGTTAAATGTCCCCTTAAATCAGTGTTTCTCAACTCCTGTCCTCAGGACCCACTAACAGGCCAGGATTTGATGATTCCCTTGTTAGAGCACAGGTGAGTTAATCAATGTGAATGAACCTCTGATCACCACACCTGTGCTCTAGCAGAGAAATCCCTAAGTCCTGGCCTGTTAGTGGGTCCTGGGGGCAGGAGTTAAAAAACCACTGCCTTAAATAACGATAATGTTGGTTTGCTCCAGTTTTTCTCCAGTTTTCCTCAGGTCATCAGCCTCTTTGGTAATTAGCTTCTGTAGCAGCAATAAAAAAAAATCTGTGGTTGTCCAGCTGTTGTTGGACTACAACTCCCATCATTCTCAGCTATCCTTTTCCCTGCAGAGGATGATGGGAGATGTATTCCAAGAACAGCTGAGCAGATATTCCTTAGCTTTCCATTCCCATCCACATGAAGAGAATATAGGCACAATACGCAGCCTATGGCTGAGGATGATGGGAATTAAGCATAGGTGGATTAACCCTTTGAGTGCCAGAGGGGTATGCAATGCAAAGCGTACACCTCTGGTGCTCAAAAGGTTAAGGCTCCTTAGGGCACTTATGGAATATATAATGTGTGGTCTGCTTGGTGAGGGGAGGTAGTGGGCCAAACAACCATCTCTGGATAGGTGCCATAGATTTGTACTTTTCCCTGCCATCTGTATTTAAGGTATGGGACGAATTTTGTGGATTGGTTAAATGAGGTCACCTCCAAGCAATGGACACACTGTGAGGCAGTGTGTGTGTGCTACTGTGCATGGGGTCAGTAACTGTCTTAATTAATGAAAGTATTTTTTTTTTTGTACATTGTTTTATTCACAAAACACTTCAGTCAGCAGATGCCTTTATGAAGAAGACATGTGGTGTATTTTATATTGTAGTACAGGCCTTCACAGTAAGTGATTTGGTCAATAACCACATACTGTGCTATTAGAAATTGGTAATAAAAAAAATAAAAAAAATAAATAAAAAAACACTCCTGCATCAGAGTGTGCTACCTCAATGACGGTGGATCACCAGATCCTGCACCCAGGCTGGGATTTCATCCACCTCCCCTATGGTGTAGAGCCGCTCCTCAGCTGGTGCCTTGTTCTGGAGCTGAGCCCTGTAGGTGTAGCAGTCAGCGAAGATACACTTATTGCAGAGAGGGGTCTGGTCCACCATGTGGTCCCGGTACAGGCCCTTCTCTGGCAGTACACTACCTCGCGGATGTCGAGCTTGATGCGGGTCCACTTCTCCTCTGTGCACCTTGTGGGTATCCGCAGCTTGCTGGGAAGCCGTCACTTCGTCCTCCTCCATGTCAGAAGCCGGGTGGTTCCATTTGTTGAGGCTGGCAGTGTTTTTGGGGTGTCCCAGTACAAGGACTGCAGTTTCTGCTTCAGGTTGTTGTAGGTGCTGATGGCAGACATGGCTGGGTGTACTGGGGACAACCTTACCTGGACTGGTCTCTAGGAGGCAGGTGAAAGGCATGGCTGGGGGAATCCCCAGGTGGAAGGAGTGAGAGCGTCACAGACAAATGGCTATGTCCTTTATCCGGTGGGAGTCACAGATTGCTGTCCTAGGTAGCAGAGCGTATTCATACACATGTACATATATATTTATTATGGTTCAGCGATTAAGCTTGCAAGAGCCTTAACCCCTTAACAACATGTGACGTACTATGACCGTCACGGTCCTTGAAATACTCAAGGACCGATGACGGTCATAGTACGTCACGTACTTTTTACTTACAGCGCTTTACCGGGAGCGCTGTGAGTAAAAAATAGGGCCTGAAATTGACCGCTCCAAGATCGGAGCGATCTCTATCAGGCCCCATAGTGATGCGCCGATACAAGCAACAGATCACGTGTACCGGCGCGTCGGCGTGCATCAACGCGGTCCTTATGGGACAGAAACATCCCAGGACCGCTGTCGCTAAGGGGTTAAGCTACCAGAAAATGTGTAAAGCTCCTTGTTGGTGTCAGGAAGACAGCTGTGTCCAATACCCTTCCGTGTACCCAAACCGACCTTACCTGCTCTGTTCTTCGGAACAAAGTGACCTTACCCAGCGTGCACCAAACGCCAGGCCGGATAGTGGGGACGGGCCAGCAGGAGGTGGGTAGGCAGTCCATTTTAGTAGAGACAGGCGTGAGGGTAGCAGTGATAGAAGGTGAGAGCTTAAGAAATACAAGGTGTGTGTGACTGTGACTTGTGTGTATGTGTGTCTGCGGGTAGGAGCATGGCAGGCATTTTTTTTTTCTGAGTTGGATAGTGGCTGGCAGGCCGGATAGTGGCGGCGGGCCAGCTCCCTGCAGTGATTTTCACAGGAGTAGGCTCCTGCATCTCCTGTGAAAATCACGCCCCCATTGAATCACCCAATGAGAGCAGTAACTCCTCCTTACTGCCGCCCCTGGGTGTGTTTTCCAGGCACACAGAAGTCTTCTTATATATATATAGATAGATAGATATAGATATATATATGGATATATAGATATAGTAGCAGGTGTGTGGCACAAGTATGCAAAACGTGTACGCAAAACACTATATACAATATGCAAAATGTTAAATGCAATACTCAGAATGCAAAACACAAAATGAAATACACAAAACGCTATCTGCAAAATGCAATACGTGATTTGAAAACACAAAATGCAAAATACTAAATGCAAAACTCTATATGCAATATGCATTATTATATACGTAAAAAGCAATACATTATATACAAAATGCTATACGCAATATGCAAAACACTATAAGCAAAACGCAATATGCTATATGAAAAATGCAATATGAAATACGCAAAACACCATAAGCAAAATGCAATACACAAAACTCTACGCAATACACAAAACTCTATACGCAATACATAAAATGCAACTTGCTATACACAATAAGCAAAACACTACACACAAAACATGCAAAACATACTTTCTCAAACACTCTCGCATGCTCACTGATGGAGAGATGTGTAATGCAGTGCTTTGCAATGGAGACAAGCCAGTCATTAACCCCTTAAGGACCTGCAGTCCCATAAGGACCGATTTGATCATGTGACCTGTTGCGTGTATTGCGTGTATTGCCGCGCCACTTTGGTGCCTAAAAGAGATCGCTCCAGTCTTGGAGCGGTCAATTTTAGGCCCTATTTTTACTTACAGCGCTCCCGGTGGAGCACTGTAAGTAAAAAGTACGTGACGTACTATGACCGTCATCGGTCCTTAAAGGGATAGTAATATTTAAGTCGTACGACTTTCAGGTGGCTCTCCAGCACAACCGAATCTCGTTACTAAAAAAGAAAACTTTCACTGAAATGGTCTTCTAAGTGTGCTGATGATCTCTGACCAGATTTCCCTGAGTCAGCTAGAACGCTGACTACGGGGAAGGGGGAGGGAGAGGGCAACTTTAGAAGCGATCATCTCTCAAACCATAAAGGTTTGAGAGATGACACTGGGGGCAATACGTTTTTTTTAAGTAGTACTTTGCTATAGGGATTAGTAATACTTAAGTATTACTATCCCTTTAAGGGTATAAGGACCATGACGGACATAGTACATCATGCAGTCCTTAAGGGGTTAAAAACATTAAATTGGAAAGACTATAAAAAGGAGAGCACTCCAAATCTCAATATTATTCTGAATATTTTATAAGTGAAACACAATTAGTACAAACAATTTAAACAGATAAACCTGGTATAAAATGTATGATAATAATAATAATATAATGTATATCAAAAGTCCAAAATTAAAAATGTATATAAAAAGTATAGAACATCAATGAAAAAAATATGGTACCAAAAATAGTGATATCAGTAAAAATTGTTTGTGTAGATGTGCTCACATCTGGTGTATTAATATGCAAAAATGGTGAAGGTCCTCTCTCGATCTGTCCGTGGATAGTGTGATAGAGTCTGTCCTGATGGCCAGAGGGCAGGAATCATATAGAAATGCACAAATTATCTTCTCCTGTCAAAAGGTTAATTGGTCAGAGCTCCTGCATATAGCGTAGCAAGCAGTGTGGATGTAAGATGTATCTCATATACCTTTAGCTCTGCAGGGCTCCAATCTGATCTAACCAACGGGCAGATGGATGAACCACTCTCAGTATTAAAGATGAATAACTACAGTCTTTATGACCAAGGAGGTCCAATAGTAAAATATGTAAGGACCAATGACGCTAAAAATGAGGAATGATAGAAAGAATATGGAGCACAAATATAAAAATAAAAGTCTGGACTGAGTCATAATACAAAATATCCTATGCATTTTATATCATCAAGACAATTTACCTTTAGACGGGAGAGGATAACCTGTGCATCTCTATATGATTCCAGCCCGCTGACCAGCAGTACAGACTGTATCTGTCACTGTATTCAGGAAAAGAAGGACACACACAATATAAAATGTAACCACCTTTATTAATATATACAGCAATAATAGTATAGCCCACACAACCCCAGACCACAGGATGATAGGACCCAGGCTCCTACCCTGAGCTGTACACTGTGCTGTGCACTGCACTACTTATGATACAGAGACTAAGAAAGAGGCTCTAGTAGAACCCCAGAGTGAACAGTGTACATAGCGTAAGTCACCACTCCGGGTCTCGCAACCTGAGGCAACAGGGAGTGAGAGCAGGCCAGAGCCACTGAACACAGAGGCTACAGGTCAGGCAAGCTAGGAGTGCATGGAGCGAGTAGGCAGCCAAAGCCACAGGTCAGACAAACCAGGGACTACACGGAGCGAGTAGAAGCCAGAGCCAGAGGTCAAGCAAACCAGAGGCTACACGGAGCAAGTCAGTAGACAGAGCCATAAAAATGCCTTAAAAAATTCTCTCTCTCTCATTATTCTGGCATTTGGCAAATATAAATAATTTTGGTAATCCTAATTGACCCAAAACGGGTAAGGTTTACTCTGATTTCATGTCAGTGAGAAAAACATGCATATGTGTCTTTTTATATAGTGTATGTAAACTTCTGGTTTCAACTATATATATATATATATATATATATATATATCTATCATGGTTCAGCCCCCGTATTTGGAGAACAGGGTGATGTCAGGAAAAGGGGTGGGAGAATGGAATATTATATGTTAAATAACTTATACTAGTGAGTATTAAAGAACGTAACTGACATCAGTTACACTGTTTAATACTCTACAGTGCATTAAAATAAAAAATATGAAACATTTCTGTCTCTTTAAGAATTCCTTTAACAGCTAGGGTGCTTTGGAGCCATGCCTAGCACTCAGGGGGTTAAAAATGTCTCTGTTCGGGTGCTGACCTCAGTCTGCAACAAATTAAAAAAAAAAGCAAACTCCGGCCAACTCTGCTAAACTATGACAGGAAATGAGCAGCTGGCATGTGGAACATGGACAAGAAAACGAAAATGTCACTTGGTATAATATGAGGTGTTTGCCGGTACCTGCGGAACACTTCATCTGTAGACGGCCAATTGTACTTACTCCAACCCCGTAAATACTTTCAGTTCCTCGCTGGGACCTTGTGCTTTTTTTCCAGAACACCACTTGGTGTCCTGGAGAAGCACTGCCCCAATATGGCAGAAAGAACAGGCACTGGTCCCAAAGGCACATGGAGAAAATAATTGATTCTTAGAGTAACTGGAAACCCTCAAAATTAGTTCACCCAAGAAACCTTTGTATGTGTTAACCCTTAGAGCAGTGCTGGGCAACATGAGGTTCTCCAGCTGCCAGGCTACAACTCCGGCACCACTGCCCTGAGGGTTAACCCTTTCAAAGGTTACTTGGGTGAAATCATTTTGAAAGTTTCCAGTTGAGCTAAGAATCATTTCTTTTCTCCACACGCCTTTGGAGCTAGGGCTGTTTTTTCTGCGGTATTGATGCAGATAGAAGAATATAGAACAGTGGATCACCGCTTGTCCCCTGTTTCACTTACTGTTCCTTGGTCTTACGCGTTTCACATGAGGAGCACATAACCCCCATCTATGATTACATATAGTCCACAAGCGAAATGCATAAGACCAAGGCACTAATCACTTCAGTGATTCAGAGCTCTATATGTTTTCAACCTTGTTTGCCAGAAGGGTTTTCCCCGTGTTGCAGAGCAATTCGTTGCACATCACTCTGGTATTCAAAGGGTTAATTGAGGAATGAAGTATTACTTTGTCCTGTCTTTCTCCAGATGAAGAGTGCTGTAATGTTACATTTGTATGTTTCAGTCTTTGCAGTGTTGGATGACTTCTTACACAGAGGTAACCAAGAGAGTGAGTGCAGATATTGGCCTAGAGAGCTCATCTAAATGTATTGTGAAACTGTTGTATTACACCTTTCTATGTTATGGATCATTTTTTAATGATCCAAGAATGACTCCACTTTTTGTTTGTACATAAGGCTCTTGAGGCCGTATTCAGGAAACTAAAGATGAGCAATTCTGGGGCAAACTACACCATAAACATAAAAACATTAAAAAACTACACCGTAAACCTTAAGAAAATCTCCAAATTCCCACTGATTTAAAAGGGGCTTTTGACCCTAGGTGTCTCTAGAATTCTGAGCCCCATTTAATTTCCCTGCTATGGTGCATTTAGTTTGCTCTAGAATTGCTAGTCTTTATCGTCTTGAAAATGGCTCCTAGTGTCAACTATGAGTCGAAAACATGTGGCCCTCCAGATGTTGTTGGATTAAAATTCCTATCATGATGGAGCAAGTGTCCCTAGGCAAGACTAAATTGGTTCCTCTCATGGCCACACCCACTCATTATGGAACCACGTCCCTAAGACAGAGTGACCTGGTCTGGCGGCATGATCATTAGATAATCATACCACCAGGCCCATTCACTCTCCCCTGCTACAGAAAATATCCTTATCCACATACAGCACAAACACAAGAAAGTTCTTAAAAGGGATAGTAATACTTTGTTTTATCTTTATTTTATTTTGTAGGCATTAAAAAAACATGAAGAACGATATAAGTCTTATCTCTCAAACCTTTATGGTTTGAGAGATATTCACAAGCAAAGTTTCCCCTCCTGCCCCTTTTAACTAGTGTAAGACATCTCTTCTCATATGTGGAATACAGTCCATAGACCAGATGGATAACAGCAGGGGACAATCTTCTTCCTATGAGAACAATGAAAACCCTGCTCCCCTTGACAAGTTTTTCAGGTTTTTCCCTTATCTTAATTGAAGATTGTACCTCTCTGCAGTCTACCTGGGTACCTCCCTTCTGATCTGGGTGAGCTGTGTTACATCAGTAGAAGGGGTGGGAGGGGGATACTTTGTCATTGAATTATTCTTGAACTACAACTCTGACAGAATTGAAATAACACTCTCTAAAGTCCAAATACTATGATGATTAATTAGAGCTGCTTTTATTATGAAACATTACTATCCCTTTAAACCATCCAGTGGGGCCCGTTGTCCTGTGACCCATTACAGTCAGGCCACTGACAGCCAGCCAAATAAGTTTAGAATTCATGGGCCATTTCTCTTTACACTTTGAAAAGCAAAGAAGTGTCCAAAGCAATGTGCTCCACAGCCCTATAGCAATCGAATGTGGGTCAGGAATCATGATGCACATACTAGGGAACTTTCAAGTCAAAGCCTCTCAGATAATCATGGATGGATGGGATGGGACTGTCTACATGGTACAATAGTGTAATAATGTGTGCAGGATTTAACCTGAGTGGGCAGGATTGGGAGACAGTGGGCAGGGAAGTAGGCAGAACAGGGGAGAAGTGGGCAGAACCAGGCAGGAAGTAGAAGGACCAGAGTGAGAGTGGGCAGAGCCAGGCAGGAAGTAGACAGAACAGGGCAGGAGTGGGTAGAACCAAGCAGGAAGTAGGTACAACAGGGCAGGAGTGGGCAGAACCAAGCAGGAAGTAGGTGGAACAGGGCAGGAGTGGGCAGAATCAGGCAGAAAGTATGTGGAGCAGGGCAGGAGTGGGCAGAACCAGGCAGGAAGTAGACAGAACAGGGCAGGAGTGGGAAGAACCAAGCAGGAAGTAGGTGGAACAGAGCAGGAGTGGGCAGAATCAGGCAGAAAGTATGTGGAGCAGGGCAGGAGTGGGCAGAACCAGGCAGGAAGTAGACAGAACAGGACAGGAGTGGGCAGAACCAGGCAGGAAGTATGTGGAGCAGGGCAGGAGTGGCTGAACCAGGCAGGAAATAGACAGAACAGGGCAGGAGTGGGCAGAACCAAGCAGGGAGTAGGTGGAACAGGGCAGGAGGGTGCAGAACCAGGCAGGATGTAGGTAGAACATGGCAGGGAGTGAAAGTGGTTACCAGGGAACTCCAGAAGCTGGAGAGTCAGCCTCTTCCCCCAAATACCCAGTAATCAAGTCTCCGGGTCAGATCTGGAGAGTTTCCAGATATGATGATGCAGCAGCTCCCTGGTGCTGCAAACACATTTTTTTCTCAATTGGTCTTTCCCTGTCATGAGAAGAAGTCCTGATATTGTCAGCTGGCAAACAGGACCTTGAGTGATTCAACTTGCTCCAGGCGATGGAAGGTGAGGGGGAGCATCCTTAGCGTTTGTCCCAAGTGCCCAGCAGGTTCTGGCTATGTCCCTGCTGCAATATTCAATACAAAATAAAATAAAGATTTCTGTACAAGTTACATACATTTATGTTTTGCAATAGAAAAAGAAGAATACTGGCGATCAAGATGACCATAGCTGGGGACTTTCAAAAAGTGGTGTGCAAAATACTACTCTACGATGTTTCGCATACCCTTCTGGCAATCAGAGATTCACAGTGTAACTTCTCTAAAATCAATCCCAGGCCATGAAAAGCAGAAATGAAATCTATAATTGTGAAGAGACGATCTGATCACCAAAAAAAGCATCAATTAATTCAAAAATGCCTGTGACATCTATTCCCACCATAAGTAAGCCACCACCAGACAGGGCACAGAAGAACTGTGCTAAACAGGTTGTCCCCCTGTCTAGCTCCAAAGCCATAACTTCCCCACCCAGCCCATGATCAGATCCCTCACCAGATTCATCATGTCATCAAGCCAACTCCCCCAGCCTCAGGTATGCAATCATTTCATCCTTTGCTCTGCGGCACCCATAAAATAAATTGAAAGTACCAACACAGTAAACTGTCAAATATTTTCTTCCAGCTTGTACTTGTCCCACATCCACGAGCTCCACTGACCTCTGCCTCCAGCCCCCCACTCACTGGCGCTTCTCCCACTCCTCTTTCTGCTGTCCTGCGACACCAACGTCATCATGTAGTCATCGCTCTTCCTCTCGATGCCAGCAGCCACAATTGGCTGGCTCTCAGCACTGTCACTGAGTCAGGTGTTGGGAGACAGGTGAAGGGGTCACATGATGACGATAGCAGAGGTGGATGCACACACAGTACACTATTTATTACATTACAGGTATATTTTAGCTGAAATGCTGCATGAATGTCAGTATGATGGGTCTACCCGGAGATCTGAAGGTTTCATCTGGAGACAGATCTCTAAATCCGTAGTCTCCGGGTGAAACTCGGCAAGTTCCCAGCTATGCAGATGACTAAAGTGAAGCTTCTGCAGGCACATATGTAATACCCCACACATTTTCTCTACATACATGATAGTATAGCTATCATATTTCTAAATACACTGTGGTCAATTTAATCCCAAATACGTGTCAAGTCCAAAACAAATAAAAACTGTCGTAACAAGAGCATTTTGAGAATGAATAACACTTAATTCTTTGAGTGCCAGAGGGGTATGCAAAGCATTGCGAAGCAATGAGTTGCATACTCCTCTGGCACTCAAACGGTTAAGTGATAGTGTTGCTTAATATGGAAAAATATATATCACAGGATTCATCATACAGCGTTAAACAAAGGAACTCCCACTGCTGAGAGATGTTTTATTCAGAAGTAATTACAGTTCAGTCTTGCAGTTCTTCAGTGCAGTACTTCATGGCCTGAAATGTTATGGTGGCGCTATTGCTATAAGCAGTCTATTGACAGCTATGGTCAGAAACTTCCATAGGATGCTGCAGCAACAGCCTTTGTCCACACAGACTAAGCATTTAACTCTACATACTGGAGATGTTCCAGATATGGCAATTTGCTTGCTCCAGAATTGCACCTTTTTAGATTATTGAATTTGGCACTTAGCGTTTTATTCTTGGGGATAGCCCCCGCTCAGGTGTTGTTCAGTCACATGTTTCACTCCCTTCTGCCATTAGAGAGGAGAACCTCTTATACTGTTCACATCAGCTTGATGTGACTCATAAGCGTCTTATAGATCTCAGTGTACACATCATTATAAATTAAAAATGACACTGCAATCTATAGCTAAAATTATGAGCGTTTACCTTTCCTGTTTTTCCCAAGTGACCCAATTACTCAATGTCCAAAATTACCCAATGACTGTGTCACCATTAGGTGTCAGTATGAAATGTCTTAATCTGGGTCACTTGATTATCAGAAGTTCCAATAATACTCCATCTCCCTTTACCTAATAGCAGCTCCCTCTCATTAGAACAGTGGTTCTCAACTCCTGTCCTCAGGACCCACTAACAGGCCAGGACGTAGGGATTTCTCTGCTAGAGCACAGGTGTGGTGATCAGTGGCTCATTCACATTGATTAACTCACCTGTGCTCTAACAAGGAAATCATCAAATCCTGGCCTGTTAGTGGGTCCTGAGGACAGGAGTTGAGAACTACTGCTTTTGAAGCAGCTGACACTGTCGATCAACAGCTTTTCTGAGATAGAGGGTGATATTTTACCTTCTGTCTCAACTGCTACTTGGCATTTTAATCATGAATAGAGTTGTTACAAGTCCTTACACCTCAGATGTGAGGTCAACCATGGGTGTCCAGTTGTGGTTTTCAAAGGTAACCAACAGGCCAAGATTTAAAGGGAATCTATACCTTAGTAATAAGCGGTTTTTATTTTGTTTAACAGAATGATTTACCTAGGCAGATGGCTTTTGCACAGCAGACAGGTACACGCATACAATTTATTTTTAAGCATGTGATCTGTTTTCCAGGACACTGCACAGTGACCATGATATATGCAAGAAACAGCAGATTTAATGCAAAAAATAAATAGCGCTACATGACTGGTGTATGAAGGATACCTACCTAGTTTTAATAATCCACTCCCCACCATCCATATTAGACAATCTCTAATCTAAAAATAATTTATTAAAAAGAACTCTTTTCACAGAATGCTGCATTGGTGATTCTGTTGTGAAACGTATAATGATGGACTATGCTACCTTTCACATGGATGACTATTGCCTTATCTGAACACACCAAAGTCCAACATACTGCATTGCGTTAAAAATGCAGAAAGGAAGGTCACCATCAGATACCTCACAGAAGCATTGCTGGAGCTTGAGATTTTCATCCCAACCTCCAATCAATGCTAAAACGCTCATGAGCACCAGTCATTCATTTTGGCTGGCCCTCACATGGGCCAGCCAGAAGACATGCCCCTCCTGAGCCAGGATCATTGTTGGAATGCAGGAAAAGGTGAGTGAAACAGCCAAGGTGACCGAACTATAGGAGGTGACTGCTACAGTTCTGTCACCCACATGAAATTACAGTTATTACAGTGAATCAAAACACATTGTTTATTATTTTTGTTTTTAATTATATGCAGATGCTACAAAATTCTAGTATTCACATATCTACGGCTTCATGCACAAAAGAATAGTAGGGTGATTCAGGGGCAAAACAACTGCATAGTAGGCAGCTAAGGAGGAGCACACCCTGACAGCTGAGCAACTCCATGGGCATACCTGGGAACTCACTGGATTTGCCTGGGAGACTCTGGTGTAGAGAGTGAATTGCAAGATCTCCGGGGCAGAGTCTGATTCCCTGGATGTGGGGAGTTTCTGATGAAACTCTGCCCACTTGTGATCCTTCCCACCCAGTTCCTCCCACTTCTCCTCCTTCCGCACCCAGTTCCTCCCACTTCTCCTTTTTCCGCACTCAGTTCCTCTCACTTCCCACCACTTGTATGATGCCCCAGAAAGCCCTGCCCCAACTTGCAGGTAAACCCCGCCCCTTTTGTCACGGTTTACAGCAATTATACTCCCCAACGGCCTCACAAGTGTCCCCTCCTGAGACTCCACAAATGAGAGTTCCCAGGTACGTCCATGGGTTCTTAGACAAACTGTAGAAAAGTCATCAGTACACCTCTGCGGAATAGGCTGGTGCTATAAAAATAAAGAATAAGAATAATAATAATGTGTCCAAAACAAACCTGTAACACATCAACAGGAGCAGAGGCCCATCACCTTAGTCTGACAAAGCTGGCTAGTTGATGTTGGTCCAGGCACAACTCTTAGGCCTACCATGGACAGTGCTCACACAATTACCCCTGCTAAGCACCAGAGGAGGGGCAATCAATCTGAACCCTGCATATAACCTGGGGAATTCAAGTTATCCAATCTGAGAGATGTTGGGACTGCAAGCAGCCAATGAGGTAGCCTAGGGTGACCACATTTCCATTCTGCCTTTCAGGTACAGTGTGGTTATGAGGCTACATCTCTCCAGCTCTAGGGCATCTATGCAGAAGGGGTCAGTATACATCACTAGACATCAGAGCCCAAAATGCTATTTATTTGTCACATCACAGAGTTCTAAACACTACAGTGAGAACTGTCCATTGACTGCTGTGACAGGAAGCGATGTCTGTGGTGGACTCCAAGATAATATACATTGTACTGCAGCTCCTGTTTGATGTCAGGATCTACACTCAGTTCCTTCTCTAGTGCTTAGGGCTCTGTCTAGAAGCCATGTTCTTGTAGCCCAGCAGAGGCATAACTGGGAACTCTCCGGTTTTGCCCCGGAGACTCTGGTTTTGACACTGAATTAGCTATGATGACAGCTATAGTGCATACCAGTGCACACACATCGCCATAGTTAAGACATACTTCCCAACATTTCAAATTGCCAAAGAGGGACAATTGTGTTTTAGGGGGTGTTGCTAGTGGGCAGGGCATTGATGAGAATTTTTAGGCTGTTTCATGACCTACTGACACCTTCTTGTGTTACCTAATAAATGACTTCTAACAAGACCAAAATATTGTATATAAGCAGACTAATTTATAAACACATATACAGATGTTTAAAGAAACATTAATGTGAGTTTTATTGCTGTGGAGCAATGTGATACACTTCTATACACACCACACAATCTGATCTCCTAAAAAGAGGGACATTAGGGTGGGAAAGAGGGACAGTGGGATTTGGGTCTTAACCCTTTGAGTGCCAGAGGGGTACGCAACACATTGCTTTGCAATGCTTTGCATACCCCTCTGGCACTCAAAGGGTTAAAGAGGGACTGTCCCTCCTAAAGAGGGACACTTGGGAGGTATGGTTAAGACTTTAATCCCAGAAAACTCTGAATGCCTCTCCTATAGCACTTGAGAGAAAATGTAAAGATAATTTCTTCTGAGCAAAAAAACAGCTCACAGTGGAAACGAACTCTCCGAAACACCCATACACTTCCCTACTGCCGCCCATTCACACAAGCAACATAAAGGGGAAACGTTTTCACGTAAGTAGCTTAGTAAATTGACATTAGGCAGGCAGAGGTGTGAGAAATCGGTCCCAGGGCATGTTATAGTGCAGAATCGTATTAGTACATCCCGCTCCTCGGTATACTTAGAGCATATATCTATATAAAGCCCTGAGCTTTCCTAAACACTGCGATAGCTTTATTTACTAATACCTTCTTAACCCTTTAACAACCAGAGGGGTTTTTCCCTTGTCCTGACCTGTACATGGAAGCAGACATAAAAGTTGCTACAGGACCACAACCTCCACATGGTTTTCTTAACCAGTTGAGTGCCATAGGTGTGCACAATCCTTAACCCCTTAAGGACCAGCAATCCTGGGACGTTTCCGTCCCTCAAGGACTGCTTTGATCCTTGCCGACGCGCCGGTACACGTAACCTGTTGCTTGTATCAGCGAGCCACTTTGGGGCCTGAAAGAAATCGCTCCAGTCTTGGAACGGTCAATTTTAGGCCCCATTTTTACTTCCAGCGCTCTCTTTGGAGCTCTGTAAGTACAAAGTATGTGACGTACTATGACCGTCATAGTACGTCATCTAGTCCTTAAGGGGTTAAAGGGTTAAATAAGCTAATGCACTCTGCATCTTCAGTTTGAAAAAAAATGGCAGCAACTGTCATGTCCGCCTCCACTGACATGAAATCCAGGACTGATTGATGATAAGATCTCATGAAAAGTGTTCAGGGGTAAAATCACAGGGGCTATTATCATACCTGCCAACATTTCAAATGGCCAAAGAGGGACACTTTTTGTTTTAAGGGGTGCTGCTGAGGCACGACTGGTGGGCATAACTGGAAACTCTCCAAGTTTGCCTCAGAGACTCCAGTTTTTGCTGCTGATTACCAGGTCTCCTGGACAGAGGCTGACTCTGTGGATGTGGGGAGTTTTTACTGAAACTCTGCCCACTTCTGCTCTTTCCCCATCTGTTCCTCCCACTGTGATGATTTTTCATAAGAATTGTACATTTAAAGGGATAGTAATGTTTCACAATAAAAGCAGATCCAATTAACCTTCATAGTAGTTGGGCCATGGAGAGTGTTATTTCAGTACTGTCACAGTTGTAGTTCAAGAGTAATTGAATGATAAAGTTTCCCCCTCCCACCCCTTTTACCTAGTGTAACACTGCTCACCTCAGAGCAGCAAGTTGGTGTGCAAATGACTTGCAGAGAGGGACAGTCTCATTAAGCATAAGGGAAAAACCTGTCAAGGGGGACAGGATTTTCATTGTTCTCACAGTAAGAAGACTGTCCCTTGCTGTGAGCTGTCTGGTCCCAGGACCAGACTCCACATCTGAGGGGAGGTGGCTTACACTAGGTAAAAGGGGCGGGAGGGGGAAACTTTATCATTCAATTACTCTTGAACTACAACTCTGACAGTATTGAAATAACACTCTCCATGGCCCAAATACTATGAAGATTAATTGGAGCTGCTCTTATTTTGAAACATTACTGTCACTTTAAAGAGATACCTGGTCAGCTGACTGAAGAAGAAAAAAGGGGTTCCACAGAACAAATGACAGAACTGATGGAGTAGACAGACAATGAATTATTCTGTCTCCGCCAATGACTGGGTAGAAGAACAGAACACACAAAACAGTCCAATTGTGTTTTTTGCAAAAAGTCCTTAAGGTGACCACACAGTGCTTTAAATCATGGACACATAAAAAAATGTATACTGCAGGGTTCAACTTGATTCTGTATAGTCCTGCGGAATCAAATTTTTATAAGCATCCCTGATTAAAAGGATACATGGTCACCTTTACTGTAACTTAGCGCGTGTACTTTCAAAGTCCTATGGACTCTCCAACAGGTCATAGTTTTAGGATATCCCTAATCAGTCACAGGTATATCAATCACAATAACTAATCCACTGAATACTCATGTGTGGTCAATCAGGGATATACAGAAAATATCACCTGTTGGTATGTCATGAGTTCTAATACTTAGAATTGCTGAATTAGCCCCTAAAAGAATCAGTATTAAAAGAGTGACTGACCATGTTTGGCCTAACAATACGGTTTTCCAAATACAATTGATAACGATACACAGTTCGAGTGCTAGAGGGCATCCAGCACATTGTCCTTCTTACAGTCAAAGAGATAATGTGACCATTTTATCTTGGGATGCTAATAAAATCCACACACTGCAGGACTGCCCTGGTTCATGTGCAGTGCGGTAGAAGGAAAATTTAATGTCTTACATTAACCATTTGGGTTCTAGATGGGTATCCAACGCATTGCGAAGCAAAGCGTTGGATACCCCTCTGGCACCCAAAGGGTTAAAATGGCAATCTGGTAACTTTATACTATGTTCACCCTTTGGATGCTCAATGCATGAGTTGAAGACCTTTCTAGCATCCACTGTGTTAAAGGGTAAATGTTTAATTTCTATCTCAGTGCTATGTCCCAAAAATTAGAACAGCCTGCTGTGTATGGGACCGTTCCCACCAGTGACTATTGCCTTATTTGTCAGATCCTCAATGCAGCATGGTTCACCTTTACTGAGACCACATCAGAATGCAGTGAAGATGCAGCAGAGATGATGCATGGTGGCCTGTGGGGCCGCCGTTTAGATCATTCGCACAAGCAATTGAATCGCAGAGGTGCTCCTTGCAATGATCTGATTAATAGAGCTCCCTTGGGCATCAGCCAGTCATGCTCGGCTCATGCCCACAAGCCCCACCCATCTGCCACATCTCTGTAACACCCCGTTCCCACCAGTGACTGGATCGCTGGAAGATCGAATCAGGACCACAGAGATGTATTTTCACCAGTCAATTTCTTATTACTACAATGTAGATCTACCAAATCATCATGTGACTCTATCCAAAAGGGTTCCACCACAACAAGGCTGAGAAACACTGCATTGATACATTACTTGAGGTGTAATCAATTGCTGGACCTCCAGCTGTTAGGGACTACAACTCCGATCATCCCCAACCAGTCAAAGCCTGGTTTGGGATTATGGAAGTTGTAGTTCCCAACAGCCGGAGCTCTAACAATTACAAAGAGGAAGAGATCACAGAGTCTCTAGGAGTAACCCTCCAAGCGTGGACACTTCCGTGTCTAAACACAGGCAAGTATCCCGCCTCTAAGATTGACAGCATTCATTGGTATAAGCTACAGGCCTGTTTCTTCACTTATACCCAGTTCACTTCCATGCCAACTCCCTCCCCAGTAATGTCTGGGACATTTAAACACATAATATAAAATAAATAATTTAAACAAATGTAATGATAACTAGCGAACATATTATTTCATGATAGTAGTCACTTCTTCAGTTTTTGTCCCCAAAGAAGAGAGTCTACTGTCATGAAATGTGTAGGGTGCATGGTGTTTGCTGCACTTTATTGTTAAAATTATTTGTTTTAAAGTATTTGTACAAGTGTTCAGAACATTTGTAGTGACGGATGGTGTGGAGGTGAATTGCTGATGTTCCTGGACACAGGTAAAGAGCCAGCCTACACTTCTATAGGTGAATGCTGTCAATCTTAGAGGTGGGGCACAGTCTTGACATCTCATAACCTGCCTGTGTTTAGATGGGAAGTGTAATTCTTGGCGGCACTCGCGTGACCACATTGTCATCTTGCCATTCAGGGACACTGAAGAGAAGAAAGCTTCAGAGTACCAGTCATCAGGTCTAGTGCAGCTATCTTGGAGAGGTCATTATATATCACTGGACATTAGTGCACAACCTGCTGTTTCTCCTGTGCACCACAGAGTTCTAACCACTAGAGGGAGAACTGCCCACTGACTGATGTGACAGTACACGATGCCTATGGCTGGCAACAACATAATGCACATCACACAATAAAGCCTTATACTAGCAGTACACTGCAACAAAATTGGACTGAAGCTCCTGTTTGATGTCAGGATCAAGGTTCGGTTTTCTCTCTAGTGTTTAGTTCTGTCTGGAAGCCATTTTCTTGTAGCCCAGCAGAGGCATGACTTTGTGTCATAGTAGACAATGAGCAGTTCTCCTTCTAATGTTTAGAACTGTGCTCTGGAGTCTTCATTCCAGAACTTTGTATTGTCCCAGAAGGGGGCTGACAGGGACAAGGGACATACTCTGCACTCTGTTGCCTCTTTCTCTTTGTACTTGTTCCTATTAGTTTTGGCTGTAAGGTATCCATAGCCAGCAGAACCATGGGAGAGCAGCAACTTTGGAAAGCCCTCTGATTGGGAATTGGAAGATTGGAAGTTGAAGAAACTACAAGAACCACCCCATATAGTAATTCGCTAGGATGTTTGTCAGAAGCCGTCATGCGCAGTAGAGACTGCCCGAACACATAGAATGCTGGGAGCTCTGGGCTGGGAGCACAGAATGCTGGGAGGTGTAGGAATGCTGGGAGTTCTGTGCTGGGAGCATTCTGTGCTTTCAGGCAGTCTCTACAGTGCGTGACTGCATCGGCGGCAGGTCGCAGAGCAGGACCGGCCTCTTAACCCTTTGAGTGCCAGAGGGGTACGCAACGCATTTGAAAGCAATGCTTTGCGTAATCCTCTGGCACTCAAAGGGTTAACATTACCCGGACCTTGGCCCGTGTACACAGGTTTTTACACTAGTTTCTGAATAAAAGCGCACAGTGTGACTGAAGATTTTGGGGTTATGCACTAAGGAGTGATAAAGCAGTGATAACTTGGAGAAGACTCTTCCACTGATATCACTTCTCCAGTTCCTGTGTTATTCTATAAAGATTATGCACTAAGATCTCCAAATCTGGAGAAATCTTAGTGCATTAGCTCCATAGAATAAAATAGGAATTGGAGAAGTGGTATCACTGGAGAAGTAATTTCCACCTTATCACCTCTTTATCACATCTTAGTGAATCTCCCCCTTCTCTTTTTGGAGATCCAACAATTGATCATTCCTGCATTACCTGATCTGCAGCACATGCTACACAACCTCATTGGTACAGACCTGATCACTTCACCAATGGGGACAGGAGCCTGAGAGGATGTATAAGACACACTTAGTGGAATGATTAAGAATTGTCCTTAACCCCTTCACGCTGTAAGTAAAAATAGGGCCTAAAATTGACTGCTCCAAGACTGGAGTGATCTCTTTCAGGCCCCAAAGCGGCGCTCCGATACAAGCAACAGGTCATGTGTACCGACGCGTCGGCAAGGGTCAAAGCAGTCCTTATGGGACAGAAACGTCCCAGGACCACTGGTCCTTAAGGGGTTAATAGCAACAGGTCATTTTTATAAAGGAGTAAAGTCACACTTACAGATATGTTGAACTCTGAGAACATTAGCTAATAAGATTTTTATTTTTCCGCGTACATACTGGTAGTTTATACACTGTATATCACATAACGGCATATATGCTTCAATTAATAACAGGATTTACCTGGCATTAAGCTTTAACCACTAAAACAGCCTTTAATTATGTGGCAATTAGCAAATCTCTTTATATACATGATGCAACAGACACTTTCTTTATCATGCTGGTTATAAAGGGGAACTATCACCCCAACTATAGTACACCCCAACTAATTAGGTATCTAGCGATAAGCTTAATAATCAAACTGTTATGTAGAATAAAGAGCGCGTTAGTCAGAATTCCTAACGCAGCTGACAATGACGGCCAGGCAACAGCACGGACATCTTTGCTTACAGACAGCTGCACTACTGCGGCTTCAGTACTGGTCTCCTCTAGGGGGCGTTGCATGGTTCCTTAAGGTACCAGAAGGGATTGATGGCGCAGGTGCGCACATGCCTCTATAGCGTTGTTACCTGGCCGTCAGTGTCGGCTGAGGAAGGATTTCTGACTAAAGTGGTCTTTATTCTGCATATCATTATGATTGTTATGCGTATCTCTAGATGCCTTAGGTGGGGTGGCTTTAGTTGGGGTGATAGTTCCCTTTTAAACAGCCCCACCCCTATAATCTTAAAACTTTGATTGCCAAATGAATTGGATACCACTCTGGTACTCAAAGGGTTAATTAATAAAATAAAGCGATACAATTCTGGAGCAAATTAGTTGCACTATAAAGGACAAATAAACATTCACCAAATCCCCCAAAGCTGGTTTTAAAGCCCTGATTTAATCATTATTGTACATTCTCCCTGTGGTGGTTAGTTTGCTGCAGAAATTCACCTCTTCTGGAATATGGCAACAAGAGTCTCAAACTGACACACTGCTACAAAGTGATACCAATGGCTACTTTAATATGTAAGAGTCTAACAGAGTTATTTCTAACCTTATTTATTCTGGGATCCTAACACACCATGGAGGAGATGCGACAAGGTCCCAGGATGGTGACATGGTGGCAAATTTATGTACTGAGATGTCTTTGCCATCGTATCCCTGTGAATCCAGGACCAATACACCAAATCCACCAACATCGCCATGAATCCGTCATGTCTTTGACAAGTTTACGAATTTTGCACTAATTCAATAATAGCTAATTTGCATATGCAAATGCAGGTTAGGTAGTGATTGTCATATTTACGTGGGTATGTTTTTATGTTAATACTAGTTGAAGAGCCCGTTACACAGGCCACAGTGCCACAGCCAGCCGGCCGCGGTGCAATCATGCTCAGTAGAGATTGCCCGCGCCGCGACTGATACAGAGCGGGACACTCCTTCGGAGTGCCCCGCTCTGTATCAGCTGCGGCGAGGGCAGTCTCTACTGCGCATGACTGCAGCACGCGCAGCAGTGTCTACTGCGCATGAAGCGGCATTACACACAATTTAGCGAATTATTATATAGGATGAGTGTTTACCAAATGCACTAAGCAATTTTCTCATTTTGGAGCCCTTTTAGAGCCACAGCTGTGTACAATCCACATCCTTATGTCACTGAAAGGGTTAAATGGAGCTACACTAATGTATCCCTAATTTTTAGCTCTCTATCGCCAAAGCAATGTGCTTGCCACGCATAGACAGACACACATCAACATAGCATCGCCCCTTAGTAAATCTCCCCCCATGTCTTTAGGATTTCCCTGTTTGATTACAGGTGAGTTATCAGAGGTATTTAATTAATTCAAGTGTGAATAAGCAGGGCAATCCTAAACACACAGCCTGTTAGGTGCCTATGATAGGCTGACCAGACCTCACCTTTAACCGAGGACGCACAGGAAAAATGCATAATGCAGGGCTGCTTTGATTTCAGTCAAGTACTGAAAAATGGCTATTTCCCATGTGTCCCCGGTTAAAGGTGAGATCTGGTCAGCCTAGCCTATGAGGAGAGGGTTGGGAAACACCAATCTAGGGCTGCCAGATCTCTTTAGGAAAAAGTAACATAGTTGATGAGGTCAAAAAAGACATGCCTCAATCAAGTTCAGCCTTTGCCATATGACCTTCACTGATACAGAGGAAGGGAAACAAAAACGTATTGAAACCAACCTATATAATAAATTGCTAATGTATGTTTGTCAGAGGCTGTCATGCACAGTACAGACGGCTGCACACTGTGCAGTCATACACAGTACAGACTGCCCGCGCAGTGTCTGATAAAGGAGCAGGGTGCTCCGAACTCAGACCTTCCTGCGCAGAGACGACTACTGTCTGAATTCGGAGCGCCCCGCTCCGTTATCAGCCACGGTGCGGGCAGTCTCTACTGTGTATGATTGAACAAATCCTCCTGGGACTAAGAATTCCGCCACCTTACGGCCCTTAATGTAAAAAATCCCTGCCTTTAGTTTAGTCAAAAGTGCCTTTCCTCTAGTCTTTTTATATGATCCCTTTTTTTTTGCTGAGCTCTTTGAGTAAATAGTTCCCTGGAGTTCTCTAGGACACAAATAAAGTGCCTGCAGCATGGATACATGGGAACCATTTCAACCCCGTAATAATCACTTCAGCCCTGCAGCATGCATTTTTCATAGGTGTTCATTTTCGTTCCAGTTCTACTTATTTCTTTCTTGATTGATAATCTGGACATGTGTGACTGTATGCATAAAGATAACCCTTTGAGTGCCAGGGAGTATCCAACACATTGCAAAGTTTTGCACACCCCTCTGGTCTTTAAAAGGGTTAAATAGATAGCCTCCACATGTCTGAAATGACGTCAAGGGACCTCCTTACTAAAACAAAATGAGGCTTATGTATTCAGGCAGGTCAACTGCACCATAGGGGCAACTACAAACATCCATTAAATTCTCCTTTGATTTAAACAGGGCTTTTAACCCCTTTACCACAATGCACTGAAAACATGTCTAGCATTCAAGGGGTTACGTTACTCAGACGCCTTTGTTTTCTATACATGAGACAGTGTATGCAAACAGCCCACAGAATTATACATGCGTATACAGGTTTACGTGCCAGTCTAGGTTTTTCCTTTTTATAATTTGAAGAATAATGTGTAACAGCTTGAAAACAGTCTGAATCATAATGCATGCTCTGAAAATGCTTACACATCAAACAACCCTACCATATTAGTTCAAAAGTGTCCAACAGGAATGTCATCAATAATGTTTTGCAGTGAAGTCATCAGTAATGTTGTGCAGTGATGTCATGCAGAGATCCTGGCTTGGGGGCTCATCATTGAATTTTCCAAATTTGAATAACTTTATTCCTCAAACAAATGATCTATTAAAGAGCAATTATCAAGTCTATGGGAAGAGACTTGGTGGGTGCCCTGTGCAACCCCAAAACTGCTCCTTTCACTGAATGAAGGGGAAGAAAACTAACACCCCTTAACTGTAAAGCAGCCCGGAATTATGTGGGGTACAGCTAGAAATTTAGTGGGTTCACACACACCCCCTATAGCACTCATTTGCTTAGCTTGGAAGTCCTTAATGAAAGCTTATGGTGACTGTGTGAACAGTCTCTTATCGCAAGTCCAGTGAGCATACCTCCCAACATTTCAAAAGGCCAAAGAGGGACACTTTTGTTTTAGATGGTGTTTCTGGGAGCACGGCTGTGGGTGGGGCATTACAAAGAATTTTTAAGTTATTTCATGGCCTAATAACACCTCTTTGCTTAAATGAATTAATTACTTAGATCAATAAAAGTGTTTTATTTACTCAGACTAATTTATAAACACATATGCTGAAGATTAACTAAACATTATGTGACTTTTATTGCTGTGGAGCAATGTAATACACACTACTCATTCTGATCTAGAAGGACAGAATGGCAGAAAAGAGGGACTGTCCCTCCTAAAGTGGGACACTTGGGAGTTATGAGTGAGGGAGCCCTGGAGGCCTCTTTTCAGTGCTCTGCTGGTCTGCTGGGGCTCACAATGTAGCTCTGGATTAATCAGCAGGTTGGCTCCCAGGGGAACAGATTTGCTGATAGAACTCTAACCACATGATAGCTAATATAAGACCCCAAAAGGCCACAGATATACAGGAGTTAAGATGAGTGGGACTTAAAAACTCGGAGACAGAAAATATAAAGTATGAAAGGTACCCTTAAAGGGGAACTCTCACCTCCAGTAAACTGCTTCTCATCTGAATCTTCCATGGCAATACCTTTTCAATGCATTTTTAACGCAGTATTGACAGAGCTATCAGCTTTTTAATGCTGTTGTGTGACGTCAGTTCAAGAAGGCTACGGTACAGCTCTGTACAGCAGCCTATCAATCAGAGGAGTAACTAGAAGCCACCGGGCCCTGGTGCAAGAATTGCCATGGGCCCCCCCGACCACATTGGCCCCCTCATCCACATTGCCCCTTCCACAATGCCCCCTTCATCTCCACATTGCCCCTTCCACAATGCCCCCTCCATCTCCATATTGCCCCTTCCACAATGCACCCTTCATCTCTACAATGCCCCCCCTTCATCTCCACAATGCTCCTTCCACAATGCCCCCCTTCATCTCCACAATGCCCCTTCCACAATGCCCCCCTTCATCTCCACAATGCCCCATCTCCACCTTTCCTCTTCCACAATTCCCCCATCTTCACATTGCCCCTTCATCTTCACATTTCCCCTTTATCTCCACATTGCCCCTACCTCCAGTCCTGGTGGTCTAGCGGCATGGCTTAACAGATCTGTGCCTCCTTCGGCACAGATCTCTAGAGCTAAAGCTGCCGCGCGTCGCTCTAGCAATGCAGAGGCTGGGACATTATGTCATCTCCCAGTGCCCTGTATTACTAGAGCGGTGTGCCGAATGGGAGATCAGTTGAGCGGGCGAGGGGGTCGCAGGGGGTGGCCGGGCCTCTGGAGTGATGGGCCTGGTCGCAGGGGCGACCGCTGCGACCCCTATTGTTACGCCACTGCTGTCAATTCTATCCTCTTCCCCTCCCCAGTTGTTCCCTGTTACCACCTCCTCCTCTGACGGAGGAATTCACCATGTGACATGGAGCACTCTCATTAGCAAGAGAGCACACCAGGCCACATCCTGGATTCCTCCATCAGAGGAGGTGATGGTAACGGGGAACAAATGGGGAGGGGAAGAGGATATAATTGACAGGCTGTGGTACAGAGCTGTACCATAGCCTGTCTTGAACTGATGTCTGGTGACAGCATTAAAAAGCCAATATCTTTGTCAATACTGCATTTCAAGGGTTAGTAATGTCCAATTTAAATAACATGTAATATTGTAGCTAAATAAATAAAAATAAATTAACTGGCGCAAGTCCCGTCTCTCAAACATTTATAGTTTGAGAAATATACAATAATAACCCTCCCCCCTCCCTCCCCTTTCATTGATATCAGCTGTAAAGCTGACAGAAGAAAATTCTAGTCGTGCAGAGCCGAAATAGCGCTATCTAAAAAAAAATACTTCATTGGAACGGTCTACAAAGTGGGCCTAGTTTGCAAGCACACTTTGTAGACCATTCCAATGAAGTATTTCTTTTTAGATAGAGCTATTTCAGCTTTGCTGAAGCGCCACATGCTAGTCCCAGGACCAGGATCTCCTTCTGTCAGCTAGAGGCTGATGTATGAAAGTGGAGGGAGGGGGGAACTTTAAAGGGATAGTAATACTTAAGTATTACTAATCCCTATAGTAAAGTCCTTTTAAAAATAGATGTATTGCCCCCAGTTTCATCTCTCAAACCTTTATGGTTTGAGAGATGATCGCTCCTAAAGTTGCCCTCTTCCTCCCCCTTCCCCGAAGTCAGAGTTGTAGCTGACTGAAGGGAAATCCGGTCTTAGATCATCAGGCGGCTCTGCAGCAGAGCCACGATCACGTTAATTAAAAAAAAAAGTTTCACTAAAATGGTCTTCTACGTGTGCTTGCAAACCAAGCACAAACCAAACACACATAGAAGACCATTTCAGTGAAAGTTTTCATTTTTATTAACGCGATCTTGGCTGTGCTGGAGAGCCGCCTGAAAGACGTACGACTTGCTTCCCTGCAGTTATCTAGAACGCTGACTGCAGGGAAGGGGGAGGGAGAGGGCAACTTTAGGAGCGATTATCTCTCAAACCATAAAGGTCTGAGAGATAAAACTGGGGGCAATACATGTATTTTTAAAAGGACTTTAGTATATGGATTAGTAATACTTAAGTATTACTATCCCTTTAAAACCTTATATCTCTCAAACTATAAATGTTTGAGAGGCAGCACTTGCACCAGTTAATTTATTTTTTAATATCTACAATATTACATGTTATTAAAATCGGACATTACTAACCCTTTAAAAAAAACAAAAACAAAACAAACTGAAAATGTATTGCCATGAAAGATTCATATAAAAAGCAGTTTACTGGAGGTGAGAGTTCCCCTTTAATCTATACTTAAAATTATATGTCATCAGCAATGTGTGTGTGAGAGTGGGGGAGGTTATGTACTAAACAGCTTTGGCAACAATTGTATCTATTAGTCATGCCAATAAAGCATTATTATATTGTATTCTAGTTGCCCTTTGACATAATCTGAGGACTGAAGTTCCTTTCTTTTGATATGTAAATATATGAGTACCATGGTGTTGATGATACCTTTATTATTTAGACTAACCATTTATAACTGGCATTCAAAAGGTTATGGAAATTCCTATGCAGTGCGGAAAGTGCTGTTTTTTTTCGCATTTCTTTTTTGAGGAAAAGTTTTCGCCCCAACTAGTACCACACTCCCCGACCGAGAAAAGCAAAGAAAAAAGAGAGGAGCTTACTTGTGCGTTATCTTCTAATAGCTAGGACACCTCACCACCACCATAGGACAATACTCACAAAAATATATGTTGGACAAACACTTATGCATAGACCAGCAGCTTGGATTCTGGGATTTTTATATCTGTCCCTTACACAGCTGTCTTTCAGCTTCAGTCTCAGAAGAAGTAGGATTTCTTAAAGTGGAACTACCACTGCTAAGCAACTTTGTTTCTAATAATTCCCTATTTGACGACTAGCTGCTTAGTAGCGCTAGTCGCTGGTTATGGAGAAATATGCATTCATCCTCGGCTGACAGGCAGGACGGAGCGCGGACATCTTGCCCTAGTGACGTCTGCGCGCCTGCGCTGTCAGTCCCTTCCGGAGCTGAATGGCTCCTAGCATCGCCTCCTACAGCGGTTTGTGAGATGGGATTTGCTGAAAATATTTTTTTTTTCATCAACAAAAACAAGAATCATTTTTTATGGGACATTAGTGCCCCTTTAAAGAGGAACTTTCAATATATCTTACCCCCAATTGTTGTTTGCCACTTAACCCCTTAGGGTCCGACAATCTCGCGGTGTCTGGTCCTTTAAGGACCAGATAGACGCGTTAAACGTGCCGTCCCACGTGACTGATCACGTGGGGCGGCACATCGGCACAGGAGGACTGAAAGAGATCGCTCCGGTCTTGGAGGGATCAATTTCAGTCCACGGTATTACTCACCACGCTCCTGCAGGAGCGCGGTGAGTAAAAGTACGTGACGTACCAGGACCGTCACTGGTCCTTAAGTGCCGGACCAGCGTGATGGTCTGGGTACGTCACAGGACGCGAAGGGGTTAATCAAGTCTGCAAAGTTAGGTATAATGCTTCTAAAAACAAACATAGCAAAATTGTTGTCGTCAAAAATACTGTCCCCCCTTTTTTTGCTGCCAGAAATTGGAAGTGCGCATCTCCTAGTGGCCAGGTCAGAGCTACACGTTGGAATGTGGGTGGGCTATATGCAGAGAGGGAAGGAAACGGTAAACTGTGCGGTGCAGCTTGTAACGCACAGACCAGCAAGCTGACATAACTTGGTACATTTTGCGGCTTCAGCATCTCATTTACAGTAGATATTTGGTGGGGAAAAATAACGATTTTATACAAGAAACAAGTGAGGAATCTATCTACAACAAGTTTACTTGGGGTGAAAGTTCCCTTTAAAGTAGATGTGTTTGCAGATTATGCTGCTAGCCTGTTAGTCATACAGTATACTTTATTAAGTGGTACAAGGGGTGAACATGTTGAACCTACTAGATAATTTTAACCCCTTGAGTGTTAGAGACTGCTCCAACACATTGCTTTTCAATGCAACAGAAAAGTCTTTTACACCCAAGCAATTAAATGGATAGTAATATAAGAATATAAATGGAGCTCCAGGTAACCAGTATAGTTTTTTAAGCATGTAGAGCAGTATATCAATGGTATTGGACTTGTACTTCAACAGCAATTCAGTTATAAAGGATCCCACTCCCACCCCTTTTACCTCAGGTATGCCACCTCTCCTCAGAGGTGGAATCCAGTCCTGGGACCGGACAATGCACAGCGAGGGACAATCTTCATCCACTGAGTATACGGAAAACCCTGCCCCCATTTATGAAGGAGGACAGGATTTTCCTTATGCTTTCTGAAGATTGTCCGTCTCTGAGCTCCATCCAGGCTTGCATGAGAGGCAGTTACATAAGTAAAAGGGGTGGGAGGGGGGTCCTTTATAATTGGTTTACTGTTGAATTACAAGTCCGATAACCTTGACATACCGGTCCACATGGATCAATAAACTATACTGATGAATCGGAGCTCTGTTTATTTTCTTATATTACAATACCTTTAAAGGTAATCAGGTAGATAAACCCTTTTCCTGCTCAATAATACACTTTGGAGGAGCACTTAGTTATTACTCTATTATATCAGTAGGACAGTGGAACAAAGTTAAGGTGTCAGACAGTGTATGTGTGATTCTGAGACTGCACCAGCGTGAGAATGGTAGAACAAGGTAGTGGTGTCAGACAGTGTATGTGTGATTCTGTGACTACGAGTGGGACAGTAGAACATGGCTGGGGTGTCAGACAGTACATGTGTAGTTCTGTGACTATCAATGGGACAGTAGAACAAGGCTGTGGTTTCAGACAGTGTATGTGTAGTTCTGTCACTACCAGTGGGACAGTAGAACATGGCTGGGGTGTCATATAGTGCATGTGTAGTTCTGTGAGTAGCAGTGGGACAGTAAAACAAGGCTGGGGTGTCAGACAGTGTATGTGTAGTTCTGTGACTAGCTGTGGGACAGTAGAACAAGGCTGGGATGTCAGACAATGATGTGTGGACCTGTGACAACAAGTGGACAATGGAACATGTTGGGACATCAGTCTCATCCTTTCTCCCTGCCTCTTATATAGTTGAGACAGACAGAGGTCTGAAGAGAAGAGGGACAGAGAAGGAAAGAGGAACAACAGTGAGGGGGATTGCTAAAAAGTCATAATACAATGACACTTGAGGAATTAAATCTCAAAGTATTTATTATATGAAGATACGAATATAAAAATAATAACAAAAAAAACAGTATACCCCATAAACTGGATGCTGGAAATGTTAGTCTTGAACAAGAGCTGAAGGGCCACAGATTTACCACCTCTTATCAAGACTGATGAGGCTTTCTGAGTGTGTATCACAATAGATTAGTAATGCAGGATTCGATGTGCACAACACAGGGTACCCTCTGACCTAATACTCTGTGGTATGGAAGAAGAGGTGATATGTCACCACTGGCAGAAGGAATGAGATTTCACAAGACAGAGCTGTTCCTTTTACAAGCAGGCATGTTATGTTAAACTGAGTAGTTCAATGGAGGTTAACTCTTTGAGTGCCCTCTGGCACGCAACGGGTTAAAAGGACTTTCTAGCGTCTTCCTAGTTACAGTAAGTTTTCATTTCAAAGAAGCACCTATTGCATTTTGACAAGTTCACCTGGGCTCAGACAGGGAGATCCTTAAAAGGATAGTAATGTTTCACAATAAAAGAAGCTCCAATTAATCTTCATAGTATTTGGGCCGTGGAGAGTTTTATTTCAGTACTCTCAGAGTTGTAGTTCAAGAGTAAATGAATGATAAATTATCCCCCTCCCACCCCTTTTACTGATGTAACACTGCTCAGTTGGAAGCAGCAAGGTGGTGTCTAGGTGGATTGCAGAGAGGGACAATCTTCAATCAGCATAAAGGAAAAACCTGTCAAGGGGGCAGGGTTTTTCATTGTTCTCACAGTAAGAAGATTGTCCCTTGCTGTGAGCTGTCTGGTCTCAAGACCAGATTCTACATCTGAAGAGAGGCTGCTTAGACTAGGTAGAAGGGGCAGGAGGGGGATACTTTATCATTCAGTTACTCTTGAACTACAACTCTGACAGTATTGAAATAACACTCTCCATGACTCAGATAGTATGAGACTAATTGGAGCTGCTGTTTTAGTGAAACATTACTATCCCTTTAAAATGGACACACCCCTCTCTCTGTATAGCAATGGCTCTGATTAGTGTTGAGTGAGCACCCCGATGCTCGGGTGCTCGGGTGCTCTGACCGAGCACCCCCTGAGGCTCGAGTGCTCGGCCGAGCACCCGAGCCCCATTGAATAGAATGGGGCGACACGAGCATTACACCAGGCACCCCCTGCTCTGATGAGGGGAGGGTGCCTGGTCAATGCCCCCCTTCATCTCCGCAATGTCCCCCTTCATCTCCGCAATGTCCCCCTTCATCTCCTCTATGCCCCTCTTCCACAATGTCCCCCTTCATCTCAGCTATGCCCCTCTTCCACAATGTCCCCCTTCATCTCCTCTATGGCATAGAGGAGATGAAGGGGGACATTGTGGAAGAGGGGCATAGCGGAGATGAAGGGGGACATTGTGGAAGAGGGGCATAGAGGAGATGAAGGGGGACATTGTGGAAGAGGGGCATAGCGGAGATGAAGGGGGACATTGTGGAAGAGGGGCATAGAGTCTATGCCCCTCTTCCACAATGTCCCCCTTCATCTCCGCTATGCCCCTCTTCCACAATGTCCCCCTTCATCTCCGCAATGCCCCCTTCATCTCCGCAATGCCCCCGTACCTCCAGTCCCTGGTGGTCCAGCGGAGCGTCTTCAGATCTGTGCCTCCTCCGGCACAGATCCCCGCCACCCGAACATGGCGGGCGAGCACATGGCGGTACTCGACGAGTACCGCCATGTGCCGAGCAGAGCGATGCTCGAGCCGATCCGAGCATCGGCCGAGCACGCTCGCTCAACACTAGCTCTGATTAATGTAACACGGAGAGACTGAGATCGACTGGGAGGGATACCAAATTACCACCCAGGAGAACTGCTAACATAAACAATAAAGAACCTTTATCCTTATTAAATTTTCTTTAAAAGGGAATTAACACCTCCTAATACTTATTCTGCCCCACACACTTACAATACTATGACAAAAAAAATCCTAATGGCTCTTAAAAATGTTTCTCTTGCTCCTTGATTCAAGAGATAAGATTGTCAATCAGTCCCGGATGTCATGTCCATTTAGGTGGGTATGACCATACCTGGAAACTTGCTCATCTTGAGCCCCCATAGAGGGCTCATGTGCTGCCTACAAGAGGATTAACCAGGTGGGTGGTGCTTAGGTATGTTTGTGCCATAAAGTGGGGAGTAAGTGGGAAGTGGGCAGAACAGGGTGGGAAGGAGGAAAACTGGGTGGGAAGTGGGAGGAACAGGGTGGGAAGGAGGAGATGTAGATGGGAAGTCGGAGGAACAAGGTAGGAAGGAGGAGAAGTGGGAGAGAAGTGAGAGGGACAGGGAGGGAAGCAGGAGAAGTGGGTGGAAAGTAGGAAGAACAGGGTGGGAAGGAGGAGAAGTGGAAAGGAAGTGAGAAGAACAGGGTGGGAAGGAGGAAAAGTGGGAGATGTACATTTTCTTGTAGCCCACAGCAGGCATCGCTTTTTGTCACAGCAGTGTTTAGAACTTTGTGGTGGACCGAACAAAGAGCAGGTTTCACCCTGATGCCCAGTGATATATAATAAGCCCTCCCGTATAGCTGCCCTAGAGCACTAGAGGACAGGTACTCTACTGCTCTTATCTACACAGTGCCCCTGAATTGCAGAATGGAAATGTGGTCACCCTAATAGTGAGGCGACTGGGGAGTTAGTATTAAGAGGTGTTAGTTCTCACGTATAGTTTCAGAATACCTAGGTAGGTTATACTGAGAAACAGCTGATGTGAAAGCCCAACTAGAAGGGTCTCAGGGTTACTTACCACTGTGCAGACACATACAATGCACCATTCCACACACCTGGAAACACCACTCTGAACTACTTTAGATAAAAGGTTTATTTGCAGATGAACGATAAAAATATGCATGACAGAAGGAGCAGTAGTTCTCCTAAATGGCAAGATGAACAAGCTGCATCATAACTCCGGAGTGGGCAATGTGAAGTATTTCAGCTGTTGCCTGCATGAGATATATGGGAGATGTAGTTCAACAACAACAACCAGAGGATTCCAGGTTGCCCACACCGGTGGCATTTTAATGCATAGGCATACCTAGAATTCGCTGAGGGGCTACAGTTTCTGGGGACCTCTCCTTGGGATCCCGACTATCCCATTTTTACAGAAAGGAACAAATTTAATCCTTCGGTCAGACTGCCAGATAGAAATGAGGCAGCTCTGGGTGCCCAACATATACATTTCCCAAAACAGGAAGAAAGGGAGAGGAAACCTGCAACTAACATAAGGATCCTGAATAATAACCTATATTTGGGAGGCCTAAGTTCACAATTTTGCCAGGGGCCTCATGGCTTATTAAAACCCACACCTGATCTAATGCATCTGGAGCTGCATGCAATTACTCATTGAAAAAGTACACTGCTTGTGAATGGGAGGAAGAGGAGTTATGGGGAGACCTAGGGCTCAGGGGAACAGCTGATCAACCAGTTCAAGTAACAGCTGCTCTGTTGGTTTTGTGCGAGTCTGAATAATCTGCAAAGTGGGGCAGGGGATTGCTTAATGTTCTAATCCTTTGAGTGCCACAGGGGTATAAAAGGTGCTGCAGAGCAAAGGGTTATGAGGGCACTGGTGGTGTTTTGGTGCTGAAGTCTGAATGCTTCCTCTCCGTTCCCCCACTTGACCTGCCTAACACAACACCAGCATTATGCCAACCCTGCATGCTAATTATTAAAGTGTCTTTCCCTCCCCTTTTCATAGATAAAGAGATAATAATATTGGGATATAAAGTTAAGATCGATTATTCAGTCAATAATCAGATAAAATGAACAGTACCTTTGTAAATATCCATAATGTATTCTTCTAGTAATTTTATTTAAAAGTTTCCCCCTCCCGCTCCTTTTCCCTACGTCACACAGAGTCTCCTCAGATCTGGAAACCGGTCCAGACAAATCGCAACGAGGGACAATATTGTGTCTGTCAGTAAAACAAAAACCTTGCACCCCTTGACGAAGGAGGGTAGGGTTTTCCTTATGCTGACACAATATTGTCCCTCTATCACGGTGCCCGTGATTCTGCCTGAGCGACATTGTTACTTCTGGGTTTACCCTGGCGGTATTCTTATTGGCTCTGTGTTGATGACTCCTCCCTGGGTTTGCCTTTAAATACACCCTCCTGTCACTATACCGGTGCCCTTTCGTGGTGTACCCGTATCTAGCGACTAGTAGCTCTTGTTCCTGTTTCCGTGTATGACCTGGCTCGCCTGACTACGCTTAGTTCCTGACGTTCCTGTGATCCGATTCCATTGCTGACCTTGGACTGGCTGACTAACTCCTTGTGTACAGAACTGGCTTGGCTGAGTATCTGATTCCATTACCGACAAAGGACTGGCTGACTAACTCCCTGTGTACCGAACAGGCTTGGCTGAGTATCTAATTCCGTTACAGACTAGAACTGGCTGACTAACTCCTTGTGTACCGAACTGGCTTGGCTGAGTATCTGATTCCGTTACTGACTAGGACTGGCTGACTACCCTGTTTGTACTGATCTGGCTGGGCTAGTGTCTGGTGGTCCATCTGATTGGCTGTGTCTTCCGTGTGTGCCGACCTGGTTGAGTTTCTAGTTCCATCGCTCACGGAACTGGCTATTCACCTCTGTATACCAATCAGCGTGACACCAGTTGCTGACCGGTTATGTTACGTACCCTTCTCACTCCCGCTCGCTTACCGCATTTCGCCTGTTAGGCCTAAGCGCTCTTATAGTCACCTGGAGCCTGTGGCAGTCCCATCACTCACCAGTGTCTGTGTTGCCTCCAGTAACCCTACAGTAGGGTCCAGTCTATACCAGACTTCTGCCCGTGTTGCCTACGCTCACCCTAGAGGTCTAGGGTCACTATACTGCCAGTATCTGGTGTCTGTTGCCTCTGTTAACCCTAGCGTGCTAGGGCCTAGTCGCTGCCATTGTCCTGTGTGTGTTGCCTCCATTAACCCTAGAGTTCTAGGGTCAAGCCTCTGCCAGAGTCATAGCCGTGTTGCCTCCGTTAACCCTAGCGTGCTATGGCCTAGTTGCTGCCAGATTCCTGTCTGTCTTGCCTCCGTTAACCCTAGCATTCTAGGGTCAAGCCGCTGCCAGAGTACTGTCTGTGTTGCCTCAGTTAACCCTAGAGTTCTAGGGTTCAGTCACTGCCAGAGTCCTGTCCATGTTGCCTCCGTTTACCCAAAACTATTAGGGTCAGTTCTCTGCCAGAGTCGTTCCAGTGTTGCCTCCATTAACCCTAGATGTCTAGGGTCTAGTGTCTCCCTGTACGCTATCTGTGCTGCCTCTGATATCCCTAGTCCTCTAGGGGATTGCCCTTCAGTCACCCATTGCTTTTGTCACCTATTGCGGTGTGGGGCTGTTGAGGATATTCAGTTCCTGATACTATCTACCGAGTCTCCTGCAAGTCTAAGATCATCACACTTATTTTGTATTATCACTACTGTGTGTGTTCTTGCCCTGACCCGCGTCAGATCTGGAAAGTACTTGGTACGGACCTCATCTGGACCTGAGTGGGGCTATTGTGCATTATTTTTAATAAAGCTTTTAACCTTACCTAAACTGTCTGAGAGTTCTTTAACAAACCGTGACACCCTCGTTGCGATCTGTCTGGACCGGCTTTCACATCTGAGGAGACTCTGCGTGACGTAGGGAAAAGGAGAGGGAGGGGGAAACTTAAAAATAAAATTACAAGAAGAATACAACATTATGGACATTTACAAAGGTACCGTATATTATAAAAAAGTATATTGAATAAATAATCTTAAAGGGATAGTAATGTTTTTAATTAAGTAGATCACAGAGTCTTCTTTATTTTAACTCTAACACTTTGAACTATATTTAGCAACTTATTTGGATGTAGTACTCAGGATATTAAATGGAGAAGGATCCCCCTCCCTCCTCTTCTGGCTGCCTCCCACTGAATCTGCAATCCGGTCCCAGGACCAGATGGATACAGTGAGGGACAATCTTCAGTCAGTAAGTATAAGGAAAACCCTTACCCCATGACAAAGGAGGGCAGGAATTTTTTTTGCTTACTGAAATTTGTCCCTCACCGCTCTCCGTCTGGACCAGACAGAGAGGCAGAGTAACGTGGCCAGAAGAGGCGGGAGGGAGATCTTTTTCCATTTAATACGTTGAGAACTACATATAAATAAGTTGCTACATATAGCGCAAAGTGTTAGATTTAAAATAAAGAAGACTCAGTGATCTACTTAATTGAAAACATTACTATCTCTTTAACTTTATATCCTGAGAAGCAGGCTCTACTTCTGTGATCGGCACAAACTGAGAGGAGGTTCCAGGCTGGAGGAGAACAACCTAAATCCTGGGGATGTACGAGTTGCCATTATTGCAGAAACACAGAACAATTGAGCTAATGGGAGTGTGGCTGGTAGGTGGGGCATTACTAATAATTTTTAGGTTATTTCGTGACCTATGACACCTCTTGGTGTAACTGCATAAACGATTTAGAGCATTACCAATGTATTTTATTTATATAGACTAATTCAAAAGCACATATAGTGATGCTTAAACAAACAATAAAGGGATAGTAATGTTTCACAAAAACAGCAGCTCCAATTAATCTTCATAGTATCTGGGCCATGAAGAGTGTTATTTTAATACTGTCAGAGTTGTAGTTCAAGAGTAATTGAATGATAAAGTATCCCCCTCCCACCCCTTTTACCTAGTGTAAGCCGCCTCCCCTCATATGTGGAATCTGGTCCTGGGACCAGACAGGACACAGCAAGGGACAATCTTCTTACTGTGAGAACAATGGAAACTCTACTCCTCATGACAGGTTTTTCCTTATGCTCACTGAAGATCGTCCCTCTCTGTGATCCATCCTGACAGTCTTGCTGCTCTGAGGTGAGCAGTGTTACATCAGTAAAAGGGGAGGGAGGGGGATACTTTATCATTTAATTACTCTTGAACTACAACTCTGACAGTATTGAAATAACACTCTCCATGGACCAATACTATGAAGATTAATTGGAGCTGCTTTTATTTTGAAACATTACTATCCCTTTAATGTGAGTTTTATTGCTGTGGACAATGTGATACACTTAAATACACACACCATAAAATCTGATCTCCTAAAAAAAGGGACATCAGGGTGGGAAAGAAGGACAGGGGGATCTGGCTATTAAAGAGGGACTGTCCCTCCTAAAGACTTACACTTGGGAGAAAGATGTCATACGACCACTTATAGTGACCCATTGGGGATATAACTTTATACAGAATAAAGAAACCATTGCATCTTAGAAAAATAAATTCAAAATAATGCAAAGTTAACTTTGACTGTTGGGAAGAGCAAGTCCCATCATCTCCATCCAGCCAATGGCTGGTTGGGGATGATTGAACCTGTAGTCTTTAACAGCTCAAGAGCCACTGGTTCCCTAGCCCTGGTTATAATAGATTTACAATATGGGATGAAATGTTTTAGGTAGTAATTAGTGATGAGCGAGCACCCCAATGCTCGGGTGTTCGGGTGCTCTGACCGAGCACCCCCTGAGGCTCGAGTGCTCGGCCGAGCACCCGAGCCCCATTGAAGTCAATGGGAGGAATCGAGCATTACACCAGACACCCCCTGCTCTGATGAGGGGAGGGTGCCTGGTCCATAGGAAAATGGCAGAAAAGGATGGAAACACCACAGAAATGGTTCAGGGACAGCATAGGGAGGATGTCTGGATGCATCTTGGACTCCAACATCGCTGCTGGGAACGATCTTTCGCCCGTAGTACGCCATTTTTACAGACTGATCGTAAAACACACAAAAAGGAAAATAAAAACGACTTTAGGCGAAAAATTGTTACCAAACAATATTTGCTGTATATTTACTTGTATATCATCTGCAAATTCTCCCAAAAATTTCCTTGATTTTCAGAACTGAGGCCATGATTAAGAGGGAAACGTGCGCAGAGGCAAATTCTCCCAAAAATTTCCTTGATTTTCAGAACTGAGGCCATGATTAAGAGGGAAACGTGCGCAGAGGCAAATTCTCCCAAAAATTTCCTTGATTTTCAGAACTGAGGCCATGATTAAGAGGGAAACGTGCGCAGAGGCAAATTCTCCCAAAAATTTCCTTGATTTTCAGAACTGAGGCCATGATTAAGAGGGAAACGTGCGCTGAGCTGACCATCTAAAACATTATGGGTGAGGGTCTGCTGCAGAGCTGACCATCCTAAACATTATATGCGAAGGCCCGCTAGTGAGCTGACGCTATAAAACATTATATGAGAGGGCCCGCTAGAGAGCTGACCCAATAAAACATTATATGAGAAGGCCCGCTGGTGAGCTGACCTATATAAAAATTGTCAAACAGGGCCCGCTGGTGAGCTGGCCCTATATAAAAATTATATCACAGGGCCCGCTGGTGAGCTGGCCCTATATAAAAATTATATCACAGGGCCCGCTGGTGAGCTGGCCCTATATAAAAATTATATCACAGGGCCCGCTGGTGAGCTGGCCCTATATAAAAATTATATCCCAGGGCATATGGAAGAGGAGGAGGAGGATGAGAAGATTAAGAGTCAACCATATACCCGTTTTTTGGGTGGAAGGGGTGAATGGGAATACAGAGTATTCACATCATTGTAAATAACATATATAAAGTGAGTTTATGTTCCCCCGCGGCTTTCCTCCAGTGGAGTGGAGAAGTCAGGGGAAATCCAGGCCTTGTTCATTTTTATAAGTGTCAACCTATCAGCATTGTCGGTGGAAAGGCGGATACGCTTATCTGTTATGATGCCACCAGCAGCACTAAATACCCGCTCAGACAGAACGCTGGCGGCAGGGCAGGCCAGCACCTCCAAGGCGTAGAGTGCCAGTTCATACCACGTGTCCAGCTTGGACACCCAGTAGTTGTAAGGCACAGAGGGATCATTGAGGACGCTGACACAGTCTGCTACGTACTCCTTCACCATCTTCCAAAACTTTTCCCTCCTTGTGACACTAGGCTGCGCATCAGGGTGAGGGTGCTGGCGGGGTGTCATGAAGGTGTCCCACGCCTTGGAGAGTGTTGCCCTGCCTTTCTCGGAACTGCTGTGTGCTCCCCTTTTCTCCCCTTCTCTGTTGGCCAAGGTAGCACGTACTCTGCCGCCAGCGTTGTCAGATGGAAAATTTTGGAGCAATTTTTCAACAAGAACCTTCTGGTATTGCACCATTTTGCTTGTCCTCTCCACCGGAGGAATGAGAGATGAGAAATTCTCTTTGTAGCGGGGGTCCAGAAGGGTGAACACCCAGTAATCCGTGTTGTTTAAAATGCGTATAACGCGTGGGTCACGGGAAAGGCAGCCTAACATAAAGTCAGCCATGTGTGCCAGAGTACCAACAGTCAAGATTTCGCTGTCCTCACCAGGAGGATGACTCTCAATATCCTCATCCTCTTCCTCCTCTTCTGCCCACCCACGCTGAAGAGATGGAACTAAAGTTCCATGGCTACCCTCTGTAGCGGAGGCAACCGTGTCTTCCTCCTCCTCCTCCTCCTCCTCCGCCTCCTCCAATTGTCGCTGAGAAGACGAAGTGAGGGTGCTCTGGCTATCACCTTGTGTAAGCTCTTCCTCCCCCATTTCCACCTCTTCCACATGCAAAGCGTCGGTTTTAATTGTGAGCAGCGAGCGTTTCAGTAGACACAGAAGTGGGATGGTTACACTGATAATAGCGTTATCGCCGCTCACCATCTGTGTCGATTCCTCAAAATTGCGTAAAACCTCGCAGAGGTCTGACATCCATTCCCACTCCTCACTTCTGATTACAGGAAGTTGAACGGAGAGGCGACGACCGTGTAACAGCTGGTACTCCACTACTGCCCTCTGCTGCTCACAAAGCCGGGCCAACATGTGGAAGGTGGAGTTCCAGCGCGTGCTCACGTCACACAGCAGCCGGTGAGCTGGCAATTGTAAGCGCTGCTGCAGCTTCAACAGGCCGGCCGAAGCTGTAGATGACTTACGGAAATGTGCACACACGCGGCGCACCTTGGTCAAGAGATCATGCACATTGGGGTAGGTTTTTAGAAATCGCTGAACCACTAAATTAAATACATGCGCTAGGCATGGTACGTGTGTGAGCTTGCCGAGCTCCAAAGCCGCCACCAAGTTACGCCCATTATCACACACAACCATGCCTGGTTGCAGGTTGAGTGGCGAGAGCCACTGCTCGGTCTGGTGACTAATCCCCTGCAACAGCTCTGAGGCCGTGTGCTGTTTGTCCCCAAGGCAGATCAGCTTCAGCACGGCCTGTTGACGCTTCCCCACTGCAGTGCTACACTGCTTCCAGCTACTGGCTGATGGGGGAGTGGCGCTGCGTGTAGAGAATTCGGAGGTGGAAACGGAGGAGGAGGAGCCAATAACATAGGTGCTGGCGGAAACCCTGATGGAGGTAGGGCCCGCAATCCTCGGCGTGGGTAGCACCCGTGCCGTCCCAGGGTCCGAGTCGCTCCCAGCCTCCACGACATTCACCCAGTGTGCCGTCAGGGAAATGTAGCGTCCCTGGCCACAAGCACTTGTCCATGTGTCAGTCGTTAAGTGGACCTTCCCAGTAACTGCGTTGGTCAGGGCACGGGTGATGTTACGGGACACATGGTGGTGTAATGCGGGGATGGCACACCGGGAAAAGTAGTGGCGGCTGGGGACCGCGTACCGAGGGACAGCTGCTGCCATCAGGCTGCGGAAGGACTCAGTCTCCACAAGCCTAAATGGCAGCATTTCGATGGCCAGTAATTTGGAAAGGTGTGAGGTTAGTGCTATGGCCTGTGGGTGGGTGGCTGGGTACTTTCTCTTGCGCTCAAATGCCTGGGGTAACGACATTTGGACGCTGTGCTGGGACAGGGAAGTGGATGTGGTCGCTGATGGTGCTTCAGATGGTACAGGTGCAGGGCGGGAGGTATGCGGGCCTGCGCCTTCGACAGGCGATTGGCCGGCACCGAAAACAGGGGAAGAGGAGGCAGTGGTGTGGCCTGCAGACACAGATGGGCGATCCAGGCGTTCCTCCCACTTACTACGGTGCTTGGATGCCATGTGTCGGATCATGCTGGTGGTGGTGAGGTTTCTAGTGTTCATGCCTCGGCTCATTCTGGTGTGGCACAGGTTGCAAACTACAATTCTTTTGTCGTCCGCACTTTCCTTAAAAAAACGCCATACCGCGGAACACCTACCCTTTGGCAAGGTAGAATTACGCAAGGGGGTGCTCCGTGGAACATTTGCGGGCCGGTTTGGTGCGGTCCGCCTTCTTTCTGTAGCCACACCACTGCCTCTTCCAGCCTGTTGCGGTGCTGCAGATGGCTCACCCTCAGGACTGCTGTCATCGCTCGGCTCTACACCTTCCCAGGTGGGGTCAGTCACCTCATCGTCCACCAAGTCCTCCTCCACTTCCTCACTCTGATCATCCTCCTCAAGTCTTGATCCCACCACATACTCAGTCATTGACAACTGTATAACATTCTCCTCAACAAGGTCTTGAGACGGAAATAGTGGTTGATTTAATGGCAACTGTGTCTCATCATCATCATCATCATCCACTACTTCCTTTGACCTTAAATGCCGTTCACATCTGTCATCTTCTTGTGATTGGGTAGCCTCTAGAGGTTGTGAATCAGGGCACAAGATGTCATGTTCCTCTGCAAGCGTGCTTGGAGAGAGGGTCAAATGAAGGATTGGTGATGAGACGAGCTCCTCACTATATCCCAGTGTGGGATCACTTCTTTGACCAGACCGTGTATGGTGGGAGGAAGGATGATCAGAGTGAGGATTATGTTGACCAGACTCTTGGCTACTGAGAGTGGACTTGGTGGAAGACAGGGTGGTGCTTAACCGACTGGAAGCAGTATCAGCTGTCATCCAACCGACCACCTGTTCGCAGTGGTCGGACCTCGAGAGTGATGTCCTGCGACGCCCTGTAAAATTACACATGAAGCTAGGTATGGTGGATGTCTTTCTTTCTTGTGCTCTGGCACCAGGCACAGTTTCTCCGCGTCCTGACCCGCGCCCTGAACTATCAGGATCACGTCCACTTCCCCGTCCCTTTTTACCCGCCTTCTTCATCTTACACGGAATATGTGACTTTAATATTTGAGTTTGAAAACTTAACAGTATTTCTTCCTATTCTGCAACTGTGCAGAGTACACAGAATAGGCTGCTAAACGGCGGTGACACACACTGAATGGAATATGTGACTTTAATATTTGAGTTTGAAAACTTAACAGTATTTCTTCCTATTCTGCAACTGTGCAGAGTACACAGAATAGGCTGCTAAACGGCGGTGACACACACTGAATGGAATATGTGACTTTAATATTTGAGTTTGAAAACTTAACAGTATTTCTTCCTATTCTGCAACTCTGCAGAGTACACAGAATAGGCTGCTAAACGGCGGTGACACACACTGAATGGAATATGTGACTTTAATATTTGAGTTTGAAAACTTAACAGTATTTCTTACTATTCTGCAACTGTGCAGAGTACACAGAATAGGCTGCTAAACGGCGGTGACACACACTGAATGGAATATGTGACTTTAATATTTGAGTTTGAAAACTTAACAGTATTTCTTCCTATTCTGCAACTGTGCAGAGTACACAGAATAGGCTGCTAAACGGCGGTGACACACACTGAATGGAATATGTGACTTTAATATTTGAGTTTGAAAACTTAACAGTATTTCTTACTATTCTGCAACTGTGCAGAGTACACAGAATAGGCTGCTAAACGGCGGTGACACACACTGAATGGAATATGTGACTTTAATATTTGAGTTTGAAAACTTAACAGTATTTCTTACTATTCTGCAACTGTGCAGAGTACACAGAATAGGCTGCTAAACGGCGGTGACACACACTGAATGGAATATGTGACTTTAATATTTGAGTTTGAAGACTTAACAGTATTTCTTACTATTCTGCAACTGTGCAGAGTACACAGAATAGGCTGCTAAACGGCGGTGACACACACTGAATGGAATATGTGACTTTAATATTTGAGTTTGAAAACTTAACAGTATTTCTTCCTATTCTGCAACTGTGCAGAGTACACAGAATAGGCTGCTAAACGGCGGTGACACACACTGAATGGAATATGTGACTTTAATATTTGAGTTTGAAAACTTAACAGTATTTCTTCCTATTCTGCAACTGTGCAGAGTACACAGAATAGGCTGCTAAACGGCGGTGACACACACTGAATGGAATATGTGACTTTAATATTTGAGTTTGAAAACTTAACAGTATTTCTTACTATTCTGCAACTGTGCAGAGTACACAGAATAGGCTGCTAAACGGCGGTGACACACACTGAATGGAATATGTGACTTTAATATTTGAGTTTGAAAACTTAACAGTATTTCTTACTATTCTGCAACTGTGCAGAGTACACAGAATAGGCTGCTAAACGGCGGTGACACACACTGAATGGAATATGTGACTTTAATATTTGAGTTTGAAAACTTAACAGTATTTCTTACTATTCTGCAACTGTGCAGAGTACACAGAATAGGCTGCTAAACGGCGGTGACACACACTGAATGGAATATGTGACTTTAATATTTGAGTTTGAAAGCTTAACAGTATTTCTTCCTATTCTGCAACTGTGCAGAGTACACAGAATAGGCTGCTAAACGGCGGTGACACACACTGAATGGAATATGTGACTTTAATATTTGAGTTTGAAAACTTAACAGTATTTCTTCCTATTCTGCAACTGTGCAGAGTACACAGAATAGGCTGCTAAACGGCGGTGACACACACTGAATGGAATATGTGACTTTAATATTTGAGTTTGAAAACTTAACAGTATTTCTTACTATTCTGCAACTGTGCAGAGTACACAGAATAGGCTGCTAAACGGCGGTGACACACACTGAATGGAATATGTGACTTTAATATTTGAGTTTGAAAACTTAACAGTATTTCTTACTATTCTGCAACTCTGCACACTACACAGAATGTGCTGCTAAACTGCGGCGAAGCACACTGAATGGAATATGTGACTTTGATATTTTAGTTTGAAGACTTAACAGTATTTCTTCCTATTCTGCAACTCTGCACAGTACACAGAATGTGCTGCTAAACTGCGGCGAAGCACACTGAATGGAATATGTGACTTTGATATTTTAGTTTGAAGACTTAACAGTATTTCTTCCTATTCTGCAACTCTGCACAGTACACAGAATGTGCTGCTAAACTGCGGCGAAGCACACTGAATGGAATATGTGACTTTGATATTTTAGTTTGAAGACTTAACAGTATTTCTTACTATTCTGCAACTCTGCACACTACACAGAATGTGCTGCTAAACTGCGGCGAAGCACACTGAATGGAATATGTGACTTTGATATTTTAGTTTGAAGACTTAACAGTATTTCTTCCTATTCTGCAACTCTGCACAGTACACAGAATGTGCTGCTAAACTGCGGCGAAGCACACTGAATGGAATATGTGACTTTGATATTTTAGTTTGAAGACTTAACAGTATTTCTTCCTATTCTGCAACTCTGCACAGTACACAGAATGTGCTGCTAAACTGCGGCGAAGCACACTGAATGGAATATGTGACTTTGATATTTTAGTTTGAAGACTTAACAGTATTTCTTCCTATTCTGCAACTCTGCACAGTACACAGAATGTGCTGCTAAACTGCGGCGACGCACACTGAATGAAATATGTGACTTTGATATTTTAGTTTGAAGACTTAACAGAATGTGCTCTAATCTGCAACTTTGCACACTAAACAGAATGTGCTCTAATCTGCAACTTTGCACACTAAACAGAATGTGCTCTAATCTGCAACTTTGCACACTAAACAGAATGTGCTCTAATCTGCAACTGTGCACACTAAACAGAATGTGCTCTAATCTGCAACTTTGCACACTAAACAGAATTTTTTTTTTTTTTTTTTTTGTTTTTTTCCCTGCTGCCCCCACACACAGTAGTCCTAAAAAGGACTTTTGGTTCTTTTTTTTCACAATTTTGGTTTTTTTCCTCCCTACACTGCCTTTCCCTTCCTATCCTCAGCTCTCCCTGGCTAAGACTGAGCCGAACTCGATGGTCAGGTGCTATACAGCACCTGACCACGGGTTCTGGCCAGCCAATCAGTGTAATGCCAGCAGCCAACATGGCTGCTGGCATTACACCGATGTCAGAGCCTCCCTGCACGTTTATTGGCTGCGCAGCAGCCGCAAAACGTGCGGGGAGGAGACCCGAACATGGCGGGCGAGCACATGCGGTACTCGTACGAGTACCGCCATGTGCCGAGCAGAGCGATGCTCGAGCCGATCCGAGCATCGGCCGAGCATGCTCGCTCAACACTAGTAGTAATCATAGAAGCCAGCAGAAAATGAGTTATCCCGATAAGTTCTAGGTACAGCTTCACCATTTGGTATTAGGTGAACATAAGATGAGCTCCCAGTTAAAGGTGAAGTAAACCCCTAAAAGTAATCCCCTACTTACCTTACTATGACCAGAAAATCCTTATGGCCCCTATTAATTTTGTCCTTGCCCCTTTATTTAAGCGCTAACATTGTCTATGAGTCCTGGTTAGCATGTTCATGGAGGTGGACATGACAGTTGCTGGAATTTTTTTCAGATTGAAGCGGGCAGAATCATACCTGGGTACTGTCCTATCTGCCCCATAGACTCTGGTTTCCAGACTGTATTACCATGTCTCCAGGTACAGAGGCTGATTCTCCTGCAGTGGTGAGTGTTGTCTCCTTCCCACCCTGTTCCTCCAACTTCCCACCCACTTCTCCTCCTTCCCATCCTGTTCTATCCACCTCCCACCCACTTCTCCTCCTTCCAACCTTGTTCTGCCCACTTCCCACCCACTTCTCCTCCATCCCACCCTGTTCCTCCAACTTCCCACCCACTTCTCCTCCTTCCCATCCTGTTCCATCCACTTCCCACCCACTTTTCCTCCTTCCAACCTTGTTCTGCCCACTTCCCACCCACTTCTCCTCCTTCCCACCCTGTTCCTCCAACTTCCCACCCAATTCTCCTCCTTCCCCACCCTGTTCCTCCAACTTCCCACCCAATTATCCTCCTTCCCATCCTGTTCCATCCACTTCCCACCCACGTCTCCTCCTTCCAACCTTGTTCTGCCCACTTCTCCTCCTTCCCATCCTGTTCTATCCACTTCCCACCACTTCTCCTCCTTCCAACCTTGTTCTGCCCACTTCCCACCCACTTCTCCTCCTTCCCACCCTGTTCCTCCAACTTCCCACCCACTTCTCCTGCTTCCCACCCTGTTCAATCCACTTCCCACCCACTTCTCCTTCTTACAACCTTGTTCTGCCCACTTCCCACTGACTTCCCGCCCACTTTATTAACCAAAACAGCTTAAACCTCGCCCCTTTATGACAAAAATCACATAACTGAGTTCCTCTTTTCGGCAGCACATGAGCCCTCTCCTGAAGCTCAACATGAGCAAGTTCCCAGGTGTATGGGCAGAATGCATTACCCTACTTAACCCGTTACAGCAAAGCAATTCCATGCACACCTCTCAGGTCCTTTAAGGTTTAAGATACAAAGAGTAATAAGCAGAGATTGAGGTCTTGTGATCCTGCCAGCAAGTGTCATGTCTGCCTCCATGGACATTATATCCTGGACTGATTAAAGGTGTTTTCTAATGAACAAAGGAAAAAGGGTAAAATCCATAGTGGGCATTATAATTTTCTAGGCATAGCAAGGTAAGCAGGAATTATTATTATGAGGTATTAGTTCTTCATTATGGAGCGAACAACCTTCAGACATCCAGCTGTTTTTGGAATATAAACTGGCTGTGGATGATGGGAGTTGAAATGATTACCTCTTCGTATCTTAACCCCTTAAAGACCTATGACGTCATGGAATTCTGAGATGCACGCTGATCTGCCATCCCTGAATTCAAATATTGCAAAAAAAAACTCTGTGGTCCTTAAATGCTGCCCGCACGCCAGATCGGGCGGTCACTAAGGGGTTAAAGAGCAACTACCATGTTGATAGTGTCCCCTCTGCAGATCTGTTCCTCTGTGAGCAGCTCTCTCAATGAAGCTAGAGTTGCATCATGAGCTCCAGCAGGGAGATTAAGGGAACACTAAACTTTTTTTTTTATAAAAACCTGAGAAGTACAAAAAGGAATTCACTCTGCTGACAGTTGTTTAGTTCAAAACTGTTATATTGTCTGGAAACAGAGATCTGGAAAGCTTGATTCCAGAAAGTCCAGATGAACAGGAAGTGACTCAGCAGTAACTATAACATTCTAAGGAGAACTTATCAGTGACTCACCTCTCCAACAGATTGCAACAGAATAATTATCTGAAGTCTACCTAACAGAGGGCAATGTTAATGTAAACTAATAGTTTAAACTATAATAACTCTGGAAAGAGACATCTGCCAGCAGTTAGAGTATCTTTGTAGTGTTGAGCGAGCATGCTCGGCCGATGCTCGGATCGGCTCGAGCATCGCTCTGCTCGGCACATGGCGGTACTCGTACGAGTACCGCATGTGCTCGCCCGCCATGTTCGGGTCTCCTCCCCGCACGTTTTGCGGCTGCTGCGCAGCCAATAAACGTGCAGGGAGGCTCTGACATCGGTGTAATGCCAGCAGCCATGTTGGCTGCTGGCATTACACTGATTGGCTGGCCAGAACCCGTGGTCAGGTGCTGTATAGCACCTGACCATCGAGTTCGGCTCAGTCTGAGCCAGGGAGAGCTGAGGATAGGAAGGGAAAGGCAGTGTAGGGAGGAAAAAAACAAAAATTGTGAAAAAAAAAGAACCAAAAGTCCTTTTTAGGACTACTGTGTGTGGGGGCAGCAGGTTATTTGGTGTGGGGGGAAAAAAACAAAAAAAAAAAAAAAAAAATATATATATTCTGTTTAGTGTGCAAAGTTGCAGATTAGAGCACATTCTGTTTAGTGTGCACAGTTGCAGATTAGAGCACATTCTGTTTAGTGTGCAAAGTTGCAGATTAGAGCACATTCTGTTTAGTGTGCAAAGTTGCAGATTAGAGCACATTCTGTTTAGTGTGCAAAGTTGCAGATTAGAGCACATTCTGTTAAGTCTTCAAACTAAAATATCAAAGTCACGTATTCCATTCAGTGTGCGTCGCCGCAGTTTAGCAGCACATTCTGAGTACTGTGCAGAGTTGCAGAATAGGAAGAAATACTGTTAAGTCTTCAAACTAAAATATCAAAGTCACATATTCCATTCAGTGTGCTTCGCCGCAGTTTAGCAGCACATTCTGTGTACTGTGCAGAGTTGCAGAATAGGAAGAAATACTGTTAAGTCTTCAAACTCAAATATCAAAGTCACATATTCCATTCAGTGTGCTTCGCCGCAGTTTAGCAGCACATTCTGTGTACTGTGCAGAGTTGCAGAATAGGAAGAAATACTGTTAAGTCTTCAAACTAAAATATCAAAGTCACATATTCCATTCAGTGTGCTTCGCCGCAGTGTAGCAGCACATTCTGTGTACTGTGCAGAGTTGCAGAATAGGAAGAAATACTGTTAAGTCTTCAAACTAAAATATCAAAGTCACATATTCCATTCAGTGTGCTTCGCCGCAGTTTAGCAGCACATTCTGTGTACTGTGCAGAGTTGCAGAATAGGAAGAAATACTGTTAAGTCTTCAAACTAAAATATCAAAGTCACATATTCCATTCAGTGTGCTTCGCCGCAGTTTAGCAGCACATTCTGTGTACTGTGCAGAGTTGCAGAATAGGAAGAAATACTGTTAAGTCTTCAAACTAAAATATCAAAGTCACATATTCCATTCAGTGTGCTTCGCCGCAGTGTAGCAGCACATTCTGTGTACTGTGCAGAGTTGCAGAATAGGAAGAAATACTGTTAAGTCTTCAAACTAAAATATCAAAGTCACATATTCCATTCAGTGTCTTTCACCGCCGTTTAACAGCCTATTCTGTGTACTCTGCAGAGTTGCAGAATTATAAGAAATACTGTTAAGTTTTCAAACTCAAATATTAAAGTCACATATTCCATTCAGTGTCTTTCACCGCCGTTTAACAGCCTATTCTGTGTACTCTGTACAGTTGCAGAATTATAAGAAATACTGTTAAGTTTTCAAACTCAAATATTAAAGTCACATATTCCATTCAGTGTCTTTCACCGCCGTTTAACAGCCTATTCTGTGTACTCTGTACAGTTCCAGAATTATAAGAAATACTGTTAAGTTTTCAAACTCAAATATTAAAGTCACATATTCCATTCAGTGTCTTTCACCGCCGTTTAACAGCCTATTCTGTGTACTCTGTACAGTTCCAGAATTATAAGAAATACTGTTAAGTTTTCAAACTCAAATATTAAAGTCACATATTCCATTCAGTGTCTTTCACCGCCGTTTAACAGCCTATTCTGTGTACTCTGCAGAGTTGCAGAATTATAAGAAATACTGTTAAGTTTTCAAACTCAAATATTAAAGTCACATATTCCATTCAGTGTCTTTCACCGCCGTTTAACAGCCTATTCTGTGTACTCTGTACAGTTGCAGAATTATAAGAAATACTGTTAAGTTTTCAAACTCAAATATTAAAGTCACATATTCCATTCAGTGTCTTTCACCGCCGTTTAACAGCCTATTCTGTGTACTCTGTACAGTTCCAGAATTATAAGAAATACTGTTAAGTTTTCAAACTCAAATATTAAAGTCACATATTCCATTCAGTGTCTTTCACCGCCGTTTAACAGCCTATTCTGTGTACTCTGTACAGTTCCAGAATTATAAGAAATACTGTTAAGTTTTCAAACTCAAATATTAAAGTCACATATTCCATTCAGTGTCTTTCACCGCCGTTTAACAGCCTATTCTGTGTACTCTGTACAGTTCCAGAATTATAAGAAATACTGTTAAGTTTTCAAACTCAAATATTAAAGTCACATATTCCATTCAGTGTCTTTCACCGCCGTTTAACAGCCTATTCTGTGTACTCTGTACAGTTCCAGAATTATAAGAAATACTGTTAAGTTTTCAAACTCAAATATTAAAGTCACATATTCCATTCAGTGTCTTTCACCGCCGTTTAACAGCCTATTCTGTGTACTCTGTACAGTTCCAGAATTATAAGAAATACTGTTAAGTTTTCAAACTCAAATATTAAAGTCACATATTCCATTCAGTGTCTTTCACCACCGTTTAACAGCCTATTCTGTGTACTCTGTACAGTTCCAGAATTATAAGAAATACTGTTAATTTTTCAAACTCAAATATTAAAGTCACATATTCCATTCAGTGTCTTTCACCGCCGTTTAACAGCCTATTCTGTGTACTCTGTACAGTTCCAGAATTATAAGAAATACTGTTAAGTTTTCAAACTCAAATATTAAAGTCACATATTCCATTCAGTGTGTTTCAACGCCGTTTAACAGCCTATTCTGTGTACTCTGCAGAGTTGCAGAATTATAAGAAATACTGTTAAGTTTTCAAACTCAAATATTAAAGTCACATATTCCATTCAGTGTCTTTCACCGCCGTTTAACAGCCTATTCTGTGTACTCTGTACAGTTCCAGAATTATAAGAAATACTGTTAAGTTTTCAAACTCAAATATTAAAGTCACATATTCCATTCAGTGTGTTTCAACGCCGTTTAACAGCCTATTCTGTGTACTCTGCAGAGTTGCAGAATTATAAGAAATACTGTTAAGTTTTCAAACTCAAATATTAAAGTCACATATTCCATTCAGTGTCTTTCACCGCCGTTTAACAGCCTATTCTGTGTACTCTGTACAGTTGCAGAATTATAAGAAATACTGTTAAGTTTTCAAACTCAAATATTAAAGTCACATATTCCATTCAGTGTGTTTCAACGCCGTTTAACAGCCTATTCTGTGTACTCTGCAGAGTTGCAGAATTATAAGAAATACTGTTAAGTTTTCAAACTCAAATATTAAAGTCACATATTCCATTCAGTGTCTTTCACCGCCGTTTAACAGCCTATTCTGTGTACTCTGTACAGTTCCAGAATTATAAGAAATACTGTTAAGTTTTCAAACTCAAATATTAAAGTCACATATTCCATTCAGTGTGTTTCAACGCCGTTTAACAGCCTATTCTGTGTACTCTGCAGAGTTGCAGAATAGTAAGAAATACTGTTAAGTTTTCAAACTCAAATATTAAAGTCACATATTCCATTCAGTGTGTGTCACCGCAGTTTAGCAGCCTATTCTGTGTACTCTGCAGAGTTGCAGAATAGTAAGAAATACTGTTAAGTTTTCAAACTCATATATATTAAAGTCATATATATCGTGTAAGATGAAGAAGGCGGGTAAAAAGGGACGGGGAAGTGGACGTGATCCTGAAAGTTCAGGGCGCGGGTCAGGACGCGGAGAAACTGTGCCTGGTGCCAGAGCACAAGAAAGAAAGACATCCACCATACCTAGCTTCATGTCTGATTTCACAGGGCGTCGCAGGACATCACTCTCGAGGTCCGACCAGTGCGAACAGGTGGTCGGTTGGATGACAGCTGATACTGCTTCCAGTCAGTTAAGCACCACCCTGTCTTCCACCAAGTCCACTCTCAGTAGCCAAGAGTCTGGTCAACATAATCCTCACTCTGATCATCCTTCCTCCCACCATACACGGTCTGGTCAAAGAAGTGATCCCACACTGGGATATAGTGAGGAGCTCGTCTCATCACCAATCCTTCATTTGACCCTCTCTCCAAGCACGCTTGCAGAGGAACATGACATCTTGTGCCCTGATTCACAACCTCTAGAGGCTACCCAATCACAAGAAGATGACAGATGTGAACGGCATTTAAGGTCAAAGGAAGTAGTGGATGATGATGATGATGATGATGAGACACAGTTGCCATTAAATCAACCACTATTTCCGTCTCAAGACCTTGTTGAGGAGAATGTTATACAGTTGTCAATGACTGAGTATGTGGTGGGATCAAGACTTGAGGAGGATGATCAGAGTGAGGAAGTGGAGGAGGACTTGGTGGACGATGAGGTGACTGACCCCACCTGGGAAGGTGTAGAGCCGAGCGATGACAGCAGTCCTGAGGGTGAGCCATCTGCAGCACCGCAACAGGCTGGAAGAGGCAGTGGTGTGGCTACAGAAAGAAGGCGGACCGCACCAAACCGGCCCGCAAATGTTCCACGGAGCACCCCCTTGCGTAAATCTACCTTGCCAAGGGGTAGGTGTTCCGCGGTATGGCGTTTTTTTAAGGAAAGTGCGGACGACAAAAGAATTGTAGTTTGCAACCTGTGCCACACCAGAATGAGCCGAGGCATGAACACTAGAAACCTCACCACCACCAGCATGATCCGACACATGGCATCCAAGCACCGTAGTAAGTGGGAGGAACGCCTGGATCGCCCATCTGTGTCTGCAGGCCACACCACTGCCTCCTCTTCCCCTGTTTTCGGTGCCGGCCAATCGCCTGTCGAAGGCGCAGGCCCGCATACCTCCCGCCCTGCACCTGTACCATCTGAAGCACCATCAGCGACCACATCCACTTCCCTGTCCCAGCACAGCGTCCAAATGTCGTTACCCCAGGCATTTGAGCGCAAGAGAAAGTACCCAGCCACCCACCCACAGGCCATAGCACTAACCTCACACCTTTCAAAATTACTGGCCATCGAAATGCTGCCATTTAGGCTTGTGGACACTGAGTCCTTCCGCAGCCTGATGGCAGCAGCTGTCCCTCGGTACGCGGTCCCCAGCCGCCACTACTTTTCCCGGTGTGCCATCCCCGCATTACACCACCATGTGTCCCGTAACATCACCCGTGCCCTGACCAACGCAGTTACTGGGAAGGTCCACTTAACGACTGACACATGGACAAGTGCTTGTGGCCAGGGACGCTACATTTCCCTGACGGCACACTGGGTGAATGTCGTGGAGGCTGGGAGCGACTCGGACCCTGGGATGGCACGGGTGCTACCCACGCCGAGGATTGCGGGCCCTACCTCCATCAGGGTTTCCACCAGCACCTACGTTATTGGCTCCTCCTCCTCCGTTTCCACCTCCGAATTCTCTACACACACCGCCACTCCCCCATCAGCCAGTAGCTGGAAGCAGTGTAGCACTGCAGTGGGGAAGCGTCAACAGGCCGTGCTGAAGCTGATCTGCCTTGGGGACAAACAGCACACGGCCTCAGAGCTGTTGCAGGGGATTAGTCACCAGACCGAGCAGTGGCTCTCGCCACTCAACCTGCAAGCAGGCATGGTTGTGTGTGATAATGGGCGTAACTTGGTGGCGGCTTTGGAGCTCGGCAAGCTCACACACGTACCATGCCTAGCGCATGTATTTAATTTAGTGGTGCAGCGATTTCTAAAAACCTACCCCAATGTGCATGATCTCTTGACCAAGGTGCGCCGCGTGTGTGCACATTTCCGTAAGTCATCTACAGCTTCGGCCGGCCTGTTGAAGCTGCAGCAGCGCTTACAATTGCCAGCTCACCGGCTGCTGTGTGACGTGAGCACGCGCTGGAACTCCACCTTCCACATGTTGGCCCGGCTTTGTGAGCAGCAGAGGGCAGTAGTGGAGTACCAGCTGTTACACGGTCGTCGCCTCTCCGTTCAACTTCCTGTAATCAGAAGTGAGGAGTGGGAATGGATGTCAGACCTCTGCGAGGTTTTACGCAATTTTGAGGAATCGACACAGATGGTGAGCGGCGATAACGCTATTATCAGTGTAACCATCCCACTTCTGTGTCTACTGAAACGCTCGCTGCTCACAATTAAAACCGACGCTTTGCATGTGGAAGAGGTGGAAATGGGGGAGGAAGAGCTTACACAAGGTGATAGCCAGAGCACCCTCACTTCGTCTTCTCAGCGACAATTGGAGGAGGCGGAGGAGGAGGAGGAGGAGGAGGAGGAGGAGGAAGACACGGTTGCCTCCGCTACAGAGGGTAGCCATGGAACTTTAGTTCCATCTCTTCAGCGTGGGTGGGCAGAAGAGGAGGAAGAGGATGAGGATATTGAGAGTCAGCCTCCTGGTGAGGACAGCGAAATCTTGACTGTTGGTACTCTGGCACACATGGCTGACTTTATGTTAGGCTGCCTTTCCCGTGACCCACGCGTTGTACGCATTTTAGACAACACGGATTACTGGGTGTTCACCCTTCTGGACCCCCGCTACAAAGAGAATTTCTCATCTCTCATTCCTCCGGTGGAGAGGACAAGCAAAATGGTGCAATACCAGAAGGTTCTTGTTGAAAAATTGCTCCAAAATTTTCCATCTGACAACGCTGGCGGCAGAGTACGTGCTACCTTGGCCAACCGAGAAGGGGAGAAAAGGGGAGCACACAGCAGTTCCGACAAAGGCAGGGCAACACTCTCCAAGGCGTGGGACACCTTCATGACACCCCGCCAGCACCCTCACCCTGATGCGCAGCCTAGTGTCACAAGGAGGGAAAAGTTTTGGAAGATGGTGAAGGAGTACGTAGCAGACCGTGTCAGCGTCCTCAATGATCCCTCTGTGCCTTACAACTACTGGGTGTCCAAGCTGGACACGTGGTATGAACTGGCACTCTACGCCTTGGAGGTGCTGGCCTGCCCTGCCGCCAGCGTTCTGTCTGAGCGGGTATTTAGTGCTGCTGGTGGCATCATAACAGATAAGCGTATCCGCCTTTCCACCGACAATGCTGATAGGTTGACACTTATAAAAATGAACAAGGCCTGGATTTCCCCTGACTTCTCCACTCCACTGGAGGAAAGCCCCGGGGGAACATAAACTCACTTTATATATGTTATTTACAATGATGGGAATACTCTGTATTCCCATTCACCCCTTCCACCCCAAAAACGGGTATATGGTTGACTCTTAATGTTCTCATCCTCCTCCTCCTCTTCCATATGCCCTGGGATATAATTTTTATATAGGGCCAGCTCACCAGCGTGCCCTGGGATATAATTTTTATATAGGGCCAGCTCACCAGCGGGCCCTGTGATATAATTTTTATATAGGGCCAGCTCACCAGCGGGCCCTGTTTGCCAATTTTTATATAGGTCAGCTCACCAGCGGGCCTTCTCATATAATGTTTTATTGGGTCAGCTCTCTAGCGGGCCCTCTCATATAATGTTTTATAGCGTCAGCTCACTAGCGGGCCTTCGCATATAATGTTTAGGATGGTCAGCTCTGCAGCAGACCCTCACCCATAATGTTTTAGATGGTCAGCTCAGCGCACGTTTCCCTCTTAATCATGGCCTCAGTTCTGAAAATCAAGGAAATTTTTGGGAGAATTTGCCTCTGCGCACGTTTCCCTCTTAATCATGGCCTCAGTTCTGAAAATCAAGGAAATTTTTGGGAGAATTTGCCTCTGCGCAAAGTTTCCCTCTTAATCATGGCCTCAGTTCTGAAAATCAAGGAAATTTTTGGGAGAATTTGCCTCTGCGCAAAGTTTCCCTCTTAATCATGGCCTCAGTTCTGAAAATCAAGGAAATTTTTGGGAGAATTTGCCTCTGCGCACGTTTCCCTCTTAATCATGGCCTCAGTTCTGAAAATCAAGGAAATTTTTGGGATAATTTGCCTCTGCGCACGTTTCCCTCTTAATCATGGCCTCACTTCAGAAAATCGATGAAATTTTTGGGAGAATTTGCAGATGATATACAAGTAAATATACAGCAAATACTGTTTGGTAACAATTTTTCGCCTAAAGTCGTTTTTATTTTCCTTTTTGTGTGTTTTACGGTCAGTCTGTAAAAATGGCGTACTACGGGCGAAAGATCGTTCCCAGCAGCGATGTTGGAGTCCAAGGTGCATCCAGACATCCTCCCTATGCTGTCCCTGAACCATTTCTGTAGTGTTTCCATCTTTTTCTGCCCTTTTCCTATGGACCAGGCACCCTCCCCTCATCAGAGCAGGGGGTGCCTGGTGTAATGCTCGAGTCCTCCCATTGACTTCAATGGGGCTCGGGTGCTCGGCCGAGCACTCGAGCCTCAGGGGGTGCTCGGTCAGAGCACCCGAACATCCGAGCATTGGGGTGCTCGCTCATCACTATATCTTTGTTTTAAGGGGATAGTAATATATAATATCTAAAAATATATATATTGTAGTCTTTATCCCCCTGAGTAAAACAAGGATACCCCACTGCTGAGGGTTGTTTTATTCAAAAGTTAATACAGCTCAAACTTTTTTAGGTGCAGTATCACTGTGGCCTGAAATTTTACGGTGGTGCTGTTGCTACTTAATCGTATGGAGATTTATGGTCAATTGACCAGAGCTCTCCATATGATGGTGTAGGAACAGAGCCACTTGTACAGTTTCAGGCCACTGTGATACTGCACCTAAAAATTAAAGTTTGATCTGTAATAACTTTTTTAATAAAGCACCTTTCAGCAGTGGGAATACCCTCGTTTTACTAAGGGGGATACACCCTACAGCATATATATTTTTTATTTATTTTAAGTATGACTATCCCTTTAATTAGCAGGTACAAACCTTACAAAATATGTTTTTTTGTGTTGGTGGGGGGTTTCATTGAAAAAAGTTTACTGCTCCTTTAAATGGGTTCTGAAAACAGTCTCCATCTGCTCCCTAACTGATCTCTCAGTGAACTCTGAATTGTAAAACTTCAATCGGGCTTTATAATGCTTATAATGATGGAAGAGGTTTAATTCAAACGCTATCACATCTCAAATGCCATTATTTTTTATTATCAAAACATTAGCAACTGCTCCAGCTGGATTCCAGAAAGCATTTATTTTATAATGTAATTGATAGGAGAGCTTGAGTCTTAGACTACAGTTCTCCATAACATGTTATTGGAACAGCTCCATCTGGTGGCTGCAAACGAAAATTGCAGAGTTGTAATTAGTGTTCACTCTGAGCTGGACACAGGTGAGCGACCTAGCACTGAAAGAGTTAAAAAAAATCATTAAAACTGGGCAGGGCAGCATGGTGCATCTGTTATTCCAATGCAGCCCTGTATAAACAGCCCTCTTATCTCTTTCAGTGCTGGGTTACTCAGCTGTGTTCACCTTAGAGAGATCAATGGCTGTAATAACTTGTGAATAAAGCATCTCACAGCAGTGGGCGTACGTTTGTGATATGTAGACACACTGATAAACACAGACATATGCAACAGACAGACACATATACACAGTGAGCGGCAGAAACATGCAAAAGGCATGCACACACACTGGAGATGCACATACGTATACACACACACGTAACAGACATACACAGACACGCATGAGAGCAACAGACATGCTCCAACACAGGTAATAGACATGTACACACACACATGCACACACAAATACAACAGACATTCAGACACATGCAACAGACATACGCACACACACACGCAACAGACATATGCACACACACGCAACAGTATGAGCACATACGCAACAGTACGAGCACACACACTACAGACATACACACACAACAGACACACGCACACACACACATGCAACAGACATATGCACACACACACACACAACAGACAAACACACACAGAGGGGAGACTGACACAGTGATAGGCGCTCCCCATGTGTGGAGGTTCCGGCTCTTGTTGGTCCCGGATCTGTAGGTTCTGAGTGTAGAAGTGTGGGCTGTGGACACCCTAGGATTAGTGTAGGTGCTTTACAGTGCTGTGTAGGTAACAATCTTGTATTGAAGTGAATATCTCCAATATCCAGAGAGTTAGATGCCAAATGTAGCCCTCTAAGGACCAGAGGACAGCGCTTCACAACGTTTTGCCATCTCCACTGTGGTGGTGAAACCGTGAAATTAATGGTATTTCTTATTTACTTTACTTTGGCGCAGAATTGCAGTATTATGCCTCTGTGTGTTTGGCGTGTTGGAGTGGAAAGCAGAAAATAAAAGATTATGTGAGAGAAACTTATACCAGCATGTTAAGCCATAGAGTGCCATGCAGTATACAGTGGTGTGTCATGTCAGTTAACTCTTTGATTGCTGGAAAGGCATCAAATGCATTGTGGTACAATGCATTGGTTACCTCTCTGGCACTCAAACAGTTCAATAGAGTGCTGTTCCAGTGACATTAATAATGTAGGTTCAGCGCCACACATTACTGGCCCTGGTACAGCGGAGACATTCTTCTCCCCACAATGTGCCTCGCAATGTCTGGATCCAGTGCAGGAGGAAGAAGCCACTGTTGATTATGAGGGGCTGGCAGGGGTATCGGTCATGGAGAGGGTGTGCTGAGTTGAAGAAAGAACAGGGATCTTCCTGGGCATCCACTGTTCATCAAAAAAAAAAAAATAAAGCTGAAAAATTTTTTTACAAAAAAACCCCAACACGGTCACACCATAAAAAGTCAAGACTATATAATGTTTTAAAGGGATAGTAATACTTCTATTAAAGTTTATGTCTGAGTCTTCTTTATATTTGTAGTAACATGTACCACTATATTTAAGTACTTAGGGACGTATGCTCAAAGGGATAACGACAAAAAAATGTTGTATGAAAGACAAAAATAAGTCATTGAATGCATGAACGACATATTTTCTATAGAGTATACGACAAAAATCTAGTAATGTCCGCTGTGTACGACACAACTCCAGAATTGATGGGTAAAGGGGCGTGGCTCGGGCGTGGCTAAACTATTCTCCAGTGTCGTATAGAGGAAAAGAAAATTTGTCGTAACTAACGACAAAAAAATGTCTTTCAAAAGACAAAATTTGTGTGTTAAGAAAAAAGTGGAGGGAATGTGTTCTGAATGTGAGAATTTTTGTCTTTACTTAAGACATTTTTGTCGTTAGTTAAGACATTTTTAAAGACATTTTTGTTGTTAAGACATTTTTTCAGACATTTTTGTAGTTAAGACATTTTTTTGTCGTTCCATATGACAATTTCAGTCAGGACAAACGACATATTTCCAATCACAACCGACACTATCTGAAAATATTAATGATCCTAACGACACTGTAATTTGAAAAGTCGTTACAAACGACAAAAGCTATTTCGCTACTACTTTGAACATATGGCCCTTAGTCTTGTAGTTAAAACTGTATTCAAGGCAAAAGGATCCTCCTCCCGCCCCTTCTGGCTGCCTCCCATTAGGTGTCGAATCCGGTCTTGGTACTGGACGGATGCAGCGAGGGATGATCTTCATTCAGTAAGTATAACGAACCCCTTGATGAAGGAGGTCAGGATTTTCCTTTTGCTTACTGATGATTGTCCCTTGCCGCACTCCACCTGGACCAGACTGAGAGGATGAGTGATGCAGGGAAAGGGACAGGGGGTGATTGTTTGTGCACTGTAAGTAGTTAAAGGGATAGTAATGTTTCATAATAAAAGCAGCTCTAAAAGTGTCCCCCTCCCACCCCTTTTACTGATGTAACACTACTCAGCCAGAGCAGAAGGGAGGTGCCCAGGTAGATTGCAGAGAGGGACAATTTTCAACTAAAATAAGGGAAAAAGCTGAAAAGCTTGTCAAGGGAGGCAGGGGTTTCATTGTTCTCATAGGAAGAAGATTGTCCCCTGCTGTTATCTGTCTGGTCTATGGACTGGATTCCACATCTGAGAAGAGATGGCTTACACTAGGTAAAAGGGGCGGGAGGGGAAACTTTGCTTGTGAATATCTGTCAAACCATAAAGGTCTGAGAGATAAGACTTATATCGTTCTTCATGTTTTTTAATGCCTACAAAATTTAATAAAGATAAAATGAAGTATTGCTATCCCTTTAAATATAGTGCTACATGTTAAAAAAAACATAAAGAAGACTCAGAGCTAAAGTTTAATAGAAGTATTACTATCCCTTTAACCCTTTGAGTGGCAGAGGGTTTGTGAACGCATTGCAAAGCAATACATTGCATACCCCTGTGGCAAACCAAAGGTTATCCATTTGAGTAGGCGTCTGACATCCCTACTGACACCTTTTTGTGTAACTGAATAAATTATTTGCAGCAAGAGTAAAGTATTTTATTTACACAGACTAATTTAGAAACACATATATTGAAGATTAACTACACATTTATGTGAGTTTTTTTGCTGTGGAGCAATGTCATACACACTACTTATTCTGATCTCCAGAAAAGAGGGACAAAAGGGTAGAAATGAGGGACAGAGGGATTAGGATGTCAAAAAGGGAATGTCCCTCCTAAAGAGGTATGAAGCACTAATATATCATAAAGAGGGACACTTGGGAGGTATGAAGCACTAATATATCCTAAAGAGGGACACTTGGGAGGTATGAAGCATTAAAGGGATAGTAATACTTAAGGAAAGTACTACTAAAAAAAACATTTTGCCCCCAGTGTCATCTCTCAAACCTTTATGGTTTGAGAGGTGATCACTTTTAAAGTTGCCCTCTCCCTCCCCCTTCCCCGTAGTCAGCATTCTAGCTGACTGAAGGGAAATCCGGTCTTACAATAATCAGGTGGCTCTAAAGCAGAGCCGCGATCGCATTAGTTAAAAAAAAAAACTTTCACTAAAATGGTCTTCTACGTGTGCTTGCAAGCCAAGCACACGTAGAAGACCATTTCAGTGAAAGTTTTCTTTTTTAGTAACGCGATCAGGCTGTGCTGGAGAGCCGCCTGAGAGTCGTACGACTTTCTTCCCTTCAATCAGCTAGAATGCTGACTACGGGGAAGGGGGAGGGAGAGGGCAACTTTAGAAGAGGTCATCTCTCAAGCCGTAAAGGTTTGAGAGATGACACGGGGGGCAATATGTTTTTTAAATTAGTACTTTGCTATAGGGATTAGTAATACTTAAGTATTACTATCCCTTTAGTATATCCACAAGGAGGCTCTTCAGCAGAGCCACATTCGCGTTATTTAAAATGAATTACTTAATTGGAATGGTCTACAAAGTGCGCTTGCAAACCAGGCACACTTTGTAGACCTTTCCAATGAAGTCATTCTTTTTAAATAACGTGACTGCGACTCTGCTGAAGAGCCTCCTCGTGTAGGCCAACACGGATCTCCTGCTGTCAGCGAAACGTCAAACTTTGAATAGGAATATCTCTCAAACCATAGCAGTTTGAGAGATAGGGTTTGTTGCATTTAGTAGAACCTTTTAAGCACTACAAAACTATAAATAGTTTTTCTTGGAGATTACTAACACTTTAAGTGCCCCACTCTTTTCCCTGGCCTCAGGATAGTTATGTTATTAAAAGGAATGTACGCATGGGGAAACAGTGCTCCCAGGAAAAAAAGGCTCTCCCCGGAGCTACCTGGAGTTATACACTTGTACATGTTTGCACATTTCAAGGCCTCGTCTCTATTCCAGTCTGCTCAGACTCGGACACTCCAGTTTCAGCACCTTGGAGAGTGTGAGACTGGGGCTGTCTGGGTGAGGAGGTCCTAGTCTCAGCCATTGTCTGAGGCCCCAGGCTGTCTGCATGTGGACTGAGACAATATTGTCTTTGATCATGTGCAGCTTCCTGGGGAAGGAGCGAATACTATGATTGGCCACTTGACTTCAGGGGGCTGAGCAGGCAGTGCTGGATTAAGTATCTGAGCCAGAGCTCCAGTAGTGCAGGGACATTTAAGGGGATGTAAAAAGTTATTTGTTTAATTCATTTGCATTGTTAGATATCCAATCATGGGTGGGAGGAGACTCCGGACCTGCTCACAGGCCCCAAGAACACATTTTAATAAAAGAGCTGCAATTTGCTGACTTTTCCGCCTGAGTCCTGGTCTCCTTTAAGGCATCCAGTGTAACGGACCTGGTCCAGTGAAAGTCTCTCTTCACAGAGAGGGTATCACGGTGCCCGTGATTTGCTGCAGTTACTTGTCTGTCACCAGTAGGGGGCTTCTATTGGCTGTCTGCAGATAGCCCGCCTCTTATTGACTATTTAAACCTGGATTGGGCACCCTTTGAGTGCCCTTTCGTGTTGTTTCTGACCTTCTTGCTATCACTATGCTAGTGATAGCTGGGCCTCTGTTCCAGTGTTCCTGAGTTCCTGATCTCATGTGTTCTTGAGTTCCTGATCTCTACTGTTCCAGTGTTTCCTGCATGCTGAAGTACTTCCAGTCCTGGTTCCGGCCTAGTCTCTGGTGTTGCAGTTCCTGCTGAACTTCTCTGCTGTTTTCTGACCTGACTGATCGTTGCTGGTTCCTGTCATCTCATCACCTGTCTTCAGTATCCTGGCGACCTTCTGCCTGGTCGCGTTGGTGACACTGCTACAATTCCGTGTTGGTCCCAGCGTGCGGACGCTGGTTTGCTCCCAAGCCTTGTGGCTATACAAACTCGCTTGTTACACCAGTGTGCGGTCACTGGTTTGCTCCTAAGCCTATCAGCTATACTATTCTGTGTTGGTCCCAGCGTGCGGACGCTGGTTTGCTCCTAAGCCTTGCGGCTATACTACTCACTTGTTACTCCAGTGTGCGGTCACTGGTTTGCTCGCTAAGCCTAACGGCTATACTATTCAGTGTTGTTTCCAGCGTGCGGACGCTGGTTTGCTCCAAAGCCTTGCTGCTTAACGATTCTGCTAATTTGCCAGTTCCATCTGACTGCTGCTATTATCTCTGGGCTGCCCTGCCCGGTATTGGTAAGGCCGGTAGAACCTTTTGCCACATTCCATCTGAGGTTGCCTTACCCGGTATTGGCAGGGCCGGTAGAGCCTACATTGTGTATCTATTGAGGCTGCCTTGCCCGGTAATTTGGTAAGGCCGGTAAAACCGTTATGCTATTCCATCTGCAGGTTGCCTTACCCGGTATTGGCAAGGCCGGTAGAGCCTAAAGACTGTCCTGTCCGGTATATTGACAGGACCGGTAGAGTCTGCCTTCTGTCTGTGCTATATTCTGTATATATATGTATGTTATTGCCATCCTAAGTTATCATTTATTATTTCAATAAAATTGATTTTTTTTTACCTAAAACTTGTGTCTGAGAGTCATAATAAACCGTGACAGTACGAAAGGGCCATGACCTCAGACAGCAAGGGTGAAGGTAACGCACAGAATATCCATTGGAGGATGGATGTGCTCGAGCAACGTTTGGATCAGTTGGCAGTTGCAATTCAAACGATCCTTGAACGCACGGTACCTGCTGACCAATCTAGCTCTAGCCCGGTGGTCTCGCCAAGTCAGACACCGGAAAGTGATACCAGACCCCTAGGGGGTACTGTTAAAGGGTTAACGGCTTCTGCACCCTTGCCGCTAAGATATGATGGTGACCCTAGTCTCTGCAGAGGGTTCATCAATCAACTCGAAATCTTTATGGAATTGACGGCACACGCATTTCCCAATGATCGTAGTAAAGTGGGGTTCACGATATCACTGCTCACTGGCAGAGCATTGGCTTGGGCTAACCCCTTGTGGGAGAATGCTAAACCTTGTACTAAGAACTTTAGTGAATTTGTGCGTTCCTTTCGAAGAGTGTTTGAGCCTCCTGGTAGAACCACCTCTGCTGCCAAACGCCTTATGGAGATACAACAGGGCAGGCGTACAGTGGGCGACTATGCCATCGAATTCCGCACATTGGCAGCAGAGGTAGGTTGGAATAACGAGGCATTATTGGCAGCCTTCTCTCAAGGCCTGAATGACCACATTAAAGACGAAATCGCTGCTAAAGATCTACCTATTGATCTAGATGATTACATTGAGTATGTTATGATAATTGACTCCAGAATACGTGAGAGATCAATTGCCAGAGATCGTAAGTTACGGTCAAAAAATAATGAGCCTAGTAGCATGTTTTGCCCACCCATCCCTCCCTTGGCATTGAAGTCTAGTGAACCAGTACGGGAAACAAGTGAACCTATGGAAATAGGCTTCACTAGACTATCCAAGGCAGAGAGACTATATCGCAAAAAACAAGGGTTATGTTTATACTGCGGTAAAAAAGGGCACTTGCTAAATTCCTGTCCGGTACGTCCGGGAAACGCACACACCTAGGGTATCTTGGGGGACAGGCCCTAGGTGGTGTACAATCGTCCCCAGTGTCGGGCATAATGAAACCCACCATACAGGTGGTATTGTCTTGGGCACAACGCTCTGTGGAGGTTTTGGCCTTGGTTGACTCCGGTGCAGCAGGGTATTTTATGGATAATACCTTTGCTGAATTGCACGGAGTTCCACGCATTGAAAGAGAAAACCCCTTGACTATTGAAGCGATTGATGGTAGACCCTTAGAACCGCCTCAGGTTATATTTGAAACTATGCCATTGTCTATGACTATTGGGGCACTTCACAGAGAAGAGCAGCAGTTTCAACTGATTAATTCCCCGCACCATGCGGTGATATTGGGATTTCCGTGGTTACAGTTACATAACCCACAATTCGATTGGGAAAAGTGTGAAATTGCTGCTTGGTCCCAGTTTTGTATGGACAAGTGCGTCATCCAGCCTATTAAGGTCATGTGCACCTCCTCTGCTATGCCGGATGTGTACCAACAGTTTGGCGATGTTTTTAGCAAAGGAGAGGCTAGTATGCTACCCCAGCATAGACCTTATGATTGTTGCATTGAATTGCAGCCTGGTGCAGTACCTCCGAAGGGACGCACTTATCCATTATCTTGTGATGAAAATAAGGCTATGGAGGATTACATTTCTGATGCCCTTGCTAGAGGGATCATACGTAAATCTACCTCTCCAGCTGGGGCTGGGTTCTTTTTTGTAAAAAAGAAAAATGGCGAATTAAGACCATGCATTGACTACCGGGGCTTGAATAAACTAATGGCAAAAAACGCATACCCAATACCACTCATCACCGAGCTTTTTGACAGGCTTAAGGGCGCTTCGATATTTACCAAGTTGGACCTACGGGCCGCTTACAATCTGGTTCGCATTCGAGCAGGTGATGAGTGGAAAACTGCCTTTAATACTCGAGCTGGGCACTACGAGTATCTAGTAATGCCTTTTGGGCTGTGTAATGCACCCGCAGTTTTCCAGGAACTGATAAATGATGTTCTGAGAGATATGTTACAGACATGTGTTGTGGTGTACCTCGACGATATACTGATTTACTCCCAAAACATGGCACAGCACATCAAAGATGTATCCGCAGTATTGCTACGACTCCGTGAGAACAAATTATTTTGTAAAATGGAAAAATGTGAGTTTCATAGAACCAGTGTGCCATTCTTGGGGTTCATAATTGGCAATGATGGCATTGCCATGGACAAAGAAAAGTTGTCAGCTGTCCTACAATGGCCAAAACCCAAGGGTCTTAAGGCCATACAGCGTTTCCTGGGTTTCGCTAATTATTATAGGAGGTTTATTAAGAACTTTTCTTCCATTGTCAAACCTCTGTCCGATCTTACGCACAAGGGTGCTAATCCTTCTTGTTGGCCGGTATCTGCTGAGAAAGCCTTTGAGAATTTGAAGCTGGCATTTGCTGCGGCTCCTGTGTTATCCCACCCCAATCCTTTACTTCCATTTACGTTAGAGGTTGATGCCTCAGATATTGGGGTCGGGGCAGTACTTTCGCAGCGACACGAGAAAGGTGGAACTCTCAGACCTTGTGGGTTTTTCTCTAAAAAGTTGACTGTCACTCAAAGCCACTATGAGATAGGTGACAGAGAATTATTGGCCATTATCCTTGCTCTTAAGGAATGGCGTCATTTGCTTGAAGGTACTAAGAATCCTGTCTTAATCCTAACAGATCATAAGAATCTGACCTATCTCTCGGAGGCCAAGAGATTGTCCTCTCATCAGGCCAGGTGGGCACTGTTCCTGTCTCGATTTAATTTCATTGTATCATATTTACCAGGGTCAAAAAATATCAGGGCTGATGCACTGTCAAGACAATTTGAGGCCGACAGTGACAGAGTGGAAGCACCAGCTCCTATCATCCAACCTGATAGAATACTGGCTACTATACGCACGAGTATCACTTCTCCTCTAGGGGAGGAGATCCTGGCCTCTCAGGGGTCCGCTCCCCATGAAACCCCAGTGGGCAAATGTTTTGTCGCTGAATCATTTCGTGCTAGGCTGCTCGAAACCTACCATTCCTCTAAGGCTGCGGGACATATTGGTAGAGACCAATTGTTATGGTCCCTTTCTCAGTTATTTTGGTGGCCTTCCATGAGAAACGATTGTGCCGAATTTACGAATGCCTGTGCCACCTGCGCCCGCGCTAAGACCCCGAGACATCTCCCTGTGGGCTTGCTTCAACCGGTGCCTAATGGCGAACGCCCCTGGTCTCATGTTTCCATTGATTTTATGGGAGAGTTGCCTATGTCGAAGGGGTACTCCTTTATATTCATGGTGGTGGACAGGTTTTCTAAAATGGCTCATTTCGTGCCCCTCCGTGGTCTTCCTTCAGCGAAGGAATTGGCAATGGTGTTCGCCAGAGAAGTATTCCGGTTGCATGGAGTGCCTAGGGTACTGGTGTCTGACAGGGGGAGCCAGTTTGTGTCTAGATTTTGGAGGGCATTTTGCCAACAGATGGGCATACAGCTGTCCTTCTCCTCTGCCTACCATCCCCAGACCAATGGAGCCGCTGAACGAGCTAATCAGGGCTTGGAACAATTTCTCCGTTGTTTCGTTACTGACCATCATGATAATTGGTCCGACTTGTTGCCTTGGGCAGAGTTCGCCAGGAACTGTGCGGTCAATTCTTCATCTGGGAGCTCTCCGTTTCTGATTAATTATGGGTTCCAGCCCTGTTTGCTTCCAGACTCATTTCAGACGCAACAGATTCCAGCTCTGGATGAGCATATCGAGCAACTCCGTTCCACATGGGCACAAGTTCAGAGGGCACTTGGTCAGTCATTTCAGCGTCATCAGCGCCATGCTAATCGCAGAAGGCTTCCAGCGGTTTCCTTTCAGGTTGGGGATAGAGTATGGCTTTCCTCCAGAAATCTCAAGCTGCAGGTTCCGTCTAATAAGTTGGCTCCTCGGTTTATTGGTCCATACAGAGTTATTCGCAAAATTAACCCTGTCTCCTATGCACTAGACCTACCTGCATCCATGCGTATCCATAATGTGTTCCATGTGTCCCTTCTTAAGCCTCTGGTTTGCAATCGCTATACTACCACACCTGTGGTGCCAGGACCTGTTGAGGTCGAGGGCCAGGAGGAGTACGAGGTTCAGAGCATTATTGATTCCCGTAGGCTTAGAGGAAGGGTACAGTACCTGGTACATTGGAAAGGGTATGGTCCTGAGGATCGATCATGGGTGGATAGTACGGACCTTCATGCACCTAGGTTAACTAGGGCCTTTCATGCCAATTACCCGCTGAAACCTAAACCCTATTCTAGGAGAGGGGGTCTTTGAAAGGGGGGTACTATCACGGTGCCCGTGATTTGCTGCAGTTACTTGTCTGTCACCAGTAGGGGGCTTCTATTGGCTGTCTGCAGATAGCCCGCCTCTTATTGACTATTTAAACCTGGATTGGGCACCCTTTGAGTGCCCTTTCGTGTTGTTTCTGACCTTCTTGCTATCACTATGCTAGTGATAGCTGGGCCTCTGTTCCAGTGTTCCTGAGTTCCTGATCTCATGTGTTCCTGAGTTCCTGATCTCTACTGTTCCAGTGTTTCCTGCATGCTGAAGTACTTCCAGTCCTGGTTCCGGCCTAGTCTCTGGTGTTGCAGTTCCTGCTGAACTTCTCTGCTGTTTTCTGACCTGACTGATCGTTGCTGGTTCCTGTCATCTCATCACCTGTCTTCAGTATCCTGGCGACCTTCTGCCTGGTCGCGTTGGTGACACTGCTACAATTCCGTGTTGGTCCCAGCGTGCGGACGCTGGTTTGCTCCCAAGCCTTGTGGCTATACAAACTCGCTTGTTACACCAGTGTGCGGTCACTGGTTTGCTCCTAAGCCTATCAGCTATACTATTCTGTGTTGGTCCCAGCGTGCGGACGCTGGTTTGCTCCTAAGCCTTGCGGCTATACTACTCACTTGTTACTCCAGTGTGCGGTCACTGGTTTGCTCGCTAAGCCTAACGGCTATACTATTCAGTGTTGTTTCCAGCGTGCGGACGCTGGTTTGCTCCAAAGCCTTGCTGCTTAACGATTCTGCTAATTTGCCAGTTCCATCTGACTGCTGCTATTATCTCTGGGCTGCCCTGCCCGGTATTGGTAAGGCCGGTAGAACCTTTTGCCACATTCCATCTGAGGTTGCCTTACCCGGTATTGGCAGGGCCGGTAGAGCCTACATTGTGTATCTATTGAGGCTGCCTTGCCCGGTAATTTGGTAAGGCCGGTAAAACCGTTATGCTATTCCATCTGCAGGTTGCCTTACCCGGTATTGGCAAGGCCGGTAGAGCCTAAAGACTGTCCTGTCCGGTATATTGACAGGACCGGTAGAGTCTGCCTTCTGTCTGTGCTATATTCTGTATATATATGTATGTTATTGCCATCCTAAGTTATCATTTATTATTTCAATAAAATTGATTTTTTTTTACCTAAAACTTGTGTCTGAGAGTCATAATAAACCGTGACAGAGGGAATGGTGGAGGACAGTGAGGGAATGGTGATGGACAGAGAGAGAATGGGGGAGGAGCAAGGGGGTCTAAAGACTGAAGGAGAACAGAGAGAAACAAGGGAAAGAGAGAGTGGCAGTGGAAGAACAGAGAGGGACTGAGGGAGGACAAAGAGGACATGGGGGAGGAAAATGAGAAACAGAGAGTGGTCAGAGAGAAGACAGAGGGGGACTGGGAAACACAGCCAGACATTAGGAGAGGGCAGAGAGGGACTAGGGAAGACAGACAGGGACTAGGAGAGGGCAGAGAGGGTCTAGGGAAGACAGACAGGGACTAGGAGAGGGCAGAGAGGGACTAGGGAAGACAGACAGGGACTAGGAGAGGGCAGAGAGGGACTGAGGAAGACAGACAGGGACTAGGAGAGGGCAGAGATGGACTAAGGAAGATGGACAGGGACTAGGAGAGGGCAGAGATGGACTAGGGAAGATGGACAGGGACTAGGAGAGGACAGAGAGGGACTAAGGAAGACAGACAGAGACTAGGAGAGGGCAGAGAGGGACTAAGGAAGACAGACAGAAGAGGGCAGAGAGGGAGTGGGGGCAGGACAGAAAGTGAGGGGGGGAAGCCAGAGAGAGACAGGGGCAGGAAAGAGAGGGAGTGGGGGAGGACTGAGAGGAAATGGGGGAGAACAGAGAGAGACTTGGGGAGGAATTGCAGGAACAGAAAAGGAAGGGAAGGGATGGAAGAAGAAGGATGGGAACAGACAGAACATCTGGAGGAAGAAGGAGAGAGACTCAAATTGGAAGGAGAGAGAGAGGATGGGGCAGGTAGGGAAACCTGGGGACTGAGGAGAAAGGAATAAGATGTGAATGAAGTAGACGAGCAAGGGAGGAATAATAAAGAATGGGGAAAAGAGTCAAAATTAGAAAAAGTCGTGGGAGGAAGTAGAGGGATTGGTGGGAGGAAGAATGAGACTGATTCTCCTGTCATTTTGACACCCCATCCTTATTTCACTGTCCCATTGGTAGACACCATACCTGGGAACACTCTGGATCTTCCCGGGACACTCTGGTTTTCTTCCTTCCCACCCTGTTCCTCCCACTTCCCACCCACTTCTCCTTCTTCCCACCTTGTTCTTACCACTTCCTTCCCACACCTTCTCCTTCCCACCTTGTTCCTACCACTTCCTTCCCACTCCACCTCCTTCCCACCCTGTTCTTACCACTTCCTTCCCACACCTTCTCCTTCCCACCTTGTTCCTACCACTTCCCACCCACTTCTCCTTCTTCCCACCCTGTTCTTACCACTTCCTTCTCACTCCTTCTCCTTCCCACCTTGTTCCTACCACTTCCTTCCCACTCCTCCTCCTTCCCACCTTGTTCTGACCACTTCCTTCCCACTCCTCCTTCTTCCCACCTTGTTCCTACCACTTTCTTCCCACCTTGTTCCTCCCACTTCCTTCCCACTTCTCCTCCTTCCGACCCTGTTACACCCACTTCCCACCCACTTTATGACACACAAACAAGTAAGCCTCTCTCATCTGATTAAGCCCCACCCCTTTTATGATGTTAATTGAGTCACTGATATCCCCTGTGTGGCAGCACATGAGCCTCCTCCAGTGGCTCAAAGAGAAGAAGTTCACAGGTATAGCAGTCGCATAACCATACACACACGCACACACACACTCTCTCTGACACACCAGCATTGCTCCACTGTACAATGGGAAAACAGAAAAACACATACTCTGTCTCTTACCCCAGCCTTGTTCCGCTATCCACTGATAGTCACAGAACCACACATTTCACTTTTTTAAAACTTAAGATTTTAACCACTTTGAAAAAGGACACTAAAAAGTGTTTCAGTTGATATGTCTGAGAATAATGAGGAGATGCAGATGATGGGAAAGTTATTAACAAAGAATGGGATTTCTTGGACATTACATTTTTATTTTATTTTTTATTAATGCAAAAAAAAATGTGTAGTCCGTTTCATGTTTTTCTTTTTTAATTTAGTGTTTATTGTCCCAGTTTGGGCTTAGACCAATATATAGACTGACAAGCACTTTCTACCCTGGCACTGATCAGTTAACTTTTCAAAGTTTTTTTTTTAAAGATTTTAAATGTATTTCATATATTTCATAGCACTTTAATCACTTCCACAGCATCTTATCACAATTACAAGCACTTTATATCAATCTGATCAAGCCTGAACAATAGTATATTAGTACCTTGGTCACTTTGTTGTTAGAATCCATCATAATTATTTCACATCTTGAGATTGTTCACATATATGTCCTTTAACACCTTTTTGGCACTGTTGTTTTAAATATTTTGTTTTAGCACTGTCCCTTTAAATTTAGATGCACTCATTGATTGATGCTATTCTTTGGTTTGTCATTATATTATAAGTATCTAGGATGTAATACTGTTGTTCACACTCTGATGAAGTGCTACGTACAGGCACAAAACAAGTCAGTATATACCATCTTGCTCCATTTTCATGTGACCACTGAGTGTGTTACATTTTAACACTCCCTGTATGAATTATATAAAAAATCACCTACATTCACTCCATACCAATTGTTCTAAGTTTGTTGTTCCACTAGCAGCCACAGAATCACACACAAATTGTCTGACACCTCAACCTTGGTCCCCTGCCACAGTGGTAATCACAGAATCACACATACACAGTCTGACATCCCAGCCTTGTTCCACTGTCCAACTGGAAGTCATAGAACCACATATACATGACCCATACCTCCCAACATTTCAAATTGCCAAAGAGGGACAATTGTGTTTTAGGGGGTGTGGTCGGTGGGCGGGGCATTAACAAGAATTTTCAGGCTGTTTTATGACCTATTGACACTCCTTGTGTTACCTAATAAATGACTTATAACAAGACCAAAGTATTTTATTTAAGCACACTAATTTATAAACACATATACAGACGTTTAAATAAACAATAATATGAGTTTTATTGCTGTGGAGCAATGTGATACACTTATATACACACCACACAATCTGATCTCCTAAAAAGACATTAGGGTGGGAAAGAGGGACAGTGGGATTTGGGTCTAAAAGAGGGACTGTCCCTCCTAAAGAGGGACACTTGGGAGGTATGCATGACCTGACATATCAGTCATGTTCCACTGGTGGTCACAGATCCACATGTACATGTACATGTAGTTCTTTTCTAGTAGGTAGTGGAGCATACACAGACTTATGTCCTCTGATTAGATTATTTTATCATGGAGCAGTTCCATGAGTTCCTTTCTCTACCTGAATCTTCCAGAGTAGAGAAGTTCTAAGGAGTGATAAAGAGGTGATAATGTGGAGATAACTTCTCCAGTGTGCTGAACTCTCTGGGATAAGTGCAACCAAGTGAATCATACATTGGGAAGGGGACCCTGCCCCCAAAGAGCTTACAATCTAATTAGTAATAATGATTTTATATATATATATATATATATATATATATATATATAGTTAGTAGTCCCAAATAACCGCACTCACAGGGCTTCTTGGTGAGCAAAGAAGATCTGACTTATTGTGTCATCAACATTTCAGCCCCACTTTGGGCCTTTCCCAAGATAGGTACCTATTACAGCTGACATCAGTGAGGGGGGAACCGTAAAACATTATATCTCTCAAACCATAAAGGTTTGAGAGATAGGACTTGCACCGATCGATTTCTTTTTGCATTATCTACAATATGATTTTTATTCTTTTAAGTCATTACTATCCCTTTAAAAGCGGAACATTCATATGAGAAACATTTTGCACATAGGCTTAAATTAGCCCAACTACATTAGCCTTGGTATTTTTTTTTATGTTACCTACTAACTATTTAAGCTACGGAAACCTGAAATGTGCCACTTACGTGTTGTGCGGCACACTGTATGTGCGGCACAACAGAGCAGAACTTCCCACCTCCCTCCCAGTTGCCCCAGGGAGCACATTCACGCTTCCCTTCATAGTGGCATTTATGTGGGTTATCGTTACAGCAAGTTCCTTTTACCATGCTATTGGGCTTGCCAGCTCAGTAGTTGGGCTAATTTCAGCCCATGGGCAAAACTTTTTCTCATATGGTCTCATATGCTCCGCTTTAAGTAAACCAACTGGAGCTATTCTGGAACAAACCATTTGCACCATAGGAGTTAAATAAACATTGTTTTATGTCCCACTGATTTAAGTGGTGCTTTTAACCCACTGAATTCTAGAGATGTCCTTTGAGCACTGCAAAGCAGTACGTTACAGACCTTTCTTGCATTCCCTAGCAGGCTTACTAGAATACATGGGAACTCTTAGGATCTGCCCTGGAAACTCCTGTATTCAGACTTAAAGGGGAACTATCACCCCAACTAAAGTCCACCCCACCTAATTAGGCATCTAGCGATAAGCTTAACAATCAAACTGTTTTGTAGAATAAAGACCGTGTTCATCAGAAATCTTTCCTCAGCCGATACTGACGACCAGGCAACAGCGCTCTAGAGGTATATGCATGCCAGCTATGTCAATCCCTTCTGTTACCTTAAGGTACCATGCAACGCCTCCTAGAGAAGACCAGGACTGACAGTGCAGTGACGCAGGCGTCTGTAAGCAAAGATTTCTGTGCTGCTGCCTGGCCGTCAGTGTGGGCTGAGGTAGGATTTTTGACTAACGCTGTCTTTATTCTACATACTGGGGCGGACTGACCATACAGACATTTGGTCACGGACCGAGGGCCCGGGACCAAAGGGTGCCTGCCGCCGCTTCTAGAAATTATAATTTTAATATGTTGCGTCCGCCTGCCACTTAGGGGACCGTCTGTAGTGCTGCTCAGCTGCGCTCCAACTACGGCCGCCGGCGCTCCGTTCTAGTAATACAGAGCGCTGGGAGATGACATCATCTCCCAGTCTCTGCATTACTAGAGGCGTGTTGGACTTCCCACAGATTTGTTAAGCCGCGCCGCTAGACCACCAGGGACTGGAGGTAGGGGCAGTGTGGAGATGAAGGGGCATGGTGGATGGGGCGATGCGGAGATGAAGGGGCGATGTGGAAATGGGGGCATTGTGGAAGGGGAGATGTGGAGATGAAGGGGGCATCGTGGAAGAGGCATTGTGGAGATGAAGGGGGCATTGTAGAAGGGGCATTGTGGAGATGAAGGGGGCATTGTGGAGATGAAGGGGCAATGTGGAGATGGGGGCATTGTGGAAGGCGCAATGGGGAGATGGGGGATTGTGGAAGGGGAAATGTGGAGGTGAAGGGGAGATGGGGGCATTGTGGAAGGGGAAATGTGGACATGAAGGGGCAATGGGGAGATGGGGCCATTGTGGAAGGGGAAATGTGGAGGTGAAGGGGCAATGGGGAGATGGGGGGCATTGTGGAAGGGGAAATGTGGAGATGCAGGGGAGATGGGGGCATTGTGGAAGGGGCAATGTGGAAATGAAGGGGAAATGTGGAGATGGGGGCATTGTGGAGATGAAGGGGCATTGTGGAGATAAAGCGTGCATTGTGGAGGGGGCATTGTGGAGATGAAGGGGGCATTGTGGAGGGGGCATTGTGGAGATGAAGGGGGCATTGTGGAGGGGGCATTGTGGAGATAAAGCGGGCATTGTGGAGGGGGCATTGTGGAGATGAAGGGGGCATTGTGGAGGGGGCATTGTGGAGATGAAGGGGGCATTGTGGAGGGGGCATTGTGGAGATGAAGGGGGCATTGTGGAGGGGGCGTTGTGGAGATAAAGCGGGCATTGTGGAGATGAAGGGGGCATTGTGGAGGGGGCATTGTGGAGATGAAGGGGGCATTGTGGAAGAGGCATTGTGGAGATGAAGGGGGCATTGTGGAAGGGGCATTGTGGAGATGAAGGGGGCATTGTGGAGATGAAGGGGACATTGTGGAGGGGTCATTGTGGAGATGAAGGGGGCATTGTAGAGATGAAGGGGACATTGTGGAGGGGGCATTGTGGAGATGAAGGGGGCATTGTGGAAGGGGAAATGTGGAGATGAAGGGGGCATTGTGGAAGGGGCAATGTGAAGATGGGGGCATTGTGGAGATGAAGGGGCATTGTGGAGATAAAGCGTGCATTGTGGAGGGGGCATTCTGGAGATGAAGGGGGCATTGTGGAGGGGCCATTGTGGAGATGAAGGGGGCATTGTGGAGGGGGCATTGTGGAGATAAAGCGTGCATTGTGGAGGGGGCATTGTGGAGATGAAGGGGGCATTGTGGAGGGGGCATTGTGGAGATGAAGGGGGCATTGTGGAGGGGGCGTTGTGGAGATAAAGCGGGCATTGTGGAGGGGGCATTGTGGAGATGAAGGGGGCATTGTGGAGGGGGCATTGTGGAGATGAAGGGGGCATTGTGGAAGAGGCATTGTGGAGATGAAGGGGGCATTGTGGAAGGGGCATTGTGGAGATGAAGGGGGCATTGTGGAGATGAAGGGGACATTGTTGAGGGGTCATTGTGGAGATGAAGGGGGCATTGTGGAGATGAAGGGGGCATTGTGGAGATGAAGGGGACATTGTGGAGGGGTCATTGTGGAGATGAAGGGGGCATTGTGGAGATGAAGGGGACATTGTGGAGGGGGCATTGTGGAGATGAAGGGGGCATTGTGGAAGGGGAAATGTGGAGATGAAGGGGGCATTGTGGAAGGGGCAATGTGAAGATGGGGGCATTGTGGAGATGAAGGGGGCATTGTGGAAGGGGCAATGTGAAGATGAAGGGGGCATTGTGGAGGGGGCAATGTGAAGATGAAGGGGGTATTGTGGAAGGGGCAATGTGGAGATTTCTGCAGGGGGCCCAGACCTCTTTTTGGACCAGGGGCCCTGGGTCCTGTCAGCCCGCCCCTGTCTACATAACAGTTTGATTGTTAAGCTTATCGCTAGATGCCTAATTAGGTGGGGTGGATTTTAGTTGGGGTGATAGTTCCCCTTTAATTACTGGGTCTCTGGGGACAGAAGCTGATTTGCTGGCTTCTGGAACTCCCTGGTAACCCCATCCACTCCCCACCTGGTTCTGCCTACTCCTGCTCTGTTCTACCTACTTCCCTGACAGTTTCAGGACAAACTCCGGCCTTCAGGCTCCCAATCCTTCCCACCCTGTTTAAGTCCTGCCCACATTCTATCACTAATTGCATCACTTCGACAGTCCCATCCTCATCCATCCATGATTCTGTGGAGAAGTTGGTTTTACTCCAGAATTGCTCTTTACCAGACTCCTTACATATTGTTTAAAAATCCCATTGATGTCAACAGGCTTATTATCTGATCTATAAGGAGACAAATGTACTAAGAAGAATCAGTGCAATTCTGGAACAAAATAAATGTACCGTAGGGAGCAACTGTAAACCCCAAATGTCCTATTTATTTAAATGGTGCTTTTAACCCCTTGAATCCTAGAGAAGTTTCCAAAGAATTGCCAAGCAATGAATTGGAGACCTGTCTAGCATTCAGATGGATAAAAGTCACATTTCAATCAACAGGAATTTGTATTTGTCCCCTATGGTGCAATTGGTTTGACAGATAATTGTAGCAGTTCTACTGTACATCAGATTCAAGGTGTAATTACTTATCTCCCAGATCTCTTTACTTATGTGAGTGATGTATTAGTGGAGCCACCAAAGGATCTCGAATGTTACAATGGAAAGATCCTGAAAGCAAGTGATTTATTTGGATGTGAAATAAATACTAAGTCTGATGCTCTTATAAGGTAATGTCCTTATACAGGGGTATGTGTTGTTTTTTATAACAAAGGTTCTCCGTATCATTAGGGACATTCCTACAGGACGGGGAAGAGATGTTATGGTACAGGAGTAAGCTCATGTCAAAATGATTTCTCCATTTATATGATGAGACGTGGGGTAGAGCGATTGTGTTGTGGCATTAAAACAGGATAAGCAACCTTTGGTTTTCCAGCTGTCAGTGGTACATACCTCCCAAGTGTCCCTCTTTAGGAGATATTGGGGTTCCATACCTCCAAAGTGTCCCTCTTTAGGAGATATTGGGGTTCCATACCTCCCAAGTGTCCCTCTTTAGGAGATATTGGGGTTCCATACCTCACGATTGTCCCTCTTTAGGAGATATTAGGGGTCCATACCTCCCGATTGTCTCTCTTTAGAAGGTATTAGGGGTCAATACTTCCCAAGTGCCCCTCTTTAGGAGATATTGGGGTTCCATACCTCCCAAGTGTCCCTCTTTAGGACCTATTAGGGTCCATACCTCCCAAGTGTCCCTCTTTAGGAGATATTAGGATCCATACCTCCCAAGTGTCCCTCTTTAGGAGATATTAGGATCCATACCTCCCAAGTGTGCCTCTTTAGGAGATATTAGGGGTCCATACCTCCCAAGTGTCCCTCTTTAGGAGATATTGGGGTTCCATACCTCCCAAGTGTCCCTCTTTAGGAGATATTAGGGGTCCATACCTCCCAAGTGTCCCTCTTTAGGAGGGGCAGTCCCCCTTTGAGACCTAAATCCCTCTGTCCTTCTTTCCCACCTTGGTGTCCCTGTGTTCAGGAGATTAGACTATGCTGTGTGTATAGAAGGGTATCAAATTGCTCCTCACCAGTAAAACACACATTAATGTTTATTTAACCCTTTGAGTGCCAGAGTGGTACGGAACACATTGCAATGCGTCCCGTACACCTCTGGCACTCAAAGGGTTAAACATGTGGTCCAGGGCTGGGGAGCGCTGGAAGACCAGCTAACTTTTTTTTGCCCAGCCTTCTCTGTGATCACAGTGTGCCATGTAGGCGTGATGCATCACGAAATTACATGACGTGCCAGGACCATGACCGGTCCTAAACGCCTGGACATGACGTTCCTGGCATATCATTGGTCACTAAAGGGACAGTAATGTCCCAGAAAAAAATATTTAGCATTTTGTAGTGCTTAAAAAGTTGAACTGAATGCAAAAAAAACCCTATCTCTCAGACTGTTATGGTCTGAGATATATATGCATTCAAAGTTTGACGTTTCCTGCTGTCAGCTGTAAAGCTGACAGCAGGAGATCTGTGTCGGCCGACACGGAGACTCTTTAGCACAGCCGCAATTGCGTTATTTAAAACAAATGACTTCATTGGAATGGTCTACAAAGTGTGCCTGGTTTACAAGCAGCTCACAGAAGGGAAATGTCAGACTTTGAATGCATATATCTCTCAAACCATAGCGGTTTGAGAGATAGGGTTTTTTGCATTCAATTCAAGTTTTTAAGCACTACAAAATGCTAAATATTTTTTCAGGGACATTACTGTCCCTTTAAAAGATTAATTATTTGTCTTTATACATTAGTCTGTTTAAATAAAATACTTTGGTCTTGTTCTAAATCATTTATTCAGTTACACCAGGAGGGGGTCAAAAGGTCATGAAATAAACAAAAATTGTCAGTAATACCCCTCCCACCAGCCATGCCCCAGCAACACCCCCTAAAACAAAAGTGTTCCTCTTTGAAAATTTGGAAGGCATGAAGGACTACAACTCTCATCATCCCCAACCAGCTAACAACTGAGAGTTGTAGCCCCCACCAGGTGGAAATCCAAAGACTGCCAACTACTGGCGGTGGATAGGACCTATGGCGGAATGCAGGAAACATGCGCAATCCTTATTCCCAGTGTGAAAACCACTAGGGATCAGTTTGCACATGATTTTGTTGAATTGCTCTTGAAAAATCAAGATTAGCAAACGGCTGCGCATATTTATTTTTTGTGGGCGTGGCCAGGATTAACGAATCTGTGTGAGTGGAATAGCGAATGTGCCTAATGCAGGAAGTACTGCAAACAAAATTATACATCTGTGTAAAAAAGATTTTGTTATGTGCAATTCAAGAAGCGTTTGGTATACAGCTTCCTGGATTAGAACATGCGCAAAATCTATCTGCACACAATAATGCCTTTAGCAGATGAACAGATTTCTTGCATCCCGCCACTAGTGATTGAGGGCCGTGGTACAACACAATTTTTGGGCCCCCAAGTCACTGCAAAATACTAAAGTTCCTAAACATTTTCTATTGTCAGCATTTAACCCTTTGAGTGACAGAAAGGTATCCAAATATACATATGCAAGATTTTCTTTTCTCCAAATAAAAATTTCCATTGATTTAAATGTGATCTCTCACCTTCTTGAACATTTGCTTCCTCCTGTAAAGTAACTTAGTAGAAGCTGTAATCAATTGGATCCATTGTTTTTATTAACCCCTTCGCGTCCGGTGACGTACCCGGACTGTCACGCTGGTCCGGCACTTAAGGACCAGTGACGGTCCTGGTACGTCACGTACTTTTACTCACCGCGCTCCTGTAGGAGCGTGGTGAGTAATACCGGGGACTGAAGCTGATCGATCCAAGACTGGAGCGATCTCTTTCAGTCCCTCGTTCGGCGTGCCGCCCCACGTGATCAGTCACATGGGGCGGCACGCCGAAATTCCCTATATGGTCCTTAAAGGACCACACACCCCGGGACCGCTGGTCTTTAAGGGGTTAAAGCGGAACTACCACCTCCATTAAAGCCGCACTGCAATACTTATGCAAGTAGCGACTAGTTTACTAATCATTATTTTACATTTAAAAAGTGCCCACGAATAAAGTTATGCTTAGGTTTCCGAGACTGACAGCCAGGTTAGTGCAGCCTGTGCGTCAGCGCCGTCAGTCTCTTCCAGAGCCGTCCAGGCCAGTGCTATGTCTGTGAAGAGTGAAGAGGACTGACTGCGCAGGTGCGCATCCAAGATGTCTGCTGTGATGCCTGGCTTCCGGTCTCGGAGGGTTAAGAATAACTTTATTTGTGGGCACTTTTTAAAGGTAAAATAATAATTAGTAAACTAGTCGCCACTTGCAAAAGTATTGTAGTGCGACTTTCGTGGAGGTGGTAGTTCTGCTTTAACCCCTTGAGTGCCTGAGGGGTACAGAATACATTGCAAAGCAATGCATTCTGTACCCCTCTGGCACTCAAAGGGTTAAGTAGTTGCAGAGAAAAAGCGTTTAAAGTTGCCTTCGTGATGTCAGCTGCTCTCAGGCTGTGGGTACAGCTCCAGGCCGAAGCCTGTCAATCTATTTTTTTGCCATCCCCTTGTAGTGACTCTTCTCCTCCTCCTCCGATGATGGAGGAGGACTGAATCTGACCTGGTGCGATCTCGTGCATAAGCGCATCCAGGTCAATGTGTATGCATAGACAGAGCGCATTCATGCACTCCGTCCTTTATAATGAGTGCCAGTCTGCTTGCCTAAGTCAAATAGCCACAGAGGCAAACAGATTGCCACTCATTATAAAGGACAGAGTGCATAAACGCGCTCAGTCTGCGTATACACATTGACCTGGATGCGCTTACGCACAAGAGCATGCCAGGTCAGAGGAGAAGAGCCACTACAAGGAGATGGCAAAAGTACTAGACTGACAGGCTGCGGGCTGGAGCTGTACCCGCAGCCTGTGAGAAGCTGATGTCACAAGGGCAACTTTAAAAGCTTTTTTCTCTGCAATTACTTAATAAAAAACATGAAACCAAATGATTACAGTTTCTACTAAGTTACACTACAGGAGGTAGCAATTGTTCAAGGTGAGAGAACCCCTTTAAAGGGGCTCTTGAATGATATGAATGATAGAGAAATCTCTGATGCTTTGTTTTGCAGTGTATTGGTAACCTCTCTTGCACTCAGGGGGTTAAAAGTCCATCGACGAGCGTAGTTGGCTGTCTCTGGAATGCTCCATTTAAATTTGTGCATTTGGCCCATGACATTAAATAAAGGCAGGGATTTTTAAAAGTAAGTGCAATAAAACTATGGCATTCTTTGCCTCGGGCTGCTGTGCTTGAAGATACTGTAACAGCTTTCAAAAAAGTAATGGATACCAATGGAGCGCAGAGCAATATTGAGAATTATAACAGTTGGCTTCAAAGCAGATAGGTTGTTGATCCAGGGATCAATATTTGGAGTCAGGAAGGAATTGTTTTACCCTTTGGGCTTAATTGGAAACAGCTCCAATGTTTTGGGGTTTTTTGCCTTCATCTGGATCAACAGGTGTGATTTGGCATTGCACGGACTTGATGGACGCATGTCTTTTTCACCTTCATCAATTAAAGGGATAGTAATGTTTCATAATAAAAGCAGCTCTAATTTCTCATCATAGTATTTGGACCTTGGAGAGTGTTATTTCAATTCTGTCAGAGTTGTAGTTCAGGAGTAATTCAATGACAAAGTGCCCCCCCCCGCCCCTTTTACTGATGTAACACTGCTCAGCCAGAGCAGAAGGGAGGTGCCCAGGTAGACTGCAGAAAGGGACAATCTTCAATTAAGATAAGGGAAAAACCTGAAAAACTTGTCAAGGGGGGTAGGGATTTCATTGTTCTCATAGGAAGAAGATTGTCCTCTTCTGTTATCTGTCTGGTCTATGGACTGCATTCCACATCTAAGAAGAGATGGCTTACACCGGGTAAAAGGGCCGGGAGGGGAAACTTTGCTTGTGAATATCTCTGAAACCATAAAGGTCTGAGAGATAAGACTTATATCGTTCTTCATGTTTTTTTAATGACTACAAAATAAAATAAACATAAAACGAAGTATTACTATCCCTTTAAGTTACTATATGTTACTATGGCACAATTGCATCACTAAACCTTTGCCTTGATACACTAGCCCCACTGTGTCATTCTAACTGAGATGTACCAACACAATGCCGGAAATGGAATCGATTTACTGGTTCTGCCTATTGCCGAGCTCAGTGGCTCCTAATCTGTTTTTGCTCAACGAACCATTAACATCCAATCTGGAATTTTTTGGGAACCCCAAACATATTTTTATATAATCTGCCAAAGGAGTAATGAACAGTACAGATACATAAATATATCTTCACAATCAAAATAGCAGAAATAAACATATTGAGCATATCAATTATAATAATTACACAAGAAACTCAACATTGACAGTTTTTATCCACAACTTTATAGAAAAATGGGTAAACCAAGGTGGATGTTTGTGTAGGGACCACATTTAATTTGTGCATTGAGGAACACTTCAGAGAGAAGCACACACTGCAGAGTTCTAAACACGAGAATAAGACAGAAAGAGATGACTATGGTGGGCTACAAGAAAATGTACATCGAGCCCAAAGTCTTAAAGGAGCAGTAAACTTTTTTATTAAAAATATATTGTAGGGATTTTCCTATTGAGTAAAATAAGGGTACTCTGCTGAGAGATTTATATTTCCAGAGTTATTACAGTTTAAACCCATGTTTGTTTACATTAGCAGTGCCCTCTAGTGGTCAAATTCTAATTAGGAAAGTCAGAAAAGTCAGAGACATACAGTTCTCCATAGAATGTGATAGAAACTTCCTGTCACTTCCTGTCAGTTAGAACTATCAGGAAGTAAACACAGTAAATTCACTTCCTGATTATTTAAACTGCTATAATTTTTGAATAAAACATCTGACAGCGATGGGAGTGACCTTGTTTTATTCAGCAGGAAAAGATCTATAAAATATGTGTTTTCATTAAAAAAGTTTACTGCTCCTTTAAATCAGCATCACACTACAACAAAATTACACTGCATCCCACTGATGTCAGGATCAAGGCTCAGTTATCTCTAGAGTGTTTAGAGTTCCGTCTGGAGACCATTTTTTTTGTAGTACAACAGAGGCATCACTTCCTGTCACTGTAGACAATGGACAGTTCTCTTTCTAGTGTTTAGAACTCTGGTATCTTCATTCCAGGATTTTGTTTTGACCCGGAAGGATCTGTCCTGGGCAATATGGGATACCTGGTCACCCTATGTTCATGGCAAAACAATATTCCATGAACCCTGGTTGTATTGTACTATTACAACTTCTGTAAAGCGGGGTGTACATGTATGGCAATATATAAATAAAGATACATATATACAGAATAACTAGACTATTGCTAATATATAAAGCTATCTAATCCAATACTTCTCTTCTTTACATTGCTTTTGCCAAGGTGGTATATGGGCATTTAAGAGTAATTCCATTCCACTGCTCCTTGTTTAATGCTGTTTACTAACATAGACAGAGGAAATCTAAGTAAAGGTACTCTATTTCACTGCGTTTGATATAGAGATTACATCCTGAGTTTGCTTATATTAACCCCTTAAAGGGACAGCAATGTTTCAAAATAAAAGCAGCTCCAATTAAACTTCATAGTATTTGGGCCATGGACAGTGTTATTTCAATACTGTCAGAGTTGTAGATCAAGAGTAATTGAATGATAAAGTATCCCCCTCCCGCCCCTTTTACTGATGTAACACTGCTCACCTCAAAGCAGCAAGACTGTCCAGATGGATCACAGAGAGGGACAATCTTCAGTGATCATAAGGGAAAAACCTTTCAAGGGGGGCAGTGTTTTCCTTAAGATCACAGTAAGAAGATTGTCCCTTGTTGTAATCTGTCCTGTCAAGAAACCAGATTCCACATCTGAGGAGAGCAGTGTTACACTAGGTAAAAGGGGCGGGAAGGGGATACTTTATCATTCAATTACTCTTGAACTACAACTCTGACAGTATTGAAATAACACTCTCCATGGTCCAAATACTATAAAGATTAATTGGAGCAGCTTTTATTCTGCAACATTACTATCCCTTTAAAGACTCATGACAGTCCTTGTATGTCATGGGTTGGAAAGCCATAAGGACCCATGATGTACCAGGAACACGAGGGATTTCAGGGTTCCCCGCGCGGCTGTACTCCATTCTGGGAGCACTGAATCAGGTCCACAGAAAAAAAAAAGGTCTGTGGTACTTAACCATTTGGCACTCAAAGGGTTAAGGGGTTAAATCTCAACTTTGGAGTGAGTGTGTGCGCTGGTATGCACTAAATAGTTTGCACACACTCGATCACACCCAAAAGTTAAGCCATGTGGGTTTCTTTGCCAACGTATAAGTGCAAAAAATGAGCTGATTCATATATTCCCTATACTACGTCTACTAGCTGAGTGTCGAAGATGACAACATTTCAAACAGCACAATTCTGTGTTATGTAAGATTTCTTTCAACCCTTTGGGAGGTATGTTCAAAGAAGTAGCTAAATAGCTTTTGTCGTTTGTAACAACTTTTCAAAGTACAGTGTCATTGGGCTCATTAACCCCTTAACGACCCTTGACAGTCATAGTACGTCATGGGTCGATTTGAGTTAACGACCCATGACGTGCTATGATCGTCATGGAATTCCGGGCTCCACCCGCGGCTGCACGCCGTTCGGGGAGTCCGGAACCGGAATAAAAAAAAAAAAAATGCTCCGTGGTCCTTAAGTGACAGCAACACAATGATCGGCCGGTCGTTAAGGGATTAATATTTTCAGAGAGTGAGGGTTATGATTGCAAATATGTCGTTTGTCCTGACTGAAACTGTCGTATGTAACGACAAAAAATGTCTTAACTAACGACAACAATGTCTTAAAAAATGTCTTAACTAATGACAAAAATTCTCACATTCAGAACACATTCCCTCCACTTTTTTCGTAACGTACAAATTTTGTCTTTTGAAAGACATTTTTTGTCGTTAGTTACGACAAATTTTCTTTTCCTCTTTACGACACTGGAGAATACTTTAGCCACGCCCTTGCCACGCCCCTTTACCCATCAATTCTGGAGTTGTGTCGTACACAACGGACATTACTAGTTTTTTGTCGTATACTCTATAGAAAATATGTCGTTCATGCATTCAATTACTTATTTTTCTTATTCATACAACAATTTTGTGTCATTATCCCTTTGAACATATGGACCTCTGAGTGTCAAAGAAGTATCCACTGAATCAGGGGCGTAACTAGAAGCTTCTGGGCCCTGGTGCAAGAAGTGCCACAGCCCCCCCACATTGGCCCCCCCTTGACCACATTGACCCCCCTCCACATTGCCCCTCAGTCTCCACAATGCCCCATGTGCCACCTCCCTGGAGCTCCCGCGCGGTCCTCTCTCCAGTAATACAGAGAACTGGGAGATGATGTCATTTACTAGCGCTCGGCATTACTAGATCGCTGGAGGGAGATAGCGGGTGCCAGGAGGAGGGGTCGCAGGGGGCGGCCGGGCCCCTGGAGTGACGGGGACAGTCGCAGGTGCAACCCTTCCGACCCCTAAAGTTACGCTATTGCACTGCATTATGTTGCATATGCGGAATACAAAATAAGTGTCATTTTGGAGCAAACCAACTGCACTTTAGGGGTCAAATGAAATTTCCCAGCAATTTAATCAATGTGAATATAAGAAACTAGTTGAACAGCCCGTTACATGGGCCACAGTGCCTCTGGCAGCCAGTCGCGGGGCGGTCACGAGCAGTAGAGACTGCCCGCGCCACTGCTGATACAGAGCTGGATGCTCCTTTGGAGCGCCCAGCTCTGTATCAGCCGCGGCGCGGGCAGTCTGTACTACACATGACTGCTGCACGCACAGCAGTGTCTACTGCGCATGTCCGGCGTTACACACAACTTAGCGAATTATTATATAGGGTGTTCAGTTCCCCCTATAGAGCACTTGGTTTGCTCCAGAACTGCATCACTTTAGCTTGATGAATAAGACTATTAGGGTCTCGTGCAAAAAGCAAATGAATAGCAATTTTGGAGCAAACCTTCTACACCATAGGGGATGAATGAAAATCCCCACTGAGCTCTATATGTGGCTTTCAGTTTATTGGATGTTAGGGATGTCTTCAATGCTGAATTGGAGACCTCTCTAACAATAAAGAGTTAAAAATCCCATTTAAATATATGGGAATTTTAGGAATTTGTATGTCTTCCATGGTATCGTTGTTTCGCTCCAGAATTGCTCCTCTTTTCTTCTTTCTGCCCCTATTGTGCAAATGTAAGCACGTTATTTACTAAACTTTTTCTGGATACACTATCATTTCTGTCACCCCAACCTTGCTCTCCATTGTGTAAACCTTTGGGGACCAAAGAGATGTGCAGATCATTGCTTTGCTCAGCCCTCTGGACCTTAAAGTGTTAAATATTTTCAGTGGAACCCATTGCACTGCATCCATGAATGGCACAGTTCCACAGAACCCGATCTGACAACCACAGGTGTATGTTATAATCCATTAGACTATTAGACACACGTCACCATTAGTCACCCCCTATCTCCCAGTTAGTAAGGTAGGTGAGAAAGTGACAGGTGAGACACTCCCCTTAGGGCTCCTGGTAGACAGAGAGATGTGAGCAGTGTGTGTGTGGGGGGGTCACATGTGCCGGTATCAATGAACCTACACCACTGTTTAGCTGAAAAGGGGAATGTGGCTTATGATGTCAGACAGTTTTGTCTTTATTAAGAGCTCAGGCAGAAGGAATCCAGTTCCCCTCAAACTCAGCCAAAGGACACAGCTCCTTCCTGGAGTCCTGCTCTGCTACATCACAGGAGCATTGGGATTATTACACAGGCTACAGACAGGACTGAAAACACCCACAGAGCAGAAGCAAGAGGAGCTGAGCAACAAGTAAGAACAATTTACAGTACCCTGTGTGTGTGTGTGAGCCACTGGCAGGCACGGACAGACAGGACAACAGGGGGAAAGACAGACAGATACAAATGGATGAGCTGTGCATGTATAATGTTAGAAAATGCCCAGTTGTTCTTGTGTGTGTGTGGTTGCATGTTCCATATATCTGTGTGTTTTATATTTATGTGTAAATGTGTGACTGTTACTGTGCATGTCTGAGTGTTAGTGTGTGAGTTGTGTATTAGTGTGAATTATTTGTGTTAGTGTTAGTCTAGGGGTTTAGGTGCATGTGTGTTAGTGTGAGATTGTTTTGTGCATGTGTTAGTGTGTATAAGTATATGTGTGTGTGTGTGTTTTCATCTGTGTTTTAACACTTTGAGTGGCAGAAGGGAATCCAGATCTGGCACTCAAGGGGTTAAGTGCGTTAATTTGACATTATCTTCAGCGGACAAACTTTCTTGCGCTGGTTGGCTATTGATGTACAATCACTCTTGCCTCGTTAGATTGTCTCTGGCATGTATTAATGTAGAAATGTATTTACACATCCATCTTTTAACACTTTTGAGTGCCGGAGGGGTACGCAGTGCATTGCTTTGCAATGCATTGCGTACCCCTCCGGCACTCAAAGGGTTAATCATGTTTTCCTAGCTAAATTTAGCTCACAAACATATTTGACATATTTGGATGCACTGCCTGGGCACGGATAATGATAAACATGAATGTGCACATAACACACGTGTGAATGAATATATGTATGCGTGTGGTTTCATTTTAGATGTTATTTATACGTATCGCCCATATTCTTAAAATGCCATCTCTTTCCTATGATTACATTTTGTGGCACGTTATTATTAACAGTTAAAGGACAAGGTTGTGCAATGTATTGTGCACATCGCTTGGCTTTAAAGGGTATATAGTAATAATTTTATTACAGCACCAACATATTCTGCCGTGATCACAAGTGCATATAAATTTACTCACACACACACATATATATATATATATATATAATGCATTGTAAATCAGCACTCGCAAGCTTACAATCTTCATATACCGCACCCAGGCAATCATTCACTTACCATGAGTGCATCCTTTGATGAAAGAATATATATATATATATATATATATATATATATATATATATATATATACAGATACACAGCTATATATATATATATATATATATATATATATATAATATACACGTGTGTATTAGTGTTGCTGTAGGTGGTGTGTATGTATATGTAGTTGTGTGTTTGTTTGTATGTATATATATATATATATATATATATATATATATATCTCAGACAAGGCTATTTTCAAAGTACAGTGATGATACTCTATACGTGTATTTTGTATATTTTGTTATTTATGGAAAAAAGTGATTTATAGGATGAGAGATTTCCTTATGATTGGAAGAAAGGTACCACTACCCCTAAGTACTCCAACAAAAAATCTATATATATTTATACACGAACACTTGTTTAACCCTTCGCGTGCCAGAGAGATATTCAATGCATTGCTCTGCAATGCATTGGATAACTCTCCTGCACTCAAAGGGTTAATGCTCCCGTGTTGAACAGTTCCTATACAATTCATCCATCCCATAAGAAAGTTTGCATTCTCGTATCTTAAACCTCCTTCGCTGCTCAGGTACCGTTCCTGCTGATTAAACGTCCACACTGTGTCAGTGAACAGTCACCCAGATGCGCCTATGTATCTGTGTGAGCCATTTAAGGGTCTCACCCTGCCCCTCACACCTCCGGTAGAACTCACACAAACCTCAGACGGATCCCTTTCCACATGTATAGGGGCATCCAAGACACACGACTTTTTCCAAGTCAAAATAATCATTGTTTTACAAGCGGTTATTATTGAAATATTCAGCTTTACTCCCACACAAGGATAAAATGTTGCTGTGCGAGTAGATATAAGGTTACACTGCAAAAGGGTTTTTTTATATACATATTTTTTTCAGCTTTGCCTATTTTATATTTTTGTTATGATCTGGCTTAAATCTTCTTTTATAAATTAACCCTTTGAGTGTCAGAGGCTCTGGCACTCAAAGGGTTAACCCTTTAAGGACCGAGGGGTGCAATGCCAAGGGTTAACTCTTCGAGGGGTTGCAACACATTGCTTGCCTCTCTAGCACGCATAGGGTTAAGAAGAGACCAGTTGTAAAGGTGTATAGGTTTCAATGCCACATAAACATGCCCATTCTGTGTATTTGTTCTGTAACAATCTGCTGCAGTACGGCTTAATGGAAAAGTCATTTCTTAGCAAAGTGTCATCTGATCACGGAAACAGCCTTTTAGGCTAAAGGTTGGAATTAGAATTTAATAGAGATCATTTGTATTGTAATTGGATAGTGTTATTCTTTGAAATGAAATGCATTTAATTTTTCCTAAATAGATTTAGCCTCAGAAGGTGGTCCAGGGAGGTAATGAGAGCCCTCCTTACAGAGAAGGAGAGGTCTCCACTGACTGTGCACAGCAAAACACTGTCATGTGTCTCAGCATCCTTACATCACACAGGTGTCCCCAGGACACAGATGGGATTAAGGCAAGCAAATAGGCACAGTCTACTGCCAGGCAGGTGTACACACCTGAGAAAGAGCTGCAGCAATCTAGACAGGACTGGGCATGGCAGGCATGTGAAGGCATCGAGAGATTCTAGTACAGTAAGCTGTGGGAATGAAGCTCTCTTTGTTCCTAATGATGTCTCTGTTCAGTGGGTGGCACAAACATGCTCCAAGGGCGCCCCCTATGGGCATCAAAGTAAAGAAGATGTGCTAAGAAAAAGGCCATAGAGCTAGCTGAGTGCCCAGGTAATATGAAAGACACACTTTTGAGGCTGTTGACTAGGTAATTCACAGTATACACTGCAAATCTCTATACCCAGAACACGTAAAGTACACAGTGCACAATTCAGTGCCCAGTTAATAAGCAGTGCAGCAGCCAGCTACACATTGCAAACTAGGTAAAAGAAACTGTACCCTATTAATAAGTGGCTCTTTTTTTTTGCTTAACCCTTTGAGTGCCAGAGAGGTAGAGGGTTAACCCTTTGAGTTCCAGAGGGGTACGGAATGCATTGCAAGGGGGTTAAAAGATGGATTTACTTATGCAGCTTCAAGTAGCCAGTACATCCATACACAGTATATTTTTGAACATTTGATCTGCCTTGTAGTGTACTGCTGATGATTTCTGCTTACAAGGGCTGCAAAGATTAACCCTCTGAGTGCCAGAGGGGTACGCAACACATTGCAAAGCAATAGGTTGCATACCTGTCTGGCAAACAAAGGGTTAATAAAACATATCAAATATTCAGAATATTCTATTAAAAATATTAATATTTTATTATATTGATGAATCCTCACCTTCAACACTGTGAATTTGGTATGGGGCATAACCATGGGCGGTAACGCACATGCGCATTTGTGGTTACGTACATTCGCGTTCACGACTGTGACCATATGCATTCACGGCAATGCACATTGGTGGGTATGCTCAACGTTTCTAATTCTACCGAGTCGGTCATTTCATTCTGTCGATTATATTAATAATCTAATCAATAATCATCAGAAAATGTAATACACCAATCTTGCTCCCCTACTATTTACAGACTGATAATGACTAATAAAACAATATGTCCCTTATGATACCTTCAGCTCTATGGAAGCATATTGTTTGCGGTGACTTGGCGTGATCTAGGACAGTTTTTCTCAACCTGTAGAACTTGTACCCCTGGGGTACTTGAGACACCAGAGGGGGTATTTCCCAAAGTGATGGTCTGTCTCAAGTAAGGATGTGCAGGCTGGCCCGCAGCAAAATTCTGCAACCTGTGACAATTTCTGTCACTTAAAGGTATAGTAATGTTTTATAATAAAAGCAGCTCTAATTAATCATCATAGTATTTGGACTTTGGAGAGTGTTATTTCAATTCTGTCAGAGTTGTAGTTCAAGAGTAATTCAATGACAAAGTGTCCCCCTCCTGCCCCTTTTACTGATGTAACACTCTTCAGCCAGATCAGAAGGGAGGTGCCCAGGTAGACTGCAGAGAGGGACAATCTTCAATTAAGATAAGGGAAAAACCTGAAAAACTTGAGAGATGAGACTTATATCGTTCTTCATGTTTTTTTAATGCCTACAAAATAATATAAAGATAAAACGACGTATTACTATCCATTTAATGTGGCTGAGGGATAGTTTGGGCTTGTCAGGGCATGTTTCTATACTGTGGGTATGTCCTCTGGATGAATAAACCTTAATCAACTGCTCAGAAATGAGTCTGAGTGTGAGTGAGAGTCTATGTTAGTGTGAAACACTTTCATTCATCATAAAACAAGCTAGCTACACTTCTTTCTTCTCGCCTCCAAAAAGTTCATGTTCTTGAATTTCAACTGATAAAGAGTTATAATAACACCATAAAGAATGCCTACTGGTATTTCAAATAGTTTTTTTTGTAAAAAATAAAAATTGTTACAGTGAAAAATGGGTGTTTGTGTATGAGTGGGTGAATGGGGGTTGGAAAGTGCAAGTCTGTGTGTGAATGTTGTACTCTTAATAGAACAGATTGCTCTAATAAGAGTTTTGTTTTTTCACTCCTACTAAGACGTTTCATTCCTTTGCAAATATTTTATGAAAAGAAATTAAGTGTTGGTGTACTTACAGAAATATTTGTAAATGCATGGGTACTTGTTACTGAAAAGGTTGAGAGACCCTGATCTAATGGCAGATTTTAATAGAGTTCCCTATAAATAGATAACTGTGAATATAATGCAAAAATAGTGTATATATAGATATATATACCTGAAAGCTGTTAAATAATTTAAAAGCCGCTTATAGGTATAATTTTATGGCAAGCACGGAGGCTTCATATTATGCTATAATCCTTCTCCATTGCTCCACTCAGCAGCAAAGATAACTTTATTGTTACATACAGAGAAAAAAAAAGAACTGAACCCATCATACTCCTCCCCAGTTAACCATTCCTGTTTAAAGGGATAGTAATCCTTCTTTTTAGCTTTATTTTATTTTGTAGGCACTAAAAAAACATGAAGAACAATATAAGTCTTATCTCTCAAACCTTTATGGTTTGAGAGATATTCACAAGCAAAGTTCCCCCCTCCCGCCTCTTTTACCTAGTGTAAGCCATCTCTTCTCAGATGTGGAATTTGGTTGTAAGACCAGACAGATAACAGAAGGAGACAATCTTCTTCCTATGAGAACAATGAAAGCCCTGCTCCCCTTGACAAGTTCTTCAGGTTTTTCCTTATCTTAATTGAAGATTGTCCCTCTCTGCAATCTACCTGGGCTCATCCCTTCTGATCTGGCTGAACAGTGTTACATCAGTAAAAGGGGTGGGAGGGGGATACTTTGTCATTGAATTACTCTTGTACTACAACTCTGACAGTACTGAAATAACACTCTCCAAAGTCCAAATACTATGAAGATTAATTAGAGCTGCTTTTATTGTGAACCATTACTATCCCTTTAATGATCAGTAAAGTAATTTGGTTTTGACCCTATGGTGCAGTTGCTTTGTTCTAGAATTGCCTATTTAACTTGATGAATAAGGCCATACGTACCCTGCAGAACCTGGTGCCCCAGATATACCCATAAATGCATAGTTAATGCCATCCATGTCTTGCAGAATCCAATGTCCTGGCCATTGCTACAACATACTGCAGATCTATTTACCCAGTTAATACACATAATAAAGTGCAGTAGCCAGTGTGCATGAAATCCCCAGTACACATTATATAATTACATGTACAGTTATACTCGGTACAGAATACAGAATTCATATGCATATTCCTCATTGCAACTTTGGCTAAAAATCAAGGATTTTAGATGCCTTTCACATAACACATAGCACAGAGACTGGGGGAGAGAATCACTAAGCAATGGGAAATATTGCCAGTAAGTATAATGCCATATTATTCTAAGCATTCCTTTACCATGATAATTTTATCAAAAAGTAACCCTTTGAGTGCCAGAGAGGTATCAAACGCTTGCAACTCAATGAGTCGGATACTTCTATGGCACTCAAAGAGTTAAATGAATACTGTCTCTTTGTAAATAGCTGGTTATTTCTTAGTGAAGTTCCACTCATGTCGCAGTATCATGCTGGGACTGTTACAATATGATATTTGTTAATTGTGTAGTTTTGCAAGTGCAAAATATAGACCATGAGTGGGCAACCTGTAGCTCTTCAGTTACTCTACGCCCATCATCCTCAGCAGTCCAACTACAGATTGAGGCTGGCTAAGGATGATGGGAGTTGTAGTCCACAGCAGTTGTTGGGATACAGGTTGATTCCCCATGATTGAGACATGGAATGACCTTGAGACAGTCATTGTGTGACATTGAGACAACTGCCTAAATATTTTTTTTCTTCTGTATTTTTCAGGGTCCTCATTATTTATTCCTAAAAACAGAAAAGAAAAGATTCTCGACAATTGGATTTTCTGAAAAGATAACATCAGGTAAGAGTCCATACTCATTATCCCTATATGTCCCTATACCTTCTACCTGCATATCACGGTCTCCCACTGAGGCTGATATACTATGCAAAAATTTGACTGAAATGGGTCTTTTAACTGTTTGAATGACAGATCCATCTTCTTTGCACATCATCATGTCTATATTTGATTCAGACTGAGGTTTGTGTCAGTTTGTGTCGGTTCTTTATCTGGAAAATTGTTTATCGTTTGCAATCATTCCGGAATCACTGGTTCTGATCTGAATTACGTGACTATATATCTACTTCAGAGCAGGACACATATGAAAAACCCAGACATCAGGGTTCCACCGGCTCCTGTGCAGCCCAGAAGAATGACAATGTCATAAGTGTCCAGGTTTAAAGTGGAAATCTGATCACATTAGATGTGACTCCTGCTCTCTGTTTCTGGATACACACTGGGGCCTATGTAGAAAATAGATGTAGAGCAGTTCTGGGCCAAACCAACAGCACCACAGGGGACAAATATAATTTTCCATTGATTTTAAATGGGACTTTTAACCCCTTGAATGCTTTGCAGTGCATTGGAGACCACTCTAGCATTCAGTGGTTTAAAAGTCCCATTTAAAATCAATGGGAATTTTTATTTCTCACCTATGATGCACTTGGGTTTCTCCAGAATTGCTTTTTTTAGTACATGATGGAATGGTGTCTGGTCCTGACAAACCTCTGGTTCTGGCTGTGATCTATTTCTGCTGCGTTTCAAACATATTAGTTTCCTATATGTGTGTCCTGATTCTGACAGATGTCTATATCATTGATATAAGACACAGGTAGAGTTTAATTTACATGCCAGGCTCCCCTAGGCAAGACACTCTAGGTGTCCTTAGCTCCACCCATAACCACACCCCTGTTCCTCACATGGCCCCACCCCCAGACCCATCCACTGTTTCCTGACACAGAAAATAACCTAGGCCTATAACAAACAAGGACAAAAAAAAGGCTTTAACCCCTTGATTGCTAGAGAGATTTCATTCTTTCTAGCATCCATGGGGTTAAAAAATAAAGGGGTATATAACTGGCATAGAGAGATTGTTCTGGTCACACCCACAATTCAGAATGTGGGTGTGGCCAGCACAGCTGAGGCTCCCCACAAAAACTGGCTACTCTGCCTATTGGGAATTCCGGCTCTGGACACAGGGATGCATTATCATAGCTCAGGAAATAGTAACACCTTATCTTTACTTTAAGTATTCTGCAGGTGAGTCATATTGTAAAGTGTTTTCCGTCAGGGTCTGTGAAAGAGGAGATAATGATACAATGTAGACAAGGACAGCATACAGAACATTCAGTGCAGTGCGTCTGAGTTACTGTTACAATGTATCATTATCCTGCTTTGATGGTCACCGATCAGAAACCTTTCTAAAAAGAGAGATGCAAAAAGCTCATTGTCTGGGACATGAAAGTGAAAAAATAGTTAAAGATAACTAAATGTAGTAATACAAAGTATTGGTAATTTTACGTTATATATTATGCACATTCAGGTTACTGTTCCATTCAGGTGAACATATAAAGTTCTTCTGTGTCTGGTTGTCAAAGAGAATTAACCAGGTTTAGGCAACACCAGCTGTTGGAGACTACATTTCCCATCATCCAAAACCAACCAAAGTCTGGTTTAGAATGATAGGAGATGTAGTCTCCAACAGTAGCGCCGACAGTTCCCTACACCTTGTTTATAATAACTCATTTCTTGATTCTGATGGTCCCCCATAAAATTCAGTTTGAAATAAATCACTCCAGTTATTGTGAATTTATCTCCCTGGGTCCTGACTGTTTAATCCATCAGTATGGTTCTGGATCATTGTTCATGGTTCTGATGGATATCACTGCTACCGGCTCAGAGGAAGTCCTGCCTTGTATGGATTTCTGGTTTTGATCTTGTAAATCTCGTTTTGCTTTTAATGCTTTTGTGACAAATCTGTCTGGCCCCAGTTGCTAGGATTGTGTCTTTGGTTCTGATTTTCATTACTATTATTTGTATTATTAATGTTGATAACAGATGAGAGTTGGTACCGTGTTAGCCGTAGAAATACAGGAGACGAATATAGTCAAGTTGATACCTTTATTGGCTAACTGAACAGATTTAGGATGCAAACTTTCAAGACCTCTTAGGTCTCTTCCTCAGGATGCCTTGTTAACATGCCTGAGGAAGAGACCTAACAGGTCTTGAAAGCTTGCATCCTAAATCTGTTTAGTTAGCCAATAAAGGTATCAACCTGACTACATTCTCCTCCTATATTATTAATGTTGACACTTTTATTTTGTGTTCTGCTGGGATATCTTAATTGGTTCTGTTATCTCTCTGAAGGACCTATATGATTGTGGCTATAACATGCCTCTCTAGAGAAGTGGTTATCAAACGTATTCACACAAAATCTCAGTGGAACCCTAATCGCTAATCCCTTTAACCCTCTGTATTCTAGAGAGATCTCCATCACATTGCTTTGCAATGCACTGAAAACCTTTCTAACATACAAAGTTTTAATAGAGCATCGACAGCAAATGTATCAGAATGGAAATTTGTACTGGGGGCTTACAACCAAATTATTAAACTAACGTTTCCAGAAGTTGGATCTGAAATACATTTTATGCTAGTCTGTAGTGCTGATTACAAGAGGAATCTATTCTAAAATAAAAATGTTCCGGATGGAATAATTTAAAGTGGAACTTTCACCTTAATTTAAGTTTGCATTTTTGAAAACTACATTGAAAACTGCCTATATGTCATGTTAATTAAAAAAACAACAAATGTACAGTTAAGGAGATTTTCATACTTTTTCGCAAATGCTAATGTATGCTAATTGCAGTACCCATTCAGTACCAGTGACATTTCATATGCTAATTACGTTTTTCAGTGATGTTTCATGTTATGTGTCATGTGATAATGAAGGTTTCAGTGACACTTCTTATGCTAATGAAGCTCTGTGCAGTACCAGGAAATGTTCACTTTTGCTTTTCCTAGAGAAAAAAGTGTGAATATCTCCTAAACTGTACATCTGCTGGAATTTTGGTTAACATGACAAATAGGCAGCTTTGAATGAAGATTTCAAATATGTAAAGAAAATTCAAGGTGATAGGCATACCTGGGAACTCTCCAGATCTGCCCCGGAGACTCCGATTTCAGACTGAATTACCGGGTCTCCAGGGACAGAGGCTGATTCTCCGGCAGTGGTGAGTTTCTTCCCCTTCCCATCTTGTTCCTCCCAATTCTCCTCCTCCTTCCCACCTTGTTCTGCCCACTTCCCACCAACTCGCTGCTCACTTTATGAAACAAACATGTTTAAGCCCTCCCTGGTTAAGCTCCACCCTCCTTCATGACCTGAATCATGTAATTCACTTGTCAGAAGCAAATGAGCTCTCTCTGGAGGCTCAAGATGAGCAAGTTTCCAGGTATGGTTATAGGTCCACTTTAATTTTCTACATGTAGTCACATAACCACATATACAAAGTCTGCTACTCCAGACTTGTTCCACTGTCCACTATTACAAAAATATATTCCTTGAAATCCCTTGTGCTTCTTCAGAGAATCCAGATATTCCATAGTACACGTTTTAAAAAACAATACTCTGAAAAATCTTGTTCTGAAGAAATCTCTTTGATTCCAATGAGTTTCAGTGCATCTGGTTCTAATGCATAAATCTGATGGGTATCTGTGCACTTGGCTAGGGTTGGACCCTCTTGCTTTCATATGGACGAGTCTCTGTGTATTTGATTAAGGTAGATCCCTTGTGCTTTGGCTCTGATTGATCTCTGTGAACTTCGTGAAGGTAGATCCCTCATGCTTTAGTCGCGCTTATTTTAGGTGGAACCAATGTGCTTTGGTTCTGATAGTCCTCTCTTATTTGGCTTGTTTCTGTGAGTGTGATATGTTTCACTGTTTCTAATCAGTATCTCATGTTGTAGTTATGTTGGATGTTTATGGCTTAGGGTTCCTATGAACTTTCAGGTGCTGATTATCTACTCTTCCTATTTGTTCTCTTCCATCTGGTATTGGTTCTTTGGTTCATATGATTTTCTCCTTCAGTTCCACTGGTTTTCTCTGATATATCTTTTTGGTTCTGTTGTGCCTCTACATTCTGAAAGGATTTTTATTGTTCCAACAAATAACTATTACACTGATGAAGTCCCTGATTCTGATGAGCCTTAGGCATCTTTTCATATGGGCTACATTGTCATAGTGTCAACAGCACATGAATCATTGTGTACTGTGGGGAATTTTGTATGGGCAACAACTGCAGTGCTTGTCGCAAAGAGATACAGTATGCTGCAACTTTCCCCCAACAGTGCGATAATGCAGCTACAGATTGGTAGAATGGGATTCAATGGAATCACATTAAAGTCACTCAACTATTGCCGGCAGTTGCATCTTTCCTTTAACCTTGTCACTTGTGTTTATAGCGTGTAAATGGGCTGTTAGGAAAACTGTAACACTAATAATGCGCCACCATTTTCAGCTGCTACAAAAAGTAGTTACCGCAGAAAAGTCTTGGTAGAAAAAAGTACCCCATGTGAAGGAGCCTTAAAGCGGAACTTTCAGGTAGTAATAAGTCGCCCTTCAATAATTAAACATATGGAATCATAATACATGTATTACCTCTCTAAAGTGCCACATTGTAACGAAATACTTAATCTTCTGAGACTGACGGCTAGGTTAGTGCCGTCCGCGCTCCTGCACCGTCAGTCCCTTCCGGTTACCTTGTGGCACTCTGCACCAAACTGGCAATTTTCCTATACTGGTCACTAGGGACTGCTATCACTATCACTTACTATGTAAAGCCATAGCCAGTGATTCAAGCTCTCCCATATTTGCCTTTGGACGTTAGTGACACTCTTGATGATTTTAAAAAAAAAAATGCAAGTTTGAGCTGTAATGACATTTGAATGACAAATCTCCTAGCCATAAAATTACCCTTATTTCATTTAGCAAGAAAATCCATAGAAAACACTGGACAATTCAGAACATAAAAACAGTCATTTGTGCTTTTTTTTTACTTTGCTTCAAAACGGTTTCAAACATCTCCCTTTGAATTTCTGGTGTCTCTCTGTGGGTTTGGTGGATTTGTGGTTATGGTGGGTTTTATTTGGTGATGATGGGTTTCATGAATTGTGGGGTTCTATGATTTTTGTGACACGCTGATCCTGACGGTTCTCTATTCTTTGCAGGTCTCTGTTCTTCTCATGATGTTCCGGACGCTACTCCCACATTGCAGTTTGGCCGTATTCATCCTTAGCTGTTCTTTGCCAGCTCACGGGAGACCGGCGCAGGGGCTCAACGGCAGAGTGTAAGAGACCCGCTCTGTCCTCACTAACCCATCAGTGTATGTGTATATATACAGTGTATATATATATATTTTATGTATGTGTACACATGTGTATATGTGTATGTGTGCTTTGTAAATGTGTCATTCCGTGGTGCATATGCATTCCTCCTGCTGTTGTTGGTCTTTGACTCCCAATATCCTCAGCCGGTGAAAAACACTTGAAGAGGTGCAGTTGCTGAGCTCAGATCTAATTATTTGTGGTCTCCACTGGATTAATGTCAGAAACCCCTTTGTTATTTCATACACACAGATTCTAAATTGGCATCTATTAAGGTGCAAATTGCCATTTGCAGTAAATTTACATGAAAATTTGAAGTTTGTTGCTAGGTACTGGCTGAGATTGTGAAAGCCCCATGTCCCATAATTAAAGCCCTGGGTCTTGTTGCCAGATTGGGGCAGCAGGTAATGGTGATAACCTTCCAACTTGTAATGGCACAAACACGACAAACCACGTTATAAGGCCTAGTTCACATGGGAAACTTTGTCATCAGAACAAATTTTACTGAGTAGATATTGCTATCTATGGGGTAGTTTACATGGGTGACCTTTACTATAGTCAACGGCAACCTTGTAGTGCTGCAAAATCATGTTACAAAGCTGCAGCAACAAAGTCACCCATGAGAACGTCCTAGTTCTAGGCCTCTTTTGCACGGGCAACATAAATATAACACCGTGCCTGCTACATTTTCTTCTCCTGAATTCCACTAGTGTTCCTGTCATTGATCGATGACTGACTCATAAGACTGTCAGCCACACATGGTTGCTGACTCCCTCATAGGCAGGGACATGCACAGACATTTTGAGGGGCAGGGGCTCAAATGAAAAAAAGGGCACTTCTCATAATTATTTATTCAAAATATATATTTAAAAAAGGGCACGAGGGCACTTTGGACAAAAAGGGCAGGTGCTCAAGCCCCCCTTGGTGTCTATGTGTGCACGTGCCTGCTCATAGGTCAGCCAGTTATTGGAGGCTGCAATGCGCATCACAGCTTCCAGTGTTGCTCATGTAAAAGACTTGCCGATGGCCTTGTAGGATGCAGTGAAGATCAGCCATAATACAACTGCAGTGTAAGCCTAAACAATAGCACAGCGTATGGCTAATTAGGCGTACGCTGTACATTGTGTGGTTAATTAACAGCACACACCGTGCGTAATTAGGCATCACTTGTGCACAGTAGCTCAGCATACTCCTAATAAGGCATCCTGTGTATATTGTGTGGCTAATTAGTAGCACGGTCGGTGGATAATTAGGCATCCCTTGTACACCGTACCGCTAAATAGTAGAACAGGGTGTGGGTAATTAGGCTCCATTTTGGATTGCGCCATGGAACTTAAACAACACAACATAACAGCATTAAATTTCCCATGTTTTAGTAATTCCTGCTACATCTGTAGATGTGCGTACTTTTACTTCTCAGTTCTCTGAATGTTTATACTGGAGATAAATGTGTACATGTGTTTGTCTGTATGTAAACACATTTTATTTATGTATGCACGTGTGTATAAAAGGGTGTGAGTGTATACATACATACCTGGTGTGTGATATATTTCATATATTTCTGCAAGACTTAATATCAGACAAGTCCTTTGAAGAGTCCAATTACCACCCACATTAGAGGATTAATCTGTATCTTAAGAGACAATTCTTACATTAAATATAGAAGGAAATAGGATGGGGGGGGGGGTGGAAGTCTGAGGCCAGGAATCAAGTGCTCACACGCAGCTTGTGAGGGAGACATGTAATTATATCTGCACGGGAGAGAGAGAGAGCGCGTCTCACTAACTCCAGCGAGTGTCCTGGGGCTAATTGTACTGTGAGTTTAAAGGAGATGAAAGCTGCATTGTATTCACAGACTAATCAGACATCGCTCTCAAACAGCAAGCACATCCACACACTAATCAGATTCCCCCTAAATCAGCAGATATTCCCATAGACTAACCAGACATCAATCTCAAATAGCAAGCACATCCACCCACTAATCAGATTCCCCTCTAAATCAGCAGATATTCCCATAGACTAATCAGGTACCCCTTTAACACAGCACACACACACCCAGACTAATCAGATACACCCCTAACAAAGCAAGAACACCCACAGACCAATCAGATTCTCCTCTAATAATGCATATACAGACTAATTAGACAACACTCTTGTTCAGTTAGTACCACAGACTAATGAGACTCCTTGCTAAAACAGCAGAAATTCCCATACACACACTAATCAGATTCCCTCTAATACAGCACACACAGACTAATCAGACTCCCCTCTAACACTGCAAACACACTCACACACCAATCAGACTCCTCTCTAACACTGCAAGCACACTCACACCAATCAGACTCCCCTCTAACACTGCAAGCACACTCACACACCAATCAGACTCCTCTCTAACAATGCAAGCGCACTCACACACCAATCAGACTCCCCTCTAACACTGCAAACACACTCACACACCAATCAGACTCCTCTCTAACACTGCAAACACACTCACACACCAATCAGACTCCTCTCTAACACTGCAAACACACTCACACACCAATCAGACTCCTCTCTAACAATGCAAACACACTCACACATCAATCAGACTCCCCTCTAACACTGCAAGCACACCCACACACCAATCAGACTCCCCTCTAACACTGCAAGTACACCCACACACCAATCAGACTCCCCTCTAACACTGTAAGTACACCCACACACCAATCAGACTCCCCTCTAACACTGCAAGCACACTCACACACCAATCAGACTCCCCTCTAACACTGCAAGCACACCCACACACCAATCAGACTCCCCTCTAACACTGCACACAGACTAATCAGACTCCCCTCTAACACTGCAAACACACTCACACACCAATCAGACTCCTCTCTAACAATGCAAGCGCACTCACACCAATCAGACTCCCCTCTAACACTGCAAACACACTCACACGCCAATCAGACTCCCCTCTAACACTGCAAACACACTCACACACCAGTCAGACCTCTCTAACAATGCAAGCACACTCACACACCAGTCAGACTCCCCTCTAACACTGCAAACACACTCACACGCCAATCAGACTCCCCTCTAACACTGCAAACACACTCACACACCAATCAGACTCCTCTCTAACAATGCAAGCGCACTCACACCAATCAGACTCCCCTCTAACACTGCAAACACACTCACACGCCAATCAGACTCCCCTCTAACACTGCAAACACACTCACACACCAGTCAGACCTCTCTAACAATGCAAGCACACTCACACACCAGTCAGACTCCCCTCTAACACTGCAAACACACTCACACGCCAATCAGACTCCCCTCTAACACTGCAAACACACTCACACACCAATCAGACTCCTCTCTAACAATGCAAGCACACTCACACACCAATCAGACTCCACTCTAACACTGCAAACACACTCACACACCAATCAGACTCCCCTCTAACACTGTAAGTACACCCACACACCAATCAGACTCCCCTCTAACACTGCAAGTACACTCACACACCAATCAGACTCCCCTCTAACAATGCAAGCACACTCACACACCAATCAGACTCCCCTCTAACACTGCAAACACACTCACACACCAATCAGACTCCTCTCTAACAATGCAAGCGCACTCACACCAATCAGACTCCCCTCTAACACTGCAAGCACACTCACACACCAATCAGACTCCCCTCTAACACTGCAGGCACACTCACACACCAATCAGACTCCCCTCTAACACTGTAAGTACACTCACACACCAATCAGACTCCCCTCTAACACTGCAAGCACACTCACACACCAATCAGACTCCCCTCTAACACTGCAAGCACACTCACACACCAGTCAGACTCCCCTCTAACACTGCAAGCACACTCACACAACAGTCAGACTCCCCTCTAACACTGTAAGTACACTCACACACCAATCAGACTCCCCTCTAACACTGCAAGCACACTCACACACCAATCAGACTCCCCTCTAACACTGCAAGCACACTCACACACCAGTCAGACTCCCCTCTAACACTGCAAGCACACTCACACAACAGTCAGACTCCCCTCTAACACTGCAAGTACACTCACAGACTAATCAGACTCCCCTCTAACAATGCAAGTACACTCACAGACTAATCAGACTCCCCTCTAACACTGCAGGCACACTCACAGACTAATCAGACTCCCCTCTAACACTGCAGGCACACTCACACACCAATCAGACTCCTCTCTATCGCAGCACACAAAGGTTAATCAGACGCCTTTCTAACACAATGATCATAGACCACTCAGACTAACCTGTATGCACAGACTAACAAGATTCCCTCTAGCGCAGAGAAATCAGACTCCCCTTTACAGCAAACAGACCAATCAGATCCCTCTCTAACACAACACACACAGACTAATTAGACTCCCCACTAACACAGCAAGACCACTCACAGACCAATCAGACCCCCATCTAACTCAGCATACACAGAATAATCATACCTCTTCCCAACACAGCAAGGACACCCACAGAGTAATCAGACATTGCCACACTGTGCACAGACCAATCAGAGTCCCCTGTTAGACAACACATATTGACCAATCAGATTCCTCTCTAAAATCAAGCACATCTGCAGTCTGATTCAGATTCCCTGTAATGCAATAAATGCAGCAGCATACAGACACATCACACCGCTCTATAACACAGTAATAGTCCCACAAATGCAGACTCAGTTCTGCCTCCCTAAATCTGTTTGTTGCAACCGTAGTTCAGCTTCTCTGTGGTTAATCAGCGCAGGGTACTGGATCAGTAACCTTGAAGCAGGTCAGACTTATTGTGTCTGCTTCTATTGGCATAAGACACTGAAACCAGATTCTTCAGGTTAGGTGCAGACCTGTAGAGACATTTCTCATTAGTCTGATGTTCAGAGGAACAAACAATGAATTCTTCTGCATAAAAATATGAAATACTATATAACCTCTCCTTATACTACATCTGTTAGTTGAACCAGTTAATACCTCCCTATAATGCCTCCTATTACTCAGTATAGCTCCTCCCTATAACTCCCCTTTTGTTCCATATAATGCCTCATTAAAGCGGAACTACCACCCTATAAAAAGTCACCACCCAATAATTAGGCATATGGCAACTAGTTCTTAATACTGCTATTATCTTCCACAAGTGCCACGTTTTAAAGTAATCCTGGATCTTAAGAGACTGACGGCCAGGATTCTTGCTGTAGAGCTGTCTGTGCGCCTGCATAGTCAGTCCCTTCCGGTGCCTTTCAGGTCCATGCAGTGCCTCCTAGAGGAGACCGGGACCGACAGTGAAGGCGCGCAGACGTCTCTGAGCAAGATGTCTGTGTCCAAGCCTGGCTGACTGTCTCTAAAGAACCAGGATTACTTCAAAACACGGTACTTGTGGAAGATAATAGTAGTATTAAGAAGCTAGTCACCATTGCCTAATTATTGGCATACCTGGGAACTCTCCGGTTTTGCCCCAGAGACTCCGGGTTTGACAATGAATTACCGGAGGTCCGGGGCAGAGTCAGATTCTCCGGATGTGGGGAAACCCTGCCCACTTGTGCTCAATCCCACCCTGTTCCTCCCACTCCACGCCCTCTTCTACTCCTTCTCCATTGTATTCTATATATTTTTTTATGTTTAGTAGTCCCGCCCCTCGTGATTAAGCCCCACCCCTTTTTAATGATGCAAATAGCGTCATTTCTCTACCCTTGTCGGCACTAGAGGGCTGTCCTCAAGGCAGCCCCAAGTAAGAAGTTCCCAGGTATGATTATTGGGTGGCGACTTTTTATAGGGTGGTAGTTCTGCTTGAAATCACCTGCTATTGTTCCATATAACCCCTCCTATTTCTGTCTAAAACTGATCCCTATCACCCCTTCTACTTCTCCATATACTGATCCCTGTAACCCCTCCTATTTCTGTTTAAAACCGATCCCTATCACCCCTTCTACTCCTCCATATAACTGATCCCTGTAATCCCTCCTATTTCTCCATATACTGATCCCTGTAACCCCTCCTATTTCTGTTTAAAACCGATCCCTATCACCCCTTCTACTTCTCCATATAACTGATCCCTGTAATCCCTCCTATTTCTCCATATACTGATCCCTGTAACCCCTCCTATTTCCCCATATAACTGATCACTGTAACCCTTCCTTCTTCTCCATAAAACTAACTCCTCCCTATTACCCCCCCATTTCTCCATACAACCGATCCCTATAACCCCTCCTATTTCTCTATATGACCCTCCTATTGTTCCATATAGCCCCTCCCTATGACGTCTTCTATTTACACATATAACCCTTCCCCGTAACTCCTCCCTACAACACTCCTATTATTACATATAATTTTTCTATAACTCCTCCTACTGCAGTATATAGCTCCTCCTGTTTTCCATATAACTCCCCTTGTATCTGTTCCTATTATATATATATATATATATATATATATATATATATATATATATATATATATATATATAGATATTATATATATATAAAACCCATCCCTATAACATCTACTATTTATCCATAAACCTTGAAACTACTTCCCCCCGTTGCTCTATGTAACACCCCATTATAATGCCCCCTATTGCTCCATATAAGCCCTCCCTATAACTCCACATACCCCCTCCCTATATATTCTCTCTAACTGTTCAAAATAAATTATTTCACCACTTAAGGATCAGAGTGTGTGCAATTAATTGAATCACAATGCTTTGTGCACCCCTCTCAATGTCAAGGGGTTAATTCTAGTTAATACTGATACATAGCATGTCGGTGCTGCCATTAATGACTTGGTTTTCTTGTCTCCACAGGCGGAGGGCAGTTTCAGAGCACCAGCTGCTCCATGACAAGGGTCGTTCTCTACAGGAGCTCCGGCGCAGGATCTTCCTACAGAACCTGATAGAAGGGGTGAATACTGCAGAAATACGGGCACTGCCCGATGAGCCCATACGTACCGCCACCAGTGCCAAGAACTACAACACCCTGCGGATGGTGGGGGAGGAGGAAGGGGTGACAGCTCACCTGCCTCAGGAGACACAAAAATCATTGAGCTACAAGGAGCCCTCACCGAAAATCCCCGGCAAGAAGAAGAAGGGGAAGCCAGGCAAACGCAAGGAGCAGGACAAGAGGAAGAGGAGAGAGCGCTCAGCACTTGAAAGTCTGCAGGACCCGCCAGGGTCAGCCCATTGGTGGGAGGAGCTAGACTTCAGGTCAGTAAAGAATCACATGATGAGTGAGGGGGCAGCAGGGTTTACCTTAATGTGTGCCAGAGAGGTGTCCAACTCAGGGCTGTTTTTTATAAAGATCACGTCAGGTATCTTTCTTATGTGGTATTTTATGAGCAGTAGATCAATACTCCATTACCTGTCACCAGAAGAACAACACAAAATGATGTGCTATCAGCAGAGCAATACAAAATAAATTTATAAAAAAACACCCTATTTCTCTGGCTCAAGAACCTTATATTATGCTACAGGCAGAGCATATATTATTACATGCCAACAGCAAGGCAGTGAACCATTGCATACTAACAGCAGAGCAACACATCGTTACATTCCACCAGAAGCGCAATACATCATTAAACGCCACCAGCAGAGTAACACACCATTACATTCCACCAGAAGTGTAATACACTATTACATGCCACCAGCAGAGTAACACAGCATTACATTCCACCAGAAGCAAAATACATCATTAAATGCCACCAGCACAGTAACACACCATTACATTCCACCAGAAGCGCAATACATCATTACATGCCACCAGCACAGTAACACACCATTACATTCCAGCAGAAGCGCAATACATCATTACATGCCACCAGCACAGTAACACACCATTACATTCCACCAGAAGCGCAATACATCATTACATGCCACCAGCACAATAACACACCATTACATTCCACCAGAAGCGCAATACATCATTACATGCCACCAGCACAGTAACAAACCATTACATTCCACCAGAAGCGCAATACATCATTACACGCCACCAGCACAGTAACACACCATTACATTCCACCAGAAGCGCAATACATCATTACATTCCACCAGCACAATAACACACCATTACATTCCACCAGACGCCCAATACATCATTACATGCCACCAGCACAGTAACACACCCTTACATTCCACCAGAAGCGCAATACATCATTACATGCCACCAGCACAGTAACACACCCTTACATTCCACCAGAAGCGCAATACATCATTACATGCCACCAGCACAGTAACACACCATTACATTCCACCAGAAGTGCGATAGATCAATACATGCCACCAGCACAATAACACACCATTACATTCCACCAGACGCCCAATACATCATTAAACGCCATGAGCAGAGTAACACACCATTACATTCCACCAGAAGTGCAATACATCATTACATGCCACCAACACAGCAATACATAAAAACAATTAAAACACTACATGTCTTAAAACTTAATACAATTAGACCTCTAACACCGTCTAATAATAAATTCCCACTTACCTAAATTTGTGCATAAAGTCCTATTGGCCACTATTAGTCAATTCTGCAGGGATTGTTTCTCCAAAATTAACCTTTTATTAGTACTGGATATCATGTCCACAGAGGCATAATTAAATGTTGCAGTACCCTAAACTCCACCCAGCAAAATATTCTTAGATATCCTTTAGTGGAAGGGGTTTGGGGTCCACGGACATGTTATCCAATATTAATTAAATATTCATTTTTGAGGACCAATCCATGCAGAATTTATTGCCACTGGAGAGAATTAAGGTAATTGGGGTATATTGTTAGTAGGTGTTGTTATTATTCCTTTAATATATATAAAATAGCAAGAGCTATTTTTTACCAGGCTGGGGGAAACAATTTTCCTTTGCACACTTCTCTTCCAGGTCAGGAATCTGTACTGTGTAACATACAGCAGGAAATGGTAAGTTGAAAGGAAATTGTTTCCCCCAACCTGCTGAAAAAACAGCAAATGCAATTTAATACATCTTAAGTTCTATAATGTATGTTATTGGAATATTTGCATATATATATGTGTATATATATATATATATATATATATATATATATATATATATATATATATATCCTATAAAATAATTTGCTAAAATGTAACGCCGCGTCATGTGCAGTAGACACTGCTGCGCATGCTGCAGTCATGCGCAATAGAGACTGCCCGCGACTGATACAGAGCTGGATGCTCTATATATATATATATATATATATATATATATATATATATATATATATATATATATATATATATATAAATGTAATAAGGGTTTATTTCCTATAGAAACATAAATGTTAGCATCATAACACTAGGGCTCATTTAACCCACTAGGATGCTAGAGACGTCTGCAACGTGTTGCTTTGCAATATAGTTGAGAAAACTCTAGCATCCAAGGGTTTCTGACTGCAGATTATTAAAAGGGCAGAAAACATTTTCTTCCTTCTGAGTTCACTGCTAGGAGATGTTTTCTCTCAAGAGTTATTAAATCTCATATTTATTTATTTTTATCAAACTGTTAAGAACAGCACCAACTGGTGTCCAAAAGGCTTTTTTTTTCAAATTAATTTATGGGAAATCTTGAGTCAGTGACTACAGCACTCTATAGTAAGTGATAGAAATAGCAACACCTAGTGACCACAATAGGGAACAGCAGTGTGTGTGTGTTCTTTATTATAAGCACAATATTAACTCTTGGCTTCTCTCTCTCTCTCTCTCTCTCTCTCTCTCCACAGAACGCAGTGAAAATTCGACTGGAGCATTCTTTAATTTTGAAGAAAAACAAGAAAAAGGAAAAAAAAAAAAGCCAGGCGTGCGTCAGAGAGTATTCTGATCCCGTACATATGAGCTGTATTTATTATCTGTAAATATTTGATGACCAGAGTCCCCCACCCCACGTGCGCTGTTCCCTCCCGCCGTCTGTAATACTGCACAGCCGCCCCTGCTGCGGCCCCCCTTCCCTTATTTATTGGTTGATTTCTGTATTTATTGTGTTTTTTTGATCCTTGTGCTGCTGGTGTCCTTTTTTAATGTTGCACTTTATGTCCAGAACTCGCCAAGATCCTTGTTTTGTTTTTATTTTTTTCTATTTTATTTTTTGATATTGAAATAAACATATTTTTTCCTATTTTTGTGCATGTATAAAAATGTGGCGACTGGTGGAATTTGTACAGAATGTGTAATAAATCCAGTGTCCAGATGAAATTATATCATGTCTGATCTCCGATGCCCCATGATGTTCATGGGAACGTAACAATCTGTATCCCAAAAGAATGGCAACCTTTGTTCATCATTTGGTTCAACAAATAAAGTTGTTTTGTCAAGGGCACTTACTGTGTGTTTTGTACCAGGTGGGACCACTCTTTGGTGCAGGCACATGCACACATAGACACCAAGTGGGGCTTGAGCACCTGCCCTTTTTGTCCAAAGTGCCCTCGTGCCCTTTTAACAAAAAAAAAGTTGCCTTGCCCCCCGCACTAACCCCTCCACTTCCCAGTCAGGTCTGTGCCTCCTTCAGGATAGACCTGTAGATGCTGCGCACCCTCGTCGGCTCTTTAGTATTACAGAGCGCTGGGAGATGACATCATCTCCCAGCGCTCTGCATGCAGAGAAGACCGCGAGGGAGCTACAGCAGCTACAGGTCTGTGCCAAAGGAGGCACATACAGACCTCTCCTGCTGCTGGACCACCAGGGAAGGGGTAGGAAACAGACACTGGGGGGCAATGTGGAAATGATACGGCAATATGGATCTGATGGGGGGCAAGATGGAGATGATGGCAATGTAGAGATGATGGGGCAATGTATGTGAGGGTAAGTTGGAGCTGATGGCAATATGGAGCTGATGGGGGGCAATATGGAGATGAAGGGGGCAATGTGAGGGTAAGTTGGAGCTGATGGGGCAATATGGAGATGATGGGGGGCAATGTGGAGATTAGTAGCATTGTGGAGGTGTCCAGTGGAGATGGCCAATGGGGGGGGCACCTCAGATTTCTGTGCCTACAGGCTCCTGAGATGTAAATTCTTTTCTTTTTTTTTAAACATATATTTTGAATAAATAATTATGAGAAGTGCCCTTTTTTTCATTTGAGCCCCTGCCCCCCAAAATGTCTGTGCACGTCCCTACTTTGGTGTTACTGATGATATATACTGGATTCCAGAGTTGTCGGCAATCCTATATAATAATTCGCTAAAACGTGTGTAACGACGCAGTCATGCACAGTAGAGACTGCCTTCGCCGCGGCTGAGCTCTGTATCAGCAGCGGCACGGGCAGTCTCTACTGCACATGACTGCCCCATGACCGGCTGGCATTGGCACTGTGGCCCATGTAACGGGCTCTTCAACTAGTTAATTAATATTTTATTAGGATTCAGATGAAAACATAACCTTTCCAAAACAGGAGGGATGTAAAATTATATTTTTGGCGACTAAATTTACAGTATGTGTACTTGAACACCTTTACTGAATCCTAAAACTAACAGTTGGCTCCTAAAAGTTCTGTCTGAGTGCCAGAGGGGTACGCAAATAATACGTTCTGTACCCCTCTGGCTTTCAAAGGGTTAATTCAACAACAAAGAAAGATAACAGAAGGTTTATGCTTTCATTTGGGTATTTACACATGGCCTGCAGACAGCGTTTACACGTGATCCATTTAAAGGAGAAGTAACACCTCCTAATAATAAACCCCTATTTACTTTACTATGGCCAAAAGATCCTAATGGCCCCAAATCTCAGGGTGAAGGACCACATTCTCAGGGTGGGAAAGCCCAGGGCTACCTACTATATATTCTGCTACAGTTAATTGTTACTTTAGTCTTTAAATTGGTGTCACTTGTACCAGGAAGGCTGAGGGAGAAGTCCTGCTTGTCTTGTGTGTGGTATTGCAGTGATATCGTTAGACTGTTTTATTTTAGTGGATCCTTGAGGACTGACTGGAGCACCTCTTCATTACAGCAAGCAGGGAGTGGGACATGTAGCGGAGAATCTATATATTATGTAGGGTGACCACATATCAGTTCTGCCATTCAGGGATACTGTGGAGAGAAGAGCACACCACAGAGTTCTCAGCAGTAAAATGAGAACTGCCCATTGAGACTGAAAGCCATGCCTGTGGTGGACTACAAGATAATGGACATTAAGCCCAAACCCTTAGAACATCTTTACACTACAACAAAATCTCACTGCAGCTCTTGTTTGATGTCAGGTTCAAGACTCTAGTGTTTAGAGCGTTGTCTGGAGGCCACTTTCCTATAGCTCAGAAGAGACATCACTTTCATTCACAGTAGCAATGGACATTTATTCTAGTGTTTTGAACTCTGTGCTCTGGAGTCTTCATTCCGGTACTTTGTATTGTCTCAGAAGGGAGCTGCCAAGGACAAGGGACACACATATAAAGTCCAGGACTGTCCCAGGCAATCTGGGACATGTGGTCACCCTAATATTATGGGAACTTTAAGGTTAATATTTACAGGATCTTAGGGTTAGCTCATGTTGAAAGTTCCCAGGTATGTTTCTAGAGTTTTAAAGCAAACTCCCCACATCCAGAGAATCAGCCTCTTCCCTGGAGACCTGGTAATGCTCTCTCAGTGAGCTATGACGGCACTTGTTTGTTCCGAGATCATAAGTAAGCGATATACCAGTGCAAAACGCATTGATCATATGGAGTAAAGATAAGTGGCTCTACAAATTCACTATGTACTGTACTGACCTTTAACCCCTTAGTGACGGCCGCGTGCAGACGCGTCCGTCACTTAACGCCCGTCTAACAATTTTTTTTTTTTTTGTAAAAGAATCCGGAGTCCCCGAATGGCGTGCAGCCGCGCGGGGAGCCGGATTTCCGGGACGTACATGTACGTCCTCTGTCACTGACAGCCACACAGGACGTACATGTACGTCCTGTGTCGCGAAGGGGTTAACTCCTTAATGACAGCCCCGTGCGTACACGGCTGTCACCTTAACGCCCAGCTAACATTTTTTTTTTTTTTTAAGTGATTCCGGTGTCCCCAAACGGCGTGCAGCCACATGGAGACCCGGACTTCCGGGACTTACCAGGTACGCCCTCTGTCACTAAGGGACAGTTTTTGCGGGACGTACCTGGTAAATCAATTGTTGGGATGGGGTTAATATTCTCCATCAATGTGCAGTTACATTAGTGAATTATTTTAGAATATGGAGTTAATAAAGTAATGTTTTTAATGCTAAGTTGCATGCTGCATGTTTTTTTTGCTGTTTATAAGCACTTCAGTGCGATCCTTTCATATTATGTTTAATCCAGAGAGTTCCCAGGTATGGGCATGATCGTGGGCAAATGGCATACTTTGGCCTACTGTAAAAAATGCCTTGTCTGAGCCTCTAAAATAACTACTCCAGTAAATAATAAATCCATCTGACAGACAGGCAGTGTGTTACAATTTTAATTTGACAAAACCTGTCAAGAGCAATTGCTATTGTTTTTTCATTTTCACTTAGTTTTTTACACTGTGATGTCCCTGACATTGAACTTTCTGGTTCTGTATACAGAGAGTTTTCCATCATGGACTGTGAAACAAAGAATATAGATACAGTAGAAAAGATACAATGTGAAAAAGATAGCATACAGCAGTAATTGTCAGCCAGGGTGCTGTGGCACTTTGGTGTGCTGTGGGCATTTGCTCAGGGTAAGGTGACCACCTGTCCCAGATTGCCCAGGACTAGGGTTACCACCCAGCCGGTATTTTATCAGCAGGCCGGTAAAAAATTGGCTTCTGTCCAATGTTAAGTGTATGGACGGAATGCCATGGCCGGTATTTTTTGGAAGAAAAGGTGGCTACCCTACCCAGGACAGTCCTGGATTTTAAACGTGTGTCCTATGTTGAAAGCAGGCCCCCTTCTGGGACAATACAAAGTCCCATAATAAAGACTCCGGAGCAAAGATTTCTAAACACTAGAAGGAGAACAGCACTTTGCCTACTGTGACAGGTAGTGATGCCTCTGCAGGGCTACAAGAAAATGACTTCCAGACAGAGCTCTAAACACAAGAGAGAGAACAGTCCATTGCCTACTGTGACAGACATGGAGATCTCTGCCAGGGTTGCCACCGAGCCGGTATTTTACCGGCAGGCCGGTAAAAAATTGGCTTCTGTCCAATGTTAAGTCTATGGAGGGAATGCCATGGCCGGTATTTTTTTGAAGAAAATGTGGCAACCCTAATCTCTGCTAGGTAAGATCACCGCATGTCTGGGACAGTCCCAGACTTTTAAATGTGTGTTCCATGTCCTGGGCAGCCCCTTCTGTGAGAATACAAAGTCCAGGAATGAACATAATCCAGAGCACAGACCTCTAAACACTAGAAGGAGAATAGCCCTTTGCCTGCTGTTACACAAAGTGATGTCTCTACTGGGCTACAATAAAATGGCTTCCAGACAGAGTGCTAAACAATAGAGAAGAACATCAAACAGGATCTGCAGTGTAATGTAATGCAGTGTAGTGTGATGCTAGTTTAAGGATTTGGGCTTGATGTACATTATCTTGTAGCCCACCACAGTCGTCGCTTTTTTTATCACAACAGTCAATGGGCAGCTCTCCCTTTAGTGTTTAGAATCTGTGGTGTGCTCTTCCATACCTCCCAACATTTCAAATTGCCAAAGAGGGACACTTGTGTTTTAGGGGGTGTGACTGGGGGCGTGGCTGATGGGCGGGGCATTACAGAGAATTTTTAAGCTATTCATGACCTATCGACCCCTCCTTGTATAAACTAATAAATAACTTATAACAAGACCAAACTATTTTATTTACATAGACTAATTTATAAACACATATATGGACATTTAAACAAACATTAATGTGAGTTTTACTGCTGTGTAGCAATGTGATACATATATACACATCACACAGTCTGATCTCCTAAAAAGAGGGATACCAGGGAGGGAAAGAGGGATTTGGGTCTCAAAGAAGGTCTGTCCCTCCTAAAGAGGGACACTTGGGAGGTATGCTCTTCGCTCCGTAGTGTCCCCGAATGGCAGAAATGTGGTCACCCTAGCTGGTTTACTCCAGTTTGCTTTTATTCGTCAAGCTAAAGAGGTGCAGTACTTGAGCAAACTGTACTCAGTAAATTCCCACAGATTTGAATGGGACTTCTCACACCTTGAATTCTAGGGACGTCTCCAGTGAATTATGATGCGATGCGCTGGAGACTTCCAGGACGGAATACATTTAAAACTCTATCTAAATCAATGCGGATTTTCATTCCCCCCAAGAATGCAGTTGGCTTGCTCCATGACCTCTGGAGATCCTGAAACCCAAAACAGTGGAGGTTCCAGGAGTACCTATAACTGAAACTTATATAATTACATAATAATAACCTCCCACTTACCTTACTATGGACTTAGTGCGTTTGTTCAAGAAATAACATCTGTAATTTGTTCTGAATATCATGTCCATGGAGGCGGACATCACACTTCCTGACAGTTTTTTCAGACTGAAGCAGGTAGAGTCCATCATTACCATTTGCAGTGGGCGGAGTTTGTGCACTGTGTTCCTGCTAGGAACTGTCATGTCTGCCTCCATCACTATGCCCATACCTGGGAACTTTCATAAATACCTCAGCCTGAAATTAAAACAAATTAATCAATTAATTTAGTAATCAATCTGTGCAAATTTTGACAAACACATAGACTTCTGTGCCAATCTGTTACCCTTTAACCCTTTGAGTGCCAGAGAGGTAGCCAACGCATTGCAACACATTCAAAGGGTTAAATAAGGGTTTCAATAAATACACATCCTCTTAAAGGAGCTCTGTTAATGTGATGGGACATCAAACTGTTAACCCCTTCAGTTCCAGAATGGCGTGCATAATAGTGCTCTGCAATGCTTTTCATTCTCTTTTGGAACTCAATGGGTCACAGCACGACTCCTCTAAAATCAGTCCCAGGCCATGAAATGCAGAACTGGAATTTCTCATTGTGAGGAGAGTATCTGATTGCCAAAAGAAGCAATAATTATTAATTCAGGAATGCCTGACGAAGCTATTCCCATCACAATCTGCCAACTGTATGATGACTAGTGTTATGTGTCCCTTACAGTGCCAATTACTGATCTAATCAATGATTACATCAGTAATTGGCACACTAAAGGACACATAACACTGGTCGTCTACTTACCACAAACACTGGTACTGCCACACTGGTGCACACCTGACCTTGTGCTCTGCCTCCACTACTCCTGCTGCCCCGCTCTTCAAACTTCATCAAAGTGCCAGTGTCATGACTATTGCTCCCTGCCCTATTTGTGCACCCACCAGTCACATTGTTGACTTGTCCAATGAGAAACCAAATGCAGGGAGTGATAGCTGTTCATTGGACAGTATCATGCCAGGGTTGCAGCCGTGACACCACCACCAGGTAGGAGTATAAATAATTTTTCTTATTAACTCTCTTACGGCCCCTCGACCCGCCAGGCACTTAAGGACCAGCGACAGTCCTTGCACGTCATGGAATTCCTGGGTCGATACGTGGCTGCGTTCCGCTCAGCGACCCCAAAATCCATTGAAACAACAAAAAAAGCCCCGTGGTTGTTCACCTGTTAAATAGGATCCAGAAAAAATTCAGACTTCATCCGGAGACACTGCCCAAAATCCGGAGTCTTCGGGTTAAACCCAGCAAGTTCACAGCTATGGACATGACATCCAGGTCTGACTGAACAAAGGCACAATTGCAGAATTAATAGGGACCATTAAGATTTTTTTAATACTATATTAAAGGGATAGTAATACTTGAAAATAATTGTATTTTATATTGTAGCCCTTAAAAAACCATGAAAAATGATATAAGTCTTATCCCCCAAACCTTTATGGTTTGGGAGATATTCACATGTAAAATATAGAAAAACTAGTTGAACAGCCCGTTACATGGGCCACAGTGCCTCTGGCAGCCGGTCGCGGGGCAGTCATGTGCAGTAGAGACTGCTCGCGCCACTGCTGATACAGAGCTGGCCGCTCCTTCGGTACGGTACTTCTGTTAAAAAAAAGTAAGACTCACCTATTCCTATGACTATTATTCCCTTTTAATATGGACTCTCTGACCCTTAAAGGGTTAAATCTCAGGCATGGGTTACTCTATCACTCTCCTGCTTCTATCTTTAAGACTATGTAAAAGAATGAAAAACTGTGCTGCCTCTCCACCTACTGGACAAAAATGGAAGTGCTGCTCTGAAATATTAAGGGGGACTAAAATATCGCAATGAGGGTTATTTAGTAAATGGTCTGTTATTGTGGAATCTGGGTGTGAGAGTGCAATTTCTTTAATTTTATTGAGAATTTTATTTTTTTGCACATTCTTGAAGAGAAATTCACTTACCTGAACATATATTTAGTGCTTACCCAGGGCTGGATTTACAGCCCAGGCGCCACGAGGCAAGGCACGCTAGGCTCTCTTAGCTCCACTCATACCCACACCACCATTCCTCACATAGCCCCACCTCCCCAGATCCAAAGGCTATTTTTTGGCATGATGTCCCTGTGTTTAGGAGATCAGACTGTGTGGTGTGTATAGAAGGGTATCACCCTGGTGTCCCTGTGTTTAGGGGATCAGACTGTGTGGTGTGTATAGAAGGGTATCACCCTGGTGTCCCTGTGTTTAGGAGATCAGACTGTGTGGTGTGTGTATATCAGTGTATCACCCTGGTGTCCCTGTGTTTAGGAGATCAGAATGTGTGGTGTGTGTATATCAGTGTATCACCCTGGTGTCCCTGTGTTTAGGAGATCAGAATGTGTGGTGTGTATAGAAGTGTATCACCCTGGTGTCCCTGTGTTTAGGAGATCAGACTGTGTGGTGTGTATAGAAGTGTATCACCCCGTTGTCCCTGTGTTTAGGAGAACAGACTGTGTGGTGTGTATAGAAGTGTATCACCCTGGTGTCCCTGTGTTTAGGAGATCAGACTGTGTGGTGTGTCTAGAAGTGTATGACCCCGGTGTCCCTGTGTTTAGGAGATCAGACTGTGTGGTGTGTATAGAAGTGTATCACCCTGGTGTCCCTGTGTTTAGGAGATCAGACTGTGTGGTGTGTCTAGAAGTGTATGACCCCGGTGTCCCTGTGTTTAGGAGATCAGACTGTGTGGTGTGTATAGAAGTGTATCACCCTGGTGTCCCTGTGTTTAGGAGATCAGACTGTGTGATGTGTATATAAGTGTATCACCCTGGTGTCCCTGTGTTTAGGAGATCAGACTGTGTGATGTGTATAGAAGTGTATCACCCTGATGTCCCTGTGTTTAGGAGATCAGACTGCGTGGTGTGTATAGAAGTGTATCACCCTGGTGTCACTGTGTTTAGGAGATCAGACTGTGTGGTGGTATAGAAGTGTATCACCCTGGTGTCCGTGTGTTTAGGAGATCAGACTGTGTGGTGTGTATAGAAGTGTATCACCCCGGTGTCCCTGTGTTTAGGAGATCAGACTGCGTGGTGTGTATAGAAGTGTATCACCCTGGTGTCACTGTGTTTAGGAGATCAGACTGTGTGGTGGTATAGAAGTGTATCACCCTGATGTCCCTGTGTTTAGGAGATCAGACTGTGTGGTGTGTATAGAAGTGTATCACCCTGGTGTCCCTGTGTTTAGGAGATCAGACTGTGTGGTGGCATAGAAGTGTATCACCCTGGTGTCCCTGTGTTTAGGAGATCAGACTGCGTGGTGTGTATAGAAGTGTATCACCCTGGTGTCCCTGTGTTTAGGAGATCAGACTGTGTGGTGTGTATATAAGTGTATCACCCTGGTGTCTCTGTGTTTAGGAGATCAGACTGTGTGGTGGTATAGAAGTGTATCACCCTGGTGTCCCTGTGTTTAGGAGATCAGACTGTGTGGTGTGTGTATAAGTGTATCACCCTGGTGTCCCTGTGTGTAAGAGATCAGATTGTGTGGTGTGTTCTATGCACTTTTTCTTAAATACAAGATTATTTCCATGTCTGTTTTCACGTGAATCAAAAAAAATATATATATTCTAGCCCTTTAGTAAATCTCCATCAATATGTTGGATCTACAAACGACAGCAACCTTGAAAGCATTCAAGGCTTAGACACCACAAGAAAGGTAACACTTCTGGAAAAGACCACTGAGTCCCACTGACTTTAAAACAAAGCTTAAAGGGATAGTAATGTTTCCCAATAAAAGCAGCTCTAATTAATCTTCATAGTATTTGGGCCATAGAGAGTGTAATTTCAGTTCTGTCAGAGTTGTAGCTCAAGAGTAATTGAATGAAGTATCCCCCTCCCACCCCTTTTACCTAGTGTAACACTGCTCACCTCAGATGTGGAATTTGGTCCCTTGACCAGACAGATCACAGCAAGGGACAATCTTCTTCCTATGAGAACAATGAAAACCCTGCCCCCCTTGATTGGTTTTCAGCTTTTTCCCTTATCTTAATTGAAGATTGTCCCTCTCTGCAATCTACCTGGGCATTTCCTTGCTGCTCTGAGCTGAGCAGTGTTACATCAGTAAAAGGAGCGGGAGGGGGATACTTTATCATTCAATTACTCTTGAACTACAACTCTGACAGAATTGAAATAACACTCTACAAGGTCCAAATACTATGAAGATTAATTAGAGCTGCTTTTATTATGAAATATTACTATCCCTTTAACTCTTTGAGTGCCAGAGAGGTGTCCAACATGCTCTTTTTAACCCCTTAATGACCGCTTGATACACTGGAGGGTGGCCATTAAGGACCACAGCGAAATACATAACATGCCAGGATCGTCGCTGGTCCTTAAGTGCCTGGCACGTCAGTAGTCCTTCAGGGGTTAATTACAAGTAGTGCTTCTCTATAAAACTGGAATCTGAAGAGTCTTATGCATCATATCGTGGGCATGGCTTCCTCAGGATGATAGAGTTGGAGGGTTGAGAGGCAGAGTTTGTATGTATATGGGCAGGGAAGTGGGAGGAACAGGTGGCAGAGGGCAGAAATGTGGGTGAAAAAGATGGGAAAGTGGGTGGGGTTACTGTAGAACTCACCAAACTGGATTATCAGTCTCTGTCTCCAGAGATCAGTAATTTATTCTCTAAACCGGAGTCCCTGGGACAGATCAGGTGAGTTTTCAGGTATACCAGAAAATACTAATGTTGCCTACAAATTTTGTTTTGTTTAAGAGATATATTCATCAACCAGTCATGGACTCCATGTCCATGGAGGTGGACAGAACAGATACATAGTAATAGTTGATGAGGCTGAAAAAAGACATGCATCCATCAAGTCCAGCCCATGCTAAATCATGTTGATCAAGAGGAAGGCCAAAAAACCATTGAAGCCATTTGCAATTAAGCCCCAAATGGTAAAAAAATTGCTTCCTGACTCCAAATGGCAGTCAGAAACTTCAATGGATCCACATCCTCTCTGCATAGAAGCCAACTGACATAATTCTCAATATTGTTCTGTGCTAGATAGGTATGCATTACTTTTTGGAAAGAAGTTACAGTATCTGCAAGCGCAGTATCCCAAGGCAAAGAATCCCATAGCTTTAGCGCCTTTACTGTAAAAAATCCCTACCTTTGTTTTAGTCTAAAGTACCTTTCCTCTAGTATTAATGGATGCAGTACCACAGGATACAAACTCCTCCCACTTCACATGGTAAACTTAACCCTGTAAGGAACAGAGAGATGTGACGTTCATTGCTTTGCAATGCATTGTGCATCCCTCTGGTCCTTAGAGAATTAAGCAGGCTCATGCACCATTGATTCAGTTAAAAAAATATTGCCAGTAACCATTATGTCCCCCTCCATGGACATGGCATCCAGGACTGATTGAAGATCGTACAACAGCAGGAGGGCCATAGCTTGCCTAACATTAATCATAGAAACATAGAATCTGATGGCAGATAAGAACCATTTAACCCATCCAGTCTGCCCATTTTCCTACTGTAAAAACCTCAAACCTTATTTGGTCCTTGGTCTTTTCTTATGTTAAGGACAGTCTTATGCCTATCCCATGCATGCTTAAATTCTGTCACTGTATGAACCTCTATCACTTCTGCTGGTTGGCTATTCCACTTATTCACTACCCTCTCAGTGAAGTAAAACTTTCTTACAGTACATCTAAACCTGTGACCCTCTAGTTTAGACTACGGCCTCTTGTCCTAACATTTTTACTCCTTTTAAATATACTTCCATCCTGTACTATCAACATCAGTGATTCTCCGCTCCAGTCCTCGGAGCACACCAACAAGTCAGTTTTTATGGCTCTTCGTAATTAAGCACATATAAATCAATCACAGGGACTGATTCACCAAATACTCACCTGTAATCAAGTATGGTATCCTGAAAACCTGACCTTTTGGTGCATCCAGAGAACTAACAATGAAAACACTCATCTGCACGGATCCAAAGCAATTGAGTCAGATAAAATGTTATCTGGTAGACTGGCACCCCCTAGTGCCAATAAGCATTCAGGCATACTTAGGAATGTAACCAGTTTAGCCTCTGGGATGTCTGTTCCCATAAAATGCATTTATGAACAATTGGAAAAAGGTTAAGTGCTCACTTATGAGACACTTACACCATCCTTAGGAATCGCGTGATGTAGTTATAGAACAGATCCTCTTTAAATAGCGGGGAAAAGGGACAGACTGTTACCGTATGGATCATACTGGATTGACACCATGGGAGGGCAATCTGTGGCTCTCAAGCTGCTGTCAGATTATAAATACCATTAGCCACAGCCAGCCAAAAGCCGGTTGAGGCTGATGGCATTTAAAATGAAACAACAGCTGGAGAACCGCATGTTGTCTACCCCCAGATTTATAGCTTTGACACAATGGCACGGATAGGCATGAACAATTGTTTATCTTACAAATATTTCCTAGATGAGCGTTGAGCACTGATGTTCCCCATGACCTGTCTCCACTGGTATTTATAACTGTATTGTCTTTATGTATAAATTCTGATTTGCTAGTGTCACTCTGTAATGCAGTATTTTACCATGTCTAGTAATATAAGCCTGGTACACATGCCTTATTGAGGTATGTTCAAGACAATCTGATTTAATTAAAGGGATTAAAGGGATTTTAACAGCTCCTGTTAATAAATCTTCATGTACCCTAATCTGGGTAGAAATTCAAAGATTTTTCTATCTTTGTGAAGGAAAGTTAGGATTGTATTAAAGGGATAGTAATGTTTCACAAAACAGCAGCTCCAATTAATCTTCATAGTATTTGAGCCATAGAGAGTGTTGTTTCATTACTGTGAGAGTTGTAGTTCAAGAGCAATTGAATGATAAAGTTTCCCCCTCCGCCCCTTTTACCTAGTGTAAGCCCCCACTACTCAGATGTGGAATCCAGTCTATAGACCAGACAGCTCAGATCAAGGGTCAATATTCTTACTGTGAGAACAATGAAGGCCCTGCCCCCCTTGACAGGTTTTTCAGCTTTTTCCCTTATCTTAATTGAAGATTGTCCCTCTCTGCAGTCTACCTGGGCACCTCCCTTCTTATCTGGCTGAGCAGTGTTACATCGCTAAAAGGGGCGGGAGGGGGATACTTTTTCATTGAATTACTCTTGAACTACAACTCTGACAGAACTGAAATAACACTCTCCATGGCCCAATACTATGATGATTAATTAGAGTTGCTTTTATTATGAAACATTACTATCCCTTTAAAGACAATGAGTTGAATATTATGCATTCAATCTCTTTACAATTCCGTAGCAGCAAGAAAAATAATGTTTACACAGAAAAAAAATTGTTATATTCAAACATGTTTAAAACCTGTCCTCAATGTCCTCCCATCCAGTCCCCATTCCCTATTCCATATAACTGTTGCTGCAACCAACAACTTATATTTCTTTGTTGATCTGTAATTTGAAGATAATGAATTCATCTTATTCATGTAATATATTTCTTATCAACTTTTTCTTCTGTTGCAGATAAGGTTCAGCTTAAGAGGAAACAGAAATAAATTTGATAGGGTGGGTAGATTAGGGGTAGATAATATACGCCTCCTTGTCGTTACTAAAATCCTCAATTTCCTTCATAAAGTTAAGAAAATCTTCAAATTTTATTGAAAGACAGGGGGCTCATAATATGCTAGTTTAAAGGGACAGTAATACTTAAAAATTACTAATCCCTATATTAAAGTCATATTAGAAATGTTTTGCCCCCAGTGTCATCTCTCAAACCTTTATGGTTTGAGAGATAATCACTCCTAAAGTTGCTCTCTCCCTCCCCCTTCCCCGAAGTCAGCGTTCTAGCTGACTGAAGGGAAATCCGGTCTTATGATCTTCAGGCGGCTCTGCAGCAGAGCCGCAATCGTGTTAATAAAAAAAAAAATCATTCACTAAAACGGTCTTCTACGTGTGCTTGCAAACCAAGCACAAACCAAGCACATGTAGAAGACCATTTCAGTGAAATATTTCTTTTTTATTAACGCGATTTTGGCTCTGCTGCAGAGCCGCCTGACGGTCGTATGACAGACATCCCTGCAGTCAGCTAGAACGCTGACTTCGGAGAAGGGGGAGGGAAAGGGGAACTTTAGGAGTGATTATCTCTCAAACCATAAAGGTTTGAGAGATGACACTGGGGGCAATACATTTCGTTTTAATAGGACTTTAATACAGGGGTTAGTAATTATTAAGTATTACTATCCCTTTAAAGCTGATCAACAACATGAGAAATTGGTTTGAAACAGAAGGATTTAAATGTATATTCCCTGGACCAATGCCGCCTTGAGAAAATTTACTAAACTACCTCCTGAAATAAAAGATTTTGATGCCATAGCGCCCCTGGCTGGATTTGCTCCAAAAAGTGAGATATCAATACCTGACAATGGCAGGATCCATCTAACCCAATGCACTAGCATTGCTGTAAAGACTGGCAGATTTCATGTTTGTAAACATCTCACCACACAAAGTAATGGATTTTGATGAAAGGCTACATAAAAAATTATTTGGACAGAGATTTAGTTCTTCTTATAGACAGAGAATTTTACACCTTCAGGAACAAAAGATCTTCCTCTAATATCTGATGCTCTGACATCCGACACACGATATGATATGAGGTGTAACAAAATAGTGAGTTTGGCTGAAAGTTGTTTCAATGATAATTTGTCAGGCCATGATTCGAGAAAACGAAGAATCATAGTAACATCCCAGAGAGTAGAATATTTGGATGTAGGAGGTTTAATCAATCTAATTCCTTTCATAAATTTACATACCAAGGGATGCTGACCAATAGGTAAACCTTCCGGATAAGAGTGACCAGCTGAAATAGAAGATCTGTAACAAATAACAGGTCAATAGGCTTTACCAAATTGGAAACAGGCTGAAAGAAAATTAAGAATGTTAGTTATATTGGTTGACATGGGCTCCAGATTCTGTTCCATGCACCAATTTGACTATATTGCCGAACATGATTTGTAACATGCTCGGGTTCCTGGAGTCCATGCCTCAAAAATTCAATTCTGAGCTGATTCCAAAAGTCCCTCTGTGAACCAGGGACTCCTGAGATCAGCCAAGCCATTAAATATAATTGATTTGTTACCAACAGTACATGAGGTTTCCATGACTGGTCTGTTAGAAAAGATGGAAATGAAGTTAGATATCATAGTGTCACGGTATTCAGGCAAAGAAAGACAGACACAAAGATAAAATATAACCACCTTTATTTGAAATATACAGCAATAAGGTATTAGCCCACACAACCCCAGACACAGGATAATTGGACCCAGCCTCCTGTTCTGGAGCTGCACACTGTGCTGTGCACTGCACTACTGCGAGCTACCGAGACTAGGAAAGAGGCTTGAGTGGAACGTAAGTCCCACTTCACTCTCTCATCTGGAGGCAACAGGGAGCGAGAGCAGGCCAGAGCCATGGAACACAGAGACTACAGGTCAGGCAAGCTAGGAGTGCACGGAGCGAGTAGGCAGGCAGAGTCATAGGTCAGACAAGCCGGGACTACACGGAGCGGGTTAGTAGCCAGAGCCAGAGATCAGACAAATAGGGGAGTACAAAGAGCGAGTTAGTCAGCCAGAGCCACAGGTCAGAGCCGATGTGGGGGAGTCACACAAGCCAGGGTCATACACGGAGCGAATTAGTCAGCCAGAGCCACAGGTCAGAACCCATGTGGGTAGTCAGACAAGCTGGGGTCATACAAGGAGCGAGTTAGTCAGCCAGAGCCACAGGTCAGAACCGGTGTGAGTAGTCAGACAAGCCGGGGTCAAACACGGAGCGGATTCTGAGATAGGCACGGGTCACAACGGAGCACAAGAAGAAGAACTAGCAAAAACACCACGTAAGAGCAATGACTCCAAGCTCCAAGGAGGTTAATAAAGGAGCAGAAGAAGTCTGGACCCAATTAGGCAAAACAGAATAGGTCCATAAACAGGTGTTCGTGACAGTGCCTGTTTCATGACGTAAGCCATGCGGAAGTATACGCAATCATGACGGCTAACTCACCACACAGGAAGGGAGCACAGGATAACATAGGCCTCTAAGGGAGATTGTGATACATGGATAGTTTATTGGCATCTCCAGAAGTGGAAGGAACTATGGCTGAGTTGTACAATATGAGTTATCCAATTTGGGGTGATCAGCATTATTGTAGCCTCTTGTTTCTTGACTTGAAGGATTACTCTGGGAATCATGGCGAAAGGAGGAAACACATCATTTGTATTTCTGTACCATGTTTGGAGAAATGCATCTATGGCTAGAGACTCTGAATCCGGTCTACAACTAAAGAAACTCGGTAACTGTTTGTTTAATTTGTATGCAAACAAATGTATTTCTAGGGGACCCCAAATCTGATATATTTTCCTGAACAGGTTGGCCAAGATCTTTGATCCACTGACACACTGTCCATCTTGAAGAGGATGCAGCAATTTGAAAGATCTTTTGTTAGACTTGATTGCGGATAATTCTAAACAACTGATGTGTAACTCCTCTAGATTTCACCATTTCCCTCCTATGGTGAGATTCTCACGAGTTCCCCCCAATATGTAAAAATAAACTAATTTCCACACTAGATTTAAGCTCGTATTGGAATAAAAAATGCATATATCTCTATGTATTAAAAATGTATTGACAATGCCAGAAAATAAAGATTTCTGAAATAAAATAATTCTAAAAATAATGAGAATTTAATTTCCCAATAAAATTTTACAATCAATTCCCAATATCTACTTGAAAGAACTAGAATGAGTGGCTGTTTAGAATAACTAAACGTTCTATACTCAAATTATACTGTCTTTCGCTATCTCCTCAGAGAGTTAGGTTTAAACGATGCACCGTTTCTCTTCACATGGGCAAAGTGAAGAAAGAGGAATTTCCCTTAATCAATATGGCCACCACATCTTCCAATGATGACATCTTAGACCCTAAAAGAGGAGAGGATCATCACACAACGTGAACAAAGGTACAAATGTTTAAAAAACTGACGCAAGGAATAGAATAATGGCTGCACAAGCTAAATGAACCCAAAGGTAAAATTCAACATCATTCCTTGGAACTTTTGAAATCAGTTCACCCTAAGATCTTTGAAATATTAACCCTTAACGTTCTGAAGTAAAAGTGGATTCTCTGTGCTGTTTCAGTGTTTGCTGTAACCCAGAGGTGATTCAGTCCTTATGGAATGTTTCACATGCTACACTTCTTAAGCCTTTGCAAGGTGTTGGATACTTCTCTGACACTCAAAGATTTAAACAATCACAAGACCAGCAGGACTTCTCCATACCTCCCAACGTTTTAAATGGCCAAAGAGGGACACTTTCATTTTAGGTGGTGTGGCTGGTTACTCCATGAGCATTGACAGGTATTTATGCAATTCCATAAACAATTTAGAACAAGACCAATGTATTCTATTTACACAGACTAATGTATAAATACATATAATGAAGTTTATACAATATTAATATGAGTTTTATTGCTGTGGAGCAATGTGATACATTTATATATACCACGCACAGTCTGGTCCCCTAAACACAGGGACACCAGGGTGATACACTTATATACACACACCACACAGTCTGATCTCTTAAACACAGGGACACCAGGGTGATACACTGATATACACACACCACACAGTCTGATCTCCTAAACACATGGACACCAGGGTGATACACTTATATACACACACCACACAGTCTGATCTCTTAAAGGGATAGTAATACTTAAAATGTAAAAAAATATATGTTGTGGGGCTTATCCCCCTGAATAAAACAAGGGTACTCCCACTGCTGAGCGATATTTTATTAAAAAATATAACAGCTCAAACTTGCATTTTCTAGGTGCAATATCATAGTGGCCTGAAAATTTACAGTGGCGCTGTTGCTACACCATCCTATGGACTGCTCTGGTCTGTAGACCATAAATCTCCATAGAATGGTGTAGCAACTGTGCCACTGTAAATGTTCAAGCCACTTTGATATTGCACCTAAAAAATTCAAATTTGAGCTGTTATAATTTTTTAATAAAATATGTCCCAGCAGTGGGAGTACCCTTGTCTTATTCGGGGACACAAACCCTACAACATATATCTTTTTACATGTTAAGTATTACTATCCCTTTAAACTCAGGGTCACCAGGGCAGTAAAGAGGGACAGAGGGATTTGGGTCTCAAAGAGGAACTGTCCTGACTAAAGAGGAACACTTGGGAGCTTTGCTTCTCCCTCTGCCTTTCTGGTACAAATGTCAATAATTTAGGCACTAGGGGCTGGATTCTTTTGCAGGTGCTAATTTTATCTCTGCTTTTATATCCAGGATTCCCCAAAGACTTCAATAGGAAAATGTTTACTAAAAACGGGTGTTAACATTGATCACCTGCAATAGAAACCAGCCCTAAACAAGCAGCTAATTGATGCAGAACAGGTAGTAGGTAACGCCGGACTCTCTCACCCTGAGATTTGGGTCAAAAACCTGAGAGTTCACAAGTGTGATCAATGTGCTCGTTCTGAAAGATTGAAAGTACAGCAAACAGTAACAAGAAGAATAAAACTTAAAATCAAGGCAAATATTGAACATATAAATATTTATCCTCTGCTGGAGCAGCAAAGAAAGAGGGGAAGTTGTTGGTTACAGCAACAGTTATATGGAATAGGGAATGGAGATTGGATGGGAGGACATTGGGGGTGGGGTTTGAGCATGTTTGAATATAACAGTATTTTTCTGTGTTAAAGTTATATTTCTTGCTGCTATGAAGTAGTAAAGAGAGATTTAAAGGTATAATAATGCTTAAATTTAACTTTAATTCATCTTGTAGTGCTTAAAAAAACAAATTAAATGACCCCAGTGGCATCTCTCAAAACCTGGTTTGCAAGCACACGTAGAACACCCTTTCACTGAAGGATTTCTTTTTCATTAACGCAATCTTGGCTCTGCTGCACGGCTGCCGGCTGGTCCCAGGACCAGATTCCCCTGCAGTCAGCTAGAGCTCTGGCGTCAGGGGAGGGGGGAACTTTGAAAGCGGATATCTCTCAAACGAATAAAATCCTAATTACCTCTATGAACCAATTCTTCATGGACTGATTCCCAAAAATGAATCTGTGAATGTCATATCCGTGGAGGTAGACACAATTCTTTTTGAAGGACTAAAGGGAAGAGATGTATTAAGTAGTGATTAAGAGGTGATAACATCTGCAGTGTAATAAAATCTTTAATTACTGTGTTTTTATAAATTCTCTCCAACTAGAGAAAAGATTAGTACATAAGCTCCATACCTGAGAACGTTCTGGATTTCCCCCTGGAGATTCCAGTTTTTACACTGCGTTACCGGGTCTCCAGGGACAGAAACTGATTCTCTGGTGGTGGTGAGATTCTCAAAGAAAACTCTGCCCACTTCTCCTCCTTCACAGCCTGTCCCTCCCATTTCCCACCCACTTCTCTTTCCCCACCCAGTTCCTCCTATTACCTGCCCACTTTTGTGACACATATTTAAGCCCCACCCCCTTTTGATGGGAATTGAGTAGTTTATAACTCCCTTCAGGGGACTCCAGTGTTACAGCCTGCTGTACCTCTTGGCCAGAGTCGTATTGCCGGTTACTGATGCCTTGCTGGGGCCAGTGCTGATGCTCCTTCCCTGTTCCCCGTGTCTCTCTCCGCTTGCAGCCTAGCTGCATCTGGTGCCTCCTGCGGCTGGCCATGCCCTCTCCCGGGGCAGTACTACTGGATTTCATCTTCCAGGTGACACAGTGTTCGACACAGATGTCCAGGTTGTTGCAACATTTTCTGAAGCGTGCCTGTGGGAGTGACACACCCACGTCATTATACCTTGGGCTACAGCTTAACTCCTCCTTACTACTTCCTGGCTTGGTATATAAGGGCTGGTGGAGCCTGTTCTCAGTAGCTCTTACACTGGTGTCAGTTACAGTCCCTTTTCTCCTAGTTGAGCTCCGTGTATGACCTTGGCATTGTCTGACCATCCTATCTGGTGCTGACCTGTGGCTCTGTCTGACTATCCGCTCCATTCTCATTCTCGCTATTGTTAGATACCCAATCTGGTGCAGATCTGTGGCTCTGGCTGACTACCCGCTCCGTATATGACCTTGGCATTGTCTGACCATCCTATCTGGTGGTGACCTGTGACTCTGTCTGACTATCCACTCAGTATCATCTCTGGGATAGTTGGATACCCAATCTGGTGTAGACCTGTGGCTCTGGCTGACTACCCGCTCCATGCATGACCTAGGCTTGGCTAGTCATCCATTCAGTTGCAGAAAGGGCCTTCTGAAGGAGGGAGGGACTTTGTTTATATTGCGGTAAGCCTGGACACCTGCTAAGTACTTGTCCGCCAATCTTTTGCAAACCGTGACATCCAGATGGCAAAGTTCCCAGTTATGATAAGCTCCATAGACATAGGAATTGGAGAATTTATCACACACAAATCTGAGGCTGCTCACACTCACATATACACACACACTGCCTGGCTCAAGAATAACACACGCCAGCATGGACCTTTGAAATACACTGGATGCTTATCTGATGCTTAAAGGATTAATAAAGAAAAGTGAAGGAGCTCACTCTTTCTGGCTAGTGGCGGCTCTGTGTGATCATGTCAGTGGCCATCTGCCAAGATAGGAACCCAGTCTGATTGTAAAGGGTGGCAAGAAAGTGCAGAGCCAAGGAGTGACAAAGAGAAGGTGCAAGCTGTCAACTTTTGGGCTGGAGGCAAGCACAAGTTCATGACACATGAGGCAGTCACAGCAGCCCACAAACATTGGTTTTCAATGTCAGATTTTATATGCAAATCTCATGTTTAACTCTCTGAGTGCCAGAGGGCTATCCAACACATTGCGATCCCTCTGGCACTTAAAGGGTTGAAGCCCTGGTTCTCATGCAGTCAGCCTGAGCTCCTACTGGTGTTCTCATGTGCTGACCTCCCTTAAAGGCATAGTAATGCTTCGTTTTAACTTTATTTTATTTTGTAGGCATTAAAAAAACATGAATAATGATATAAGTCTTATCTCTCAAACCTTTATGGTTTATGAGATATTCACAAGCAAAGTTTTCCCCCTCCCGCCCTTTTACCTACTGTAAACAATCTCTTCTCAGATGTGGAATGCAGTCCATAGACCAGACAGATAACAGCAGGGGACAATCTTCTTCCTATGAAAACAATGAAATCCCTGCCCCCCTTGACAAGCTTTTCAGGTTTTTCCCTTATCTTAATTGAAGATTGTCCCTCTCTGCAGTCTACCTGGGCACCTCCCTTCTGCCCTGGCTGAAAAGTGTTACATCAGTAAAAGGGGCGGGAGGGGGACACTTTGCTTGTGAATATCTCTTAAACCATAAAGGTTTGAGAGATAAGACTTATATCATTCTTCATGTTTTTTTAATGCCTACAAAATAAAATAAAGATAAAATGAAGTATTACTATCCCTTTAAGGCAATAGTGCGGTTGGATGATGCTGCCCAGGATATCCGCATTCAGTGTGCCTAAGCACCACATGATTTTGAGAATGTACCAACTCCCCTGAGCCCACCTATTCTTGGCCATTGCTATCCTGAAAGCATGCAGTGATTTATACTTAATCCTTTGATCAGGAGAGGGCTGGCAACCTAGAGCCTAGGGGGCAAATAAAATCAAGTGGCCCATTTTTCTACTATAGTCTGAATCCACTTTCCCAGCCCATCCCCTTTTGTTAATTTTTAAATTGTCATTAATGTAGTGAAGTAAGGCAACTGATACCACATAGCTTACAACTGAAGTGGAGCTACACTAGCAGTACTACAAAACTTACAGTTTAAGTAAAGCTACACTAGTGATGCCATAGAGCTTACAAGGGAAATGGGTTATGGTACTAGTGTAGCTCCATTTGGATTGTGGCTTTGTGGTATCATTTGTGCAGCTTTATTTCAATTGTAAGCTCTATGGTATCACTAGTGTAGCTCCATTTACAGCAGCAAGTGGGAGATTGGGTGAGGCAGTGGCCCACTGGCCCAGTCATATGACCGGCCCATGGGGCAATTGCCTCCCTGCACCCCAGGCCAGGCCTCCCCTGCCTTTGATCGCTAGGGGGTGTCCAACTCATGGTGAGGCAATACATTGGACACAACTCTGGCTCTCAAATGGTTAAAGGAACACTGACATTTTTATAAACCCCCCCATACTTGCCTTTCTATGGCCAGAAAATCTCAATGTCCACTATGAAGTATGACCTTGTACCTTTGTTCAAGAAGAAGCACCTTCAATTAGTCCTGAATGTCAAGTCCATGGAGGTGGACATGACTGTTGCTGGCAGTATTTTTTTAAATGAAATCAGTCAGACTGCACAGGCTGCTTAATATATTAATGTGCAGTGAACAGTGTTTGGGGTCTTGCTAGCAACTGTCATGTCTGCCTCCATGGCCATGACATCCATGACTACTTGAAGGTGTTAACTCGAACTAAGGGGCAAGAAGAAAATCCACTGGGGCCATTAGGATTTTCTGGCCATAGTAAGACAAATGTAAGTGTGTGTGTGTGTGTGGGGGGGGGGTTATCATTAGGAGGTGTTACATCTCCTTTAACAAGGCTGATTTCCCATCGAATGGTATAGTGCAATGTAACCTCTCTAGTATTCATGGGGATAAAAGCTCCATTTAAACCAGTGGAAATGTTGGGAATTTTTAAGTCCCCTATGGTGTAGATTGTTTGTTTGCTCCAGAATTGCTCCATTTTCTCTTAGTACATGAGTCGCAGTGGGTGTGTTATAAAAAGGTGTTAATTCTCCTTTACAAGCTGCTTAGGAAACCCAGGTATGAGCAAAAGATCTTGCAATATACTGAAAGACTGGTCCATACATCGCAGTCCATTGGACTAAAGCAGAGCAATACACCATTACATGAGACCAGCAGGGCAGTATATCATCACATGAGACCATCAGATCAATACACCATTACATGAGACCAGCAGGGCAGTATATCATCACATGAGACCATCAGATCAATACACCATTACATGAGACCAGCAGGGCAGTATATCATCACATGAGACCATCAGATCAATACACCATTACATGAGACCAGCAGGGCAGTATATCATCACATGAGACCATCAGATCAATACACCATTACATGAGACCAGCAGGGCAGTATATCATCACATGAGACCATCAGATCAATACACCATTACATGAGACCAGCAGGGCAGTATATCATCACATGAGACCATCAGAGCAATACACCATCACAGGGCTGTACATCATTACCTGAGACCATTAGATCAATACACCATTACATGAGACCAGCAGGGCAGTACATCACTACATGAGACCATCAGAGAAATCCCCATTACATGAGACCAGCAGGGCAGTACATCATTACATGAGACCATCAGAGCAATTCACCATTACATGTGACCAGCAGGGCAGTACATCATTAAATGAGACCATCTGAGCAATACACCATTACATGAGACCAGCAGGGCAGTACATCATTACATGAGACCAGCAGGGCAGTATGTCATCACATGAGACCATCAGAGCAATACACCATCACAGGGCTGTACATCATTACATGAGACCATTAGATCAATACACCATTACATGAGACCAGCAGGGCAGTACATCACTACATGAGACCATCAGAGAAATCCCCATTACATGAGACCAGCAGGGCAGTACATCATTACATAAGACCATCAGAGCAATTCACCATTACATGTGACCAGCAGGGCAGTACATCATTAAATGAGACCATATGAGCAATACACCATTACATGAGACCAGCAAGGCAGTACATCATTACATGAGACCATCAGAGCAATACACCATTACATGAGACCTTCAGAGCAATCCCCATTACATGAGACCAGCAGGGCAGTACATCATTACATAAGGTCATCTGAGCAATGCACCATTGCATGTGACCAGCAGGGCATTACTTCATCATATGAGACCATCAGAGCAAATACACCATTACATGTGACCAGCAGGGCATTACTTCATCATATGAGACCAGCAGAGCAATACACCATTACATAAGACCAGCAGGGCAGTACATCATTACATGAGACCAACAGAGCAATACACCTTTACACGAGACCAGAAGGGCAGTACATCATTACAAGAGACCATCAGAGCAATAGACCATTACATGAGACCAGCAGGGCAGTACATTATTACATGAGACCATCAGAGCAATAGACCATTATATGTGACCAGCAGGGCAGTACATCATCATATGAAGCCATCAGAGCAATACACCATTACATGTGACCAGCAGGGCATTACTTCATCATATGAGACCAGCAGAGCAATACACCATTACATAAGACCAGCAGGGCAGTACATCATTACATGAGACCAACAGAGCAATACACGATTACATGAGACCAGCAGGGCAGTACATTATTACATGAGACCATCAATGCAATAAACCATTACATGAGACCAGCAGGGCAGTACATTATTACATGAGACCATCAATGCAATAAACCATTACATGAGACCAGCAGGGCAGTACATGATCACATTAGACCATCAGAGCAATACACCATTACATGAGATCAGCAGGGTAGTAGATTAGTGAAGAGTATCACTTGAGGCCAGCAGGACAACTCACCATTATATGAGACCAGCAGGTCAATGTACAATTACAATAATTGTCTATTACTCCGCAGGTCTCATGTAAAGGTGTGCCTGGGAGAATTAACGCATGTATTGGCACACAGAAAACCTCATGGGAAAACAGGAATGAAGATGTGCAAAAAGAAAGCAGTTAATGTTGGTTCCAGAGTACATATGTCCCATTCACTGAAACAGTATTACTCTCCTGGCTGTCATGTGCAATAAAATATGGGAATAGACCAAAACAAGTATAAAGTGAAAAAGACTTGCAAAGGGACACATTCAATGATGAATCCACATCCATGTTCAGGTGTACTATGTCCACTCACAGTTACACACCAACACACACAGCCACTTATCCACTCTATAACAGATATAAGCATTCATTCTAGGAGGCAGACACGCACAAACTCATATTCACACCAAAGGAGGGCTGGCAAGTAAAATCAAGTGGACCATTTCTACTATCGCTCCAGCCCAATATCCCAGCGCACCGCCTTTGTTATTTTTGGAATTTATGTTATGAAGTGAAGTGAAACCACAGAGCTTATTAGTGAAGTGGAGCTACACTAGTGACACCACAGATCTTACAAGTGAAGTAGAGCTACACTAGTGACACCACAGAGTTTACAAGTGAAATAGAGCTATACTAGAGACACCACAGATCTTACAAGTGAAGTAGAGCTATACTAGAGACACCACAGATCTTAAAAGTGAAGTAGAGCTACACTAGTGACACCACAGATCTTACAAGTGAAATAGAGCTACACTAGTGACACCACAGATCTTACAAGTGAAATAGAGCTATACTAGAGACACCACAGATCTTACAAGTGAAATAGAGCTACACTAGTGACACCACAGATCTTAAAAGTGAAGTAGAGCTACACTAGTGACACCACAGATCTTACAAGTGAAATAGAGCTACACTAGTGACACCACAGATCTTACAAGAGAAGTAGAGCTATACTAGAGACACCACAGATCTTAAAAGTGAAGTAGAGCTACACTAGTGACACCACAGATCTTACAAGAGAAGTAGAGCTACACTAGTGACACCGCAGATCTTACAAGAGAAGTAGAGCTACACTAGTGACACAGCAGAGCTTACAAGTGAAGTGGAGCTACACTAGTGACACCACAGAGCTTACAAGAGAAGTGGGGCTACACTAGTGAGACCACAGATCTTACAAGAGAAGTAGAGCTACACCGCTACACTAGTGACACCGCAGATCTTACAAGAGAAGTAGAGCTACACTAGTGACACCACAGATCTTACAAGTGAAGTGGAGCTACACTAGTGACACCACAGATCTTACAAGTGAAGTAGAGCTACACTAGTGACACCACAGATCTTAAAAGTGAAGTAGAGCTACACTAGTGACACCACAGATCTTACAAGAGAAGTAGAGCTACACTAGTGACACCGCAGATCTTACAAGAGAAGTAGAGCTACACTAGTGACACCGCAGATCTTACAAGAGAAGTAGAGCTACACTAGTGACACCGCAGATCTTACAAGTGAAATAGAGCTATACTAGTGACACCACAGATCTTACAAGTGAAGTAGAGCTACACTAGTGACACCACAGATCTTACAAGTGAAGTAGAGCTATACTAGTGACACCGCAGATCTTACAAGAGAAGTAGAGCTACACTAGTGACACCGCAGATCTTACAAGAGAAGTAGAGCTACACTAGTGACACCGCAGATCTTACAAGAGAAGTAGAGCTACACTAGTGACACCGCAGATCTTACAAGAGAAGTAGAGCTACACTAGTGACACCGCAGATCTTACAAGTGAAATAGAGCTATACTAGTGACACCACAGATCTTACAAGAGAAGTAGAGCTACACTAGTGACACCGCAGATCTTACAAGAGAAGTAGAGCTACACTAGTGACACCACAGATCTTACAAGAGAAGTAGAGCTACACTAGTGACACCGCAGATCTTACAAGAGAAGTAGAGCTACACTAGTGACACCGCAGATCTTACAAGTGAAATAGAGCTATACTAGTGACACCACAGATCTTACAAGAGAAGTAGAGCTACACTAGTGACACCACAGATCTTACAAGAGAAGTAGAGCTACACTAGTGACACCGCAGATCTTACAAGAGAAGTAGAGCTACACTAGTGACACCGCAGATCTTACAAGTGAAATAGAGCTATACTAGTGACACCACAGATCTTACAAGTGAAGTAGAGCTACACTAGTGACACCACAGATCTTACAAGTGAAGTAGAGCTATACTAGTGACACCACAGATCTTACAAGTGAAGTAGAGCTACACTAGTGACACCACAGATCTTACAAGAGAAGTAGAGCTACACTAGTGACACCGCAGATCTTACAAGTGAAATAGAGCTATACTAGTGACACCACAGATCTTACAAGTGAAGTAGAGCTACACTAGTGACACCACAGATCTTACAAGTGAAGTAGAGCTATACTAGTGACACCACAGATCTTACAAGTGAAGCGGAGCTACACTAGTGACACTGCAGATCTTACAAGAGAAGTAGAGCTACACTAGTGACACCGCAGATCTTACAAGAGAAGTAGAGCTACACTAGTGACACCACAGATCTTACAAGTGAAATAGAGCTACACTAGTGACACCACAGATCTTACAAGTGAAGTAGAGCTACACTAGTGACACCACAGAGCTTACAAGAGAAGTAGAGCTACACTAGTGATACCACAGATCTTACAAGAGAAGTAGAGATACACTAGTGACACCACAGATTTTACAAGAGAAGTAGAGATACACTAGTGACACCGCAGATCTTACAAGAGAAGTAGAGCTACACTAGTGACACCGCAGATCTTACAAGAGAAGTAGAGATACACTAGTGACACCACAGATTTTACAAGTGAAGTAGAGCTACACTAGTGATACCACAGATCTTACAAGAGAAGTAGAGATACACTAGTGACACCGCAGATCTTACAAGAGAAGTAGAGCTACACTAGTGACACCGCAGATCTTACAAGAGAAGTAGAGCTACACTAGTGACACCGCAGAGCTTACAAGAGAAGTAGAGCTACACTAGTGACACCGCAGAGCTTACAAGTGAAGTAGAGCTACACTAGTGAGACCACAGATCTTACAAGAGAAGTAGAGGTATACTAGTGACACCACAGATCTTACAAGTGAAGTAGAGCTACACTAGTGAGACCACAGATCTTACAAGAGAAGTAGAGCTACACTAGTGACACCACAGAGCTTACAAGTGAAGTAGAGCTACACTAGTGAGACCACAGATCTTACAAGAGAAGTAGAGCTACACTAGTGACACCACAGATCTTACAAGTGAAGTAGAGCTACACTAGTGAGACCACAGATCTTACAAGAGAAGTAGAGCTACACTAGTGACACCACAGATCTTACAAGAGAAGTAGAGCTACACTAGTGACACCACAGATCTTACAAGTGAAGTAGAGCTACACTAGTGAGACCACAGATCTTACAAGAGAAGTAGAGCTACACTAGTGACACCACAGATCTTACAAGTGAAGTAGAGCTACACTAGTGATACCACAGATCTTACAAGTGAAGTAGAGCTACACTAGAGACACCACAGATCTTACAAGAGAAGTAGAGCTACACTAGTGACACCACAGATCTTACAAGTGAAGTAGAGCTATACTAGAGACACCACAGATCTTACAAGTGAAGTAGAGCTACACTAGTGACACCACAAAGCTTACAAGAGAAGTGGAGCTACACTAGTGACACCACAGAGCTTACAAGAGAAGTGGGGCTACACTAGTGACACCACAGAGCTTACAAGAGAAGTAGAGCTACACTAGTGACACCACAGATCTTACAAGTGAAATAGAGCTACACTAGTGACACCACAGAGCTTACAAGTGAAGTAGAGCTACACTAGTGACACCACAGATCTTACAAGTGAAGTAGAGCTACACTAGTGACACCACAGATCTTACAAGTGAAGTAGAGCTACACTAGTGACACCACAGAGCTTACAAGTGAAATAGAGCTACACTAGTGACACCGCAGATCTTACAAGTGAAGCGGAGCTACACTAGTGACACCACACAGCTTACAAGTGAAGTAGAGCTACACTAGTGACACCACAGATCTTACAAGTGAAGTAGAGCTACACTAGTGACACCACAGAGCTTACAAGTGAAGTAGAGCTACACTAGTGACACCACAGAGCTTACAAGTGAAGTAGAGCTACACTAGTGACACCACAGAGCTTACAAGAGAAGTGGAGCTACACTAGTGAAACCACAGAGCTTACAAGAGAAGTAGAGCTACACTAGTGATACTACAGGCCTTACAATTTACTCCACTTAAAGTGGCAACCAAGAAATGGAGTGAAGGAGTGGCCAACCAGCCCAGACTTATGATCAGATAGGAGGCAACTTCCCCCTATCCTGCCAGGCCAGCACTTCCCTGATTCACACACACATTCAAAAAACATACACACTAAAACCACATACACATCACTCATACTCAACCACTTTTAGATGGGCACATGCAGTCACTTTCCCTTTTTTTTCTCTTTCTTTCTCCCTCTTTTGATAAAGTGTCCTTACCTGTGTATTGTGTCTGACCTACTGATCGGGCCAGTGAGTTTTAAAGCGGAGCTACCACATTAAGTAAATTTTCCCTGCAGTACTTAGGCAGGTGGCGACTAGCTTAATAATAGTTATTTTACCTCTCAAAAGTAGCCGCTTGTAAAGTATTCCTTAGGCATCAGCGTAGACATCTTGTCTGCACACCTGCGCTGTCAGTCCCGGCCTCCCTACAGATGCATTGCACTGGCCCGGAAGGCACCGGAAGTGACTGACGGAGCAGGCGCGCAGACTACACTAACCTGGCTGTCAGTCTCGGAAGCTTGAGAATTACTTTACAAGCGGCTACTTTTGAGAGGTAAAATAACTATTATTAAGCTAGTCTCCACCTGCCTAAGTACTGCAGGGTGACTTTACTTAACGTGGTAGTTCCGCTTTAAATGTCAGCATGTAATCCAAGATTTTTTCACAGTCCCTTAAAAGTTCTGACTGTCAACTTATTACACAGTGGAGGTGCACCAGCCCCCAGAGGTCACATGCACCTGTGATAACCAATCACAAAGAGTCATTGGGCACTTTGGGTGATGGGCTTTCCGGGTAACTGGAATATACACCCACACTCAACACCAAACACACTCCTGAATCCCTAGACAGCTGTTGCAATTTGCAAGCATCCTCTGCATTTGATCAGGGGTATGAACTGACTCCTCCCCTTAACATGGATGTCCTTTCTATGTGCCTGAGGACATGATGCACATTATTTGGCCTCAACCACACACAAAGGTCTGTGTTAAGGGAAGGAGCCAGCCCACATCTCTGAACATTAGAGGCAGCATAACTCTGAACAAGCAGCCCTCATATGTGAAATTAGAGGGTCCTGGGCCAGTCCATGCCTGGATATAGAGAATATAGCTTCTCCAGTGTGATAAACGTACCAGTTCTTATGTTATTCTATGAGGCTCATGCACTAAGAGATGGAGAGATGTTAATGCAGAAACTCTCCAATACCTGTTGTTCTGTGGAGCCCATCACAATGCACAGGTCACTGGCAAGCATTTTAAAGGGTCTACTGGCTCTATACTGCACCTTTAAAGGGGAACTATCACCTCTATACAAGTTTGCCTGAGTGTGATGTTCATATAGTGATAACCTGTAATCTGTGTTTTTTATATGTATATAATACAGGTTATGATGAAATTTAGTTTTAAAAATGATCCATGGCCTTACTTCAGGACAGACTGCAGGTACCGCTCTGTACTGCAGTCTGTCAATCTTCATCTGTTCCCTCCATAAGTATTGCCTCGTTGCAAACTCCTCCAAAGATGGAGGATTTTTCCATGTAAGTTGAAGCTTTCTCTAGCCAATGAGAGCTCTCCAGCTTACATGGAGAAATCCTCAGTCATCGGAGGAGATTGCAACAAGGCAATACTTGTGGAGGGAACAGATGAAGATTGGCAGACTGATGTACAGAACGGCACCTGCAGTCTGTCGTAAAGTAAGGCCATGGATCATTTTTAAAACTGTAAATTTCATCATAGCCTGCATTATATACATATAAAAAAACACAGATTACAGGTTATCGCTATATGAACATCACACTCAGGTAAACTTGTATAGAGGTGACAGTTCCCCTTTAACCAGTTTACAGACACCATTACAACACACTGGCAATCTTTACTCCATCATCATATGCTAATGACCAGTGTCTCACCCCCTCCCCTCACATGCCTAGTTCTTAGTGCATATAGAGAAGTATGTCTTTCACTACAGAGCAAAGTGCTCTCATCACATCACCAAAGCAAATATGCCACTAAGGGATAGTAATACTTCAATTTTACTATCCATCCATCTTGCAGCCCTTAAAAAACTGAATTAAACAAGCCCAGCGGCATCTCTTAAACCTTTATGGTTTGAGAGATATCCGCTTTCAAAGTTCCCTCTCCTCTGACGTCAGCGTTCTAGCTGACAGCAGAGGAATCCGGTCCGGGACTGGCGGATGCTCTACAGCAGAGCAGAGATTGCGTTATGGAAGAAGAAATCCTTCACTGAAATGGGCTTCTATGTGTGCTTGCAAACTAAGCACACGTAGAAGACCATTTCAGTGAAGGATTTCTTCTTCCATAACGCGATCTCGGCTCTGCTGAAGAGCCTCGGCTTGCTCAGGGACAGGATGCCCCTGCTGTCAGCTAGAACGCTGATGTCAGAGGAGAGGGAACTTTGAAATCGGATATCTGTCAAACCATAAAGGTTTAAGAGATGTCGCTGGACTTGTTTAATTCAGTTTTTTAAGGGCTACAAAAAAAGAATGGGATAGTAGCAGCTTTATGACTTCCTAACTGTTTGAACGGTTATAACTTTTGAATAAAACAACTTCCAGGAGTGAGCGGGACCTTATTTTACCCATTAGGAAATGGCTTATATAATGTTTCCATAAAAAGTCTCCTGCTCTGAAAGTGTTAAAATTGACACTTATAAGTAGGCAATTGCTTTAATACACTAACAAGAGCGATAGGGGTTAAATTATATTTTTAACTAGCAGCTTGTTCTACATGCAGAAGGTTACTTAGTGCCCTTCCCAGAGGCCTTGATATAGAAAAGAGATAAGTATAATTTTTATTGTTGCATATAGTTGTAGAATGTCCTTAATTACCTTTCCATTAGAACCAAGAGATGCATGATAACCATTACCTATATGTGATCCATACCCCCCTCCCTACCTCATTTCCTCTTGACCACATTTGAATGAACTTTAGAGAATACACTAGGTGAAGCTTGTAATTTTCCACTCTGCTGACCCTCCCAGTTTTTAGTATAAAAGTTCTGTGTTTGCTAAATAAAGTTAGTAGTGTTTTCTGCTCTGATACTTGTGTTGCGTCAATTCATTTAACGCTGCTCCAAGAGCTTAAAGGGATAGTAATGTTTCATAATAAAAGGAGCTCTAATTAATTATCATAGTATTTGGACTTTGGAGAGTGTTATTTCAATTCTGTCAGAGTGGTAGTTCAAGAGTAATTCAATGATAAACTACCCCCCTCCCGCCCCGTTTGCTGATGTAACACTGCTCAGCCAGAGCAGAAGGGAGGTGCCCAGGTAGATTGCAGAGAGGGACAATCTTCAATTAAGATAAGGGAAAAAGCTGAAAAGCTTGTCAAGGGGGGCAGGGCTTTCATTGTTCTGATAGGAAGAATATTGTCCCCTTCTGTTATCTGTCTGGTCTATGGACTGCATTCCACATCTGAGAAGAGATGGCTTACACTAGGTAAAAGGGGCGGGAGGGGAAACTTTGCTTGTGAATATCTTTCAAACCATAAAGGTTTGAGAGATAAGACTTATATTGTTCTTCGTGGTTTTTCAATGCCTACAAAATAAAATAAAGATAAAACAAAGTATTACTATCCCTTTAAGGCCTGTACTCTGGGGTGAAGATCTGGAGGTGTAGGAGAAAACTTTCCCCCGGGAAATGGTTAAAGCCTTTCTACAGAAGAGGTGTCCCAGTCACCCCAAAAGGAGGGAAGAAGCTTTCATGCTCCTTTACATCTTAACCCTTTGAGTGCCAGAGGGGTACGGAATGTTGCAGTGCATTCCGTACCCATCTGGCACTCAAAGGGTTAAGGGATACAGAACGGAGCTCAAATGGTTTAACCCTTTGAGTGACAGAGAGGAAGCCAACATATGGCTACCTCTCTGGCACTCAAGGGGTTAAAGAGGATTGACACTCAAAGGAATAGGAATGTTTTATTATCAAAGACCTATATTGCAGAGTGTCTCCTGCTCAGCAAAACTAGGGAACTCTCCCTGCTGTCAGATGCATCATTCAAAAATTATTCAAAAGCCTCTCAAGCAGTGGGAGCATCCTCATACTCAGTAAGTAAATCGATACAGTATATATTCTTACACTTTAACTTTTCATACATACATTTTTCTCTTTCCACTGAGCTGAAAAAGTTTCACAAAGCAGAATCTTTTTTTTTTTTCCTGCAGTACTGAATCTGACCACAGAGGGGAGCTGTGACAATATGCATCCAAAACAGTAGGCGTTCCACCTCTTACCGGAGTCTTTGTGTACTCTTCCTGTTTGTGGTACCGCGGGTTTTGTACATAGCCAAAGAATGGTTGGGAGCACTCACAGGTCTTAACGCTTTTAGTACCAGCGTGGCTGTCCAATGCAGGATTAAAAACACAAATTTACAGATTAATTTAGTAGCCAGAAAGTCCATCTTTCTGACTCCTTTTATAAAATGTTCTGTTATTAAGTATGGCAGAGATAAGCAGTCCGTAGTCAACTGAGGATGCTGGGGCTTGTATTCTATCAACAGCAGCAGACCCACAGGTTACCCATAATGCACTGAGACTGATGAACTAAGAAATGGAGCAACTGTGGTGCAAGCCAACTGTGCAGGAGGGAGCAAAATAAAAAAGCCCAAAATTGCCATTGATTGAGAGATATAGACATATTAGGTCATTGTAGGGCAACATGTGGCACTCCAGCTATTAGATGGCAGGGGATGATGGTAATTATAGAGCTTCAGGTTGCATAGCCCTAAATTACATATATTACATTGATGAACTCAGGGGAAAATCTGCCTTTTTATGAATGAAAACCAGATAAATAACCTTTTAGTTTATTTTTTTAAACCTTAAATGCCAGATTAAGCTCCAGTGCATTATTTTAATACTAGTGTAAAAGCCCATGCACACAGGCCAAGGTTCGGGTAATGTTAACCCTTTGAGTGCCAGAGGGGTACGCAAAGCATTGCTTTGCCCCTCTTGCCTCTTTCTAACCTCCCTTGCCTTTCTCCCTCCTCTTGCCCCCATGCCTCTTTCGTCATCACTTTGCCCCTTCCATCACCCTCTTGCCCCCGTACCTCTTTTGCCCCTCCATGGCTTTCAACACCCTCTTGCTCCCCATACCTCTTTCTCCACACTTTTGCCCCCCAATGCCTCTTTCACCACCCTCTTGCTCCCCCAATGGCTATTTCAGCACACTTTTGCCCTACAAACCTGTTTTGCCCCCATGCCTCTTTCACCACACTTTTGCCCCCAATGCCTCTTTCACCACACTCTTGCCCCCATACCTGTTTTGCCCCCCAATGCCTCTTTCACCAAACTCTTGCCTCCCATACCTCTTTTGCCCTCCTTTGGCTCTTTCACCACCCTCTTGCTCCCCATACCTGTTTTGCCACCCTTTTGCCTCCCAATGCCTCTTTCACAACCCTATTGATCCCCATACCTGTTTTGCCACCCTTTTGCCCCCATTCCTCTTTCATCACACTTTTGCCCCCAATGCCTCTTTCACCACACTTTTGCCCCCAATGCCTCTTTCACCACACTCGCCCCATACCTCTTTTGCCCCCTCAATGCCTCTTTCACAACCTTCTTGCCCCCTTACCTCTTTTGCCCCCCCATGGCTTTTTCACCACCCTCTTGCTCCCCATACCTTTTTTTGCCACCCTCTTGCCCCCCCAATGCCTCTTTCACCACACTCTTGCCCCCATACACCTTTTGCCCCCCTCATGGCTTTCACCACCCTCTTGCTCCTATACCTCTTTTGCATCCACATGCCTCTTTCACCACACTTTTGCCCTCCCCCAATGCCTCTTTCATCATACTTTTGCCCCCATACCTCTTTTGCCCCCCCCTTGGCTCTTTCACAACCCTCAAGCTCCCCATACCTCTTTTGCCACCCTTCCCCCATGCCTCTTTCACCACCCTCTTTCCCCCATACCCCTTTTGCCTTCCAATTCCTCTTTCACCACACTCTTGCCCCCTATACCTCTTTTGCCCCCCCATGGCTCTTTCACCACCCTTTTGCCCCCCCATGCCTCTTTCACCACACTTTTGCCCCCCAATGGCTCTTTCACCACCCTCTTGCTCAGCATACCTATTTTGCCACCCTTTTGCCCCCAATGCCTCTTTCACAACCTTCTTGCCCCCATACCTCTTTTGCCCCATGACGTCCAGCACCCTTTTGTTCCCCATGCCTCTTTAACCACACTTTTGCCCCCTAAACCTCTTTTGCCACCATTTTGCACCCCCATGCCTCTTTCACCACACTTTTGCCCCCCATATCTCTTTTGTCCCCCCATGGCTCTTTCACCACCTTCTTGCTCTCCATACCTGTTTTGCCACCCTTTTGCCCCCATGCCTCTTTCACAACCCTCTTGCCCCCATACCTCTTTTGCCACCAGATTGCACCCTCATGCCTCTTTCACCACACTTTTGCCCCCCCCATGCCTCTTTCACCACATTTTTGCACCCCAGACCTCTTTTGCCCCCCATTGCTTTTTTATCACCCGCTTGCTCCGCATACCTGTTTTGCCACCCTTTTGCTCCCCAATGCCTCTTTCACAACCCTCTTTTGCCACTATTTTGCACCCCCATGCCTCTTTCACCACACTTTTGCCCCCCCATACCTCTTATCAATAGGTCCCCTTTGCTTCCAGACCCTGGTGACTTGCACCAGCTGCACCTCCAGTGGCCCCTGACTTTATCTCACCTTGGTGCAGAAACTCACTTCGGGGGGGAGGGGTGGAGGTTCAATGTGGAGATGACATATATATAAATCTGTCCCTGGTCAAACTCACCTCTCTATATTTTCACACAAGACCCTTATCAATCCTTTGTGCATCTCCTCTCTTGTCTTCTTAGTACGGAAGCTTCCAAATCTCATAGGCAGAGCATCAGTCTTTCACACAAGGGGCTGGACTCCATTGCAGGTGATATATAGTTCAGGTTTTAGATTAAAATTTCCACATTTTATTTAATTTTATATTATTATTATAAAATTCCTCTCAACACACATTCTATTTAGATTGAAGACAACAGATTAATGCTGTGGATCCCGAACGAAGACGGGTTGATTATCTCCCTGTGCATGTGGCAGACTTTGTATAAGCACTGTCATTACCATACAGCAGTGTTATTACCATAAGGATTTGGGATTACCTCTATTGTTTATCCTTTTACCAATATGGATTATACAGTGTTGTAGGCGCTCACCCTTTTCTTTTTTGTTTCTATGTATGTGCCACTTGGGAGATTGAGAAAACTGAGAGAGCGGCCAGAGATTAAATGCCAGTGAGATCGGAATACTGCTACTGGGGGCTGATATTTACCCAGATGCATGTGAGTTGGCATTGGTATAAGCTATTGGCCAACTAATCTTTTTGTGAATATATAGCCGAAAGGTGTCAACAGATATCGTTTATTGCTGATAAACACAGGGGTGCCTTCTGGAATTAGTATCTGTCCCCTATAGTGCAGAACTGGGTGAGATATAAATCCCCAATTCCTGTAATTCTATGAAGCCTCTTTTTTCAGGTTAGAAAGACCTTAGTGCAGGATGTTCACATTCAACCCTCAAGGGCCACCAACAGGCCACGATTTAACCCTTTGAGTGGCAGAGGGGTACTTGCTATGCAATTCTAACCACAGCTAAGGTAATCAGTGGCTCATTCATTTTCATTGGCCCCAACTGTGCTCAAACAGGAAAATCCTTAACCCTTTGAGTGCCTGGAGGGGTATGCAACTGGTTAAATCCTGGACTGTTGGTAGCTCAAGGACAGTACTAGGACACCCTTGCCTTAGTGTATTGGCTCCATAGAATAGCATAGGAATAGGGGATTATGTCACTGGAGACTTTATTTCAACTTTATTGAATGTGAAAGCTACATTTTTATTTTTAACCTTTTCAGTATCAAAAAGGTAAACCCCCCTCCCATCACATCGAAATGTGTAGGATACCTCCCTTGTGCTTCAAAAGGCTAAATACATCTCTGTGGAGAGCTTTAAAACAGCGCGAGCTGTGAAACATGGTGAACTTTACTCCAGGACTGAGGACTACAAGAATGGCAAAATCTACAGTTCATCAATGTCGGGGAAGCAAATTTGTCTCTGTGAGCTCCAAAAGCATAGCCAGCTACTGCCCCCTAGTGCAAATGGCAAATAGTCACATTAAAGAAGTAATAATGTCTGCATAGGATGTTAAGATTGATTGTATGTATATTAGACACACACACATATACTATTAGAAGAGCCCATGTACATGGGCCATAGTGGCGGGCAGTCGCAGTGCAGTCATGCCCAGTAGAGACTGCCCACGCTGCGCCTCTGGTCTGACTTCGGAGCGCCCAGCTCTGTATCAGCCCCATCCTGGGCAGTCTTTACTGCACATGACTGCATCATTACAAACTTTGTAGCGAATTATTATATAGGATATACACACCCGTGTGTGTGTATATATATGTATATATATATATATATAATTTGATAGGATGTTTGTCAAAAGCCGTCATACGCAATAGAGACTGTGCTTGTTCGGGTAGTCTCTACTGCGCATAATTTAATCGTGTGAGGGAGGCATCGCAAGACTGCATTGCATGAAGCAGTGAGGTAGTGGCGGCTTAACATTACCCGACCTTGGCCCGTGTCCACGGGCTTTTACACTAGTGTATATATATTTATTTTTTATATATAATGAGCTGTACCTTTGTCAATGTCCATAATGTATTCTTGTAATTTTATATTAAAGATTCTACCTCCTGCCCCTTTGTGCTACGTCATGCAAAATCTCCTCAGATCCGAAAGCCAGTGCGGATGGATCACAACAAGGAACAGTATTGCGTCAGTATAAGGAAAACCCTTCTTCTCTTCGTCGGGGGGGGGGGGGCAGGGTTTTCCTTATTCAGACACATACAATATGGTTCCTCATTGTGATTCGTCCAGTCAGGTGACCAGCTTTCAGAGCGGAGGACACTCTGTCTGACGTAGGAAAAAGGGGCAGAAGTGGGGAAACTTTAAAATAAAATTACAAGAAGAATACAAAAAAATAAAATTAATAATTGATCTTAACTTCATATGCTAACATTACTTTCTCTTTAACATATGTAAAAAAAAAAAACACCCAAGGAATGAAAAAACGGCTCATTATGTCAGATTTCAATATGGAAAGAAGCAATTGTCAAAGGAGACACTGAAACGCTGTAAATGTGTGATGTACACATAAATCAGAGGGTGAAGATGGCAAAGACCAATTCGTGAAGGTGACAAGATGGATTTGGTCAAATTTGCCACACATGATCGTTATCAAGCCTTCAGTGCATTTCCCACCAGGTGACCAGAAAAATGCAATGTTGCACTTTGCTCACCAGGTGGAGCTGTTGCTAACAATATGATAACATTTGAGTTAGAATTATTATATAACAAAGTATTAACCCTTTGAGTGCCAGAGAGAATGCAACTCATTGCTTCGAAATGAGTTGTGTCACCCCACTTGCATTCAAAGTGTTAAGGATCAGTGAAGAGTTATAATAAAAAACACATATTGCACAGCTTTTCCTACCAAGTACAACAAGGGTACCCCCCACTGCTGGCCTTTGCGTGTTCAAAAATGATTACAGTGTGAACCACCCCAAACTAGTGGCGCTGTAATATTCTGTGGAGAACTGTAGCCAGTGGCTCACCTCTCCTAAAATGTAATAGGAATAATTGTCTACCCAGGTGGCACTGATCAATGGCTTAATATTTTATAGACGTTTGAGCTAAAATACCTTTGGAACTAACCATTTCCCAGCAGTAAGAATACTCTTATTTTACTCTAAAAGAAAAGCCCTACAGTATGTTTTTTCCATAACTGATGTTTACTGTAACATTATCTAATAGGCCATGCCTCCAGGATGTATCTGCTTTTGCACAGGAGAGTTAATCAGAGGCTCACTCATTTAATTCACCTGTGCTCAAGCAGGGAAATCCTAATTGCATGGCCTGTTAGAGGTCTGCGAGGATAGGGTTGGAAAACAATGCTTTAATGGACCTTTAAAAATATTTTTTTCAGCTTCACCCAACTCTGGCAGGAATAACATTATAATACCCTCTGCTTTTATCTCGTGCTGATACTTAATCTTATTGGAAGCTGATCAGCAACTCATGATTCATGTTGTCCTGGTGATGTCATTGCCTTCCATAGCCAATAGGAATGAGCCCCAGCTCTTTTTTTTTTTTTTTTTTTGGGTGGGGGATCTTAAAGCCTGGTAGGTTCCAATACTTTGAGCTCTGTAAGTTTACAGAATAGTAACAATTATGGATTCTAAGACAGAGCTTTATCTTTTCATTCATATAATACTATATTAATGCACCTTATATATATATATCTTCTGTATCCACCATCACAACTGTCATGGGACACTCATCTCAGTCTTTGCTTGTATAGCACAGATCCCTTTAACGTTCTGCAATCCCCCTATCTCAAGGGATATCCTCCATGTCATTTATAAACCTCCAGGAAGCAGATCATATGCTGATGCTCCTGTAAACTTAGAGATTTCCATAGAATATGGAAATTGTGTCAGTTAACCAAATGAGTGCCAGAGAAGTGTCCATCACATTGCTTTGCAATGCACTGGACACCCCTCTTGTTCTCAAAGGATCAACCTCCCAACCTAGGGATGCCCACATGAACCAGAACAGCTTCCTTCAGCAGAAATGTGGGTTACTGTGCTTGGCCCGGACACTGCACACACGACCTGTGGTTCCATTCACGGACAGAACAGGCTATGCACTCATGTTTGTGTTAGGTACATTGAACAAAGCTGCATATTGTTGCCTTCTGTGGGGGGTCCCCGTACATACTCTAGGCCCCCAGAGAAGACACAGTATTTTAGAAAGACACGATGCCTCCCCCCAGTGCTGAGACTCATGTCGCGGCTCAGGATGTAGATTCCATCATTGTGTAGAGTACAGCTCACGCTAAGTCCAGATTTAGATGTATTCACCTTTAGGCAGTTCCAAGATCTTGTTTTGGTGTTATAAGAGCGAACACTCAGGGAATCCTCACTTTCCCCAGTCTGTACATCACGCACATACCCTCCCACCAAGAACAATGTCTCCTCCAAGGACACCATCTGCTGCTTCCGGACATGCTGTTTGCAGACGTCAAACACCGACCACTCGTCAGCAGAGGGGCAGTATCTAAGGACTCTCAGATTCCGACCTGGATGAAAAAAAGGGGAAGAAAAATTAAATAAATAAAATAAAGAAAAGGGGAGAGGGTAGACGGAGATTAATACACACAGACCAGTCTCCTACAAAGCAATGGTATACCCTCTATTATTTATAAGAAATATGTTTTAAGGCTTTTACCAATGCTGGGAGATTTTTTTAATTATAATGAAAAAAGTGTTTGTTTGTTTGTTTGTTTTTTAATATTAAACTGCATTTCTCATTGTTCGTCACTAGGTAGTGCTGTTCCAAGAAGTAATTATGGAGAGCTGTAGTCAATGAAGCTCTGCCTCAGAGTACGCTATTAAAAAGGCTTTTCAAACACATTTTAACAGTGAATTTTAAAATAAAAGGGGCAAACAAGAGGTACAATAACTTTTGAATTAAAAGTCACCCACCAGTGAGTACCCTTTTACTTCACAGGGAAAGCTGTATATCTGAGCTGTATATCTGAGTCCGCAAGTGACAGAAACAGGCAAGGAGATTTCTGATTAAGCACGGTGAGTCAATCAATGGTGCATTCATTTTAAGATAAAGATCTCCCTGCTGAGCACAGTTGAGTTAAGTCTTGGACTGTCTGCAGCCCTTCAGAGCCACACTTAGACACCCCTGCCCTAGAACACTTTGAATGCCAGAGAGGTATCCAATGCATTGCATGGTGTATCTATGTAAAGCAAATGGCAAAAAGAGAGAGAGAGAGCGCGCACATGTGAGCTTCCTCTCAAGTGAGAATTAGAAACATAGAATTTGACAGCAGATAAGAACAATTCGGCCCACCTAGTCTGCCCATTTTCCTATTGTTAAGAAGAAAAAAAAAAAAAAAAAAAACCCAACCTCAAACCTTTTTTGGTCCTTGGTCTTTTCTTATGTTAAGGACCGCCTTATGCCTATCCCATGCATGCTTAAATTCTGTCACTGTATTAACTTCTACCACTTCTGCTGGTAGGCTATTCCACTTGTCTACTACCCTCTCAGTGAAGTAAAACTTTCTTACATTATGTCTAAACCTGTGTCCCTCTAGTTTTAGACTATGGCCTCTTGTCCTAACGTTTTTACTCTTTTGAAATATACTTCCATCCTGCACTTTGTTGAATCCCTTCATGTATTTGAATGTGTCTATCATATCCCCTCTCTCTCTTCTCTCCTCCAAGCTATACATGTTCAGATCCTTTAGTCTATCCTGATATTTAACAGGACTTCTGACCATGCAGCTGTGCTTTTGGTCCCTTCTTGAAGGCTGACATAGTCTACTACCTTTGCATTTTGGAATCTGCAGACCATTGAAGAGCTGAGACGAATGCAGCAGAGCAAAGCACATCCAGAGAGAGCCCAAAAAGTTGATGGAAAGAAGACTAACTTGGACCAAAGGCCCCAAATCTCTGGCATCCATCATGGCTTTTACTCAACTCAGAATGACCAATGGCTATATCAGGGACAGATAGGAGGCACTTTATTCCGTGGTGGGTTTTGACTTACCCATGGGAACCACAAAGACGGAATACTTCAAAGGAAACGTAATTTCACTCCAAACTGTCTCCAGCAGTTGTCTTGTCTTTGTCCCGACAGTGGGGTGCCCCCCCCCCAAGAGGATAAAAGTAACAGCCCCACTTGCCCACTATAGTCCACCAGGTACAGCAAAATCTTTAACTTTGCTGCCCATGCCCCATCCAATTGGCTGCTACAAGCACCAGTTTCTTAAAGGCTGGATGGGGCTGACAGAAATGAAGAAAGAGTGCAGGACTAGCAGTTTCACCATGGAGCTTAGAATGCATCTGCTACTTACTTACTAGGCCTGTGCACTCTGAAAATGGAATCTTCAGACACCTCTACATACTAAGCAAGAGAAAGAGGAAAATAGCTAAGAGAAAGGCACACACTAACACACCCAGGTCCCTTAACAGACAGCACTCTGATCTGTAGGCCAGGGATTGGAACTCATCGAATGGGAAATTACACAGCCCCATGTGCTAAGAGAATCTTTGCCCTGATACATGTCTGTTAGAGGTAAGGTGGAGTAGTGAGGGAGTCTCCGCCTCTAGAGAGATTTTAAAGGCAAGCATCTTACGCTCCTGACTGGGGGATACTTTACCCCATGGTTCTTGTGTTCCACATTGGTCTGAAAGAATATCATCATCACCCTACATAATATTAAATGAAAGTGCAATGCAATAAGATATTTTGTGTTAGAATTAAGGTTCTTTTGTGTTTACTAATCCATTGACTGCATAGGATAGTAGTTCCCTGAATGCATGTGTTAGCAATATGCACATCAGACTTTAATACTCATATTTTAAGGAATTCCTTCATATTTGTCAACTGGATCAGATTTTGCCAGATTATCTTTGATACTTCTTGCTTTTTTTGTAGAAAACAAAGATTCTTAAAACAGGTGTCCTACTGAGAGATCTGTAGAACCCAAGAGAAGGTGATATTGCAAACAAAATACAAAATGGGGGCCATTTTGAATTTCTCATTTGCAGACTCCAGCACCAAAGAGTTTAAAAGTCTTTCATGTTTTAAGGGAAAGATCACCAGTGATTTGGAAATTTTGTGGCCTCAGTAGGAGCTCTTTGAGAAAGAATCCTTGACAAGGACAGAAAGGTGGAAGTGAGGGTGGCATTGTATGGTCGATATAAACCAGAACATTGGCAAAGTAGGCTATAGTGTGCCTGCAAAAAGACTAACAGATTGAAATGTTAGCTCCCCCATCGGCCCAGCTTTAACAATAATTAAATATATGTTTTTATCCTTTCAGTGTGTCCATTCCATTGATTCTTGGTAATCAGTTTGTTGCATATACTTAAAAGAAACAAACAAACAAAAAAAAAAATATCACTGAAGCAACTACAGGATTGATATACCAAGATGACAATGATTCTCTATATTTTTCAAGAGGTAATCTCTTCAAGCCAATCCTGGATGCTCCCCCAGTGGAAAAGTAAAGGGAGCAAAAGAAGATGCGCTTAGACTTCAGGATTGTTGTACTGCTAGCGATGTGTAAAGGAGGTCAACCCTAACATATCTCCAGCACTGCGATAACCCCATCCCCCTCCCCTTGCATACTTAACTCTAAGTGCATATGACAATGTATGTCTCTTAGCAACAAGGCAATAGGCTTGTCACATATTGCCATAACATTGCCACTAGTGCATCTCTCCCTGGTGTCTCTTGACTCAAGGAGCAAGGGAAACATTCACACAAGCCATTACCCTGAATTTACAGTTATTAAAGATATAGTAATGTCTGCATAGGAAGTTAGTCGATTATCCATTATACTTTTTATTTTTATAATGAAATGTACCTTTGTTATTGTCCATTAAATTGTATTCTTTGTGTATTTTATTTCAAGTTCTCCCCTCATCCCCTTTTCCCCTACAGTACACGGCTGATTCTCTCAGATCAGAAAATCCGGTCCTTGACAGGATCAGCAGCAAGGGTCAATCTTGTGTCAGTCATAAGGAAAAACTGCTTAACTCCTCCCTTGACAGAGGGTAAGGTTTTTCTTATGCTGACACAAGATTGACCCTTGCTGTGATCCGTCCCGACCGGCTTTTTGCTCTGAGGGAATTCAGCGTGATGTGGGGAAAAGGGGCTGAGGGGAGACACTTGAAAATAAAATTACACAAAGAATATGTTACTTAGAAAGTGTCACGGTATTCAGGCAAAGAAGGACACACAAGTTAATATATAACCACCTTTATTAAATATATACAACAATAATGGTATTGACTTACGTATAACCCCAGACAAAGGCTGATAAGACCCAAAGTCCCTCCGGAGCTGCACACTGTGCTGTGCACTGCACTACTGTGAGAAACCGAGACTAGGGGAGCGGCTCGAGTGGGACAACAGTCTGAATGGTAGAATATGCGTAAGTCACCACTTCGGTCTGTGATCGGAGGCAACAGGGAGCGAGAGCAAACCAGAGCCACTTGGCACCGAGACTACAGGTCAGCAGGCCAGTAGTGTAGGGAGCGAGTAGGCAGCCAGAGCCACAGGTCACACAAACCGGGAATACACAGAGCGAGTAGTAGGCAGAGCCACAGGACACAAACCGGAGACTACACGGAGCAAGAAATAGCCAGAGCCACTGGTTGGGGGCTACACTGAGTGAGTAGTAGCCAGGGCCACTGGTCAGGGTCAACACGGAGCGAGTAAGTCACCCAGAGCCACAGGTCAGAACCAATGTGGGTAGTCAGACAAGCCAAGGTCATACACAGTGCGAGTAAGTCAGCCAGAGCCACAGGTCAGAACCAATGTGGGCAGTCAGACAAGCCGGGGTCACACACGGAGCGGATTCTCAGATAAGCACAGGTCACAACGGAGCACAAGAGTAACTAACAGGAATACCACGTAAGGGCAAGGACTTCCAGGCCCAAGTAAGTTAATACAGGAGCAGAAGGAGGCAGGACCCAATTAGGCCACCCAGAATAGGCCCATAAACATATGTCCGTGCTAGTGCCCGTTACCAGATGTCAGAATGAGGGAGTGGCCGGCGGCCATGCAGTGGTAGGAAGCATAGAAGCACTAGGCTCCCTAGGGATACTGTTCCCCCCTTTAATAACCTCTCCCCCACGGAAGAGGACCAGCACCAGAGGTAGTGCGGGAGTGGAATTCACGGAGCAGGGCAAGTGCATGCAGATCTCTCTTAGGGACCCAGAAGTGCTCCTCAGGCCCATAACCTTTCCAGAGGACTAAATATTGTACCTGGCCTCTGACCCTGTAAGAGTCCAAAATACTTTGCACCTCATACTCCTCGTGGTCCCCCACTTGGACAGGTCTGGGATGGACAGGAGCCGAAGTATATCTGTTACAAACCAATGGTTTCAGTAGCGACACATGGAAAGAATTAGAGATGCGCATATTAGCAGGGAGTTCAAGGTCATAGGTTACGGGGTTAATCCTACGGAGAACCCGAAAGGGACCCAGAAATTGGGGAGACAGCTTTTTACAAGGCACCTGGAGATGGAGATTGCGTGAGGACAGCCATACTCTCTCTCCCCCACCTGGAACACTGGAGCTGGTAGCCATCTACGGTCTGCTTGTTTCTTATAGCGCAACATGGAACTTTGCAGGGATCTCTGAACCCGTACTAATGTGGAGTAAAGCACCTCAAATGCTCCTCCAGAGCAGGAATACTCTGAGCCTCAAAAGACTCTGGCAGCAGTGAAGGTTGGAACCCGTAGCTAATCAGAAAGGGAGAGTTCTGAAAGGAGGAATTGACTGCACTGTTTCTAGCCAGCTCTGCCCACGGTAACAGGTTCGCCCAATTGTTATGATGGTTTGAGATAAAACAACGGAGATACTTTTCCAACACCTGATTAGACCTGTGGATGGTAAGCGGAGGAGAACGAGAACTGATGACCATCTGACCGCAGAATGCTGTCCAGAAACGTGAGACAAACTGGCTCCCATGATCGGAGACTACCACCTTGGGTATACAGAGGAGACAAACCACCTCCTTGGCAAAAATCTCAGCCAAATCCTTGGAGGAAGGTAGCCCTTTAAGTGGTACAAAATGGGCCATTTTAGAAAATTTATCCACAATCCTGAGGATAACTGTGTAACCAAGAGGTGTTGAAGAGTATTAGTCCACGCACAAGTGGAACATGCGGCAACAAATGTGGAGCAATCTGCCCTCAAGCTTGGCCACCAAAAGAGTCTAGTCATAGACCATATTAGTCGGTCTCTCCCAACGTGCCCTGCAGCGTTCGAGGAATGGTACGTCTCCAGCAATCTGGTATGGAGGGATTCAGACACAAAAACACTTCCCATTAGTTTTATCAGCTGGGGCAGAAGCTAGAGCAGCCAAAATATCCTCGCCCATTGGCGATGTAATACTGCTACGTATCGTAGCCAAGATACAGTCAGGAGGAATAATAGGTACAGGAGGAGACTCCTCCTGGGACTCTGCCCTAAATTGTCGAGAAAGAGCATCTGCTCTAATATTTTTAGTACCAGGGAGGTAGGAAACCACAATATTAAACCTAGAGAGGAACAGGGCTCATCTGGCCTGACGTGGAGACAACCTCTTTGAAGCTCTTGTGATCTGTCAGTATCAGGATAGAAACCTTAGTACTCTCCAACAGATATCGCCATTCTTTCAGGGCAAGGATGACGGTGTCACGGTTTTTGAAGACTCTCAGACTTAAGGTTTTGGTAAAAAAACGTAACTTTATTGAAAAAGTTAAGACAATCCCCGTAGGGTTAATCATACATAACAATACAACAACAACAGTATAAAATAGGCTCTACCGGCCTTGTCAATGATACCGGGCAAGGCAACCCAAGTGACAGTAGCAGTAACAATAGGCTCTACCGGCCTTGCCTATACCGGGTAAGGCAACCGTGAGATGACTTGTACCGGTTCTACCGGCCTTACCAATACCGGGCAAGGCAGCCCAAGGGAGACAGAGTATAGGCTCTACCGGCCCTGCCAATACCGGGTAAGGCAACCTTAAAGATGGTAACGTACAAAGGTTCTACCGGCCTTACCAATACCGGGCAGGGCAGCCAAAGCGTAGACCAGCTGTCAGATGATTATGACAGCAGACAGGAATAGAAAAAAATGGTCTAATCGCAGCAGAAGTCTATTGCCAGAAAATATCAGACGACTGCATAAGAAAGCATACAGCGACCTGTCCCCAGAACTAGAGTTCAGGAGCAAACCAACGTCCTTGCGTTGGACCAACAGTAATGAGCGCAACCAGGCTAAATGGAGTAAACCAGCGTCCGCACGCTGGGACCAACTGTAATGCTCGCAACCAGGTTAATGGAGTAAACCAGCGTCCGCACGCTGGGACCAACAGTAGATTTTGCACCAGGTGAAATGGAGAGAACCAGCGTCCGCACACTGGGACCAACAGTAATACTCGCAACCAGATTAAATGGAGTAAACCAGCGTCCGCACGCTGGGACCAATTGTAATGCTCGCAACCAGGTTAATGGAGTAAACCAGCGTCCGCACGCTGGGACCAACTGTAGATTTCGCCACCAGGAGAAATGGAGAGAACCAGCGTCCGCACGCTGGGACCAACTGTAATACTCGCAACCAGGTTTAATGGAGTAAACCAGCGTCCGCACACTGGGACAAACTGTAATTCTCGCAACCAGTTTAGATGGAGTAAACCAGCTTCCGCACGCTGACCAACTGTAATTCTCGCAACCAGGTATAATGGAGTAAACCAGCGTCCGCACGCTGAGACCAACTGTAATTCTCGCAACCAGGTATAATGGAGTAAACCAGCGTCTGCACGCTGGGATCAGCCAACTAGAGCTGAAGCGGAATAGTAACAATGTCACCGGGGCGACGGAGCAAGAGCGAAAGCCCCGACTCTAGCGGGGAATCCACCGGAGCAAGACTGATGCTGTGACAGGTGACCGGAACACTGGAACCGCTGACAGAGAGCAACCAGCAGGAGAGGCGGGCAGGCTGGATACTCAGGAACTCAGGAGGATTAACCCGCGAGGTGCTGGAACACAGGAACAATAGTGCACAGGAACACCGGAACACAGGATCACTGGAACAGCAGGCCCAGAAGCCTGACAGCAGGTCAGGACAGGTGAGGTCAGAAACATCACGAAAGGGCAACCTGGGAGTGCCCAACCAGGGTTTAAAAAGGCAGAGTGAGGAGGGCTAATATCAGACAGCCAATGAATGATTCCCAGCAAGTGATAGACACCAGATAGCACGAATCACGGGCACCGTGATAGACGGCGAGTAACTCCCAGTCGCCTACATCATATAAACGCTCAGTCTTAGACAGTTTCTTAGAGAAGAAACCGTACGGAAGCAATGGTTTCCCAGGGCCCACGCACTGTGACAACAAGGTGCCCACTCCAGTCTCTGAAGCGTCAACCTCCAGGGTGAAAGGAAGGGTGGGACAACATCGGAGCTTTGGCAAAAGCCGACTTCAAGTCCTCAAATGCCTGCAAGGCCTCAGGTGACCAGTCTGAAGGATTAGCTCCCTTCTGAGTCATGTCCGTGAGAGGTTTGACTATGGCGGAGAAGTTTCAAATGAACTTCCTGTAGTAATTTGTGAAGCCCAGGAACCTCTGTATGGACCTTAGTCCCACTGTAAGTGGCCACTGTAATACGGCAGACAGTTTTTGCAGATCCATAGCTAGGCCAGAGGATGAAATAATGTATCGTAAGAAAGTCACCTGGGATTTGTGGAATTCATACTTTTCTAGCTTGCAGAACAACTTGTTCTCTCTGAGCAGTTATAGAACCCGGGCTTTGTCTGCTCTATCTGCCTCCAAGGTAGGAGAATGGATGAGTATATTGTCCAAATATACCACAACACAACCCTGTAGTAGGTCTCTCAAAACATCATTAATGAATTCCTGGAAGACAGAGGTTGAGCCTTTGGTACGATCAAATAGCTCCATAATCAACGAAAGCGGATAAGCGTTCTTTACCATCAGTTTAATTAAGCCTCTGAAATCAATGCAACATCTGAGTTCCCCATCTTTTTTCTTAACAAAAAAGAAACCTGCGCCTGTAGGTGAGGAAGACTTTCGAATAATGCCCCTGGTTAATGCATCCGCCACATAGTCCTCCATGGCCTTGTTCTCCTCCACCAACAAGGGATACACTCGGCCCCTAGGAGGTCTGGTCCCTGGTACCAGATCAACAGTACAATCGTACGGCCTGTGTGGCGGTAACGTACTGGCCTCTACCATAATAAATACCTCTTTGTAGGACTGGTACTCAGCAGGTAACGAGGTTAACGTGCACAATATTCTAGTAGGCTGCTGGAGGCAAGATTTTGTACAATGAGAGGACCACGACAGGATATTGCAAGTCTGCCAATCAATTCTTGGTTGTGAGTCTGCAACCGGGTAAATCCCAGAATGATGGCATGATGGGGAGAATGTATCACCTGGAATTTTTGTGTCTCCACATGGAGTGCCCCTACACTTAGAGACAAGGGGTAAATGTCATGAGTAATGTGCTGTAGGGGTCTGCCGTCAATGGCTTCAATAGGTAACGGAGCGGAGCGAGGCAGCAAAGGGATAGTGTGTTTGGCTGCAAAGTCTGCATCAATGAAAAACCCAGCAGCCCCAGAGTCCAGTAATGCCGGAGCCACCACTGAAGACTTGGCCCAAGATAGTACGACTTCAAGAATAGGTTTGTCCTGAAGTCTCTGGTGACTGTGAAATTCCACCCAGGGTCTGTCCCTTACAGGACTCTAGGTGCGAGCGTTTCCCGGCCAGATAGGGCAAGCATGCAACATATGGCCCAGCTCCCCACAGTGTAAGCAAAGACCCCTCCTCCTTCGCCAAGCCCTCTCCTCCACTGACAGGCGTGTGAAGCCTAGCTGAATCGGTTTCCCCCCGGAAGGGTCAGAACTAGGAGATATGGGAGGAGACGGAGGACAGGGTGAGCGTAAGAAGTTAGGTGCCAACCGAGGTAACTGTTTGCGCCCCTGTCCCTTGAACAAAGGCCTCTCACGGATTCTTGTGTCTATCAGGATGGTGACTGAGATTACCTTTTCCAGATCACCAGGCAGGTCTCGGACTGCCGTTTCATCTATAATCGTGTCAGACAAGCCCTGGGAGAAGGCGGAAACTAAGGTTTCGTTGTTCCATCCTACCTCTGCCGCCAGAGTATGGAACTCAATAGCGTAGTCCGCTACTGTATGTGAGCCCTGCCATATTGTCATAAGCCTTTTGCCAGCGGAGGTTACACGCCCAGGTACATCAAAAACTGTCTGAAACGAGACCACAAATTCTGTGAAGTTATGAATTATGGGTTTCTCCGTCTCCCAGATTGGGTTGGCCCAAGCCAGTGCCTTGCCGGACAGGAGGAATCCCACCTTACTTCGCTCAGTAGGAAAGGCATGTGGTACAATTTAAAAAAAAAAAAATCCCAACTGATTAAGGATCACCCGGCACAGTGTAGGTTCCCCATCATATCTTTGGGGTAAGGGAGCGGAGCCAGACAACCCTCTACTCATGCCAGCCTCAGAGGAAGTTGCCACAACCGGTGCAGGTACTGGGGAAGCCACCGGTTGCTGAGCGAAGCTATCAAGGTGAGCCGTGCGATTCAATAGTGTCTGCATAGCAAAAGACAACTGGTCGATCCTCTGATCCTGATAATCCATCCTGAACAGGATGCTCTGACTAGGTGGAATGCCTGATCCTTCAGTAGGCATGGCCCATACGTACTGTCATGGTATTCTGGCAAAGAAGGACAGACACAAAGATAATATATAACCACCTTTATTAAATATATACAACAATAATGGTATTGATCTACGTATAACCCCAGACACAGGCTGATAAGACCCAAGGTCCCTCCGGAGCTGCACATGTGCTGTGCACTGCACTACTGCGAGAAACCGAGACTAGGGGAGTGGCTCGAGTGGGACAACAGTCTGAATGGTATAATATACATAAGTCAACACTTTGGTCTGCGATCAGAGGCAACAAGAAGCGAGAGCAGACCAGAGCAACAAGGTACCGAGACTGCAGGTCAGGCAGGCCAGTAGTGTTGGGAGTGAGTAGGTAGCCAGAGCCCCAGGTCAGACAAACCAGGACTACACGGAGTGAGTAATAGCCAGAGCCACTGGTTAGGCAAACCAGAGACTACACTGAGCGAGTAGTAGCCAGGGCCACTGGTCAGGCAAGCCGGGGTCAACAAGGGGCGAGTTAGTCAGCCAGAGCCACAGGCCAGAACCGATGTGGGTAGTCAGACAAGCCAGGGTCATACACGGAGCGGATTCTCTGATAAGCACAGGTCACAATGGAGCACAAGAGTAACTAACAGGAACACCACGTAAGGGCAAGGACTCCCAGGCCCAAGGAGGATTATAAAGGAACAGAAGGAGGTGGGACCCAATTAGGCCACACAGAATAGGCCCATAAACAGGCGTCCATGCTAGTGCCTGTTACCTGATGTCAGAATGAGGAAGTGGCCAGGGGCCATAGCGGCCGGCGGCCATACAGAGGTAGGAAGCAGAGGAGCGCTAGGCTCCCTAGGGATACTGTAATAGAAAGGTACAGATAGTTATAAAAAAGTATAATGAATTATCAACCTTAACCTCATATGCAGACATTGCTATCTCTAAATATTGTCAGAGTTTGTAGCACTTGAGTTCCAGAGGGTTGGTCTAAGCCTTGAGGAAATGTGTTAGACAACCCTGTGGCACTCAGAGGGTTTAATGTTAAAAAGGAACATTCCCATTACAACAAGTTGTGTCCACCGGCTTTTAATTACTAAAACTAGATAAGCGTTGTGGGTTTGTTTTTTTTTCTTAAATTTTACTTTACCTAGTAATGAAGATTTATAATCGGGCACTCCCTCGTTGTGCGGCACAAAGCAGCAGGACTTCCTACCTCCCTCCCAGCTGCCCCAGAGAGCTTGTTCATGCTTCCCTTTGGTGTGCTGTGAATGGCATCTAGCGTTATATCAAACTTCAGTCTGCATTATACTGGGGTTGCAACCTCAGTATAATGCGAACTGGAGCTTAATTTAATGACAGAAGCCATTCACAGCACACCGAAGGGAAGCATGAATGCGCTCCCTGGGGCAGCTGGGAGGGAGGTGGGAAGTTCTGCTGCTTTGTGCCGCACAACGAGGGAGTGCCCGATTATAAATCTTCATATCTTCAGTACTAGGTAAGTAAAATCACAAAAAAAAAAAAACAAAAAAAAAAAACGCTTATCTAGTTTTAGTGAATAAAAGCCAATGGACACAAGTTGTTGTAATGTGAATGTTCTACATTATCATAAAAAGACTACTGTGCAGAAATTTTAGGCAGGTGTGAAAAAATGCTATAAAGTAAGAATGCTTTCAAAAATAGACATGTTAATAGATTATTTTTATCCAGTTAACAAAATGCATAGTGAGTGAACATAAAATAAAATCTAAATCAAATGACTATTTTGCCTCTGTAAACAAAAATCAATTCTGCTAGGTAAACTTGCACATCAGGGATTTTGTAGGCATATAGTCAGGTGTATGATTAACCCTTTGAGTGCCAGAGTGGTATGCAACACATTGCTTTGCAATGTGTTGCGTACCACTCTTGGCACTTGAAGGGTTAAAAAATTATACCAAACAGGTGCTAATGATCATCAATTTAATATGTGGGTTGAAACACAATCAGATGTTTAAGAGGAATAAAACTGGGTGAAGAACAGCCAAACTCCGCTAACAATGTGAGGTTGCTGAAGACAGTTTAATGTCAAAAGTCATACACCATGGCAAGACAGAGCACAGCAACAAGACACAAAGAAGTTATACTGCATCAACAAGGACTCTCCCAGGCCAAAATTTCAAAGTAGACAGAGGTCTCCACATGTGCTGTCCAAGCTCTTTTGATCAAGAGCAAAGAAAAAGGCAACATTGAGGACCGTAGACACAGTAGTCGGCCAAGGAAACTTATTGCAGCAGATGGAAGACACATCATGCTTACTCCCTTTGCAATCCAAAGATGTGGGATCCTGGTATACCCATCTACTGTCCGGAGAAGTCTGGTCAGAAGTGGTCTTCATGGAAGATTTGTGGCCAAAAAGCCATGTCTCCGAAATAGAAACAAGGTCAAGTGACTCAACTATGCACGAAAACACACGAACTGGGGTGCAGAAAAAAATGGCAGTAGGTGTTCTGGACTGAAGAGTCAAAATTTGAAATATCTGGCTTTAGCAGAAGCCAGTTAGATCGCCAAAGGGCTGGAGAGCGGTACAAGAATGTCTGCAGGCAACAGTGAAGCATGGTGGAGGTTCCTTGCAAATTTGGGGCTACATTTCTGCAAAAGGAGTTGGGGATTTGGTCAGATTAGCGGTCTCCTCAATGCTAAGAAGTACAGGCAGATACTTATCCCTCATGCAGTACCAACAGGGAGGCATCTGATTGGCCCCAAATTTATTCTGCAGCATGACAAAGACCCCAAACATACAGCCAAAGTCATGAAGAACCATCTTCACTGTAAAGAAGAACAAGGAGTCCTGGAAGTGATGGTATGGCCCCCAATGAACCCTGTCTGGCATCACAAGAAGAGAGAGAAGCAACTGAGGTGCCTAAATCCACAGAAGAACTGTGGTTAGTTCTTCAAGATGTTTAGAGCAACCTACCTGCCGAGTTCTTTAACTGTGTGCCAGTGTACCTAGAAGAGTTGATGCTGTTTTGAAGGAAAAGGGTGGTCACATCAAATAATGATTTGATTTAGATTTTTTTTCTGTTGTCTCACTATAATTTTGTTAATTGATAAATATAAACTATTGACATTTCTATTTTTGAAAGCATTCTTACTTTACAGCATTTTTTCCCCACATCTGCCTAAGACTTTCACACAGTACTATACATCACTGGAAAACACATTACGATTAGATAAAAGGTTAATGTTATACATCACTACTATTTATATGTACACTACCCAAGATATGTTAGTGTGCATACAGGTTGTCAACACAAGATTAGGGGTAACACGCATATAATACATAGGGCCTTATGCAGAAAGTAAGAAAAACTGCACCAATAGGGGGGGAACAAACATTCCCCAAATTCCCATTTATTTGAATGAGACTTAAAGGGATAGTAATACTTCGTTTTATTTTGTTATTTTGTAGGCATTAAAAAAAACATGAAGAACGATATGTCTCATCTCTCAAACCTTTATGGTTTGAGAGATATTCACAAACAAAAGTTTCCCCTCCCGCCCCTTTTAACTAGTGTAAGCCATCTCTTCTCAGATGTGGAATCCAGTCCATAGACCAGACAGATAACAGCAGGGGACAATCTTCTTCCTATGAGAACAATGAAAGCCTTGCCCCCCTTGACAAGTTTTTCCCTTATCTTAAATATTGTCCCTCTCTGCAGTCTACCTGGGCGCCTCCCTTCTGCTCTGGCTGAACAGTGTTACATCAGTAAAAGGGGCGGGAGGGGGATACTTTTGTCATTGAATTACTCTTGAACTACAACTCTGACAGAATTGAAATAACACTCTCCAAAGTCCAAATACTATGATGATTAATTAGAGCTGCTTTTATGATGAAACATTACTATCCCTTTAACTCCTTGAATGTGAATTTCTAAGCTCACTGGCTCAGTGGGGGTTCTTGATGTCAGTACCAGCTCCCATAGTGCCATTTGATGATCAGAGTTGGACGTGGAGCCCGATTCTTCACTAGACAGTGCTGGATCTGCCATGCGACTGGGTAAGTATGAATACCGGAGCAAGGCAGCAGTAGTCAGGGACACATAACACGTATTTAGTTCATTCTTGCATTGGTAATTTACAGTTCCTTTAACAGTCAGGAGAAGAGTGTGTGAAGCTGTTACATAGGTAGATAAATCGCAGTAATAACTAACTTACAAGCAATTTTTGCAACCCTTGTGGAGTGGGAAGGGTAAGGGTGGTATAAAGGGTGATTTGGGATTACGTCACTGGTCCTCGTTAATTGCAATACCTTCTGCTCAACCACTCCTCCTTAAATTTCATCCCTGATTTTTCCATAAATATTTAAGTTGCAGGGAACATCCGACTATGGCGTTCATTCTTACCTCTAGGAGTGTACCCACCGACCACATAGATCTTCCCATGGCTCTCGCAAGCAGAGAACTCCACTAATATCTCGGGCAGAGGTGCCACTGGTGTCCATGCATCCTGCGCTGGGAGGTAACACTCAACATTCCGCAGAGACTGGCCTCCAACAGCATACAGTGCTCCACTCACAGCCAGCAGGCGGAAGTTACACCTGGAGAGAACAAAAAGGAGGTTAATAAAAATAAAAAAAAACAAAAAACGGTCAAATGTTCTCACAGGGGGTAATAAAAATAAAATATTAAGCCCAGTTACTGTAACCATTTGAGTGACAGAGTGGATAAAATATGGTGACCACATTTCCTTGCTGCCATTCAGGGACACTGTAGACATAATGGGCAGGATTCTATTACAGGTGCTAATTTTATCACTGCTTTTATCTCCAGTTTTCCTCATAGACTTCAATAGGAAAATGTTTGATAAAACGGGTGTTAAAGGGACAGTAATGTCCCATAAAAAATGTTTAGATTTAGGTAGAGATTGAAAAAATAAACTAATTGAAACAAACCCCATCTCTCAAACCGCTATGGTTTGAGAGATATAGGGATTCAAAGTCCCCCCCTCCCTCCCCTTCTCCTGATGTCAGCTGTAAAGCTGACAGCAGGAGATTCGAGTCGTACGACTCGAGGAGGCTCTGCAGCAGAGCCAAAATCGCGGTACTTACAAATAATTCATTCATTTGAACGGTCTACAAAGTGTGCCTGGTTTGCAAGCACACTTTGTAGATGTTTCCAGTGAATTAATTCTTTTTAAGTACTGAGATTTTGGCTCTGCTGCAGAGCCTCCTGCTGGTCCCTGGACCAGGATTTCCTGCTGTCAGCTAGACGCTGACATCAGGAGAAGGGGGGGGGGGGACTTTGAATCCCTATATCTCTTTAAGATTTAGCACCTTCAACAGAATCTAGACCAAGAGCAACACAGTTATCCTCTATGTTGGAGGGACCAAGTCACATCACGTCACCCAGCTTCAGCGTCACTGGAAATCAATGTTTAACCTACAGTTTCTCTAGGGCAATACATCGTTCTAAACCCTAGACCAAGAATTGCCTTCGACTATTGTGACACCTTGGCTGGGCTGAGATAAATAATTATAATATACATGCCAAGCCCCAAGCCTTAGTGTTAACACCTTGTGAAAATAACATCTTTCTTCAGGGATTTTTAATTTAGATAGTATTTGTAGGTGTATTAGAGTAGGACTTACCATAAAGGGAGATACCTTTCTCGTGGTGGTAAGCTTACACACGTACTGGCCAATTTGTGGGACTAAATTCTCACTTATTTCACTTAGATTTACTAAGGATTATTATATATGCCCATTACAGGGCACGCATTCACAGCATATAGACAGGGCCAGATTTAGAATTAGGCAGAGTAGGCATCTGCCTACAGGCGCACCCAACAGAGGGGCATCTGTCACTGGGATCATGTGTGTGGTGTTTTTTTTTTTTTTTTATTATTAAATTCACCTGAGTCACCTCCCCGCCCGGCGCCATGAAGACAGGTCTGTGCCTCCTCCTCCGGCACAGACCTGTAGCTGCTGCGCTTCCGTGTCAGGTTTTTAGTAATACAGAACGCCGGGAGATGACATCATCTCCCAGCGCTCTGCATTACTGAACACCGCGCGGGAGCTCCAGCAGCTACAGCTCTGTGCAGAAGGAGGAAGCACAGAGCTCTCTTGCCGCTGGACCACCAGGGAAGAGGTAGAAAATGGACACTGGGGCAATGTGAGGGTAATATGGAGATGATGGGGGCAATGTGAGGGTTATATTGAGCTGATGGGGGGCAATATGGAGCTGATGGGGGGCAATGTGAGGGCAATGTGGAGGCAATATGGTATATGGAGATGATGGGGGCAATGTGAGGGCAATATGGAGATGATGGGGGGCAACGTGGAGATTAGAAGCATTGTGAAGGTGTCCAGTGCAGATGGCCCACGGTGTGTGGGGGGGGGGGCACTTCAGATTTTTGTGCCTACAGGCTCCTGAGATGTAAATCCAGCCCTGCATATAGAGGAGTGTAGGTCTGTCTGTTTGTGTGTGTTTATTTATATAGTGCTATGCAAACACACAGCAATTTATAGAACTAGTTTTAGTAATATACAAAATAATACAGGGATAAGAACATCAGCCTAATTGTCATCACTGAATTAGTACCAGGGCAAATAGCAGCAAAGGGACTCATTCACTGGGATGGGTACCCTTCCCCAAAGAGCTTACATTCTAATTAGTAAGTGGCCAAAGAAGAATTATATTCACTTAAATCAATGTATTACAATAAAACCGACAGATCGATCTGAGTGAGGAAAAATAGCAGGTTTTTTTTTTATCAAAAGTCTAGCGGTCAAAGGTACTTTCATACAGACAATTGTGAAACAAAATGTTATGGTGTTTAAAATGAAATATACATAAAAAAAAAAAAAAAAGAAGAAGTGTTTCCATTTAAACCTTTCAGTACCAGAGGGGTGTTTGTGAAGCAAGATTTTGGACGCTTCCCTGGCACTCAAAGGGTTAATTAAGAAGGGGACATTCAAATGTAAAATTACTTTTACAAAAAGGGGATTCCATCCACAGTCCATTACTCCCCTGCCAGGACTCTGCAGAGAGAGTGCTGCAATGGGAAATGCTCCATCACCCTCTCACTGCAGGAGGCCGGTTACCAGAGGGTATTTTACAGTAAGGCCCTGTTATGACCCTATAAGGCCATTGGAAAATGTCCTAAAGAAACCCTAAACTCAGGACCATTCCAGAACCCTCCCCATCCACCCAGCTCCACCCCTGAAAAGCAGGAGGGTAAGGGAAAATCTTGCAGAGAACCAAATAAGGTACACAGCACAGAGAGGGGACCAGCAGAGCTAGGATTAACCCTTTGACTGTCAGAGTGGTGCGCAACGCATTGCAAAGCAATGCATTGCGCACCCCTCTGGCACTCAAAGGGTAAACCTATGTCCTTCCAGGGAAACCCGAAGAACACAAGTAAAGCGGTTCTGGAGCAAACCAATTGCAATATTGGGGAAAAATTACAATTAGGTTCCCCCCCCCTTTCTATTTAAAGAGGAACTACCACCCCTTGTAAACTTTGCCCCAAATAATTACCCATCTGGTGACTAGCTGCTCAGTAGTGCTAGTCGCCAAAATTATTACCGCGTTATTGAGAATTATACACTGCTCCCGGACTGACAGCCAGGAAACAGCGCAGACATCTTTCCATAGTGACGTCTGCGCGCCTGCGCTGTCGGTCCCTTCCGGTACCTAGCAATGCCTCCTAGAGCAGACTGGGACTGACAGCGCAGACGCGCAGATGTCACTATGGAAAGATGTCTGCACTGTTTCCTGGCGGTCAGTCCCGGAGCAGTGTATAATTCTCAATAACGCGGTAGTAATTATAGCGACTAGCACTACTGAGCAGCCAGTCGGCAGATGGATAATTATTTAGGGCAAAGTTTACAAGTGGTGGCAGTTCCGCTTTAAATGAGGCTTTGAGCCTTTTGAAATCTAGAGAGAGGTCTCCAAAGAATTGCTTCACAATGTGTCGAGGAACCCTAGTATTCAAGGAGTTGTATTTGTTCCCTTTGGTACTGTATTTGTTCCCTTTGGTACTGGTTGGTTAGGTCCAGAATTGCCCTACATGTATAATATATACACACACACACATATACACAAACAATCACTCCATAGATTCAATTGGTTCATCTAATCTGAGAATGTATTTTTTCCTCATTAACCCTTTGAGTGACAGAGGTCCCAATGCACTGCTGATCTCATGTAATGCTAAATAAAAAAGGTACCAGCTTATTGACCTGGCTGCAGATCAACTCTGGATGGACACATCAAAAGGAACGAGAGTGACCACATAGACTCCCTCATGTATAAACCGACCCCCTTTTTCCAACATCTTTCGGAAAGAAAGATTACTACTTGTTCTGTCAAAGAATCCAGCAAAACACTGGATACCCTTTTTCCTGCCAGAGAACAGATCAGTAAGTAAGCTGGACTTTGACAGATCTACAAGATCTAAATTTATTTTGCTTAAACCTTTGAGTCCAGAGGGGTATGCAATGAACTGCAAAGGCCTGGCACTCACAGGATTAACCCCTTACCGCCCGAGGATGTACATGTACGTCCCGAGCGGATGTCCCAGGTGGACAGAGAACGTACATGTATGTCCCGGAAGTCATTTTAACAAATGACAAAAAATGATCAGCGGGCGTTAAGTACCGGCCGCATGCGTGCGCGGCTGGTCACTAAGGGGTTAAGGTGGACCTGTTACCTTTAATTGAAGGCTGCATGTGTGCAAACTTGATTCAAAATTGCCTATTCTTTGAGTACAGAAAAAGGCAAACTGGCTGAGGATGATGGGTGTTGTAGTCCAACACCAGTTAGAGGACTTCAAATTGCCCACCTACAGTTATGATAATGTAGAAGCATAATATAATGTATACTGCTAACCGGAGCTTGATGTAACGATAGAAGCCATTTAAAGCACACCGAAGGGAAGTGTGAACGCGGTCCCTGGGGCAGCTGGGAGGAGAATTAGGAAGCAAAGAAGAGCTGTGCTGACGATTCAGCGTGCTGCATTATGCTGACTGGCACAGCTTGAAGATGAAATATTTTTAAAAGTACGTACATTTAGGAAAAAAACAAAACAAAAAAACACAAACAGCTTTCCTAATACTACTTTATTAACTAAACCTATGGTAAAAAAAAATGTATGATGTGATTGTTCCCCTTTAAAACTGCTTTTCTACAGCAGAACTGATGTTACCCAGACCTAAATACCCCACAAAGTTATATAAATAAATTAGGGACGGATGACAGGTAAGCAGCTGTCAGACTTCCAGCTGTTGGGATTAGAACTGTAATTCCTGGTTGGTCGGGGATGACAGGAGTTTTGGTTCAAAAGATGGGAGTTCCAATATTTGACAATTCCTATTCTAAACTATGAGTCTTTTTGGCCTTTGTCAGTATAATGAATTGGACATTGATTACTATCCCTTTAAGGACCAGAGTGTGCAACGCATTGCTTCAAAATGGGCTGCACACCCCGTTGGTCCTTAAAGGGATTTTCATTGTAGTTTTTCTGCATGAGTATTGCATGAAAAGTCAGATTGCCTTACTTTATTATATGTTTCTATCCCCTCTTCACCCACTTTTGTACTTTTATGTCCCTGAAATGAAGCCCCTAGTTCTCTATTTCCAGAGAGCTTTCTGGTCAGTGACTGAATGTAGTGATAGTGATCGGATGTAACACTACAATTGCAGCACTGAGTGCTCGGTATGCTGTATTTAAAGGGATAATAATACTTCAGATTTAATTATATGAATCTTTGCATTAAAAAAATAAACAAAATGCCCCCAGTGCCATCTCTCAAACATTTATGGTTTGAGAGATAATTGTTGTTAAAGTTCCCCCCTACCCTTTCACTGATGTCTTCGCTCTAGATGACTGCAGGGGAATCCGGTCCCGGGACCGGCGGAGGCTCTTCAGCAGAGCCGAGACTGCATTATTGGAAAAGAAATCCTTCACTGGAACGATCTTCTAAGTGTGCTGGCTGGTCCCAGGACCGAATTCCCCTGAGCGCTTAGAGAAAGGGGAGGGAGGGGGGAAACTTTAAAGGGGAACTACCACCCCGCAATAACTTTACATGAATTCAGTCTTCATCTGGTCGGCTCCAAAAGGGACTGACAGCGCAGGCGCACAGACGTCACTGTGACGAGATGTCCGTGCTTTCTGCTCCTGTGAGCCTTGGAAAAACTGCAAAATCTTTGGAACCAGGTAATATTTCTGGCGACTAGCGCCACTAAGCAGCTAGTCGCCAGATGAAGACTGAATTCATGTAAAGTTATTGCGGGGTGGTAGTTCCCCTTTAAATACGATTATTTCTCAAACCAGTAAGGTTTGAGAGATGGCACTGGGGGCATTTCATTTATTTTTTTAATGCCTACAAGATGCAGATATTTAAATTTGAAGTATTAATATCCCTTTAACAGACTGGAGACTAACTTTTCTACATTATAGAAGTTTCTTTTTATACTGTAATCATCGTGTCTGCTTTCACAGTTCCTAACAAAGCTCACAGGAAACACCCATGGAGCTCATTTCAGGCATATATAAGTGTAAAGATGAAGGGAAAAAACGGTTATTGTATGAGAGAGCAAGGAGATTACATCACTATTTTATTGTGGACACCCAGTAAAACACCTACTTGTGGGGTCACACTTGTTCTTTCAGTCCTACAGGATGAAAATTTACCAAATGTCTCGCCATTAAAATAGTGGTTTGGGAACACTATGAAAGAGCATAATGCAACATTAAAGGGATTTTAATATTTAATATGTAAAGCAATATCTATTGTAGTGTTTATCCCCTGCTGAAAGGTTTTTTATTCGAAAAACTTATTACAGCTCAAGTTTGAGTTTTTTTTTTGTTTTTTTAGGTGTAGCATCACAGGGGCCTGAAATTGTACAGTGGCGCTGCTGCTACATCATACTATGGACAGCAGTGGTCAATTGACCATAAATCTCCATAGGATGGTGTAGCAACAGCGCCACTGTGCAATTTCAGGCCACTGAGAGACTGCACGTAAAAAATGTAAGTTTGAGCTGCAATAACTTTTGAATAAATCACCTTTCAGAAATGGGAGCACCCTTGTTTTACTTAGGGGGATAAACAATACAATTTTTTTTTTTTTTTTACATTTTAAAGGAAAAGTAATACTTTATTTAGACAAGCTTTAATATTTTTCTAATTAAATAAATAAAGGAAATGATCTAAGTCCTGTAGCGATAACTTGTATAGTTTTGGAGTAATAGTGCCGTTAAGTGCCCCCCTCCAGCACCTTTTAGCCACGTCAGCTCTCTAGCTGACAAACTTGTATTCTGGTCCTGGGACCGGACGGCTTGTCTGCAGAGCCGAAATAGAATGGCATAGAAAGAGAATCTTCATGAGAACGGTCTATAAAGTGTGCCTGATTTGGCCAGGAAGAGTCATATCTGCCACCATGGATATGACCATCCAGGACTGACTGAAGATGTTATCTTGTGAATCAATGCTCAAAGGCAATTTTTTGGACAGAGTAAGGTTAATTGGAGCGCTGCCAGTGTTCCTTTAAAGGGGAACTATCCCCCAAATAAGGTTCCCCCCAACAATTAACCCATCTAGCGACTAGCTGAACAATTGTAGTATTCTCCAGAATAATTACCGCATTGCAGAGAAATCCTGCTGCTGCTGAGACTGACGGCCAGGCAACAGCGCTTTAGAGGAATCTGTGCTTCTGCGCCGCCAGTCCCTTCTGGTACCTTAAGGTACCATGCAACGCCCCCTAGAGGAGATCGAGACTGACAGAGCAGAAGTGCAGATGTCTCTAAGCAAAGATATCTGCGCTGTTGCCTGCCCGTCAGCAGTAGGGTTTCTCTATAACGCAGTAATTATTCTAGCGAATACTACTATTGTTCAGCTAAATCATCGATGGCCAATTGAGGGAAACTTTATTTGGAGTGATAGTTCCACTTTAATAGTGCAGGGTATTTGGCCATTATTTGGGATTATGGGAATTGTAGTCCACAACAGCTGGAGAGCCAAAGGTTGCCTACCCTTTTACTAGAGTATTTAACAAATGAAACAATTATTGATTAAAGGAGAAATAACACCTGATAATAACCCCCACTTACCATGTCCAAAAAATCCTAATGGCCCCTATGATTTTTCTCCCTTGTGCTTTTGCTCAAGAGAGAACATCTTCATTCTGTCCTGGATGTTATGTCCATGGAGGCAGACATGTCTGTTGCTGGCATGATAACAGAACCTCAGACTCTGCTCGCTGCACATAGCAATCTTAACCCTTTAACGACCAGACAGGTATGCAATGCCTTGCTTCACAAGGTATAAGTAGGCTGAAGCACTCTACCTGCTTCAGTTCGAAATAACTGTCAGCAACTGTCATGTCTGCCTCCATGGCATGACACGCAGTTCTCATTGAAGGTGTTCTCTTGAACAATAGGCACAAGGACAACATTTACACGGACCATTAGAGTTTTCAGGCAATAATAAAGTAGGGGTTTATTATTATAGGTTGTCAGTTCTCCTGTACCTGAATGTAACTGTGCTTATGTTTGTCAGCTATAGAAAATTCGCCTGTTTACCTCTTTTGATTCATGGAGGGTTCCTGGGTCCAGCATCCAGTGCTTGGATTGTAGGAATGCACAGCACTGATCTCCTGCCCATTCTCCCGGCTCCCACCAGCCACAAAGAGGTAGTTATGGAGAGTAGCGGCCCCATAGCCTTGCACCCTCAGCATACTCTGTGGCACCTCCCCAGTCATAACCTGCCAACCTCCTCCACCTTCTAGGTACCGTAGTAGCAACCAGGAGTCGGGACCTTGCTGGGACAGGACAAGAAGGGCCGGAATTCCTCGTAGCCTCTCCTGCAGGACACGCTCTTTAAGGTGCTCTGGGCTCTGCTGAAAGTCTGTCCTCTGCAGCATAGAGTGGTAATGAGTAGCCATATAGTTCAGAGCCGCAGATGCCAAATCCCACTGACCATGTACCTGAGAGACATCCAGCAGGTCCAGACAAGTGTCAAGTGACAATGAGGATTGCAGAAGGGATAAGAGGCCTTGGACTTGCAGATAGGAGGCAGCTTCCACCAGAGCCTGCAATGGGCCTCGTGACATAGCCTGCAGACCACACGCTGACTCATCTTGGGATGTGAAATACTCTGTCTCTTCATTGGGTTCCATTGTTATGATCTGGTGACCACAATCTGACTCCTCTTGAGAGCCAGATTCATGGAGAGGACCCCCAGTGATGTGACGCAGGACCCCTTCAAGGCCCTCTGGACTTAGTCCATGTAAAGTCACTGCTTCTCCATAACTTTCACGCATACCTGAACGGTACAAAGCTTGGAAGAAGCCACTCTGAGCCACCAGCTTCTCCCGGGGCACATTGTAGCACCTAGAACCCAGGAGAATCTGCACTGTGTGGAGTGAGGACATTGTTCATGCCCACGTTCTTCCATCAAGAGCCCAGAAATACATTGTACTCCTGTAATCAAAACAAATAGAGTAATCGTATTAGTCACCATGATACTGTCACAGATCATCTGCTATCAAGATCCAGCATGGCCATCAGGTAAACTGCACCTATAAGAATTGGGCCAGGGCATCACAAATCTTCAGGTACCAGGGACCATGTACTAACAACTAACCCAGTTATCTTAGACCCATCTAACATAAAATAGCCCCCAGGAAAAGATGCGTTGAGCAATATATCATACCCTACTACATCAAGTGAGTTGCTAGTTCCCAAAGAGACCAGGCTCTAGGGCCTATCCAACTCTTAACTATTAGTGCACTTTTCTAGCCAATTGTGCCATTAGGTAATCTAAGCTGGCAACAAGACTTGGGGCTTTAGCCCCCTCAACAGTACCTAGCTATTCCCCTGTCCTACATAAACAGCTAAGACACCTATAGGACAACAGCAGTTTCCTCCTGCTTCGCAAACACACTTGCTAACCATGACATCATGCACATCTAAACTTAGTGACATAAGGACAAGCCTCCCATCCAAGATTACCTCCCCAACCCTTCCTTCCCCTAGTGCTCACCTAGCAGAATGCGCTTCGCCTGTTAACCCTTTGAGTGCCAGAGGGGTGCACAACATATTGCTTTTCAAATGTGTTGCACACCCCTCTGGCACTCAGAAGAGTTAATTCAACACTTATCTCCCTAGATTACCAGTTTACCCTTTGAGCGCTAGAGGAGTACGCAACACATCTCCCTGCAATGCTTTGGGTACCCCTCTGGTTCTCAAAGGGTTAAACAACACACAATGCGTGTACAACTAATCTATCAGAGCACACTTTATAACCTATATCAGGATGGGTAACCTGAGGCTCTCCAGCTGTCATGGACTACAAATCCCACCCTGCTCAGGCAATGGGAATTGTAGTCCTCATCATCTGGAGAGAATGATGGGACTAGACAAACATTTGGAGGGACTTGGGATGTATATCTTTCCCTTTACTGGACCCCTTTTACACTACATAGCATCCCTGGCCCACCAAACCCTGAATTTATGCATCCAATGTATTAGTTAACGCATATGCATCTCCTCTTTTGCCATACAGATGTGTACTCTCCCTTCTCACCATATAAATCCATAACACCAGAGCTCTCTCCATTCCAACAGCAAATCCAGCATTTCACTTCCTGAAAGCTGCTACAGCAGTGAGGACAGACCTCCCAGTACTGTCAAGCCTCCTGTTTCACAGGACCTCCCTAAAGACACACCCCTTATATACAGACAGCCCTTCTCTATACAAGGAACCTAGTATATTGACGCACCTCTTCTGTATTCAAGAGATCAGCAACCCTGACACATCTTCCATATACACACACTGCTGTGCACAATGGGCCACCCTATAAACACTCCCACTGTACAGTCACCCTGCCTCTCTCTGTTGAATTGAGCATCCTTTGCATCCACCCCTATTTAAAGAGATAGTGGCCCTTATGTAGAAAGCAAACCAGTGAACAATTCTGGAATTAACTGTACTGTAAGAGAGGGAAAAAAAATCCCATCCTATATAATAATTTGCTAGGATGTTTGTCAGAAGCCATCATGCGCAGTAGAGACTGCCTAAACGCACAGAATGCTGGGAGGTGTAGGAATGCTGGGAGATGTAGGAATGCTGGGAGCATTCTGTACATTCGGGCAGTCTCTACAGTGCATGACTGTGTTGGTGGCAGGACACAGAGCAGGACCAGCCTCTTAACCCTTTGTCTGCCGGAGGGGTACGCACAACACAGTCTGATCTCCTAAAAAGAGGGACACTAAGGTGGGAAAGAGGGATTTGGGTCTCAAAGAGGGACACTGGGAGGTATGTGATTCACCTGTGCCTTACATTGTATACTGTTGGCGGCCCTTGAGGACTGAACTGGGACTGCCCTGTACTACAGCATTCAGAGCGCTCTAGGGTGACCATCAAAGCTGGGAACTCCCCGGATTAGCCCCGGAGGCTCCAGTTTTCACTCTCCATTTCCAGGTCTCCAGGACAGAGGCTGATTCCTCCAGATGAGGGGAGTTTCTTTTGGCACTCTGCCCACTTCTGCTCTTGCCTTGTATGTTCCTTCCATGATTCCTCTGTCCCCAGCGTATTCTACCGAATTGCTTTCCTCATTTCTTAAGCCCCACCCCTTACTTGTGATTAAGCCCTGCCCACTTTTGATGCAAATTGTGCCATTTATCTCCTCGAACAGCATCACAGGACTCCCCCTCTGGGGAGTCCAAAAGAAAAAGTTCCCAGGTATGCTTTTAACCCATTTGATACTAGAGAGGTCTCCACCAGAATGGGAAGAATTCTTTCGGAGACCTCTGTAGCATGAGGGGGAGGGGATGGTAACCCTTTGAGTCCCAGAGAGATATGCATCGGATTGCTCTGAAAAGTGTTGCACACCCCTCTGGCACTTAAAGGGTTAAAAGACATGTTTAACCGTTTGAGTACTAGGGAGGTATCCAATGTATTGATTTGCGTAAAAGGGTTCAATCAATGTAGGGTTTTCAGATCATCGCTTTAAAAAGGGACACATGAAAAATGCATGATGCTAGTCTGCAGTATTACTTGGCTTAAAGGGATAGTCATTAAAATGTAAAAGTAAAATATGTTGTATGGTGTATCCTCCTGAGTAAAACAAGACTAATCCCACTGCTGGCCTAAAATTGTACAGTGGCGCTGTTGCTACACCATCCTATGGGGATTTATGGTCAGATGACCAGAGCTGTCAACAGCGCCACTGTACAATTTCAGTTCACTGTGATACTGCACCTAGAAAACTCAAGCTTGAGCTCTAACTTTTGAATAAAACATCATTCAGCAGTGGAAGTGCCCTTGTTTTACTCAGGGGGGATAAACCTTACAACATATTTTGTTTTACACTTTAAGTATTACTATCCCTTTGAATGTTTCCCATATTGTAATGCAACATGCAATGTCTTTTATGTATCCCTTAAAGGGATAGTAATGTTTCATAATAAAAGCAGCTCTAATTAATCATCATAGTATTTGGACTTTGGAGAGTGTTATTTCAATTCTGTCAGAGTTGTACTTCAAGAGTAATTCAATGACAAAGTGTCCCCCTCCCGTCCCTTTTACTAATGTAACACTGCTCAGCCAGAGCAGAAGGGAGGTGCCCAGGTAGATTGCACAGAGAGACAATCTTCAATTAAGATAAGGGAAAAACCTGAAAAACTTGTCAAGGGGGGCAGGGCTTTCATTGTTCTCATAGGAAGAAGATTGTCCCCTGCTGTTATCTGTCTGGTCTATGGACTGCATTCCACATCTAAGAAGAGATGGCTTACACTAGGTAAAAGGGGCGGGAGGGGAAACTTTGCTTGTGAATATCTCTCAAACCATAAATGTTTGAGAGATAAGACTTATATTGTTCTTCATGTTTTTTTTAATGCCTACAAAATAAAATAAAGATAAAACAAAGTATTACTATCCCTTTAACCCTCTGAGTAATAATGGGATGCTTTGCACTTCCCTGCTCTGGCACTCAAATGGTTAACAGAAATCAATGGGAATTTTCCCCCCTCTTCCCATAGTGCAGTTGATTTGCTCCAGAACTGCACCTGTTTAATTGGATGACTAAAGCCCTCCTAATAACCAATGAAAGCTATGCTTTAACATAATTGAGGCTGCACTAGAGAAATGGGGAGAGAAGAGACAGCTTTATAGCTGCCTTGAGTGAACTTTGGGATTGCATGTGCACACAACACTAATAAAGTTTGAGATTGTTGAAGAAAAAAAGAGAGAAAAAAATTTCCCTCCTTTTCCTGGTTGATTGCAGAATGAGGAGAGCTCAACTGCCTTCTGAGGAGATGAGGTAATAGTTTGTATTAAAGAAGAACCAGCAGCACCTAATAATACTTCCCCCCCCCCCCCATTTATCTTACTAGGGACTGAAAATCCTAATGCCCCTTGTGAATTGATATTGTGTCTTTGCTTAACCGATAACCTCTAAAGTCAGTCCTAAATGTGAATTCCTTGGAGGTGGATAGGCAATTCTGGCAAAACCGCAAACTTTGCTCACTGTAAGTGGTGATATTAACCCACTGAGTGCCAGAAATGTATTTAATGCATTGTGTTGCAATGCATTAGATACCTCTCTGAGTTGCACCCCCCCTGGTCCTTAAGGGGTTAAGCACAAAAGGGTTTGTGAAATGTAGTGTAATGAATGTATTGCATACCTCTCTGGTACTTACAGGGTTAAAAAGTTTATGCGCTCTGCCTAGGGTTGCCACCCAGCCGGTATTTTACCGGCAGGCTGGTAAAAAATTGGCTTCTGTCCAATGTTAAGTCTATGGAGGGAATGCCATGGCCGGTATCTTTTGGAAATAAAGGTGGCAACGCTAGCTCTGCCTGCTTCAGTTTGATCAAAAATTTTGTCTGCCTCCTTGTGCATAACCTCCACAACTGATGGAAGATGTTATCTATGGGGGGGATGGTGCAGGGACAGAATTCATAGGAGTCATTATGAGTTTCTAGTGTTAGTAATGTCCAAGTAAAATATTTTGTATTGTGTAGAGCTAAAAATGTTGAATTGAATGCAAAAAAACATATCTCTAGTACCACTATGGTTTGAGAGATATATGCATCAAAAGTTTGATGTTTCCTGCTGTCAGCAGGAGATCTGTGTCAGCCGACACGGAGGCTCTGCAGCAGAGCCGCAATCACGTTATTTAAAAAGAATGTCTTCATTGGAATGGTCTAAAAAGTATGCTTGCAAACCAGACACGCTTTTTATAGTCCATTCCAATGAAGACATTCGTTTTAAATAATGTGATTTTGGCTCTGCTGTAGAGCCTCCGTGTCGGCCGACGCAGATCTCCTGCTGACGGCTTTACAGCTGACAGCAGGAAACGTCAATCTTTGATTGCATGTATCTCTCAAACCATAGTGGTTTGAGAGATACGTTTGTTTGCATTCAATTCAACTTCTTCAGCTCTACACAATGCAAAATATTTTACTTGGACATTACTACCACTTTAAGTGAATGATTTTATTAGGGTTATTTATTAATTTATTTTTTAAATGAGGAAATAGATGCCCCCAGATGCAGAGAAATAACAGCGGTCTAGCTACGCCTTTTAGTACAATGCATTAAAGGGGAACTTTCACCTCCTAATATATTGTGTCTCATATGATCTACTAAAATGGTATGTAGATTGTTTTTTTTTTTTTTTTTGTTTTTTTTTCTCTTTCGAAGTACATTAGCTACTAGTATGAAAGCCCGTATACATGGGCTAAAGTGCACCCAGCAGCCCTGGCTGCTGCCCTGGAGCAGAGACAGGCGGTGAGCTGTCTGGAGCTCCCCGCTCCGGATCAGCACGTTCGGCCAGTCTCTATTGTGCATTACTGGAGTCATGCACAGTAGAGACTCGCCAAACGAGCTGATCCTTAACGGGGAGCTCCAGACGGCTCACAGTGAAGCTCCCTTGTGTGCGAAACCACACATGCGCAGTAGAGACTGCTGTGTGCACAGTAGAGACTGCGCATGTGTGGTTACGCTCACAGGGAGCAACGCATTTTATCACTTTATGTTCTAGGATACGCTCGAAAATTTAGACTTGATGTTGGCAGTTCCGCATTCGGTGACACAAGATAACGTCGGCACCGATCTGCAAAACTTCCCAGTCCTCAAATTCTCATCCCACCTCCCTCCCAGCTGTCTGGGAGCGCGTTCACCCTTCCCTTCGTAGTGATGCGCAGCACTTATATATTTAACAGCAAGTGTACAGAGCTTGCTGTTACAATATACATGTTGCACGTATATTTTTTATCATTTTATTTTTAAAACTAGTGTAAAAGCCTGTGTACATGGGTCAAGGGCCGGGTAATGTTAACACTTTGAGTGCCAGAGGGTTATGCAACGCATTGCTTTGCAATGTTGTTGCGTACCTCTCTGGAACTCAAAGGGTTACGAGGCCACTACCTCACTGCTCAACGCAATGCAGTCTTGCATCACCTCACTCACGCGATGCAATCATGCGCAGTAGAGACTGCCTGAACGCGGGCAGTCTCTACTGCGCATGATTGCATTGTGACAAACATCCTAGCGAATTATTATATTAGAGATAGTATAGGATGTCAACAGATCTTGCTGCACTGTGCATGATAAAGCACCGTATGCTGGAACTTTCAAAATGTGCTGACCCTGAGATTGTTGAAATATTAACCCTTAAAGCTCCTGAGAACAGATTCTAAGGAATTTTGCTCCGCTTGATATAACCAAGTAGTATTCAGTCTGCCCACAAGGAAGCCTTAATCCTTTTAATACCAGAGCGGTATCCAATGCATCTCTCTGGCAGTCAAAGGGTTAACATACTGCAACCTAGCTATATCGCTGCCTAGATACACGAGCAAATCAGGACTTCTCCCTCTTCCTTCCTGGTACAAATGGCACCAATTTATAAACTAAATAAGCAGTTCATTGGTTCAGATCATATATTTGGGCTTGGGAGTCTGCAGGAGGGGGCAAGATCACCAGTCAGAATGAGGCAGGAGAGAGGGAGCATGCGATTGTGGGGTGAAAAGCAGGTCATACAAACTGCTTCTGAGCTGGACCACCCACAGTCATGCCATCATGTGGGGAGCAGAGTGAGGACTCACTGCAGTGGAGCAGAGGAGGATCAGAAGGATTCTGCTGGTATGGATAGATCCCAGAGAGAGAGGTACTAGTATGCTGCTGTCTGTGGATTAGTAGAACATTTGCAAAAGCAGCTCTCTGCTCAATGCTTCTATATTTGTATGGAGTCTGTCTGCCAGATTGATTAGCTTGCAGTTAGATGAGGGACTCTGTGTCCCATGCAAGCACAGAAGCACTTAGCCAAGAGCTGCCTGCACAGTAAGGAGGACATTTTTTTATTTTTATTTTATTTTAAGAAAAAGGGGGAAATGGCAGAGTGCATATAGTGAAAGGGGAGGTACAAGCACCAGTGCAGACCTCAGCTCAGTTAAAGAGCAGGCAGCTGTGTCAAGCATTTGATATGATGCAGTGCTGCCTGTTCAGTGGTGAGTTGAGGGCTGCTGAGCACTGCTTAGTTCCCCTTGCCTTTCCACTTCCTGTCCCAGTTGTGTGGGACTTCCACTGCTGTGAGTCATGTGACCTGGTAAGGATATCACAGGTCTCCTTCCTGCCCTCTCAGGCTGTACTCCAGTAAGTGTTGACTCATGTCAGGTAGTCTGATTATGTGACCTTCTCCCTTGTTCAATTTTAAATCCAGTGTACTCTGTACCCTCCGTTTGCTTCTCTGGTACCTCTCTTTAGTCCCACATCTAACTCTCTGATCTCCGATTATCTTTTTTTTGTGTCTCTGTTTATCCTATTTTGCTATTCAGTTGCCCCATATGCTACTCTGTTGTCCATCTTTGTGCGTATGCCTTTCCCCAGTGTGCCCTTGTTTCTCCACTATGAGCATATCATAATTGTGTATAAAGGCAAAGTGGAATAAAACACCTCTCTAGTATTCTAGGGGTTAAAATCAAATTCCTAGTTATGTAGTTGGGGATTTTGAAAATATTTTTTGTCCCCCCTTTGCTCCAAAATTGCACCATATTGACTTTAACCATTTGCATACCAGAGGGGTGCACTCTGCACAACACTTTATTGCAAGGTCTTGTGACCTTGTTAGCAGCATAAATCTAATGGACTTAATCATTTGAGTACCAGAGGGATGTCCAATGTACTCAAAGGGCCAAAGTTGTGCAATTATGGAGCAAACTATCTGCACTGTGGGGGGGGCAAACTACTATTTCCAAAATGCACATTTATATAAATTGGGGTTTTAACCCCTAGAATGCTAGAGGTCGTTTTATCTACCCCTATTGTGCAGTTAGTTTTACCTATAATTGTGTCACTTTGCCTTTATATGCAAGGGTCATTGAGCATTTCATAACGGGTAAAGTTGATCAATTTTGGAGCAAACCAGCTGAAATAGGGAAAATAAAAAATTCCGAAATGCTCACTGATTTTAAATAAGGTGTTTAACCCCTAGAATGCTAGAAATATTTCCAGCACTTAGCTACACAAAGCATTGGAGACCCCTCTAGCAATCAAGGGGATAAAAACCCCATTTAAATATGGGGAGAGTGAGCAGGTAATTGTACCTACTGTGGGGTCCCTGCCACTTCCAAGTGTCCCAGATCCTATGATTTCTATTGGTGGCCATGACTGAAGAAGCAAACAAGTGGAGGACTGCCAGAACAAATCAAGAACAGCTCTTCCTATTGGGGACTGGTTAACAACCAGTGGGCTGTGCAGTCATGGGCCAGTTGGGGAGATCAGAGGCTTTCCCCTGAATGGCCCACAATGCTTTTATTACCCAGAGCAATAATGGCCAAATCTCATCCCACTCTAGCACCCACTCAGTGCAGGGTTAGCCCTACAGTATTGGCCAAAACTGTTCCATCCCTCCCTAGCTCCCACTCAGTGAAGGGTTGGCCCTGCAGTATCAGCCTATCTGTCTCATTCCTCCCTAGCTCCTACTCAGTGCAGGGTTAGTCCTGCAGATTGGCCAAGTCTGTCTCACTTTCAATCCTCCAAGGGCTCCCACTCAGTGAAGGGTTAGCCCTGCAGTATTGGCCAAGTCTGTCTCACTTTCAATCCTCCAAGGGCTCCCACTCAGTGAAGGGTTAGCCCTGCAGTATTGGCCAAGTCTGTCTCAGCCCTCACTAGCTCCCATTCAGTGTAGGGTTAGTCCTCCTCTCCCTTGAACCTGACACCCTCCTTTTCACCAGCCCAACACAGTATTAGCTGAATCACCTCCCTCCTGAAAAGGGGAAAGTTTTAGCCATCACTTCTCCTATCCAGGGAAGAATTATCCGACCCATCACTATACTATAAGAACATACAAGAGTGTTGACAGGTAGTGATCCCAAACATGCTGCGTTCTACGTGCTTTCGGAAAGTCTGCTTTTACAAGTCCACCCTTTCCCAGCCGCCTTTCATCCTTTTTGTATCTCTTAATAGCCCATGTGTTAACCTTTAAAGGGATAGTAATACTTGAAAATAAGTTTATTTTATATTGTAGTCCTTAAAAAAACACGAAAAATGATATAAGTCTTATCTCCCAAACCTTTATAGTTTGGGAGATATTCAGAAGAAAAGTTTCCCCTGGAGTGACGTCATTGCTCCACCCTTCAGATTTGGAATCTGGTCCCCGGACCGGCTGTGCCTCTCCAGAAGTGCTGAGATCACCATCTTTAAAAAGAATTTCTTCATTGGAATGGTCTACAAAGTGTGCTTTCAAGCCAGCCACACTTTGTAGATAGTTCCAATTAAGTAGTTCTTTTCAAAGATGGTGATCTCTGCACTGCTAAAGAGCTGCCGGCTGCTCTGTGGACTGAATTCCAGATCTGTCCACTAGATGGCAGACTTGCCTGAAACAGCCAGGAAAAGAGAATTTTACTATATTTTACATGTGAATATCTCCCAAACCATAAAGGTTTGGGAGATAACTTATATCATTTTTCATGTTTTCTTTAAGGGCTACAATATAAAATACAATTATTTTCAAGTATTACTATCCCTTTAATACTGTCAAAATGATAATCATATTCTTAACCCCTTAGTGACTGGCCACGCGCACGCGCGGCCGGCACTTAACGACGGGGTTTTTTTTTTTTTTTTCATGACATACCTGGTAAGTCCATCGTCGCGATGGGGTTAAGGTAACCTTTTGATGTGAGGGGGTGCACATCACGCAGCACAGCCCTGATACTCAAAGGGTTAAAACCTACCCTTAAGATACAATTCGGTAAGCTAAAGAGGTGAAGTTCTGATGTCAACCAACTGCACTATAGGGAACAAATATAGATTCCCCAAATTCCCATTGAGTTCATTGGGATGTTTAACTCCTGGGATACTTTAAACTATATAAGTTTTTTTTTTTTTTAAGATATATATATATATATATATATATATATATATATATATATATATATATATATATATATATAATTATAAATCAATGGATAATTTAATTCCTCCCTACTGGGCAGCTAGTTAGCTCCAGAATCACACCACTGGCTCTTTAGCTAACTGACTTGTTCCCTTAACCCCTTAAGGCCTTTTTACACTAGAGGACAAGAGCAATTTTTGCTTTTTTGGCATTCCTTTGTTCAACAATGTTTTTCCTCTAATTCATGTTATATTCCATACACACAAAATATGCAAAAGCAAGCAATGCAATGTACACCACCAAATACTACATATCCCTTTTAAATTGTTTTGTGAAAAATTTAATTCAGCAGGACTGCAAAAGGATCTGTGGAAGAATACAGAGTGTTTTATTTTCTTTATTTATTTTTTTATTGTCCGTGACTTAGAGATATATATCAAAGTAGAGTAAATAAAATCCTCATTTGAATCAATGGAAATCTTTAACTCATTTAAAACTAGAGAGGTCTCCACCAGATTGGGAAGAATGCTTTTGGAGACTTCTATAGCATTCGGGTGGTGGTGGGGTTAACCCTTTGAGTGCCAGTGACACATACAATGCACTGTGTAGCAATGCATTGGATACTGCTCTGGTACTCTAAGGGTTAAATAAATGGGCATTTGGTAAATTATTTGTGTCCCCCACACACATACACAGTACAGTTGGTTTGCTCATGAAATATGCCTGCTATAGGGCTCCAGTGGCTATTTATAAGGTTGCAATTGTTCCTGTGTATCTGTGCAGGAGGCATTTTTCATGTGTCCTGCTTTAACCCTTTGAGTGCCTGAAAGGCGTCCAATGCTTTGCGCTGCAGTGCACTAGATCCCTCTCTGGCACTCAGAGGGTTAAAGTGGATGTATTTTTGACCATAGGTTTTGTTACTAAAGTATTATTAGGAAAGCTGTTGTTGTTGTGCTTTTTTTTTGTAATGTTAGTACTTCTGCAGAAGTACTATTTTCTGTGCTATGCATTTACGCATAATGTGCACAGCTCGTCTTCTCCTTCACCTCCTTCCCAGCTGCCCCAGGGAGAGCATTCACTCTTCCCTTTGGTGTTCTGTGAATGTCTTCTATTGTTATAGCAAGCTCCTGTAAGCATTATACTGCTAACCTGAGCTTGATGTAATGCTAGAAGACATTCACAGCACACCGAACGGAAGTGTGAATGTGCTCCCTGGGGCAGCTGGGAGGAGAATCTGCATACTGTATTATACTGACCGGTACAGCTTAAAAATAGAATATCTGCAAAAGTACTTACATTACATAAAAAAAAATCTTTCCTAATACCAATAAATTTTTTTAAGGTGATACATCCCCTTTAACCCCTTAAGGACCAGCGGTCCCGGGGTGTCTGGTCCTTTAAGGACCAGATAGGCGAGTTCAACGTGCCGTCCCACATGACTGATCACGTGGGGCGGCACATCGAACAAAGGACTGAGAGAGATCGCTCTGGTCTTGTAGCGATCAATTTCAGTCCCTGTTATTACTCACCGCGCTCCTGCAGGAGCGTGGTGAGTAAAAGTATGATGTACCAGGATCTTCACTGGTCCTTAAGTGCCGGACCAGCGTGACGGTCCGGGTACGTCACAGGACGCGAAGGGGTTAAGGGATGATGTGGCAACCCTACTGTAAATACAATTCTGGGGCAAACTACGTGCATCATAGGGGACAGATAAAGATTTCAAAAATGTCCATTGATTTAAATGGGACTTTAACCCTTTGAGTGCCATAGGGGTACGCAATGCATTTCATTGCAATGTGTTGCATACTCCTCTGGCACTCAAAGGTTTAACCCCATGAATCCTAGAGAGGTCTGCCTGGATTACACCAACTTTAAATCTATGGGGAATTTCATTTCTCCGTTATGGTGCCCTTTGTTAACTCCAGAATCGCATTTCTTTAACTTAATGATTAAGGTGCTAGATGTTCTTTCTCCGTTCATTGGAATGTGTCTCCAATGTTTGGGCTTGGTGGCCATTTTGGTGTAGACCAAGACTAACACTATTGCTCTTATTCATCAAGCTACATATGTGCAATTTGGTTGCAAACCAACGCACCATAGGTTTCAAATTACATTTCTGCAAACTTCCATTGATTTAAATGGAGATTTTAACCTCTTGATTGCCAGAGAAGCCTCCAACCTATCGCAAAGGATTGCAGACCTAGCATTCAAGCGGGTTAAAAGCCCTGTTTAAATTGGTGTGTATGTTCATTTCCCCTTTATGGCACAACATGCCAAGAGATGTGAGAGGCTCTGAGCATAACCAAAAGCGGTATTGTCTGTTCTGTGGCTAGTCATCGCCGACCAGAGCATCACATTTTAGCTCTCTAGTGCCATTACAGAGGATAAATTACCATTTACATATTGGCCTAATCCCACCCAAAAGGGCTGTCTAGTTCCAAAATGATGGGCAAGTCCCCTCTGCACGGGAAGTACCATCTAACCCCAGATGTATGTTTTGCCTTGTTTGGGCCTTGTCAGTGAGGTGAAGCTGGTTTCCTTAGGCACTGATAGCAAAGGGTCCACGTCTGGATTACTCTTTACACTTAAAGAGACACCCTAAGCGTTTTTCAGTCAACAAGCCAAGAGATCTGAGAGGCTATGAGCACGTAAAAAAGCAATACTGCCCTGTCTGCGGCTAGTCACCGCTCAGGGCATCACATTTTAGCTCTCTAGTGCCATTACAGAGGAGAAATGTCCTCATGCATAATGGCCTAATCCCACCCAAAAGGGCGGTCTAGTTCCAAAATTACAGGCAAGTCCCCTCAAACACTGTTAGAGTCTCTCCCTAAGAGTAAAGGGGAATCCAGACGTGGACCCCTTGCTCTCAGTGCTTAGAGAAACCAGCTGCACCTAACTGATGAGGCCCAAATAAGGCCAAAACATACATCTGGGGTTAGCTGGTATTTCCCATGCAAAGAGGACTTGCTCATCATTTTGGAGCTAGACTGCCCTTATGGACGGGATTATTTTAATATGTACGTGGAAATTTCTCCTCTGTAATGGCACTAGAGAGCTAAAATGTGAGCCTTTCATATCCTCTGGCCCTTTATGGTACAATTGGCTTCCTCCATAATTTCAGCTCTTTTGCACAAGGCATTTTAACATGCCTTGTGCAAAAATAAAAAGGTTAGCAATGCTGGGCATACCTGGGAACTTTCAAAATAAGCTGACCCTGAGATCTTTGAAATATTAATGGATGAAGCTTCCCGAAACAGATTGTGGATGATAAGTCTCTGCTTGTTCTAACCCACAGGGTGTGCCAGTCAGTCTTCAAGGATCTTTTAATATGCGAAAACTTGAATATCCCCCTGCCTGAATACACAGTACAAGCTGGACTTCTGCCTCTTTCTGGTACAAATGGCACCAATGTAGTGACTAAACAAGCAGTTAATTGGCATAGATCATATAGTACAGGGGCATCCAAGCTTTTTGTCATGGGCCACATGATCAGAAAGCCATAAGTGTGAGGGCCACATTATTATTTTTTTTTATTGATAACAAGATTGATTATAGCCTCTCAGATATTCTAAAATATTAATTTATTTATTAAGTTGATGTCTGTTTCATATCAGTATTGTCATCTCTTCTTGAACTGTACGATACTGGCATGCACAGGGTTAGATTTTACTGTCCTACTATTTCATGTGTACTATTTATTTAGTCTCAGGTGGCCCGTACCTTGGAGTCAGGCGGGCCGCATTTGGCCCATGTGTTGCACGATGGATGCCCATGATGGCCCTAAACCCAACAACTGGGCCCTCCAATCTGTGATCTTGAGATCCGGATCAAAACCTGGAGTCTCAGGGTCAAACACTGAGAGTTCCCAGGTATGATACTGGGTGAAAAAAAAAACACACAAAAAAAAAACAACAAAATTGTGATTTAAATGTGGTTTTTAACCCCCTGAATGACAGATCTCCTTTGCAGAAGCATTTATATAATTTGTGGGGTTAACACTTTGTGTGCCATTGGGTGAGTAATGAATTGCTTACCCTCTGGCACTCAAAGGGTAAAACACAATTGAAAATTATTGATATTTACTTATTTCTCCCCTACAGAGTAGTTGGTTTGCCCCAGAATGTAATCACTTTTAATGTGTTTCATAGAGGGCAAATGCCCAAATGCTGCATGTTATAGGCCTCATGTTTAAAAGTGAAGTAGTGGGTTTTTAGGGCAAACCAACTGTACTGTAGGGGACAATAATTTGCAAAATTACATTAGGTTCAAATTGAGCCTTTAACACCCTGGATGCTAGAAAGGACTCCAATGGATTGCTTCACAATGCATTGGAGATCTCAATAGTATAGGAGTTAGAAGCCACATTTAAATCAATGGAGCTGATTATTTGCCCTCTACAGTGCAGCCTCAAAATTAGTCCATTTTAGCTTTTATGTGTAAAGCTTTGTCTATAATTCAGTGTAAAGTAATGAGATTTAAACCACATTTAAGTAAATAGGATTATTTATCTGCCTTCCATGTAGCAGTTTATTTGCCCTAGAATAGTTTGTTTGCTTTATACATATGGTCCTAGATGTTTATCTATTCATATGCAGCATTTTATGCTATTGTTTTCCCCTATGGCCCAGTTAATTTGCCTCAGACCTGTCTATAAGAATGGCCCCTAGAATAGGTAAGAGGAGGGCCTTCCTGACTGGAAATGACCTTCCAGCAGGAGAACCTTGGGTAATTAGGAGTGTGTGTTATAAAAGTAGGTGTTCAGTCCTGACCACTTACTTTCATGACCTGCACAACCTGAGCAACATCAAGTCAGTGCTGTTCAGTAATTTTACCTCCACAGCCCCTTCTATTTGCTGATGAGGAGCAGGTGTTAGTGCCAAACTCCGGTCTGGTGGAGGTGACTGGCTCTGGCCTCTCCTTGGACCTCTGTCCCAAGATTCTTCCACTGTCCAGCATGTGTGCCTGCTCCTTTTCCACCAAACCAGTAGGATCCCTACTTAACAGGCTGCTGTTGGTCCCAAGTATGATGCCTCTGCAGGTACAAGAGGTGCAGGGCATATACAGTAGGCCTCAGGGAGTGGGGAAGTTGTGACTGAGGATCTGTCTCCTAAGGTTGGGGCTCACTTGCTGCGGGGCAGGCTTAGGGCTGCCACAGCAGAAGCCAAGAGCGGCCAGCCTATTAGGAATATGAGGGGAAATGGCTGAGGTGCTCTCACAGATTTGCCCCATGTTCAGACACCTCTAGACTAGGGGCCCTGCATGTGAAGCTTGGCCATATGGGGTTCTGCCAGAGTGTACAGAGAGCCTGTATCTGTTGGACATTTCAACTCCAGTGTTCTCTGAGTGTTGTGGAGTATGGTCTTGCTGGCACTCTTCTGCACAACGTGCATTCATGGATGTTTTGGATGATGGTGGCCATGGCGGGGCTTCTGCTGGGTCATCTGTTGCTGTGGGTCATGTGCATGGTAGCAATGTTGTTGTGACTGAGGGGCATTTCTGGGCTAGTTCCTTCTGGCCTCATCGATCTCATAGTCCTGGCCTGGATGTGTATTGTTACGTAGCTGTTTGAATCAGCACTGCAGGGCATCACGTGCAAAAGTGAGCGACAGCGAGGCTGGTCATAGCTACATTGGAGGTGCAGGTGGGGGCAAGGCACGTGTCCCCTCTTGTACGTCTTATCTCCCTGCGGGGCCTGGTTGAGCTAGCGAGCATTGTTGTTCACTCAAGAATTAATATGCTGATATTTGAGATGATATATGTTCAGTCGGAAGGCGCTATATCTGGACACCCCTTATCAATATACAGTAGGTGTTCCACTGAATCAGGCTTTCCACTTCCTTTGTGTTAGTCACAACTCCAAAAGAGACCAATCCCAAACAAAAGATACACTAGTTGGAATTTTGAGCTGATTTGGAAGCCATCAGTGGACCCTATGAAAATATATACAAAAGGGGACACCTCTTCTTGTTCAGGAGATACAGAAGAAGACCCAATATGTGACCCAAAGAATGGTTCAAGGCATAGAACAAATCCGATTAAAGGGAAGATCTACTATAATTGTAGAAACTTCCCTTTTAAAACACACTGTAGGCAGCAGATTACTAAAAATTGTAGCTAATTTATTAATGAATACATAAAGAATTTATATATATATTACATAAAAGCATATAAAGGCATGTACCTAATATCTGGGGGTAGATGTATCAAAAAGGGGGCAGAGCAAAGATTTGATCTAGTATATCTCTCTCATGTTTCATAGTCATGGACATCTCATTGATCCAAAGGTGAACATACAATACAGTAAAACATATAATATAATATGCTTAGAACATAATATAGAGCATGTTAGGAGCTCTTACATCCACTGGGATCTCAAGCCTTACAATCCTCATCTGAAATATACATATAATTTAGACTAAACTTCACTTATGAAATATTCCATATGATGGACTGTTTTAGCACAGGGAGTGTTGATTGCTATTCATTTATTTATTTATTTATTTTGACAGCAATAGTGGATCCACTTCACCATTGGTGTATTGAGGTAGGACTGGGAGCAGCTGATCAGTTGGAGAAAGGTCTGGTGCTTCACAGCATAAAGGTCTGGTGCAGTTAATTTGAAGGAACCATGACCGCATCTGAGTGAGTACATTTGCGGATCTGAGTGAGTACATTTGCGCTGGTGGGTGGGCTTCGGGTGGGCCTAGGCAAAGCTTAGCCAATTTGAAGGGTATTTTGCAGGATATTATCTTATAGATACAAATTTTTCAGAGAGTTGCTTGTGTCAGGTTATTGCCAGCATCCACATGAAGGTGTGGTTGTTTTTTTTTTTTTTTTTTTTGGAATGAGTATACATAGATATGTTCTTTGATTTTGATAGATCAGCCAACTGTCAGTAGTTAGTGGTGGCTGTAGAAGTCAGATGACAGGAGGGGCAAGGTGGCCAAGACTTGGCAATTGGCTACAGTCATTTTGTGTCTTAGGGCAGAAGCCTCCTTAGCGATGTTCCAAGCTTTTCATTTCTATAGACCATATTTGGCCTTATTAGAATCAGTGAGGGGAAATCTAATATATTGCCCCAGATAAACTGAGATTACCTTTCTTAAAGAATCATAAATATATTTATTTTTCCTCGCTTAACTTGGTTATATCCTTTAAACCTTTCCCAACTCCAAATATTTCCTCCTAAAAATCATATCCAGTGTACTAACAATATCCTTTCCAGCAATCCCTCACCCGCCATCCAAACAGAGAACGTTCCTAGATAGGAAGCATTTTTGTTTTGAAGTCAATGAGCTTCATAAGTCCCTTGACTCTTCCAAAACTTCAAAGTTAACTGTAATATCTAGAATTCGAGGAATAAAGTGTCTTTGTTTAGCGTTTCCCTGTAGTTCACAAACTGAAGGAAGGTGATCTATGTTCCCTCTTGATCCAACCACCTTGGGCTAAAACTTGAACACAGTCTTTCTGAAGTCAAATACAATAGTTGAGGTAATATTTAACGTCTTAACCACCTGATCCAACATGGGGCTGTCATTAAGGACCACGGTGCTTTTTTTTTTTTTTCCTATTAGCTTGCAGAATTCTGGGATCACCGCACTGTAACCCCAGAATTCCATAATGTGCCAGGACCATCACACATCCTTTACTGCAGGACACACATGACGTTCCTGGCATGTTATGTGTCCTTAACCCTTTGTGTGCAGAGGTGTACACAAAGGATTGCAAAGCAATGCTTTGCGTACCCCTCTGGCACCTAAAGGGTTAAGGGGTTAAATAACTCGGGAAGTGACATACTACCCTCACTTTCACATCAAAACAAGGCATCCCTCCTGGTTCTAAGGAATTTATTTGGCAAAATTTAAAAAACCTATTCTGTACATGAAACAAATCCGACTTACTGAAATAGGCAGACAAAGTCCTAAAGAAATATAAAATCTTCAGAAAAATTTTGTGATGGGGCATCAAGTCCTACCATTCTCTGAACCATTTTGAAACCACCCCTCTCCTAATTAAACACGTGAAACAGATGGGTTGAAAAGGCCACAGCATATATTAAATCCTAACTTATCAATAAACATTTTAATTAAGCATAACACGTGAATGACAAAACAGACAATTGTACCAACCTAGTGTTTGCAAATACAAAATTTGTTCCTGACTAGCCAAGCCAAAACAAAACACAAACTTCCTTCATACACTACTTGCCTGAGGGACATGCAGCCATCCAACCCTAACTATTTGATCCCAACAGCTGTACCCGATTTTTTTTCTTTTAAAGTCCTGATCCTGTATCCTATATCTGCAAAACCTCTGCTTCACCCAGCAAGCACCTGCCAATGCACAGCAGCTTGACATTTTAAGCTGGTTGTACCCCATCACCCAATAGCGCAAGTGCCCTTTCAACTCTGGCTCAACCCTGACAGGAAAATGTCCAGCCCAATGTCCATGAGATGTACTATGTATGGCCAAAACAACCATGGCTCAATCTCCAGTTCCTGATGCCATACTGCTAACACCCCCACCTCTTTTTTGTTGTGATGAAACTAGAAGTCCTCTTTTACTTCCTGCTGCGCTTAACAGCCTTATTCTACCTTGCTTCCTTCCAGTTCAGCCTTGGAGTGATCTCCGACCAAACCAAGTCAACACTTGGAAATAACTTGCCTAACTGCTCCCAATCCTGCTTGAACAGGTTTAGCAACAGAAATTGAGACAGAAAACCGAAATCATTCCCCTCCAGCATGCACCACCAATACGTCAGGAGGGGAACTAACCCTAACTGTCCTAACCATCGTTATAAGAACCTATTCTCAAACCATTCATCAGGCCTCAAGCCAGCGTACATCCACTTGACCTTCTGGAAAACCCTGTCTTTTCAAATGCTGCTTTCCAAAAATATGAATCTTGTCCCAATGATTTTGTGATTACCAGCCCAGTAGTCGCCTTTTATTAAATCGGAAAAAAAAAAATCAATGCCTATAGCCCAACGCATTTCACATCATCATAGATACTTTTTAAAGTACCCCGAAGTAACAATATAACAAGAAAAAGTTTAAATGTAATTCAATAATGCCACTATAAATACCTTTCTAGGTATCCACCATCCAGATATCTTCTCCATGTCTCTCTCAACTTCCCGTTCTTTTCTGCATGCCACCTGTGTTTCAGTGGTATGCATTACTTGTAACTTCCTTTGGCAAAGTCCATTCTTGTGTTTGCTTTCTCTTGTTACCAATAGGGACTGAAGCTGCCACAGTCACCTTCTGGGAAGACTGTATCCAAAGACTCTTGCACCCTCAAAACCAGCAGTTTATCCTCATGCAGGTGGGAGTCACTCAGTTCCCAAAAACATCATGCACATAATGGGCCCTTCTCTTACTGGTAGCCAATGGGACACCAAAAGCCGCCACAATTCACTGCAATGTACCGAGGAGTCTTGCACACTTGTGGGTCCCTGCCGGCCTGATACAAAGAAAATTGTCCAGGCAGTACCTAAGGTGAAGATCCTACTTCCTCCATAACCACCCACTCCAGGAAACTAATACCCCACTGGTAAGCTAAGGAATAGGTAGATGTTGAACCAGCATCCCAAGAGATGATAGTAGTAGAACAGGAAGAATCCTAAAGGCAGACTCAATGTCCACCTTTCAAATAGTGATTCACGCCGGCCTGACGCACCAAAGCAAAAATAGCCTGATCAAAGAATGTGTACTGCACAGAGCACAAGTCCCGATCGATCCCATCATTCAGACTCTTGGGTGCGACAGGTGATTAAATCAGACTGTACTTTCCCACCTCCTTTTTGGGCACAACACCCAAAGGAGAAACCCGCAAACCTACCAATGGAGGGGGAACAGAGGGGGATGAGTAAGGCCCAGCCATCCACCCAAGTGCAACTTCTTTCCCCAATTTTTCCACTGACGACCCCTGGAAAGTGGTCCGCTGACTTCAAATTTTCTCTGGAAAATTTTCCACAGTCACTGAATGGTATCTGAAAAAATTCTTAAGGGAACCCATACAGAAAGACCCTTTCATCCTCCAGCCTACTGTATCACGCTTAGCCTCACTCAGACTTGGAAACGCACTCTGACTTCGTCATGGGGGCTGGCCCACTTTCCACCCCAAAAACCACAGATACGGAAAGGGATGATATCTCCTCCCTCCCCCCCCCCCATGAAAAGGAAGAGGACTCTCCAGAGACTCCAGGAGGGGACCAATTGGCTCCAAAAGGGACTGACAGCACAGGCGCACGGACGTCACTGTGATGAGATGTCCGTGCTTCCTGCTCCTGTGAGCCTCGGAAAAACTGCAAAAACTTTGGAACCAGGTAATATTTCTGGCGACTAGTGCTACTAAGCTGCTAGTCGCCAGATGAAGACTGAATACATGTAAAGTTATTGTGGGGTGGTAGTTCCCCTTTAAAGTGATTTTTTTCACTGGGCGTGGCTGGCCGAGCAGTGGGATGGACTTTTGAGAGCTAGGCTCCGCGCCGGAGACCTGTGAATTCTGCTTTTATAGGCACGTTTAGCCGTTATGGTCCGGGGCAGGAGACAGTCTAAGGACCAGCGGGTACCGGGGACTTCTGCGACACATCGGGAGGCTTCCTTGAGGGAGTATTTCGCAACGCCGGCGGGCACACCGGCTCTAGTGGAGGAATCCAATATGGCGACCTCCCCAACCCCTTCTGCTTCATCAGACGGCTCCACTGCTGCTACACCTCCATCATTGGGGGTTACACAGTCGTCGGATTTCGTGGCAATTCTGAGCTCCATTCCTTCCAAGGAAGATTTCCTCACACTGGCCTCCGACATCAAGCAAGGTGTACGGGAGGTGCAAAATGATATAGTGAGCCTTAGGTCCTAGTTGGAGGCACTGGAGTCTAGGGTGCTGGTGGTGGAACAACGGACCACGAGTGCGAAAGAGATTTACGGGCTCTTACTACCTCAAGCCGCCGGCATTCTTCACAAATGGTGGACCTTAGGCGGCAGCTGGAGGATATTAATAGAGGACGGAGGAGTAACATCAGGGTTCGTGGCTTACCTGAGGATGACTCGGCTGAAGATCTGTTTGTGATGCTCTCTGAGCTGTTCCGATCCATCTTGGGTGATTCGGAGGAGACACATAATGGCCTGGAGTGTGCCCATCAGGCCCAACTGCAGCGGGGCCCGCCATCTGGGAGCCGCTTGATGTGATATGCTGTTTGTCCAGCTACAGAATGAAGGATGATATCATGCGCAGGGCAAGGAGCAGGAGGTATTGGCCGTTTAGAGGAGGAGAGGTCACCCTTTATCAGGGTCTCTCCTGGATCACGCTCCAGAAACACAGGGCACTTCAGCCACTTACTCAGACCCTAGTGGCTCGCAATATTGCATACAAGTGGGGATATCCCTTTAGCCTCATCGCCTAAGCTGGGAATATGACCCATGTGCTTAGTAACCCTGCCGATGTACCAGGATTCCTCAGGGCGGTGGGCTTGCCTGATGTCTCGTTGCTGGATTGGGATGACCCTGACTCTTTGCAGCAGATGAGGCCGCAACAGAGGTTCAGACCTCTGGGTGTGGGGTGTGGTGTGGAGGAACCAGAGCACTGTACCCCGAATCAGAACTGGACTCCAGAAGAGTAACTATCTTCGGTGTGCTGTAGATTTCTTTTGAAGACCCTGTTACTGGATACTGTCTGTACCTTCTGGACACTGACCCACCTTCTCTATCCTACACTGCTGTGGAGATGGGTCTGGGGCGGTCTGCCGGCCTTCCTGATGCCGTTCCTGGCGTCCCCGGAAATTGTATTCAATGCACTTTATATAAACTGCCTGGTTGGGGTTGGCCTGGGGGGGCTCCGGTCTGGGTGCTTCTAAGGGGGCATCCGGGCTGGGGTCCCTCCTGGCCTACTGGGGCCTGGCTCTGTTGGGCCTCTTGAGCGCTGGGTGGGCCACTGGAGGGAGCTTGGGTGCTACTGTGTGTGTGTGGGGTGTCATGTGGCCTGCCTTGCAGTCAAGCAGGGCCTTTGATTGTGCTACCCGAGTTTTGCTTGCACTCGCGGTGGGTCGCGTCACTGGGTCTGGACTGCGGCCCGGGGCGGCGATGGGGCCTCCCTGGCAGGTTGGCGCCTGCCCCCCTGGGGCCAGGTTTCCACTCACCGATTGGTGGGTTGGGCTGGTTTGCGGGGGCTGGTGCTGACCGGGTTTGGTGGGCATTAGACTGTGCTGTTCATGTTGGGGGCCCCCCTTGTGCCTGTGGCCCGGGATCTTCGCATATTTGTGGGGCCTTTTCCTCTCTCTCCCTTTTTGGGGAGTGTGGGTCTCGGGGTTTGGGGGTACTCTTGGGTATGTTGGAGGGCCCCGTTGGCCCATGTTTTTGACTCATGTTATGCCTCTATAATTAATATGTATAATGTGCTACCATGGTTTTAACTCACATCTCTGTACCGAGCAAGAAATTGTGTTGTCTGTTGCATTGTTTGTGTGGTGATACCATTGTTTGTGTCCGTCCTGTTATCGAACTCACGTTACCCAATGGAGTATTGGTGTCTTTCATACCCCTTTTTATTTGTACACAGCGGCCCTAACCCTGTTGTCTGCAGCCCCTGTGTCTGACACGCAACTCCACTGGGAGCGGTTTGGACTTCCTAGTTAGGGCTTACTGTCTACCTCCCCCCCCCCCCTTAATTTTTTCTTCCTGCTTCTCTTTATCTGTTTTCCCTTCCCCCTTTCCTTTCTTTCCCATTCACTGCTTTTCTAGGCACAGGCATGTCCTTTGCTCCAGTACCTCTTATGTTCTACTCTCTTAATGTGAGGGTCCTTAACGCACTCATTTATTACGTTACCTTAGGGCCCACCAGGTTTCAGTTGCCTTGATCCAGGAGACACATTTTATAGCTTGCAAACCTCCTTCTTTAGCTTCTAGGTACTATCCCCAGGTTTTTTACAGCAATAATGCTCAGTCCAAGACTCGAGGGGTTGTCTAGACACACTCCTCTCGAGGAGGTGGGAACCCTCTCTGACGAGGAAGGTCGTTTCCTTTTCGTGAAAGGGAAGTTCTGGGATGAACTATATACTATCGCAAACGTGTACTTTGCCAACTTGCGACAGTCGCAGTTTCTCACTCGGATACTTTCTAAGCTAGAAGGGTTTCGAGAGGGGGCGCTGGTGCTCCGTGGTGACCTTAATGTGGTGTTAGAAGCCGCCATTGACTCTTCCTCGACCGTTGCCCATATTCCTGGTAATCTTCTGTGGAAGATGCGCACTTCCCTTGGAAAATTTAAATCGGTAGACTGCTGGAGAACTATGCACCCGACTGTACATGACTATACTTACTATTCAACGCCCCATAATACCTACTCCAGACTTGACTATATGTTTCTTTCTTACAGAGACCTAGACACTTTGAACTTATGACATGGTCGGATCATTCTCCTGTCCTGATGCTCTAGACTTTGCCTCTGTCCTGTCCTCTGCAGTCTTCCTGGAGACTCGATGAATCCCTTCTACTTGATCCTCTGCTTGCTTCGAAGACCACTGACGTGCTCCGCAACTACTTTGTAGAGAATGTGTCGTCAGAGGTCCCCTTACCATTGTTGTGGGAGTATCACGGTGCCAACATTCTTGCTTCCAGGATTGTGCTTGGCTGTCTCTTATTGGTGCTAGCTGGCTAGCCCCTCCCAGGGCTAGCCTTTATATACGCCCCCCTGTCATTAGGCCGGTGCCCTTTCGTGGTGTTCCTGACCTTACGTTATTTCCTGTTCCGTGTTTGATCCGGTTTTTGTCTGACCTTGTTCTTGTTCTGCTCCGGTGTACCGATTCAGGCTTTGGCTGACTACCGCTCTCTGTGTACCGATCCAGGCTTTGGCTGACTACCGCTCAGGCTGTGGCTACCGATTCAGGCTGTTGTTGACTACCGCTCTCTGATACTGATCCAGGCATTGTCTGACGCTATTTGTGCTGCCCTCACTATTATTGTCAGATTTGTTGCCTCCGGTTGCGCTACGCCTGTGTATCAGTGTGGCCTCCGCTATGTACATCCAGTCTGTACTATCCGGTCACTAGCGGTTACTGTTGCCTCTTCACTATACGCCCAGCCTGTGATTCTCTGTGGCCTCCGTTACGTACACCCAGTCAGTGCTATCCGGTCACTAAGCGGTTACCATTGTCAGTTCCATTACTACGCTCAGCCTGTGTTTCCCTGAGGCCTCCGTTACATACACCCAGTCTGTGCAATCAGGTCACTAGTGGTTACGTTGACAGCCTATTACACCCTATTAGCCTGTGACCCGGTAGAGCCTCCTCAGTTCCTTGTTGCACCAGATAACAGACTGCCTTACCTGGTATTCGGTAAGGCTGGTAGAGCCTCATCAGTTCTAGCTGCACCAGATCTCAGGCTGCCTTACCCGGTATTCGGTAAGACCGGTATAGCCTCCCAAGTCCTTGTTGCATCAGATATCAGGCTGCCTTACCCGGTATTCGGTAAGGCCGGTAAAGCCTATTTTATTGTACTGCTATTTGTATGCCCTGTCCTGTGTCGAACTTTCTTACTGCTGTTGTAAAGTTTGGACCTGTCAGGGGCCTTGTTGCGCTTTATATTGTCTAATAAAGCTTTTTAACCTACCCAATTGTCTGAGTGTTCAATAAAACTGTGACAGGGAGACGCATAAGTGTGTTGTCTGAGGGCATCTTATTGCACAGGGTGCCGCTCGAAAGAGGGAGCACATGCAGCGGACTGCATCGCTGACCCAAGATATCCTGCGTCTGGAACTTGTCCATAAGCGGACCCTGTCGCAGGCAGATTACCAATCGCTCTTTTTGGCTTGGACTCAGCTGGCAGATATTTTGACTGCCCGCAATAAGTTCGTCTATTTGCGCTCTAAGAAGTTCTTTTTCAAGCAGGGTAACAAATGCGGCAAGCTGCTTGCCCGCATGCTACATAAACGTGCTACTTTATCTCATGTGACTAAGGTACAGACAGCGTGCGGGGGGGGGGGGGCGGCATGTTTGCCATCTCATATAGCAGAGGCGTTCTTTAAAATATTTTTATTCTTTTGATTATTTTAATAAAGAGTTACTGGCATTTTAAATTACTTTAGTTAATTCACTAATTTTTGTAGAAAATGTTTCTTCTACATTTTCAATTTTGCTTGCAATATTATTTAAACATTCAATTTTTCATTTGCTGTTTTTTGTGAAGAATAATACGAATTCATGAAAGATATATGCTGATCCAAAAAGAACGATTTTTATTATTTATTACATCACTTTGGTCTTCTTAACTTTGGCCTTGTACAGTATTAATATCAATTGATAAATCATTCTCATCAAAAAATTCATCAAAAATATATTCTTGGTTTAGTGATATCTAAAAAAAAAAAAAAAATTATATATATAATATAATATATATATATATATATATATTATAATAAGGGTTACTTTATTCTGTCTGGTTTCAATAAAACTGTGTTTTACCAAACTGCCTGCCTCTGAGTGTACTGAAAACCGTTACATGGAGTTAGTAGAGGGGAAAGATCTTGAGTGAGCTGATGCAGGATTGGGTCAAGAGGGCATGTGGTTAGGTTTGAGCAGGTGAGGAGAAGGGAGACTTCATCTTCGGTGACGGGTGGGAATGAACTTAGTATGTATGCGGTAGAGGTGACAGGGCTAAGCTGGGTGGGGGTGGGAGTGATGAAATGTCATGTCTGGTATATTTGATCTTGTCCTTGAAGTGTGTGACGAGATCTTGGGCAAAGAAGTTAGTGGAAGGTGTTTGTGTTGGTGGGTGTAGTAGAGATTTGAAGGTTGAGAAAAAGTGTTTTGGGTTGGAAGTAGGATTAGAGAGGTGAAGTATGATTGTTTGTCCAATGGAGAGGGCAAAGCTATATGAATGCAGAATGAATTTGTAGTGTATTAAGTCAGCTGTGGAGATCGATTTACTCCAGTGCCTTTTGGCAGTGAGTGAGCACCTTTGGAGTTTTCTTGCGTAACATGGTTGTAGTAGTATTGTGAGTGGGTGGCGTGGACTTGCAGGTGCAGCTGTGACAAGGACTGAAGTCAGAGCGCTGTTGTATAGAGCAGTAGTTTTGTGTGGGCAAGTAAGTGTGAGGATTGGTTTGATAAGAAGTTGCAGGGTTGTGGATAATTTTTGCAGATCAAGAGAATGCAGATTTATACGCATGCTCTTGATCGTGGCGGAGGTGGTGGTTTTGCGTGTTATGATGAAGTTACATTAGAGAAGTTGGAGACCAAGCAGAGATTACTAAAGATCAAGTCAAGGGAGTGACCATCATTATGTGTTTGAGAGATAGTAAAGAGATGTAGAAATCACCCAGGTTTAGAGTAGGTACATCAAAGGACATGAAGTGAGAGAGCCAGGAGGTTAAGTGAAGAAGCAATTGTGCATTGGGACCAGTTGGCCTGTATATGTCAGCAACACGCAAGGGGAAGGGAGAGAAGAGGCGAAGTGTGTGAGCTTCAAAGGTATAGAAGGAGAAAGAGGGAACAGTGTGGACTACCTGAAATGTATGGTTAGGAGACAGCAGGATGCCTACTCCACCCCCTGTCTGTTGCCAGGCCTGGGTGTGTGCGAATTGAAGCCCTCCATGTGAACGTGCAGCAGTGGAGGCAGTGTCTGATGATGTGAGCAAAGTTTCTATGATAGCCAGGAGATTTAGGGAATAAGAAATGAACAGATCATGATCAGATATTGGTTTGTTACACTCACAGTGGGCTTTCCAGAGACGAAGTCAAAAGGGGGTTAAGAGGTTAGGTGAGGTGGTATGGTTATTAATTTGTGAATGTTGCTCTTGTGAGTGGGTTCTGCGGTGCAAGAGAGAATGGAAGGGGGGGTCTGTGTTAGTTGAGATATCACTTGCAGCAAGCATGAGGAGAAAGGACAGGAATAAAAGGTGGGATTGAAATTTGAAGCAGTGGGGATTTTTTTGCAGAGGTAGAAGGAGATGGTGTTGATAGGGAGTGGAGGAATGAGAAAAGTTCATGGGAGCAGAGAAGTGGTGAGGGAGGAATTGCAGTAGTTGAATTGTAGATTGTCCATTGATGATCAGGAGAGGTATATGTTGTAATGGTAATACTGGTTTCTTGCATCAGGTGGTCAGTAGTTATGATAGAAAATGCAAATGTCAGTTTGTTATAAATAATTTTTTATACAACCTGAATTTAGCGTGTTTACTAGCTTCTTGTCTTTAAATAGGTTGCAGCAGTTGTCTCTCTCCTGTCCAACTCTTGCCTATCTCTCAGTACTTAGATAAAAATGTACTTTTATAAAGGTGCCAACTAATACCCCTGGCAAAAGCCACCCCAGGCAAATGCCACCGCCAACTGGTCATGAATATATACTAAATGGAGTCACTAAAATGATTTAAAAAATTAATTATTCTTAAATACCTTCCACATTAAAAGTATCCTCTATATCGATCTCTTGATTCATTTATTGCAATACATTTTGATTTTCTTTGTTTTTTATATTCTAAAATAAAAATTGAAAAATGTATATTTTTAAAATAAACAATAATAAAAATTTATTTAATTTACATTTATACAAAATTAAAGTAATATAATTTAAAAATAATGTATTAAAATTATATTATAAATATCAAATATTATTTTAATTAAATGTAAAAAAAATATATAAAAAACATTAATTATAATAACTTATAAACCTGTTGCTGTATTTTCATAAACATTAGATGAATCCGTATCTCCAATACCATCCATCATGTATCGGTGAAATGTTTCCTCTACTTTTTTTCAAATTTTGTTAATTTTCTTTTGTTAATTAACTTTCTTTATCTTTGTTTGTTCTAAAAACATGACCAACTGCATTAATTTTTTCTGTTATATTGGACCATACTTTATTTTTCAAACGTAAAGCGTTTTTTTGATTCAGGTCACCAAATAATCTTCTATAACTTTTTTTTTAAAACCTAAAAAAAATTTTTTTTTTTTTAATTCTAGATTTGATTTAATCGATTAAAAATCATTATTTAACAATAAAGTATTAAATTATAACATATAGCTAATCAAAAGCAAACATATATTTATATTACATTAATAACAGATCAAATGGATATAATAATAATGCTCACAAACAAAATAACAACAAAGTTAAAAGGTGAACATTTGAAATACTGAACACCATTTTGTAAAATTAATCCAAATTTATTTATAAAACAATAAAAAGAAAATCTTTAAAAAAAAAAAAATTATTTCCACAAAAAAAAAAATTTACAAAACTTTAATAATTTAAAAACTATTTTAAAAAATAAAAACATATTATAGAAAACCTTTATTATGACTTTCAAGAAAATTTGACAAAATCAAATATGCATAGAAAAGAATAGTGTGAGCTATACAATCAAACGCAGGATAAACTACACGCACCTTAGCTAATACAAAGCACTCAAAATCAGCCGTAGCGCATTCAGGCAGTCAAAACTACACATGACTGCAGCAAAGCCAATAAGATGACAAAATCCAGTAATCAGGAAAATTTGCTGTAAGGCACAGTGGTTGGTGCATTTTAACTAGAACAAAATATTTATGGGAGGCAATAGTGTTGTAAAAATGGCTTTGGGCGAACGGAAATATTTTGAAAAATTGACATAGGGTTCAAGATAGGTATGGTAAACAAGATGAGGTGGAAAGCCATGAGGGCGCAAAAGAGATATCTGAAGACATAAGTTTGAAGAATGAGGCATTGAGTGAATAAAGTATTGAGAGAGAGGTATTGGGAGCAAAAGGTTTAATAGCAATGGGAGATCAAAATGTAGACTAAATAGTTATAATTAACCAAAAAGTAATGATAAATAAACATTGTGGGATTGAGATATGTATGTGGAACAATAGAGAAATAGTTGAGGCAAAAGAGTGACTACAGAGTCAAGGTGACAAAGAGATATGGGGCGAGAGGTTTAAATTATTCAAGATATTTGATAAGATACCTAAGATAACATTTTTAATTATTTATTAAAGTTAATTCCATTCCACTCTATAAATTACTTGTAACAAATATAATATCTATAATATGATATCATTAAATATTTATAAAAAATCAACAAATATTTTAATTTAAAAAAAGTATTATATTTGTCTAAATAATACTTTTAAAAATATAACAGTATAAATATATATTAAAGTATATAATTATTTAACATATACATTGCTTTTTAAACATTACAAATACATTTTAATAATTATATTTAATGAGAAACTTATTAAAATTGTTTTTATTAATATAAATTAAAAATGAAATACCTCTGTGGTTAAAATATCCAATTCCTCATCATTAAAAGAAGGTTTTCTTTCCTTTTTTTTTTTTTTTTTTTTTAAATAAACTTTCAACTTTTTCAACAGTAAACTCCATCTTTGTCTTCAGAAGTACTGCTATTATGTTCTGATTCGATTGAATATCTGACTTTTCAGAACTTATTTAAAATTTTTTTTTTTTTCCAGAACTTTTGCATTCTGACGGAATCATTTTTGGATAATAATTTACTCATTTTTATATTCGACTGACTTGTACCTTCACCATAAGATTCTTTAATTGATTTTTTTTTTTCTTTTCAATAACATCTAAAGATATTATTGGAGAAGACTGAATATCTTTATAATAGTACTTAAATCTATTTTACTTTTTTCTTTGTCAGCATTAATTTTTGGTACTTTAGGATTTGTTTTAGACAATTCCAAATCTTTATATTTATATTGCATAAATTGTTTAAACAATTCATACTCCTCAGAATTGAATGCTATGTTCTTATAAAAATAATTCTATAACAAAAAGGAAAAAAAAAAATTTTGGAAAATATATTTAAAAAAATTACCGTAATTAATAAACTCAACAAAATATATTATAAAACATTTTATTTATTACTTTCCCTTCAAGATTTTAACACTTGAAAAACATAAACTACAGTGAATTGAACACCTGGGAGTATTAGTGATTTAATATTTTAATAGCATGCATTTAACTTGTATACTATTTTGGTTTTTACAGCTTATATTCTGATTTGTCTATAAAACCTGTGATTAAGGAGCAGAGAGTCTTTTTACATTCAATTTTTTTTTATTAATGTTTATTTATATAGCACAACATGTTAGTGCAGTACTTTACAATTTAAGGATATGAACAGTACAGAGTGACAAGTGCTTAGCAAAATGAAACACTGAAAGTGGGGTCCCTGCTTGAAAGCTTATAATCTAAAGTGGCAAAGGGAGACCTAGAGAGTACAAACGTTGGTATCCATAATAATTGTTCTTGGCTATTTGTTGAATTCCGATGATTTTAAGGAATTGATATACTTTATTAAGATTGGAGCCACTGCACAGAATACCAGCGGCCAGTAGGTAGTTCCCCATGGGTACACGACTGATCCTTGGCTGGCTGTCCCAAAAATGGAAACTGTGTCCATTCAAACAATGTCTGTTAACTGTTAGAAAAGAACCAATTACTTTCTTTTCTATGAACTGTACAGGTGCAACACATGCTTTATCTGCTTTACATGATGCCATGTTCAACAGACTGTCCAGGCATGATTCAAAAACTATAAATTTTCTGTCTTTCATGTGGTTTACAGGCTCTTGTTGAAAGGTTCCCTCTTCCTCCATCAATTCAGAGGTACTTGGCACATATTCATCATCGTCAATAGGTTCAGACTGAGTAGTAAAATCCATGACAGAGCATTCACCTGCATTATTGTCCAGAGACATAGCTTCTGATAAAGGTGCTATGCTTGTAAAAGTTGCATTATAATCTGACACTGCACAGTCAGATCTGTATGTTTTTTTTTTATGGGGTGTTGAAGCAACGAGTGGAGAAAAGTTTGGTTCCATGTGAATGCACTGGCCCACATTATGCATTCCACCATTACATTCTTCAGTGATATCTGCTTCTGTCTGTACTCCAGCATCTTTTGTGAAGTGTTTATTTTTAGTTTGACAGGATTTAGATTTTATTCGGTCTTGGTGATTACATTGTACAGTCATGTGTTGCACAGGAATGAAAGTTTGTGTACTCACACTCAGGGGAATTGCAATTGCAGGAGTTACTGTAAGAATGCATGAGGCTGCAGGTTCATCTCTGCTGATTGATGGCCGAAACCTTTTCCTTGGCGGACCTGTTTCTGAGGTATCAGGTGGTGTACTTGAATCAGGGAAAACAGTGGGGATTGCATCATTTTTAATAGTAGTCTGGCTCCATGAATACGATAACAATCCGAGGAAAAATGCTAGGAACAGATACGATATATGCAGTTTTTGTTCCCAAGGTATATTTTCTGTGCTAAATCTTCTATGTCTACAAATTCTGGCTTTATTTGAAGCAACCATTGCTTTATGGAGTGTATATCTTTTGGAAACACATGTAGTACGATGTGTGCTTCTTTCTGTTTACATCCTGTCCAGCTACGACAATTCGGCACTATGCATTTCTGCATGGTGAATCACATACAAGTACCACACAAGATTCGAACAATACCTGAAATACATAAAAGAGAAAAACAATGTATATGTGTACAAAAACATCTATCAGTTGATGTTTGAATAATCTAACATAATGATGCAACAATGATATGCCATATCCATTGTATGTGACCTTTAGATGGTAAATAAATTAACTTTTGATAATCAATTGTGAAAACGTGTTTGCGGAAACCTTGGATGGCAGGTGAGAAAAACTGTCACTACCTGCCAGATGTACAGAGCAAGAATTAATTTACATAACCACTGTGTGTGACCTTTTCTACAAAACGAATTTACTTTTGATATGCAATTTTACACATTTCTTTTTTGAAACATATTTTGAGAGGTGTAACAAACAACATCACACTGATCAAAGTGGTTCCCAAAAGTCAAAACATGTGTACTTGGAAAAAAAAAATGTAATTCACAGAATTTGTTCCATTACACCAGCTGAGTGCAAAATATATCAAAATATATCAACATGTTGTTTCACAACTGTTTACAGTAGCAGTACATTTGTGTTTAAAGTACCTGATATGGGGTAAGTATTCTATACATTTGTACATACTTATCATAGGTCAGTCACGAAGATGCACTAAATGTTTAGTACTGTTACACAGATAGTACCTGCTGGTTGGGGAGGTGGGGGGTGGGGTTGTAGAAAAGCCCAACATCTGTTGCTAAAGTACGGCCTCCATCGCCAGTGCTGACATGGGATGGTTAGAGATGTTGTCCAACACCACATACAGGGCCTCACTTCACGTACCCCATTATATGATATCAGTTGAAGAGGACAATATACAGGCCACAGTACCACTGGCAGGCAGTTGCAAGGAAGTCATGCCCAGTACAGAGAGGCTGGGCGGCAGCTGATACAGTGGAAGATGGTCATGTTGCAGTCATGCTCATCAGAGAGTACCCCAGACGCTTCTGATACAGAAATGTATGTTCCTTTTGAGCTCCATGCTCTGTACCAGCCGTGACACGGACACTGTGTACTGCTTATGACTGCAGCACTCTGTACAGCGCATGACTGCGTTGCTCCAAACACTATAGCGAATGATGATACAGGAGTAATGTGAAAGGCTGTGTGCATGCACCAAGGTGTGGGACATGTTAACCATTTGAGTGGAAGAGGGGTAAGCAACGCATTGATTCGCAATGCGTTGCGTACCCCTCCAGCACTCAAAGGGTTAAAGGGCACACTTTGCACTGTCGACAGTACCCCAATGCACAGAATGATCCCACACACACCCTCAGAATACAAACACACACGCTCAGAGCACACACAAACACACACATCACCCATACATGGTAAACCAAGGCTCATTCTCATATTCTCTCTCTCTATAACCAAAAAATATGTTTGTTTGTCATAAGTTATGATAATATAGATGTTTTCAGTCCCCCCCAAAAATGCAGTAAATACAACATGCCCATTGAGTGCTACAGTGTGGCACATCTGGTGTCACAACATAACAGTAACTATAACTATATTGCAGTACTGAGTCCAATCTGAAAGTTTGCTAAAAGTAAAGCAGTGCAACAATGACAAGTGAGTATCTCATTCCGCTACATAGTAGCAGCCAATAAAGTACATGCAACCTGATGTAAAGTAACACTGTACACCAGGCAGTGCATCATAGTAAAATATAGATGGCGAAAACAGCACCATGGACAGCAATACAAACTTATGCCTCCCTCCTCCTTTCTGTCCCCACGCGTGTGTGACCCATTTTGAACCTCCATAACCATTTGAGTGCCAGAGGAGAATGCAATGCTCTGGTTCCCACTCTGGCACGCAAAGGGTAAAAGTGTGCTTGTAAAGCACATCACTAACCCTTTGAGTGCCATCTAGCAAGTGTGGCACTCAAAGGATGATGCACTTAAATTCCTCCCTAGCAGGCTAGCAGGTACTGGCAATGAGGATCTAATGGCTGTGGGTGCAAATGGATGATGTTGGTCATTCAACAGAAAGGGCATCTGACAAAATGTGTTAACAGCAGCAACAGAAGGGCCTCTCTGTGTGGCCCTTCACTTGTAGCCAGGGCCCCTCATCTTGCCATGGGCCCTAGGCAGTAGCCTAGGTTCCCATAATGGATGATCCGGCTCTGCTGAGAGGCCTTAGCAAGGTGAGTTTCTTGCATGAAAACCACATCAGATTGAAACCTAATCAATTCTCTCATAACCATGGATCACTTCTCTGGACTATTAAAGCCCTTGACATTATAAGAGGTTAAGTTAAGGTGTGGCAAAGGCATACTTTCGAGTAAATAATGGTAATCGAACAGAAGACCTAATGTTGAGTAATTCCATATATGCGTTCAGGGAAGGTCAAGGAAGGTACAGGTAACTAGGTTTGACAGAAGGTAGTAAAAGTAGAAGAGACTTGTACCAAAGAGGGGTCAGAAAAAGAAGAGGTAGTAATAAAGAGAGTGCCAGAAACAATGCAAAAGATTCAACTGGGATTCCGCTGTGACGTTTGAGCCCAGCTGTAGTTGGACTCAAAGGACACAGTATGGAGGTGCGGAGGAAAGTAACCCGTTTCCTTGTACAGTCATAATATGTAGTTGTAAAACAGGGGGTGGATGTTCACCAAACAAGTAGCTGGGCTAAACATTGTAAAAAATTAGATCTCACAGTGTAAGGACATCAAAATGCTATAATGCATAGTTATTACAGTAAAAAACAAAACATGCAGTTCAATACAATATTCAGCACAAAAAATAAACAACCCACAAGAGAACATAAGTGAAATATATTCCAGGTAACAGAAGTCACGCTTATTCTCACTAACAGGAAGCGTCCCAGCAAGGTGCGACCATGAACATTCCCTCGGTGAAAAAGCGTAAAAAAGAATATAAACGCACCCCGCTAGGACTACTCCCCACCAGGCGGAAAAAGATTCCTTCCCACAGCCATAGTATAAACAATAAAGAATGATATAACAAGCCCACCCAACTAAATGTTAGAAGTCCCCAGAAATAAGAGTTTCAGTAGTAATACATAGTCCCCTGTGGAAACACAGCGATACCTGCAACAATATGCACAGAGAAGAGGTGCCAAAACTGGAGCAACAGCAACCGGTAACAAAAATCCAGCATTAAAACTGAAAAGTCCCATGTTTCCTTTTCTTCCTTCTCTGTCGTCCCTTTTCGTTTGTATATCCCACTGCAGGCCATGTTCCCACGGGGTCTGTCCTGCTGAGATAGCCAGTGTTGCATCCTCCTACAGAGGTTTCCTTGCGTTTCTTAACTTCGGTGGCATCGCCACCAAGTGCCAGCGCAGTCTTTGGTTAGCTGCTAGGTTTAACGACGGGTCCCATAGCAAAGCGTCAGACGAGTCGGTGCTGGAGGTGAGGCAATAGAGAGAATGGAACAAAATTAATCTACCTCAGAGACATCTCTCAGGTGGGTTGATTTCCCATTGTATTGTGAAATGGGAAACCCCATCAGTATCCAATACCAAGTGCCCGCAGGTGGTTGGTCAGGGGTTTCAATAGTCGTCGTTGAAATAGTAACATAGTAGATTAGGCTGAAAAAAGACATGCGTCCATCAAGTCCAGCCCATGCCAATAACACCCCTGTTGATCCAGAGGAAGGCAACAAAAAAGCCCTCTGGAGCAATTTCCAATGTAGGTGTGTGTGTGTGAGTGTGTCAAATAGTTCCCCGGCTCAATATCCTATTTGCTTTGAAGCCATCTGTCATAACTGTCAATATTGTTCTGTGCTAGATAGGCATCCATTGCTTTTTTGAATGCAGTTACATTATCTGCAAGCACAGCATCCCGAGGCAAAGAATTCCATAGCCTTACCGCCCTTACTGTAAAGAATCCCTGCCTGTGTTTTAGTCGAAAGCGCCTTTCCTCAAGTCTTAATGGATGACCTCTTGTTCTTAGCTCAGCTCTTTGCATAAATAATTCATTGGATAGTTCTTTGTATTGGCCTTGAATGTATTTGTAAATGGTAATCATATCACCCCTTAGACGTCTCTTTTCTAATGTAAACAAAACCAGTTTGGCTAGTCTCTCTTCGTTACTCAGATCCTCCAATCCCTTTATCAGTTTTGTTGCACGTCTCTGCACCTTTTCCAGTTCAGTAATGTCTTTTTTTAGAACAGACGCCCAAAATTGTACTCCATATTCTAGATGAGGCCTAACCAAGGATTTATACAGAGGTAGGATAATATTAGCATCCCTTGCTTCTACACCTCTTTTTATGCAGGCTAGTACTCTATTTGCTCTTGCAGCAGCTGAGTGACTCTGCACACTGCTGTGAAGACTATTGTCTATCAGTACACCTAAATCTTTCTCTAATGAGGATTTCCCAAGTTGTTTCCCATTTAGAGTATATGTAGCAAGTTTGTTTCTACAACCCAAATGCATAACCTTACATTTATCTACATTAAATGACATCTGCCACTTTTCTGCCCATTCACTTAGTTTATCTAAATCCTTCTGTAGGGAAAAAACATCGAGCTCTGTATGTATTTCCTTACATAGCTTAGTGTCATCAGCAAAGATTGAGATGCTACTTTCAATTCCCACTTCTAGATCATTAATAAACAAATTAAAAAGCATTGGGCCCAGGACTGAACCCTGCGGTACCCCACTTATAACCCTAGACCAATTTGAAAAAGTTCCATTTACAACAACTCTCTGCCATCTATCATTTAACCAGTTCTCAATCCATGTACAGATACCACCACCCAAACCGAAGCCTTTTAATTTATGCAGTAACCTGTTGTGAGGCACTGTGTCAAAGGCTTTTGCAAAATCCAAGTATACTACATCAACAGCAATTCCCCTGTCCAAATTACTACTCACTCTTTCATAAAATGCAAGTAAATTAGTCTGACATGATCTGTTCTTCATGAAACCATGCTGATTCCTGCTAATGATATTGTTTGTCTTCACATAGTTCTGAATACTATCAGTTAATAACCCTTCTAGTATCTTACCCACTATGGAAGTCAAGCTCACAGGTCTATAATTTCCTGGTTTGGATCTTGCTCCCTTTTTAAACAATGGAACTACATCAGCTTTCCTCCAATCACAGGGCACTATGCCTGATGAAAGCGAATCAATAAATATTAAGTATAATGGTTTTGCTATTACTGAACTAAGTTCCTTAAGTACCCTTGGGTGTATACCGTCCGGTCCAGGCGCTTTATTCACTATAACCCTTTCCAGTCTCTTTTGGACCTTGTCCTCAGTAAGCCATGTAGATGTTGGAGGAAATTCCATGGTTTTGTCTGTTTGCCCATAGCATGTCATTTCTGCTTCCTTTGTATATACTGAAGCAAAGAACGTATTTAGGGTCTCAGCCATAGCTTTATCCTCACTAATCAATTCACCTGTTTCAGTCCTAAGAGGACCAATATCAACCTTAACTTTTTTGTTGTTAATATACTTGTAGAATTGTTTAGGGTTTTTCTTGCTCTCGTTTGCAATGTTTCGCTCATTTTCTATTTTAGCTAGCTTAATTGCTTGTTTGCAGATTTTATTACATTCTTTATATTTTTTAAATGATGCATCTGACCCATTTGACTTAAACACCTTAAAAGCCTGCTTTTTATTTCTCATTTCCCTGCTAACCACATTATTAATCCACATTGGTTTTGCTTTACTTCTCTTGTGCTTATTCCCCAATGGTATATATTGACGTGTATATTTGCCCAAGAGCATTTTAAATACATTCCATGACTCTTGTGCATTTTTTTCTTTGAAAATTACATCCCACTGGATATCCTTTAAAGCTTCTTTTAACTTTGTAAAATTAGCCTTTTTGAAATTGAATGTTTTGGTTAAACTCTTGGTATTGGGTTTCTCATAACAAACTTCAAAGGATACAATATTATGGTCACTGCTGCCCAAATGTTCCCTTACCTGCACACTGTTTACAATGTCAGAATCGTTTGAGAGCACTAGGTCAAGCAAGGCCTCTTTTCTAGTTGGCTCCTCTACTAGTTGGGACATAAAATTATCATTTATCATACTTAGAAAAATATTTCCCTTTGTTGTGCCTGAAGTCATATTGCTCCAGTCAATTTCAGGGTAGTTGAAATCTCCCATTATAATTACCTTTGCTGACCTAGCAGCCTTTTCCATTTGCAGTAAAAGCTGGGCTTCCTCCAACTCCCCAACATTAGGTGGCTTGTAGCAAACCCCCACCAATATCTTTTTATTATGTGTGCCCCCAGTGTGTATTTCAACCCACAAGGCCTCTACCTTTTCATTGGACCCTTCATTTATATCTTCCCTTAAACTAGGTTTTAAGGCCTGCTTTACATAATGTGTATGGAGAGAGGTCCTGGTACACTTGTATTTCCAACCCATCAAATGTAACATGAGGTTTGTTTTGGTATGCGCATACTATGGCTTCCTTATCTCTGAAATAGTGAAACTTACGCACAATATGCCTGGGACCGTCCACGATGCTGGTATTCGGGCGAAGGGCCCTATGAGCTCTATCCAGCAAAATCTGATCCCCAGACTGCCGTTGTAAGATGTGTGAGAAAATTTTTTGCAAAAACGTAGGTCAGTCTTGAGTGGTAATCGTTTGAGGTACACCTCTAATTCGTAAGTTGGATCTGCGACAGCGGTTATCAAGGTCGTCTAGCTTATACTGGAATTGCCCAATGGTATCTTGTTGGGTCAAACACAATTGTTCCAAAGATTTAAAAGATGTTGCCAATTCAGACTGGGCGTCCTCCACCAAGTCCACCCTAGATGACGACGAGTAGATGTCCCGTCGGAGTTCCGATACCTTGACGTGCAATGCCGCTTTGATGTCAGATGCCAAATGCAGAAGGTCATCTTTAGTAGGTAATAGCGACATGTAAACTTCAGGAGTAGGGTTGGAAATATCCATAATGGTAAGAGGTAAGTCGTTGGAGCACTGCGTACCAACAGAGGTGAGCCCACACTGATCCTGAGAGGCAGAAGCAGCCCTGTGCTGAGCGGAATGCTGTGTCGTCTTGTGAAGATACAGGGATAAAGAGCCTTTAGATTTCTTGAATTTGTGGGGGTTTTTTCTTAGAGGACATCAGGAAGTCAGGGTCAGCAGTAAGCATAGAGTATACTCGATCAGAAGCAAATTGAGATCATAAAAGAAGCTTTTAGATAACAGAAGCCCGGGAGCTTGAGAGTCAAGCGGCCATCTTGTTTCACTGCCGGACACCCCCCCCCCCCTTACATTCAACTTGTTTAAGCCATTGTCTGACATGATGATGATGGAAGTTGTGGTTTTTAATGTCTGAGCCCAGAGGTTTTCTCCCCCCTTCTTTAACTTTGAAGAATTTAGCTTTATATCTGTATTAACATAAAGGACAGCTATAGGAGTACATATCGCATATCTTTTAACTTTGACATTCTCTCAACATTTACCCTTTTATTTGCTGTAATCTACATGCCTCATTGATAATAGCAAATAACTTTGAGTATCTTGGAGATTACTGTCCTCTCCAGCAAAACCCATTATTGACATTACATAGCTTTTTGTTGGAGAGTATAGTGATTTTTCTCCTCCAAAGACGCACAGAACTACAGATCGTAGTTCTTTAATAAGATGGTAGAAATTTTAAAAATCTGAGTACTTATAAGGACCATACTCGCCATCCCCCCCCCCCTTTTTCCCTCAGCCACCACACAACCCAAAATCCCCCAACCTCCCCCAAACCCCCCATAGGTCACCCCCAAATAAACACACTGACAACAATATAAGGTGGCAAATTGTGAGGTCACAGCTTTATTAATTTGGGATATTGACCTATTTATAGGACCCCAGGAGTACCCTCCCCCCTCCTATGTGGCGCCTCCAGGGCCCCTAATAGCTTGGGTCATGCCTGCACCCAGCCCGCGGCCATGGGAGGTAAAGGGCACACCATCTCCCCTGTACCAGCCCTCTTCCTCCATTTTTATCTTTTTATGACTAATGGTAGCACCCCCACAAGAACCTGACTAAAGGTAGCACACCCCCATGAACCTGGCTATAGCGTGGTTCACCTTACGCCTGGACCTCTCAATGGCTCGGGGTGATACCACCCCTTTCCATGAACGGCGTGGAGTAATCTGTGACCAGATGATCTTCATCTCAGGGCAGATGGAGCTCCATACCCTGCATGTGGCTTTAATGCGTTCAATCAATTCTACCGATACTGTGGAAGTGAGATCGTTACCGCCAGCATGCACTACCAAAATGTCAGGACTCACCCCACCTCCAACAGGTGTCCTGAAATAGCGCTTCCATCTGCCCCCAGACCAAGCCCCTCTTACCACACCATATGATTTTCATGCTCTCCTGTGGCATTCCTAAATTCTCCCTCTGCTGCTGCTTGAGGTATTGGTGAGCCCAATGGACGAATAAATGGCCTAAGACAAACACTCTGATCTGCCTCTTCCTTCCCCTTTCTGCAAGAAAACACAAGTTAAATCATTTCCATACGAATGTAAGTTTTAAACGCATTAGATCGCCAGCGCCCTAACCTTTTAATGTCACCCTCACTGTCCCCCTTCTGTGCCGCAGCTGTCGCTGCCCCTATACTGAAGGAATGTGTTCCATACCCGCTTGGGTCTGACCCCATTCTATACAGAACCCTATCCATCACCTTTCTGAATTGGTATTTTGATAGTGCGCTGCCATCCTGGTGTATCAACAAACAACCTTTTTGTGGGGGCCTAATCCTCAAAAATTGTTTTACCACCCTTACGGGGCACACCTCTCCACTGCTCCTGTTGAGCACTACCCACTGGCCCCCACCTTCTTGACTGTTTTTTGCCTTAGCCAGCCAACAGCGCACTACCTGACTTGACCATTCCACTCCATCCCATTGTAATCCTGTATCTTGCCTACCCTTTGCTACTGCTACCAATTCACTAACCCTGAATGCTCCAAAAAACGCCATCACAAATGCTGCCCTAAACAATACCCTCTCATACCTGTCTCTACACACCTCCTTCAACGTCCTACACATTTGCCTCAACTTTAACTGGTCTATGGGTCTTCTTGTATCCGGCACTTTTCACCGCTTCCTCCCCCAACCTTTCATAAGCCTCCTTACCGCAAAATTATCAGATAATGACTCCCCCCCCCCCCCCCCCAACTTTTGTGAAGAATGCAATCGCTGCCAATGTTGTTACTGCCTTCCCTCTGGCTGCCCCCTGTTGCCACAGCCGTTTTAAATATTCCAATAATAGCCTTACATTAACTACCCCATTTCTCCCCACCTGTGCTGCAGTAAACTCACCCCAATCCTGGAAAGCCTTCTTGTACGCCCTCCAAGTGCTTGGCGCTAAGGATGCTGTTATGAGATCGTCTATATCTTCATCCCCAACTGCCAAACATATTGTGGACATATTTGTTAGCTCCTGGAGCCAATGCAAAAAAGACATCCCACTTCTCCCTGGACAGGGCATCCGCCAACCTGTTATCCACCCCAGGCACATGACGCACTGTGAACCTAATATTATGCCTCATGCACCTCCACACCAGTCTTCTTAGCAGCGCCAACACATATTGGCAACCAGATGACAATTGATTGATGGCACAAACCACACTCATATTATCCGTCCAGAATACAACCTCCTTATTAGCTAGCCCCTCATACCACAACTCCAAGGCTACCACAATAGGAAACAGCTCCAATAGCGCCAAATTCCTTGTCAACCCCTGCGAGTGCCATGCCTCTGGCCATCTTTCAGCACACCATTGGCCTTGGAAAAAAGCGCCAAAGCCTACCGCCCCAGCTGCATCTGTATACAATTGCATCTGGCCATTTGCCTTTGGTGGCTCCCTCCACAACCGAACGCCATTAAAATTTATGAGGAATGCCTCCCACACTTTTAAGTCCTCCCTGAGCTGCCTAGTAATCCTTATCTTATGCAAAGGGCGCCTAACTCCCACCGTAGCTCTTTCCGGCCTTCTACTGAAAATCCTACCCATAGGTATGACCAGTGAAGCAAAATTTAACAAACCCAACAGTCCTTGCATTTCCCTTAACGAGACCTTCTTCTTGTCAACCATTCCTACCACCACCGCCCTGGCTTTCAACACCTTTTCCATGGGCAGACGTACCTGCCCCTCCTCTGAATCAATTTCAATCCCCAGATAGGATAATTTGGTGGTTGGCAGTACTGTCTTGTCATGCGCCACTGGCACCCCAACTTCCTCAAATAGCTGTTCTGCACACTTCAACAGATTCCCAGCCTGCTCACTCCCTTTCTCCCCCACAAACAAAAAATCATCCAGATAGTGAGCCACCCCTGTAACCCCAGCCCTCTTCTCAACTGCCCAATGCAATGCCGAACTAAACATTTAAAAAAAATGCACACGAAACTGAACAGCCCATTGGCAAACATTTGTCTACATAAAACCCCCCGTGAAAGTAACTCCCTGTAAACTGAAAACTGTTAGGATGCAGAGGCAGCAGTCTAAATGCCGCTTCAATATCTAATTTGGCCAACAATGCCCCCTGTCCTTTTCCTTGAACCAAGTGCAATGCATCATCAAATGACTGATATGCCACACTACAATCTTCCTGGGGAATAGCATCATTCACTGACCCCCCCGCCCGCTGGGAAGGACAAGTGATGAATTAGCCTGTATTTCCCCTCCTCTTTTTTGGGCACCACCCCCAGCGGTGACACAATGAGTCCCTCCACTGGCGGTTTCCCAAAAGGCCCCGCTATTCTGCCCAATGAGACTTCCTTTGCTAACTTCTCCTTAATGACTTCTGGCATAAGTGTGGCTGATTTCAAATTCCTCAACTGCTTCCTTTGTTTCACCAAACCCTGCACGGAAATCACAAAACCCTCCTCAAAACCTTTCAACAAAAAACTCACAGCCCTCCTATCAGGGTGATCCGCCAACACTCTACTTAACTGGTCTACCCTCACTGGTGTTACCGCTCTTCCCAGGGACGTTGCGAAAATCACTCCTCCCCTCACTCTCTCCTTTCTTAAAACAGACTTTTGCTGCATGGTTTCCCCCACAGTTTGTGCATACATGGCGAAATCTGTAAGCCGCCTCCCTTACACAACCGCGGTCATTAAATGCATAACACACATCCTTTGTCTTAAAGCCTAGCACTCCTGGCTTCCCTTGCGACCTACCTACGCTCTGTCTTCTATCATGTGTGAGCAATCTAGACCATGTATCCATGTCCCTAGTCTCAAATGACAACACCTTGCTATCCGCCATCCTGCGCCTGAATGATTTATCATAATTACACCATGCCTGTCCCCCAAAAGCACTATGTATATCCACAATAACATCAATATATTTCACCACATTCCTGCCCTCCTTTGGATGATACTTCAAATACAGACTCGCATATGGCACAAAACCTTTAAGTTACTCCATAAAATGCCTCGGTCTCACCTTCCCTTTTTCCTCCCGCACTCCTTCCTCCTTTTGCCTCTACTGCGCCTCTAGAGATCTTATAAATATCCACATACTTCCCCTCCTTTATCTGCCTCTGTATTTTCTTAGGTACATGTGCATGTGGTTCCGCTACCTCACAAGCAATAGCATCTCTCTTAACCTTTTTCTTTCTAGCCTGTATGTGCTGACCCTTAGCCTGCTTCCCCTTAATGGCTTTAAAACATTTCTTCAACATATGAAAAGTTCTATTACTATCATCCGAATCATCTGAGTCAGACGCCCCTGACTCAGACGAGTCAGCAACCTCCTCCTCTGTTACAATATCAGAAACAGTATCATCACTTTCAGAAGACTCGCCCAACTCCATGTTGATCTCATCTGCCGTAGCCTGCCCCTCCTTCCACGCTCTCTTACCGGTGGCTTGTGTTTGCTTCTTCCCATCCAGATTCTGTTGCTGCAACACCTTCTCCTGTACCTTCCTTCACTTACTTGCTGCTGCTGGAGAAAATAAAGGATAAGTCCTTTTCCACCACTCATGAGAGCCAATGTCACCATCCTCCAAACCCCACTGACTCCCCCCCCCCCCAGGTCCCAGCTCTCCTCCTCCCACTGCCTATCCCACTGTTTCCCTATGCCCCCACCTAGCCCTGCTAACCTCTTAACCCCCCCTTTTCTGTGTAAACTCTCCAGCTCCCCACACTCCTCCTCCTCCTGGCCAAACCCCCCCTGACCCCCTGGTCTTTTAGCCATCCTCACCCTGCTGCTGACTTCCCCTCTTGCTAAGTCCCTGATCCTACACCAACTTGAACCTGCCTCCTCACCCCCCAGTCCCCTACATCTCCCCCCTCTCTTCCCTACCCCGAGTGGCTGCCTAGCCTTATGCACCTCTCTAACCCTCTTTCCCATCGCCTCTACCTTCCCTCTTCCCCCGGCTTCCCTACCTTCCCTCCTGGTGGTTCCCCCTCGGGCACCATGCTGAACAGGCGCCCAAGACAGCCCTACGCCTAGGTCCTCATTAGGACCCGATGCAGGCCAAGTCTCGCGGGTAACCTAAGTCCCGCGAGACTTGGCCTGCCCATAACTGGAAGCGGCGGCCGGAGCAAGCAGGCTTCCAGCCTGCCGCTGCCGCTTCCCACCCTGCGTTCCCCACACCACAAGACAAAGGGGCACTTAGCTTCGCGGCAGCTCCAGGGGAGTCCAAGAATCTTGCGGGGCACCGTCTTCTCCGCTCTGGTCGACTGGATCCAAGCTCCATCACTGTGTCTTCGGCTTCTTCCGTAGCCCAGCACCTGCAACGACAAAAGCAACAATAGTTATAAGCTTACCTCTGCAGGTAAACTACTTTTCAAGTATAAGCCTCGCCCCCTTTGTTTCCCGCCTACCCCTGCTATGTGACCCCAGTAAACAAATGCAACCCTTTAAGTGCCAGAGTGGTATCCAACGTCTTGTATCACAATGCATTGTAAACACAACTCTCAATTTAAATGGTTATACATTGCAATCAAGCAAATGTAAATGCACCTTTACTAATTATTTGTCAAATTAAACATTTGGTAAATATCTATAATGTGGCATGGTCTAAAATATTAAATACCCTATCAGTTCTTATTTTGTAACTCTGTTTTTGCAATTGCCAGAAATCAATGCTTTCAAAAATGTACATTTGCAAAAAAAAATTTATCTTTTAAAAATTCTGGATTAATATACAAACATTTCATCATCCTGTTTTTCAATGACACTTGAGCATTTGCTTCCAGGATTTGCTATTTAGTATAATCCAATCTTTTATCAACCAACAAAATATTTGATAAGTTAATGGCTGTCACACAACATCAGCGCATAATACATTCATCCTATGTTTAAAGGGATATTAAAGGGATAGTAATGTTTCATAATAAAAACAGCTCTAATTAATCATCATATTATTTGGACTTTGGAGAGTGTTGTTTCAATTCTGTCAGAGTTGTAGTTCAGGAGTAATTCAATGACAAAGTATCCCCCTCCCGTCCCTTTTACTGATGTAACACTGCTCAGCCAGATCAGAAGGGAGGTGCCCAGGTAGACTGCAGAGAGGGACAATCTTCAATTAAGATAAGGGAAAAACCTGAAAAGCTTGTCAAGGGGGGCAGGGCTTTCATTGTTTTCATTGTAAGAAGACTGTACCCTGCTGTTATCTGTCTGGTCTTACAACCAGATTCCCCATCTGAGAAGAGATGGCTTACACTAGGAAAAAGGGGCGGGAGGGGAAACTTTGCTTATGAATATCTCTTAAACCATAAAGGTTTGAGAGATAAGACTTATATCATTCTTCATATTTTTTTTTAATGCCTACAAAATAAAGTTAAAATGAAGTATTGCTATCCCTTTAATGTTTCATAATGCAAAAAGCCACAATTATTCTTAGTAGTATTTCACCTCAATGGCATACTAAGGGGAGGGGGTATGTTCCTTCTTGGGTTCCACTCATTAGAGGGTTGTCATTCAGACTCCTTGTGGCACTGCCCGATTTTGCGTTTTAACTTTCAAAACATCAGGTACTGACTGCATTAGATGTGCGTCACATATAATGCCATCAGTACCAGCTACTTTGAAAGTTAAAAGGGCAATCTATGCAGCCCTGTCCATGCATAATCATTTAATTAAGCTTCTCTTAATTGAATTGAAACACAATGAAGAGAAGCTACATCTAAATGAACATGCGTGTGCAGTATGTCATCATGGCCTACAGGGAAACTTTTTAACGAATTTGAGGCAACATAAAAAAAAAAAAAAATTTGACACTTAATATCAGTAATACATAGCGGTCAAATTTTAATCCCAGGACTTAAGGTACTGTACTTGTTCAACAGTAAAGACTACCTCTTCCCGTTCACCTACATGGTAGGGCCAGGCCTGCATTAATCTGTAGTTCTTCTGTCGCTCCATATATATATTTATCATGTATGGGGGGCAGAATTTTGTGTATATTATGAGGATTTTACGTGTTTGCATCTTATTTTCCAGATAACATATTATAATACTTTTTACATCCCCTGCCCGTTAAAATACTTGTCAATCTATAGCATAGAAAGGGAATATATTACCAACTTAACTCTTTAATTACAAGAAAGTTTTATACCTATCTGGCACTCAAAGTAATAAGTAACATCTCCCCTATTATATCTAGATTAATAATTAATGATTTGGTAACTCTATCAAATTAATACCAGAATAAGAACTGAAATATATAATGATATTATATCAAAACTACCTAATAATTTTGAATGCATAAGGATGTGCAATGGAGGCATTAAATTATTAAATGTATTTAATTAAATGTAGTGGTACAGGATGAGTGACATTAATAGCATACAGTGGAACCGTTTTCCTATTAGAGCTTTCAACTGGCACACAACAGCGCATCTCCAACCGCTGACAACTTGACCTATTACTCGTCTTCTGTAGCCTCTTTCTACATCCTGGAATCCCCCTTCACCCCTCAGGTAATCCAGATTACTCTATGAACCTTATATATGGGGTGGGCTGGGCGAATGGAAAGTTCAACCTGGGCAGTCATTGATGTTGATATACTAGTACTTAGATTGCACTTTGTATTTTCTTGTTCTAATTAGGTGCACTGTATATGGCCCTATGTGGATATTGTGGAGGCCAATGTGGGTAATGGGGGTTCAGTATGGAATGTGGGGATTCAATGTGGATTGTTCTCAATGAGGGTCCAATGAGTATTGTATAAAACATAGGGAAACAATGTTGTTTGAACATAATATGGGGGTCCAATGTGTAATGTGGACAATATGGGGTTCCAATGTGGGTTGTAGTCATTATAGGGTTCCAATGTGGACTGTAGACAATATGGGGGACTAATATGGACTATGGTTAATGAGAGTCCATTGATGGTTGTGGATGATATTGCAGGCCAAAGTGTATTGTGCACTGTAGGGACTAATGTGGAGGTGAACATTGTGTGGAGGATGACAGGGTGTGGGAGGGCAGTGTGGAGGAGGCATACAGTTTCAAGTGGGTAGTGTGTGGAGGAGGTAGGCAGTGTGTAATAAGTACATTTTCAACTTTGATAAAATAAAGTATTAAAATTCCTTTAACTTTAATTTTTCTATTTGATACCCTGTAGACAGTTTGCAAATCTGTGCAAAACATATTCTTGAAAATTAATTTTTTATTTTTTTTTTTTAACTAGGGTGGAAGTGGGGTTTGACAAATATAGATCTGGACCCAGTTGATAATTGCTCTAGGTACACCCCTGTTTGAACCATGGAGAGTGTTAATTTAATGTTGTCAGAGTTGTAGTTCAGGAGTAATTGAATGATTAAGTATCCCCTTCCCTCCCCTTTTACCTAGTGTAAACAACCTCCCCTCAGATGACGAATCTGATCCATGGACCAGTGTTCTCACAGCAAGGAACATTCTTTTTACAGTGATCATAAGTAAAACACTGACCTCCTATTTGAAGATTGTCCCCCTCTGCAATCCACCCTGGACACCACCCTACTGCTCTGAGGTGAACAGTGTTACATCAGTAAAAGGGGCAGGAGGGGGATACTTTATCATTCAACTACTCTTGAACTACAAATCTGGCAGTATTGAAAAATCACTTTCCATCATCAAAATACTAAGGAGATTAATTGGAGCTGCTTTTATTGTGAAACATTAGAATATTTTGAGCTACATTATTTTTGAATCTTTAATATCCTTTTAACCCATTAAGGACCAGCAGTCCCAGGGTGTGTGTGATAATTTAAGGAACATATAGAAAATGTAGACGTTACGGCACATGTGACTGATCATGTTCCTACATGGCAAACGGGAGACTGATAGGAATAGCGGGAGCACTGTGAGTCTAAACTACGTTACATGCCAAGAGCATAACTGTTCATTAATGTCAACATAGCAATGACTATTATGTAAAGTCAATGGAAGTTAAGCAGGGCCGGACTGGGAATAAAAACCAGCCCTGGAAAAAATTGCTTACCAGCCCCATAGCACTGCGTCATTCTACCAGCCCCATAGCATTGCGTCATTCTACCAGCCCCACAGCATTGCGTCATTCTACCAGCTCCACAGTGCTGCGTCATTATACCAGTCCCATAGCATTGCGTCATTGTACCAGCCCCATAGAAAAAAAATTTTCTTGTTCATAAAAGGGGAAACTATGCATTTTTAAAACACATTTGCATGCCACCACCAGAGCAATAAAGTTATATGCCACCACCAGAGCAGTACAGAACGTGCTGGTGACATAATCCTCTATTTCTTTGGTGGTGGCATATACGTTATATACCACCACCAGAGCAATACAGAGTTATGCCACCAGCAAAGTAATACACAGTTATGCCACCACCAGAGCAATACATATATGCCACCAGCACATCAATACATAGGTATATGCCTCCTGTCCATCTCCACATTGTCCCCACTGTCCACCTCCACACTCTGTCCACTTCCACACTGTCCCCCTCCACACCCTGTCCACTTCCACATTGTCCCCCTCCACACCCTGTCCACTTCTACATTGTCCCCCTCCACACCCTGTCCACTTCCACATTGTCCCCCTCCACACCCTGTCCACTTCCACATCGTCCCCCTCCACCCCTTGTCCACTTCCATATTGTCCCCTCCACCCCTTGTCCACTTCCATATTGTCCCCCTCCACACCTTGTCCACTTCCACATTGTCCACCTCCACATTATCTCCATTGTCCACCTCCACACCCTGTCCACTTCCACATTGTCCATCTACACACTCTGTCCATCTCCACACCCTGTCCACTTCCACATTGTTCCCATTGTCCCCCTCCACACCCTGTCCACTTCCACATTGTCCCCCTCCACACCTTGTCCACTTCCACATCGTCCCCCTCCACCCCTTGTCCACTTCCACATCGTCCCCCTCCACCCCTTGTCCACTTCCATATTGTCCCCCTCCACCCCTTGTCCACTTCCATATTGTCCCCCTCCACACCTTGTCCACTTCCACATTATCTCCATTGTCCACCTCCACACCCTGTCCACTTCCACATTGTCCATCTCCACACACTGTCCATCTCCACACCCGGTCAACCTTGGTCCTCCAGACACACTGCAAATGTCCACCTCAACACTACCAAGATTACCTCAACAATGCCCACCTCCACTCTGTACCGACCTCACTGTTCACTCACCATTACCTTTAATGTCCAGTCCAGCATCCGCAAACATTGTCCTTCTTCAGCCTGCCGCGTCAATGCAGGCCTCATAAGCTGCTGGCAAACAGAAAAAAAAAACCTTCCTTCTGCTGTGCTAAGGCGCGCAGAGCATATTTAGATGCCCCATGCTGTTGTCATGACGCGTATACGCTGACCTGACGGTAGCGTACGCGTGCGCAGTTGCCAAATAGCTTCACATCACTGAGTCTCAAAAGACCCAATGAAGTGAAGCTTAATGGCACAAAGGCACTTGTGGGGTAAGCGGAGGGGCGCACTGGGGAACCAGGCACTCTCTGCCTCCAATCAGTAGAAGCGGCCCAGTGGTTCTTCAAATCTCGCGGCCGCGAGTAATTGACATGTGCAGCGCTTAGCCCCGGCCAGCCCCAGGGAAGCCCAGTGCAGACGGCCTACCGGGAAATTTCCCGGTATCCCGGTAGGCCAGTCCGGCCCTGAAGTTAAGGGGTTTAATATCCTTGACAGTCAGAATACATCACTAATTTTTTAGTTACAGCACTCCATCTACAGCAAATTTGATTAAAAATTTGTCATAAAGATGAACTCTAACAAGACTGGTTTGTTCTAAGGTCTACAAAGTGACGCATAAGTACAATTAACAATTCAAGTTATCCTGTGCATCAGAGTTTCAAGGCTGTACATAATGGAAAAAGCATTATTTTTACCACAAGTCCATAAACGGTTAAAAACAAATTAAACATCCCTTTAATACAATTATAAGTCAAATTTATTTTTATTTCTTATTTTTATATAATACATAAAAATATTTAAATATTTTAAAATAAAGCAAACATTCAATAAAAAAAATTACATATAAATAATTTAAATTAAAATCTATAACAAAAGATGATTAACATACCAAGAAACTTTTCACTTCTCACATTAGATTTTCCGCTAAATTTTTGTCGTTATTTATGACAATTCTAGTCAGAAATCGAACTTCAAAGAGAACACGACATATTTTCAAAAACGAACTACATTCTTTGAAAATATATATGTAGTTTACAATAACGAAAATAAAATGTCGTAAAAAACGACAAAAATTTCCGCAACCTCTTTGAACATATGGCCCGTAGTGTGTAAACCTAAAAGGTTGCACAGCAAATGCAGGCAACTGCAGAAACTCATAACTGAACCTTCTTTTTCCAAGCCAGTAGAGAAACACATGGAACCTGGGATGGAAGTGTCCAAATGATGAGATTCATGTCATATGTGGGTGGGGTTTAATTGGATAGGTTGAAAGGCAGAGTGTGTCCTAAAAGGGGCATAGAAGTGGGTGGGAAATTGGGCGGGACTACTAAAGAACTCCGGAAGCCAGAGAATCAGCCTCTGTTAGTGGTGACCCAGTAGTTAGTCTGAAAACTAGAGTCCCTGAGACAGATCCTTAGGTGAAAATATATAAATATATGTTCCTTACTATTATAAAGGACACTTATCTAAATAAGCATTTCTCTTTAAACCTATTAAGAGTTACTTATGCCAGTAGGTGTAGTTTCAATTTAAAGAACACAATACAAATTGTAAATAAGGCAACATACCTGAATGTGTTTCTCCAGTATTTTTACCAACTGCTGAGAATCTTTTATGGATACCACCAGTTTTTGTACATTATTTGGACTGTCTGTAAACTCAATGACAGTTGGTAACCCTTGCTTAGTATCTTAACCAGCCTGTTTGCCCTTCTTTACTGCCCACACATTTCTTCTTTGTCGTGTTCCAGTAATTGTACAAATTGAAATGGAAAAATCTTGGGTAGCTAAAATGTAACTTCTTGTGACCAGGCTAATTTTCAGACAAAATAGGGCTGGGCCTCAAGGATAAAGGGAAGTCTGTCACTGGGTGGGCTATTAAACAACCTGTGCTAGAGAGAAGCATTGTGTTTTATCCCTTTGGGACATGTATAGATCACCATGGGCTGTGTATTTATCAGGAATTGCTGAACTCTGCAGGGATTCAAATATTCCACTGAGTAGAAAAGGAAAGTATGTACAGCTATTGACTGGCAGCTGTGAGACTTGTGGCATGCCCCCAAACTATCACCTGCAAGAAGAGATGGTGGCTGGACAAGCAAGGGGGAAGGGTTATTTGTGGACCGGTAAGGTAGTAATGGTCGTATGCAGTGCTGGAATTTTGTCTGACTAGTAAAGAAATGAAATGTGTCTGTTCTATATGCAGGGTGGATCAGTAACATTCTATCTCCCTTACTAGAAACCTATGGGGAACCTCAGTGATATGTTTACAGCCCTGGCCATATGCACCAACTAAAAGATTAGCAATTCTGGGGAAAGCACACTGCAATATACAGAACAAAAAAAAAATTCCACTTCCATGTGGGGAAGCTTTTAACTCCTTGAATGCTAGAGTGGTCTCCAAGGCACCATTTAAAACAGTTGGTTTGCCCCAGAATTGCACATATTGTTTATTTTTTCTGCTTTGTGCTGTAATAGTGAAGCTGATGTACTAAGAAGAACTGAAACAACTCTGGTGCAAACCAATTGCATCATAATGAGCAAATAAAATTCCCATTCCGTTAAATGGGAATCATAACTAGCTGAATGTGCTGGAGTTCTCTCCTGCACTCAAACACTTAAATGCCTCATATAAACTTAGACTTTTGGGTATTTATATTTTGTCGTTTTATGGTGCAGTTGATTTTCTACCGTTCTTAATCCATCAGCATAGCTGGGAACTCTCCGGTTTTGCCCCAGAGACTCCAAATTTGCCCCTGTATTACCAGGTCTCTGGGGCAGAGGCTGATTCTCCGGGTTTGTGGGGAATTTCTTCTGAAACTATACCCACATCTCCTCCTTTTTCACCTGTTTCTTCAATTTCTCCACCTTCTCGCCCATTTCTTCTCTTTCCCCAATGTATTCCTTGCAGGTCTGTGAAGCCCCGCCCCACTCATGATTAAGCCCCACCCCCTTTTTGACTTTAATTGCGTCATATATCTCCCACAGCGGCACCAAAGGAGTCCCCCTCAGGGGAGATCAAAATGAAAAGTTCCCAGGTATGTAAATCAGCCTTGGTGTGTGTGTGTGTGTGTGTGTGTTTTAGGTACTTGGAAAACTGGCAAATGACCGCAAAAAAAAAGTATCAGTGAGTACTTGAAATATACACACATACATACACCACCTCTTGATTCTCCCCTTTTTCTTCATTCTCCCCCTCTTGAGCCCCCTCCTTTTGCCTTGGCTTTTTCTCTCCCTTTTGATCCCCCTTTCTCCCCCTCCTTGACTCTTGATCCCACCCTTTTGCCTCTCTCGCTTTCTCCTGATCCCCCCTCCTTTTTGCCTCTTCTTGGTGCCCCTCCTTTTGTCTCCTGATCTTTCCTCCTTTTGCCTCTTTTTTTTTTTTTTTTTTCTTGGTCCGTTTTGCCTCTTTCTCCCTCTTGACCCCCCTCTCTGCCTTTCACCACCCGCTCGATGCCCCATCTTGCCTCCCTTACCCTCCTCTGCCAGGTGCATGCTGTCCTCTCGCGAGCACTGTCAGCGTCGGAGCATTGCCATGGTAACCCGCTGCAACGCTCCGATGCTACAGGAGAGAGAGAGGCGACCGGGGAGCATTGTGAGCAGCTCCCCGGGCTCCCTCTCTGCAGCACCGACCCTGACACAGGGTATTGGTGCTGGCATCAGCCGCATTTGCGCGAGTACAAGTACTCGTGCAAATGCTGGTATCGGCACCGATACCAGTATCTGTGTAACCCTATTCTACATCAATGCAAGCCTTAACACCACTATAGCATGCATAAAAAAAAAGTGTTTAGCAAAATGACTTCCCCTACAGCTTGTTAGTTAGCGCAGTAAAACAAAGAATTCAAAAGATTCTGTTACCACAGGCTCAGTGCCACAGGATTGGCGAAGAGCTAACATAGTGCCTCTATTTAAGAAGGGAACTAAAACAGAACCTGGGAATTATAGACCAGTGAGTTTGACCTCTGTAGTGGGAAAACTATTAGAAGGCATAATAAGGGACTATATTCAGGATTACAACACAAAAAATAAGATCATTAGCACGAATCAACATGGTTTTATGAAGAATAGGTCATGCCAAACTAATCTTTTCAGCTTCTATGAGGAGGTAAGCAGCAACCTTGACAATGGCAAGGCAGTAGATGTAGTATATCTAGACTTTGCAAAGGCATTTGATACAGTACCACACAGAAGGCTGGTGTATAAAATAAGGAAATTGGGGCTAGGAGATAACCTTTGCAATTGGATACAAAACTGGTTGAAGGATAGGGAACAATGTGTGGTTGTAAATGGAAAATTCTCCAGTATAGTTAAAGTGGAGAGTGGAGTACCTCAGGGTTCAGTATTGGGTCCGCTGCTTTTTAACATGTTTATAAATGACCTGGAAATAGATATAGAAAGCAAAATATCAATATTTGCAGATGATACTAAATTATGCAAAGTCATTAATTCAGAACAGGATATTTTCTCTCTACAGAGGGACTTACATACAATGTCAGATTGGGCAAACATGTGGAATATGAAGTTTAATGTGGGGAAGTGTAAAGTCATGCATTTGGGAGGAAACAATCCCAAGGCTACTTATAAACTTAATGGAATAATTTTAGGTGACTCGTTGCTAGAAAAAGACCTGGGTATCCTTGTCAACTACAAACTTGGAAACAGTGACCAGTGTCAAACAGCAGTAGCAAAGGCAAACAAAGTCCTGTCTTGCATAAAAAGAGGTATTGAAGCAAGAGTGGATAACATTATTTTGCCATTATACAAATCATTGGTAAGACCTCACCTTGAGTATGCAGTGCAATTTTGGGCACCGGTTCTGAAAAAGGATATACTAGAACTAGAGAGGGTACAGCGGAGAGCAACAAAATTAATTAAGGGAATGGAGGACTTGACATATGAGGAACGACTAAACAAACTTGGTTTATTTACTCTAGAGAAAAGACGACTAAGAGGAGACCTTATCACATTGTACAAGTATATGAGAGGTCAATACAAGGATCTCTGCGGTGAGCTATTTATTCCAAGGCCTGCTCAGGTGACCAGGGGACACCTCTTGAGATTAGAGGAAAGGAGGTTTAAACTTCAGCAGAGGAAGGGTTTTTTTACGGTAAGGTCTGTCAAATTGTGGAATTCATTGCCCAGGGAGGTAGTTATGGCAGATACAATGGACACATTTAAGAGAAGATTAGATACATTTCTTTCAAAAGGGAACATACAGAGTTATACTGTTTATCAGTAGGCAGATCAGGAAGGTCTGATAAAGACTAATTTAATTGGTAGCAGGAAAGCTATAAAATTCTTAGTTACTGAGGTATGAAGCGAAGGTTGAACTTGATGGACTTGTGTCTTTTTTCAACCTAATTTACTATGTTACTATGTAAAGTGGAGCACAACAGGAAGCCCTGTATTGTCCACCCTTGGGGCCATTTTATTTTTTCTGTTTAAAAAAAAAAAAAAAAAAAGCTTAGTACATAATATTTAGGCAAACATAAGCAGATCCCTACCCACCTATATTAGTGTGGAAGACTAGTCCTACATTTCACTGACAGTAGGCATGACATTTTTTATAATTCACACTCTTGCACATTGAATGATCTCTTACCATTGAACTGTGTTTCACCTCACATCACTATTTAATTGTTGCCAGTAAGTTTATAAAACCCTGTGTTCAGCTAACCTTTTACACACAGTTTTGAATAAGCTGGCTTTACATTGACGAAGGAAGCTTGACAATCAAAGGGTTTAGTTCCACCTGATATTGAGAAATTATCAGGTTTCAGCCCACAGTGGAAGTCTGTGTATGGTATCAGAGGAAATGAGTAGGCGAAGAACTCCTGGTGAGTAATTACTTTATTTTTATAATTATTGAGAAAGTATTATAATCGGTCCTAGGCTAGTTTTGGTCCCTTAATATCACTGCATGCATAGAGAATTAGCCCAATAGCTCAGTTATTTTAAAGATGCAGTAAAGATTTATCTTTTCATAAAATTTATAATATTCTTTATATTTCTGCATGAGCAAAAAAATGGTTTTCCTACTCCTGGGAGGTATTTCATCCAAATGATACTATTGGGATAGCTCTGAACTTTCATACAAATTGTGTCTGGAGTCAGTGGATAACACAAGTCTGGACACTCTCTGAGTGTGCCGCAGAATGGGGAAGTGCCCAATTAAGTCTCTATATTTTCAGAAGTACATAAGTAAAATAAAAAAAGTCACAAATTCTAATATAGTTTTACTAATTTAAGCCCATGGGCAAAAGTTTTTTTACATGTGAATGTTCCCCTTTAACATAAAAAACCCCTAAATATTAGACGTATCTGGAAGTAAATTATATTTATTATTCGATAACCCAGTTTCACTTAAAGGTGTTAGTGTGCCTTTAAACTTTGTTAATCCACATTTCCCCTTTGTGTTTCAATATCTTTAAATAAAGAAAAATGTCTATTAGAAATTAGTTTCTACATTGTCTTAGTAATTATCTCTTCAATGAGTGCTACTGAATGGGTTAAATATTAATGACTGTCATCTGTCAGAACTCAGAAGCATAGAAATCACTTTGAAGGAAAAAAAAATGAATTGATGACATGAGTCCAATATTTCACATTTCATGATCTTTATTTCTGTGATATTACAGTAAGTTTTTCAGAAGGGGCTGGTTTGGGGCCTGCAGCTTAAGGATCTTCTGTAGGGGGTGTTGTTGGTCCTGCAGCTTCCAGTTTTTCTGCAAGGGCTGGTGTTGGGCCTAAACCACCAGTGGCTCTGAGCTTTTTGCAGCTTTGTGTGGGCTGCTGTTGGATATTTCTGTGCCATTTTTAGTATTTGGCCGAACTATCTGATCCATCTGGGGGTTGATCCCATTCTGCTTCATGAGACTTAGTGTCTACAATCTCTGGTTTTTGCAATAGAATCAAAATCCAGAGGGTCCACCAAAATCTTCCAATTTCTTTGTAGGGGCTTCTGTTGGACTTGCAGCTTTTTGGAGGCTGCTGTTGAACTTGCAGCTCTTTGCAGGGGCTGCTATTGGACTTGCGGCTTTTTAAGTCTCTGTACCAGTTGGAGTATGATTGTGCCTTCTTGTGGTGTCCCTATTTCCTTCCATGTGTGACAATCACAGCAGCAAGAAGCAAGGCAAAGAACAGAGCATGTTAAAAAATTATTTCCGTGTCGTTTTTAGGATCTGGTTGAGCCCATTCTGCTTCATGAGATTCTTCGTCTATACAATCTCTGGTTTTTGAACTAGAGTCAAAATCAAGAGCATCCACCAAAATCTTCCAATTTCTTTGTAGGGGCTGCTGTTGGACTTGCAGCTTTTTGTGGCTTTGCGGGGGCTGCTGTTGGACTTGCGGCTTTTTAAGTCTCTGTACCAGCTGGCATAGAATTGTGCCTTCTTCTGGCGTCCCTATTCCCTTCCATGTGTGATAATCACAGCAGCAAGAAGCAAGGCAAAGCACAGAGTAGGGTAAAAAATGATTTCTGTGTCATTTTTAGGATTTGGACGAATCATCTGATCCATCTGGGGGTTGATCCCATTCTGCTTCATGAGACTCTTCGTCTCTACAATATCTGGTTTTTGAACTAGAATCAAAATTAAGAGCATCCACTAAAATCTTCCAATTTCTTTGTGGGGTCTGCTGCTGGACTTGCAGCTTTTTGTTGCTTTGCGGGGGCTGATGTTGAACTTCCGGCTTTTTAAGTCTCTGTACCAGTTGGTGTAGGATCGTGCCGCCTTGTGGTGTCCCTCTTTTTCCTTCCATGTGTGATAATCATAGTAGCAAGAAGCAAGGCAAAGCACAGAGCAGGGTAAAAAATTATTTCTGTGTCATTTTTAGGACTGGTGGCTTTTTAAGTCTCTGTACCAGTTGGCGTAGAATTGTACCTTCTTGTGGCATCCCTATCTCCTTTCATGTGTGATAATCACAGCATCAAGAAGCAAGGCAAAGCACAGAGCAGGGTAAAAAATTATTTCTGTGTCATTTTTAGGACCTGGACGAATCATCTGATCCATCTGGGGGTTGATCCCATTCAGCTTCATGAGACTTTTAGTATCTCCAATCTCTGGTTTTTGAACTAGAATAAAAATCAAGAGCATCCACCAAAATCTTCCAATTTTCCGGAGTGCCTTGGTGAAGCCATGGCTTTCCACCAGTAAGTAATTCTCAGAACTTATTGCAATTATCTGAGAGCTGCTCATAAACTGTTTCTGAAGACCATCTGAGTACATGGGTTCTGGTGTCACAGAATTCTGTACACCAGAACAGGAGCAGGCAATATCTGGCTCCCCAGCTAATGGAGATTACAAATATCATTCCCAGACAACCAATTGCTGACTGAGAATGATGGGACTTGTATCCAAAACAGCAGTGCAGCATCAATGATTTTTCATATGCTAGTTAAGGTAATCAATTATTTTTCATATGCTAATGATGACTTTAAATGATGTGTCAAATGTTTATGAAGGTTTCAATGATGTTTCATATGCTAATGCAGCTTTGTTGAGTACCAGGAAATGTTTCATTTCACTTTGCCCAGAAATGAGTGTGAATATCTCCTAAACTATACATCTGCTGGACTTTTAGTTAACATGACATACAGGTAGTTTTTAATGCAGTTTTCAAATATGTAGACTTGAATTAAGGTGAAAATTCCACTTTACGTTCTTACCCAGTTTGTAAAATATCAGTGGTACAGTGGAAAAAACAGGAGGTAGAGATTTATCCTAGGACTTGCCCTATACAAATTGGGTCTCCAGTTCCTGCCATGAGGATCTTCTATCCCTGAATATAGAAATCAACTCAATAAGTTGAGATGCACATTCCCCAAGGTCAGAATCGTTCCTTATGATACGCAGCATCTGGGAGAAAGGGATGTTTCGTTTCCTATGAGCTGGATGACAAGTTGACCTGAGAAGGAAGGTGTTCCTGACTGTACACAACCAATTACCTGAAAGCAACAATCCTATATTAATATTCGCCAAGTAGTTTGTCAGAAGGAATCACGTGCAGTAGAGACGGCTGTGCACGCTACAGTCATGCACAGTACAGACTGCCCGCGCCGCTGCTGATATGGAGCGCGCCCCAAATTCAGACCGGATCCCTCTCTGCGCACCTTCCTGGGACCACTTGGTCCCAGGAAAGGGTGCAGAGAGGACTCTGGTCTGAATTCGGAGCACCCCGCTGCCTTGCAGCACTGGGGTCCTGGGTTCAAATCCCACCAAGGACAACATCTGCAATGAGTTTGTATGTTCTCACTGTGTTTGCGTGGGTTTCCTCCGGGTACTCCGGTTTCCTCCCACACTCCAAAAAACATACTGATAGGTGAATTTAGATTGTGAGCCCCAATGGGGACAGGAACCAATATGAGTGTAAAGCGCTGCGGAATCTGTGTGCGATATATAAATAAAGGATTATTATTATCATTATTATTATTATCAGCCGCGGTGCGTTCAGGCAGTCAGTACTGCACATAACTGCAGCGCTGCCAGTGTTGGCCCGTGTACACAGGCTTTAAAACTAGTATATTTGTAATAGGCAGAAATTGTAAGACCCAAGAAATTTACACTAGTCAAGCTACATTGTGACTTGAACCTGATAAGGGAATCCAATAAATTCAGGTCTAAAACAAACGTGTTGATTGTTATTCTGTTGCCCCTACATATCAGGAACACATCATCAATGAAATAAAATTGGTGCACAATCAGATCAGAGAGAGGTCTCAAAACATTGTTAACCCTTTGAATGCCAGAGGGGTATGCAACTCAAAGGGTTAAGAGGCTGGTCCTGCTCTGCGTCCTGCCGCCGATGCAGTCATGCACTGTAGAGACTGCCCAAAAGCACAGAATGCTCCCAGCACAGAACTCCCAGCATTCTGTGCGTTCAGGCAGTCTCTACTGTGCATGATGGCTTCTGACAGACATCCTAGCGAATTATTATATAGGATGAGTGCCACGGGGTGTGAACACATCGGAATGCAATGCATTGTACATCCCTATGGCAATTCAAACGGTTAAATTAGCAGTTTTTGTGCAGATGATAAAGCAGGAAATATTGAACTCTTTTTTTGCCTTGAAAATGTGGCCCTTCTAATTCCCTGAGATGTAGCTCTAAACCTTGAGTCTCAGGATCAAAGGGGCATATTGAGGCACTAGAGAAAAAAAATTAGTTATTCAATGTGACTCACTGTAGCCACATGTACCCTCAGATGTCCCACATGGACATACATTAGGACATTTAAGAATGTTTGTTTTTGGTGATCAAGGAAGAAGCCAGCTGTGGCCACCCAGCTCTTATAACCAAGCAGAGTAATTACAGTATATGTATGTTGTACCTCACTGCCCCTTTCCTTCAATGCATTCTACCTCATAAAAATCACAATATATGCAAAAGTGGGGCAGCAAGGGGAAAATAGAGAAGCAATCAGCAGCAGCCAACCCTCCACCTCCTGCATACAAACACACTTCTTCCCTGATCCTACTCTGATGTCCCTCCTCCTTTGACTTATATTGAGATGTTTGAGTTAGAATGTTTTTGGGGAGGCAGTGAACCCCTGCAGACATCTTTTTAATGCCTTTATTTGAAACCGTAGCATTAAAATGAATGTGCAGTGCCCCATTGCCCCCCCCCCCATCACCACCACAAAAATTATATCTCACAATATATGCCAGACTAAGGCATCAGGCTCACAGGGGTACATTTGGCAACACAGCTTGGAGTCAAATTGTGTGACTAATTTGTCCCTCCTCTTGAATGTGCCCATATTTATATAATGTGGTATCCATGTTATTTGAACCATGAGCTTGGCTTACCAGATTGAAGTTGAATGAATCAGAGTGCTAAGTTTGTGGCAAAGCAGCTAATTTTAAACATGCTCACAGTCAGGGTCAGCTCCTAGAACCAGTCAAGAAGGGGACATCGATGCACTTCATCTTCCTGCATGAGTCATTTATCCAATGAAACACTGCAATGCTGCCCCCTAGAGCTAGCAGACGGTGTTTCATTGGATAAATAACTCATGGGGGCAGATGCAATGTGTCTATGCAGGGGACATCGCTAGGCAACTGGTTTCATACGGCTCTATTAACCCCTTTAGCAGCGGAGGCGCAGACAACACTTTGCGTATAAAAGATAAATGCTGTTTCTGCAGTGCTTATATTATAAAATAAACGGCCTGAGCCCAACCAGAAGTTATATCCCACAGACACCAGCCCGAACCTCAGCCTGCAGCAAGACACCATGAGTGAGATTGGCCCAGCGGCCTGGGGGTGAATTGCCTCCTGGGCCAGCCTGCACCTGCATGGTACATATCACTTTAACCCTCTGAGTGCCTTAGGGGTATGCATCTCCTTTTTTAAAGTACTAAACCTGCATCATCTTCATTTATATCAGCACAGTACACACTCTAATACTAGAAATTACTGATAGCATTAGCTCAGTGTTTCACACTGCATGGCAACTTTATTTGTGGGGGTTTTTTGTTTTGTTTTGTGTTTTTTTTTTTTTGTTTTGTTTTGTTTTTGTTTTTTGTTTTTTTTTTAGCATGTTCTCATTTTGCTGTAGTGGAGGACACGAAGTGTTAAAGGTGCAGCTTGCAATTCAGGAGGTTCTACATATGCCCGTGTTAGTCCCTTCTTAAATGTCCCCTTTGATTTCAATGATTACATGAGATGATGCTGGATCCTGGTCTTCAGTGATTTCAGGATCTGGATCTAAATCCTCCACTTACGGTGAAGACTTTGTCAGGATTACAAAGATTACAGAATCTCGTGCTTTACAATTCTATCGTAATGCGTCTATCAGGATATTACAGACTGTTGGACTGATGCCAGATCCTGCCCTTCTGATGTATTTTTCTTGATTTTCCAGATTTTCATGTCTGCTGGTGCTAGATCTTTCCGGCTGTCAAAATACAGCAATTTAATTCTGTAGCAAATTGCTACACTGTTGGTAAGCCCCGGAGAGACGGACAATAAACCATACACCAGTTTAGTATAGCCATTTGGTGCTGCCTTGGGTTCATTCTTTGGTATGACAGTTTTTTGGTCTTCAGGATCTTGTTTAGGAACATTTCCTTTAGGGCAGGTTGTATTTTTACCCATCATGGATATAATCTCAGCCACTGTTTTGTATTCCTTGCCATCTCCTAGTATATATGGCATGTTCTCATTTTGCTGCAGTGGAGGGCACGAAGTGTTGGAGGTTTAGCTTGCAATTCAGGAGGTTCTACATATGCCCGTGTTAGTCCCTTCTTAAATATCCCCTTTGATTTCAATGATTACATGAGATGGTGCTGGATCCTGGTCTTCAGTGATTTCAGGATCTAAATCCACTTACAGTGAAGACTGTGTCAGGATTACAGACTGTTGGGACTGATGCCAGATCCTGCCCTTCTGATGTATTTTTCTTGATTTTCCAGATTTTCATGTCTGCTGGTGCTGGATCTTTCTGGATGTCAAAATACCGCAATTTATCTCTGTAGCAAATTGCTACACGTTTGATAAGCCCCGGAGAGACGGACAATAAACCATACACCAGTTTAGTATAGACATTTGGTGCTGCCTTGCATTCATTCTTGGGTATGACAGTTTTTCAGTCTTCAGGATCTTGTTTAGGAACATTTCCTTTAGGGCAGGGTGTATTTTTACCCATCATGGAGATAATCTCGCACTGTTCATAACTTGCCAGTTATGCTGTAATCATATGAAGAAGTTTTCCCCTCCCACCCATTTTCCCAATTGTAAGCCACCTCCCCTCACATCTGAAAACCGGTCATGGGACTGGACAGATCACAACTAGGGACAATCTTTCCTCTGTCACAATAAAGAACACCCTGCCTTGCTTGATGAAGGAGGGCAGGCTTTACCTAATACTGGCTGAAGATTGATTGCTGTCAGATCTGAGTGCGAAACACTGACATCGGGAAAAAGGGCGGGTTACGAACAGTGCGGACATCAGACATCAGTTCTATTAACTATGAAGAACGACCTGAGCTACTTGTGTTAGGAATCATTACTAACCTTTTAAGCTGCTGTTTCAAATTCAAACATTGGATTTTACACAAACAATTTTTGTCAGGAAAAATTAAACAATTGATCTAATTGTATAACCTCTTTATGATAAAATCCAAGAGATTCTAATTTTTTAGCTTGTTTATCAGGTAATGTTTTCAATGCTTTTCCAAAGCTAAATAAAAAAAAGAAATTGTCAGTTTGTCTTTGCACTAGTTTAACTTGATGATTACATAATTTCATAAACTTCTACTGCAATTATATAACTTCATTTTGGTTTTAATATAGCAGCTTGAAACTCAGGCAAGCAATTGTGGCAAAAGAGAAGATGCAGCTCTGGAATATACTGAGGACAAAGCTTTGATGTTGGTCCGTCACCATGTTTAACTGCAATAAAACTCCAGATCAATTTTGGAGTGTCTTCTTTACCAGCACTTTGAAAATATGCTTTCACAGTAGGCCATTTTTTTTTATAATTCTACTAGTGTAAAAGCCGGTGTACTCGGGACAAAGTACCTGCGTTCAGGCAGTCTCTACTGTGCATGACTGCATCAGACAATTTTGGGCTGTGGTCGGGCAGTCTCTACTGCACAAGACTGCATCGGACAACTTTGGGCAGTCCCTGCTGTGCATGACTGCATCAGACAATTTTGGGCTGTGGTCGGGCAGTCTCTACTGCACAAGACTGCATCGGACAATTTTGGGCAGTCCCTGCTGTGCATGACTGCATCGGACAAACATACATCTGGCCTTTTAAATTATAGGACTGATTTCTGGAAAAAGAGAGAGCCATCTTGTTGATACATGCAAAGAAATTCTGACCATTCAATGTCAACAAACTAAAACATTTCTTTCAGTGCCGCAACTCTTGGCTGAAATCAAGAAATAGTTATACTCTCTTAAAATAAGACTCCGTATCAAAATTCAAAAGCTTGTCAGCCATATTGTGAAGTTTTGTGGGCTGGACAACCAGCTGGCAATATGTTTAGTTTATTTTATCTTTTTTACAGGATGAATTGTCAGGTAAACACAGTTATGTTCACCAAAGTTGACACTTGCATTGCCTGCTGATTTTGCAGGTATCGTGTACAGATAACACGTTTGCTTTAACCATGTGAATAATTTGTTCTGAAATTGTATCTGCTGTTTCATCGTCGTAAAACTGTAACAGCCATGTAACCACTCCATTGGAAGGCTTAAAGTAACACAAAACTAGAGGAAAACGTTTTCATGATTGCATTTTTCAAATCAATGAATATGCTGTATGGTGCCAGCACATTTTGTTAAAATGGCTTTCAGCTTCTGTTCAACCACAGGGCATTTTAGTAGCTTTACTAAAATCTTTAAATATAACAGGAAGAAGTTTCAGAGTGCAGTCCAAAGATCAATACAAATGACTCTGATAAGCCAAATGATTTATAATTAACATTTCAGCTCCTAATATCTCATCTTGCATTGCACTGCAACTCTATCAGCCTTTTTGCAACTTTCAATAAACATGTGAACTTTAATATCCTTTAGCCACCATAAGAAAGTCTGAATTCTTATTAGTGTACAATATGCTCTATTATAGTTACTAGTCACGTTGGTAATACAGGCATAAGTTGTTTTCAGTGAATCTCAGAAACCGCCCATGTGCTTTATCTTCTTTGACTTTGAAGTTGAAGGCTGCTATCGTCATTGCTATCCATAAGGTGCACATGCCCTACCACCTCCCCCTTACGCTTTCTACCCCTCATACCCCAAACAACACATCACACCTCACACACCCCTGCCTAACGTAACTTATAAAAATAATGACACGGACAACAATTTGTGGGAAAATGGAGGTTGCGGTTTACTTAAGGCCTACTTAAGTAGTTAAACCCCTGGACCCACCCTCATAATGTAGCGTTCCTGGACCATGGTGTCCTGGCATGGGACCGGCACCCCCCGTGCCTCCCATCCAGGGCAGGCACCTAGGTGGGAAGGCCTTCTACTAGACATTCTTAGTCCAGCTTCCCCACCCCCTGCGGTGTCTCACCACTTTGTGCCCTTGGTGTTGTTACTTGGCAGTGCCTTTACCCTTCAGGCCCCACAACCAGTGCCCTGGCTCTCGTCTCAACCTTCAGACATGCCACACCAGCACGGTGCCCAGGAGAGCTACATTCCGCCACCCAAAAATAACGTACCAGTTTAATGGGACCTATTTTTTCCCCAACAACCGTGACCCCATTACCTGGGACAGCCCTAGGGAAATTGCCAAATTGAAGATGCCTATACCTTTGGAGGATAAGTGCACCCCATCCGCCCAGTAAAAACTGGCATCGTTCACCACCAGCTCCCCGCGTGCAATGATAAAACCCCCAATGGACTGCATAAACCGTGCGATGGCTCTGTTAACTTTCTTCCTATGCATGTCAATAGCCCGGGGGCATCTGGCCCCCCTCCACTGGGACCTTGGCACAATGTTAGACCAACCCAGCACCACGTGGGGAAAGTGGGATAAAACTGCCCTGCATGTGTCCTATAAATCCATTATCAACTGCATGGACTTAAGGGAAGTATGGTCATTCCCCCCTGCGTGCAGGACCACTATGCCCGGCTCTCCCCACCTGGAGTGTGCCGCCAACAATTTGTGCCACATACCGGACCACCGGAGACCCCGCTGACCCAGTCATCGCAGCTCCACGCAGTCCCTTGGCAGTCCTAGCTGTGCTCTCCCGCTGCTGCCGGCCGCCTGTCTTCCTGCCCAAAACACGAATGACCCAGAATCCAGGCTTGCACGGCCTTTTGCACAGTACCTAAACAAGTAAGTCAGAACTGCTACTGACAGCATCACACCACACCTGTCCCTCCAAGCCTTATAGTGTCAGCCTAGTATCCCTCTCCTAACAGAATTACCCCCCAATTTTTTTTTTCTTTCTTATAACCGTACATAACTCCTGTATGCTGCGGATCTCCATCTCCCCAATTTTTTAATGGCCTCCACGGTCCCTCCTTGTGAAGCTGCCTCGGTGGTGGCCCCAATCCTAAAGGAATGCGTCCCATGTTGCAATGGCTCTGCGCCTACTGCTGCCAATGCTCTCCTAAATATCGCTTTAAATTGAAACATAGACAATGCTGACCCATCTAAGTGTCTCAGAAAGGCCCCTGCTCCTGGCGACCGTGCCAGCACATACTGCCTCACCCAATGCACTGGGCATGACTCAGACCCTGTTACTCACAGCAACACCCACTGCCCCTTTGCCTCTTGGACTTTGCGAGCCAACACCTAACTAAGTCACCCTCACATTCTGCCTGTAGCCCAACCCCTAATGCCTTCTTTGATGGTGCCACCAACTCCCCTATGCGGAAGGCGCGGTGAAATGCCAATACAAATGCTACCCCAAAAAGTTTAACTTCATAGGGGCCAGCGCATACCTGTGACAACGCCCTCAACAATGCCCTAAGCCTGCTTGCATCCACCGGCCTGCGCTTGTCCTCCCTCCGCACTTCTTGTCTACCCCAACCCTTCACTATCCTTCTCACCACAAACCTGGCCGTCAAATCCTCCACCTCTGCCAATCTGAAGTGAAAGGACAAAGCGGACAACTTTCCTGCCACCACTCCATTGGAACACCCTCTTTCTTTTAACGCCTCTAAGTAATGCAGCATTTTTTCCCTCCCAGGTAAATTAGCTACCTCGGCCCGCCTGATAAACTCACCCCACTGCTTCCAAGACCTGGAGTATGCTTCCCAGGTTTTAGGTGCCACTGATTTCCGCACTAGGTCTTCTAGGAGGATGCTGCCAACTGCCAAAGGTTAGACGGACAAACAAAACCATTAGAAGCTAACTTAAAAAAATTATCCCACTTCTGCCTGGACAGAGCATCAGCTATGCCATTCTGCACCCCAGGAACGTGCATAGCTTTAAACGTGATATTAAATCGCATACATTGCAAAACTAAATAACGCAATAAACTTAGGACCGGCTTTGATGAAGATGTCAATAAGTTAACCGCATATTGGACAAGTCATCATTTCACAGCTCTAATGCTACCACTTTGGGAAATGGCTCCACAAAAGCTAGGTTCCTCGTCAACCCTTGCGTCTGCCATGCGGGCAGCCATATGTCCGCACACCACTTCCCTGCTAGGTATTCACCAAAACCCACTGCCCCCGCTGCATCTGTGAACAGGTGGATCTCACTATTATTCTGAGCTGGCCCCACCCACAATCGTGTACTATTGTAGTCTCGCAAAAATTTATCCCAGACCCCCCAATCCTCTCTTAACTGGTTGGACAACCGGATCCTATAGTGGGCCTTCCTGACGCCTATGGTCGCTAACTGCAGGCGGCTGCTGAACACCCTCCCCATAGGTATGACCCGGCAAGCAAAGTTCAACAGGCATAACAATGACTGTAACTCTAGCAGCGTCACCTTGTCCTGCTGATACATCCACACCTGTGCCCTAGCCCTCTCACCTTCTCTTTGGGCAACCCCACTACCTGCACCTCGGAGTCTATTTCAATACTCAGAAATGTTAACAAGTGGAAGGCCCCACCATCTTCTCTTGGGCAACTGGGACCCCCAGCTCCCCAAAAACCTTGGTTGCTACGTCCAGTAACTCCTGACACTCTCCCCCTTCAGGTGGACCTATGAACAAGAAATCATCCAAATAGTGTGCTACCTCTCCCGCGCTCACTGATTGGGCCACCGCTCAATGTAAAAATGAACGAAATGCCTCAAAGTAAGCACAAGAAATGGAGCACCCCATTTGTCCACATAAAACTGCCCTTCCCATTTTAAGCCCATGAGCCTAAAACTGCTGGGATGAAGGGCAACAAAGTGAATGCAGATTCAACATCAATCTTAGCCATGAGGGAACCTGGCCCCTATGCCTTAATCAAACTTACTGCCTGGTCAAATGACTGGTATTGCACCCTGCAGCTCTCCTTCCCAATAGCATCGTTGACCGAAGCCCTCCTTGGATAAGACAAATGTTGAATTAGGCGAAACTTCCCTACTTCCTTCTTAGGTACCACCCCCATTGGTGAAACCACTAACCCCTCTATGGGTGCTACCTTGAAGGGGCCTGCAATCCTCCCTGCCAACAATTCCTTCCTCAATTTCTCCTTAACAACCTTTGGATGCTCGTATGCTGAACGCAAATTCCTCCCTGCCCCTCCCAGCAACACCTGTCCCTGAACTGAGATGACAAAACCAACTTCAAAACCTTTTAACAAAAACTCAGCTGTAACCGCGTCAGGGTAGGCTGCTAACCACTCAGCCTGCTGAGGCTGATGGGGGATGGTGCCTTTTCCATCCCTACCACGAAAGGAATTATGCATGGGGCCCGCCCCTTTCTGTCTGCTACAGTCTGATAGGGTGACCCCCACCGCAACCCGAGCAGCAATGCTTGTATTTGCAAGCCATGCCCCTTGCACACTTCCTCTCGTTGTATGCGAAACACGCGCCCTTAACCCCGGTGCCTTCTCCACCCGCTCTCGCCCCCTGATACTCCACCCCCAAGGCAGCCCCCTAGTATGTGTTACCAGTCGTGCCCATATATCCATATCCCTATGGCCGTACATCAGGGTCTTGCTTGTGGCAAGTTTTTTCCTGAATGTGTGGTCATAGTCCGCCCATGCTGTCCCTCCAAAACTCGCGTGCGTGTCTAAAATTAGATCAATATACCTAAAAACATTTGCACGCTGCGCTGGAAAGCGGTCAGTAAAAAGGCTTGCATACACCACAAACCCCCTTTGCCACTCGGTCACTGTCCTCGGCCTTGCCTGTCTTTCCTTGCTCCTTTGCCTGCCCCCCTCCTTGGCCTCAATCGCTTCCCTGGATAAAGCAAATACATCCACAAACTTACCCTCCACAATTCTTCTGCGCAATTTTTTACCAACATGGTCAAATAGGGCAGAAATCTTGCAACCATGGGCTATATTAATTTTGTCTGTGTCAAATCTATCAGTGTATGAGTGCAAGCTACTTTTCTTCCTCTTACCCTCATACCTTTGACCTCTGCCCCCTTTAGCATTTTTTTAATATTTTTTCATAAGATTAAACATTCTCTCCTTCTCAGAGTCTGAGGTGGACACATCCGTGTCCGTCTCAGAGTCAGATCCGGAGGACTCACCCGTAGATGAAAGGTCTCCACTGCCGCCCTCCTGTTCTGATCCGTGACCTTTTCTCCGACCGTCCCTTCTTCTGCCGGCATCTTCCTGCGGCTCAGCTTCCTCGCCCGCCTCGTTGCGACCTGTAAGAGACCCCACGTTACTCGGCCTTGAGATACTGACCAGTTGTATTATTGGGCAAATTACCCAGAGCTGGGCCATTCAAGGGATACAGAATTGACATGCCGTCCATGCCCAGACCCCATGCCCAGCCTGGAGGGACCTTAGACACCCCATGTGAATTGGTCTTGGATACCCCATGTGAGTTGGCAGTAGGACCCCCTGTCACCCACCCCCCCAAACCTAGTCCCAGCCATCCCTGAGTAAGGGAAGACTGCCCTTCCCCCCCAGACCCCTTTGCAAAAACCCATGGCCGCTGCCCACTAAGGACTCCCCCTGTTTTAGATAAAAGGGAGCACTGCTTCCCTCCCTGTGTCCCTGTGGGCCACTACTCCCCCCCGCTGAAGCGTGACCCCTCCACTCCCCCAGTGCAATACATTCCCTGGTGGACCAGTGGTCTTTCCCCAGCCGCCCCCATCCTACCCGGGGATGCTTGCCCCACTCCATCTGTGCCTAGCCATTGGCGACAGGAACCACCAATGAGTAAAAGGAATAAGACTAAGTCTCGCGAGAGCCGGGAGAGAAGAGAGGTCGAGCGCTGCATGGAGGGCGCCAGCGGCAATAAGGGATTGGACCGGAGCAAAAGGTGGGGAAGCAGTGGATGGTGATGAGGGCACCAGAGGGAAAGGGGAAGAAAGTGGATGCGATACGGGGGGGGAGAAGGACACTGCAGAGTCGCTGGGAGCAAAAGTGCTCCCTGCATCTGGGCATGCCCCTGGTCAAGGGGGGAGCGGAGATGTGGCAATGGATTGGGACAAGGAGCAAGCACTTAGCTGCGGTTTCTGGTCTGCTCTTCGGCGAATCCTTCTGCGATGCTGGAGCTCCTCCAGGAAGATTTCTTCTTAGTCCCTCAAATGCAGCAGGCGACGAATCCTGCGGCGGGGCTCCATCAGATCGACCTGCAGGAGAACAAAGAAAGAACAGGTTGTAACTTGCACATTAACTTGGCTTCTTTTTATATACAGTAAAGCCCCCCCCTTTACGCCCCTTTTACCTGGGGCTGGTGAAAGGAACCACCTCCCCCAGGTTTTCCTGCCACACGTCCGCAGCTCTTTGTTACCTGGCTGACTGCCTACGTGCAAGAGGGGGGACACTATAGGGGGTAGGGAGGGCAGTGCACCTTGAGTGGCTTTGCGTGGACCAGCCACCCTCCGCCATTTGTTTTGTGATTTACTTTGCAATATATCAAATGAGTAGGGCACCTTTAAGTAATCTAGATTCTCTCTTCAAATTTACCATATTGAAGCGTGACATGTAGAAAAATGGCCACATCATATTTAAGTTAACACTGAAATGCCATCTTACAACAGAATAACAGTGTTACATACAAAGAAACACATTTTACATTTTTTACGACCTTGTAAAATACATAACCTATTGGGAGAGGGAAGGATCCTTAACATCACCACTCCAATCCATCTGTGGGGATATCCCACTAGTCACCTTGCCCTACCAGGCAGTGGGTATCCTTTTATCATGTCTTTCTCCTCTTCCTAGGGACCTCATGCCCTTGTAGAAGTCAGGCATTCCAGACACATCTTAAAGTGGGAAGAATTCCCCCTCTGCCACAATGTGACAACCCTCCTCCTGAACTAACCTTACCAACCCGTGTCACACCATCCCACCCTATGAAACAAGCCCTCCCCCACTGGCCCTAATGGGGAGGGGCCCCTCTGCCCACCTCCGCTCCCATGCACTTCCTACCCCCCCAAGTAACCCACCTCCTTAAAGCTACCTAGCCCTAGTCATGCCCCTCGCCACCTAGCTCTGCCTAGATTAGAGGGCTACTGAACAATGCCACCCGAGAAAGACACATTGAGAGATGTAATAGCAAAATGAGGTTATGTCCTATAAATTAAGAAATTATTCTTAGAAGATGAAAAAAAAAAAAAAAAAAAAGTCCAGTTGCTCTACAGTATTTTTTGCACTCCCACAAGTCAACAATTCCAATTGCATTTTTTTGTACAGTGAAGTCCATGGGAACTCTGGTAATCATGGGAGACCGGCGCTTGGTCCTTTCCTTCTTCCCACCCTAGGAGCTCAATGTTGGTACATCCCCATAGTATCCGTGAGTTAAATTGGAGAAAAGAGGACTCTAGTCTTGCCTGTTAAATCCTTTTCTCTTAGTTATATAAGTCACAGGTCTCCCACCCAGTGAAAGGGACCATGCTGGGTCTTCTGTGGTTGGATGTGGGAGTCCTTTTGGGTTCATCGCTCACAGGAGTTTTCCCCTCTTCCGTATTACTATCTTACTTTGTAGGTTTTTCTCAAATCTGTATGGGCAGGGCTAGTGAGGTAGCCTGATATGCAGGAAGGGAGGCTCCACCCTGCACTTCTAGAATTGTTCCAGTCCACTGGGAGGAGCGGTCGCCTTCCTATGGTACCTGTGAGTTATATGGACTAAGAGAAAAGGATTTAACAGGTAAGACTAAAATCCTCTTTTTCGTTCTATATATTGGACAGATTCTACAGCTGAGCTATATCCACGGCAAATTGTATACCTTAATATAGTTAAAGGCTTTAATCATATCACCCCCCCCACACACTCCCTCCTTTCTCCAAGCTATACATATTAAGTCACTTGAGTCTGTCCCAGTACCCTGTGCCATGAAGATCCTGCACCATTTTATGGTTGTTCTTTGAACTTCTGTTAGGTTATTAATAATCTGTACATAGTACTCTAAGTGAGACTGCCAATCTTTGGGTGCCAAAGGGTTACAAGGAGACTGCGTATCCTGAAATTTTGAATTGTTCTTTATTCTAAAACACTTGCCATCAGAATCAGTTCATGCAATCTACCCTGATATGTCTTCCAGCCTATCCTCATGGACTGCAAGCTTTTGTAGTGTGTGTGTCTATAGCATTGAATCACTTTGTTCTTAGTCTGTGAATGCTTTAGCTTACCCAAAACTTTGGCTATACATGGGGATGTACTAATACAATTCTTCTGTAAAATAGTGTTAATCAAGTACTGGTGGGCCTGGCTATAGTCTATTTATTGAGCTGTCTATGTTGAAAATCCTGCCCCCCGTAAATACAGCACACAAATAATGCAAGTTTGAGCTGCAACAACTTTTGATTAAAACATCTAGGCAGTGGGAGTACCTTCTTTTTTTTATACTCTGCAGGATAAACTTGCACTATGTATATTTTTTCATATTACTCTGTACTGTAATACATTTTCCTGTGCCTCCCCGCCTAATTCCTCTGTGCTAAACTAGTTACACCAAAATTCTCTTCTTTACACCACTAGTGCCAAGGGGAAAGCAGTGGGAGAGTTTATGGGTGTTTTACAGTGTACTAGTCCTCTTTGTCTTGTTTCTCTCTCTAAACTAATTAGAAACTAATGAAACCTGCTAAAAATTATTCATTTTTATTGCAGATATTATAGAGGGGGGCTTGGATGCATAAATGTTTCGGATGGGCAGAATATGTGCACAATTATGCACTTAAAGGGATAGTAATGTCAGTAAAAAAGTATTAACTATATGGTAGATACAATTAAAAGAGAGTACTTGCACTTATTCGTATAGGAAAATAAAGTTCTCTGCTCCCTCCTCTTTCTGCTTGACAAGCTGTAAAGCTGTCAGGAGCAGATTCTGGTTCCTGGATCAGACGGCGGCTCTTCAGCAGTGCTGACATAGTGATACCTAAAAATAAATACTTCATCGGACTGGTCTACGTGTTCCTGGTTTGCAAACACACGTTGTAGACCAGTGGTTCTCAACCCTTCTAGTGCCGAGACCCTTTGATAAAATTTCCCAAGTTGTGGCGACCCCTAACAGTAAAATTATTTTCGTTGCTCCTTCATCGCTGTAATTTTGCTACTGTTATGACCAGACCAGGCAGAGAGTAGCAGACTGTGGCGTTATTCCACGTTTATTTATTTTCCTGTTGGGAGGGGGAATTGCAGAGTGGGACCCAGACTTAAATCAATGGATTTCTACGGGCATTCCAGGACACTTGATCACCCTACTCTGTATGCAGTATATGCATAGCTTCCTCCTTTACCTGCTTTTCAGGGTCTGGTGCCTGGGCCCAGGACACCTGTCCTCCCTTGATGGTGGCCCATTCTATGTGTACTGAGAAGTCAGTGTTGGAGGGATAAATCATGGTCAAACTCTCTGTTTATAGAGAGCTCCCTGTGGGAGGAAAACTCATGGATAGGCTCTCTGTGTATGGAGGTATCTGTGTTAATGGGGGAATGTGGGCAGATACGCAATGTATATAGAAAGCTTAGTGTGTGAACACATGGTACATGTAGTGGAAAGAGGTGGCGGGAGGAGGAACACATGGGCAGGTGCTTTTGAGTGTATGAAAAACTCAGAGCATGTGTGTTTGCATAGAGAGCAATTGGACCAGCACCACCATAAAACTGGCCACAATTAAAACAGTTAAACTCAAGCTTACACTGTAATATCTTCTGAATTAAGCATCTCCCAGCAGTAGAAATACTCTTGTTCTATTCATCAGGACAAAACCTACAATATTCGTAACCACCTTCCTTCCCATTCTACTCTAATCTAGCATTCAAATGGTTAAAAGCCTCATTTCAATACAAAAGAACTTGCTAAATGTCTTTCTCACCTGTAGTGAAGTTGGCTTGCCTCAGAATGACTTTCTCTTGAACACAGTACATTATTAGTCTGCGGCAAGTTTGCAAACCTAATAAAGTCCTGTGGACAGACAACTCGAATTTTATTAGGTTCTAGATAATTATACTGAATTTTAATTAAGCTGTGGGAAAGAAAAGAAAACGGGGGGGGGGGGGGCTGTGGTACATCTTTAACAGCGTTTATACTTATACAAAGTTATGTGAAGTACATTTTATCATATCCAGCTGACAGAATTAGCCCACTTTTCTTTCTTTAAAGCGGAACTACCACCATAGGTAAAGTCGGCCTGCAATAATTAGGCTGGTGGTTACTAGATTAATAATAGTTATACTACCTCTCACAGCGACACGATTCTACAGAAATCCTTAATCGTCGGAGACTGACGGCCAGGTTAGCGCAGTCAGTCCCTTCCGGTGCCTTTCAGGACAATGCAATGCTTCTTAATAGAGACCGGGACTGACCGTGCAGGCACACAGACAAGATGTCTGTGCTGATGCCTGGCTTCCGGTCTTGGAAGATTAAGGATTTTTTTGTAGAATTGTGTTGTTGAGAGGTAATATCTGTTATTAAAGCGGAACTACCACCCAATAATAACACTGCCCCACAGAATTGCCCATCTGAAGACTAGCTGCTCAGTAGCGCTAGTCACCAGAATTATTACCTGATAAAAGAGAATTCGCTATTCTTCCAAGACTGACAGCAAGACGGAGCGCGGACATCTTGCCATAGTGACGTCCGCACGCCTGCGCTGTCAGTCTCTTTTGGAGTAGGCTGGCTCCTAGCAACGCCTCCTAGACTCGGCTGGGACTGACATCGCAGGCACGCAGATGTCACTATGGCAATATGTCCGCTCTCCATCCTGCTGTCAGTCTTGTAAGAATAGCGAATTCTCTTTAATCAGGTAATAATTCTGGCAACTAGCGCTACTGAGCAGCTAGTCGCCAGATAGGCAATTCTGTGGGGCAGTGTTATTATTAGGTGGTAATTCCGCTTTAGGCTAGTCGCCACCTGCCTAATTATTGCAGGACGACTTTACCTCTGATGGTAGTTCCACTTTAAAGATTTGGATTCTTTTTTGGTGTCTCATACAGAGGTGGGTTATGGTTAAACCTTATCCCACCACTTGAACCCTTGGATGCCAGAAATCTGTCAAATGCATAGCGAATTGACAGACCGTTTAATTATGAAAAAAATCATATTGTATGGGTTAAAATAGGAAAAGGAAATAGGTTCATAATGGCAGGAGCAGTAGCCATTTGTGTGCCAGAAGAGGATCTTTTGGCATGGAAATGGTGAATGTACTAAGGATTAGATGGGACACAGCCAGGCAATTATGAGGAAAGGGAGACAGGCCTATCTGTAATCCAAATAATGAGCAGGAAATGGGGTGGGTCATCTTCACCCAGCCATCTCCCATCTGATTTTGCTGGTAAGTGCTTCCTTTGCACAAGAAGGAAGGAGTGAATGTCTGTGTGTACTTACTATATATGTATCACAGTTCTTCGGTTATATCCTTTACATGTCATACAGACCTATCTCGTTTTCATGTTTGCTTAACAATAACAAGAAACTTTAGTTTAAAATCAAATGTTAGTTTTTAAGCCAAATTTATCAAGAAGAGGTACAATTCTGGGGCAAAACTACTACTGCATTTATCAAAGAAAAAAATAATTTTGTTGCTGTCATTTGTTCCAGTAATACTTGGCTTTTGATGAAGGTGCTGTGATTTGGAGGACAGGAGGTCTGCGTTTGGCACGTTGGTGACTTGTTGGTCTCCGGGCACCTGTTATCTTTCACACACTGGGTGGGAGCAAGATGTGCGTAGGACAGATTCATGCCATGGGGACTGGGTTTTGGATGGTGCAGTGCACAGGTGAAGCAGGAGGGCAGAGTCCTGCTGGCTTTTGGTTGGTTATTATTATGCAGTGTCATCTGCATAATGCTTCCATGTCCAGTAGGCCTGTATAGTGCTGCTTTCTAGGTTGCTGAATGGGGGAACACATGGGCATCAGCTGACAACACTGGCAGGAGAGTGGGGGTCCTGTCAGTGGGGCTAATGGCCCACTTAGTGCTGCGATAGGTTCATTGTGTGTGTGGGAGTATAGCTGAAAGTTTTGAAGGCTTTGGATGATGCTGTTGCGGTGGCAGACTCCACCACTCTGTCAGTTAACACTGTGTTGGCATTGCAAAGGGAAGTATCCGTGGTGGGTTTGGCGGGGGGGTCCTGGACGTGGCATCATATTTGTTTGGCTGGACCTTTGGGTCTCCATCTGAAGATGGAGGTGACAGAGGACTTGGGGGGGGGGGGGTGAATACCTTGAAATCTATTCTTTGCTTCCAGTGGATGAGGCTCCTCCACAGGAGAGTGAGAAAAAGGAAGAGATGTAGCACACACAGTATATGAAGATCCCTAAGTTTTTTGTCAGTTGGGTCAGGGAGTGACTGGAGAGTGTTTTCCTAACGTATTCGGCTCTGTTACTGTTATCAGCTCAGGATTTGGAATGCTTGTAGGATTTATGGTGGTCTTTGTTCGTCGAGATACGATGAACAGTGCCACTAGCACATGGCAGTGTGGCCTTCGATATTGTGTGTTCAGATGGATATTGGTTTGTGGCCATCTGTCATGACACCCCCCAGCCATTTTACAAGGGAGTCTGTCATCGTTTCAGTCAGGCACCAGTGGCTTGGGACTCCCTACCTTGTCAGCTATGGAAATTAATGAGGGGCACTGTTGGAAATTTAATGAGAGAGATACCGCAGGTGAGGCACCTCATGTAAGGTCCGGCATTATTGTTTTAGTTGTGGAGGATTCCCCCCTTGGCAAAGTGCTTTAAGAAGCATAAAAGAAGTGATAAGGGAATGGAAGTGAGAGGCAAAAGGGGATGACTCCAGTGAGTTCCAAAAGGATTCTTCCTTGGCTAAGGGAGTACAAGGATAAAAAGGCACCGACTTGCTAGAGGAAGGGTTTGCCTTTCATTTTTCACATTACCTTTCAGGAGCATTCTGGGGTTATGGAAGCAGGGAATTTGAAGGCTGACGGGTAATTGCTTCACATTCTGTTGGAAAAACTAGCTAAGGAGGTTGAATTGGGCAGGATGGTGGGCCAGTTTACATCCCCACTGTTGTCAGATTTACTGGCATCTCTATCGGTTGTCATTCCTAAGAGGAATCCAGTAAGTTCTGTCTCATCCACAGCTTGTTTCATTACAGGGCTTTGGTGAATGATGGAATGATGTAAGGTATCTTAGGCTGCTTTTGGCAGGGCAGTATCCTTGATTTCACATGCGGGCAGGGTCTTATTGACGTCAAAAGCAGATATTGAAGCTGCTCTTCTCTTGCTGTTTGCTGCCATCACTTATTGGGATAGAAGTTCAGGGATGGTTATATGGATCTCTGCATGCCTAGAGGGCTGCTCAGTTTTCTGAGTTATATTTGAAACCTCTTGGTTTTTTGGGGGAATGGGGTTGTGGAGGGAAGCTGGTTTTGACTCCTTGTTGCATTACCTCAAAAATGTTTTCTGTATCAGGCTTTTGGGTCTGGATGTATGCACAAGGCTGCAGCATTTTAACTTTATGTTAAATACTGGTGTTAGTAGGAAAGTATTTATACTTCTATAGTAAAAAGCACTCAATGAGTTTTTTTTAAATAAATTTGGTGCTAAAGGGTACGTAAGTTGGTTATCAACATAAGGGAAGTGTTACCTCTAACTAACCCAATTTTGTTTATTATGTCTTTTCTTCATGAGCATATTTTGTTGTAAGTTTAAACTTGCTGTGCGTAGTGGGATATAATAGGCAAATTAATATTTTCTTGTAGTCCAGCATTTCAAAGTACTGGTCAAATGAGCTCAGCTGTCACAAATTGTAGCTCATACAAAATGGCTGATTGCTCACTGTTTTAGAAAATTACAAGGAACATTGCCTGGAACCGAGCTGTTCAGCATAAACTACTTCACTATACTATCAAATTGTAAAGATTAATTTCTCAAAAACTATTTTTATTCTACTGGAAAAATGGCTAGTACAATATTTAGGCAATATTTAATTATCTGTAAAACAAACTAAATGTGGCAGATCAACTTTAAGTTTTGGAAACCCCTCTCTGATGATCGTGCTTTTTCCCCTGTTATAATGAAGGGGTTGAAGGGCTTTATTCTGGCTTTGCTCTTACACAGCCTCATTGTGATGATTCAGGGATAGTCTTGGTTCAGTGAGCAGCAAGGATCCTGCTTGTTGTGGATCTAGCAGACCGTGGGAACAGAGAGAATCGGGCAAACTGTGAGAGTGTTGGAAGCTGAAATAGAATCAGTGAGACACGGCAGGGTTGTGCAGACTGGAATTTCAAGGACTGAGAGACAGAGAAATACAGTGTGTGATTTTGTGACTACCAGTGGAATAAAGATGGAGTGTCAGACAGGGAATGTGTGGTTCTGTGACAAGATGGGGTGTCAGTGTGTGTGGTTTTGTGACTACTAGTGGACAGTGGAATAGAGCTAGGGTGTCAGACTGTGTGGTTTTCTGTCTTCCAGTGAACAGTAAGACAAGGCTGGGGTGGGGTCAGACAGCGTATATGTCATTCTGAGACTACTAACAAACAATGGAACAAGACCGGTAACAGGCAGAGTGTATGTTTGGTTCTGTAACTACCAGGGAAACGTGGGAAATTGTGATTTTAGGTAGATTACTGTTGTACTAAGCATTATATAATCTAGAATCATCTAAAAGATTAGTTAGCAAATGCATGTAATTGGTAAGATTCATTTATGCTAAAATGTATAATGTAAGTTACTTGTACCAGCTGTCATTCAAAATCATTTGATACTGTGTTAAATCCTTGGATGCTAGGAAAGTATCCAGTGCGTGCTTTGCAATGAGTTGGAGACCTCTCTAGCATACAAGAGGTTTAAAGGGATAGTAATACTTAAAATGTAAAAAAAATATGTTGTAGGGTTTATCCCCCTGAGGAAAACAAGAGTACTCCTACTGCTGAAAGGTGTTTCATTCAAAAGTTATTAATTTTCAAAGTTGAATTTTTTAGGTTCAATATCACAGTGGCCTGAAATTGTACAGTGGCGCTGTTGCTACACCATCCTATGGAGATTTATGGTCCCGGGACCAGAGCTGTCCATAGGATCTTGTAGCAACAGCGCCACTATACAATTTCAGGCCACTGTGATATTGCACCTAAAAAAATCAACTTTGAAAATTAATAACTAATAACATGCTAGAGGCTGTCCAGATGGATAGAAAAGGCCACAGTATTTATTCAACATAAACAAAATTATCTTTAACTTTTATTACCAAATACAACCAATAAGTAATTATGACAGATGAAAACATAGACATATGAACATAATAAATATAACACCAATCTAACCTCCTAGTGCTTGCTAATACACCAGCATTACCCTGTGTGGTAATTTACACCCATCATTCACACTACTTGACTGCCCATACAACCCTATACTGTTCGAATGTGGCAATAGCCCACCAGCCATGCCCAAGAGTCTCGATCCTGTATCATTACCGCACCACCTGTATATGCCAGCAAGCACCCTGCCAAGGCCCAGCCACTTGACACCTCAAGCTGGCTGAGCCCTGCCACCAACCAAGAAAGTGGCCCTTTCAACTCTATCCTTCGGCCCCTCCAAGAATATGTCCAACCTGATATTGGAAAAATGAACGCCATCCCACAGAAACAGCCCCGGTTCACCCTCCAGTTCCCTGTGCCTGATAATCACATACCCCAAATTCCACACAAAGCTAGACAGCATCTTGTTCACCTTCAACCTACTACCCTCAATGGCCCCGTGCGACCTGGCTCCCCTCCAATGCAAACGGGATGTGATCTATCACCTCGCCAAAACTCTGTCAGGGAACGAAAAACCTAACCTATCCAATCCCTCTTGAACAGTCGCACCAATTCCCTGTGGGACACAAAACCCAGATCATTGCCACCCGCATGCACCAATCCTACATATGGCAGCGAACTGACCCTAGTCATCCTAACTATGAACAGTAGAACTTGCTCCCAAACCATACCACCCACCCCCATCCAACAAACAGCCACCTGGCCCTCAGGAAAGTACAGCCGTTTTCCGGCTCTCTGGGCTGCAGCTCTCCTCTGGGCCCGACAGATGAACGAGTGACCCACCAAACACACCACCTTCACAACTTTTGTAGCAAGAAAGAACAGCAATGAATCCTACTCACCGCAGGAGGGTAGGTCTTACATATGAGCGAAAACTATTGGACTCCCAACACCCAATTTTGCGAACCACATCATCCCACAAGCCCCAATGCTCCGCTACCGTATCCTCACCAATGCGAAACGAATTAGAACTGAATTCAGCAGTGTCCAAACCCAGGAGCCGCAGCCCCCTCCAAAAAACCGAGATAAACTGGGAAAGTGAATGGGAAGAATTATCTGCACTGGCCAAAAAGGCCCAACCCCCCCCCCAACCAGGCGGACATCCAAGTACACCCTAACACAACCAACCTGGCACGCTGGCAACCCAGTGGCAAAGAGGGATTTTCAGCAAGCCCTCCCCAGTTGGTAAGTTTATACCCTGGCGCAGCTTGACCGACATGCTAACTGAACCCCACTCCACATCATCACCAGCTAAACCTGTAATGGTCCACCTATTGTCACTGACCTGCTCTCCTATCCGAAATGCACTGAAAAATGCAAACAAAAAAGCTTCCCTGAAATCACACCGACTCGAAGCTAGAGGAAGAAAACCCTCGCAGAACAGCCAGCAAACCCCGAAGAACCGCCAACAAAACAGGCCTCCTCGATTCCGATGCCATGCACTCCTGGCACAGACCCTTTAACGCCTGCCTAACCAGAAAATTATTTGTCACAATCCTCCAACAGAAAGGCCAAAGCCGACATGCACTGGTCCACCTCCTCCCCTGACTTTCCACTCTTCAGCGAGCCTCACAAAGTACCACAGCAGTACCTCTAGATGGCAGTCATCGGCGTCTGCTCCACTCATCAGCACGTCCAATGAAAATCACTCCTGCCAGCAACTCTGATATCTCTCCCAGGTCAGTGGAGCATCTCAACAGGTCACCAACCAGGCCGCAAACACATCCCATAGCTGGTACCGGGCACGCTTCCTCCACCTCGGCTGCATCTGTTGTCACCTCCCTGAAGTGATCTAACTAGAAATGAGACAATGAATCAGCAATAACCTTCAAATAACCAGGGACATGCTTCGCACTACAACAAAAGTTAAGCTCTAAACACTGAAGCACCAGCAACCGAAGCAACAGCAAGACTGGGGGAGAATATGCCAACACAGTGTTTATAGCCTGGACCACCACCAAGTTATCCAAACGGAAGCAAACTTTACTATTCCGAAACACATCCCCCCACAAGAAAACTGCCGCCATGGTGGGAAACAACTCCAGGTACGCAAGATTCCGCACCAAAAAGCATCGCACCAGGCAGGCGGCCACACCCCCGTGCACCAGCAACCCCGAAACTAGGCACCATAACTACAGCTCCCCTGTGCTTCTGTGAAAACCTCAAGCTCATCAGCCCCCACCTGGGCTGCCTGAAAAAAAACAACTGCCCATTGAAACAGTGAAGCAAAACATCCCACACCCCCAGATCCCCTGGCATCCCCTTCGTGATGCAAATGAAATTATGTGGCTGAGAAACCCCTGCAGTCATTGGAATGATGCGACAGGCAACATTTTACTTGCCCAGCAATGACTGAAGCTGACACAACGTCACCTTCCTAGCCGACTGAAACCACGCTACCAGCTCCTTCAGGTCGACCAGCTTGTCCATCGGCAGCTGACATTCCATGTCAACGGAATCTCGATGTCCAAAAATCACACATGTGACAGGACCCAAAGTTTGTTCAACACCAGTGGAACTCCGAAACAGCCTGCCACTCACTGCAGTGTACACAGCAGGTATAGGCAATCCTGACAGTTCTACAGCCCCATGCACAAAAAATCATCCAAGCAGTGAACTAACAAGGAGGACCCAACCTCCCTGCATGCTCCTTGTATGCTGGAGTGCTCTCATTGGCTAGAGAGTGCTCCAGCTTACAAAGAGAAATCCTCCGTCATCGGAGGAGGCTGGATCGAGATTTTACGTGATGGGGAGCAGAGAAGGGTGACAGACTGTACCCGCAGTCTGTCCGGAAGCAAGGGCACAGATCATTTTTAAACATTTAATTTTAGCCAAACCACAATTAAAAGAAAAAAATAAAAATTACACAGCTATCCATGCTAGTCATTCTATTTAGTAACTTATTAGCTTAACTTGTATAGGGGTGAAAAAGCAGTTTTGAGAACCACTTCTGTAGATAACATACTACAGTGTTACAAGGAGCTTTGTAAAATACATATTGAATCTGAGTTTACGGTTAAAAACTGATGTACAAAAGTAGTTTGGGTTTGAAAGTAAACATGATTTCTCTTCTGTTCTGTCTGCTTGGTGTTCAGTTTCCATATCACTTTACCTTTAGATTCCCGTATTCCTTTCTTATTGCTTTGTCTAGTCACTTTCCTCTGTTCAGATTGGTTTCACAGCGGGTTGCAAACCAGTCACTTAAATAAATATGATGGTTCGTGAGGTGCGATTAAAGGCACAGTAATGTTTTATTATGAAGATATATATTATTGGGCTTTTTCCTGCTGAGGAAAATGAGCATAATCTGCTGGGTGATGAGACATTCAAAGGTTATAACCGCTCCAAACTTTTGTTTGATTTATAGATTTTTTTTTTTTTTTTTTTTTGCTCTTGTTTTCCCTTTGATTAACCCCTGAAGTACTCGGCAGGCACTTAAGGACCACGGACCCATGAAGTGCCAGGACCGTCAAGGGTCCTTATGGGGTTAAAACAATCTGTAAATGTAACTACTAGATGGTACCATTTCATTGGTTGGTATGCAGAATTGATGTTGATTTGAATGTAAAGCTTTTGGAACACTGAGAGACATTGTCTTTAGTTATTAAAGGAGAAGTAACAACTCCTAATACTCATTTTACTTACTATGACTAGAAAATGTGAATGGCCCCTATTAATTTTTTTTCTGTTCTGTCTGTAGTCAAGAGATAACATCTTCAATAAGTCCTGGATGTCATATACACAGAGGTGGACATGACCGTTCCTGGGAGTTTTTTCAGATTAAAACAGACATGAGCCTAGTTCACCCTTTAAGCAACGCATTGCCCACCCTTTTGGTTCTTATATTACATTTTCCATGTGCAGTGATGTCCTGTGATCCTAAAAGCAATTATCATGTCTGCCTCTGTGGACATGTCTTCCGGTACTCCTGTTATCTCTTGAACAAGAGAACAGGAAAGGTCCTAGTCCATGAAACTTTTCGAAAAGAGAGAGATGCAAATAACTAAGACAGTCGCAATCACTGTGTTAATTACCCAAACGTAAAAAAAATAGGTGCACGTCCCATAAAAAATTATTAAATAAGTATTCCAGGCATACTTAGCCAAGGATACTCCTTAGCCCTGTAAGAGACAACACACTGGATCAATGCCCTGAGGAAGGTCCCCCCGAGGGAACGTTTGGATACAATAAACATTGTTCCAGTGTGCTGTCTCTTACAAATCTAAGTAGTATCCTAGGCTGAGTATACCTGTACCTGAAATACATAAATAAAATCTGCTTTGCTGCCTGCCCCACCCCAGTATGGCTGGGGGTAGGAGGGCAGAGATATGCTGCAGGCAGCAAATCAGAAAATTGCTGCAGCGAGACTCACCTCTACAGTGGACCAACATGTATGCTAAATGCAAGGCCTGCCCATTCGAATTGGCAATGCCATGCACCATTCGCATATATATATATAATCTCCATTCCTACTGTGACATGGGAATATAAATACTGCTCAACAAAACCCAGGTCACCATGGTGACTAGAACCTGGAACCTAGAATTCAGAGCAGCTTTTTTTTTTTTTTACCCACTCCAAACTTGTAATGTAGGCAGTGGTGTAACAATAGGGGTTGCCCATAGAGCGACCTCACCCGGGGCCACGGACCTCTAGCGGCTCAGCTCTCCCCCGTCGGCACTCTAGTAATGCAGAGCTCTGGGAGATGACATCTTCTGAGGTCTGCGTGGGAGCTCCAGGTCTTGGAGATCTGTGCCGAAGGAGACATAGACCTCTACTGCCACACCGCTGGACCACCAGGGAGGTAGGAGATAGACACTGGGGGCAATGTGGAGAGTTGGGGGGGGATATGGAGAGGAGGACATTGGGGGCAATGGGGAGAGTTGGGGCAATGTGAAGATACACAGTGGGGGCAATGTGGTTGGGGGGACCCAAGGCAATTTTTGCATCAGGGCCTCTGAATGTAGGGAAGGAGTTTTCCTACACTGTGTAGGGCATGTCTTAACATAAAACCTTGTGGGGGGGGGGGTGGCATCGGACCTCTCTTGATGCCCCCTGGCACTGATCTCTATTCCAGTTTGGATTGGTGACCAGGGGGTCCTGATGCCTCCTCACAAGGTCAGAATGCAATTCGATAAATACAATTAAAAATAAATAAAATAACCACCAGCATTGTCCTACTCTCTGACCAGTGGCGTAACAATAGGGGTCGCACTTGCGACCGGGCTCTGTCACCCCCTGTGGTACCCCACCCAGCCCAGTGCCCGCAAGACACAAGCTAAGGTCTGTGCCTTCTTTGGCACAGACCACTAGCAGATGAGCTCCCTCTTCGGCACTCTAGTAATGCAGAGTGCTGGGAGATGACATCATCTCCCAGCACTCTGCATTACTGAAGAAAGGACCATGCAGGAGCTCCAGCTTCTGAGGTCTGTGCAGAAGAAGGCACAGACCTCTCCTGCTATGCCGCTGGGCCACCATGGAGGTAGGAGATGGACACTGGGGGAGGGTCAGTAGGGGCAGTGTGGGTACTGGGGACAATGTGGAGGCAGGCAATGTGGAGATTGAGGAAAATGGGGGGGGGGCAATGTGGAGGTGGCTAATGGGGAGGGGTCAAGGTGGGGGGGGGCATGGCAACTTTGGCTTCTTGTTACGCCTCTGTGTCTAACTCCTCAGCTTTGTTCCCCTGCCAGCTAGTAGCCACAGAATCGACACATATAGTGTGTAACCCCCCCCAGCCTTGGTTCCCTGCCCACTGGTAGCCACAGATCCCCACATATACTGTCTGACCCCTAGCCTGCTTCTGCTCATAGTCACAAAGCCCCATATACTCTGTCCTGCCCCCAGACTGGTTCCATTACCTACTGGTAGTCACAGATACCCACATATAGTTTAACCCCCACATCCTGGTTCCTACACCACAGCAAGCACTATATGACTCCACCGGCCTCCCCCCACTGCCAAAGACCAGTTCCACTGCCTTCTGTTAGTCAAATACTCCAAAACACAGGCTGCCACCCCATCCTTGTTCCACTGTCCCTTTGGTAGTCATATATACCCTGTCCATTTCCTTAGCCTTGTCCCACTTGTAGCCACAGAACATAACACACACGCACACACGTCTTGACATGAAAACCTTGCTCTACTAGTAGCCACATAACCACATTTTATTTTGTCTGACACTCCAACCTTTTCCCATCAGTAGCTTAAGAATCACACACACACACACACACTGTCTGCTCCCCCAGCATTGTTCCACTAGGCCCTGAGGGGAGGTTCTCCTTTGCGATGTAGAGACTGTCACCTACATTTTTGGTTTGGCACCTAGAGTCAAACCACATTTTTCAACAGTAGAATATGGCTGCTCCACCATTTCCTTCACCAAAACCCAGTCTTTCTGTACCTAACCAATCCTAGGTGCCCTTCTGGCTGCCTAGGATGCAACCTTTCACCCATGACATGCTAACCATGAAACCATCCCTTGGGCTGCACATCGATGAGTTCTCCCCTAAACATCTTCACTTGTTGTTTTCATTGGCTGCATAATTCTGTTAGGTAAATAATATATTTTCCCCTTAAAATGGACCTGTCCCCCTAACATAAGTTTTGTTTGTTTTACAGAGAATTGAAATGTGCCTATATATTATATTGGCCATTTTTCTTTAAAATAGCCTCTGAAAGATTAACCTTTGTTTTGGTGGCACAGAATGATACTTTATAACCTGCATATTATGCTAATTAGTTCTGTTTGAGGCCAAACGTACCACTCATTACTCTATTAGAAATGCCCCTAGTGTGTGGGCTCTGTCTAGATCCATTTATAACTCAGTGTTGTAATGTTTGCCCAGCATATAAGCTACTTAAAGGGATAGTAATGGTTTAACCCCTTAATGACCCATGACGTACATGTACGTCATGGGGTGGATGTCCCGAAAGGACCAAGGACATACATGTACGTCATGGAGTTCAGGGCTCCAAGCACGGCACACCGTTTGGGGAGCCCTGAATCCGGATTTTTTTAAAAAAAGGTCCATGGTCCTTAAGTGCTGGGCGCGTGTGTGGCCGGTCCTTAAGGGGTTAAATAAAGTAGATCACCGATTCTTCTTTATTGTAAATATAGCCGTTTGTGCTATATTTAGTAACTTACTTTTACATGTTTTTCAAGATGTAGAAGAATCCCCCTCGCACCCCTTCTGGCTGCCTCCCCTTGGAGCTGCAATACGGTCGTGGGACCAGACGGATGCAGCGAGGGACAAACTTCAGTAAATAAGTACAAGGAAAACCCTGCCCCCCTTAATGGAAGGCAGGATTTTCCTTTGCTTACTGAAGTTTGTCCCTCTCTGCAGTGACATGGCCAGAAGGGGCAGGAGGGGGATCATTCTACATGTAATATCTTGAAAACGATGTAAAAGTTACTAAATATAGCGCAAACTGTTTTATTTACAATAAAGAAGACTCTGTGATCTACTTCATTTAAACCATTACTATTCCTTTAAAGTGCCACAACCTTCTACCAACAGATAATATTAAAAGTTTTTGATAAATTAATCTTTATCAGGCAGTTTAAATTCTCTTTAAAATAAACTTATCTAAAGGTAACAGGCTCACTTTAACAGAAAGGTCTCTTGATTTTATAATCTGTACTGTGAATTTCTGGCTTCTTTCTATCATTTTCCCAATTATAGACAGATTTCATATAGAGATTCTGACCAGCTGTCAGATAGTATGGAAGCGTACCTAGAGAAACTGAAGAAGATTTCAATCTCCTGTTCACTCACCTGTAAGGAATTTCTCTAAAATGGCAAATGTTTCCATATACAGCACTTCAACCACAGGCAAGCTTTACAAGACTTGGTCATAGACGTCTTTGTGGTGTCAAGTCTTTGCTGACATTTCAATAGTACACCTGTGAAGGATAGATCATCTGGGCTGATTTCACCTATCATCACCTTATTATATGGAGCAGCACCAGCCAAGTCTGCAGACTCAGTCACTGGATGGATTCTTCACTTGTACAACTGGTTACACGTCCATAACTGAGAGTGTTAAATTCTACAGCATCATGTCAATGCAAGTTCTTTTGCCACTGTAACTTTAATTACTTGGGATGTACTAAATGCCTGATTAGGTTTGGTTTTCAGGTGTAATCTTTGATTTTTTTTTATTTTTAGGCGTCCAATACATCCTAATGCGACATACTCTGTACAAAAGTTTTTTAAAGGGATAGTAATACTTCGTTTTAACTTTATTTTATTTTGTAGGCATTAAAAAAACATGAAGAATGATATGTCTTATCTCTCAAACCTTTATGGTTTAAGAGATATTCACAAGCAAAGTGTCCCCCTCCCACCCCTTTTCTGATGTAACACTGCTCAGCCAGATCAGAAGGGAGGTACCCAGGTAGACTGCAGAGAGGGACAATCTTCAATTAAGATAAGGGAAAAACCTGAAAAGCTTGTCAAGGGGGGCAGGGCTTACATTGTTCTCATAGGAAGAAGATTGTCCCCTGCTGTTATCTGTCTGGTCTATAGACTGCATTCCACATCTGAGAAGAGATGGCTTCCACTAGTTAAAAGGGGCGGGAGGAGGAAACTTTGCTTGTGAATATCTCATAAACCATAAAGGTTTGAGATATAAGACATATATCATTCTTCATGTTTTTTTTAATGCCTACAAAATAAAATAAAGTTAAAACGAAGTATTACTGTAACTTTAATGCCTAGTTCACAGTAGCAGCTTTTTTACAAGATGTCGCAGCAACACAAGATTGCATTTGAAAATGATTGTAGCTGAAAAACCTGTGACCTATGCCTAAAGCAAGAGTAGGCAATCTTTGATCTCCAGGCATTGGGGACTATAACTCCCAGCATTCTCACCCAGCCAATGAGTATCCATGCTTTTAACCTTTGAGTGTCATTGTGGTATCCAATGTATTGCAAAGAAATGCACTGGATATCCTTTTGGCACTCAAAGGGTTAAATGATCACTAAAGTTTTATTATGAAAAAATATGCATACTTTATAGGTTTTCCCATTGAGTAAAACAAGTGTACTCACATTTCTGGAGATACTGCGTTTAAAAGATATTATAACTCAAATTAATTATCTAATCAAATTGTCGCCAACAACACCAAGTAATATCCACAGAGAAGATTTTCTGTTACTGTTCTCTATAGCCTTAGACTAAAGCTTTCCATTGAAATTGATGGAAACGACACCACCTGGTGATCACATTAGAAACCACATTTGAAGGAAAAAAAAAAAAATATATATAGATATATATAGATATATAGATATAGATATAAAATAAAATTAAAATAAAATTTTGAGCTGTAACAAATTTTGAATGATGCACCTGTCAGCAGGAAGATGCATATTGTATGTGCATATGTATATTCTCAATGGGGAAAAGCTATAAAAAAACGTGTATATTGCTCTTTTGAAAAAGGTGTGACTGAGCTCTCCAAATTGTTTTGTAATGTGTTGGATGCCCTTCTGTCACTCAGAGGATTAAAGCGCTGCAATTTACTAACTGGTCACTGCTTCTGCCACACCTGGAATTTGCAGGATTATAATCTTACAGCCCTCAGTGTACAGGTCCCAGCTCTGTTTCTCCTCCAGCAATCAGGTGCTGTGGTTTTCAGAGTCCGCTGGTGATCCCCATTTGCTGCTTTGACATCCCATTCACCTTCATGGACATTAGGATTGATGCTGCCACTGGCATGTTTCAGCTCTTGGCAAGGGGTGGGACAAGAAATTCAGGGCAGATCTTTAGATTAGGGCTGTGAGTTTCCAAAGTTACTACTTCCAGAGGTGGGAGTAATGGTGGTTATAGAGGACCTATCATGTTCCTAAGTCCTCTCCTCAATGGGAACTTCCATCTTGAAAGGACGTGCATGACTATTAAACTTTTATCAATTTATTCCACCCTTCTGGTCATTGTGCAGTGGAAAAAGACGGGGGGAGAGAGGTGATTTTCTACACATTTGAGTAAATTATGCAGCTTTATTGGACCAAAATCAGAGACAAAAGTCCTGCTGATACTTGATTTACCAACTACTAAATCAAATATCTCTAAAACTATTAACTGTTTGGAAAACAAAAAGCACATGTTATGGGTAGTTTGATTAGATACCTATACAGATTTAGTCTCAATAAATGTAACAGGTCCACGGTAATGACTACCAGTGACATTTATTGTTGGCTTTGATGGTGCAGCTGCCACAGAATTCTGTTGGTGTGAACAACCTGTGTGAATAAGACTCACTGCATCTCTTTAGGTCAATGTGCAGATCTCCTGTCCTGCAACTTGGCTGCAACCTTTAAGATGCAGGGATGATGCATTGTACTTTGTCAAATGAGAAGATGGCCACCTAAGCGTACAGTCCAATATGTGGTCATAACTTCTGTTTGGGTCGTCTACTCATTGAGGCCACTGTGTGAAGAAGAATGGAGCAAACCAACTACACAATAGAGAATGAAGACATTTTCTGTAAATGTCGATTTAAACTGAGCTGTTTATGCTAGAGAGGACTCTAATGCATTGTTTTGCAATACATTAAAGACCTCTAGTATTCAAGGGGTTAAAAGACCCATTTAGCTAAACGGGAATGTTTTTCTCCACTGTGATGCAATTGGTTTGTACCAGAATGACTCCATCACTACCTGATACATCGGCCTTGATAATGGAATCATTGTGTTAATGTTATGGTACAAATTAACCCCTTAAGGACCAGGTGATGTGCTACGAAATAGCATTGTTTTACTTGGCTAGAAAAACACATTTTTTTCATAAAAAATTTACTGGTCCTTTAACAATTTTCCTGCCTGCATGAACTTAATCACATTATTTCAGAACCCATTTTTATTTACAGCGCTCCTTCATGAGTGATGTAAGTAAAAAGTATGTGACGTGCTACGACTGTCAGCCACTCCCCAGCTACTGGAGACTTTAGGGGAGATTCACTAAGCCGTGATAAAGGGAGATTACGTCTCCAGTTTATCACATCCCCAATTCCTATGTTAGTCTATGGAGCCTATGCACTAAGAGTTCTTTAACTTTGGAGATCTTAGTGCATATGTTCTACAGAATAACAGGAACTGGAGAAGTGATAAACTGGAGAAGTTATCTCCACTACATCACCTCTTTATCACTGTTTAGTGAATCTCCCACCTTTTGTTGGATGTGGTCACAGGGTATTCCTCCTTAGCTCTGCTTTTTAGGTATTAGTGACTTGTGCATTCTAACAAAAATTGCCTTTAGACACTAGTTAATGCTGCCAAAATTTTTTCATCAAAAAAAAAAATGCATCCTTTAATTAAGGACCACGGGGCATTTTTTTTTTTTTGGGGGGGGGGGCGGTGGGCAATGGATTCAGGGGTCCCCGAATGGTGTGCAGCTGCACGGGGACCCCTAGATTCCATGACATGCCAAGATGGTCATGGGTCCTTAACGGATGTTTTTCCCATGATGGTCCTGGCACGTCATGGTTCCTTAAGGGGATTGGGCTACTTGAGAACTAGGTTTTTTTTTGCTTTTAATGCAGATTTTGACAAATGTTGTCTTACAAATATATATTTCTGGGAATTGATATGCAAACTTACATTCATTTTTGTCATTCTGATTGTGAGACCTAAGAATAACGCACACACACACAAATATATATAGTGAACTTTACCAATGACCTATAAAATGTTAGGGGTGGCCAAAAATTTACAGACTGCATTTAGGGGTGCCTTGAGCAAAATAATATTGAGAATTGCCAGTCTAGTACATACCCAGTAACTGTACATTGTTTAGCAGGTACCTAAACAATGTGAGACAGCACAAGCATTTTACACCTCTAAAAAAAAAAAAAGTTTCACGCTGGTACTTGTAGTCCTGTCTAGCAAGTGGAGCTTTGTCTCTTCCATCTACCAGCCTTCTTTGTGTGTAACTGTGTGTATTTTTTTGTCCTACTATAGAAATCTGTAAATACAGGGAGGTGTGCTTTAGTAGTTAAAAAATATGTATGATGTGATTTTTCTGTAAAAGTTAAAAAAAAAAAAAAAAAAAAAAAAAAAGTATACTCCATATATACCCCACGTCTGATACTGTGATATGTATAAAAGCAAATGAACCAAATTGTGGCTAAAAGGTCTCTCTTCTGTAAATTATTTCGAATAGAACTGTCTTGACTGTCTTCAATTTTTATGTGCTATATCTTTGTGTATGTTCTCAATTTTGTCAGTTTCTTGCAATATGATTGATGAGCATATTGCTGAAGGCTGCTATTGCATTTTCAGCAAGTTCACTGCATATTGTTGAATCTCCATATGTATGACTGATATCTAGAATACAGTAAATCCTCCTGTTTTGGGCAACGTCAGTATGAGAATCGTAGAGATCAAGTCTAAGTACTTCACAGCAGCAACTCTTCTACTGACCCCAGGATTCCAGATATGTTTCTAATTAAGATTTTTCAACACACTGTGTGGGACATCTTTACTACTGCAAGAACCAGCAATCTGTGACATAACACCGGATGTTGGACTAATTATCCTTATCCGGCCAGTAACTGATTGAAAGCCTCAGGATTCGTCTCCCCTGTTCTAAGGTACAAATTTAAGGCGCATTATTTTCTTCCTAAAATGCACTAATATGTGTCTATTTGCTTTTATATTACTACTAATTTTAAAGCCAGTGTACACGGGCCAACACTGGTGGCGCTGCAATCATGCGCAGTACCGACTGCCGGAATGCGCCATGGCTGATACAGAACGGGGCACCCTGAATTCAGACCATGGTCCTCTCTGTGCACCTTCCTGGGACCAGGAAGGTGCGCAGAGAGGACTCCGGTCTGCATTCGGAGTGCCCCGTTCCATATCAGCCACGGCGCGGGCAGTCTGTACTGCGCGCATGACTGCTTTGGACAAACATCGTTAGCGAATTATTATATAGGACTAGTTGAAGAGCCTGCGCACATGGGCCACAATGCCACCCAGCAACGGCCGTGGTGCAGTCATGCGCAGTAGAGAGCGGGCCGCTCCGTCATCAACCGTGGTGCTGGCAGTCTGTACTGCGCATGACTGCAGCTCGCGCAGCCAACTGTACTGCTCATGACAACTTCTGACAAACATACATTTAGAAAATTATTATATAGGATATGTCTCCTCCTTGCACACTGGGCCTCATGTTCATAATACTTCTGGGGAAAGCCTACTGCACCATAGGAGAGAGAGAGAAAAAAATCCCCATTGATTTAAATAAGGCTTATAAAACACTGATGATGCCAACTTGCTGAGAAGCAGTGTTAGACTCCTCTCTAGCACTAAAGTGGTTAAAATCTCCATGAAAATTAATCAACTTTTATTTCTTCATTTTAGAACAGTTAATTTACTTTTTCTTTTTAACATGTACACTGTCTGATTTATATGCCTGATTACCTTATGTCTCCTCCTTGTACACTGTCGTATTACCCTATGTGCCACCTCCTACACTGTCTGATTTATATGCCTAATTACCTTATGTGTCCTCTTTGTACACTGTCTGATTATCCTACCTCCCTCTGTGTTGCCTGTTTGATTTATATGCCTGATTACGTTGTCTCCTCCTTGTACACTGATTAACCTATGTGCCTCCTTCTACACTGTCTGATTTATATGCCTGATTACCTTATGTCTCCTCCATGTATACTAGTTATCCCTATCACTCCATGAACACTGTCTGATTTAAATGCCTGATTACCTTATGTCTCCTCCTTGTACACTATCTGATTACCCGATCTCTCCTTGTACACTGTCTGATTACCCTACCTCCCTCCTTGTACACTGTCTGAATACCCTCTCTTCTCTCACGCTGTCTGATTACATGGTCTCTCTTCTCTTTTCACACTGTCTGATTACCCAATCTCTCTGCTTAACTTATCTCTCTTATCTTTGTACACTGTCTGATTTATATGCCTGATTACCTTATGTCTCCTCCTTGTACATTATTGAATTACCCTATCTCTACTTGTACACTATCTGATTACCCTTTCTCCTTGCTCACTCTCTGATTACCATATCTCGTCTCTTTGCACACTGTCTGATTGCTCTTTCTCTCTTCCTTGCATATTGTCTGACCTCCTCATCTCTCTTCTCTTTGCACACTGATTATCCTACCTCTCTTCTCTTTGCACACTGTCTGATTACCCTACCTCTCTTCTCTTTGCACACTGTCTGATTACCCTACCTCTCTTCTCACAATGTCTGATTTCCCTCTCTCTCTTCTCTTGCATGGCATGTGATTTCCTTATCTGTTCATCTTCCACATCTGACTGATTGCAAGGTGCCTTATCCTCTTATTTTTCTTCTCTGTGCACATTTTCATACTCCTGTCCTGCCAAACCATGCTGTCTGTTACTGTCATTTCACTATGTGACATTTCTAATTTAGTATGTTCTGCTATGTAATCCTGTTTTTTTTTTCACTATATCTTTAGTCCTTTTTTCTTTTCATTATATCTGTATTAAAAGATTAAAATTATTAAAAACTCAGAAAAAAGTTTCCAGTTTCTCACTTTGGTTTCTTTAAGGATGCAGCCAATCAACTGATGGCCCTCACCCCCCTTCCCCTGTATCAGTGTTACACCCCCTCCCACCAACAATACAGTAAAGAACTCCGTGACGGAACAGAGAAAAGGAGGAGACAGGGGGGGGGAAATTCTAAAGAGAGAAGGAAAGGAAAGAGACTGCTTTATCCTAACAGCAACATGCCACAGCACAGGGCGCAAACCCTCCACACACAGGTGAGTAGATATTTAGTGCATGAGTGAGTGTGCAGACTGGAGAGAAAACACTTGGTTGACTTCTGTACATATGCCTGTTGTGTCTTCAACATAGTACAGAGGGTCTCTGGTGTACTTAGTAAAGGTGGAGTTATTATGGGGTAAACCTGGTGCACCATAGGGGTAAAATAAAAATTCCCATTGAATGTGTGAAGCAATGCCCCATTTTTTTTATTTGTTCCCTATGATAAAGTTGGTTTGTTCCAGAATTGCCTCACATGGTTGCCTACCCCTGAATCGCACCATTGGGAGCAAATACAATTCTCCGTTGATTTAAATAGGGCTTTTAACTTGAGTTGTAGACATCTGTATCATTCAAATGGCTAAAAGCCCCACTTAAATCACTGTGAATTTGGGCAATGTTATTTGTTTCCTGTAGTGCAGTTAGTTTGCTCCAGAATTGCAGTGCTGTACATTGAGGAAAGAGTTATAAGCACACACCTCACACACTGAAGAGTACATAGTTAGTAGATAATACAAACACAGTTGGGTGCATGGTGAGTAGAAAACTGGTGAAAGCAAAATCAACAAACTATGTAAGTTCTCAATGAGTGGATACGCAGGGCAGAATAAATCAGCACAGCATGCAAACTCCTGGGTCTGTATATTTAGGTGCTGTTACAGTGTATACCAAGTTGTTTGTGTGTGTGTATGCTAGTAGTATTAGTAGAAATAGCTTTAGAAGTACGAGTAATTAGGTTAATTTCTTTTACTTTGCCATTGTGTGCAGTTTGCATAGCGTGTCGGTATAGGGCTGGGCAATCTGAGGCTCTATAGCTGTCTCTAGCTGTTGAGGACTACAATTCCCATTGGGGACTGATACTTCCCATGGAGATGGTACAATAAAAATGACACAAGGAAATATTTACTCAAAGAGCTAAGCAAAGAACAAGAGGGTATCCATTAAGACTAGAGAAAAGGCACTTTTAGCAAAACAAAGATAGGGATTACTTACAATAAGGGCACTAAAGTTATGGAATTCTTTGCCTCGGGATGCTGCGCTTGCACAAATATTGTAACTGCACAAAACAATATTGAGAATTAAGACAGTTGGCTTCAAAGCAGATGGGATGTTGATCAAGGTAAATATCTGGCTGCCAACTGGAACTGGCTTCAATGGGTTTGTTTTGCCTTCCACTGAATCAACAGAGATGATTTAGCATGGGCTGAACTTGATGCATGCATATCTTTTTTTTTTTTTTTTTTTTTTTTTTTCCTGTTTCTATGATACTATCAACAGCTGGAGGGCCTCAGGTTGCCCATTTCTGGTGTGGTAGATGTAGTATATGGATGCTTTTTGGTCAGGGTGCTGTAGTATGTAGCATCTGTATGGTAGGGGTACTCCTGGGTATAGTGTCTGTATGGTGTGAGTAATTATAGGATACATAATCTGTATGATATGGGTACTATAGGATGTTAATGCAAGGGGTAGGTAACTTTTGGTACTTTAGTTTTTGGGACTGAATCTTCCATCCACAACCAGCCTTTGGTTGATTACAGATGTTGGGAGTTTCAGTTTCCAAGAGATGGATTGCCGATGGTTGTCTGCACCTAGTGGTAGTGTCTGTAGTTGTGGGTGTGTAGGTTGCAGTGATTTGGGGAGCTGGATTTGTATGGTGGAGGGACTGCCAGATGCAGGATGTAGTGTGCTGCAGAGTGTGCACTTCCTCTATGGCGTGAAGGCTGATAAGTATACACATGGTATGGTGCAAGTGTATAGGGAGCAAGAGCTATGTTTTGGGCTCTGAAGGTATACAGTTTTTTTCTGGGAATAGTTGGTTAAAACCCAAATGTGTGGTACAGCTGACATGGAGACCTATCCCCTGTCTCTCCCCGCAGGGATCCCACTCCTACCCCTGTGCCTCATGGCTCTAAGTTTGGGATCTGTCATTCTTCTGCTCGTCTCCCTCCTGGATGTACCAGGGAGTCTATGTAGATCAAGCGCTCTCTGTCCTCACACGTCTTTCTACCATGACTGCTGGATCAGACGCTTTCCTGGACTTTTCCTTAACCTCCCCGGATCCGTGCAACATGGAGCACAGGTCCTGCAAAGCCAGGGGGAGCCCACTGCACAGCTCTGCAGCCGGAAGTGCTGTGATCATGGTGAGTCTTCAGTGATTGTTATCCTGAGCTGAGGGGGGATTGTCTGCTGGTTGACACACAGAGGACAAAGAATACCCCAGTGACACAGTGAGTCTGGTCTGCTAAGAATAGCTGGAGAAAACCAATTACACCAGAGAGGACAAATTAAAAACATTGGCCTCTTAACCCCTTAAATACATGAGAGGTCTCTAATGCATTCTTTCACAATGTGTTGCAGACATCTAGCATTCAGTGGGTTAAAAACATTTTTAAATCAATGGGGATATTTTATCTGTTCCCTGTAGTGCGATTTATTTGCCATTTAGAATTGTTCCACCTTTCTTTGTAAATGTGACACAATGACACTCACATGCAGCGCTGATCCAGGGTTGTTGTGTTTTTTGGTGTCTCCTGTCCCCTACACCCTTTTCCTTGCGCCCCCACCGGAGTTAAAAACTAAAACAATGCAATCAAATTAAATAAATTTTACATTGAATCTGAAATGAGCAATGTAAATATAAACTAGATAGACATCTGTTTCTAAACTTTATAATAATTTAAACACAATTATACTGTTAAAGTGTAGGGTTACCTTGTTAAGAAAAACACTTTTCTATATGATCCTTCTTTAAAGAAACAGTAAACAATGTTTTTTGTTTTAAACCTATATGTTATATGGCTTTTTCTGCTGAGTAAGACAAAGGTACTCCCACTTCTGTCAATTGTCTTGTTTTATTCACTTGCTATAATTGTCTGGAAGTGAATTTCCTGAATGTTCAAACTTGACAGCATGACACAGCAGTGAACTGTTCGTCAGTGACTTGCCTCTACCAAGCAATGTAACAGAATAAGTGATTGGAATCTGACCGCTAGAAGGTGCTGTTAATGTTAAAAAAAAAAAAAAAAAACTGTAGTAACTCTGGAAATATGCATCTCTCAGCAGTGGGAGTACTCTTGTTTTATTCAACAAGATGCAGGATGTAGTGTATTACAAAAAATGTTTTGTTTTGTTTTTTTCGTTAAAAGGTTTACTGCTCCTTCAACAATATACAGATTTCAAATATGTTAATTTATCCCTATTTTGATCAGCACTTTGTTAGATTCACTTTACAGCAGGGCCGGGACAGGAGAAAGCCAGCCACCCCATAGTAGTGACAAGTATAAAGTCAAAAAAATGCCCACTGATTTGAATGTGCTTTAACCCATTGGATGCTATATAGAGTTAAGTTGGAACACTCACTAGCAATCAAGGGATTGGATCAATGGCACTTTTTGTTTCATCCTTATGATGAAGTTGGTTTGCCCAAAATTTTCTCCCGTTCTTCTGAACACTTTTAGTGCCAGAGAGGTATCCAGTGCACTCAGAGTGTTAATACAACAGTGTCACTGAGGCTGATGTATTTATAAGAACTTGGTGGCTGTGTACTAGAATGTGATGAGGTGAGAAACTCTCCCAATATTTGAGGGATCCTGGAGCAGCGGTGCCCAATAGGAAGTTTGAGATCGTCCAGTAGATCACTAATTAGTTACTAGTAGACCGTAAAAAGATTCATGCTGAGTAGTGTTTGCCAAATCCTTCCAGCATTAAAGGTGTTAATATGGTCAGTCTGTAACCATATTAACTCCTTAAATGCTGGCACAAATCTGTCACCTGCTTGGCACTGTAACAAATTTCTGCAGTGCTAAGAAACCAACATTTCCTCATAGGACCTATTCAGCAGCAAATCTCATATTCTAGCTGTTATACGTGAACATATTCTAACAATGAATATTGCCACAACCTGAGTTATTAATTCTTCCAGTGCGAGAGGAACAGACACCTGCCACCTACTGGACATTCAAAAACTAAAAGAAGATAGATATTCCTACAGTACTCAGCATTCCGTCTGTATTCACATTGATTTCTATCCCATTGCAGTATAAACCAGGCAAAAAGGTGTTTATTCCAATACCATATCTTGGGTGAATTATTAACAAAAACAGAAAAGTGTCTGTACCCTCTCTGTTGTGTTTGCCAGGGGGTACAAAAAAAAGCTGCTTGCCATAAGCACTATTCTTAATTATAGTAGTAGAAGAAAAAATAAATATAGAGGACTTAAAAAAAAATCATTTCATAATAGATATTTTGAAAATGTATATTCTTAGATTGAAAAATCTCCTTATTATTAATCTCCCAAAGCTTGAATGGAACATACATCATTGAGAATTATTAGCTGTGAAGCAAAAAACAAAGCTATATCAATGTGCAGCTTAAAAAAGCAAGCTTGGGTGATCCATCTTATTTCTTTTAAGCAACGATGGTGGAAGGAAAGGTAGATTGCACAAGCATGTTAGGACTACAGTTCCTGGGATTGGAGATGTAGTTCAGAAACTGAAAACCACAGGTTGCCCACCCCTGTTCATTCATCACATCTACTATCACATTCCCAGGAGCACATCTAACACCTGAAGTGTTGGGGACACCTTACCCACCCACCCTGTATGCATACCTCCCAAGTGTCCCTCTTTAGGAGGGACAGCCCCTCTTTTAGACTCAAATCCCTCTTTCCCACCCTGACGTCCCCCTTTTTAGGAAATCAGATTGTGTGGTGTGTATATAAATGTATCCTACTGCTTTACAGCAATAAAATTCACATTATTGTTTGTTTAAACATCAGTATATGTGTTTTTAAATTAGTCTGTATAAATAAAATACTTTGAACTTGTTATAAGTCATTTATTAGGTTATACAAGGAGCTGTCAATAGGTCATGAAATAGCCTAAAATTCTCAGTATTGCCCCGCCCACCAGCCACGCCCCCAGCAACACCCCCTAAAACACAAGTGTCCCTCTTTGGCAATTTGAAATGTTGGGAGGTATGCTGTGTGCTGTGATTTGTTTTTCCAGCAGTTGCCTGCGCATACAAGCCACTTCCCTGCTGCCTGTCACAGACTCTGCCTCATCTGAGCAAGTTTCCGGTGGTGAAGGTGCACTGCCACTGTATCTGTGATATCAATCATGAGAGAAATAAATTGGATGCTAATGATCTTGCCAGTGCGTATGCGTTGCTTTGCAGTATGTTGTAATATTATTTTGTATCCAAGTAAGCAGGTCAAAAATATTGACCATTGTCCTCTCTTGTATCTCCTTAGCATCCTGCAATCTGGCTGTATTTTACTCTGAGAACAATGAGGAAACAAACTGTCACTTGATTCACTGTCCCCAACCAGAGAGCTGCATCCTCCAGCCACAGGAGGGGGCTGTCCTGTTCACTGCCACAGCCGGTGAGTAGGCAAGATGAGTGGGATGGTACAAGTGTTTCTGTTTTACACCCAGGAGAGGATTTCCCATTAGGCAGAATAGTTAACCACGTAGTTCACATTTTGTTTTCCATGAAAACATGCATATAAGCAAATATACACTTGTAATACCCTTTTTATTGGACTAACAGAATTATGGATTTACAAGCAATTAGGGTGACCACGTGTCCTGGAATACCCGGGACTGTCCCTAAATTTTTGTCTGTGTCCCGAGTCCCGAATGATACCCCTCCGGGACAATAAAGAGTCCCGGAATCACTCACTGCCAGGTCAGCCCTGTTCTTCTGTGAGCCAGGAGCCCTGTTCTGCTTCTGCGAGGTGCTGCAGGCCAGCTCAGTCACAGCGGCAGCCTAATAACAACAACATAACATACACTCACCACACCACCAGCCAATGAAGAGAGTATTTGCACAGTGTTCCTCTCCTCATTGGCTGGCTGGTGTGTGTGTGCGCAGTGTGTGAATTGATATGCTGAAGGCGACGCAGCTGCGCAGCATGCCATGCCATGATGTGAGTGAGCGTTGAGCAGAGTGAGCAGTGTGTGACTTACTGACTAAAGAAAGTTACAGAGACTTGGAGAGGAGAGAGGAGGTCCGCGCCAGCTAAGTGCAGGGCTGTACAGCTTTTGTGTAGTGTGTAGTTTTTGGTGACTAAGCACCGTGACCCTGATTAACTTGAGTAAGTGAGAGCTCAACAGTCGCTATTGTCCTAGTATCAAACGGTAAACAGCATTAGATTTGCTTTTCACTGCACTAGGCTTCTAATTACCATGATATGAATTTTTTGAAGGAACAGATGTCTATGCCTCACCCTTCAATGGACCAGTGGGACGTAGTCCTTAAAGAGTTAATATAAATTGGTGTATGGGACACACTGCACCGTATGGGACAAACATAATGGCCACATATTCATATTTAGTTTTTAACAGAAGTGTTTATTTTGTCTGTTACGGCGCAGTTGCTTTGTCATTAGGGTGACCACATGTCCCGGAATGGCAGAACGGAAATGCGGTCACCCTATACAAGCTTTCGGGATAAACTCCCTTTCTCAAGTCTAAAGCATTTCTGAGCACAAGGACACAGAATTCACAGGACCAAGAGAAAATCCACACACTCCTTGCAGAGGGAGGGGAAGAGAAAGAGAAGAAAAATACAGGAGATGGTATGGGAGGGGAGAGAGTTAAAAAGATTGCACTTGTTAAGAATGCTACAATGAAAACAATCCAGTATGTGCATGCAGGCTTATATACAACTTGTGCCCATATAGGTAGATATATTCATACATATATACATACACCCACATGCATAAACACACACACACACACATTATATATATATATATATATATATATATATATATATATATATATTATGTACATACCCATACAATATATCTACACATACACACAAAAATATACATGTGTATAGCATATACATATAAACACATACATATACATAAATGCATATACCTAAATACGTACACACAATATGTAGGAATGCATACTAACATATATCTATACACAAGGACCTATATATATGTACTAGTACATATACGTATACATACATACATGCATGTACATATATGCACATATACCCATATAGAATAGTCCACCCACATATATATATACGCCTGCATGTATAAGAGTATGGGAAAGCATATGCCAGTACGTATACTTAATATGTTAATAATTTTCATATTATTCAGGTTTCATATTATTAACATATTAAGTATACGTACTGACATACACTTTTCCATACTCTTATACATGCAGATATATATATATGTGGGTGGACTGTTCTATGTATGTCTATGTATGTGTCCATATGTATGTGTTTATATGTATATATGCTATATACATGTATGTTTGTGTTTGTGTGTATATATAGATATATTGTAGGTGTATATGCATGTATATGTGTGTGTATGTATGTGTATATATCTACCTATATGGGTACAAGTTGTATATAGGCCTGCATGCCCATACTGGATTGTTGGCATTGTAGCATTCTTAATAAGTGCAATCTTTTTTAACTCTCTCCCCTCCCATACCATCTCCTGTATTTTTCTTCTCTTTCTCTCCCCCCACCCCACACACTCTGCCTTGCACAGGGTATTTATGACCCTCTGCAAGAAGTGTGTGGATTTTCTCTTGGTCCTGTGAATTCTGTGTCTTTTCGCTCAGAAATGTTTTAGACTTGAGAAAGGAAGTTTATCCCAAAGTTTGTCAATCCATAATTCTGTTAGTCCAATAAAAAAGGTATTACAAGATATTAATTTTGTTTGTTATTTTACATATATACTCTGTGATTCATGTAACTGATCTCTTTAAGGACCAGTGGGGTATGCAACGCGTTGCTTCGCAATGTGTTGGATATACCGTTCATTAGCAAAGGTTTAAAGGGCAGTGGTTCTCTCACTGTTGATCTTATTCTCTCTAGCGACATTGAGGGATGCAGGGACCATGGGTTTAAGCAGCATACCTATAGGAGGGAGGGCACGCTAAACAAAAAACTCCTCCCCTTCCCTAGCTGATAACCCCTACTCCTGCCTGACTGCCTTCAGTTTTTTAGTGTGTCCCTCAAGGAGGTCCAGGGAAGGGCTACGTTTCTCCTGAGAGAATTTAGTAAGACTGTTTATTAGGTTATCTTTCTCCTTTTAAAGTTTGAGGGCCCTCACTTTGTGAGGAGAGTCCTCATATTGAACTCTATAATTCCTTGTTTCCTTCCATTGGAATAGCTTGCATTACTGAATTATAGAGGCCCAAGAGCAGCCTTTGGCTGAGAGGGAGAGAAGCTTTAATAGTTAGTAGGTTTAGTCTTCGTGGGACATAAACAGGTTTTAGTTTAATTTATTCAATTCTATTCTTTACTTCACAGTTACAAAATTAACATTTTTGTATCGCAAGATGCTAGTTTTGGCCAAAAACTTTTGGAGGCCATTGTTTATTGGTCTTCCTCCCTCCTGCTAATTTTGGGTTGGTTTTGGTACGTCCTCATGGTCCCTGCATCCCTCATTGATGCTAGAGAAATGGTATATATATATATATATATATATATATATATATATATATATATAATATATATATATATTTTTTTTTTTTTTTTTAACTTATTGATCGATCCTTTTCTCTTAGTCCACTGAGAGATGCAGGGCTTCGCGCCCACAGAAAACTTGTTGGGTGAGGATGCATTGCCATTACTGGCAGATCTGGTTTTACTTCTATTCCCTTCCTGACTCTTCTAGACAAAAACTTCTGGTGGTTGTGCAGGGGGAGGGGTTAGCAGCTAGGGAGTGGGAGGAGTTTTTGTTTAGAGTGCCCTGCCTTCTATAGGCACACTGCTTAACCCAATGGTCACTGCATCCCTCAATGGACTAAGAGAAAAGGATTTATCAGTAAGTAAAAATATCTAATTATCTTCAGCTGGCCAAGAGGAGTTTAGAATGCCAGAGAGGTATCAAACTCATTGTGACACAATTTTGGATACCTCTCTGGCACTCAAATGGTTGTCTAATAATACCTGAATGCACCATTGGCCTTGGGCATGTAGCAATCTAATAGGAATCGTCAGCCACAGATGTTACTGAGATCAATGATCACTTTATGCAAACTGTAAGGTCTGGATAGGAGAGATTCTGTAATTTCACAATATAAAGCCAAAGGTGGGGAAGTTGTTGGGCAAACCAACTGCACCTTAGGAAAAACACAAAAAATCTTGACATCTCTATTGCTTGCAATGGGGCTTTCACCTGCTTAAATGCTAAAGAGGTCTTCAATGCATCGAACCAAAATGTATTGGCAAACCTCTCGCATTCAAGGAGTTAAAAGCCCCATTTCAGTCAATTGGAATTTTTTTGTTCCCTGTGGTGCTGCTTTGCCTTAGGATTTATCCAGTTCTGTTTTTATGCATATGTCTGTGACTACATAGAAACATTTTTATTGATGCCGATGTTTACAGCCTATGTCTCACTCCTCAGGTATTGACCCTGATCTGCTGGTATTTGATAAAGTGGGACAAATTGATTTTAACCCAAGATCATCCTTAAAATGGGAGCGCCCCAATGAATCTGGAGCACTTGCCTCCCTTCCTTCTCTTCCCCACTCTCTCCGTCCTCAGTACCCTCCTCCTAATCTGCCCTCTCCCTCACCCCATAAATTAATTCCTCAGCCTTTTTCACCCCTCCATCACAGCTCTCCTCAGCACTCTCTCCCGCATCCCGCTTCCCCTGGCGATTCTCCTCTCCGCTCCTTCCCTCCCACTCATTCCTCTCTTACAGCCCCCTACATTTTGGAAAGTACCTCTGTCTCCCCAGCAGGAGCCAGATCACTGTCAGAGGGAGCCAATAGTGAGGGGTCACTGCCCTCTTTGCCACCACTGGATCAACCTATGTCTGACCTGCAAAGTCCAGCTCACCTTGACAGCAGCAAGCAGCACTTCAATGAGACTAAAGGTCACAGTGGGAAGAACCAGAGTTCTGATGGAGAGGTGGTGAACACTAAAGGCCCTTGGGTTGGGCTTTGGCTGCTCCCAGGATTGCTTGGATCTTCCATGGTATTATTGTGCTGTTGCTCAGGGATCCTGTTGCTTGGATGCTGCAGGAGGAGGAAGCGGGGACGGTACAGACCAGGACGAGTAGTAGACAGTAGGAGAGGAACATTAATCAGGTTTGCTGTGCTTAAAGAGAGAGTGTGATCCAGAATCCCATTATTAAGAATAGCTGGTTAATAACAGTCAAGAAGTTGGATTGCACTGGTGCTGAACTCTTAACAGATTCCGCAGTCGCACTCAGCTCTGCTCTGACAAAGTGAAGCACAACAAGGAACGTGTAAAGTGTCATCTAGTACAGAGGAAGATATTCTGTTTGACCATAGTGTGATCTAGACCCTTGTGCCACAAGGTCAAGTCCGAGGGTTGAAAGAATGTAACTTTCTCAAGAAGCAATTTAATGCCACCTATCGCTGGCTGTGCCAATGGGTTTGTTCTGCTTATGAAGATTTGTAAAAACTCCACCAAAGGGTCATGTGCACACAAAAAAAACCATGAAGAAATTCTGGGGAAAATAATCTGCTCTGTGAAGTACAAATAAAAATTCCCTTGGATTTAAATGGGGTTTTAATCCTTTGAATGTTGGCGAGGTCCTCAACACGTTTCTTTACAATGTGTTGGAGACCTCTCTATCATTCAGTGGATTAAAATCCCATTTTTCATCAGTGACAATATTTGTCTGTTCCCTGTAGTGCTACGTTTGCCCCAGAATTGCCAGAATTTTATCTTTGTACAGTAATTTAACCTTTTGAGTGCCAGAGAGGTATTGTGTTGGCTACCTCACTGGCACTCAAAGGGTTTAAAAAAAAAGTTGTTAATTATAGGTTTGCTTTACTTGGTAAGATTCAAAACAAGTGCATAATCAGTCATTTTTATTCACGTACAGTTACTTAGACGTTTTGTGCATTATGAAGGCTGCTGTTTGCTCCATGTTTATAGAATCTAATATGCACTCTGGACATGGCTAGGAGCTGTTGCTTCCATAAGAGGGTGTTCAGGCCCCTTTCACGTGTGTGACATTGACACAAGAACAGCAATGCATGAAAACAATGAGTTATGAGTTTCAGTGGGACCGTATTGAAATAACACAAATGACAGAGGTTGCTGTTTTTCCTTGCATTTGTTTCCACTTCTGTTTATACGTATTTAGAGGACGGTGTGATAAGAAATCCTGGTTACAATTGCAGTAAAAACTCACCAGCACTTTCAGCTGCTACAAAAAAAATGATTGTGCTAAACATGCTTTCAATGCCTGACTAAGGAGGGGGACTTGTATTTATGAGCCAACCACTTTTTATTTTAAACCCCTAAGTATCAGAGGGTGTGAAATACATTGCAAAGCAATGAGTTGCACACCCCTCAGGTCCTTAACCCTTTGAGTGCCAGAGGGGTACGAAATGCATTGCTTTACAATGCATTCCGTACCCCTCTGGCACTCAAAAGGGTTAACCCTTTGAGTGCCAGAGGGGTACAGAATGCATTGCAGAGCAATACATTCTGTACCCACCTGGCACTCAAAGGGTTAAGGGGTTAAAGAAGAGCAGAGGAGTTATTAGCTTCTCAAAAGATCAGGTGCTTTCACAGAAGCAGGGGGCTTAGTGTAGTCCAATTTTCCCGTTAGTTTAAGGGAGTGTAGCCCCATTAGATTGTAAGCTTTCGGGCAGGGACCTTGCACCCAATGTTTCATTCTACAAAGCACCTGTAACCCTGTATTGTTTAACCCCTTAACGACCGGGGAATCCGGACGCGACTTAACGACACAGGAGCAATTTTTTTTTATTGCTCCGTTGCATTCCTGACTCCCCGAACGGCGTGGAGCCGCGGGGGGAGCCCAGAACTCGATGACGGTCATAGTATGTCATCGGTCGTTAAGTCAAATCGACTCTTGACGTACTATGACTGTCAAAGGTCGTTAAGGGGTTAAACCCTGTCATTGTAAAGCACTGTATACACTTGTGGCGCTAAATAAATAAACATATTCATTCATTACATGCCCCAAACTGGCAACAAGACAATGGCCTTAAACCCTTAGTGACAGCCACGTTCATACGTAGCTGTCACCTTAACGCCCGGGGAACATTTTTTTGCAAACGAGTCCGGAGTCTCCGAGCGGCGTGCAGCCGCATGGAGACCCGGACTTCCATGACTTACCAGGTACATCCTCTGTCACTGACAGTTTCTACGGGATGTACCTGGTAAGTCATCGGTCGTTAAGGGGTTAAGCATGACAACTTTAGCTCACTCAAACAATACCCAGTAATGTCCCCAAAGAAAAGGTTTCTGAAGCACAAACAACAAGGAAGAAGGAAAAAATATGGTAAAAATCAGTATTTTACTAGTTAATCTCTGGGAGTAGCAGTACTATGAACAGCAGTTGTACACACGTAAGTTCTAGCCCCACCTCCTGCAAGAGCTGAAGCTGCCAGTGGTACAGTGGTAGGCTTGTTCCTCTTAGCTGTGCAGGTGGATGTAATGCAGTTCATAGAAGTTGTAGCTTGCTGTACCAGCTCTGAGAAGGAAAAACACACACACAAACAACTATTTTTTTTCGTTGGTTATCCCTTAAAGAAGCAAGGAAGAAATTTAACTTATGACAAAATGTGTTCAAAACAGAACACCATGGAAGTCTTCCTCTGTAGTCTGCATGCTGTTTGAGAGACTGCTCCATCTATGATGCCTCTTGTGACTGACTGTGCTTGGGTCTTATTGACACAACACAACACAATGAGGAACTGCTGTCCCTATGCTCTGCTTATGTCTATTGAAATAAACCCTACTAGTGTGGGTGCTGGCCTATCTTTAGCCCAGTGAGAACCTGAGGCGTATGTAACGCGTTACTGAGAAATGCATTGCGCACGCCTCTAGTCCTCAAAGTGTTAAATAGCATTTGAGGACCATCTTATGCAAATGCTGCAAAACTGTTGTACAAACAGAGGCTTCTTAAGAGCACCAAACTTATCTGTAAAAATACTCTGGACTTTATTTATATTAAATAAAAAAATGAATAACGTACAGGTTGGAACCATTTGTCCATAAATATCAATAGTACAACAATAGAAAAGTAGGGGTGGAAGATTAAAAGGAAATTTACAATGTTAACGTCTTTGAATCTGGATATCTGTCCAATGCATTGCGAAGTGATGTATACTGAGGTCTCCAACATACAAGAGGTTCCATTATTGTACACGTTGCTTTGCAATGCTTTGGAGATGTCCATAGCATCCAAGGTGTTAAAGATGAATATATGAAGTAGAAATCTCAGTATAGTAAACATGCAAAAACATGAGTACAAATTGCTTTTATTTCCACTTTTCAAATAAGTACAGTATTGGAATTCATTACAGAGGCTGGAGCAATAGTGACAGACTAGCTTTACTGTAGGAGACAAATAAAAATTCCCACTGACTTTAAGGGATAGTAACACGTAATGTATATTACACTTTATATTGTAGGCTTTATCCTCCTGAGTAAAACAAGGTCACCTCCCACTGCTGAGAGTGTTTTATTCAAAAGTTATTGCAGCTCAAACTTTTATTTTTTTTAGGTGCAGTATCTCAATAGCCTGAAATGTTACTGGCACTGTTGCTAAACTATCCTATGGAGATTTATGGTCAGTTGACCCGATCTATCCATAGGAAGGTGTAGCAACAGCGCCACTCTACAATTTCAGAACATTAAGATTGAGCCTAAAAAATTCAAGTTTGAGCTGCAATAAATTCTGAATAAAACATCTCTCAGCAGTAGGACCCATGACAATCCAGGACCATCAGGGCTTAAATGATAGCAGTGTGCCAACGTGCACACTGCTATCATTAATTTCAGGCTGAGACTGAACGCTCAGAGACCGGGCGTTCAGTCCCAGCCCTTCTTGCTTGTGTCGGTTCATGTGATCCCAAGAGAAAAAACAAAAATGGTTGGGTTTTTTTTTACCTTTTTTTTTTTTTTTTTATTTTAATATAGTAAATGGTGGGTTATCCATATAAGTGGGGTATCGAATGAAAGCCCTATTTGTGCTTAAAAAACAGTATATAATTCATGGAGGTGGAATAAAAGCCTAAGAGGGAAAACACTGTTGAACAAAGACATAGTCAAAAAGGTCAGAATTGCTCCGGTCCTTAAGGGAAAACGAGTGATTTCCAACATCCACTGGAGACCTCTCTATAATTCAGGAGGTTAAAAATCTATTTAAATCAATGGGATTTTTATTTATCCTCTATAGGGAAGTTGTTTTGCCCCAGTATTGTTTCAGGTCTTCTTAGTATATGGGGTTATAGTCTAAAGTTCTACATATTTATTTTTGAGTCTAAACCCTGCTGAAATACCCAGTAATGGGAATGTATGAACAGACCGCTGTGCTAAAATAAATGTAAAGAACTGGTTTTGTGCTCTACACCTGACAAAAGCGTATGAGATAAGTGCACCAGAAAATGAGTACTTGCACCAAGGCATGAACGGTATGAGAGTGTATAGGTATTTTGGGGTGTATTCTTCCTCTACCCTGGACTATGCCAAGTAATAACAGCGCAACATGATAGCTGCTAGGCTCCCAGAATTCCAGAGGCTTTTTCTCTTGCGGCTTGGGACAACCTAATATATTATTAGTGCAGCATGCAGCCCGTCTGCAATATTACTTGTAGGGCATTTAGGACCATTCTGTGCCTCAAGCTGGCAACAAAACTCAGGGCTTTAAGCATGAGACCTGGGGCTTTAGACTCCTCATCCAGGACATAGCAATAAGAGGGGTGCTGTTTGGGCTTGTTCCCTTAAATTTAGGCACTTCTATGTACTAATGCATCTGAACTTAGGAGGAGGCCCTGGGTTAGTGAACCAGTATGTAAGCTCTGGCTGATTCATAGATTTCCCTTAGCATTATTATGCAGAGCTAAGAACTCCTTTTGTAAAGATAAATGGTATTGAATTCAGTTCAGCTCTGTGATGGAACAGGTTCCACCCTTGTCCCCATCCTGCAGGTGAGAACAGCTTATGGCTCAGTTTAAAGAAAGCCATGTTCTTAATGATACGGACCAAAATGTCATCACTAGTAGACCGTGCCGAATCCCCTAATTCCATGACGTGACTTGTTCCCCTTTCCTTCAGAACACAGTGATCCCAGTAGTTATGTGTATATGCCGTCTCCTGGGTATTCATGAGGCTGACTGCAGGCTGTGCAGGTAACAGATCCCTCCTGGTAAGGGGGGTGGAGAGGGAGGGGTATATTCTCTTTTGTGCAAGAGCTGCTCAATGCCTCCATTCTTCCCTAATGCACTGTTTGTGTTCTCTGCTCCTGAGAGCTGATTCTGAAGGTCACTGAGACTGGAGCAGGCCCAGCAAAGGGGATTTCATATGCTCAGATTAACAGGAGGTCACTAAATGAGCCCTGAAAGAGTCAACAATGGGATTTAAACCAGTGGCTGCGTCAGTTCACTGACCACCACTTTACGTGAAACACCCCTACAGCCAGAGCCTTGTAAGAATAGAGCATTGCCACTTTATCCCTTTAATACCATCTTCATATTGCAAGGGTGCACAACCTGCATCCCTCCAGCTGTTAGACTACAAATATCATTTTCATTTGCTAACATCAGTCTTCTGTTGAAATATAATTCCCATCATGCTCAGCTGGACAACTGCCAGCTAAGGATAATTGAAATTGTAGTCCAAAAACAACTGAAGAGCCAATAGTTTTCTACCCCGTTTCTAGGGCTGACATGGTTCCCCTGCAGTATGTATCTTTCAATGCAGAGAGCAATGAAGGAAGACTAATACCTCCTGGTAATGAGCCTCCACTTACCTTTATCTGGGCAGAAAATCATAATGGTTGCTATGGATCCTTCTGTGTGGATTAGTTCCCCAAAATTAATCTTTAAAGTGGCTCTGTCACCATAAGAGAAGTTTGGTTATTTTTTTAAAGAGAAATAAAATCTGCCTATATCTTATACTAGCCAGTTGTTTGTAATAAAAATAGTTTTTGTGAAATGTAATGTTTGGTTGTTGGTGGCACATTATGCCTATTAAAGGAGCAGTAAACTTTTTTTATGAAAAAAATGTATATTGTAGGGATTTTCCTATTGAGTAAAATAAGGGTACTCCCACTGCCGAGAGATTTATATTTCCAGAGTTATTACAGTTTAAACCCGTTTTTTTACATTAGCAGTGCCCTCTAGTGGTCAAATTCTAATTAGATTTCCTGTTAGATTCTAATGGAAAGGAAAGTCAGAAAAGTCAGAGACATACAGTTCTCCATAGAATGTGATAGAAACTGCCTGTCACTTCCTGTCAGTTAGAACTATCAGGAAGTAAACACAGTAAATTCACTTCCTGGTTATTTAAACTGCTATAAATTTTGGATAAAACGCCTGACAGCGATGGGAGTGACCTTGTTTTATTCAGCGGGAAATACTCTATAATATGTGTTTTCATAAAAAAAAGTTTACTGCTCCTTTAATTTCTGTTCTGAAGCGTCATTACCACATGATGAGATTAATTAATCGTTGCAGTGCCCACACCCCCGGGGCCAATTCTAACACTGCATCATCCGATTGGCTTCTAACAGGGAATTACCAAAAAGTACCGTAACATCTTGGGTATAATACGCACATTTTTACCCCATTTCACCTTATGTGAAGTGGGGGGTACATATTATACATGAGTGTGGGGGAACACCAAAAAATGTAAATACCCCCACTCAGTCACCCTTCTCCTACCCAGCCTCCCCTACCTCAATATTAGTACTTGCCTGCCCCGCTTTCTGTAATCAGACCCCCCCCTGATGTCCAGGACCCTCCATCTGGAGGCAGCGGGTGGCATTCCTGCGCTTACCGCCCACTTCCTGTATGCTGCATTACTCAAAAAAAATGAAAGCCCAACTTTATAACTAGGATCCCCCCCTCTAGGGGCAGCGGGCGGCATTCTTGCATTCGCCGCCCGCATCTTCCGCTCCTGGAACTCCTCTGAGTATCTGTGTACCCCTGTCAGGACCTACCATAGATTCAATGAGAAGAGGGCAGTGAGAGCAGGAATGCCACCTGCTGCCTCCAGATTGAGGGGGGGGGGTCCTGGATGTCAGGGGGGCCTGATTGCAGAAAGGGGGACAGGTAAGTACTAATATTGAGGTGGGGGAGACTTTTTTTTTTTTTTTTTTTTTTTTTTTTTTTAATATTGAGGTGGGGGGGGATATATTATACAAAGGAACTCATTATTTTACCTAAAATCATGGGTATAATTTACACCTGCATATTATACCTGAGATTTTACTGTACCATCAAGGCAAAAACACTATTACAGAAAATGGCTATTACAACATCTAAGCAAATTATAACCCTTTGAGTGCCAGAGGGATATGCACCTCTTGCACTGAAAGGGTTAATTCTCTAAATAAACATCATTTTGCCTTGTGGTGACATCCAAGAGGTTACATTAAAGTGATAATAATATTTCACAAAATCAGCAGCTCCAATTAATCTTCATAGTATTTGGGCCACGGAGAATGTTATTTCAATACTGTCAAAGTTGTAGTTCAAGAGTAATTGAATGATAAAGTATCCCCCTCCTGCCCCATTTACCTATTGTAAGCCACCTCCCATCAGACGTGGAATCTGGTCCTGGGACCAGACCGCTCACGGCAAGGGACAATCTTCTTACTGTGAGAACAATGAACACCCTGGCCCCCTTGACAGGTTTTTCAAGTTTTTCCTTATGCTAACTGAAGATTGTCCCTCTCTGCGATCCATCCAGACAGTCTTGCTGCTTTGAGGTGAGCAGTGTTACATCAGTAAAAAGGGTGGGAGGGGGATACTTTATCATTCAATTACTCTTGAACTACAACTCTGACAGTACTGAAATAACACTCTCCATGGCCCAAATACTATGAAGATTAATTGGAGCTGCTTTTATAGTGAATCATTACAATCCCTTTAATCATACATCCGTCTGTATTGTTTTGGCTGGTACAGAACCATTAAAATGATTTTGTAGGACTGGGCACCTGTAGCCAACCTTACCCAACAATTTTCTCAGCTCTTAAAGGGATAGTAATACTTCGTTTTATCTTTTATTTTGTAGGCATTAAAAAAACATGAAGAAAGATGTCTTATCTCTCAAACCTTTATGGTTTGAGAGATATTCACAAGCAAAGTTTCCTCTCCCGCCCCTTTTATCTAGTGTAAGCCATCTCTTCTCAGATGTGGAATCTGGTTGTAAGACCAGACAGATAACAGAAGGGGACAATCTTCTTCCTGTGAGAACAATGAAAGACCTGCCCCCTTGACAAGTTTTTCAGGTTTTTCTCTTAGCGTAATTGAAGATTGTCCCTCTCTGCAGTCTACCTGCGCACCTCCCTTCTCCTCTGGCTGAGCAGTGTTACATCAGTAAAAGAGGCGGGAGGGGGATATTTTATCATTGAATTACTCTTGAACTACAAGTCTGACAGAATTGAAATAACACTCTCCAAGGTCCAAATCCTATGATGACTAATTAGAGCTGCTTTTATTATGAAACATTACTATCCCTTTAAGCACAGTACATGCAAGTTGGCCTGATAGACTGGATGGGTAAAAACTATACATCACACACACTCTCTCACAATAGAGAACCGTTAACAGGACAAACACAAGCAAAATGCTCAAGAGAAAAACACTGTATTATGGCTCTGTTGTAAAACTTAGATTCTGTTAAGAGTAAAACATGCAAATAATTATAATGTTAGTAATTAAAAAAAAATTCAAAATGGTATTCCAGCTTAGGGGAGTGTTCTGGCGTAAGTGGATATACGTGTACACTGTTAAAAGGAACCTAAATTACCAGTATGTGTTGAATAGCCTATGATTCATGTGTATCTACACAGTAACGTATTTGATGAGGCTGAAAAACCCAAAATACATCCATCAAATTCATCCCATACCATATCACCCAGTGGCTCCAGAGGAAGGCAAAAAAAAACCAACAAACTTTTGAAGCCTTTCCAGTTAAGCCCAATGTGGGCAGAAAAAATTACTACCGGATTCCAAAAGGCACTCCGATATTTCCCTAAATCAACACCCTGTCTGATTGAAACCAATTCTCATAATTCTCAATATTATTCTTTTCTAGAAAGTTATCTATTACTTTTTGAAAGCAACTATATTCTCTTCAAACAGCATCCTGAGTCAAAGAATTCCATAACTTTTTTTTGCCCTTACTTTAAAAACTCCCTGCCTCTTAGTCTAAAGCACCTTTCCTCTAGTCTTAATGGATGGCCTCTTGATTTTTTTTTTACTCAGCGCTCTGAGTAAATAGTTTCTTTGTATTGACCTTCAATATATTTGTAAATGGAAATCATATGACCCCTTAAACATCTCTAATGTAAACAAACCCAGTTTGGATTGTCTCTTTATAACTCCTACTAGTGTAAAAGCTCGTGTACACGGGCCAAGGTCTGGGTAATGTTAACCCTTTGAGTGCCAGAGGGAAACGCAATGCATTGCTTTGCCTACCCCTCTGGCACTCAAAGGGTTTAGCTGCCACTGCTCCATGCGTTGCAATCATGCGCAGTACAGACTGCCTACTCTCTACTGCGCATGACTGCATCATGACAAACATCCTAGCGAATTATTATATAGGATATTTACATCACAATTTAATATAGCAATAACCATTAGCTCATCCCACATCTAACACATTAAGTGATATATATCACAAAAGACCTGTTATAAAATTGTGGCCCCCTAATAGCTGTTTGAAGTTGGATACAGTTCTATACTGGTGATAATTAATAGGAGTATTGGTTGTGCTGATGGTCCACAGCCCACTCTCTTAACATACAAGATGAGTTGTTGATTATATATTGAATGTACCATAGTACTCACACAAATATATACACCAGTCCAAATCTGGTTCATGAATTAGGATGTCAAAAAATACCCAACTAGTGTGCTAACATCTTCAGTTTTCTCTCCCAAGAAGGGAGGTTGGTAGATTTATTCTTCCAGCAAAGATTTATTAATAACCACCAGTATCATATATGGTTTCTCAGTGATCAAAAGTGGTGAATAGTCACACTGGCATAATGTCCTAGTTTCAAGGGAGCCAGTATATACATCATACTGGAAACTCTTTTGGAAAACCAGCATGTGCCATTTAACACAGAGCATAACCCCAATAATTCACTACGCTTTCATTGCGGTGTTGAGAACACTGGTATTTCACCATGCTGCCAGTGCGGGCTTCTTATTTTGTGGCATCCATTAATGGAGGGAGACAATTTATGTGGCTAGTCTGTAATATTGTTACTATGCTGTGGCTGTCATTCACACCTCATTCAATTCCCCTCTCTGGAGCATTACTTCTGTTTCCCATTTAGGCTATTCAAACACACACCAAAATGATGGTAAAAAAAAAAAAAATAGTCCTATAACACCCAACAGGTTTCGCCGGTCAGATTTGTCAAGGGTGAAAAACTGTTTTGTTCGTTCCAACATTAGTCATTACTCTTGCCCTGAATGGCACTGATTGGTTATCACCAGATACATACATTGTGGGTAAACAAAAGCCATGTGTAGACGGTGAAATGATGTCAATAGCTGTGATGATTCAACATTTAGTGAAATGCAAGAGACACAAGTAATTTCTACTAAACTATACAAGTTTCTATTACTTGTATATTGTCCTGGAGAAAACTCTGTTTAATAATTCTGGATATGTGTCTGACTAGTATCACTAATAGCCCAACCCACTAATTCCCATGGCCCATGTTATGGCCACTATGATCAACACTTATAATATGTGCACCAAATCTTTAGTCTAACTTGCAATATATTAAGCATATAGAATCATTTCTTCTCATGTAAAAATTCTCATATTGTTAAGGAACTGGTGACTGAGGCACAGTGATGATATACTGTTCCTCAGTGTTTTACAGTAAAGGTCGATCTCCAAAAACACCTTTTGCTGTTCTGATGAATTTGCAGATCCAGGAGTCTCCATTTTAAGGATCTATTGGGCAGGTTAGATGTAAATTAAAACTATTACAATGATCTATAAACATTTCTTCAAATAATTTTATGGAGCCTGACCAGAGGATTAGCAGATCATCAATACAGAGATTAAATATGGTTAGTATACTTGGTATTCATGTCCATAAATTCTAATCTCATGGTCATGGGCCATTCGCACAATCAACTCTCATACCTATTACTAGTTTAGGATGGCATCCAACCTCACACAATTATTAGGAAGCTTTTATGAACTGTCCCAATAATATGTGTTAAGGGACCACAATGTTATAACATAGGTCCCTTGGTACATTAGATGTGGTTGTTTCTGCACTAATCCACTGTGGTGTCACTGGAAATAAAGGAACAAATCATGTTGTGCCATTAATTTAACCTGTTCTTCCACCACTAAACCAGTGTTTTCTGTCCCTGTAAATAAATGGACATCATATTGTGCTGATAGTCAAGGCATGACCTATTTATAATATAGGTAATCTGTAATGTTTCCAGGTATAGCATATATGGGTGGACCAGTTAACTGCTTCTATAGTTGCTATGGTGATACTCTGTTCATGTAAATAAAAGAATAGATGCACTTCAGATCAGCACATACTTAAATCCTTTCACCCCAGAGCAATCCCCAGCATCTGAGAGTCTACTTTTCACCTGTATCACTGCCATAATACAGGATTCTTCTCCCAAACATGTTGTTCTTGTTTGCCTAGGACCAGTGTTCCTGTCAGTCAAGTGGGAATAACTTATCTATGGAGAAGACCTGCACTGCCATTTAACCTTTTTGAGGATAGAACTGTGTTCAATGCATTGCACACGCCTCTGGTCCTCCGATGGTCAACTTTGCTATGGACAATGTGGATCATGGTCACTCTCTCCAATGCTAAAATATACAGTGTTCCCAGCCTCTCTCTCACTCTATTATCAACATTTTCCTCTCTTCCTGCTTCTCGCTCTCTCCATCACTCCGGCCTATTTATTATGACCCTTTTACTCCCCATCACTCCTGCCTATCCCCTCTTACTACCCTTTTCCTATAGTCTTCTTTCCTGCCTCTCTTTCCCCATCACATCTACCTCTCTCACTACCCTTTTCCTCATCAGCTTTCTCTTTCTCCCACACTGCTATGTTAGTAAGAAGGATGAAGTTATTAGCAGAGTGATGTATAATAGTGGGAATAAGAGTATATACATTTAGGATGATGTGGACTTTAATTGAAAAACAAACAAAAAGTCCCAGGTTAAGACTTTAGGGACTAGAGAGGTGTGCAATGCATTGCTTGGCAATAATAAACCCCTCAGGTCCTATAAAAGATTACTCTGCATATTTACTCATGTGGTATCTGGTGGGTTACATTTTTTCACTTACACATTTGGCAACAAGTTACAAGAATGGCTGTGAATGTGCCTTTTTTCCTGTTTTGGAAGTGGTGGGGGAATATACATTAAATTAGCACTTTAATCATGTTTCCCTTTAAATAGCATTGGTTCCCAGAAGGGATCAGTAGGACTATCCACTGTTAACATACATTTCTTCTTAAGAAGCTATATTAAAGATATGGGCCTAGATTCACTGAAGGTTGATGCTGTGGCTATATGGTTTTTCTCATTGTGTTTGAAACACTGACATTTCAATGTACACATACACATTCACTAAAATTTAGGGATGCGAGGGGAGGATAAGGTCCCTATTAGCGTACAGTTAAACCACTGTAGAAAAAGGGTGCCCAATAGTGTAGTATGTCACAGATATTAGAGAAGAATCATAAGCAAATGAAGAATGGGTACTCACAAGTGTACTGGTCAGCCAATCTACAGCTGACTCTCAGGCATACGGAGAAATTATCCCGTCTCCATTCGGGTATAGGCAAGGGGTATCCAATATCACCAACAGAAAAAGTTGCAATAAAACACAAAAACGGCTTCAAAAATAAGAACCGTATTACATAATAGATTAAAAAGAGAAATAGACTCTATCTGTATCTCTATTAGCGTACAGGATTGTCAAAGTCTGTTACTGTGGAAGAAATGCCCTCCCTTCACACATCACCAACACTTGGTCACAAGGGGAATGGAGAGTATACTTTCACCACCATGGACAGCATCACTCCCTTATCCCTTTGAGTGCCATATACATGTGGTTTGCTCACCCCTGTGGCACTCAAAGGGGGGGGGGGTGTATATATAAATAAATAAAATACACCCAGTACTACAAAATTATCCCCTCAGTTCTGTATTATATTTTTCATACATGATCTGCACTCCCAAGGTAACAGCTGCCCCCTTGCCTTGCCCACTGATAGACAGAACCTCATGTACACTGTCTGAACCCCCCCCCCAGCCTTGCTCCCTTGCCTACTGGTAGCACAAATACCCATAGACACTACCTGGGCAAGGGAACAAGGCTGTGTGTATCAGGCAGTGCATCTAGGGGCTAACACACAATGCTGATGTGGAACTGTGTAGCAGCATGGGGAACACAGACATACATTGTCCCCTTACAGTAACATCTCCACAAAAACAGCCTGCAAACAGTTACAACTGTCAAGAGTTGTAGTTCAAGAGTAATTGAATGATAAAGTATCCCCCTCCCTCCCCTTTTACTGATTTAACACTGCTCACCTCAGAGCAGCAATACTGTCCAGATGGATCACAAAGAGGGAAAATCTTCAGTGAGCATAGGGAAAAACCTGTCAAGGGGGACAGGGATTTTTCCTAATGATCACAGTAAGGAGATTGTCCCTTGCTGTGACCTGTCCAGTCAAGAGACTGAGGAGAGGCAGCTTACACTAGGTAAAATGGGCCGGGGGGGGGATACTTTATCATTCAATTACTCTTGAATTACAGTTCGGACAGCATTGAAATAACACTCTCCATGGACCACAAACTATAAAGATTAATTTGAGCTGCTTTAATTGTGAAATATTACCATCCCTTTAACTCTATGAATGTCAGAGGGGTGCACAATGCATTGCACTGAAAGTCTCTATCAGTTTAGTGAATGTGTTGAAGTGCGATATTAACATATCAACACACCCTCTTGCATACGATACTGTTGCATTATCCTGCATTTCCATATGGAAATAGGCCATGGTCGATGTGCTGAGTGAAAATTCATAAACCAGGCGGTTGGATGTAGATGTGGGAAGAGTTTTGTCAGACTGACGTGATGTGATGTCGAAGACACTGAAGTGAATACGGTCATTGTTCTTCGGACATTTTGAGCCCTCTTCGAACTTTAGTGCATCTAGGCCACGGTCATGTAAGCGACAACTGCATTTTATTATCAGTAAGTGCAAAGTAACATTCTTGGGCAAAAAACAAAAACTTTGTTAGATGTTATAACACAAGCTCAGTAAGGGCCATATATGAGATATGATGACACAGTGTCACATAGGGTCTTGTGTATAAAGATAAAGGGGACTAATCCCTGGAAACCAACTGCACCATAAGAGTTAAATAAAAGTTGCATGGATTTAAGTGGTGCTATAAAACCCTTGAATGGTACAGAGGTCTAGAGCAGGGGCTCTCAACCCATGCTCTCAGTGGCCATTAACAGGCCAGGGCTTAGCGATTTCCCTGCTAGAACACAGGTGTGGTGATCAGAGGCTCATTCACATTGATTAACTCACCTGTGCTTTCACAAGGAAATCCTCAAATCCTGGCCTGTTAGTGGCCACTGAGGGCACGGGTTGAGAACCAGGTATCACTAAGCAATTCAATGGAGACCTCTAGAATTCAAGGGATTAAAATTCTCATTTAAAATAGGAATTTTGTCATGAATGTTTCTGTCCTCGAAGATGTAGCTGTAGGCTCCAGAATTACTTCTGGCCAAATGATCTTACATCTCTGTTATAGGGATAGTATCACTTATGGAAAGAAAATGTATATTGTATTGCGTTTTTTCCTTTCTTTTTAGTCATACAAGATTGAGCGCTACCCACCTCATACATTGACCTAGGTCCAGTCTATTGGTGCTTGGGGGGGGGGATATGGCTTTCTCAGTTGTTGGAAAAAGTCAACATAGTTATATTAACCCACTGAATGCCAGAGGGTTATGCAACGCATTGCTTTGCAATGCGTTGCATAACCCTCTGGTACTCAACGGGTTAACGCCTGTAAGTACTGTATCTAATATTTGGTCTACGCATTGTATCCTCAGGGTTGTTTGTGTTTTGTTTTTTCTCTCTTCTTACTTTTGTATTCTCGTTCCCTTGAAAATGCATTAATAAAGTTCCAAATAAAAGAAAAGTGCATATATGCCACACCACCTTTTCTGAGTGGGGAGATGGGTTCAGTCAATGACTAAGGCTCTCCCTAAGCCTGAGAAGTTACTCATACACAAAAATGCTAAATTTGCCCTGCAAGAATCTTTGAATGCATGCAGAGTGGCAATACATTATATATTTTCTTTTCCATAAGTGCTACTATCCATACCCATCTATGTTTTTTCTTTATGTTGATTTTGTTATTATCAGCAAAAAGTTGACTCTAGGCTTCCATGTGAAACACAAAACTTTTTTTTGATGGTGACACAGTCTACAGCCTTTGGCTAGACAGCTGTTCATGACTACAACTCCCATAATTCCCAATCAACTATTCCTAGTCACTAAACAGCTGGGGAGCCAAATGTTGCCTGCTCCTGGTCTAAAACAACATGGAGATCTGGGGTCATGAAATGTTGGCGATAGTCTATGGAGATCTCCACAATATCAGAATAGGACAGTCACTTTCTTCAAATTACTTGAGTCAATAAATGTTTATTTTAATATAACCAGAAAAGTGCCACAAAATCTTCAGTTGTTGTCCCAGAAATTCCATCCAGACCATGCTGCATCATGGGAGACATGATATACACCAGCAGACAGCCTATTCTGTGAGGTCTACAATTTAAAGGAGCAGTACACTTGATTGAAAAAAGTTGTATGAGTTTTCCTGTTGAGTAAAACAAGGGTACTCCCCATTGTCGTCATGTTTTCATTCACAAGTTATTAAGCTTATACAATTTTTTTTGTTTTTAAACAAACGTTCCAATTGTGACCAGCAGTTGGTGCTGTTCCTACAACTTACTATGCAGAGCCATAGTCTATGACTCAAGGGGGATTATGCAGTAAGGTGCGATAAATGGCTAATAAAGGTGGGTAATGACTTCTCCAGTGATATCACTTCTTAATTTCCTATGTTATTCTATGGAGCCAATGCACTAAGATTTCTCCAACACTGGAGATCTTAGTGCATAGGCTCCATAGAAAAACACGTGAAATGGAGAAGCGATATCACTGGAGAAGTCCTCTCCACTTATAATGTTGTACTGCATAAACCCCAAGGTCTCTACAGACTGAACCTGAAAAAACAAATGCATTTGTGACACCAGTGTCTGCTGCTACTATACTACGTTTGGTGAATAATAACTTTTGACTGGGGGGGGGGGTGAAAGAGATCTCCCAATAGTTAGAGTACACTTGTTTCACTGAAAAGAAAAAAAGTCTATTGAATTTCCTCATTTAAAAAAAGATTTGATTTAACCCTTTGAGTGCCAGATGGCTATCCAATGCAGGGGCTCAATCTGGATATCAAGCAATTCCCAGCATGCTCTTGACACTTTTCTTGTAGCGTTCTACACTGTCCTCTTGCTCTCCTTGGTTACGCAAGTTCAATACAGCACTGCGGTACTCCTGCACTGCAGGAGACTGGAGGAGCTGTTCACGGGGGGTGGAGCTTATCCTTTCCAATGTCTGCAGGGCGTTCCTCTCGGACTTGCTGCCTTCCCACACATACTCCTCCATGTCACTTTCTGCCTTCTCGCTTTCCCAGGCCTCTGTTTTCTGTAGAAAGATACACAAATCATCATCTGCAAGTCCTAAAATAAACCCAAAAAAACTGAAGAGTAAACTAGATGACCTAGGGCATGAGAGATGAACTTGTGGACCCTCTCCTGTTGTTGGTTTACAAATCCTATCCTCAGCTGGCTGCGAGAAGGGTTCAATTTCTCTTGAATTATTATTATTTAAAAAAATAAAAAAAATGTGAAAACATAACCCTTTGAGTGCCAGAGGGGTACACAAAGGATTGCTGTGCAATACATTGCGTAAACCTAAGGCAATCAAAGGGTTAATTCAAAAAAGAGAGTCTGTCTGTCTGTCCGTCCAGCTGATGTATAGTTTAGGAAATATTTATTTCTAGGAAAAGCAAAAGTCTCCTGGTGCAGCAGTGCTTAAAGCGGAACTACCACCCTATAAAAAGTCGCCATCCAGTAATTAGGCATATGACAACTAGCTTCTTAATACTGCTATTATCTTCCACAAGTAGCCGGAAGTAATCCTGTTTCTTCAGAGGCTGACGGCCAGGCTTCTTGCTGTACAGCCGCCTGCAAGAGTCAGTCCCTTTCGGTTCCATGCAGTGCCTCCTAGAGGAGACTGGGATGGACAGTGCAGGTGCGCAGACGTCTCTGAGCAAGATGTCTGCGTCCAAGCCTGGCTGACGGTCTCTGAAGAACCAGGATTACTTCAAAATGCAGTACTTGTGGAAGTTAATAGCAGTATTAAGAAGCTAATCACCATATGCCTAATTATTGGGTAGCGACTTTTTTATAGGGTGGTAGTTCCGCTTTAATTAACTTATGAAACTGCAGTGAAAAGCTTCATTACCATAAGAATCCACATGGGCATAGCAATTAGCACACGGTACCAAGTATGAATATCTCCTTAACTGTACTTTTTCTGGTCTTCTGGCTAACGTGACAAAAGTCTTTAATTAAGTTTTCAAATATGCAATGAGAAATTAGGATGTTTAAATATGCCTAATTTTTTGCAGTTGACTTGCCTCAGAATTGCCCCACTTTTGTTTTTATACCTATGCCCCAAATTACTGTAACACATCCAATCCATCCTCCCTTGTTCTCCTACTGCAGGGATAGTTAATTGGAGGACCTACTGTTACTGTGTAAAATTATAGCAGTTGCCACTAGATGGCATTTCACATGCATTCCTTTCTTAAAGCGATAGTAATGTTTCATATTAAAAGCAGCTCTAATTAATCTTCATAGTATTTGGGCCATGGAGATTGTTATTTCAATTCTGTCAGAGTTGTAGTTTAGGAGTAGTTCAATGATAAAGTGTCCCCCTCCCACACCTTTTACTAATGTAACACTGCTCAGCCAGAGCTGGGAGGTGTCCAGGTAGATTGCAGAGAAGGACAATCTTCAATTAAGATAAGGGAAAAACCTGAAAAACTTGTCAAGGGGAGCAGGGCTTTCATTGTTCTCATAGGAAGAAGATTGTCCCCTGCTGTTATCTGTCTGGACTATGGACTGCATTCCACATCTGAGAAGAGATGGCTTACACTAGGTAAAAGGGGCGGGAGGGGCAACTTTATTTGTGAATAACTCTCAAACCATAAAGGTTTGAGAGATAAGACATATCGTTTTTCATGTTTTTTTAATGCCTACAAAATCAAATAAAGATAAAACGAAGTTTTACTATCCCTTTAAGCTATAAACCTCACCACTAGCAGGTATGTTTTCACTCACTACTGCAGTGATCCTTAAATCCAGTCCTTAGGAAATACCAACAAGTCAGTGTTATTTAATAACCTTATTTAAAGGAACAGTTAACTTTTTAGATTAAAAAAAATTAAATGAATGAATACATTTATAGATCTCTTCCTGCTGAGTAAATCAAGGGTACTCCTACTGCTGGAAGATTTTTCATTCAAACGTTATTAAGCCTCATTTTCATTTTAATCAAACTGTTGGTATCAATAGCATCCATAAGGGCCCAAAAGCAACATTTTTTTTTAGCATACATTCTATGGGAGAGCTTGAGGCATAAAATATGGCTCTTCATTGTATGTGTCAGGAGCAGCACAGCTGGGGAACCACACAAGAATATAGCAATTTAACCCTTTGATTGCCAGAGGGGTGCTCCCCCTAAAACTGCACATTTTGTAGATATGAATGACCGGTCATACCTTACAGGCAGTCTCCATAAAAAAATTAACCAATTGGGTTTTCTTTACTTTTTTTTTTATCGTTTTCTTTATTTCTAATAAAATAAATGATGGGTTATCCATATAAGCATGGTAGCAAAAGAAAGCCCTACTTGTACCATTTTTGTGGCTGGAATAAAATACAAAATCAAAAAGGTCAACATTCCTCCGGTCATCAACCCCTTAAGGACCCATATGATCCAGGGCTCCCTGAATGGCGTGCAGCCGCCCGGGGAGCCCTGAATTACATGACAGTACTGGCACATCATGGGTCCTTAAGGCTCGCCAACCCATGACATGCCAGGACCGTCAAGGGTCCTTAAGGGGTTAAGTGCAAACCACCTCAGATTTTCCCGGTCCTTAATGAGTTAAAGAACAACTAGAGTGCTCGAGAGGTCTCAATGCATTGGAAACCTATCTAGCATTCAAGGTGCTAAATTATTGGGATTCTTTTTTTTTTTTTTCTTTTCTTTTTTTTTTTTAAACACATGGATGCAAATCCAGGGGTTCAAATCTCAAAACCCAGGATGGTATTTGCCCTGGGATTCCCCCCCCTCCAATAAACAAGTAACTCATCACAAGATTGCCCACGATCATGGAAAAAAACAAAATCACAAGTGTCAGAGAGTCTCATGAAATATGCAGAGCAATCAAAGGCAATTCATCCGACGAGGTGGCTCTGAAATATTAATGAGCTACTGAAAGGTAATGAAAGAGCTGGGAAGGTTTGTGTACAGGGAACGGCCTCAGATCAGGTGGCACCAGCTAACTACTGCCTGAGCGTGGCACTCTGATCCTGGCAGCAACTTGACTAGGTAAACTCTTCTCCCTACAACAGGGACTGGCAATATGAGGCCCTCCAGTTGTTGCTGGAGTACAACTCCCATCATCCTCCATGATGGGAGTTGTACTCCAGCAAGAGCTGGAGGGCCTCATTTTGCCCACCTCAACCCTACACGTACATACGGCTGCACCACAAAATACCACCTAAAGAGAATGCCAGGTGTTGCAGTCTCATTTACAAAAGTCCTAATTAACATCTATGCCCATATGGTAAACTGGCTATGTAGGAAACCGTCCAAGTGTTTGAGGACGCCATGAAATTTTGACTTGGTATTCCTTTTGTTCAACCATGTTTTCCTCTACACTCAAGCTTATATAATATTTTTAAGCATATGTAGGGATTTCTTTTGATAGCACATTTATATGTATACCCCACCATTTGATTTAATAATACAAGAAAAAGAAAAAATGCTTTTTATAGTTCTTTCTGTCCTAATTTGCGCTCAATTGGTTCATTCTTCTAGGGACTGTTAAAAAGGTATGAACTGTTGTTCATACCTCCCAAATGTCTCTTTTTAGGGGGGAGGCGGGTTGAAAATTCCTCTGTCCCTCTTTCCCATAATCAGGCTATGTAGTGTGTATAAAAGTGTTTCATATTGATCCACATTAATAAAACTCATATAATGCTTGTTTAAACTTCAGTGTGTTCAAAAATAAGTCTGTGTAAATAAAATAATTCGGTTTTGCGTAAATCTTTTCTTTAGTGAAAGAGGTGGCAGTAGGGAAAGACTGGGGAAAGACTGAAACGGACTGCTCTAGTCCTGGAGCAGTCAGTTACAATTTTCCTGGCATCATCAGTGTGCCCTAAGATACACTACAATAATATTACCCATGATGTGCCAGAACCATCACTGATCCTTAAACCTACTGAGGGCCACTGGGCTGAACACCATATTGCGCTGGAAGGTGTTTCTCACCCCCTGTAACATACAGAGTCAGAAAGCAGCTTGGTCTGGACAACCTCTGGCATCACAGGGACGTTGCAAAATAAATTTCTTGGCTGTGCATTGGTGACACCGCTAGCATCCACAGGCTAAGCCCACCAAAATAGTAATTTCAATAAAGTGAATTATATTCATTAAAGGGGTAGTAATACTTAAGTATTACTAATCCCTATAGCAAAGTACTACTTAAAAAAACATATTGCCCCCAGTGTCATCTCTCAAACCTTTATGGTTTGAGAGATGAACACTTCTAAAGTTGCCCTCTCCCCCCCCTTCCCCGTTGTCAGCATTCTAGCTGACTGGAAGGAAGGGAGTCGTAGGACTTTCAGGTGGCTCTCCAGCACAGCCGGATCTCGTTACTAAAAAAGAAAACTTTCACTGAAATGGTCTTCTACATGTGCTTGGCTTGCAAGCACACGTAGAAGACCGTTTTAGTCAAAGTTTTTTTTAGTTAACGCGATTGCGGCTCTGCTGCAGAGCCGCCTGATGATCTCTGAACGGATTTCCCTGAGTCAGCTAGAATGCTAACTTCGGGGAAGGGGGAGGGAGAGGGGAACTTTAGAAGCGATCATCTCTCAAACCATAAAGGTTTGAGAGATGACACTGGGGGCAATACTTTTTTTAAGTAGTACTTTGCTATAGGGATTAGTAATACTTAAGTATTACTATCCCTTTAAAGTGAAACGGTTATTTTACAATAAGTAAGTGAATTTGAAAGAGCTTTCAAAAGCACCTATTTTTAGGTTGGTCACTTTTTATTAAAAAAAAAAATAATAATAATTTCTGATCTAGTTAGCTTTCTTTGTCCATTGCTGCAAATCTCGTAGACACTACTGAACTACTCGCCATTCCAACTGCACTTCCTACAAGGAAGTACTAGTTCCTTAGCATAAACTGACAAAGTTAAATATCTCAAACTAAGGTCTGAAATAAAAAAAGGCTAAAAAAGTTACCGATTTGTTACAAAAATGATAATTCCACTTTAAACCCACTCTTGTGGTTTGATGACTTGTCTTCATTTGTACAGAAAGATCACTCACCCAGGACTCGTGGTAGAGCACAGTCAGCAGGTACAGAGTGTAATCCCGGTTCTGTCTTCTTACAGGACACCTGGAATAAGATAATAAAATGTCACCCCATGTGTGCTCCAAACAAGGAGCTTTATGAACAAAACACAGGAGATGCAATTCTGGAGCAACTGCACTGTCTTTTCTCAACCTATGGGGTGGGGGGGTGGGGGGTTAAGAGAAAAGGATTGATTAGACATTATAAATAAATAGATTCTCGTATGTCCAATGGAGGACAAAGGGACCATGGGAACTTCCAAAAGCAGTCCTAAAATAGACTTCAGGAAAATATCTAGACAGATGACAAAATGGGTGCTTTGAAACTTTGCAGAAACAGTGTTTGAAGGCCCAGTACGCATTCATGGTTGGAGAGAAATGGGTCGGGACTTTGAAAAGCACTGGAACAAGTCTCAAATCATTTAATCCTAGAAGCAATAATACCCGTGCAAATTGGTCCTGATGAGAACATAACTTAAGGCATCTGACCACATCTAAAGTGCACAACCATTCTCCAGTTGAGTTAGATAGATATATAGAGAAGGAAAAAACACTTGGTTAAACTGAACGCAGGAACAGATCTATGAACTGCCGCATCTAGATGGAGTACTTAATGAGGAACTTAGCAGGGAAATACACTGAGCTCAGAGACATGGTCAGCAGTAGAGAATATCCCATCTGTGAGAACAGGACATATGTACAATATAATGGCACCATTGATGAGAAAAGAATACACATTACTTAATAGTACCACTGGTGTCCAGAGGACACGTTTTGTAGTATACCAGTACTATCTGTGAATACAGAACTAAAATATAGCATATCGAGAGAATAGGACACTTACAACACATTAGTTTCGTCTGAGACTAGGACAAAAACAACATAATGGTGACAACTAAGAACAGGACACAAGTACATATACAACAGCTCTTCCTCCCATTCCCTTGCATGAAATGGATGCTAATCCACCATGCAGAGCTTTCAGCTCTATGGATAAACATGGCCTGGTGGCTTTCTTGTGGCAGGATGATCCAAGATATGCTCTGTGAAGCTCATGAGGAGAATCAACCCTCTCTCGCGCTTTCAGTATCGGTAAACCAGGATAAGGCCAATCCCAGCAGTTGCCTAGCAAATGCCCAAGTGGTGCTCTGGCACCAGAATGAAGAGCAAGTCAAGTTCAGCAAGCCCATTGCGAACATAGCTGGACATAAGGCATAGCCACTGCAATAAAGAAGTAAAACTCTGCATGGATAATAGCCCATGTGCAGTATGGTGCCATTATTCCAGGAGAGCATTAAAAGGGGCTCCCACTGTAGTGTGTAACCCATGTGCAGCAATTAGTCACAGATTAACCATGTTGGTAGATCAGGAAGAAATTCAGTGAACAAAACCTTGTACTCAAAAAAGTCAGCAGCCCAAGTTAAGATACCTTTCTGCACAGTGTATAGGTAGAAACCTTAATAATCCACATGCCCCATAGTAATAAAGGAAGCAGAGAAGGTAGAAAACCATCCGGTCGCGGGTCAGTCATGCACAGTAGAGACTGCCCTCGCTGAGGCTGATACAGTGCCATCCGGTCGCTCGGCAGTTATGCACAGTGGAAACTGCCCGCGCCGTGGCTGATACAGTGCCAGCCGGTCACGGGACAGTCATGCACAGTGGAGACTGCCCGTGCCGCGGCTGATACTTCAGAGTGCCCTGCTCCGAAGTATCAGGCGTGTCACAGGCAGTCTCTACTGCACATGACTGTAGCACGCACAGCAGTCTCTACTGCGCATAACTGTGTCGTTACAAACTGTTTAGCGAATTATTATATAGGATTGTACATACGTTTACGCATATCTGTATAGTCTCCCACTGAATGCCAGATAAGTCGCCAATGCATTGTGAAGGGGTTTAAAGCCCCATTTAAATCTATGAGTATTTTGCTTCAGAATTGCTCCATTACAGCTTGGTAATTAAAGTGATAGTAATGCTTCAAAATAAAAGCAGCTCCAATTAATCTTCATAGTATTTGGGCCATGGAGAGTGTTATTTCAATACTGTCAGAGTTGTAGTTCAAGAGTAATTGAATGATAGAGTCCCCCTTGAACCCCTTTTACTGATGTAACACTGCTCACCTCAGAACAGCAAGACTATCCGGATGGATCGCAGGGACGGACAATCTTCAGTGATCGTAAGTAAAAACCTGAAAAATCTGTCAAGGGGGGCAGGGTTTTCCTTATGCTCACAGTAAGACGATTGTCCCTTGCTGTGATCTGTCTGGTCAAGTGACCAGATTCCACATCTGAGGGGAGGCGGCTTACACTAGGTAAAAGGGGTGGGAGGGGGATACTTTATCATTCAATTACTCTTGTGCTACAACTCCGACAGTATTGAAATGACACTCTCCATGTGTCAAATACTATGAAGATTAACTGGAGCTGCTTTTATTTTGAAACATTACTATACCTTTAAGGCCCCAAGTCTCCACATTACTGTCCCCATGTAGGCGTTTACTCACGGGACTCTGAGGAAGGGTGAGGAAGGAAGGCTGCAGACTCAACAGCCCCACAATGTATGTGTAAACACTACTCCGGGCCCAGTCCTTACAAACACAGCCCTTATAGGCAGGAGACAATAAGGCGCAGCATGGCTAGCTTTTGGTCTTCTTCCAAAAAAAAAAAAAATACAAATGGAAAAAAGATAAAAAGTAAAGAATATAAGGAAAAACAATTAATAGTCTGCAGGAGAAGAGATCATTGGGTGCAGTGTGTGGGAGGGGAAGGCGTGTCTCCTTCAGTTTTAGTTAACTGTTTAAGTGCCCTGGCTCTTGGTAGAGGAACTTTTACTCCATGGTCCCTGTGTCCAAAGTTGGGCACAAGAGAAATTAAAAGACCCATGAATGGATATGAGGCTTTTAAACTGCTTGAATGGTTTCCAGTGCATTGCCTCTATCATTCACCAGGATAAAAGCCCAGTTTCAATCTGCGAGAGACAGGGGAATTGTTCTGCCTCAAGCTGCAGTTTGTTTGCTTCAAAACTGCTCTTTATTTGTGCACAAGGCCCAAGGTGTTCCTGTTGTAGGTGAAGTTCCACACAGGGCTGGTGCAAGGATTTTTGCCACCCTAGGCAAAACCTAATTTTGCCGCCCATTTGGCTCTGCCCCTTGTGCCACACCCCTTTATACCCAGCCAACTTATACCCCACCTCATTTCATGATTGTCCTCTCTCTGGCCCTGGTCTGGAGATGCCTGTAAGAGATGCCCCCACCAGCTCCAACTTGCCCCCACCTGCTCCACTTTGCCCCCTATCAGCTCCACCTTGCCCCCACCAGCTCCACCTTGCCCCCACCAGCCCGAACTTTGCCCCCCATCACATACCTGGAGCTCCACACAGTCTTCTTTTCAGTAATGCAGAGCACGCTGGGAGATCATGACTCCCAGCGCGCTCTGCATTACTAAAGAGTTGACGACGATGAGGGAGCGCAGTAGAGACACAGATCTAACTGTGTTGCGTTCCCGGTGCGTGCGGGCGCAGCTCTTCTCCGCTGCATGCCCGTGCCCCCAGTACATGTGCGCCCTAGGCCGGCGCCTACCTCGCCCACACTAGAAGAAGCATGACAGGAGAGGGGCTCTTATAACACATTCATGCAGTCAGAAGGGGATGTGCTTGGGAAGAGGTTTTGCTACACATCCTATCAAACCTGGCCAGGTGAGGATGATGGGAGATTAAAGGGATCGTAATACTTAAATTTTACTATCCCCCATCTTGTAGCCCTTAAAAAAACTGAATTAAATGAGCCCAGCAGCATCTCTCAAACCTTTATGGTTTGAGAGATATCCACTTTCAAAATTCCCTCTCCCCTGACGTCAGCCAAGATCGCGTCATGGAAGAAGAAATCCTTCACCGAAATGGTCTTCTACGTGTGCTGCATAACGCGATCTCGGCTCTGCTGAAGAGCCTCCTCTGGTCCCGGGACTGTATTTCCCTGCAGTCAGCTAGAACGATGACGTCAGGGGAGAAAGAACTTTGAATGAGGATATCTCTCAAACCAAAAAGGTTTGAGAGATGCAGCTGGGCTCGTTTAATTCCGTTTTTTAAGGGCTACAAGATGGGGAATAGTAAAATTTAAGTATTACTATCCCTTTAAGACCCACATCATCCGGAAAGCCACTGGCTGCTCACCCTGCAGTAAAAGTACTGGAGGCCAGCTACTGTTATGAAGCTGCAACCTTGCATGAAAACATTGACAAAATAAAAATTATATTTTAAAAGGGAAATTATCATGTGGATAGACCATCTGAAGCTGGGACTGCACTTTGAGACCCTGCAGATCAGCTGGTAAGCTGAAGAGGGTCAGATAAGTGTCCCCCCCAGGGCTTTTCATCTAATCTTGCCATAGTGACTGAACAGCTCAGATAGCCTGCTATGGGTTTTCTAACCTAACCCTAACAGCCTGTGGGGACGGCACACGCAAGCTGGGTTTGAGCCACAGGCTTCCTGGTTTTGTCAACCCCCTGCCATTGATTGGATTAGTTATCCAAACCACCCCCCCGTCCAGGTGGCTTAAAATAATCATTCTGGGACCACACAGAGCGACCTCTAGCATTTTATTAAGTCTGTTCCTATAGGAGCAGGCTTAGTAAGATGTGAGAGTTGCTCTTCGATTCCCAATAATTAAAACTATACTCCTGCTAAGGAGTGCTGTTGTCTACCCCACTATCTGAAGCTTTATGCACCTGTCAGACCGGATTGTGAGGGTATCTGTCTCTGCGTTGTATCGGGAACCTGCAAGTTTAATGAGCTTCTTCCTGGAATGATCATCCAGATTCAGACTGGACAATTTTACCTGAAAGACAAGAAGATGGGTTTAACTGAAGCACAGAGAGACAAGGAACAACATAAAGGTGAAAAATGAAGAGAAGGGCAGCAAAGGAGGCATGAAAATAAAATGAAATTTAGAAAAAAACTGAAAACACAATATGCCAAATTTAGGAGTGGAAATTAAAGCTAAAGTCTGGTCCACTTCCACGTACGTACTAGTCCTCCTCAAAAGTGGACAACCTGTGGCACTCCAGCTGCTGTGAGGAATATAAATTCCTTCATCCAAAGGTCAGCTGTGGATGTTGAGAACTGTAGTCCAATAGGAATGGAGTTATTCTGGAACAAGCCAACTGCACCAAAGGGAACAAAATCAAAATGCCCATTGATTTAAATAGTGTTTTTAGCCGTTCTAATGCTAAAGTGATCTTTAATGCATTGAGCTAGAGACCTCTCTAACATTGGAGGGGTTAAAAGCCCAATTTAGATCAATTAGAATTTGGGAACTCTATGATGCAGTTGGTTTGCTCAAAAATTGCTCCGCTTTTTCTTAGTATATCACCCTGACACCCCATTACAGAGCAATGAGGAATAAGCCACTGTTCAATAAATAACCAATAACTATAACAGAACCCACCTGCATGGTCACTGCTCGGGCTTTGGGGTTCCGGAGAGAGGGCCCAGCGGAGACATAATCCACAGTCTGAAACTCAATGGGAAAATGCTTTGTACACGACTCAATGCTGGAAAGAGCGGCCGGCCACTGGGTGCAAAACTCTAGGTGAGACAAAAATCACTGCTCTATTATTAGGAGAACAGATAAGGTAATCTGTGGCTCTGATCGCAGCAACCGAATAGTTTGCTGTCTCCCGGGTGCGGCATGTTGCAGATAGGATGGACAGATTATTGGGAGGGGCTGGAGAGGATCCAGCTGTCTTGGTGCATATTGGTACCAATGACAAAGTAAACGGAAGGTGGAGAGTCCTAAAAGGTAATTTTAGGGATTTAGGGAGTAGGATTAGGAAATGGACCTCCAAGGTGGTATTCTCAGAGATACTACCTGTGCCATGCGCTACGCCAGAGAGACAGCGGGAGACTAGGGAGCTCAATGCATGGCTGAAGTCTTGGTGTAAGAAAGAGGGCTTTGGGTTTTTAGAGCACTGGGCCGATTTTGCTTTGGGGTACAATCTCTATAGTAGGGATGGATTGCACCTGAATGCAAGAGGGTCTCAAGTGCTTGGGGAGAGGATGGCTAGACAGTTGGAGGAGGTTTTAAACTAGGAAGTGGGGGGGAGGGGCCAATAAATACTGGGCTAGAGAGTATAGAAAGGGAAGGTGATGTAGTTAATAACCAGGTGGGTGGATCTGGGGGCTGGGTTAGTACAGATGATAGGGAGAAGCCTATAAACCACATCAAAATGTAATCACAAATGGAACATAGCAGTGGCATAAATTGTATGCTTGCAAATGCCAGAAGTTTAACTGGTAAAATAGGGGAATTGGAGCTGGTAGCTGAAATCGAAAACTATGACTTGATTGGCATAACAGAAACATGATGGGATGAAACACATGATTGGTCAATCAATTTGGAGGGCTACATGTTGTTTAGAAAAGATAGGTCAAACAAAAGAGGTGGTGGGGTCTGTCTGTATGTCAAACCAGCATTTTTGCCTCATTAGCGGGACGATATATGTGATGACAGTAGTGAACATGTGGAATTCCTGTGGGTTGAAATAGTCAACGGGTGGAAAACTGCCCAGAAAATATTAGTGGGTATTTGTTATAAACCACCAAACATCGGTGACCTTGAAGAATCACAGCTGTTAATGCAAATAGAAAAGGCTTCTCAAATAGGGAAAACTATAATTATGGGGGATTTTAATTATCCAGAAATAGAATGGAAAAATGGAACTAATTCTGCTAAAAGAAGTACGTTTCTGAACTCAACCAGAAGGAATGTGTGTCTGGATCTGGTAATAACAGACATTGAAGAACTTATCTCTAACATCCAAGGAATGAAGCACCTGGGGAATAGTGACCATAACATGGTATCATTTGAGATTAATTCAAAAAAGCAATTTGGTATGGGTTCCACCAAAACACTGAATTTTAAAAAGGCCAGCTTTAGCAGGTTTAATTCATCCCTTGGTCTCATTGACTGGGATAGAATATTTTCAGGAAAAAACACAAAAGGTAAGTGGAATGCCTTCAAAATAACATTGCAAAAATATAAATATAAATTTATCCACATTGGAAACAAATACAAAAGAAGCAAATTAAAACCAATGTAGCTAACCAGTAAAGTAAAGTAAAGTAATTCATGAAATAAATAACAAAAAAGCGGCATTTAAACATTATAAAGCTGAGGGATCAGCAGAGGCATTTGTAGAATACAAAAATGCCAAAGAAACCTGTAAAAAGGCGATTAAATTAGCTAGACTGGAGAATGAAAAAATTATTGCTAAGGAGAGCAAGAGCAACCAAAAAAATATTTAAATACATTAATGGCAAAAAGTTAAAGTCTGATAATGTTGGATCCTTGTTATCTGAAAATGGTGAGATGGTCAGTGGGGACAGAGAGAAAGCAGATATTTTAAATCATTTCTTTTCTTCTGTTTTTACCAAGGAAGACCCAATAGACAAGAATCTGCAAACTACTTTTACAGAACAGTCACAGCAAGCATGGGAATGGCTAACACAAGAAAAAGTGTTAAAACAATTGAATGGTGTTAAGGTAGACAAAGCCCCAAGGCCAGATGGTATACACCCACGGGTACTTAAAGAGCTAAGCCAGGCCCTGGCTAGACTGTTATTTTTGATTTTCAGGGATTTTTTTTATTTCAGGTATGGTGCCCACAGAGTGGTGTAAAGTGGATGTGGTGCCCATATTTAAAAAGGGATCAAAATCACAGCCATGAAATTTCAGACCTGTAAGCTTGACATCTGTGGTAGGGAAGCTGTTTGAACTGTTGCTAAGGGAATATATTCAAGAATTCAGCTTGAACAGGAATATCATTAGCAGGAGCCAACATGGCTTTGTGAAAGACAGGTCTTGTCAAACTAACTTGATTGCATTTTATGAAAAAGTGAGTAATAATACAGATGTGGGAGCGGCGGTTTATGTGATCTATTTAGATTTTGCCAAGGCATTTGATACAGTTCCACACAAGAGGTACTGTACAAATTGAATGAAATAGGCCTAGGGGAAAATGTTTGTGTGTGGATTGGAAATTGGATGAAAGATAGAATGCAAAGAGTGGTAGTAAATGGTAAATTCCCCTATTAGATAAATGTGATAAGTGGAGTACCTCAGGGATCTGTCTTGGGTCCTCTTCTTTTTAATTTGTTTATTAATGACCTCCCAGAGGGCATAGGGATCCATGTATCAGTGTCTTCATTACAAGAGGATTTGGACAAATTGAGTAACTGGGCAGGCAAATGGCAAATGAGATTCAATATAGACAAGTGTAAAGTTATGTATTTTGGGTATAATAATAAAAATGCAATATATAGTTTAAATGGTGTTTCTCTGGGGAAATCTACTAATGAAAAGGCGTAATGGTAGACAATAGACTTAACAGTAGCATGCAGTGCCAGCTGGCAGCTGCAAAGGCAAATAAGATATTGGCATGTATTAAATGGGGTATTGACTCAAGGGAGGAAGATATAATTATGCCTCTTTACAGGTTCATGGTAAGACCCCACCTAGAATATGCTGTTCCAATTCTAGGCGCCCTTTCTGAAAAAGGACATTATGGAACTAGAGAAAGTGCAGATGAGGGCTACAAAACTAGTAAGGGGAATGGAAAGTTTTAGTTATGAAGAAAGGCTAGAAAAGTACACACTAGAGAAACAGCGTCTTAGAGGGGATATGATAACACTATATAAATATGTTCTGTGCCCATACAAAAGGGCTCTCCAAAGACCTGTTCATTAACAGAAAAGTTTAAAGGACAAGGTCCACCCGCTTAGACTTGAGGAAAGGAGATTTCATCTACAACAGCGGAAGGGTTTCTTTAAGGTAAGGACAATAAAGGTATGGAATTCACTGTCTGAGGAGGTGATGTTATCGAATACATTAGATGCTTTTAAAATGGGCCTGGATACTTATTTAAAAGAGCAGAACATAGAGGGCTATGTACGTTAGTACTGGGATTAATATTTAGTTAGTGTTTGTTGCTCCAAGGAGAAATCTGATTGCCATATGGAATCAAGAAGGAATTTTTCCCCCCATTCAAGGCAGAATTTGAAATTGCTGTATTGAGGGGGGGGGGGTTTGCCTTCTTTTGGATCAATGATGGTAAACAGGAATAGTAAAAGGGTTGAACTAGATGGACGCAAGTCTTTTCTCAACCTAAATTACTATGTTACAGCTATGCCAAGTACATCTATGGTAAGCCATATGCGCGTGCGCACACACACACACACGATGTATCACTAGCATTCAATGATTTAAAAGAACACCAACACCTGAAAATGAAATCTCTTTCCGTACCTTTAAAGATCATGCATTCACAGCTAGCATCTTTATTAAAAAAAAAAAAAAAAAAAAAAAAAATTTCTAGATGCCTAAAACAAACTTTTTTTTTTTTTTTTTTTCCAAGAAACACTAAAAATTATATTAGTTGCCATAAAATTTAAATATCATGTACTTATATAGCTCGCATATGTAAAATAACTATTCACGTTACATTCCTAAAATACAATCTTAATCTTGCTTTCAAAGCAAAAGTAAACGCTTCTATTCAGAAACTATTTAAATGTGTTTGTTCTGTTAGTAATGAAAGACAAGAGCTACAGTTGGTTAGTGTATTGTGATTAGTGCCAACTGCCCTTGAATGCAAAAAGACTGTCACATTACGATAGTGATTGTACTTTGAGCTCTGGAAAAAGACAGAAATGGCATCTCCCACAGAGCATTTTTATGATTAGATTTTAGGCATCAAAACAAATACAACATTGTCTGCAGTCACTAGCATGAAGTTCTGGGTATTTAAGTGCATGTAACTACAATTTATATTAAGGTGCTACTGTTCCTTTAACCCTTTGAGTGTCAGAGAGGTATGCAATACATGGTGAACCCCTCTGGCACTCAAAGGGTTAATGCACGACTGTCTTGTTCCGACACAACTTGGTTCATTTTATTTGTAACAAGATAACATGGAATTCTAGTATAGTCATATTTGTGTCCACTGTTGTTCTATTTATTGCAACCCACTTGCAGACAATACACCATTAGCACTTTTCAGACACCTATCACTAGGCCCTTTTATCTGTTCCTTGTCACATACACAGTCACATGCATTTACACACATACTATCACACATGCACTGTGTGACACCACTGGTTGTTACCAAATCACACTGCCAGACTTTTAGACAAGCACCCTCAGCCTTGTTCTACTGTCCACTGGTAGCCAACGCTGAGAAGTGCTTGGAGTTAATCTCATGGAACACACACACTCCTCCCTGAAATGTTAACTCCACAGGAAGAATGCTGACAGGTGCTTGGGGTTAATATCTGAAGGCACTGGAGTTGCAACTTTCTCATATCAATGCTTTGCACACTCTTCTGGTCCTCAAGGAATTCATGCCAAGCGCCCCTCAGCATTATTCTTGTGCATTTCACAAAGAAAGGGGGGATGCCAAACTTCATACATTAAACCACTTCGGGAGTGGAAGGATGTGCACTTCATCTCTTTGCAATGCGTTAAACAACCATCTGGTCCTCAAGGGGTTAATAGTGTGTGTGTGTGTGTGTGTGTGTGTGTGTGTGTGTGAACAATTGCAATTTTTTTTTTCTGTTTTGCAATTCCTTACTAATTGTGAGACACAGAATTGATTTACTCGCCAATCTCACCTCGCAGGGCGGCACAGTGCTTCTTTATCGCGACAGGAGTCAGATGTAGGAAGTTGGGGATCTGGAAATTGGTAAAAATGAGAGAGAAAATAAAAAGTAAAGATTGCTGTAATGGGTATTAAAGGGATAGTAATGTCTCTATTAACCCTTTGAGTGCCAGAGGGGTATGCAAAGCAATGCGTTGCGTACCCCTCTGGCACTCAAAGGGTTAAATTGTAGCTCTGAATCTTCTATAGTTTTTTTTTTTTTTTAAACACGTAGCGCTATGTTTAATAATTTACAGTTCTGTCGTTCAAAAGCTATTCAAGTTGAAAGGATCCACCTCCCTCCCCTTCTGGATGCCTCCCCTTAGACCCGTAATCCAGTCATGGGACAATCTTCAGTCAATAAGTATAAGGAAAACCCTTCCTCCCTTGGCGAAGGAAGGCAGGATTCTCCTTTTGCTTACTGAAGATTGTCCCTTGACGCCTGAATATCTTTTGAACTACAGAGCTGTAAGTAATTAAACATAGTGTTACGTGTTATAAAAAACAGACTCAGAGCTGCACTTTAATAGATACATTACTATCCCTTTAATTTGTCATATCAGTAGTTCTCAATCAGTTTGTTTTCGCTTATAAGTGAAATTGCCTTGGAACCCTAACAGTCAAACACTAACTCCATGAATACTAGAAAGATCTCCAACACACTGCTTTGCAATGCACTGGAGACCCAGCTAGCACCAAGGGGTTAAAGTAGTGTCAGTAATGAATTAATTTAAATACTTATTTGTAGTGGAAACAAGACTACAGTTTTTGGCCAAAATGTATCAGATAACGGTCACCATGTAATTTTGTTTGACAATTTTTTTTTCTCTCCTTTTTGTGCCTACTGCAACAGAAACTCTACATTTAACCCTTTAAGTGCCAGAGGGGTACACAAAGTAATGCATTGCATACCCCTTCTGGCACTCAAAGGGTTAAAAATGTTTCAACTTTTCCCAGTTCTAGTGCCAGTTAAACAAGGCTAGTTTTGCTCTCCTACCAACCATTACACAGATCTATTCTGTGTAGCACCTTGAGTAACTTTGGGGAACCCTGGGATTCATCAGAACACAGCCTTAAAACTACTGTGTCATGTTATTCTCCCCAAAGTGCACCCATAACAAAATCCACAAACATGATCTCCTACATCTCTTACTGGTCAGCAATTAACAGACTTATCTTTCACAATAAACATGCCATGTCTCCATGTCCCTTTCCTCTTTCCATATTTGGTAGCATTATCCCGACACCCTCCCACATGCTGTGCAACAGGAAAAAGTTTTACCTTCACAAGCTCCAAGTTTCCTATCTTATCTGGAGGAACACCGCTCTTTACCGGATACCCCATGCGCACAGGTAGTGGAACCGTGGATGGTTTAAATGCTGCAGCTGTTGGATAGACACTAGCCCAGTCCTGATCTGGAAGCATCTTCTCTGTCCTTGGAGGTGCAGGCTGGAAAGGGACATCAGACAGAAGATGATTTGTATATCTTACAGATGATAAGTAAAAGGGGCAAACTAAATGCACCATAGGTAACAAAGTCTAATTTAAAGGAAAACTAACAACTCTTAATAACCCCAACTTACCTTACTATGACCAGAAAATCTTATGGCCCTAATGATTGATAAGAAACATTTTGGGGGTTGCACAGTGCACCCCTCCATGTTTTTTTTTTCCATGCCAGCTCCCATAGGAGCCAACACAATGTGGTAAGGGCCAATTATTTCAAGGCCACAGTTTTGCTTTAAAGGGTTAACATATAAAAAAAAAAAAAATTTTGCTTTGTCACATATTTTTGTCTCACCCTCAACCAGTGTGTGACCCTGCTTCTCATCTTATTTGTGTCCATCTCTTACGGTTTTCCATAACTAGTACCCCCCCCCCCCCTGTCACTTTACAGATTTCAAATTAAATGAATGCCTGTGTGCTCTGTTTTGGATTATCCTTTTTATATCCTAAATAAGAAAATACCCAAGGCCAAACACAACTAGATTGGATAAAATTACTTTATTTACCTCTCTCCTGGGCACTCCTCTCTGTGCAACTCTGTTCCCACGGTTCCCAGGGATCGATGGGACTGTATAAAAACACAACACACAAATAATGCCATCAAACTTGTATTACAGTGAAATAGATAGTAATGTTTCACAAAAATAGCATCTCCAATTAATCTTTATAGTATTTGGAGAATGTCATTTCAATACTGTCAGAGTTGTAGTTCAGGAATAATTGAATGATAAAGTACCCCCTTCCCGCCCCTTACACATAATGTAAGCCACCTCCCCTCAGATGTGGAATCTGATCTCTTGACCAAACAAACACAGCAAGGGACAATCTTCTTACTGTGAGCATAAGGAAAACCCCTCCCCCTTTGACAGGTTTTTCAGTTTTTTCCTTATTCTCATTGAAGTTGTCCCTCTCTGTGATCCGCCCAGACAGTTTTGCTGCTCTGAAGTGAGCAGTGTTACATCAGTAAAAGGGGTGGGAGGGGGATACTTTATCATTCAATTACTCTTGAACTACAACTCTGACAGTACTGAAATAACACTCTCCATGGCCCAAATACTATGAAGTTTAATTGGAGCTGCTTTTATTTTGAAACATTACTATCCCTTTAAACCAACTGACCTGCCAGCTTAAAACTTACATTGTTTTACTTAGAAATGAAATCTTCTGTAAAATAGTTCTTTAGAAATCATCCTTTATGTTTTGGCGGCACTATACGACACTTTAGGTTACATTTCTCAAAAATGATTTAAGCTAAAACAACCTTAACCCCTTAAGGACCGGGGAATCCGCAGCACGACCCGACTGAACGACCACGGAGCAATTTTCTTTTATTGCTCCGTTGCATTCCGGACTTCCTGAACGACATTCAGCCGCTGGGGGTGCCCGGAATTCGATGACGGTCACAGTACATCATTGGTCGTTAAGTCAAATCGACCCTTGACGTACTATGACCGTCAAGGGTCGTTAAGGGGTTAAGGCAGGTCCACGTTCTCATTAAAATAAACTAAAATGTATCTAGAGGCATTCGGACAGTGAAGAACCAAATGCAAGCTAGGCAGAAATACACATGTTGTGCAGGCATCCATCCTGACACATAATTACATTAGATAGAAATTTCAAAAACAGCAGGTCTCCCACATAAACCAAATAACCTAAATATGTGACAGCAAGAGCTAGGCAAACATACATACATATATATATATATATACATGTGAGATACTGCTAATTTATAATATGTGTTGCATGTTACCCCTTTAAAGGACCAGAGAGGTGTGCACAAGACATTGCTTCACAATGGTGATCACATTTCCATTCTACCATTCAGGGACCATGCAGAGACAAGAGTAGCAGATTATTTGTCCTCAGCTCTAATGCAGGTGTGAGTGTGTGTGTGTGTGTGTGTGTGTGTGTGTGTGTGTGTGTGTGTGTGGTCATTATACATCACTGGACTTCAGTGCATAACTTTCCCTCTCTGGCACGCCACAATTCTAAACACTAGAGGAAGAACTTCCCATTGACTGCTGTGACACAAAGTGATGTCTGTGGTGGGCTACAAGTTACTGTACATCATACCCAGAGCCTTAGACTAGCATTACATTACAATAAAATTGCACTGCAGCTCCTATCTGATGTCAGGATTAAAAGACTGTTGTCTCCCTAGTGTTTAGAGCTCTGTCTGGAAGCCATTTTCTTGTAGACTGGCAGAGGCATCACTTCCTGTCACAGTAGCCAATGGGCAGTTCTCCTTCTAGTGTCTAGAACTCTGTGCTCTGGATTCTTCATTCCAGGACTTTCATATTATCCCAGAAGGGGGCTGCCTGGACATGTAATATACATTGAAACTCAGGGACACGTGGTCACCCTATGTGGGTATCCCTCTGGTCAATTAAGGTTATATTATTATTTATTTATATAGCAACAACTAATTCCACAGCACTGTACAATAGGGAATGGACATACAGAGATATTAAATAGTACAAATGAAATGTGGAGGACAGAAGGATCAGGGGGCCCTGTAAAGAAAACCAGTCACCTTTCCCAGGATATGCACAGGTATTAATCTCTATGAATGCATTCCACCCTTCTTATTGAAACTGATAATTTCTAGCAGCCCAACAAGGTCAGGATAAGTGAATTTTTTGAACATGTGAATAATTATTCATATTTACCAACCAGGTCAGAGAACAAAGCTTTTTATATATATATTAGATACCTCAACTACTAAATCACAAATAACAATCTATTTCAATGTATAGCTTAAAGGGATAGTAATGTTTCATAATAAAAGCAGCTCTAATTAATCATCATAGTATTTGGACTTTGGTGAGTGTTATTTCAATTCTGTCAAAGTTGTAGTTTGAGAGTAATTCAATGACAAAGTGTCCCCCTCCCGCCCCTTTTACTGATGTAACACTGCTCAGCCAGACCAGAAGGGAGGTGCCCAGGTAGATTGCAGAGAGGGACAATCTTCAATTAAGATAAGGGAAAAAGCAGAACAACTTGTCAAGGGGGGCAGGGATTTCATTGTTCTCATAGGAAGAAGATTGTCACCTTCTGTTATCTGTCTGGTCTATGGACTGCAATCCACATCTGAGAAGAGATAGCTTACACTAGGTAAAAGGGGCGGGAGGAGAAACTTTGCTTGTGACCATCTCTCAAACCATAAAGGTTTGAGACATAAGATATCGTTCTTCATGTTTTTTTAATGCCTACAAAATAAAATAAAGATAAAACGAAGTATTACTATCCCTTTAAATAGATAACATTTAATGAAACCAAAACATGTGTATGTAACAGGCCGATTGGAAATTCTAGTACGTACCCGATTCAGTGTAAACACACGTGTATATTTAACCCTTTGAGTGCCAGAGGGGTACAGAATGCATTGCTTACCCCTCTGGCTCTCAAAGGGTTAAAGCTCTGTAAATAAAAATGTGTTTCAGATCTCACATCTTGTTAGCTAGTGTGCCTGCAAAGATAATGTCAAACTTTACCAGTTAAATAAATATGTAGCACTGCTTATGAATCAACACAATAGTATGAAAAGTGTGAGGACATAATTAGTAAAGCAGTCATGCTGATGCACTTTGCGTGTATAATGAAATTCACAGGGCCATTAGAATGTTCTGGCATCAGTAATGTATGTGTGGGTTTAGCAGTATGAGAGGTTCACCTTTAAGGATGGCCAACACGTAGCTCTGCAGCTATTGTACTACCGCTCCCGACATCATCGTATACAGTATATGCTAACAGTGGGTAAAAGGTTGTTGGCCAGTGGTTGCAGTACAGTTCACGTTATCATCAGCCTGCCATTCATGAGAACTGTAGTCCAACAACAAATGTGGAGTCAGTTTCCCCTCCCTAGCCCGAGTTTTCTAGACCCGAGGTACCAGTAAAATAATAATGAAACCACATCTTCCTTAATACGGTACCACATTGACTTATCTCCTTTAAAGGCATAGTAAGCGTAAATTTGGAGCAGAGTTTGGCAGCCTGATACAGTCCACCTGTTCAGAAATACAATACTCATCATCCTCAGCCACACACCGACTGGATGGGAATTATCGTCCTGTACAACTAACTGTGTGACCTCAGATCAACCGCAACCACTACATATGTATACAAGTAAATATCGCATGTATTCTGCAGGTCATATACAGCGTTTTATAATACTCAAATACACATTTATATACGTCTGACTGTCTCTCACCCGATGTCGTGATAGCCAAACCAGTGCTGTACCCGGGGCCCCTCTGGGATACGGCGCCCTGGATGCCAGGGCTCCTGAGGGTCGTACACAGCCTGTTTAGCAAGGAGGCCGCCATGTTTTGTGTAGAAGAGGAAGCTGTTACGAGGAACAAACTAGGTGACAACGCAAACGTCAGCCGAATGGAGGAGGATCCAGGAAGAGAAGAGGGAAGTCCAAGAGAATGAGGGGCGTGGTCTGGTAAAGGAGAGGCGGGGACAGAAGTACGAGAGCGGGAAAGAGAGAAGCAGAGGCAAAGGGTCTGACACAAAAGGGGAGCGGTCAGAGACAAGAGGGGAGGTAAACCACCAGAGAAAAGGGGAGAGGCTTGATACAAGATTAGAAGTGTGGAGACAGAGACGTTGATACTGATTTATTGACATTGGTTACCGGTGCATTCTAGAACGGGTTTTAGGGTTCCCCTGTTTGTACACAGGGCTACTCCTATGGCACTAAAAGGGTTAAATATTGTGCAGTTGCTTTACTCCATTCCTTCTTACTACATCAGCCTCACTAGCAGAGTTAACCCTTTGAGTGCCGGAGGCATGTGCAATGCATTGTTTGCCATGTGTTGCACTCCTGTCACTGTTTTGTGGGCAGGTTACTTGGTCATTGAATGAGGCACATTGTGGCACTGTATTCCTCACTTCTTCATGGTGACAAAATGGAGCAAACAAACTGCATCCTAGGGGACAAATAATCATTTCCAAAACTCACATCAATATTAAATGGTTCTTTTAACGAAACGAATGCCAGAAATGTGTTCCAAGGCATTGCAAAACAGGTCTCTAGCATTACATGGGCTAAAATCCACTTTTAAAGGAACAGTAATGGCAGAAAAAAATATTAACTATATGGTATATACAATTAAAAGAGAGTACTTGCACTTATTCATATCTCTCAAACCATTATGGTTTGAGAGATATAGGAAAATAAAGTTCTTCGCTCCCTCCCCTTTCTGCGTGACGAGATGTAAAGATGTCAGAAGCAGATTCTGGTCACTTGACCAGACACGGCTCTTCAGCAGCACCTATATAACAATATCTAAAGATAAATATTTCATCAGGCACACGTTGTAGACCGTTCCGATGAAGTATTTATTTTTAGGTATCGCTATGTTGGCGCTGCTGAAGAGCCGCCGTCTGATCCAGGAAAGAATCTGCTTCTGACAGCTCGTCAAACAGATAGGGGAGGGAGCAGAGAACTTTATGGTTTGAGAGATATAGGAAAATAATGGTTTGAGAGATACAAATAAGTGCAAGTACTCTCTTTTAATTTTATTGACTATATAGTTAATACTTTTTTTCTGACATTACTATCCCTTTAAGTCAATAGGAATTCTTAAAGTAGAATTAGCTTCTAATAATATGCCTTCAGTTATCTTACTATGGGCAGAAAATCCTTATGGCTCGTATGAATTGTTCTCTTGGTTCAAGAGATAACCACTTCACTCAGTCCTGGGTGTCATGTCCATGAAGGCAGACATGACAGGGAATGTTGCCTGCAGGACTTCAGACTCTGTTCCCTACACACAGTGACCTTAAGTAGGCGCAATTCATTCCATTTTGCTTTGTGGAGTCCTTTCTGTTTTAAAGGGATAATAATACATCTACATAATTCCATTTAATAATGTACCTAGTAAAGAGAGTGTTATTTCAATACTGTCAGAGTTGTAGTTCAAGAGTAACTGAATGATAAAGTATCCCCCTCCCGCCCCTTTTACTGATGTAACACTGCTCACCTCAGAACAGAAAGGTGGGGTGCACATGGCTTGCAGAAAAGGACAATCATCAATTAACATAAGGGAAAAACCTGTCAATTGGGGCAGCAGAGGCGTAACTAAAAGCCTCCGGGCCCTGGTGCAAGAAGCGCCACGGGCCCTCCCTCCCACCACATTGGCCCCCCTGACCACATTGACCCCCTCCACAATGCCCCCATCTCCTACCTGGGGCTCCCACGCGGTCCTCTTAGTAATTCAAAGAGCTGGGAGATTATGTCATCTCCCAGCGCTCTGCATTACTAGAGCGCTGGCAGGAGATTGCGGGCGCTAGGTGGAGGGATCACAGGGGGAGGCCGGGCCCCTGGAGTGCAAGGGCCCGGTCGCAGATGCGATCCCTATAGTTATGCCACTGGGGGGCAGGGTTTTCATTGTTCTCACAGTAAGAATATTGTCTCTTGCTGTGAGCTGTCTGGTAGTGGCTTATACTAGGTAAAAGGGGTGGGAGGGGGATACTTTATCATTCAATTACTCTTGAACTACACCTCTGACAGTAGTGAAATAACACTTTTCATGGCCCAAATACTATGAAGATTAATTGGAGCTGCTTTTATTTTGAAACATTACTATCCCTTTAAGGTAAGCATAGATGTGCACTGAGAGAGGTAGAAGAGTGAGTGGCGAGAGAAAAAAGCCACGGAGTATGAACTTTCCCTGAATCCTTCGGGTATTCATCATTGATTTTGCGTGTTTCCCTGCTTTGCGTATACGAAGCAGGGAAACTTGTTTAAATTGGTCAGTCATGGTGAAAACACACTTATACGCATAAGCGAAAATGTATATGCGTGTGTTCGCTCCATGAATTCAGACGGGATACACCAGCTTGAAGCTAGTGGGTCACATTTGCGGATCTATCTGGCCATCGCTTATTGAAGAAGAAGGGATGACCAGATACAATCCAAAGTTGCTGAATGGGTGAATGGTTAATATGCAGAGAAATCCTCCAATTTTCCTGTGTATTAATCCATTCGCACCTTGATGAATCCAAGCCTATGATGGATGCCATGATGCAAATAAATGATTAACTGCTGATTGATGGTTGGCTGCTACATTATTTACTTAAAGGGATACTAATGGTTAGGTAAGAATGTAACATTGAATATACTTTGTATAATGATGTGTACCTTTGTAATCATCCATAATGTTGCCTTTTTCTTTTTGTTCTAAATTAAAGGGTCTCCCTCCTGCCCCTTTTCTATACGTCATGAATCATACCCTCAGATTTGGAATTCGATCAGCGAACCAGACAGATTGAAACAAGGAACAATCTTCTGTCTCTCAGTATAATGAAATTTCAGCCCCCCTTTGGGGATAATTTGTGACTTATGTAAAAGAGGGAGGGGGATATTTTAATGAAGAATAAAACGAAAATGGCAACGTTCTGGATGATTAGAAAGGTAAATCTCAATATACTAAAGTATGTAGAAGAAGCAATGTTACATTCATACCAAACCATTACTATCCCTTTAAAGGGATAGTAATGTGTGTATATTAAGGTAAGGTCAATTATTCAGTATACTTTTTATAATTAAGTGTACCTTTCTAAGTGTCCATAACTTTGTAGTCTTTGTATTATTTTGTTTTAAAGTTTCCCCCTCCCTCCCCTTTGCTCTACATCAGCAGAGTCTCCTCAGAGCAGAAAGCTGGTCCAGACGGATCACAACAAGGGACAATTTCTTGTCAGCATATGGAAAAGCTGCCCTCCTGTTAAGGTTCACTATCACCTGTGTGACAGCACGAACCCTGCCATCAGCTGCGACAAAGAGGCCTCCATCAAGTTATCACAACCAAAGCCAGGGAGACAAAGAGAAATAACCAGTGCAGCTGCCCCTCTACAGAATAAAAAATGTGCAGATGTCCCCTCTGGGCATATTTATAAACAATACGCCCCCCTCCTCCAACCCACCACATTGCACCAGCCTTGCAAGACCCAGCTGAATCAAAACATTTGCCAAAGGGGTGGACCTGAGCCTGCAGTCATGCCCTCTCTTTCCTTAACATCCAAAGAAGGTACTCTTTACAACTTGCTCTGAGGGCTGTTGAGCACAACAAGATCTTGTGTGCCTCTCTTTTTAAACGACCAATGGATAACGGCAGCTAAAATGTATTTACCTTGCAAGAAATATGTTTTGTGATATTGTGGAAGAAGACAAGCAGGTATAGAGATATGGAACTGGAGAATTTAGAGTGGTATGAGCGCTGCCATTCTTTTCTTTAGGACTATTTCACTGTACAAAGGTGACTGTCGCTAACAAATTGTGTCCTCCAACGCAGAATTTAGCTTTTCTGCAGTCAGTGTAGTATGGGGTTGCTGTGCAGTCAATCTAATAAGCCATTGGACCATTGTGATGCCCATTTCATCATTTGGCCATTGTGGACCTATGCTGGCAACCGGTGTGCCTGTAATGGATTGGAGACCTTCCTAGCATTCATATTGTTGAAAGTCCCATGTAAGTCAGTGGAAATTGAGGAATGGTATGGTGCAGGTGATTTTCCTCATAATCGATTTGCTTTTCTTGGCTCATTTGACCTTAACGGCGAAATGCACGAACCACAATCACCAAATATAACAATATTTTTTTTAAAAAGCTGCACCAAATAGATGAGGAATTGCGCAAAATTTTTCTCATTTAGTGATAGTGCTTGTTTCAGGGGTCATTTCCTGTGTCTAGTCCTACCAGACCTTAATGAATTCTTAATGGACAATTATCGTGTTTCACATTCTGCTCCTGTAGGAGAAGACTTAGTAAAAAGCTTTGAGCTGTGCTGTGCCGATCGGGAAGTAACAGTGGTTCAGACGGCTGATCCCCTTGTCTGGCTGTGGGTTGGAACTCAGCATGGAAGCAAATATGTGGCTCACACCCACACACATCCTCCATAACCCTTTGCGTGCCAAAGGGACTTGCAACTAATGCATTGTACATCCTTATAGCACACAATGATGGAACGCTCACAACCTTCTTGGAACGTACATGTCACTCCTGGTGCAAAGCAAGGGACTGACAGGTGCTGATCTTAAAGACTAATACAACAGAAGCAGATTAACATCACTTGGACTGCTGCAATATGTTGTATTTATTGAATATCACATAATGACAATACAACAAAGTTTCATTAAGCTTTTGGAGCTATCTCAAGTCATGGTATGAGAAAACATTGTTATGTCTATATGTGATCTTCAATAAATACACCTTATTGCATCCGTCCAAGTGCTGAGGATTTGCTTCTGTTGCATAGAACTTAAGGGGACAATTCTGGGAAAAACCAGTTGCACCATAGAGGTCGAATAAATGATCCCATTGACCTAAACGGGGCTCTTAACACTTTGAATGCTAGAGACTTCTTCAACGCATTGATTTGCTATGCGTTGGAGACCTCTCTAGCATTCAAGGGGCTAAAACCCCAGGTAAATCAAAGGAAATTTGGGGTAGGTTTATCTGTCCCCTGTGGTACAGCTGCTTTGTGTCAGAAGTACTCCTCTTTTGGGAATAAGACCCTTATTGTCAGAATTACAAACACTTCACTAGGTTCTATTGAGGTTGTGCATGCAGCACAATGAGACTATAAAGCAAGACTTAGTCTCACAGTTCAGTCTCTGTCTCACAGGAACAGTGAGTTAGTACAAAGGATGTCCTTTCCTGACCCCTTTCTCCTCTTCTGTTGATCCAACTGGGGGTTGATGCACTAAGGTGTGATAAAGAGGAGATAACTTCTCCATTTAGATAAAGTTTCCAGTTCCTGTGTTATTCTGTGGAGTTTATGCACCTTGAAAAGCTGATTATGGCATTATCCACGTGATAATGGTCTTTAATATTTACTTTATCCCTTTAAACTGCACCCTTCTTTTTGAACAGCAGCTGTACAAACTATATTCCCACTACAAAATACTTCTACCTCAACTAATGAAACAATTCAACGTTTGAAGCGCCTGTTCATAATATAATATAAAACATGACCCAGAATTCTATTTGTTTTATATTATGAACAGGCGCTTCAAACGTTGAATTGTTTCATTTAATATTTACTTATGAACAATTTATATGATAATAGTTTTAGTGCTTATAAAGGGGAAATCCCTAACATCCGTTTTACTGAACTACTCAGGCAAATTACAATAGTACCCATTTCATTAAAGGGATAGTAATACTTTGTTTTATCTTTATTTAATTTTGTAGGCATTAAAAATCATGAAGAATGATATAAGTCTTATCTCTCAAACCTTTATGGTTTGAGAGATATTCACAAGCAAAGTTTCCCCTCCCACCCCTTTTACCTAGTGTAAGCCATCTCTTCTCAGATGTGGAATGCAGTCCATAGACCAGACAGATAACAGCAGGGGACAATCTTCTTCCTATGAGAACAATGAAAGCCTTGCACCCCTTGACAAGTTTTTCAGGTTTTTCCCTTATCTTAATTGAAGATTGTCCCTCTCTGCAGTCTACCTGGGCACCTCCCTTCTGATCTGGCTGAGCAGTGTTACATCAGTAAAAGGGGTGGGAGGGGGATACTTTGTCATTGAATTACTCTTGAACTACAACTCTGACAGAATTGAAATAACACTCTCCAAAGTCCAAATACTATGATGATTAATTAGAGCTGCTTTTATTATGAAACATTACTATCCCTTTAAGGCAGTTATAAGATTCTACGGAATTGTATTGATGAAGCTTCTAGAAAAATGATATCTACATTTTTCCAAAGAGATTATTTTGCTTTGGAGCTATCCTAGACTGAGATAAGAGAGGTAGTCACCCATGCAAACAACACAAAATCAAACTGAAAATAGAATCCACTTTGTTTCAACCTATGGGATATGTGCCCATCAGATTGAAACGTCTCAGAGGTACGATCCAGTTATGCAGAATGGTATGAGATATCTCATTGTCACAAGATAGGTAGAAAAGTGCCGGGCAGAGATATGATAGCGCTGTACTGTGTGCCTTTTCCCTACAGTAACCCCATAAATGCTATAGAGCTCTCCAACGCATTGTTTTGTCAATATATAGGAGATCTATGTAGCATCTAAAGGGTTAACATCTCAAATGCATTTAACCCTTTAAGTGCCAGAGGGATACCCCTCTAGCATTAAAAGAGTTAAATGTTACATGATACTGATAACAAAAGGCAACATTTTTTTTCCAAAAATATATCAGGTAACCTTTAGTGTGTATTTGTAACTGATACTTTTTTTTCCTAAGAAAGGTCTAGTTCAAGGTGTAAGCAACCTTTGGCTTTCCCAGTTGCTGGGACATTAAAGCTGGTCTAGGCTATAGAGCTTATCACAAGAGAAACCCAAGAGAAAATAGAATGACACTGTTAGAAGTGTTGCAAATATTCCACAAGTCCACTGGTAGTCATAGAACCAGAAATACACTGCCTATCACTCCAGCCTTGTTCCACTGGTAGTCACAGAACCAGAAATGCACTGTCTATCACCCCAGCCTTGTTCCACTTGTAGTCACCGAACCAGAAATTCACTATCACCCCAGCCTTGTTCCACTGGTAGTCACAGAACCAGAAATGCACTGTCTATCACCCCATCCTTGTTCCACTTGTAGTCATAGAACCAGAAATGCACTGTCTATCACCCCAGCCTTGTTCCACTGGTAGTGATAGCGCAGCTGTTTGTGGCTGAGATCCCCAAACACTCGAGTTGCTTTCCAGCCATGACCCCCCCCCCCAACGGCTGATAGGAGCTGTTTTAATTGCCATAAAACCCTTTGAGTGCCAGAGAGGGATACCTCTGTGGCACTCAAAGGGTTACTGTTGGTGTACTAAATGGAGTTTCTCTCTAAATATTAAAACTCAGTGGTAGTTTCTGCTTATTATTAATTCCTTCAGACTAATTAAATTGATCAGCATGTGGCTTCTTTTCAGAGTAAATTGCTGTGCAGTAACACAAGTGGTAGCACGTTCGAGATGGCTGTCCCATTCCCAGGGGGGAACATGCCACTGAGTGTAGAGAGATCGGTGCCTTCTATACCATAGCCAGGACATGCCGTGTAAAATGGTGAGTTTTAAGCCGTGATTGCCAAACTGGGGACGTTGTGGAGGTTTTTGTGTGTGTGTGTGTGTGTGTGTGTGTGTGTGTGTGTGTGTGTGTGTGTGTGTGTGTGTGTGTGTGTGTGTGTGTGTGTGTGTGTGTGTGTGTGTGTGTGTGTGTGTGTGTGTGTGTGTGTGTGTGTGTGTGTTGGGGGAGGTTAAGGTGACTACATAACCATACCTGGGAAATCTCCAAATTAGCTGACACTAATCTTGTAAATCTAATCCCTTGAAGTTACCAAAGATATATACTCTCTGTGATATGTCCCTTATCTCTGTAATCAAGTGGTGCTCCAATCAGTCCAATCAGCTTAAAGATATCACTGCATGAACACACACAAGACAAGAAGGACTTCTCCCTCTGCCTTACAGATATCACTGCATGAACACACACAAGACAAGCAGGACTTCTCCCTCTGCCTACAAGTAGCACCAATTAAAGACTAAATAAGCAATTAACTGGAGCAGGTAACACTGAACTCTCTCACCCTGAGAATTTGGCCTTTCACCCTGATATCTGGATCAAAACCTTGAGTCTCAGGTTGAAACCCTGAAAGTTCCTAGGTATGCACATATCCCTTTAACCCCTTGGCCTGCAGTTAAAGGGTTATAAATGACTGCTTAGAAGTTGCTGCTATATTGTAGATTTAAAAAAAAAATAAAGTATCTTGAGCAAGTCCCATCTCTCAAACCTTTATGGTTTGAGAGATATTCTGTGCTAAAGTTCCCCCTCCCTCCCTTTGCACTGACATCATCGCTCTACTGACAGCAGGAGATCGCAGTCCTGGGACCAGCTGGTGGCTCCTCAGCAGAGCCGAAATAGAGAGATTTAAAAAGAAATACTTAATTGGAACGGTCTACAAAGTGTGCCTGGTTTGCATGTACACTTTGTAGACCATTCCAATTAAGTAGTTCTTTTTAAATATCTCAATTTCTGCTGAAGAGCCACCTTGAGTCGCCGACACGGATCTCCTTTTGTCAGCTTTACAGTGAATATCTCTCAGACCTTAAAGGTTTGAGAGATGGGACTCAGTGGCATCACCGGGGGGTCTACATTCTACTCTGCCCCCCCCCCCCCCAATTTTCTTCACTTCTGTGACTGTCCTGCTAATAACTGCTCCCTCTCTGCATTTTTTCATTTGGGCTCTATTCATTCAGGCAGCCCAAATGAATAAGCACCACGAGGGAGCACTTCACTTGCATCCTCAGTGCTGCAGGAGAAAGTGCCCGTCGATTCGCCCAGCCAGCGGCTGCCTTTATTCTGGCTTTAGCTGGTGACATTAGACGCAGTGTTCAGAACACTGCGTCTGCACACCAGCCACCATAGGAGCCGCAGAGGAGGGTGGAACAGGTCAGCAGTGGGGCATTGGGGCAGCACTGGAGCACTGAACACAGTTCCTTGATGTAACAGCCAATGTCAGACCAAAGAGAGAGGACTTGATGTAAGAAACACCACTCTGTATGAACTACAGTTCCCATAATAAAGTTCTAGCCACCCAAATTAACTGACCCACACATATGTCTTGTCAGCAGACCAATTCAGAATACCGTTCGAACTAATGATGTACACACACTTATTACATTAAGCTGAGCAGTGTTAGTATTGATCATGCTGCTTGATGGGTAAGAGTCATCTGTCTTGTGATTGACTGTTCCGGTGAATGAATTTATGAAACATCAGTCAGAAGTGGGTGAGATCTGTCAGTGTGGTTCTATTCTGTGTGGTGGGGAGATCTGGAGGAGGCAGAGCCCGTAAGGTGTGTGAATCGTGGAAGCTATCATGTACTACGAATACTGTGAAATAGTGGGTACTATTTGTGTTCTGTTCTGCTTATGGAAGTATCTATTACATACAATGTGTAATCTGTATAGACTTTTCTAATATGGGATGGATGATGAGTAACGTGCAATATGAGCTGTACAATTTAATATTATGTATCATGTAATGTACCACAGTATGCTCGTACAGAGTTAGTGGTATGTAATGGATATGTCACCTTAACCTATGTGACTAAAGTGAAAATAAACTCATTCTATTTGGAACCCTAAATAGAAACCCAATCCATAACATTGAAAGCTAATTCCTATTAGTAAATTCTGTCACAAACCCTGCCCTTTAACCCTTTCACTTCCAGAGGGGATATACAACAGTCCTAACAATAAACCTTATCTTTCCAGGACATTGACGAGAATCTTTATCTGTTCCTTATATCCGACCCAGTGACCAACAGAGACAAAACACATATCTCATGCACCTATTAATACAATACTGTACATGGACCCGCCTACATACTCTACTACTTCTTTCCTTTTCCTAAACCTGACCCAAACCCAGAACAGCATTGAAGTATAGCACTAAGTCAGCGCATCCTAAGATTAAACAGATCGCTGGATCAGTACCAGACAAGGATCTTATTCCCTTGTCAAAGACAAACCAGTAGTGGGTTTCCAGTGGTCCAACAACCCCCTCCCCCAGAACACATTCACATACTTGCCCTCATCAAGATCCAAAACATTAGCCTTCACAATAATGTGAATTTTTGTCCCTGACCTTGCTTGTATGTCTGTATGTATGTATGTATAGGCAACTGCTTTCCACCTAAACATAAGTAGATCCTAGGAATAGCACTAGAAAAGGAACTGGCACCTCCTAAACCCAAGCTGATCCCAGGATTGTCACCACACAAGGTCTCAGCTTCCTTTTAAACCTGAATCGATTAAAGGAATGGCACTATACAAGGAGCAAGCTCATTTTAATTATTTGCTTATTTATTTGAGCTAGCTGTCATTGTTTAGCATAAAGGAAAAAGTAATAGTAAATAGGCATGGATGCCAGGGGGGTACAAAATGTATTGTATAGCAATGTATTGCTTACCTATCTGGCACTGAAAGGGTTAAAAGGAACATATTGTACAACTGGACTGGGATGAATGACAGACTGGGAATAGCATGCGGCAAACTTGTGTCACAGTGGAATACATAAATAAGTGAAAGAAATCAAATAGTAAACCCCCTGATTAGTAAACCTCTGAGAGGCTTCAAACCAGTTTATGTCACACTGCACATACAGATAAAGTTCATATGCTGTCCAATCCATTGACATTTGGCAGGACATATAAAGTTCATACATTTGTTACCCATTGTCAATGGGCATCAAATGTAAACTTTATACTTCTGCCTGTCAATGGACAGCAAATGTATAAACTTATATATCCTGAAAATGTGCATCAAATTTATAAACTTTATATGTCCTGTCAAATGTCAATGGTGACAAAGAGATACAGAGAGGGGCTGGCTGGGACAAAGACACAGAAAGAGGCTGGCAGGGACAAAGAGACACACACGGGCTGTGAGAAAGAGAGAGTGACACACACAGGTGGTGTGTGTGTGTATGTGTGTATATATATATATATATATATATTATAAAATGATTTATAATTGCCTCCCTACTTTTGTCCCTGGCCAGCATGTGCCCCCCCCAAATATGAATGCTGGAGATGCCACTGATGTAACTTGCTCAAGATACTTTGTTTTTTTAATATTCTACAATGTAGCAGCAACTTATTAGTGGACATTACTATCCCTTTAAGGACCACATATATATTTTTTTTTTTTGGCTCAGTGGATTCAGGGGTCCCCGAACAGCATGCAGCCTTGCTTGGAACCATGAATTCCATGACGTTCCAGGACCATCATGGTTCCTTATGGCAAGTTTACCCATGACAGTCCTGGAACGTCATGGGTCTTTAAAGGGTTAATTCAGGGAAGCTAATAAAAATGCACAAAAAACACAAACTTGGTTTATATTAGATGTGGGGAACATATGGCTTTCCAGACTAGACTACATCTCCCATCAGGTTATCCAGTAGTCTTGGAACAATAAGAGTTGGAGAACTACAGATTACACAGGTACTATAGTCGAGCAAGAGCTGGGGAGCCATGTGTTGCAAATGAGTCAAATTCCAACAATAGTTGGGGAACCACAGGTAGCTCAGGAAATATCATCCAGTAACAATTGGAGAGCTAAAGACTGCCCATGAGTCATCGTTCAATAACATCTACAGAGGAATAGGTTTACCTGAGTCATATTCCATTAAACAGCTGGAAACACACAGCCTAGGAGTCAATAGATGGGGAGCCACAGGTTTCCCAGGAAATAAATAGCTGGAGAGCCACATGTTATGTAGAATGCATTGAGAGACACAGTATTCCCAGGAGACATAGTTCAACAGGAGCTGTAGAGACACATGATTCCCAGGATGCATAGTCCAACAGCAGCTGCAGAATCACAGTTTACCCAGATGTGTTAGTCCAACAACAACTAGGAGCTGCAGGTTGCCCAAGAGTCATATTCCAGTAACAGCTGGAGAGCCACATGTCTATCAGTCATAATCCAACAAATGCTTGAAATCCACAGGTTGCCCAGGAGTCAAAGGCCAAGCGCTAGACAGCTATTGGTCACCCAAGATTTATAGTCTGGAGTGCCACATATTACCCAGAAGTCATAGTCCAGTAATACCTGAAGAGTCATAGGCTACCCCGGATCCACAGCACAGCAATAGCTAGAGAGCAACAGGTTACCTAGGAATCATTGTCTGACAACAGCTGGAGAGTCACAGATTACCAGGGTGTCCTAGAACAGTAACAGCTGGAGAGCCACAGATCACCCACATTAATAGCTGGAGAACCATAGGTTACACTAGTTTCATAGTCCAACAACAGCTGGGGAACTGCTGGTTGCCCAAGATTCATAGTCCAAGGACAGATGGAGAGCAACAGTTACCAAACCAGGAGTCATAGTCCAACAACTGCTGAGAGCCACAGGTTACCCAGGAGTCCTAGTCCAACAACAGCTGGAGAGCCACGGGTTACCCAGGAGTCCTAGTCCAACAACAGCTGGAGAGCCACAGGTTACCCAGGAGTCCTAGTCCAACAACAGCTGGAGAGCCTCAAAGTATCCACAAATTTTAATCCATCAGTAGGTGGAGAGCCACATATTACCTATGGGTCACAGTCCATCAACAGCTGGAGAGTCATGTGTTACCCATGAATCATTTGCCAAAAACAGCTGGAGATCCTTGGTATGTCCATTCCTTCAGCAGTGTCACAACTTCCTACTGCCACAAGGTGACACCAGATCCACAGTTTCCCATTGCCACAAAGTGACACTGACCCCCAGTGCCATTTATTTCCTGACATGTCACATATCCTCTGCTCTATCACCTGGTGTCATGCCCCCCCCCCCCCCCGCTGGCCGCAGTGCCCCCACACGTAATACAATGACAGCACACTTAGAGTAATTGAGTAAGAGTCAGGTGACACAAGAATTTCATACAATATCCATGCCCTGTGAGCAGACACCTGATCCCCTCGGTCACACAGGAGCCTCTCTCCGTACCTCTCCTTTCATCAGTACAATGACACTGGTGTACGCATCTGTAAACAGTCCCCAGGGGCTACTATTAATAATACCCAGTCTGGGCAGGGGGGCACTCGGATGCTGGCTGAGGTGCTGATTTTGCAGAGCTGGGATAGTGGTTATAGGAATTATCCTTATCCACTGACCCCTTGTGTCTTCTGTAAAGATCTGCATAACCCCTCAGAGCTCAGCAATGTAATGTGTCAGGGAACTAAAGAGTTATCCCAGAGCCTGATTAGCCACTAGACAACCTACGCTACTGCTTAGGACCCATAACAATGTGAGCAGCCTGGCCACAGTTGGCAGAGGCACTTCTGCTACTGCTGCCCACCAAGTGTGTCCAGGCTTCGAACGAGGCAAATATCCCCTAGGGTCCAGAATGGTACCCTTCCAGGGGTCCTGTGGAGTCTTAAGCCAGCTCTGGGTTAGCCTTTTGAGTGCCAGAGGGGTGTGCTGCGCATTGAATCCTGCAGAGTGTGTGTTTGTGTGTGTGTGTGTTTTGTTTTTTTTATGTGTCCATGATTTAAAGATATATGTGGTCACCCAGTGACAACATTTTCCCCAGAGCAAATCAGTAAGTATATTTACCACTCAAATTCCCAAGGACAGTCCTAAAAAGTGAAATATACCTTTAGAATAAGTGGCTCTTAATATGGTTAACAGAAATACTTGCCTAGGAAAGTGCCCATCTTACAGCAGTCTGGTATGTCTTTTAGTATTGTACTTTGGAACTCTGGGGTAGTTCCAAGTGGAATTCAAATATGTTTAAAATATGTAGTCACCCTTTTTGTTTTTTTTGCTACTTTGGAATTCATTGGAGATGTCTCTAGCATCCAGAGAATTAATAGCACATATTTGTTCAGAAAATTTAACAAAAATCCCAATAATTCCTGACTAAGGGCAGAATGCAGGAAACACATTTACTGCATTCCGCTATTGGTTCTGTAAAAAGAAGTGATGCTAATCACTCCTTGCTCCATACACATTGCACAGCAAGGATATAACCAAGTCTACATCATGTTATATTATCACAGTTTGATATACACAGGTTGTTGTACTAAGATATAGCACAATGCTGAAGAAAACCAACTGCACCATAGGGGATAAATAAAAATTCCCAAAATTCACATTGATTTAACCCCTTGGCATCCGCGGTCCTGGAAAGTAACCTTCCCTTAAGGACTGCTTTGAAGATTCCGACGTGCCGGCACATGTGACCTGTGACACGTACTGGCACACAGCGCTGGGGACTGAGAGAGACCGCTCCAGTCTTGGAGCGGTCAATCTCACTCCCCGTTTTTACTTACAGCGCTCCCGGAGCATCGATGTAAGTAAAATGTACGTGATGTGCTATGACCGTCACCGGTCCTTAACGCAACAAATGCGTGATGGTCATAGCACAGCACGTGGACGTTAAGGTGTTAAAGGAGGACTAACACCTCCTAACAGTAAACCCTGTATTACCTAAATACAGGCAGAAAATCCTAATTGCCCCTTTGAATTTTTCCTTAGTGTTTTTGTTCAAGAAATAACATCTTCAGTTAGTCCTGGATATCATGTCCGTGGAGGAGGACATGACAGTTGCTGGCTGGACCGCAGGACACAAACTCTGCCCACTGCATGTGGTAAGTACTATTCTTTAAGGACCACAGGGGTTGTAGCATATTGCTTTGCATTGCCTTGTACATCCCCTCCTGTACTTAACTCTTTGAGTGCCAGCGGGGTACACAACGCATTGCTCAGCAATGCGTTGCGTACCCCTCTGGCACTCAGAGGGTTAAAGATATAGTAATGGGGCAACATAAATGAATCTTCAATTATTATTTATACTTTTTGATAATGCTGTGTACCTTCCAATTTGTTCATATCCATATAGTTTAATTGTAATTTTACTGTAACGTTTCCCCCTTCCAATCCTTTTCCATACACCTCTCTTCTTCCCTCAGATCTGAAATCCAGTCGCTTGACCAGATGGATCTCAATGAGGGCCAGTCTTGTCTGTAAAAGGCGGGTATGGTTAACCTTTGAATTCTATATTGCCCCCCCTTTAACCTTTCACAATAATGTCCCTCGTTGCGATCCATTCGGACCAGCTTTTGCATCTGCAACAAGAAGAGTGATGTAGGGAGAAGGGGTGTGTGTGGGGGGACTTTACAATAAAATTACGATAGCACTGTACAGATATGAACAGTTTGAAAGGTACACAGCATTATTAAAAAGTATAAATAATAATCGAAGATTAATTTATGTTGTCCCTTTACTGTCTCTTTAAGTAGGCTCATGCACTCTTCTTTGATCTGCAAACATTTGCCATCAACTGCCTCATGTCCTCCTCCATGAGCGTGACATCTAGGGGGAGATTCACTAAGCGGTGATAAAGAGGTGATAAAGTGGAGATGACTTCTCCAGTGATATCACTTTATCACCTCTTTATCACTGCTTAGTGAATCTCTCCCCAGGAATGATTGAACAAGGGGAAAATTTATATGGGCTCTTAGGATTTTTTGGCTACAGTAAGGTAAATGGGGGTTATTATTAGAAGTTGTTCATTTTCCATTAACTCTCTGAGTGCCAAAAGGGTGTAATGCATTGTACATCCCTTTGGCCTCAAAGGGTTAAACAATCTTTTAACTAGTTGAATGCTAGAGAATTAATATTTCCCCTGATGGTGCAATTGATTTACCCCAGAATTGCTCCATTTTTATCTTTGTGATAAGCATTAGACAAGCTGGCATAGATCTCTCCATAATTGTCATAGACCAATTTGTGCATCTACCTTTAGGTGGCGCCTAGAATTGCACTCATACCACTTAACCCATTGCATTGTAATGCATTGGATACCTCTCTTGCACTCAAAGGCTTAAAGAAATAGTAACCCTTTATTTTGAATTTACATATTTGGCAGATACATAATGTGTACAGTAAAATGGTCTACACTTTGTAGAATTTTTCATCACCTATTTTTTTTACACTTGTATACCCCTCATAATGAGCTCCTTGAATCCGTTTGTGGTGAGCTTTCTGTCAGGGAACATGAACGCAGGTCTAATGATACAATGTAAGCAAGAAAGCACACAAAGCATTCAGTGCTGCAGGGATAGTGTAGAATTGTATCTATACCAGGGATGTTCCTGTTGTGCCCCAGAGACTCTATTTTTCTGAGTTACTTACAGATTTTTCAGGACTGGGGATAAATCCATGGTTACCCCACACAGTCCACATCCATTTCATTGCCTCCCCGCCCTTTTCTGCCTCTTTTCAGGACAAACCCTGCCTTTTCTTAATCCAGTGCTGCCCAATTCCATTAAGCCCCTCACACATTATGACATGAATCTCTCCATTTGGACACTACCAAACCCAGTTCATTTTTACTTCTGGGGCTGTGGATATTACAGTTCCCAGAAAACAGCTTTAAATATTCCAGTGAGTATTCTTCATAAAATAACACAGGAATAAGATAGCATTAACCCACTTGACAGTCTTATCAATTCTTAGTATATTGCCTCCATTCCCTACACTAGTAGGCGTCTGTCCAGTGGCTGACCTGCTGTACTGATCATGGCATATGTCCTCCATTGTGTGAATCCTCATCACTAGATGCAACAATCCCATTACTGGTCCAAACTAAGAGGAATGGCCTGTGCAGATGTTGCGTGGTTATTGCAGATTCCACCTCCCCCTAATCTTCTCCTGACTCCTGGTTAAAGCTCACATGCTGCTCTGGGCTGTCGCGGAGAATCCAGACCAACGTGACAGCTGTCAGACCGATCTCTATGATGTGCAATTTATTGACACAGCTAAAGGTTTGTTGATGGGGTTTGGGTTCTCCAAAATGTGACTTTGTTTTTATCAGAGGTTGTCACTTACCATGGAGTTAAATTGTGCAAGAAATAGATGGAGGCCACGTTCAGTGAGCTAAGGGGGAGCAACTCTGGTGCTATCCAACTACACTTTAGGGAGGAAATGAAAATGAATTATGATTTAAACGGTGATTTTAACTCCTTGAATGCTAGAGATGTCTTCAGCTCTTTGCAAAGCAATGTGTTGAAGACCTCTCTAGCATTCAAGGCTTTAAAAATCCCCTATGCATGTATGTATATCTTTATTTATATGGCACCTTACAGTAGACGTATGCTACAATAAATAAGAGGGGATAAAATAAGTGCGACAGTCATAGAAACAATAGGAGAGAGGTCCCTGCCCCAAGGAGCTTACAGTCTAAATGGGCAAAAGGAGACAGACAACAGGGTTGAGGGTGTCAAGTGCTGAGATTACAAGAACTGAGTTTGGCCAAAGGCAGTGCATGGTCCTAGCGCTCGAGAAGATAAGATTTCAGGGAAGACTTAAAGACAGAGGGGGATTTTTCAAGACGTAGGGAGAGGGGTATGGAATTCCATAGGCAGGGAGCAGGAAGTGAGAAAGGTTTGAGAAGGGAAAGGGCAGAGGGTATGGATGGGGCAGAAAGAAGTGTGTTGTGTGCTGAGCGAAGGAGCCAGGAACATTCGAAGGAGATGAAGGAAGAGATGTAAGGAGGGGTAGCAGTGTGGAGAGCATTAAAGGTAAGAAGAAGGATTTTGTAATTAATGCATTGCTGAATAGGGAGCCATGACAGATGTCAAAGAATTATGTGAGCAGGTTCAGTTTTTGGGGAGAGTGCGGTGATTCGTGCAGCTGAGTTTAAAACAGATTGCATAGGTGAAAGATGAGTAGCAGGGAGGCCAGTTAGTAGGATATTGCAGTAGTCTAAGAGGGACAGAATGAAGGCATGTATAAGAGTTTTAGTAGTTTGTTGGGAAAGGAACAGGTGGATTTAAGCAATGTTGCGGAGAAAGAAGCGAGATGATCTAGCCACAGAGTTAATGTGAAAGGCCTGTTAAATCAATGAGAATTTGGGGAAACTGTATTTGTAAAACAGAAAATACACCTGCGCTCCTCCACACAAATAGTGCAAATGTGTGCCCTGTATTGGCCATATCTAATACTACTGTGTTGATAAATATAATAATAATAATAATATCAAAGTAATTTACCAGGAAGGATACACTGAGATTGGCTGTCATTTTCAAGTATGTCCTAGGGTATAGATATTATTACCCAATTTAATGGTACTTATTTTATCTACCTTGGAAGGATGAAAGGCTGAGTCTACCCTGCTGGGACTAGAACCTGTGACCTTATGGTTTGAACAGATTCTACATCTGTGAAGATTTAGTTCCCATTATTTTGACCAAGAAAATGTGTAAGCTTTCCAACCCTGTTAAGGTACCTCAAATATGGTAAGCTTGTACTTTAGGTTTCGGCTTAATACAGGGGCTGGAGAAACCTTTAAATCCTTGCTGCAATCTATCCTATAGTCTCGCTATTTGATTTCATTTATACTTATGACTATGTTATGGTGAGATAGTGCTGTGAGCTATTCTTTTTCTTCTTTAAGCTGTATTTGTCCCTGATGGTACAGTTGGTTTGTTCCACAATTGCTCCTGTTTATATTATTGAATATGGCCTCCAGTTCTGTTCTATTATGTGTCATACAGGGACATACACATTCTACACACCCTACTGCACAAAGGTACTCAAACATGTCCACAAGTATACCTGGATAAACTTACATAAACAAACATGTATGCAAGTACACATACACACAAGTGCACACATGTACACAAGTATACACAACTACACAGGAAAACACTATTATTAACAGGTATACTCATAAACAAAGTGCAAAATCGTACTGGTACATAGATGTACACACAGGCATAACCATACACACAGGTATGCATTTGTATATAGTCATATACAGAACTACACATAAACACCTGCACACATGTACACAAACATACACAACTACATACTGTTATACAGACAGGTACACAGACATATACACAATTACACAGGCACACACACACACACACACACACAAAAAAAAAGACTGCTATACTGTACACACACACTGATTTGCTTAAAAAAAAAAGGTACAATTCTCAAAATTCCCAGGAGTATTAACCCTTTGAGTGCCAGAGGGGTACACAACGCATTGCTTTGCATTGTGTTGCTTATCCCTTTGTTACTCAAAGGGTTAAGTGCTACAAAGGTCTCCAGTTTCTGGGTTTGCAAGGCTTTGGAGACCTCTCTAGTATTCAGGTGTTTAACCCTTTGAGTTCAAAAGGGATATCCACAGGAAATTGTATTTGTCTCCTATAGTTCAGCTGTTTTGTTCCGCAATTGCCCCTGTTTATATTATTGAAAATAGCCCCAATTCTGGACCAATCCATCTGCAATATAGCCCTTTCTGTTTATTTAATGGTTCTTTTAACCCACCTATCAATTAAGGGGTTAAATGCCCATTTTTAAATTAATGGAAATTTGGGTAATTTTCTTTTGTCCCCAATGATACAGTTGGGTTTATCCACAGTTGCTCTCTTTAGCGTATTGAATATGTCCTCCATGATGTTTGGTGCCAGACTCGTCTCAGTGGTCAGCCTGTAACCCCTCCCTAGCTGTTATTGGACTACAAATCCCATCATTTGCAACCGATGACAATAACTGTAGTTCAGGAACAGCTGGATATCTGCCACACTCCTGCTATATTCTAAGGACCCAATTTTAATAAATTGCACCTGAAAATCACAGGGCATATAGGTAACATGCTTAATTTTTGTACTGCATTTACTGTCAGCTGCTTATTTGTTAATACAATGAAAAGGTTTCATTTCATCCAGAAACTTTGCAAAGAGCTACATGCAGCTTTAGATACTTTGAAATATATTATTGGCACCGGTAATTTTGATAGAATAAATGCAGTTTTTTATTAGCATGGCTCATTTTTCTTTTTTGAAGAAATATTAATTTTTAGTAACACTGCTAACTTTTTTTTACAAGCAATGGTGATTATTAGCAATGCAAAATTTTATATGAGCAATGAGAATTTTCTGTAAACAATGCACATTTTTATAAGAAATGCAGTCTTAATATCTATTTGTTTTGTGCTTCATTTTAAAAGGGCAGGTTTTGTAAATGAGTCCTTATGTGTTTTTTCTCTTCTGCAGAAATAGGGCAAATTTGTTTGAATAAAACTTACATTAACTGACTAGCTGAGGATCATGGGAGTTGTAATTGAACAACAGCCAGAGGGCTCCTTTGCCTAGCCCTAGCCTATGAGAGGCAATGAACATTTTGTATGGCATTGGTGGGTAACTTAAAGCTCTCCAGTGGCTGGCAAGGAATTATGGGAGTTGTAGTCTGGCAGCAGCTGGAGGGCCACCCTGCTGTATGGAGTATGTTCTGCAGGTGATAATACCCTGTGGGTATACAGTCACATGGCCCTATACACCAGGGCTGGCAATGTGAGGCCCTCTAGCTGCCCTCAGACTACAACTCCCATCATTCTGGGCCTCATGTTGCCCACCACTGCTGTACAGGGTCTATGGGAGACCTTTATCATTGGATCCTAAATTCTCATTTTTGCCATTTATATTTTAGAGATCCTGTTTGCACTAGCAACTGTGGGGCTGATTTACAAAAAAAAGGTGGTGCAATTCTGGTAAAGCACAGGGATTAAATAAACATTCCAACAATTTTGTTTTATATGGGACTTTTAACCCTTTGAAGGCTAAAGAGGTGAGATGTTTTGCAATGGGATAGTGATCTCTCTAGTATTCAAGGGATTAAAAGCAGAATTTAAATCAGTGGGGATTTATATTTGTTCCCTGTGGTGCACTTGGTTAGTACAAGATTGCACCACTTGGGTCATCAGGAATGAATTTCTAAACAGAAATGTACCAGGTCACTCCAGACTATACAGAGTCACTGACAAAAGGTCCCAGGTCACAGACAAAATGTACAGTAACTGACAAAAGATTTCGGGTCACTGACAAAATGTACAGTAACAGACAAAATGTTCCTTGTCACCGACAAAATGTACAGTAACCAACAAGATACCGGGTCACCAACAAAATGTATAGTAACTGACAAACTGTTCCTGGTCACCAACAAACTGTTCAGGGTCACCAACAAACTGTTCCTGGTCACCGACAAATTGTCCCGGGTCATGAACAAAATGTACAGTAACCTACAAAAGGTACCGGCTCCCAGACAAAATGTACAGAGCCACAGACAAAATGTACAGTCACAGACAAAAGGTACTGGGTCACTGACAAAAGGTGTCTGGTCACCAATAAAAGGGACAGGGTCTCCAACCTAGCATGACCTGGCTGAAAATCAGTTCTGCGGGTCGTTCAGAGATGGAAAAAAGAGGAGAAATTCTGGAGTAAATCGCAGGCACGATAAGGGACAAATGCCAAGTCACCAAATTTGACATGGTCTTAACTCTTTCAGTGCCAGAGGGGTACACATGCATTGCAAATCAATGCATTGCTTACCCCTCTGGCAATGCAAGGCTTAAATGAGCATTTATCCCCTAGAATGCTAGAGTATTCTGTTGGAGAACTCACTAGCTCTTAAACGGTTAAAATCCCCATTTAGTTCAAAGTGAAATGTTTACTTGTTCCCCTTGGGACCTGCAGTTTGCCCCAGAATTGCCCTTCTTTATTTTCTGCATGAGGCCCTATGTATCATTAGTAAATAATTAATCAGTTGCTAATATACTTTTCACAATTTAGTGAACAACAATATTTCTGCCAATTTACTACGTATTAGTTGCCGCTGTTGAAAGTGTAATTACTGAGACATCCAGATGTTCATATAGGACTTACCAGATGGCACTTAAAGAGACAATAGCATATAAAAATGAAAAGGGCTCATATGCATTTAAAGGAATACTAACACTTAAAAATGATCTGCGGTTATATACATTTAAATACCCTGCAAGCCAGTGATTCTCAGCTCCAGTTGGACACACTGATAGGTCATGGTTTCAACCCTTTGATTGACAGAGAGGTACACAACACATTGCTTTGCAATGCGTTGCATACCCCTCTGGCACTCAGAGGGTTAAGAATATTCCTGAATAAGCAGAAGTGGAGTAATCCCAGTGACTGAGCCACTGAACGAGCAGGCAGGTCCTGAAACCCTGCACTGTTGGGCTGCCCTTGGGGCCAGATTTCCTGATAGGCAGAGTAGGCAACTGCCTAGAGCTCCAGATTTTGAGGTGGGTGTGGCCAGAGCAATCTCAATGCCCCTACACCAGTTTTATACCCCTTTCTCTGTCGTCCAATACAGGTTACAGGTAACTCTGGGTAGGCAATCCGCCCCTTTAAGCAGGCAGGAACAATTCTAGAATTGTATGCAGGGGGTGAAGCCTACCTTCCCTCCTTGGCTGCAGCTAGCCAACCAGCTCCAGTAAGATTTGTTCTCTGGTGAAGACACAGGCAAGAGAACAGTTCTGCTATAGTTTTAGATATTTTTTAATTTTTCTGTTAGAAATGGAATGCCACCATTAGGTGGATTACCATAACTGACAATTCCCTTAGATGTGGCTATCTCAGTAATCAGGTGCTTTTTGTGGACCTTAAGCCCTGGGGTAAAAATTTTGGATTCAACTTCTTTCCTCAGGAGTTGCCCACCGAGGCTTCTCCTTAATACATGGTAATCTGAAGACAGAAGATCTGCAGGAAAGGTGAGCAGCCCTTTGAGTGTTGCAGGTCCACATGTCCCACAGTGCCCCTCCGCACAGGGTTTTTTCCTTTGGAGTTCCTATTGCACACTCCTGCACTCATTGGTTTTATCTCTATGTCTGTTGGGTGTTGTGGAACAGGTTTATGTGGTAACTTAACCCTTTAGCTGCTGGTTTTGCATCTGTGGGGTGGTTATTGACACTTTCCCTACTGGGTTCAGTGTTTTCTGGGTCTCTTAACATGTTCTAGTGATGTTTCATGTACTTTTATTTTTAATTTTTCAACTTTGCAAAATTTAAGTTCGTGTTCTTTACCGCATAGACGCCATTTCTCCATTCACTTCTATGGGACTGCACAATCCGGGACATATCTCTGCAACCGGTCAGCGTATCGACTTCAGAGATGGCTCATTTTAATTGTCTGCCCTTGCTCTTTCACCTGGTTCAAGTGTGTTGGGGGGCTCAGGGGGCTTTGGACACTGTTGGGGTACTTTTTCTAGGGAAACTAGTTTTCCCATGAGAGCTTGCTTTGCACGCTTGTTTCTGATTGGCTCCTGCCGCGACAGCCATTTTGTGACTTTTCTAGAATGAGTATCCTATGCAGGGCTTGGACTCTCCCCTCCTCTGCAGATTAACCCTTCGCCTGCCAGATAAGTTTATTTTAGCGATTTCTGGGGTGAAACTTTAATCTTACACACTGAAATTGGGTGATTCTTTATACTAGAACGTTTTTGACATTGTGAGAATGTCTAATCCATTGGAGCTTGTGGCCAGGCCTAAGACTAAGGATACTGGGGTCTCTGTGTCCCCTGTTGTGCATTGCTCCTCATGTCATTCAGGGTTGCCTAGAGAATTCTCAGGTCATTTATGGCCAGCATGTTCTGATGTCCCTGAGTCTCTTCCAGGGACCTCCAGCCATGCATTAGAGCCAATTTGGGTGCAAGAGTTCAAGGCTGCTACTAGGGACCTTCGGTCTACATTGCAACTCTTTCCATCCCAGTTACAGGGGGTCTTCCAGACCCCCTCTTCAGTCAAATCTTCCCTGCCTAAACCTCAGGGAGTACCTGATGTATCAGATTCCTCTAAGGAGGAACGGTCAGTGGATTCAGATGTTGAGGAATGTTCTGCAATGGGCTCCTCTCGGTTTTTTGGGGATCCCTTTGAGGCTGATCCTGAGCCCTCTGCTGAGGGCCTGATCAGGGCTGTCTTGACTACCCTAAACATTCCCTTAGTTCAGGATGTTTCTTCAGATCCCTCTGATGTGTTTCAGGAGCCTAAGAAGCCCCTTACTTGTTTTCCACCCAACCTCACTCTTGACCGCCTTGTGTCTGATGAGTGGAAATCCCTGGACAGGAATCCTTTTTGTTTCCAAGAAATTTGCCAAGCTTTACCCCTTTTCTGAGGCGGCGCTTGCTCAGTGGGTTCATTCAGGGCCGGTGCAAGGATTTTTTTATACACAGGCGAAGGTGCATTTTGATGCCCCCCCCCCCCCGACACGGACACAATCTCCTGAACCCCCCCGACCTTGCCACAATCCCCTGCCCTGCCCACATATTCTCCTCCACACTCTCCCCACCTCCAAATTGCCCCTTCCACAATGCTTCCTTCATCTCCACAATGCCCCTTCATCTCCACATTGCCCCTTCCACAATACCCCCTTATCTCCGCATTACCCCTTCATCTCCACAATGTCCCTTCCACATTGCCCTTTCCACAATGCCCCCTTATCTCCACATTGCCCCTTCATCTCCACAATGCCCATTCCACAATGCCCCCTTATCTCCACAGTGCCCCTTCCACAATGCTTCCTTCATCTCCACATTGCCCCTTCATCTCCACATTGCCCCTTCCACAATTCTCCCTTCATCTCCACAATGCCCCTTCCACAATGCCCCCTTATCTCCACAATGCCCCCTTCTCTCCACAATGCCCCCCTTCTCTCCACAATGCCCCCTTCTCTTCACAATGCCCCCTTCATCTCCACAATGCCCCCTCCACATTGCCCCTTCATCTCCACAATGCCCCCTCCACATTGCCCCTTCATCTCCACATTGCCCCTTCCACAATGCTCCCTTCATCTCCACAATGCCCCCTTATCTCCACAATGCCCCCTTCTCTTCACAATGCCCCCTTATCTCCACAATGCCCCCTTCTCTTTACAATGCCCCCTTCTCTTCACAATGCTCCCTTCATCTCCACAATGCCCCTTCCACAGTGCTCCCTTCATCTCCACAATGCCCCCTTCTCTTCACAATGCCCCCTTCATCTCCACAATGCCCCCTCCATCTCCACAATGCCCCCTCCACAATGCCCCTTCATCTTCACATTGACCCTTCCACAATGCCCCCTTAACTCCACATCGCCCCTTCATCTCCACAATTCCCCTTCACAATGCTTCCTTTATCTCCACAATGCCCCCTCCACATTGACCCTTCCATAATGCCCCTTCATCCCCCTACCTTGAGTCCCTGGTGGTCTAGCGGCGTGCCACAGCTTAAAGCTCTGTGCCTCCTTCGGCACAGAGCTGAGGCTCCCGCGCGCTGCTCTCAGTAATTCAGAGCGCTGGGAGATGATGTCCTCTCTCATCGCTCTGTATTACTACAGAGCCTGGGTCTCTCTGCGGTGTGTAACATAGACGCTGCGAGGGAGCGCTGATTTACACTACCAAGCGCTCCCTCGTGGCGTCTTTGTAACACACCGCAGAGAGACCCAGGCAGATATATATATGTAATAAAAAAAATTAAAAAAAACACCTTACCTCTTTTCGGCGCCCCTCCATTGCGGCGCCTTAAGGCAGCTGCCTGTTCTGCCTTAATGGCAGCGCCGGCCCTGGGTTCATTCCCCCAAAGTGGATGCTCCTATTTCCAGGCTATCTAAGTCTATTGCCTTGCCAGTTTCTGATGCCTCTGCTTTGAAAGACTGGACAGAAAAGAAACTTGAGTTTCCCTCAAGTCCATTTTTGCCACTGCTGGTACCGCCATGTATCCAGCATTTGCTGCGGCATGGGTTAACCGGGCCATTGCGCTCTGGACTGAACAACTCACCCTGGTTGCCCGTCAGGGTGCTCCTACTTCGGATATGTTGTGCCTTCTTGCCAACATTTCTGAGGCTCAGCACTATGTTTCTGCTGCCTTATTTGATGTCATCCATTTGGTGGCTAGGGTTTCCACCATGTCTGTGGTTGCCAGACAAGCTCTTTGGCTCAAGATCTAGTCTGCTGACACCGCTGCTAAGAAAGCCTTGCTCTCCTTCCCTTTTCAAGGCACATCATTGTTTGGGCCAGATCTTAAGGATCTGATTAGTGAGGCCACAGGGGGTAAAAGTACACACCTGCTTTTGGTCCCCAGGAAGAAAACACCTATCAAGCGTAATTGTTTTTTTCATTACTTTCAGACTGAGACACGTCCGGCAACCCAGGCGGTTCCCTCAGCTCCACGTGCCCCCTCCAAGCCCAAACAGCAAGGGAAGCCCAAGATCTCCTACAAGCCCAAGGCTTCCAAGCTCTCTTCAGCATGACTCACCAAACCCAGGTCCCCACTCTGCTGTGGGTGGACATCTGCGTCACTACCACAGTGTCTTGGAGGATTCAGTGGCGGACCCATGGGTTTTACAGGGGGTGGCAGAAGGATACAGGATCCCTTTCGTCTCTCTTCCTCTGTAGTGTCCATCCTCATCGGAACTGCATCAGTCACTCCATACATGGATGAACTGCTTCTGAAGGCACCTTCTTCGGAACTTCATCTGCAGGTTCAGGACTGCATTCATGCACTCATCCATCACGGGTGGATCATCAACATGGACAAGTCGTGTCTTGTCCCATCCCAGCATCTGGTCTTCCTGGGCCTTCTTTTCGACATTCAGCAGAGCATGATGTTTCTCACGAACGAGGTATCTCACCAGATCGCCCACAGGGTTTCTGCTGTTCTGGCTCAAGATCCAGTTTCAGCCAAGAAGCTGTCCTCTCTAGTGGGGAAATTCATCTCCACCATAGAAGCGGTCCAATTTGCAATGGCTCACATCAGGGAACTCCAGAGGTTTGTGATCCAGGTGTGCAGGGGTCAGCCGGACCTCCCTCCCTCTTTATGTGGAACTGAGTTTGTCGTGGTGGCTCGACCTCTCCAATCTGCTGAAGGACAAGTCCTTCCTTGTATCCTTCTGGACCACAGTGATGACGGATGCCAGCCTCTCTGGCTGGAGAGCGGTCCTGGGTCACCTGAGTGCTCAGAGTCGGTGGTCTCCAGAGGAATCTCTCCTTCCCATAAACGTGTTTGAGCTTCAGGCGATATTTCATGTCCTTCGTCACTGGACACCCCAGCTGGAAGATTGCCCAGTCCGGGTACAGTCGGACAATGCCACGGCCGTGGCTTACATCAATAAGCAGGGCAAGAAGTCTCTCCGCTTGGTTGGAGGTCAAAGCTATGTTGTCCTGGGCAGAAGAACACGTTCCTGCCATATCCGCAGTACACACTCCTGGCGTAGACAATGTTATGGTGGGCTTCCTCAGTCAACACACAGTGGACAGCGGCAGGTGGGAGCTACACCCAGAGGTGTTCAACCTCATCGTTCAGAAGTGGAGTCTTCCTTGCATCGACCTGATGGCGACAAGACACAACCAGAAGGTTCAGAGGTTCTGCTCTAGCTGGAGAGATCCTCTAGCTATAGCAGTGGATGCATATCCGGAGCTTCTGGATCTGTCCGTGGCGGAGCCATTCCGGCTCCCTTGCCATCCGGATCTTCTACAGGGTTACCTGTGGAAGGAGGATGTTCATCGTCTAGCTTTGACGGCTTGGAAATTGAATCCTTAATACTGAAGAAGAAAGGTTTTTCTTCTGGTGTGGTGGCTACTTTTCTTAGTCCCCGCAAACCTGTTTCTTCTAAGGCCTACCATCGTGTCTGATGGACCTTACTATCTTGGTGTGCTGATAGGGAACTGTCTCACAAATTTGATCTGTGCATGGTCATGGCCTTCTTGCAGGACGGTGTGGATAAGGTCCTCAGTCTGAGTTCCCTTAAGGTTCAGACTTCTGCTTTCTCTGTTTTCCGATGTCCTGATGTCAAGGTTTTCTTTCAGGGCGTTGCTCATACTCGTCCTGTCTTTAAGAATCCCGCTCCTCAGTGGGATCTTAACTTGATTTTGGGCGTTCTTCAGCAACCCCATTTGAGTCTTTGGCTACCATTCCTCTACGCATGTTAACTTGTAAAATGGCCTTTCTCCTGGAGATCCTCTCCGTTCGCCGTGTCACGGAGTTACATTTTCTGTCCTGTAAACCACCCTTTTTGATGTTTCACAAGGACAAGGTGGTGCTTCACCTTGTCCTTGTGAGTTCCACATTAATCAGGAGATTGTGGTGCCTTCTTTCTGCCCTGACCCCACCTCTGACAAGGAGAGAGAGCTCCACTTGTTAGACGTGGTGCGTTGTCTCAAGATTTATGTACATTGCACTGAGTCTATCAGACAATCTGACACGCTGTTCGTCATTCCTGAGGGTCCCAGGGCAGGCAGACCTGCATCCAAAGTGACTATTGCATTGCGTTGGATACCTCTCTGGCAGTCAAAGGTTTAAAATGGGTCATAAATTAATTATGGGAGGCTAGATGCTACCATTTCACAACATTTTTTATCAACCTTTTTAACCCCTTAGTGACGGCCGCGTGCAGACGCGGCCGTCACTTAACTTCCGTCTAACATTTTTTTTTATTTTTTTAATATAATCCGGAGTCCCCGAACGGCGCGCAGCCGCGCGGGGAGCCGGATTTCCGGGACGTACATGTACGTCCTCTGTCACTAAGTGACAGCCACACAGGACGTACATGTACGTCCTGTGTCATTAAGGGGTTAAAGGGATAGTAATGTTTCACAAAAAAGCAGCTCCAATTAATCTTCATAATATTTGGACCATGGAAAGTGTTATTTCAATACTGTCAGAGTTGTAGTTCAAGAGTAACTGAATGATAAAATATCCCCCTCCAGCCCCTTTTACCTAGTGTAAGCCGTCTCCCTTCAGATGTGGAATCTGGTCTCTTGACCGGACAGATCACAGCAAGGGACAATCTTCTTACTGTGACATAAGGAAAACCCTGCCCCCTTGACAGGTTTTTCAGGTTTTCACTGAAGATTTGTGATCCATCCGGACAGTCTTGCTGCTCTGAGGTGATCAGTGTTACATCAGTAAAAGGGGCGGGAGGGGGATACTTTATCACTCAATTTACTCTTGAACTACAACTCTAACAATATTGAAATAACACTCTCCATGGCTCAAATACTATGAAGATTAATAGGAGCTGCTTCTTTTGTGAAACATTACTATCCCTTTAAGAAACAGATAAAACCATTAATATACATTTGCTTTGAGATTAGAACCTTTGTTTTTAGTTTACAGACACTAATCTCCTCGTTTTGGGTTTATCTCCATCATAGCATACATTGCACTTATCACTTATTAAGAGCTTTTATGTAAGTAAACAGTGGTCATATGGTCATGCATAGCTACCTAAATATTCACAGGAAAAGCACAATTATCACATATTTTGGGGCTCATGCACCTAAGAAATAATATTTACAAATACTGGCTAGGAAAAAAAAGATATTTAAAAGCGTATGTACCATATTATTATTTTAGGAGATAATGGGTCTTTATGTGTAAAGGGAAAGTTCATCAATAATGGGGTAAACCACATTATAGGGCACATATAAAAAATTCAAAATGTTCCATTGATTGAAATGGGTCTTTTAACCACTTGAATCCCAGAGAGGTCTTCAACGCATTGCTTCCCAATATATTAGAGACCCCTATTGCATTCAAGTGGTTAAAAGACCCTTTGCAATCAATGGAAATGCTTTATTGGTCTGCTATGCTTTTGCCTTTATACATAAGGGGTAATTTGAGTGCAAGAGAGGTATCCAACACATTGAAAACAATGCTTTGGCTATCTCTCTGGCACTGAAAGGGTTACGTGTCAGATATTAGATGCTGCTGTTCCACTTTGACCAGTGATCTAGTCCAGAGGTGTTCATATTTGAGAAATTGAGCCTCACTACTTGATGACAACATCTTATGAGACCCCTGTATTAAACTGCGTCACATGTAGAAATGCACGTGGATCTAAGAATAATCTTATTATAAGCGAGGAACACACACACCAAGGCTGATGTACTAAGATACATGGTACAATTCTTGAGCAAACCAGGGTCAGTATAATGTCCATACAATAGATAAATAGTGGACTGTGCCCCCATAAAGCAAAACTGCTCAGTTTAACACTTTCAGTGCCAGAGGGATACGCAACACATTGCATGGTGCCAGAGGGGTACGCAACACATTGCATTCCCCTTGGGCACTTAAAGGGTTAACCCCTATTGGCCTTGCAGTTCATGTTGATCTGTAAGGCTTGGTAATGTCAGTGTCAAGTTAGGGTCTATTGGAGGTTCCTCTCCTCCCTATAGAAGCCCATTTAGTGCAAACTTACCAGCACAGGGCTTCTACAGACATCAATGAATCTCACATGAGAACCTCACCCAGCATTGTACATCACAATGATCTACGTGGCAAACAGTGGGTAAAAGGAGCAGTTTTAAGCTATGGGAATTATGTTCCCAAAGCCACTGGGGCACAACCAATAATTTAAAAAAGTATTAACATGGACCCTATTCTGTGCCTTTAAAGGCATAATATGTAAAAAAAAAAATATATATATTGTTTGGTTTATCCTCCTGACTACAACAAGGGTCCACCCTCCACTGAGAGGTGTTTTATTGAAAATATTTTGCAGCTCAGACTTAAATTGTTTTAGGTGCAGCATCACAATGGCCTGAAACAGTAAAGTGGCACTGTTGTTACATCATCCTATGGATAGTTCTGGTCAACTGACCATATACTTCCATAGGATGGCGTAGCAACAGCGCCACTGTAACATTTCAGGCCACTGACTTACTGCACCTAAAAAATCCATGTTTAAGCTGCATTAAAGCGGAACTACCAGCCATCTTAAACTTTGTGGCAAATAATTACCCATCTGGTGACTAGCTGCTCAGTAGTGCTAGTCGCCAGAATAATTACATGGTTAATGAGAATTATACCCTGCTCTAGGAGGTGTTGCTGGGAGCTGTTCGGCTCCAAAAGGGACTGACAGCGCAGGCGCTCAGACGTCACTATGGAAAGATGTTTGTGCTCTTTACTGCCTGTCAGCTCCAGAGCAGGGTATAATTCTCATTAACCATGTAATTATTCTGGCGACTAGCACTACTAAGCAGCTAGTCGCCAGATGGGTAATTATTTGCCACAAAGTTCTCTCAGCAGTGCAGATACCCTTGTTGTACTCAGAAGGATAAAACTTACAATATGAATTTGAATATGTATTAAGTGTTACTATCTCTTTAACCCAACGTTTTGACATTAAACTGCATGTTCATAAGGAGGTGATTTTATTTTTAAGGACAAGTGAAAGACAGTAGTTTTTCTAATATTTAACTACCACCCCTTACAAGCATGGTCCCAAACAATTACCCATCTGACGACTAGCTGCTCAGTAGCGCTAGTTGCCAGAATTATTACCGCGTTAATGAGAATTATACACTGCTCCCAGACTGACAGGCAGGAAACACTGCAGACATCTTTCCATAGTGACGCCTGCGCTGACAGTCCCTTTTGGAGCCATGCGACCCCTAGCAACACCTCCTAGAGCAGACTGGGACTGACAACACAGGCGCACAGACGTCACTATGGAAAGATGTCTGCGCTGTTTCCCACCTGTTAGTCTGGGAGCAGTGTATAATTCTCATTAACGCAGTAATAATTCTGGCAACAAGTGCTACTGAGCAGCTAGTCACCAGATGGGTAATTATTTGGGGCCAAGTGGTTCCGCTTTAAAGGGAAAGTTCCAACATTTTATTAAATTTGAATGAAAATACTTTATTGTCCCCTTTAAAATAACCAATTCCTAAAATGAATTATACACTAAGTAAAAGGACTCTTAATTTGTTCATCAGAAATACTTTCCTAGATAGGTGCTATTTAAACAGCAGTCGGTTATTTCTACTTACTGCTTTGTTTGCATGTGATATGTTTTTGTCCAATGCTAATTATTTCACTCTGATAATAACTAAGGACCATTACAAGCCATTCGTGTCTATTGCAGACCATTATTTGTTGTGACAGTGTGTGATCTAGGCAGAATTCAATAGAGATCACTACATGCAGATATAATGCAAAATAAATACAATCGATATAACTGACTGCTGTATGAAGGAACCTACCTAGGTATAGTAATGCTTTAAAGAAATTAAGAATGACCCATTCCTAGGGTATAGTTAATCTTTATTACAATACACCCACTATCCACTATTGTGTACAGTGAGGTCTACAGTGTGACATTGTCATTGGCCTTACTCAGCTGTTACCCTGGCTAGAGCAGGCTGGATGTCTCCCAGTGTCAGTATAGGATGCATGGGGAGGGACAGTGTCTGAGCCAAGGGGAGGGGACAGACAGAGAGAGAGAGAGAAGTTTGCTAGAGAACCACAGACAGCGCAGACAGGTGCTTGACAGTCCCTAGACAGGGGGAAGATAATGGAAGCTGTGGTCTGCAATATTCCAGTGAGGAAAGGGTTAATGACGAAGAGCTGCACCCATCTCTGAAGAAGAGAGGTCCATAGACCCATCTAGGGTGGGAGAACCCAACAAGGAAGAGAGAGCTGTGCCCTCCAGGTATGGGGCGCAGGGAGACATGAATAGAGGGATGGAAACAGGCCTGGGCTGTAGGGTTATTACAAGGCATGCTGTGTTTCCATCACTAGAATGGTCTCCAAGGCACTGTGACCCCACCAGGATCCCAAGGGACAAAAGAGGCTCTAAACGTCACAAGAAAAGTGGAGTCATGATGGCTCAAACCAACTGCAGAACAGGGGGCAATTATAAAAATAATTCCTGTTAGTACCATTGATTAAAAGTGAGCTATTAACCCTTTGAGTGCCAGAGGGGTACGCTATGCTGCAGGGCACTCAAAAGGTTAACCATTTGAAAGCCTGGAGACCTCTATAGCATTCTAGGGGTTAACCCCCCCCATTCAAATTAGGAAGAGTTGTTATGTATCTCCTAACATGCCGCATGTTTGCTCCAGTATTGCACTTGTTTTGCTTATCAAATTGAGCCCTTATTGTATCATTTTGCAATGGTCTGACAGGGCTCTGTATGTGCTTAGAATAATATTAATCTATTGGTACGTTACCTGTATATCTGTAATGGTAATAAGATATACAGCTTTACATAGTTATGGTGTGATGTACTGCTGGTGAGATATTATGGTGGATTTCTCTGTTGGTGAGATGATATGGTGGATTGCTGTGTTGGTGAGATGTTATGGTGGATTGCTATGTTGGTGCGATGATATAGTGGATTGCTCTGTTGGTGAGATACTAGTTATATTGTGATGATCTGCTGGTGACTTGCTCGTTACAGTGTGATGCTTTTCTGGGGAAATGTTAGTTACTGTAAATCTACAGGTGAGATTTTTGTTAAGGTGTGATGCTTTGCTGGACAAATGTTATCCATAGTATAATGCTCTGATGGCGAGAAGTTAGGTTTGGTGTGATGTTTTGCCTGTCGGACATTAGCTATAGTGTCATACTCTGCTAGTGACGTTATTGCTATTGTGTGGTGCTCTGCAGGTGAGAAGTTAGGTTTGATTAGATGTTTTACTGGTTCTACATTAGTTGTAGTGTGGCGTTAGTTATGCTGTGCTGGTGACGTGTTAGTTATAGTGTGAAACACTGCTGGTGAGATGTGAGTTACAATTCTTTTTACGATAGTTATGCTCTGTTAGTGAGATACTAGATATAGAATGATGTTATGGGGTTGGACATAACTTGTATTGTAATGCTCTGCAGGGATTTCCCTGGGCGGTATATTCTTGACCTTGTCAGTGGGTATTTCTGTGTATGTGAGAGCTGGGGTTTATTGGATACAAATGATGGTGTATGTTAATGTTATTTTGACTGTACCAGAGAGCAATGTGTTTACACAGTTCTAGGATTTAAGTGGTTTAAATGAACCTATTAACCCTTTGAGCACCAGAGAGGTATGTAACAAATTTTGAGAATTGTATCACTTTCCTTTGCACATTAGCCTCAATGTGGGTACCTGTGTACAGACGTGTGTGTGCGCACCTCTATGTACCAGTGTGAATTTGTGCTTACCTGGCAATTGTATGCATTTTTATACCTGTGCATATAGCAGTGTTTTTGTGTGCATGTTTGTGTGTATTCATACCTGTGTGTGTGTGTGTGTGTGCATATGTAATTGTGTATATGTCTGTGTACCAGTGCGTATACCAGTATGTAGTGTATGTTTATACATGTGTGCATATGCTTATGTGCAGTTGTGTATATACTTGTGTATGTGTGTGTGTAAGTTTGTGCCTTGTGTAGTTATTTATATGTTTATATCCTTGTATGATTTTGTACCTTTGTTTACGAGTAGACCTGTGTGTAATTGTGCATGCATGTGTAGCTGTGTATGTGTAGTCGTGTATATGTTTGTTTATGCAAGTTTATCCCTGTATACCTTGTGTATATGTTTGTGTATCTATGTGTAATAGGGTGTGCATTTGTGTACTTGTATTTGCGTCTGTATACCTGTGTGTAGCATGTGTATGCCCCAGTATTACGTATAATATACAAAATGTCTTTCTACATGTGTGTATATGTGTGTGCCTCTATGAATGTGTGTGAATGTGCATGGTATGTGTATATATTTATAGGTGTGTGTGTGTGTGTATATATATATATATATATATATATATATCAAGGCGCTGGCACACACTACAAAAGTAATTACTGATAAACAATTGATGGTGCACGTCCCATAAATATAGGTAAATAGAATGTACTCAGCCTGGGGATCCTGGGTTGTGGACAGGGACAGCACACATCGATGTGTGCTGTCCCTGTCCACAACCCGGGATCCCCAGGCTGAGTATATTCTATATATAGATACAGGGCTCAAAATTTCCACTCGCAACTAGGCAATGGCGAGTGAAAATTCAGCCCTGGCGAGTAGAAATTCAGCCCTGGTGGGTATGCTATGGCTTGCAGTGGCAAGTAACTTTTCAGGTCTGGCTAGTAGCAAAGGACTTCAAATTTTAAGCTATATATATATATATATATATATATATATATCTCTATATATATATATATATATATATATATATATATATATATATATATATATATATATATATATAAATCTGTGACTGTGGGCACTCCTTGACTAGGATTAATAGAAAAGTGCTTAGGTCTGGTTGCTGTTTGAAATGAAGTTAGTATAAAATAAGAAATGGTGCACTCTCAGGACTTGACAATAAACACCATTTTTTGCTAATTAAGTCCTGAGAGTGCTCTTTTCATCATGGTTATTGCGCCATTTCTTATTTTTTATAGATAATGTATGTGTACTTGTATATACGCCTGTGTACCTGTATCTCTCAGTTCAGACATTAAGTGACCTTGCCCTATTCTCCTTGTTCCAGGGCTATGAGTGACAGCGTTTGACAGCCGGTGACAGTAGGTGACACAGCTATGATCCCGTCTGCAGTGACTCTGAGCAGCCTGTGATAAGAGGGATCAGGTCCCGCGGGAGTTTGCAATCTAACACCGACTCTAAGGATGTGAAATATTGATCAGTGGCAGTCTGCAGCATGTCGAACTCAGGGGAGTGCAGGGGGCTCCCCCTCTACAGCTTTTACACAGCCCCCCCTGCATCGGACCCCATGCATTACTCCTCTGTGGCCCTCAGTGCAGATCCCCCCCTCAACAATGGCTCCGGGACCCCCTGTCCTGCCCAGGACCCCACGCTGCAGGTGAACAGCCAGGCTGGGGGTGCCAGGGATTTACATGTCGACTACTCACCCAAGTGCTTCTATCGCCACTATCTGACCCGCACCAGCATGCAGGGCGATATCTACAACTTCTTGGAACGACCTAGCGGCTGGCGGTGCTTCATATACCATTTCAGTGTGTGAGTACCCTGCCATATACCCTTTCTATCTATATACACCTACCTGCCAGATAACTACCTAGCTGAGGCTGATGTCCCAAGAACTGAAACAATTTTGGGGCAACCCATCTGTACCATGGGGTAAACAAGGATTGCCATTGATTTATGGGGCTCTTAGCGGCCCTAGCATTTATGGGTTTAAATGTCAAGTATAAATCGTTGGGGATTTGCTGAATTTTTAAAAGACCCTATGATACAGTTGATTTGCCCCAGAAATGCTCCAGTTCATCTTGATACATCCACCATCATCTAATCTCCAGGACTGGTCACTGGATAAAGGCAAGCACACCTTGGGCAGATGTTCCTTTAACCCTTTGAGTTCCAGAGGGGTACGCCACGCATTACAAAGCAATCCGTGGCATACCCCTCTGGCACTCAAAGGGTTACCCTCCTATGGAGCAGATACAATAAGCTAAAGAGTTGCTGCTTCGCAGCAAACCTACTGCACCAAGAGAGAGATGAAAATTTCCAATCATTTAACCTCTTAAGGACCCATGAAGGTCTTGGATCGTCATGGTTTGTTATACCCTTAAGGACCCATGGTGGTCCTGGAGGTCATGGAATTCAGGGCTCCCTGCACAGCTGCACGTCGTTCGGGGAGTCCGAAATCCGATTCCGAAAAAAAAAACGGTCCCTGGTCCTTAAGTGACTGCACCGTGTGTGCATGGCCGGTCCTTAAGGGGTTAAACGGAGCTTTTAACCCCTTGAATGCTAAAGAGGTCTCCAATACAATGCATTTAAATTAGTATGGGTATTGTGTGCATTTTGGGAATGCATATTCGTCCCCCCTATGCGGCAGTTGCTTATTGGATACGGACCATATGTCCCCTCCTGTCTAGTTGTCATCACTAGTGCAATATGTACATGAGTCCTGTTTGGGAGAAAAGCACCATAGAAATGAATAATTGTTATTGTTACGATAATGGTTTATTACCCTGGCCTGTCCCCTTTCAGTATATATTACCCAATTCCTCCATTCAGTATGGACAGAACACCCAGTTCTCCCTGAAGTAGTAATTAGCACCCTGGTCTCTCGCTACCCTGTCTAGCACCTTGCTCCATTTCTTTCTCTTCTAAAGCTCCCAAATCTCTTTTTTGTTTTGCATTATATAGTAACCAGGTCTGACTCTTGAGGTGTGTTGAAAGCTAGTTTTTCTTCACTTCCATCCTATAGCACCCTATTCACTTGCAGTATATAACACCCAGTCCTTGCTTTTCTTGCAGTTTATATAGCACCCAGTTCTCTATTCGCTTGCAGCATTATATCACCCAGTTCTCTATTCGCTTGCAGTCTATATCACCCAGTTTTGTATTCGCTTGCAGTCTATATGTCACCCAGTTCTCTATTCGCTTGCAGTCTATAGCACCCAGTTCTCTATTCTCTTTCAGTCTATATAGCACCCAGTTCTCTATTCGTTTGCAGTCTATAGCACACAGTTCTCTATTCTCTTTCAGTCTATATCACCCAGTTCTCTATTTGCTTGCAGTATTTACTACCCAATTCGTTTTCTTGCTGTTTATAGCACCCAGTTTTCTCTTTACTTTCTTTGTGTGCTTTCCTTTCTACATTGTATCACTATCCCTCATTTTACAGTCCCTGACAGAAAGCTTTCTGATTTGGGGAGCTCCCTACCAGACACGTATATGTGTAAACAAAAACAAAAAAAAAAAAAGGATGAAGATGAACACAATAAATAAATAAGATGTATAGGAAATCTGACTTTACCTTTCATGCTCATGCACAACATTTAAAGTCAAAATGAGGAGTTACTGTCCCTTTAACTATTGGAGAGGCAGAAGGTTGTGCAATGTTTATAAAGCAATTCTGTACACAACCCTCTGGCAGACAAAGGGTTAAACAAGAGGATGTTATGTGCAGTAAGATGAACTCTGGCGATTGATGTTCTGATGGGGGGGCCCTGTGTTCAAGATGCTACCTCTTCATATTTTTAAGCCGATATATTTTTTTTTAACCCACTGATTTGTCCAGAGAGTTATCCAAGGCCTTGCTATTCAGTGTGTTGGATCCCTCTTTGGTGCTCAAAGGGTTAAAGGGATAATAAAGACCTACTCTTTATCACTCCTTTGAGGGCCAGAGAGGGTATCCAACACTCAAAACAATCTCCACTAAGGGCCTCAAAAGAAATGGAGAGAAATTCAGGGGCAAACCAACTGCACCATACAGGGAAAATAAACATTCCCAAAATTCATATTGGTTTAACCCCTTAATTACGTGTCAGGACCGTCTCAGTTTTTTTTTTTGTTTGTTTTTTTTTTGTACCTGAAGGACAGATGATGGTCCTGGCACGTCAAATGGGGGGGGGTCTGAGACTGACCACTCCAGGACAGAAACAGTCTCTCTCAGACCCCCCTTCTGCACACATTAGCCACGTGTGCCCGCACGCTGACCCAGATCAAAGTGGTCCTTAAGGGAAGGTCACTTCCCTGAACCACTCATTGTTAACTCCTTAGTAACAGGCCGCGCACACACGCGGCTGTCACTTAACGCCCGGCTAAGAAATGTTTATTTTATTTTAATTATTACAGAGTCCCCGAACGGCATGCAGCCACATGGAGACCCGGACCTCCGGGACGTACATGTACGTCCACTGTCACTAAGTGACAGTTTTTGCGGGACGTGCATGTACGCCCATTGTTGGGAAGGGGTTAAGGAGTCAGATATGGCCATTAAAGGGATAGTAATGTTTGTGTGCACTCAAATAAAATATTGCAGCTATTACAAAAATAAACTAATTGATGTAAGTCCCATTTGAGAGATATATGAAGATAAAGTTCCCCCCTCCCTCCCCTTTCCCTGACGTGAGCTGTAAAGCTGACAGCAGGACATCCTGGTCCTGGGACCAGCCGGCAGATCTTCAGCAGAGCCAAAATAGTGCGATCTAGGCACAAATACTTAATTGCAACGGTCTACAAACCAGGCACACTTTGTAGACCGTTCCAATGAAGTATTTCTTATTAGATCTCGCTATTTCGTTCGCACAGCCAGAATCTGCTTCTGACAGCTTTACAGCTCACGTCAGGGAAAGGGGAGGGAGGGGGGAAATTTATCTTCATATATCTCTCAAACCATAATGGTTTACATCAGTTTATTTTTGTAATAGCTGCAATATTATATTTTAGTGCACACAGACATTACCATACCTCCCAAGTGTCCCTCTTTAGGAGGGACAGTCCCTCTTTTAGACCCAAATCACTCTGTCCCTCTTTCCCATCCTGATGTCCCTCTTTTTAGGAGATCAGATTGTGAGGTGTGTATATAAGTGTATCACATTGCCCCACAGCAATAAAACTCACATTAATGTTTGTGTAAACATCCGTATTTGTGTTTATAAATTGGTCTGTGTAAATAAAATACTTAGGTCTTGTTATAAGTCATTTATTAGGTTACACAAGGAGAAATCAATAGGTCATGAAATAGCCTAGGAAATCTCTGTAATGCCCCACCCACCAGCCACACCCCCAGCAACACCCCCTAAAACACAAGTGTCCCTCTTTGGCAATTTGAAGTGTTGGGAGGTATGCATTACTATCCCTTTAACCCCTCGAATGTTAGAGTGGTCTCCAACGCATTGCCGATCTAGCATTCAAGGGGTTTAAAGCCCCAATTAAATCAGTGCAATTTTTGTCCCCTATTTTGCGGGTAATTTGTCCCAGAATTGCTCCTCCTTTCTTCTGAGCATAAGGCTGTTATAGCCCATGTCCAATAAGCGTAAGCTTTTGAGTGTCAGAGGGGTGGAAATCATTTAAAAGTAAGAATTTTCCACAGTTCAACTTTGTCTTTCTGCCTCATCTGTCTATTATACACTAGCAAAGTGGGAAGGCGTTGCCCGTCATTATAATGAGGACTGCATTATGATATATTATTTTGGGTAAGTGTAATAAAAGCATGACGTGTGTTCGTATTGTGATCCGTGTTTGTGGACGTGAGGACAATGCTGTATTTTCACTACATTAACCGTTTGAGTGTCAGAGGGGCATGTAGCATACTGCAAAGCAGTGTGCCGCATAGCAGTGTGCCACTCAGAGGGTTAAATGTGAATCCTGTACAGTACAGTGTGCTCCCTGTAATGGAGTAGGCACCATGTTGCTCTTCACTATGAGTGCCAGTGGTATGCAGCACTCTGTTTTGTAGTATGGTGCATGCCTCTCTGACACTGAAAGGGTTAATGCAGTGAAAATACAGCAACGTCCTCACGTCCACACACACATTGTCAGAAACAGAGATAAAAATTCAAACACATGTCACACTTTTATTACTTACTCAAAATAATGAATCATAATGCAGTCCAGGGCCCGGCAGGACAGCGGTGAGGGAGAAGCCATTGATGCAGTAATCGGCTGGGTTTGAGTGGGCACGATGAGCTGAACCCTTCCTCCTCCCAGGAGTCCTCCTGCCGCCCCTGATCCTCATTCGGACAGCGGGGAGTCAGTGCCCTGGAAGGGTGAATCGTTCCCCGTGCTGTTACTGTGATCCTAGTCACAGTCAGTGGTGCTGAAGAGCAGCGAGCGGGGGGGGCAGCATTAAACATCGCAATAAGAGACAATACATTGTGCTCCTCTCACGATCAGATTTGCCTGCTGAGCGCTGCTCCGGACTCTCTCTCTTTCAGGCAGTAAAATGAACAGCAAGGGCCATGCATGGAGAGGGGGGAGAGAGAGTCCGGAGCGGCGCTCAGCAGGCAGATCTGATCATGAGAGGAGCACAATGTACTGTGTGTTATAGCGATGTTTAATGGTGATATTCATCATAACGCAGTCCAGGCCCCGGCAGAATGGCGGTGAGGGAGAAGCCGTTGATGCAGTAATCGTCCGAGTTTGACTGGGCACAATGAGCAGAACCCTTCCTCCTCCCAGGAGTCCTCCTGCCACCCCTGATCCTCGTTCGGACAGTGGGGAGTTGAGACGGTTGGTGTTCCAGTGGTTAACCCTTTGAGTGCCAGAGTGGAACGCATTGCTTTGCAATGCATTTCGTACCAATCTGACACTGAAAGAGTTAATGATGTTGGGCAGTTTTGTAGGCTCTTCTTCACAATTCCCCGACATGGCTTGCATCCTTGGGGCTCCATTCGAGAGAGCCTTCGGCCACTGCAACTGGTGTGAAAATCACGCCCCCATTGAATCACCCCATTGGAGCAGTAACTCCTCCTTACTGCCGCCCCTGGGTGTGTTTTGCCAGGCACAAAGTCTTCTTTTATATATATAGATTTATTATAACACTGATAAGCCACAGAATCACTTTCAGTTATTCTCCTAAACAAATGACCAGAGATGGTAAATGACCAAAGCATTGACTCATTTAATGATGTCTGGATTATAGGGGAGCTGCAATGTTGCAAACAGGGCATACATCATTTCATGATTGATTCAAATGGAGATTCTAACCTTTCAATGCTAGAGAAGTCTCCAACGCATTTCTTTGCAATGCGTTGGAGTCCACTCTAGCATTCAAGGGGTTAAAATTTCCATTTCAATCAATGGGAATTTTTTGAATTTTTAGTTTTCCCCTATAGTGCAAATGGTTTGCCCCAGGACACCTCCATGTTTCTATTGAATGTACGGCTTTAAAACAAACACTCTTCTCTCTTCACAGTGTGTTGGAGACCTTTCAAGGAGTTAACATTCCGTTTTAAATAAATGGGGGTTGGTATTGGTCTCCTTTTGGTTTGTCCAGAAATGTATATTCTTTTCTTTCATGCATAACACCCTTAACCCTTTGAGTGCCAGAGTGCTATGGAATGCACTGATATCATGGGGGGGGGGGAATATATATATATATATATATATAATAAATTATATACACTTCGGGGGCATTAGCAGTATATCCATATGTTTGCATATTTAGCATGAAACACAGTCAACGTTGGGCTTTTCCCTCTTACAGTCAAGGATTATATCCAGGTTTTTTCCTTGCGACTCTCTGCCAAGTTTCAGGATCTGCGCCTCTCTAGGACAGAGCTCACACATCTAACCGGGCCGTGTGGATAATCTTTGTCAGCTGTGCAGATGTTGCAGTGAGTGGCCAGGATAATCCGCTGCTTTATCCTTGTGTGTGATGTGTGGCAAAGATATTATCAGCTGCAGTGCCAGGATCCACACTGGCATCTGTCTCACTGATTGCAAGGTTTTCCTGTACTTAATGAGACCAGACCTCCTCTTTAAAAGGGCCATATACCCTCAGAAAAAGTGGTTTTTAAAGGAGAAATGTACCCCAGAAATAAGTGACTCTTGTTTTGTGTAACAGACTAACTAATCTCGGTGAGTTTCATTCATACAATAGCCAGGTACGCGCATTTAATTTTTAATTTTTATCTGTACTTTGCTGCAGATAGTGATCTCTGTTCAAGCCTACCTCTAGGTCACAACACCTCACAGCAAACAATAGGCAGAAATACCTGAATGAGATTTTAAAGGACACTAGTTATTATCGGATTTAGTCAAGCAATTTGCAGTGGATAGTAAGAAAGATCAGAAACAAATGTCTGTGTCACTCTGTGGCAGGAGGGACAGTCTCCCTGTTCCATGGCCTCTCTTCTTTCTGGGTCACCCTGCTTTGGAAGGAATAGATTCCCTGTAGCTCCCTTCTGTGTCACCTTTTGATGGGAAAGACATTCTCCTGATCACATTACTCCCTTCTCTCTGTGTTGCCCTGTGGTGGGAGGCACTTAGTCCTTGTCTCATTGCTCCCTTCTTTATGTTTCACTCTTTGGTGAGAAGCAAATACTCTGTTCTTGCTCCCTTTTGTGTATTAAGCTATGCTGCAGGGTACCCACTCCATACTCCATAGCTCTCTTCTGTCTGTGTCACCCTGCAGTGGGAGGAACAGAATCCCTGCTTCATAGCTCTCTCCTGTGCGGCAACCTACAGTGGGCTGAACAGAATCGCTGCTCCATAGCTCTCTTCTGTGTGTCACCCTGCAGTGGGAGGAACAGAATCCCTGCTCCATAGCTCTCATGTGCCTGTCACCCTACAGTGGGAGGAACATAATTCCTGCTCCATAGCTCTCATGTGCCTGTGTCACCCTACAGTGGGAGGAATAGAACCCCTGCTCCATAGCTGTCTTCTTTGTGTCTCCCTACAGTGGGATGAACAGAATCCCTGCTCCATAGCTCTTGTGTCTAAATCTGTCCTCAAGGGCCGTAACAGGATAGAATGTAAGGATATACCTATTTGATCAAAAGTGGTTAACCCCTAAAGTGCCAGTGGGAATACCCTTGTTTTTCTCAGCAGAGAAAGTACTACAACAAACATATATGTCTTCATACAGAGTTTACTCCTTTTTATTCCCTACACTGGAGGCCTCTTCAGCACTCAAACGGTTACAATTCTGCAAAACCCTGTGTTCATTCATGGGTCCCAGATTACAAGAAATCCCTGATAATTGTAATTAAATATGGAATTAGGACTGTGTTTCTGGAATAAGCCATCTGTACTAAAACGGACAAATGAAAATCCCCACTGATTTAAACTGGGATTTTAACCTATTGAATGCAATGTGTTGGAGGTCTTCCTTGCATCCAGTTCGTTAAAAGCCCATTTAACTCAATGAAAATTGTCATATATTCCTTACGGTACAGATGGATTGCTCAGGAACTGCACCACTTTTAGCTTCCTGAATTCCATGCTAAGGGTTTTATTCATCAAGTTAAAGAGATTGAGTTCTGGAACCTACATTAAATGGGGCATTGATTCTCCTGAATGCCAGAGAATTCTCAGACCACTCTCTAGCATTAAGGAGTTAAAAGGCCAATTTAAATAATTGGGAATTTTCATTTACACCTCATGGTGCAGATGGTTTGATCCAGAATTGCACCTGTTCAGCTTGACGAATAAGGACCTTAGTTTTCATATGAACACAGGGCTGGGTTTCCCAGTAGGCAGAGTAGGGAACTGCATACATCCCAACATTTGAAATTGCCAAAGCGGGGACTACCCACCGGTCCCGCTTCCTGCTCATTGTCGCTCACTCGCCCAGTACCTGTTCAGGGTCTGATGATGCTGTTGGCACAGCAGGCGCGCTGCGCAGGCAATTTCTGACAAAGCCATGGGTGAAGAATAGTGTATACTGCATATGTGCACATATATGAAGTGCAAAGTCCGTGCACAGTCATTTTCAGCATCTCGACGCTCAGTGCAGCCCCTGCAGAGAGGTTGAATAAACTGAAGGCTGCCTAACTGGGAAGCAGCACATAGTGCTAATGCTGTAGGATAGCGGGTTTGGGACCCCAAATCAGGACTGTCCCGCGTAAATTGTCACAGTTGCCACCTATGTCCAGAAGCTCCACATTTTGAGGGGAGGAGCCTCATCTGTGTTGGTCACACCCACATTCTGAATTGTGAGTGTGGCCAGAGCAATCTCAAAGTCCCTCTGCCAGTTTCATACTCCTTTACAGGCTATTCTTTAACACCTTGGATGTTAGAGAGATCTCCAACGCATTGCTGAGATCTCTCTAGCAACCAATAGGTTAAACCCTTTTTTGGCTTTGCTTGTTTTAGGCCAAAGGTATTTTCTTTGCCAGGAAATAGTGGATGGGTCTGGGGGTGGGACCGTGTGAGGAGTGGGGGTGTGGCCATGGGTAGAACTAAGGATGCCTAGAGTGCCTTGCCTAGGGGAGCCTGGGATGTAAATAAGGCCCTCCATGAAAATTTTGGTGAAGTTCACTGTGAAGTTAGAAACGTTCAAACATCTGACAGGTTTGTTTACGGATTTACCAATAATTCGACTTTTCTCCCCAGTGATCGTGACCCTTTGTTAACCCTTTGAGTGCCAACAGGTTTTTGAAATGCCTTGAATATTTCTCTGGCATTCAAAGTGTTAAAGGAAAACTAACATTTCCTTACACTAAACATCAGCCCACTTACTTTACTATGGCCTGAAAATCCTAATGGCCCCTATGAATTTTGACAGTGAGCCTTTGTTCAAGATATAACATCTTAGAGACATATGTCATGTCAATGGAGACAGACAGGACTATTTGTGGCAGGACTTCTGGACCTCAGACTCCACCCACTGTAGATGATCTTCTGCAGCTGATGCACATACCTGGGAATTTTTTATATGAGCTCACCCTGAGATCTTGGAAATATTAAACCTTAACGCTCCTAAGAAAGTAGATTCTAGGTGTCATGTCAATGCTTGCTGTAACCCAGAGGTTATTCAGTCAGTCCGTAAGAAACCTTTAACATTCTACAGTTCTGAGATATCACTTCTTATAGACTATAACATGCTACAGTTCTGAGATATCACTTGTTATACACTATAACATTCTACAGTTCTGAGATTTAACTTCTTACCCACCATAACATGCTACAGAACATGCCACAGTTCTGAGATATCACTTTTATACACTATAACATGCTACAGTTCTGAGATCTCACTTCTTATACACTATAACATGATACAGATCTGATATATCACTTCTTATACACTATAACATTCTACAGTTCTGTTATATCACTTCTTATACACTATAACATTCTACAGTTCTGAGATTTAACTTCTTACACACCATAACATGATACAGAACATGCCACAGTTCTGAGATATCACTTTTATACACTATAACATTCTACAGTTCTGTGATATATCTTCTTATACACTATAACATGCTACAGTTCTGATATATCACTTGTTATACACTATAACATGCTACAGTTCTGTGATATCACTTCTTATTCACTAAAACATGATAAAGTTCTGAGATATCACTTCTTATACACTATAACATGATACAGGTCTGACATCACTTCTTATACACTATAACATTCTACAGTTCTGTGATATCACTTCTTATACAATATAACATGGTACAGTTCTGAGATATTACTGCTGAAATACTCACAAGACTTGCAAGACTTCTCCCTCTGCTTTTCTGGGAGAAATATCACTGATTTAGACATTAAGTAAGTAGTAAATTGGTGTAAATCATTTAGCAGGAAATACTGGACTGAGAATTTAGTTAAATAGGGGGGTAATTATTAATAGGGGGTAGTTATTAGTAAGTTTAAGGACCGATAGGGTGTGCAACGCATTGCACGCCTCTTTGGTCCTTAAAGGGATAGTAATGTTTGAAATAAACTAGATCTTCTTTATAATAAATGTAACACAATGCGCTGTTTTAACCAACGTACTTTTTTGTAGTTCATAAGATATTAAATGTAGAAGGATCCCCCTCCCGCCTCTTCTGGTCACCTCCCACTAAATCGTCTGTCTGGTCCCGGGACCGGACGGATTCAGCAAGGGACCAAACTTCAGTAATTAAGTATAAGGAAAACCCTCCCCCCTTGAGGAAGTAGGGCAGGATTTTCCTTTGCTTACTGAAGATTGTCACTCGGTGCATCCGTCCTGACCAGACTGCAGATTCAGCGTGAAACAGCCAGAAGGAGCGGTAGGGGGATCCTTCTACATTTAATATCTTGAACTACAGAAACGAAAGCTGGTTAAAATAGCACAATGTGTTACCTTTATTATAAAGAAGACTCGGTGATCTAGTTTATTGCTAACATTACTATCCCTTTAAAGGGATAGTAATGATTCATAATAAAAGCAGCTCTAATTAATCATCATAGTATTTGGACTTTGGAGAGTGTTATTTCAATACTGTCAGAGTTATAGTGCAAGAATAATTCAATGACAAAGTATCCCCCTCCCGCCCCTTTTACTGATGTAACACTGCTCAGCCAGAGCAGAAGGGAGACGCCCAGGTAGACTGCAGAGAGGGACAATCTTCAATTAAGATAAGGGGAAAAGCTTGTCAAGGGCGGCAGGGCTTTCATTGTTCTCATAGGAAGAAGATTGTCCCCTGCTGTTATCTGTCTGGTCTATGGACTGCATTCCACATCTGAGAAGAGATGGCTTACACTAGGTAAAAGGGGCGGGAGGGGGAAACTTTGCTTATGAATATCTCTCAAACCATAAAGGTTTGAGAGATAAGACTTATATCGTTCTTCATGTTTTTTTAATGCCTACAAAATAAAATAAAGATAAAATTAAGTATTACTATCCCTTTAAAGAGTTACGATTTGTCTGCTCTCTAGTATCTAAGCCACTCCTTAGTATGAAGTTTAAGCTTTTGAGTGCCAGAGGGTTAATTCCTCTGGCACTCAAATGGTTAAGCCTATAGTTTGCCCCTAATTCTCTTTGAAGACGTACAGCTGTACCATATGTGGGTAAAGCTACAGTCCTCATCATATCGTTTAAAACCACAATTATCTACACTGATCCTTTCAAGCTTTTTCAGGGACTAGATAAATACTTGTCAATATCTTAAAAGCTTGCGTCTGAAATCCGATATTAACTTAGCATTTTGTCAATCCGTGTATTAGTTCCATGCCTGCAGAATCCGATAATTGTTCCAGCTTTCTCTTCCTTAAGATCTCTGCTTGGATGCTCATTATAATTATTTTTAGTCGTCATCATCTTGGAAATCATTGAAAGTGCCCCTTAATGCAAAGTTCCATTGTAGATAAATCTTGCAAATGGTGATCTAGATTACATTGCTGTTGATAATTGTTATCGCTGGTTTTTATGTAGCAGATTCTCAATGAAGACTATGGAGCAATTTGTAAATAGAACCCTTGATAAGGTTATGAACTGCAATGGAATCCAGGTCGGTGTCTGTGTCCATTGCTGGTACTTTCAGTTTCCATTGTAAATTATTTTTTTTAACTCTTGAGTACTGTTCAGTGCTTTGAGAATCAAGACATTGCACACATTTCTGGTCCTCAGTTGGTTAATGAACCTGATCCACAAAGACTAACTCGAGCAACTCCAGAATAAACAAGCTGCACTGTATGGGACAAAAAAAAATCTAAAAATCTGATTGATTTAAATGATTGTTAACCCCCTTAAAGCCAAATGTCTCCAATGCATTGCAAAGGGGTTATAAGCCCCATTTAAATCAATAGCAAGTTTTATTTGTTCTCTCTCTGGTGCAATTAGTTTTGGGCCATGGAGAGTGTTATTTCAATACTATCAGAATTGTAGTTCAAGAGTAATTGAATGATAAAATATCTCCCTTCTGCTCCTTTTATCTAGTGTAAGCCACCTCCCCTCAGATGTGGTATCTGGTCCTGGGACCGGACAGATCACAGCAAGGGACAATCTTCTTACTGTGAGCATAAGGAAACCCTGCCCCCCTTGACAGGTTTTTCCTTATGCTCACTGAAGATTGTCCCTCTCTGCCATCCATCCGGACAGTCTTGCTGCTCTTAGGTGAGCATCAGTAAAAGGGGCGGGTGAGGGAAAAAAAATCTGAAAAACCTGTCAGTGGGGCCAGAGTTTTCCTTATGTTCACAGTAATAAGATTGTCCCTTGCTGAGATATATCCGGTCAAGAGATCTCATATTCCACATCTGAGGGGAGGCGGCTTACACTAGGTAAAAGGGGAGGGAGGGGATACTTTATCATTCAATTACTCTTGAACTACAACTCTGACAGTATTGAAATAACACTCTCCATGACCCAAATACTATGAAGATTAATTGGAGCTGCTGTTTTGTGAAACATTACTATCACATTGCATTTTGTAGTAATTAAAAAGTGGAATTGAATGCAAAAAAACGTATCTCTCAAACCGCTATGGTTTTAGAGATACATGCATTCAAAGTTTGATGTTTCCTGCTGTCAGCTGTAAAGCTGTCAGCAGGAGATCCATGTCGGCCGACTCGGAGGCTCTCCAGCCGAGCCGCAGTTGTGTTTTTTAAAAAGAATGACTGCATTGGAATGGTCTACCAAGTGTGCCTGGTTTGCAAGCACATTTGGTAGACCATTCCAATGCAGTCATTCTTTTTAACCCCTTAAGGACCAGCGGTCCTGGGGTGTGTGGTCTTTTAAGGACCAGATAGGGAAGTTAAACATGCCGCCCCACGTGAGTGATCATGTGAGCCGGCACTCTGAACGTGGGACTGAAAGAGATTGCTCCGGTCTTGGAGCAATCAACTTCAGTCCCCGGTATTACTCACCGCGCTCCTGCAGGATCGAGGTGAGTAATAGTACATGAAGTACCAGGACCGTCACTGGTCCTTAAATGCCAGACCAGCGTGACGGTCCGGGTACGTCAATGGTCCTTAAGGGGTTAAAAAACGCAATTGTGGCTCTGCTGCAGAGCCTCCGTGTCGGCCGACACAGATCTCCTGCTGACAGCTTTACAACTGACAGCTGGAAACATCAAATTTTGAATGCCAATATCTTTCAAACCATAGCAGTTTGAGAGATACTTTTTTTGCATTCAGTTCCTCTTTTTAACAAAAAGCAAAATAATTTTTGTGGGACATTACTATCCCTTTAACCTCTTAAGTACCAATGGTCCAGGGAAGTTACCTTCCCTTAAGGACCACTTTGATCTTTGCCGACGCGCCGGTACACGTGACCTGTTATGCGTACCGGCGCGCCGCTTGGAGGCCTAAGAGAGATCGCTCCGGTCTTGGAGCGATCAATTTTAGGCCCCATTTTTACTTACAGCGCTGCCAGTGTATCAGTGGCCACTTTAAACTGCGCATTTTGTAGGTATGACTGACCGGTCACACCTTTCATGCAGTCTCCATAAAAATGTAACCCTTTGTGCCCAATTGATCCCAAGAGAAAAAACAAAAATTGTGTTTTTTATAAATCTTTTTTACCTTTTTTTTTAAATTTGAATAAAGTAAATGGTGGGTTATCCATATATGTGGGGTATCAAAAGAAAGCCCTATTTGTGCTTAAAAAATCAGTATATAATTTATGGGGGTGGAATAAAAGACTTAGAGGGAAAACACTGTTGAACAAAGACATAGTCAAAAAGGTCAGAATTGCTCCAGTCCTTAAGTGAAAACGACCTCAGATTTTCCCGGTCCTTAAGGGGTTAAGAACCATTTCTCTGCACCTTGTTTTAAGTATTAACCCTTTGCATGCCAGAGGGGTATCCAATGCATTGCTTTGCAATGTGTTGGATATCCCTCTGGCACTCAAAGGGTTAAACTAATCTCAGAAGAAAACTTGTAACTTTACTCCATTTACCTACGTGTGTTATAGGGGTGGCTTTTGGTTCTTGCAGTTATTAAAGGTGAATTAAAACATCCTATTAATAGCCTCCTACCTACCTTACTATGGTCAGAAAATCCTAATGGCCCCTATGAATTTTTCCCTTCTACCTTTGTTCAAGATAGAACACATTCCATCAGTCCTGGGTGTCATGTCCATGGAGGCAGGCATGACAGTTGCTGGCAAAACTGTAAACCCTTTGAGGACCTTTATGCTTAACCCTTTAACAACCACCCGATCTGGTGCATGGGCAGCCATTAAAGACCACAGAGCTTTTGATTTTTTTTTTTTTTTTTGCACATTGAATTCTGGGATGGCAGCTCAATGTGCATCTGCGCTGCCAATCCAGAATTCCATGACATACGAGGACCATCACTGGTCCTAAGGGGTTAAGGGCCAGAGGAGGTTACGTAAGTTCATGCTTTCAGCCTGCCTCGGTTTGAATACACTGCCAGTAAACGTCATGTCTGAAATGAACATCAGAACAAGTGATGGAGTTAAAAATAAGGAATAATACATGGACTGCTGGGAGGTGCCTTATTAAAAAGTCATTACAGAGGAAAACTCTGGTCCTTAAGCCCTTAAAGACCAGCCACACAGTGCACAACCAGCATTTAAAGGGATAGTAATGTTTCACAATAAAAGCAGTTCCAATTAATCTTCATAGTATTTGGGCTGTGGAGAGTGTTATTTCAATACTGTCAGAGTTGTAGTTCAAGAGTAATTGAATGATAAAGTATCCCCATCCCTCTCCTTTTACTGATGTAACACTGCTCACCTCAGAGCAGCAATACTGTCCGGATGGACCACAGAGAGGGACAATCTTCAGTGAGAATAAGGAAAACCTATCGGGTGGGGGCAGGGTTTCCCTTATGATTGTCCCTTGATGCAACCTGTCCAGTCAAGAGACCAGATTCCACATCTGAGGTGAGCAGTGTTACACCAGGTAAAAGGGGAAGGAGGAGGATATATTATCATTCAATTACTCTTGAACTACAACTCTACAACTCTGACAGTATTGAAATAACACTCTCCACGGCCCAAATACTATGAAGATTAATTGGAGCTGCTTTTATTTTGAAACATTACTATCCCTTTAAGGACTACGGGACATTTTTATTTTTATTTTCTGCCCAGTGGAATCAGGGACCCTCTGAATTCCATGACTTGGCAGGACAGTCACTGGTCCTTAAGTGCCGAACCGCCATAATGGTCCTGGCATGTCATGGGTCCTTAAGGGGTTAAAGGGTTATTATGTAGGTTCATGAAGTCTGCCTGCTTCAGTTTGAAAAACCTGACAGCAGCTGTCATGTCTTCCTCAATTTAATTACATAGTAACATAGTAAATTAGGTTGAAAAAAGACACAAGTCCATCAAGTTCAACCTTCGCCTCATACCTCAGTAACTGAGAATTTTATAGCTTTCCTGCTACCAATTAAATTAGTCTTTATCAGACCTTCCTGATCAGCCTACTGATAAACCGTATAACTCTGTATGTTCCCTTTTGAAAGAAATGTATCTAATCTTCTCTTAAATGTATCCATTGTATCTGTCATAACTACCTCCCTGGGCAATGAATTCCACAATTTGACAGACCTTACCGTAAAAAAATCCTTCCTCTGCTGAAGTTTAAACCTCCTTTCCTCTAATCTCAAGGGGTGTCCCCTGGTCACCTGATCAGGCCTTGGAATAAATAGCTCACCGCAGAGATCCTTGTATTGACCTCTCATATACTTGTACAATGTGATAAGGTCACCTCTTAGTCGTCTTTTCTCTAGAGTAAATAACCCAAGTTTGTTTAGTCGTTCCTCATATGTCAAGTCCTCCATTCCCTTAATTAATTTTGTTGCTCTCCGCTGTACCCTCTCTAGTTCTAGTATATCCTTTTTCGAACTGGTGCCCAAAACTGCACTGCATACTCAAGGTGAGGTCTTACCAATGATTTGTATAATGGCAAAATAATGTTATCCACTCTTGCTTCAATACCTCTTTTTATGCAAGACAGGATTTTGTTTGCCTTTGCTACTGCTGTTTGACACTGGTCACTGTTTCCAAGTTTGTAGTTGACAAGGATACCCAGGAATTAATTAATTGTGCATTTGTTCAAAAGATAATGTCTTCAAAGACAAATACAAAGGGTCCATTTGAATTTACTGGTCACAGTAAGGTAAAGGAGGGTTACTATTAGGGCGTGTTAGTTCTCCATTAAATGGGATTTTTTACCTCCTGAATTTTAGACAGGTCTGCAACGTAATCCAGGAGAGCTGACATTGTTTCCATTGCGAATCACTATAAATTCGTCTGCATGTATAATGTATTAAAGCACAACTTTCAGATAACAGCAAGTCGCCATGCATTTAATGACTAGCTTGAAAATAGAGGTCTTACCATAAAAAAATGCGTGTGTCTAAAGGAATCCGTCCCGTTTGGAGACTGGAACTGAGGTTAGAGCGCAGACATCTTGTCTGTGTGCATGTGCCGTCAGTCCCGGTCTCCATAGAGTAGACTGCTTTGCACCATATGGTCACCGGAAGGGACTGCGCAGACTCACAGACCACACTAACCTGCCCGACAGTCCCGAAACGGGACGGATTCCTTTAGACACGTATTTTTTTACAGTAAGACATCTATTTTCAAGCTAGTCACCATGCATTTAATGAATGCATGGCGACTGGCTATTAATTTATATCCATGTCTACTTAATTGTCTGTCTGGTCCATTAAGTAACCAGATCCAGGCAAATAATATGTTGTTCTTTCCTAGCACTTGGGACATTGCAGATTTAATCTTCTTTCAAATTCAGCTAGCAATTGGGTATTGACACTACGTGTGCAGAAAGTTGCCTATTGCCTTACAACCGCTGACATAATCAGCAAGATTGTATGGTTAGTATCGGGTGGATTACTTTTACTACTAGTGTAAAAGCCCATGTACACGGGCCAAGGTCCGGGTAATGTTAACCCCTTGAGTGCTTTGCAATGCGTTATGTACCCTTCTGGCACTCAAAGGGTTAAGAGGACGTACCTCACTGCTCCACGCGATGCAATCTTGCGTCGCCTCACTCACGCGATGCAATCATGCGAGGTAGAGACTGCCCGAACGCGGGCAGTCTCTACTGAGCATGACTTCATCCTGACAAACATCCTAGCGAATTATTATATAGGATTACAATGGTAGATTCAAGAGATAATATCTTCAGCTGACCAGAGCTGTCCACAGGATGGTGTAGCAGCAGCGCCACGGTAACATTTCAGGCCATTGAGATAGTGCATCTAAAAAAATTCATATTTGAGCTGCAATAACTTTTTCATTAAAACACCTCTGAGCAGTGGGAGTGCCCTTGTTTTTCTCAAGAGGATAAACCCCTATAATATATGTTCTTAACATATTAAGTGTTACTATCTCTTTAAAATGGAGAATTAAAATCTGACTGTATGTCAGGGTGACCACATTTCATTACTGCCTTTCAGGGACAGTGCTAAGATGAGAAGAGTATTTCTCCTTTGCTCTAGTGCCGCTGTTTGGGCAGGGTTACATGACATCACATGACTTCATCTCCCCTTACTGACATCAGTGCAGGAGGAGAACTGGCCATTAACTGTGTATCAAAATTACTTTCTGTAGTAGATTAAAAGAAAATGAAAGAGATTTCAAAGTCACATATTTCTATAAGCTATGTTTCAAACAATACTTTGAATATTTAGCATTATGTATATGTCAGTGTATGCAAATGAGTTTGTACTGACTGGCAGGAAATAGCAGTTGGAAATGTAGAGCAGTATGGAATGTTAGTATATTCCAGACATGCCTGGCAGATTTGCTTTAACAGACGAATAAACAAAACTGAGTATCTCATTTTTTTGTTTTATCCCTATAAGGACCAGTGGAGTGTGCAATGCATTGGTTAAAATAAATAGGGGTTCTTTGGATAGCTCTTTCAAAATCACCTATTTGTTACAATTTGGCAGTTCTACTTTAACCCATTGAAAGCTACAGAGGTTTCCAGTGCTTTTAAGCCAGTAGAAATTTGGGGCTCCAACGAACACATTTCTGTAACAGCAGATCATGGATCAAGAATGGCGTGGCAGACTGGGGGGCTAATTGGCAAAGAAAAGTGGAGAAATTCTGGAGCAAACCAAATGCACCACAGGGGACAATTACAAATTCAGATTTATTTAAAAGAGGTATTTAATCTCTTGAATGCTAAGAAGGTCTCAAGCATGTTATGCAGGAGTAGGTTGGGGACCTTTCTAGTATTCAAGGGGTTAAAAGCCCCATTAAATTAATGGTAACATATTAATGGCTAACTGAAGTTTTAGTTTAACAATCTTGTCTTAAAGGGAAATGCAAATGCATACTATATAAACATGGGCATCCACAGAAATGTTTCCAGACGGAAGGCAAAGCCCCAGGCCAGCCCTTCCAGCCCCTATGTTTATGTAGAGGGGGTAATGTATTGCATACTTCTCTGGCACTCAGAGGGTTAACATAGATTCAGGAAGCTCAGTTTCCAGAGTGATTTCTGTTAAAAGGATAGTAATACGTGGATAAAAGTATCTTGAATTATGTAGGTAGTAAAGGGATAGTAAACCTTGAAAATAAGTTTATTTTATATTATAGCCCTTAAAAAACATGAAAAATGATATGTCTTACCTCTCAAACCTTTATGGTTTGGGAGATATTCAGAATCAAAGTTTCCCCCTGAGTGACGTCACCGTTCTAGCTCTCAGATTTGGAATCTGGTCCCGGGACCGGCTGCGGCTCCCCAGAAGTGCCGAGATCACGATCTTTACAAAGAATTTCTTAATTGGAATGGTCTACAAAGTGTGCTTGCAAGCCAGGCACACTTTGTACACAGTTAATTAGTAGTTCTTTTTAAAGGTAGTGATCTAGGCACTGCTAAAGAGCTGCCGGTTGATCTGTGGACCGAATTCCAAATCTGTCCACTAGATGGCAGACTTGGCTGAAACAGCCAGGAAAAGGGAAATTTACTTTATTTTACTTCTGAATATCTCCCAAACCATAAAGGTTTGGGAGATAAGACTTATATCATTTTTCATGTTTTTTTAAGGGCTACAATATAAAATAAACTTATTTTCAAGGTTTACTATCCCTTTAAAAATCTAAATTAATTCCACCCAGTCCTATCTCTCAAACCTCTATTTCCGTCAGCTTTCCGTGTCAGAGAAGGAGATCCCGTTCAACAGACCGTCCTGCGCTCTTCAGTAGAGCCATAATCACGCTAGTTAGGCAGAAGTACCTCTTTTGAACGGTCTACATGTGCTTACAAACCAGGCACATGTTGTAGACCGTTCAAATGAAGTATTTCTGCCTAACTAGTATGATTACAGCTCTGCTGAAGAGCGCAGGACGGTCTGTTGAACATGATCTCCTTCTCTGACACGGAAATCCGACATAAGTGCAAGGGGAGGGAAAGGGAAACTTTCAAAGCTTTTATCTCCCAAACCATAGAGGTTTGAGAGATAGGACTGGGAGGAATTAATTTAGTTTTATAATACCTATGTAATTCAAGATATTTTTATCAAAGTATTGCTATCCCTTTAAGGATTATGAAAAAAGGTATTGTGATACAATTTAAAAAAAATGTAAAAAAGCACGTAAAACACTTGGTTCTTCATGGACAGCACTTCAAACATAAATTCAGTAAGTTTATTGTCAGGGACATAAAGATGTAAAAAATACTAGGTGAAGATGACAAAAAAATCCTAAAACATATAGGCAATTTGACTTTACATATAGTGTCCTTGTAGACAATGTAAAATCAAAATATAGTGTTACTATTCCTTTAGTACAAACTAGAATTCCAATGGATTTGATACTTAGAGCAATATCAGACATGTTATGCACTAAGGTGTGATAAAGAGGTGATAACTTTATCCAGTTCCTATGTTATTCTATGGAGCCAATGCATTACGATTTCTGAAGTGGGAGAGAGATCTTACTGAATAGGATCTATAGAATAACATAGGAACTGGAGAAGTGATATCACTGGAGAAGTCATATCCACTTTATCAGGCCTTAGTGCATCTCCTTAGGCCTCCGGTGTCCAAGGGGTTTGAATGTCAGAGGGTTGTACAACACATTATGGAGCAGTACATTGCATACCTCTCTGGCACTTAAAACAGTTAAAGGGGGTTGATTGTTAAGGTTCCACCTATGTTCAAAAGAAAAGTAGAAGAGTTCTGGGGCAAACCATTTGCACTATATGGTAGAACCTATATCCAGTGTGTTGTGGAGACAGCTCTGGTACTCAAAGGGTTTTTAACCCCTTAAGAACCAGCAGCCCAGGGAAGTTATCTTCCCTTAAAGGAGCAGTAAACTTTTTTAATGAAAATGTATATGTTATAGAGCTTTTCCTCTGAGTAAACCAAGGTCACTCCCACTGCTGTCAGTTGTTTTATTCAAAAGTTCAAATAATCAGGAAGTGAATTTACTGTGTTTACTTCCTGATAGTTCTAATTGACAGGAAGTGACTCAGCAGTTTCTATCAAATTCTATGGAGAACTGCAAATCACTGACTTTCCTCTCCATTACAATGTAACAGGAGAACTAATTGGAATGTAACATTAGAGGGCACTGCTAATATAAATAAACATGGGTTTAAACTGTAATAGTTCTGGAAATATGTATCTCTCATCATTGTGAGCACCCTTATTTTACTTAACAGGAAATGCCCTACAATATATTTTTTTTATAAAAAAATAGTTTACTGCTCCTTTAAGGACCAATTTGATTCTTGCCAACGTGCAGGCACACGTGACCTGTTATGTCTTACAGAGACTGCTCCAGTCATGGAGCGGTCAATTTCAGTTCCTGTTTTTACTTACTGCGGTCCCACAGGAGCTCTGTAAGTAAAAAGTATGTGACGTCCCAGTGACTGTCCTGGCAGTCATGTGTTCCTTAATGTGTAAATAATAACTGTTACATTATAGTGCACCCAATACACTTTCTTTCGGTAACACTGTTCTACTGAAATGTTCTGTACTATCCCAGAAGAGAGTGTTGATTCTCTGGCTGTCACTCATTCTGCTCTAATCTTTCAGTTGAGTAGTGTTTTTTTCTTTCACCCCAGCCTATACCAGGTGAGTCTCTTACTTGTTTTTTCCTCCCATTATTTTCTCTCTGTGTCTTTCCATCCTCCTGTCTGTAAATAATTTATGTATATATAAAGTACTCCCAGTACTGCTTCTCGCAAAATATAATAGGTTTAATAGCAGAGCAGAGTGGTGCATCTAATCTAAAGTGTATTTACTGGCCTGCAGGTGAATACAATTAAGTAAAGTGAGAAAGAAAGACAATACCCCAGGGACCCATACATTAGCACCACCTGTGAGTGATCTCTTGCAAATTTAAACATATACTTTCCTGCGCATTGACACAAGGCTCTGCTTTCAAACGAAAGTGGGCACTCCTTATAATGTCCAACCTCTTGGAGGCTAGAGGCATTTCCAACACATTGTGTCACATAGTTCTCCTTTAAAAGAGAACTCACACCTCCTATTAATAATTCCCCACTTTCTTACTGCAGCTAGAAATTCGTAATGGACCCTTGTGCCTGTGTTTAAGAGATAACATCTTCAATCTGTCCTGGATGTAATGTCATAGAGTAGGCTAACCAGACCTCATCTTTAACCGGGGACGCATAGGAAAAATGCATACTGCAGGACTGCTTTGAGTTCAGTAAAGTCCTGAAAAATGGCTATTTCCTATGTGTCCCCGGTTAAAGGTGAGATCTGGTCAGCCTACCATAGAGGCAGACATGAGAGTTGATCGCAGGACCACAGAACACAAACTCCAACAGCAGTATATGGTAAACTTAACCCTTTAAGGTAGAGTGGCCAGATCTCACCTTTAACTGGGGACACATATGAAAAATGCATACTGCAGTGCTTCTTTGATTTCACTGCAGTCCTGAAATATGCCTATTTCCTATGTGTCCCCAGTTAAAGGGTAGGTCTGGTCAGCTTACTTTAAGGACCGGAAGGATGTGCAGTACTTTGCTTCAAAATGTGTTGCATGCAATTCTGTTTGTTAAAGGGTTAACTAGGCTCATGCACTATTCTGTTTGAAAAAGAAAAAAAAAAAAAGCTGCCAGCAACTGTCATGTCCGCCTCCATGCACCTGACATCCAGAACTGACTGTACAAGTACAAAATTAATAGGGCACTTAAGAACCATTGATGGTCCTGGCATGCCATGGAATTCTGAGATAGCAGTGCTACTGCACGCTGCTCTGTCATCACAGAATTCATCTAGCAAAAATAAAAAGTCCATGGTCCTTAATGGCTGCTCACACGCCGGATCGGGTGGTCGTTAAAAGCCTTTTTCCTTAACCCCTTATCATTGTTAGTTCTTCTTTAAAAGAGACCAGTGTACCCCCCAAAAAAACAGACTGCAAAATTACTCATCAGCTCTTCTTAACCCTTTGAGTGCCGGAGAGGGATCCAACGCATTTTAATGGCAAATAGACAGGCATGTTTTTAGCCTCTTAAGGACCCTTGACGGTCCTGTAAATAAAAATGGAGCCTAAAATTGACTGCTCCAAAAGACTGGACGCTCGTTCTTAGCCACAACGCGGTATGCCGGAACACGTAACAGGTCACATGTACTGGCGCAAGGATCAAAGCGGTCCTTAAGAGTAGGTAACTTCCCTGGACCTCTGGTCCTTAAAGGGATAGTAATACTTCGTTTTATCTTTATTTTATTTTGTAGGCATTAAAAAAACATGAAGAACGATATAAGTCTTATCTCTCAAACCTTTATGGTTTGAGAGATATTCACAAGCAAAGTTTCCCCTCCCTCCCCTTTTACCTAGTGTAAGCCATCTCTTCACAGATGTGGAATGAAGTCCATAGACCAGACAGATAACAGCAGGGGACAGTCTTCTTCCTATGAGAACAATGAAAATCCTGCCCCCCCTTGACAAGTTTTTCAGGTTTTTCCCTTATCTTAATTGAAGATTGTCCCTCTCTGCAGTCTACCTGGGCACTTCCCTTCTGATCTGGCTGAACAGTGTTACATCAGTAAAAGGGGCAGGAGGGGGATACTTTGTCATTGAATTACTCTTGATCTACAACTCCGACAGAATTGAAATAACACTCTCCAAAGTCCAAATACCATGATGATTAATTAGAGCTGCTTTTATTATGAAACATTACTATCCCTTTAACCCATTAAGGAGCGGCCGCGCACGCACACAGCGGTCACTTAAGGACCCCGGGGCATTATTATTATTTTTTTTGAGAATCTGATTCCAGACTCCCCGAACGGCATGCATCTGCGTGGGGAGCCCGGAATTCCATGACATAAATGTACGTCTTTGGTCCTTTAGGGACCGCAACCTCATGACATACATGTACGTCATGGGTCGTTAAGGGTTTTAAAACAGTCAATATAGTGAAACATAAACCAACTCGGTCTCATCAATGACTGACTCATGATAATTAAAAGGTGAAATGCCAGACAATAAAAAAACCTCCACAGTACAGAGAACAGTGTCTATAAAATATACTTGTGTTAATATTTACATGCCTGAAACAGGTCAAAAAACCTGTATCCAGCAAAGAATCCAAATCTTACCATGTTTGTACTGCATTCACAAAATCCTGTACAGCAACAGGCAAATATATAATCTGTGAAAACAGCAAGCACAAATGAAGGGTCCCATGTTTATAGGGCTTGTAATCTGTACACTGACTGTACTGTATGCTTTCATTTGCAAGTTGCAGCACTGAATTCTTGGAATGCAATGGAAACACTGTAAGCTTTGGATTCTTCGCTGGGGAAAGGTTTTCAAACCTGTTTTGTAACATGTAAAAGTACAGATTCTGGAACAGGAAAGATTTCAGAAACTGACAGCAAATATATAGTTAAATGAATAACAAGAACGGAAGACATTTATAATTATGAGAAAAAGCTTTCAAAATAGTGTCTTTACTCTGGAAAAAAGCACATACAAGGCGAAATGAGATCATCACCTTTTTCAGTAAAAATATGGTATTTACTACCAAGACAGATGGTCTCCAACAAGAAGAGTTTGGCATAAAAATATTCGTGAAACGGTTGGGCTTCTTTTAAACCATTCAGGTTAAATGCACTGAAAGGGTTAAGCAAATCAGGATATACAAGATCATGAGAGTTAACATTATATGTTTCATAATGCTTTGCTCACCCTTCTGGTCCGCAAAGAGTTAAAGGCTTGAACTTGATGGATTTAGACCTTTTTCAGTCTCAGTAATGTTGTATCTATATAACTCCAGAAGTATTTAGTGTCATTTGAACAGGAACAAACAGTATTAACACACTTGCAGGAAGTCAACAAAGTGCAGCTTTCATAGATGTTGAAGAGGAGCTGTGGAAATGTATTGATTTAACCCCTTAACGACTGCTGGTCCAGCAGGGGGCAGCCCTTAAAGACCATGGCGCTTTTTTTTTTCCTTTCTTGTTTTTTTAAGTATAATGCATTCTGGGATCGCCATGCTGCATGCAGCTGTGTAGAGACCCTGGAATTTTGTGATGTGCCAGTACTGACACCGTTCCTTAATGTCTGGACACGCGTCACTGTCCTGGCACGCCATGTGTTTTTAAGGGGTTAAGGAACTCTGTACAGCCCCACAAAGGGGCAATATTTGTTTGGTAAATCTAATAGAGGCTGATTTAAAGGGATAGTAATACTTAAAATGTAAAAAAAAATATGTTGTAGGATTTATCCCCCTGAGTAAAACAAGGGTACTCCCACTGCTGAAAGGTGTTTCATTCAAAAGTTATTAATTTTCAAAGTTTAATTTTTTAGGTGCAATATCACAGTGGCCTGAAATTGTACAGTGGCGCTGTTGCTACACGATCCTATGGACAGCTCTGGTCAGTTGACCATAAATCTCCATAGGATGGTGTAGCAACAGCGCCACTGTACAATTTCAGGCCACTGTGATATCGCACCTAAAAAATTCAACTTTGAAAATTAATAACTTTTGAATGAAACACCGTTCAACAGTGGGAGTACTCTTGTTTTACTCAGGGGGATAAACCCTACAACATATTTTTTTTTACATTTTAAGTATTACTATCCCTTTAAAGAAACCGTAGACCCCATTCAGGGGCAGATTGTACGGGAATACCAGCCCAGGCATTTTTTTTTAAAGCAGCCCGCTAGTTGGTGTTTATATATATAATTTTTGATATTTTTGGCACTCATAGGGTTAGATACAACCCTAGCAACTCTCTTGCATTCCCTGGTGGTCCAGTGTGAGGAACGAGAAGTCAGTGCAGCCTCCAGCACCAACGCCCCCTTGTGGTCCCTGTGCAGCATGGGAGGGCAGGCACCAGGATATTATGTCATATCCTGGTGCTCTGCATTAACAAGGAACGCGAAGGCTGTCACAGAGAGTGCCTGTGCTGGTGGCAACACAGACCTCTCCTTCAAAATATTGTGGGACTGTGAGGTGAGATCCACTGATCTCCCCCACCGGCCCATGATCTAGCGGCCCACCGGGGGATGCCCGATGCCCCGATAGGACAGTCCTCCCATGACATCATTTCTGTTGTACCTAAAAGTTTGGCCATTTGTTCCTGACTACCACTAACTACTCCAGTAGCTTAGGGTTTAACCCTTTGAGCACCAAAGGGGTACGCAATGCATTGCTTTGCATTAAAGGGTTAATACCCACCTAGTCACTCACCTGATCGCACACTGATTCTTATAAGACTGGGGTGAATGACAGCTCTACATTCTTCTTGATCAACAACTGGTATCTCTGGAGATTGAGAAGGACAAACCTCTGACATTCTGAACCCCTATATCACTGCTGAGATTGTGCAAAGGAGGGATTTGGGCTATGTACAGTCACATTAGGAATATAGTGTTTGAGATGTTCGGAAGGTTGTCCTTCTCAGACCCCATAGGAGTCCATCACCGATGAAGCAGGAAGTGGAGTATCTGTGTATCAGGCCCTGTCAGGCACGTGCACACATAGACACCAAGGGGAGCTTGAGCACCTGCCCTTTTTGTCCAAAGTGCCCTTTTAACAAAAATAAAAGAGAGTTGCCTCGCTGCCTGCACTAACCCCCCCACCGCCCAGTCAGGTCTGTGCCTCCTTTAAGACAGACCTGTACATGCTGCGCTCCCTCGTCAGCTCTTTAGTATTACAGAGCGCTGGGAGATGAAGTCATCTCCCAGCGCTCTGCATGAAGAGAAGACTGCGCGGGAGATCCAGCAGCTGCAGGTCTGTGTCAAAGGAGGCACATACAGATCTCTCATGCAGCTGGACCACCAGGGAAGAGGTAGGAAACGGACTCTGGGGGGCAGTATGGATCTTATGGGGGGCAAGATGGAGATGATGGCAATGTATGTGAGGGTAATTTGGAGCTGATGGCAATATGGAGCTGATGGGCGGCAATATGGAGATAAAAGGGGCAATGTGAGGGTAAGTTGGAGCTGATGGTTGTAATATGGAGCTGACAGGGCAATATGGAGCTGTTGGAGCTTGATGGGGGCAATTTGGAGCTGATGGGGGCAATGTGGAGCTGACAGGGGACAATGTAAGGGCAATATGGAGATGATGGGGGGCAATGTAGAGATTACGAGCATTGTGGAGGTGGCCAGTGGAGATGGCCAATGGGCAGGGAGGCACTTCAGATTTCTGTGCCTGCAGGCTCCTGAGATGTAAATTCTTTTCTTTTTTTAAATATATATTTTAAATAAATAATTATGAGATGTGCCCTTTTTTTCATTTGAGCCCCTGCCCCCTAAAATGTCTGTGCACGTCCCTGGGCCCTGTAATAATCGTTGCGTGATTGTGTATGACCAGGTGAGTATTAACTTATAAAAAGTTATACAAGCTTTTTGGATAGAATATTACCAAGGTTTACTGTTCCTTTAATAAGAACTGGTTAAATTCTAGGTCATTTAAATTTAATTAAAAAAAAAATTCCCATTAATTGAAAAGGGAAGTTTAACTCATTGAATTCTAGAAAGGTCTTCAAAGCTTTGCATCGCAAAGCATTAAAAGCCCATATTAAATCAGTGGAAATTTGAGGAATTGTTATTTGTTCTCTACTGTTCAATTAGTTTGCTCCCAAATTGCACCAGTTAATAAATCAGCCTCATGAATGTACAAATCTGCCTGTGCAGCTCATTGTATACTGTCTCACTATACCCTCAAAATCGTACAACTACATTTCAAGGGTACGGACGAGAGTGAATAACTGCTTTAGAGCACACCAGCACACACGCTCTGCCAGCAGTAAGATTTTAATGAGAGCAATCCCCAAATTCCAACCCAATAACTTGCACAGGAAAATGACACCAATATCCTCTGTATCTAGTCAGCACATAGCGATATACAAGCGTCAGAGGAAGAGAAACCCACCAAAATGCCCATTTACTGCCTCGCTACCCTTTCCTTGACACCAGTGTTGTTAATGGGAAAAGCTTCAGAGTAGACAGCTTAGTACACAGGTTATAAGCAGACTCAGCTCTCAAAAACTGATTCTGAATGGAATCATGTAAGTACATGCCCCTAGAATTCAATATAAAGATGGGGTTTCCTTCATTTGTTTCTCAGCATCTTCATATACATAAAGTGCAAAGCTTTCCATCTATAGACCAAATGTAGGAGTATCACAGTGTGTAATTATACCTTTTTATTGCATTAACACTCAATTACAAGGACAAGCTTTCAAGAGCAACAAGCTCCCTTTATCAAATCAAAATAATACTGTAATTAAAGGACTAATAAGACAAAGATTCATGAACCCCTAGAGTACTAGAGGGGTGCGCAATGACTTGTGTACCCCTCTGGCACTCAAAGGGTTAATTACACACCTGTCCTCCGACAGGGAAATCTAGAAAACCTGAACCATTATTGATAAACCCTGCCTTAGGGATTGTTTGTGAGTGCTTTAAACCAATGTGGAAGAGGTGTTTCTTTCGGATTGGATGAAAGTACTCATATAGAGATTTTTGCCCAGGTGCACCATCTCTTATTATAAATACAGACACAAAAGGAAAAAGGCAGAACCAGTAGGTCTTTTTAAATGTTATCACAGGCAATTTATTCTGTTCAACATTTTGGTCCTCACAGGGATCTTTCTCACGAGGTCTTTAGAAAGGTCCCGCAACGTCAACTAGAACCATAGATATGTATGGGTGTATACACAGTATATATATATATATATATATATATATATATATATATATATATATATATATATATAAACTATATACTAGGCTAACCAGACCTCACCTTTAACCGGGGACACACAGGAAATAGGCACATTTCAGGAGTGCACCAAAGTCAAAGCAGCCCTGCAGTATGCATTTTTCATATGCGACCCCGGTTAAAGGTGAGGTCTGGTCACCCTACTATATAAACACTAGGGCAGGCTGACCAGATCTCACCTTTAACTGGGGACACATAGGAAATAGCCATTTTTTCAGTACTTCACTGAAATCAAAGCAGTCCTGCAGTATGTATTTTTCCTATGCGTCCCCAGTTAAAGGTGAGGTCTGGTCACCCTAATATACACACATCTCAGTCAGCCCCAGCCAGCGAAGCCTAGGCCACAGTTTCTCAGCAGCGTTTCACGTTTTCTGGATTTCCCTGTCTGAGCACAGATGTGTAATTAATGAATCTTTGATTAGTTTACTTAACACTTTCGGTGCCAGTGGGATATCCAACAGGTTGCAATGCGTTGGGTACCTCTCTGGCACATAAAGGGTTAAATTCAGGTCCCAAAAAGTCTCACGTGTTTGGTGCTCGGTAGCGCTTACTATAAGACTGATGCAACAAACATCCGCACCGTGCTACATTTGATATAAAACAAAACCCATATATAAAGAATCAAGATGTAAATAGTAATGATGCGTAGTGTTTGACATATGTGGTTACATTTACGCATTATTACTATTCACATCTTGATTCTTTATATATGGGTTTTGTTTTATTTTTATATATTACATAGAATAACACCTTTTGTTGGCATATTGTATTGGCATAGAACATTTATTTTAAGTCTGTCTTAAGGTGTTATATTTTTATATCTATTCATCATGTTTTTTTCGTTTTTTTCTTTATTATATATTTCTTTAATTTTTTGTTCTCTGTTTATATATTGTGTGTTTCTGACATCATTTTAAACGCTGTATGATTCTTCCTGTTGTGGAGACTAAATTTAAAGTGATTGATAGGTGAGGAGGAGAATGCTACTATGATTCTTTCCTGTGTTTTAGCCAATCAGTGGTGCATCAAAGTTTATATAGCACAGTGGGGTTTGTTACATGAGTCTATGAGTAAGCGCTAATGAGCGTGAAACGCTTCAGACGTTTTTGGGACCCAGTTCCCTCATCTTTGTAATGTTACACGACTACCTTTCTGAAGTGAATGGATTTTTATGATACCTATGAAGCAGCAGCTCCAATTAATCTTCATAGTATTTGATCCATAGAGAGTGTTATTTCAATTCTGTCAGAGTTGTAGTTCAAGAGTAATTGAATGATAAAGTATCCCCCTCCCGCCCCTTTTACCTAGTGTAAGACACATCACCTCATATGTAGAATCTGGTCACTTGACCGGACGGATCACAGCAAGGGACCTGGTTCCCTCATCTTTGTAACTCTACACAACTACATTTCCGAAGTGTATTTGTGTTTTTAAGTTTTTCAATAAAGTGGATTTTTATGATACCTATGAAGGTCTGTATCCAAGTGTCTTAAGTTTCGGTGTGCGGCTGCATACATTTGTTTCTGCATCTGTTTTTTCCGGTCGAGTTAGGACTGTGCCGGCACAGCATTCAGACACAGGTGATGAATCTATGTTTCCCAAGCAAGTTTGATAAGGTATATTGACTAGGCGTGTTAGCACTCATAAGTTTATGTTTAAAGGGATAGTAATGTTTCACAAAAACAGCAGCTCCAATTAATCTTCATAGTATTTGAGCCATAGAGAGTGTTATGTCAATACTGTCAGAGTTGTAGTTCAAGAGTAATTGAATGATAAAATATCCCCTCTTCCTCTTTTACCCAGTGTAAGCCACCTCCCCTCAGATGTGGAATCTGGTCACTTGACCAGACAGATCACAGCAAGGGACAATCTTCTTACTGTGATCATAAGGGAAACCCTGCCCCCCCTTAGACAGGTTTTTCAGGTTTCCCTTATGCTCACTGAAGATTGTCCTTCTCTGTGATCCATCCAGACAGTCTTGCTGCTCTGAGGTGTGCAGTGTTACATCAGTAAAAGGGGCGGGAGGGGAACACTTTATCATTCAATTACTGTTGAACTACAACTCTGACAGTTTTGAAATAACACTCTCCATGGCACAAATACTATGAAGATTATTTAGAGCTGCTTTTATTGAGAAACATTACTATCCCTTTAAATTCAGACAGGGAAATCCCAAAACCTGGGATGTTAAGGGTATTTGAGGACAGAGAATGAGAAACTCTACCCTAGAACCTCCTAGTCCACCACTGACCAGATTCAGCTTACCAAATCCTTAAATGACCCTGCCTCCAGCTACATCAGTTAATACCTGACACAGAAAATACAATTGGCCTGTATCATACAAACAAAAAAGGTATTAACCCCTTAAGGACCAATTGCGTGCCCTTCATAGCTGTCCTGCACTTAAGGACCAGTGACAGTCCTGGCACGTCATTGAATTCAGGGGTCCCAGCACGATTTCATCGAATGGGAAAAAAAAACAAAAAATGCCCCATTGTCCTTAGCTGCCTGTCATGAGGCCGGTTCTTAATGGGTTAAATAAGCTGATCAGTACAGGCACATATATAATGGCAAATAAATACTGCATACTAAAACAGTATAATAACTGGTGCAGGGGGATTGAGGTTCTCCACAAATCAGCATAATGGGAATGGCCAGCAAAGCTGTAATGCCTTCACAATTTAAAGGATAGTAATACTTGAACAAAGGCGAGGAAGAGTAATTCATGGACAAATACAAATCCCTGTTGAATTAAATGAGGCTTTTAACAACTTTAATGGTAGCGATCTCGCCAATAGTGGGCGACATTTCAAATGGATTCCAGCAATCAGAGTTGGATTTCATATTAGGCACAGTAGGTGAGCACCTATACATGCTTAAAGGGTTAGTAATACTTGTATTAAACTTGAGCTCCAAGTCTTCTTTATGTTTTTAAATGCATCCTATATAATAATTCTCTGAAACATTTGTAACGACACAGTCATGCACAGTGGAGACTGCCCGTGACGAGGCTGATACAGAGGGGGGCGCTCCAAAGTGTACAGCCCAGTATCAGCTGTGGCATGGGCAGTCTCTACTGGGCATGACTGCAAGGCACTGTGGCCCGTGTACACAGGCTTTTCTACTAGTAGCTCTATATTTGAATTCTCACACTTCTGTAGTTCAAGTGCTATTCAATCAGAAAGAATCCCCTTCCCTCCACTTTGGGCCGCCTCCCCTAAGATCTTGAATCTGGTCGTGGGACCGGATGGATGCAGCAAGGGACAATCTTCACTCAGTAAGTATAAGGAAAACCCTTCCACCCTTAACAAAGGATTTTCCTTTTGCTTACTGAAGATTGTCACTTGCTGTGCTCCATTCGGACCAGACTGAGAGGCAGCATGACCCAGGAAAAGGGGCAGGAGAGGAATCCTTTCTGATTGAATAGAGCTTGAACTACAGAACTGTGAATATTCAAACTTAGCACTATGTGTTAATAAAACATAAAGAAGACTTGGAGCTGAAGTTTAATACAAGTTTTACTAACCCTTTAAAGATATAGTAATACTTAATATGTACAAATATATATATGTAGTGTTTATCCCCCTGAATAAAACAAGAGTACTCGCACTGCTGAAAGGTGTTTTATTCAAAAGTTATTACAGCTCATACTTGAATTTTTTTAGGTTCAGTAGTATCACAGTGGCCTGATTGTATAGTGGCGCTGCTGCTACACCATCCTATGTACAGATCTGGTCAGTTGACCATAAATCTCCATAGGATGGTGTAGCAACAGCACCACTGTACAATTTCAGGCCACTGTGATATTGCATCTACAAATTTTAAGTTTGAACTGTAATAACTTTTGAATAAAACACCTTTCAGCAATGGGAATACCCTTGTTTTACTCAGGAAGATAAACCCTACAACATAATGTTTTTACATTTTAAATATTACTATTCCTTTATGCATGTTTAGGTGCTTGCCTACTATGCTGATTGCTGGGATCCTTTTGAAATGTCGCCCACTATTGGAGAGATCTCTACCATTCCAATTGTTAATACAACAAGGATTTGTATTTGTCCATGAATTAGTCTTCCTCGCCTTTGTACATGCTGGATTTCCTATTAGGCAACGTAGGAAACAGCCTAAAGCTCCAGATTTTGAAGGACACCTCAACTGTGCTGGCCATGCACATATTCTTCATTATGGGTGTGGCTAGAGCAATTCCTACTGCAGACAACCAGCCCCTGTTTTACGGTGGCTGTTTTATTTTCACGTTTTACACACCTTCTCTGTATATTAGTTAACCTGTTTGATGCAGAAGCAGTCTCTCTTTTGGAGTTTCTCCAGCAATCAAAGGACTAAGAACTGTTTTGTGTTCTATGTTATAAGCCAAGGGTTTTTTCTAGAATGGTGGTGGGGTCACATGATTTGTGGCCATAGGTGCAGAGCCACACCAGCAATAAGGCACCCTAGGTGCTTGCCTAGAGCCTGTTGAAAGTTAATGGGCCCTGCCACACTGATCCGGGGGAGAGGGAAGTTCCCCCCAAGTTCCAAGCATGTCCACATATTAGTAGTGTTTGTATGAAGGGCGCATATGGTGCCAGGAAACTTCCTGTTGTCCTGGCACATGCACATATGTGGGATGTGACTGGTAGAGGCACAATTACATGGGGTGCGGGCCCAATGCATAAGGGAGCAGTAAACTTTTTATGAAAAAACATATATTGTAGGGCATTTCCTGCTGAGTAACATAAGAGTGCTCCCACAGCTGACAGATGCATATTTCCAGAGTTATTTCAGTTTAAACCCATGTTTATTTACATTAGCAGTGCCCTCTAGTGATCAAATTCCAGTTAGTTCTCCTGTTTCATTCTAATGGAGGGTAAAGTCAGTGACTTACAGTTCTCCATAGAATATGATAGAAACTGCCTGTCACTTCCTGTCAGTTATCAGGAAGTAAACGCACAGTAAATTCACTTCTGATTATTTGAACTTTTGTAACTTCTGAATAAAACAACTGACAGCGGTGAGAGTGACATTGTTTTACTTGGCAGGGAAATCTCTATAACATATACATTTTCATAAAAAAAGTTTGCTCCTTTAAAGAAGGACCAATGGCGGTGCTGGCACGTCATGGAATTCAGGCCTGCACGCCACATGGAGAGCCCTGAATCGGTTTGCCAAAAAAAAAAAAAAAAAAAGCCCTGTGTCCTCAAGTGCCGGCCGCGCGTGAGCACACCAGTCGTTAAGGGATTAAAAGAAGGGTTTGTGGACCATTTAAGTGGGCCTTTTCCATCGCTCTGGATCCTTTCAATATTATTGAAAGGACCCATGTACAAAGTTCATCCTCTCCCCCTTGCTTATGTCTGGAGTGCATCAGTTCAGCCAATCACATGAGGAGAGAAGAGCCACTCTGACTGGTGACTGGCTGAACTGGGTAGTGATTTGCAGATAGAACCCACTGCACAGCTGTCATTCTCATGTCAGGTTCAGACAGATATTGGATGAATGAGTTTTCATTCCTGTGTTTGTACACTGTCATTATCAAAGTGCTCATTTATGTAGGCTCCTCCACACACACTTCTAGTTGTCAGTGTGAACCATAGAACACTGAGTTGATTTCTGACCATTTCAATGTGCCGTGGAAGAACAAGTGGTCCGTCTTTCACTCAGTACAGTTATCACTAACCAATGTGGAGGAGTTTCCATAAGTGAGCAGTTTAATCATGGCAGCAGCCCTCTTCTGGTTAACCCTTTGAGTGCCAGGGAGATATCCAATGCATTGCAAGGCAATATGTTGGATACATCCCTGGCACTTAAAGGGTCAGGAATGCCCGTATTTAACTTTATTTAATATTGTAGAGGTTGCAAAAATAAAGTATTTGGAGAAAGTGCCATCTCTCAAACCCTTACAGTGTGAGATATATTCGCTGCTAAAGTTCTCCCCTCCCTCCCCTTCTCCTGATATCAGTGCTCTGCTGACAGCAGGAGATCCTGTTCCGGGGACCAGCCGGTGGCTCTGCAGCAGAGCTGAAATTGCTTTATTTAAAAAGAATTACTTCATTGGAACGGTCTACAAAGTGCACCTGATTTGCAAGCACACTTTGTAGACCGTTCTATTGAAGTAGTTCTTTTTAAATAACGCGAGCCTCCTTGAGTCAGCCGACTCGAATCTCCTGCTGTCAGCTGTAAAGGGAAACTTTAGCGGTGAATATATCTCACACTGTAAGGGTTTGAGAGATGGCACTTTCTCCAAATATTTTATTTTTGTAACCTCTACAATATTAAAGAAAGTTAAATATGGTATTACTGACACTTTAAAAATGTCTTGACCTGTTCTGAGCACAGTATGGAGGGGTAACCAATAGCCGTATAGCGGTTCACTTTTAAAAGGTCGCGTTTTAAATATCGTGCTGCTACACACGGCATTAAACATGTCGCATGGATGAAAAGGGCGACATGAGAATCTCGCCCTGCATGTAAGCGTGAGATTCTCATGTCACCTCCTTAAAAGGTGCATTGCACGCATACCTGAATCTGGCTTTAAATCCCACTTTATGCAGTTGATCTATTGAAACAATGTTTCAAGACTCACCAATTTCTGAGACACAGGTTGTGAGGAGGTCCCAGTAGCAGAATGCATTTATAGTGGCCATTCAGATATTTTGCCCAGAAATAATAAAAAGGAGTCTAACGCGACCTTTTAAAAGGATACCACCCTATAGCTGCTGGTGGACTACTGCTCCTATCATGCTGGTTGTTGGCCTCAACTTATTGTTGCGTTCCCTAGATCTGATTCCAGAAAGCTTTCTGGTAGGGACCCTGAAAGCAGTAATAGTGATACAATGTAATTAATATACAATGCAACAAGATTGAATGTTGAGCACTTAGTGCTGCAAGCATAGTGTTACATAGTCTCACTGGTGGTCAGACCAGAAAACTCCCTGGAGACAGAGATACAGTGAGCTCACTATCAGGGCATAAAAGTGTTAAAAAATAAAAAGGTGAAGATGAAAAATGAATAGATAGCAGGAGTTATGTCTTTACATATGTCTTTACATATGTCTTTGCAGCATAGGTAAAATCAAAATAAAAGGGTTAAACAGTAAAGATTTTGTGGTGTCCTCTATGGTGCAGATAGTTTGCCCCAGTCAGTTTGCATATAGCACTTAGCTCTGAAATCTGATGAAGGTGCTGTGATGCATAGAAATGTTGTTACAGCAAAATTCTACACAGTAAAAGATATGTATCTATATCACATGGGATTTAGTAACTCCAGTCAAACCCGAACGCCACATGTTTCAAATCTGTCAGAGCTGTGTGTGACATACCTGCATATCAGTTACCTATAGTAGCTGGGTACCACATGCCCACATGTCATATATCTGTCAGAGAGATCTGTCATGTGTTTACATGTCACATGCTTGCCTGTCACACAGCGCTGGACGGATTAGCTGTGTTCTGATCTCTTCATGTTTAATTCAGAGGTTACAGTTGTTATAATCTAACATTACACACAGACAGGGCCAACGTCCTGTACTTAACACAGCGACACCAAGCAAATCCCGCATCTGCCATGCTTCTCCTGAGCCTCTTGCTTCTGTGCTGTGCCTTCCTTAACAATTTAAGGACCAGAGGGGATGCACAAAATATCACAAAGCGTCCCAGTGTTGCATAGCTCTGTGACATAAACAACAGCCCCAAAAAGGCTCCCGTGCGTTGTGTATAATGGAAGGAAAACACCCAGCATAGAATTTGTGTATTAATCTGATACATCTGTGGGGTATTATGTCTTCAATCAACTCTGGATGTAATGTCCATGGAGGCAGACATGACAGTTGCCTGCAGGACCTACACTCTGCACACTGTACAAGTGAATCTTCACCCCTTAAGGACTGTGAAAATCTGGGGTGGATTGCACTTAAGGACTGGAGCAATTCTGACCTTTGTCTTTATTCAACAGTGTTTTTCCTAAGGCTTTTATTTCAGCCACACAAATTATATACCATTTTTACATACATGATTAGGGCTTTCCTTTGATACTGCACTTTTATGGATAACCCACCATTTATTATATTAAAATGAAAGAAAAAGGAAAAAAAAAAAAAAAACACCATTTTAATTTTTTCTCTTGTTATTATTTGGGCGCAGTGGGTTATATTTTTATGGAGACTGCATGAAAGGTATGACCGGTCATTCATACCAACAAAATGGGCAATTTTAAATGGGCACTGTACCCCCGGGGTGAAAATCCCCATGTCCCTCTTTCCATCCATATTTTTCCACTTTTTTATTTATGAGATTTGGAAGTGTGTATAAGTGACTGAATTGCTCCACAACAATCAAACGCCCAATATTTTTTCTTTACACTTTCAACATTTGTTTTATATATATATATATATATATATATATATATATATATATATATTTTAAATAAAATATTTGATCTGTTTGAAATTAATTTAAAAAAAAAAAGCTGCTCTTAGCTGGTCAGAAATGGACCTGCATCCAGCCCATTCCCAGCACTGAAAGGGTTAATACCCCCAACTAATGCATGGTTTTATTTTACTGTGTGTCTGCACTCTGCTTCTCTCTCCCTTACTTTAATAGTAAGGAAGAGAGAGGCACAGAGCAGACACAAAGGCAGTGTGTTAAGCACACTGCCTTTTTGAATCAGAATGCTAGTACATGTGATCACTCCTGGAGTGATCACGTGTACCGGCAGAAGAGACAAGCGCTGATACTGAACACTCCGGTCCCGGAGCTCTCAGTTTCAGCTTGAACACAATGATAGCAGCATTCACGGAGGCGCGCTGCTATCATTTAACCCATGACATGCCAGGACCATCATGGGTCCTTAAGTAAATCTACCCATGACAGTCCTGGCACGTCATGGGTCGTTAACGGGTTAACTAGACTCATGCACTCTGCCTGTTTCAGTCTGATAAATCTGCCAGCAACTGTCATGTCTGCTTCTATGGAAATAACATCCAGACCTGATTGTAGATGATATCTATTGAACAAAAGGTCCAGGGAAAAATCGTAAGGGCTACTGGGAAAGTGTTGGGGGATTTTTATTAGGAGGAGCTAGTGCCCCCTTATATTAACCCTTTGAGTGCCAGAAGGGTACGCCATGCATTGAGTGCCCCTCTGGCACTCAAAGCATTAATGTGCCATTTTTATTTACTTATACGGTGCAGCTGGTTTGTCCCAGAATCGCTCAGCTTTTGTTTTCAGGCATATGGCCCTGTATATCTAAGCTCATGTTGTGTATGGTCTCAGTGGACATGTTCCACAGCAGATCCAACAGATTTTCTGTACCTAATCTCTGACATAACCGAAATGCCAGCTGCGAGTCCAGTAATTACTGTGCTGATAATCACCTAGCAGGATTGGATACACAGGACTCGTTTGCACTGATGAACACGTTATGGAGGCCTGAAGGACGACAAGTTATTGGACTGGTTGACATTGAAACATATCATCATCATTTTATTGTCTGATGTACTAAGTGGTGCAATTCTGGTGTTGAAAGTAAAGTAAGAATGCTTTTAGAAATAGACATGTTAATAGTGTATATTAATTAACAAAATTCATAGTGAGTGAACAGAAGAAAAATCTAAATCAAATCAATATTTGGTGTGACCACCCTTTGCCTTCAAAACATCATCAATTTTTCTAGGTACACTTGCACAAAGCCAGGGATTTTGTAGGCATATAGTCAGTTGTATGATTAAACAATTATACCAAACAGGTGCTAATGATCATCAATTTAATATGTAGGTTGAAACTCAATCATTATCTGAAACAGAAACAGCTGTGTAGGAGGAATAAAACTGGGTGAAGAACAGGCAAACTCCGCTAACATGGTGAGGTTGCTGAAGACAGTTTAATGTCAAAAGTCATACACCATGGCAAAACTGAGCACAGCAACAAGACACAAGGTAGTTAAACTGCATCAGCAATGTCTCTCCCAGGCAGAAATTTCAAGGCACACAGGGGTTTCCAGCTGTGTTGTTCTATCTCTTTTGAAGAAGCGCAAAGAAGCGTGCAACGCTGAGGACAGTAGATGCAGTGGTTGGCCAAGGAAACTTACTGCAGCAGATGAAAGATACATCATGTTTACTTCCCTTGGCAATCAGAAGAAGTCCAGCAGTGCCGTCAGCTCAGAACTGGCAGAAAACAGTGGGACCCTGGTACATCCATCTACTGTCTGGATAAGTCTGTTCAGAAGTGGTCTTCATGGAAGACGTGTGGCCAAAAAGCCATACCTCTGACGTGGAAGGCCAAGCGACTCAACTATTCCCGAAAACACAGGAACTGGGGTGCAGAAAAATGACAGCAGGTGCTCTGGACTGATGAGTCAAAATTTTAAATATTTGGCTGAGTGTAGTAGAAGGCAGTTTGTTCGCCAAAGGGCTGGAGAGCGGTACAAGAATGAGTGTCTGCAGGAAACAGTTAAACATAGAGGATGTTCCTTGCAAGTTTGGGGCTGCATTTCTGCAAATGGAGTTGGGGATTTGGTCAGAATTAATGGTCTCCACAATGCTGAGAAGTACAGGCAGATACTTATCCATCATGCAATACCATCAGGGAGGCATCTGATTGGGCCTATATTTATTCTGCAGCATGACAATAACCCCAAACTGTTGCTACGGTAGTCTATGAACAGCCTAGGTCAGCGACAATAACACTCCATATGAAGATGTAGCAACACAACCACTGTAAAACTTTTATCTATCTGTCTATACAGCTATCTATCTATCTCTATAAGATAACAGACATTCTATATATAAGTGCAGTAGGCACTAATCTCAATAAAGTATCTGTCTCTGATTTCAAACAGCACTAGAAAAATAAAATGGTATCTATACAGGGATGTCTTCACAAAAAAAAAAGTTTAGTGTTGGATTTTAGATATCTAACATAAAATAACACATTTTTACAAATGCTAGCTGGAAGTGCATGAATAAAAAAACTACATGGACCAATTTTATTTTTTGTTTGGTGTTTTGCTGTAATGGAGCAATAAATAATTTTCTATGAAAACATATTTTCCTGAGTAACACAAAAGTACTCCCTCTGCTGGGAGAATTTTCATTTGAACATTATTGCTCCCCAGACATATTTTTATAGGAATAGTAACCATTTATTTTGACTTTTAATACTCTGCAGGTGAATAACATGTAAAGTCGAATTGCCTATATATTTTATTATTGTGTATTATTTTGGTTTTGGTTTTCATCTTCATCTAATTTGTAAACACTTTGTTGTCCTCTGCTTTATTTTGTTTTCAGAAAGCATGCTTGGCACTGTGAAATCAGATGTAGTGCAACAATGTAAACAAGATATAATGTAAACAAGATAGTGAAACAATGTAGAAATGCCACCTGTACAGCACACAGATCACTCAGTGCTGCAACATTGTATAAATATCTCTGCTTTCTCTGTCAAAAACCTCACTGTTGATAAAAATAGGCAAAGATGAATAAAATTATAAAAAACAGTCAATTTGAATGAACATAGTATGTACCAGCAGAATATGTAAAGTCAAAATAAAAGCTTGCTGTACATTTAACCCCTTACCGCCTGAGGACGTACATGCACGTCCTGAGCGGATGTCCCAGGTGGACAGAGGACGTACATGTACGTCCTGGAAGTTATTTAAAAAAAAATGAAAAAAAAAAATGTTCGGTGGGCGTTAAGTGCCGGCCTCGTGCGCACGCAGCCAGTCACTAAGGTGTTAAAGGGATAGTAATGCATATATATATAGTAGTGGTTATCCTCCTGAATATGACAAGGGTATTTCCATTACTAAAATGTGTTTTATTCAAAAGTTATTGCAGCTCAACCTTAATTTTTTTAGGTGCAGTATCACAGTGGCCTGAAATTGTACAGTGGCGCTGTTGCTACACCATCCTATGGACAGCTCTGGTCAGTTGATCATAAATCTCCTAGGATGCTGTAGCAACAGCGCCACTATACAATTTCAGGCCACTTTGATACTGCACCTAAAAATCCAAGTTTACGTTATAATAACTGTGGAATAAAACACCTTTTAGTAATGGGAGTACCCTGATTTTACTCAGGGGATAAACCATACAACATATCATTTTTACATATTATGTATTACTATCCATTTAAATCAAAACCACTGGCAACAGCAAAAACCAGCATCTGAAAGGCAATTATTTTGTTTATAATGCGCTATGTGAGTGAACTTGATTCATAGACTAAGGTCCTTCACAATAAGAGATAGGAACACATTGAAGCTGATTGTAAACAAAAACCCAAGTTTGAGCTGTAATGCATTTTGACAAAAAAAGATCTCCCATAATCTGTTATTATAATAAAAAAAGGTACTGTACCTTTAAAAAAACAAGATCATTATGAGCATGTAGATACTTAAAGGGGAACTATCACCACTATACAAGTTTGCCTCAGTGTGATCTTCATATAGCGATAACCTGTAATCATTGTTTTTTTGTTACACAATGCAGGCTATGGCGAAATATATAGTTTGTATAAAAATGTTTAAAAATAAACCTGTGCCTTACTTCCAGACAGACTGCGGATACAACTCTGTCCCACAGCCAGTCACTCTTCATCTGTTCTCTCCCCAAGTACTGTCATGTTCCAACCTCCTCCTATGATGGAGGATTTCTCCATGTAAGCTGGAGCTCTCTCTAGCCAATGAGACCGCTCATATATGGAAAAATCCTCTGTCGTTGGAGGAGGTTGTAACGTGTAATGTGTACTTGTATTTAAGAGAGACGTTTTCATATTAATCTGTATAACATGCCTGAGGAAGAGACCTAAGAAGTATTGAAAGCTTGCATTTTAAATGTTTAGTTAGCCAATAAAGGTATCAACTTTACTAAATTTTTGCCTCCTATTTCTACGGCTAACACGGTACCAACTCTCATCTATCAGGAAAAGACAAATCAGGATAGACTAAAGAATCTGAACATGTATAGCTTGGAGGAGAGAAGAGAGAGAGGGGATATGATAGGCACAGTCAAATACATGAAGGGATTCAACAAAGTGCAGGAGGGAAGTATATTTCAAAGGAGTAAAAATTTTAAGATAAGAGCCCATAGTCTAAAACTAAAGGGACACAGGTTTAGATGTAATGTAAGAAAGTTTTACTTCACTGAGGGGGTAGTAGGTAAGTGGAATAGCCTACCAGCAGAAGTGGTAGAAGTTAATACAGGGACAGAATTTCATACCTCTCAAGTGTCCCTCTTTAGGAGGGACTGTCCTGCTTTGAGACACAAATCCTTCTGTCTCTCTTTCCCACTCTGGTGTCCCTCTTCTTAGGAGACCAGACTGTGTGGTGTGTATATATGTATATCACACATTCTCCACATTAATAAAACACACATTAATGTTTGTATATGTGTTTATAAATTAGTCTGTGCAAATAAAACACTTTGGTATTGCTCTAAATCCTATACTCAGTTACACAAATAGTTGTCAATAGGTCATGAAATGACCTAAAAATTCTCTGTTAATACCCCGCCCACCACTTCTTTGGCCAATTGAAATGTTGTGCGGTATGGAATGTAAGCATGCGTGGGATAGGCTGTCCTGGTCATAAGACTAGCCCAAGGACCCAATAGGGTTTGAGGGTTTTACAGTCGGAAAAACTGGCAGACTAGACAAAGGACAAATACAAATTTCCATTTATTTAAATTAGGCTTTTTAACCCTTGAATGCTCAAGAGGTCTCCAACACAAAGCTATGCATCGAAGGCCTCTTAACCCTTTGAGTGCCAAAAGCAATGCATTCCGTACCACTCTGGCACTCAAAGGGTTAAGAATTCATGCAGTTTAAAAAATTATTTAAACTGACATGTTTGAATTTGGGATTTGTCCTTCAAGATATGGATAGTTTGTACATCAGCCTCAGAGAACTAGTTCAGGATATATATATATATATATATATATATATATATATATATATATATATATATCCTATATAATAATTCGCTAAATCGTGTGTAACGCCCGACATGCGCAGTAGACACTGCTGTGCGTGTGGCAGTCATGCGCAGTAGAGACTGCCCGCGCCGCGGCTGATACAGAGCTGGGCGCTCCGAAGGAGCGTCCAGCTCTGTATCAGCAGTGGCGCGGGCAGGCTCTACTGCGCGTGACTGCCCCGTGACCGGCTGCCAGAGGCACTGTGGCCCGTGTAACGGGCTGTTCAACTAGTATATATATAATAGAGAGAGAGGGAGAAGCCCTGAAGAGTAATATAACAGTGTAAAAAAATATATAAGGGTATAGGCAGACTACAGATTACACAGTTGCAGAATATGTTCTCAAAATAAGGTGAAACTGTCTCTTTAAGAGCCACTTATTCCTAGTTTAGAGTTCCCCTTTAATCAATCACATTAATAATCTGACCGCTGGCTGGAAATCAGCAGTTATATCTCTAGGTTATTATAGCTGCTGCTTGTAGTCTTTACCCCACTTCTGCAGAATATGTGTTTATTGATATAACACTCTGGCTTATTAGCAATATATATAAAGAAGCTCAATGCAATGCATCCTCCTCTCAGCTCTTCAGTGCCACTGACAATATGTTCTCTCACTCTGCAGGTTCCTCCTTGTTCTCATTTGTCTGATATTCAGTGTTCTTTCCACAATTGAGCATTACTCAGAATTTGCGACTGGAACCCTCTTCTGGATGGTGAGTAACACAGAGCACAAAGACTGCTCAGTAGTCAGTGTGATTTAGCTGTGGAAGGTCTGTGACGATGTGCGAAGAAAAGTGGTTCATTTCTGGGGCAAGCCAACAGCATGATCTGTGCACTGTGTGAATAATCTGTACAGAATGTGAATGATCTGTGCAATGTGTGAATTATATGTTTAGTATGTAAATGAGCTGCACACTGTGTGAATGATTTCTGCAGTGTGTGAATGATATGCTCAGAGTATACATGATCTGTGCACTGTGCGAATGATTTGTGCAGTGTATGAATGATCTATATACACTGTGTGCAGGTATGAATGATGTGCTCAGCATGTAAATGACCTGTGCATGCAGTGTATTGACGATATGCTTAGTCTGTAAATGATCTGTGCCCTGTGAATGGTCTGAGCAGCATGTCAGTGATGTGTGTTCTGTGCGAATGATATGCTTAGTATGTAAATGAGCTCCACACTGTGTGAATGATCTGTGTAGTTGCATGAATTATATGCTCAGCATATAAATGATTTGTGCGCTGTGTAAATGATGATCTGCTCAGGATGTGAATGATCTATTTACCATGTAAATGGTCTGTGCAGTCTGTGAATGATGTAATCACTACATGAATGGACTGGGCAGAGTCTGAGACACATAATGGTTATAAAGAAGTTGTGTGTAGTGTATGTGAATGTAAAGCAAATGGAACATCAGCCAAATTATTGAACTACTTCATAATGTCTCACTGACATCCCCATTTCACAGCTTCTTCCCATTCTTGGTATCTCTCGCTCAGTTCTCCCTTTTTCTCAGTCTACCCTGCTCAATCTGTGTCTCCCTTTCTCACTCAGCACATACCCCATGGCTGATGTACTAAGTAGAACTAGCGGGAGATGCACAAAGGTGTGATAAAGTGGTGATAAACTCTTCCGTGTTCTAAACTCCCCAAGTCCTGTGTTATTCTATGGAGCCTATGCACTAAGATTTCTCCAACCTGACAGATCTTAGTGAATAGGCTCTATAGAGTAATATAGGAACTGGAGAAGTGATATCACTGGAGAAGTCATCTCCACTTTATCACCTCTTTATCACTCCTTAGTGCATCTCCCCCCTGGAATAATTCTGGAGCAAGCAAATTCTACCATAGGGGACACATAAAAATCCCTCAAACTCTACCATTAGGACGTTTAACGACTTAAATGCTCGAGAGGTCTCCAACTTGTAGCAATGCACTGTACACCTCTCTCTCATTCAAAGGGTTAAAAGCCGCATTCAAATATCTGTGGTGCAGTTGGTTTGCTCTAGAATTGCTCCTCTTTTATGTTTTGCATAAGGACCGCTGTGTGCTTTTTCACTACTTTAACCCCTTAATGTCCAATGACATGCCAGAGCCCTCACAATTGTCCCAGCATTAAGGATAGGTAAAGGTCACAGCATGCCTACAAGGCGCTCTGTGATCACAGAAATAAGTGTGTTGGTCCTCCAGCCCACCCCACCCTTGGACAGCGCAGTCGTTAAGTGGTTAAATTAGGAGTTTCAAAATTCTGTCCTCAAGAGCTACCAGCAGTCCAGGATTTAACACTTTGACTGCTAGTGAGGTAGCTAACACAATGCGAAGCAATGCGTTTGATACCTCTGGCACTCAAAGGGTTAAGCATTTCCCTGCTTAAGTACAGGTGGGGCCAATCAAAATGAATGATCCACTGATTAGCTTACCTGTATGTAATCAGGGAAATCCTTACATCCTGGCCTGTTGGTGGCCCTAGAGGACTGAACTTGGGCAGCCCTGGGTTAACCCTTTGAGTGCCAGAAAGGTATCCAATGCAGTTGTTTGGGTAGTCAGTTATACCTCAGTGGCTTATTGGGGAATATGGGAGATTTATACTCCAACAAATGGAAGTCCATCAGCTCACTATTCCTGATGTTCGGCTTTTCCTGCCCAGTAAAGAAAGGTACTCCCACTGCTGAAAACCCAAAAGTTATTACAGGTCAAACTATCACAAGGAGGTGGAGATGTAAGTATCATGTTCATCGGAGAAATAAAGCCTGATGCTCACTTCTCCCATAGAAAAAAATGCCCTCTGGACACCAGGTGGTGCTATTGCTAAAAAAAAAGTTTGAGCTGCAATAACTTATAAACAAAGCATATACTAGCAATGAGAAAAGCCCTACAATATGCATATTTTCATAATATAACTTTGTTGTTCCTTTAACCCCCTCAATGCTTATCTCTAGTCAAGGGTTAATAAACAGTTGTGACCAACCAGAGAGCAATCCTTCATGCTTTCCACAAGTGACATTTATATATAGTAGGGATTTTCCTGCTGAGAAAGATGAAAGTATTCCCACAGCTGAGAGATTATGTATTCAGAAGTTATTTCATCTCACAATAATGTCTTCCTGATTTAGAGTTTGGGGAGCTGTACAGTAGATGACAGAAATTCTTCATGAGTGTTAATGAAACAGCACCACCTAGTGACCACTTATAGACTTCTTTGTAAATAAAAAAGACAAATAAAGCAAGATAAGCTGTTGTCATTTTGAATTAATTATCTCAATCAGTGGCAGTACACTTATCTTTATTCAGCAGGAAAATATATATTTCTTTTCATAATAAACATTATTATAGCTTGAAGTGTTGCAGTCTGCTGTAAGGAGAGGCAGCATTGGGTACCTTGAGGGTGAGCCTTGGACATGATCTTCTTAACCCACTGGTCCCATTGCTTCATTTTCTGGTCCCCCCCATTTCTGTGCGCCTTATATTTCCCTCACTTTATCTACAGCAGAGGTTCTCAACCAGTGCCCTTAGTGGCCACTAACAGGCCACTGCTAGAACACAAGTGTGTTGATCAGAGGCTCAGTCATATTGATTTACTCACCTGTGCTCTTAAAAAGAAATTCTCAAATCCTGGCCTGTTAATAGCCACTGAGGCCACGGGTTGAGAACCACTGATCTAGAGCTGCCACCTAGCGGATTATATCCCTATTAGCTGGGAAAATGCGTGCTTAGAATCATTAAAGCGAAACTAACCGTAAAAGGGTGTCTCTTAACCCTTTGAGTGCCAAAAGGGTACACAGTGCATTGCTTTGCAAAACATTCTGTACCCCTCTGACACTCAAACGGTTAATGTGTTTAACAGAAACACTTCCTTAGGTAGGTGTCCTTTCATACAACCATTTGGTATATCTATTTGTATATTTTTTGCACAGTATTTGCAGTTGCTTGTATTTGTTGTGCATCATTCCAGGTCTGTATTAACTCACAGCTTCATACAATAAACCAGTGGTAAGCAACCTTTGACTCTTCAGCTAATGGAAATTGTAACTCCCATCATGCCCCACAAGCAAACAGGTAGTGGGGAGATGATGGCAGTTGTAGTCCCCAACAGCTGGAGAACCAAAGTTTCCCTTCCCCTGTAACAGATTATCAGTCTTATGAGATTAGCCATACAGAGGGAGACCCAGCATGATTCTAAGAATGTCCTCAAGGTAGTAATACGTCCCTGTTCAGTTACAGACTACAGCTGCATTTATTTGCAACAACAAAAAACAGTAAATAGATATGTGACTGCTGTGTGAAGGGCAAATTCTTAACAACTTAGTGACTAGGAACGTGCTAGGACCATCACGGGTAAATTCACTAAATGACGGATGATGGTCCTAGCACGTCACTTATTTTTTGGTCACTATCAGACCCCTGTTTGGCGAGTCTGCACGTGATCAGTCACGTGTGCCGGCTCGCTGAATGAGATCAAAACCGTCCTTAATGGGAATCCACTTGGACCGTGGACGTTAAGGGGTTAAATAAGTTCTACTCGCATGCTAAACTACTGTTGGAACTGCTGGTGCAAAGAACAGGGGCCCAGACAACTTCAGGGACCATTTTTAACCCTCTCCATGCCAGAGAGATATCCATTGCATAACAATGTATTGAATACCTTTCTGGCAAAGGGTTAAATGCTGACAACAGAAAATCTTTAGGATTTTTATTCATGTGCAGTGAGCTGACCGCCGACAAAATGTTTTGCACCAGGATCCTTCATCACTAGGATCGCCCCTAATTAACCCTTTGAGTGACAGAGAGGTATCCAGCTACCTTTCTGGCATTCAAAGTATGAACAAATGAAGAGCCACTTATTTCAAAGGTATGGCAGGTAAATTTAACCCTTTGGGCACTGGCACTCAAAGGGTTAATGAGCAAACCTGCACACTGTAGCTCCACTCCACCCCCCCCCCCCCAACTTCCTATTGTTCTAAATGGGGCTTTTAACTCCTTGAATGCTAGAGGGGACCCCGGTACATTAAGTTAGGTGACAAACATCATTTCTCTGTCGTCCAATACAGGTTACTGGTAACTTTGGGTAGGTGTTCCACCCCTTTAACTAGGCAGGAACAATTCTAGAAGTGAATACAGGGGGTGGAGCCTACCTTCCCTCCTTGGCTGCAGCTAGCCAATCAGCTCCATTAAGATTTTGTTCCTTGGTGAAGACACAGGTAAAGAACAGTTCTGCTATAGTTTTAGCAAATGTTTTATTTTCTGTTAGATATGAAATATCACCATTAAGCAGATTACCATAACTGATGTGGCTAGCTCAGTATACAGGTGCTTTTTTGTGGACCTTAAACCCTGGGGGGAAAATATTGGGTTCAAGTTCTTTCCTCAGGAGTTGCTCACTGAGACTTCTTCATAACCCCTTCCCGACAATGGACGTACATGTACGTCCCGCAAAAACTGTCACTTATTGACAGAGGACATACATGTCGTCCCGGAAGTCCATGTCCCCGTGCGACTGCACGCCATTCGGGGACTCTGGAATAATTTAAATTAAAAAAAAAATTCTTAGTCGCGTGTTAAGTGATGGCCGTATGTGTGCGCGGGTGGTCACTAAGGGGTTAATACATGGTAATCTGAGGGCAGAAGATCTGCAGGAAAGGTGAGCAACCCTTTAAGTGCTGCAGGTCCACATGTCCCACAGTGACCCTCTGCACAGGGGTTTTCCTTTGGAGTTCCTATTGCACACTCCTGCACTTAGTGGGTTTATCTGTATGTCTGTTGGGTGGTTTGGAGCAAGTTTCTGTGGTAACTTAACCCTTTAGCTGCTGGTTTTGCCTCTTCTGGGGGTTTATTGGCTACTTTCCCTACTGGGTTCAGTGTTTTTTGGGTCTGCTAACATGTTCTAGTCATGTTTCATGTAATTTTAATTCACAGTTTAAACTTTGCAAAATTTGTGCGTGCTTTACCGCATAGGCGCCATTGCTCCATTCACTTCTATGGGACTGTACAGTTTGGGACATATCTCTGCAACCGCTCAACGTAGCAACTTCAGAGATGGCTCATTTTAATTGTCTGCCCTTGCTCTGTCATCCACTTAATGTTTTATGTGTGTAGGGGGCTCAGGGGGCTTCGGGCACTGTTGGGGTACTTTTTCTGGGAAAACTACATTTCCCATGAGTGCTTGCTTTGTGCTCTCAATTCTGATTGGCTTCCGCCATGGAAGCCATTTTGTGCCTTTTCCTGAATGAGTATCCTAAACAGGGCTTGGACTTTCCTTCTCTCTGCTGCAGATTAACCCTTCGCCTGCCAGATAAGTGCATTTTAGCGATTTCTGGTGTGAAATTTTAATCTTACACACTGTATTTGTGTGATTCCTTATACTTTAAACGTTTTGACACTGAGATTGTCTAATCCATAGAGCTTGTGGGCAGGCCTAAGACTAAGGACGCTTGGGTCTCTGTGTCCCCTATTGCGTATTGCTCCTCATGTCATTCAGGGTTAAAATTCTGGTCATTTATGTCCAGCATGTGCTGATGTCCCTATGTCTCTCCCAGGGACCTCCAGCCATGCATTAGAGCCAGTTTGGGTGCAAGAGTTCAAGGCTGTTACTAGAGACCTCTGGTTTACATTGCAACTCTTTCCATCCCAGTTACAGGGGGTCCTCCACTCCTGGCAGACCCCTTTTTCCATCAGATCTTCCCTGCCAAAACCACAGGGAGTACCTGATGTATCAGATTCCTCTGAGGAGGAACTGTTGGTGGATTCAGATGTTGAGGAATGTTCTGTTGTGGACTTCTCTCAGTTTTTTGGGGACCCCTTTGAGGCTGATCCCTCGGCAGAGGGCTTGATCAGAGCTGACTTAACTCCCCTAAACATTCCCTTAGTTTAGGAGGGTTCTTCGGATCCCTCTGATGTTTTTCAGGCGCCTAAAAGGCCCTATACTTGTTTTCCACCTAACCCCACTCTTGACCACCTTGTGTCTGATGAGTGGAAGTCTCCGGACAGGAAACCTTCTGTTTCCAAGAAATTTGCCAAGATTTACCCCTTCTCTGAGACAGCTCTTGCTCAGTGGGTTCATCCCCCCCAAAGTGGATGCTCCTGTCTCCAGGCTATCTAAGTCCACTGCCTTGCCAGTTGCTGATGCTTCCATTCTGAAAGACTGGACTGACAAGAAACTTGAGGTCTCCTTCAAGTCCATTTTTGCCACTGCTGGTACTGCCATGTATCCAGCATTCGCTGCGGCATGGGTGAACCCGGCCATTGTGATCTGGACTGAACAGCTCACCCTCGCTGTCTGTCAGGGTGCTCCTACTTCTGATATGTTGAGGCTTCTTGCCAACATTTCTGAGGCCCAGCACTATGTTTCTGCTGCCTTATTTGATGCCATCTGTTTGATGGCAAGGGTTTCCACCATGTCTGTGGTTGCCAGATGAGCTCTTTGGCTCAAGATCTGGTCTGCTGACACTGCTTCCAAGAAAGCTTTGACTCATTGCCTTTTCAAGGCACCTCTTTGTTTGGGCCAGATCTTAAGGATCTAATTAGTGAGGCCACAGGGTGCAAGAGTACCCTTTTGCCTATAGTCCCCAGGAAGAAGATGCTTTTCAAGAGTAATATGCTTTTTCGTTCCTTCCAGACTGAGACACGTCCGGCGAACCAGGCGGTTCCCTTAGCTCCACGTACCTCCTCCAAACCAAACAGCAATGCAAGCCCAAGGTCTCCTCCAAGCCTAAGGCTTCCAAGCCTTCTTCGGCATGACTCGCCGAACCCAGGTCCCCATTAGGCTGTGGGTGGCCATCTGCGTCACTACCATAGTGTCTGGGAGGACTCAGTGGCGGACCCATGGGTTTTACAAGTAGTGGTGGAAGGGTACAGGATCCTTTTCGCTTCTCTTCCTTCCTTTCGTTTTTTGCCCTCTCATACGCCTCAGAGCGTAGAGAAATGCCGTCAGTTCAATGGCACTATCCAGGCCTTCTGGACAAGGATGTTCTGGAACCTGTCTAATTCAGGACAGAGGTATGGGTTTTTACTCAAACCTCTTTGTGGTCTCCAAGAAGGATGGCGGCTGTTGTCCCATTTTGGATTTGAAGGATCTCAATTCCTTTGTGATAAATACTCATTAACACCAGGAGTCCCTAAGGATGGTGATTGCTCCTATGTCCCCGGTGAAATTCCTTGCCTCTCTGGATCTTCAGGACGCGTATCTACACATCGCCATTCATCCAGAGAGTCAGCAGTATCTCAGATTTGCCTTCGACCATGGGCACTTTCAGTTTTCAGCTCTTCCCTTTGGTCTGACTACAGTTCCTCAAGTCTTCAACCGTGTCCTGGGAGCTTTAGTATCCGTCCTCCATCGGGACGGCATCAGAGTTACTCCATACATGGACAACCTGCTTCTGAAAGCCCTTTCTGAGGGACTTCTTCATCAGCAGGTTCAGGACTACATTCATGCTCTCTCCCATCACGGGTGGAAAATCAACATGGACAAATCAGATCTTGTCCCGTCCCGGCGTCTGGTCTTCCTGGGCCTTCTCTTCGACACTCCGCAGTGCATGGTGTTTCTCACGGACAAAGTGGCTCACCAGATCGCCCACAGGGTTTCTGCTGTTCTGGTTCACGATCCAGTTCCAGCCAAGAAGATGTCCTCTATAGTGGGGAAATTCATCTCCACCATAGAAGAGGTCCCATTTGCCATGGCTCACACCAGGGAACTCCAGAGGTTTGTGATCCAGGTGTGCAGGGGTCAGCCAGACCTTTTGAAGATGTCAGTATCCCTCCCTCTTCATGTGGAACTGAGTTTGTCGTGGTGGCTCGACCTCTCCAATCTGCTGAAGGGCAAGTCCTTCCTGGTATCCTTCTGGACTACGGTGCTCCTCCGGCTGGGGAGCGGTCCTGGGTCGCCTGAGTGCTCAGGGTCGGTGGTCTCCGGAGGACTCTCCTTCCCATCAACATGTTGGAGCTTTGGGCGATATTTCATGCCCTTCGTCATTGGACACCCCAGCTGGAAGAATGTCCAGTCCGACAACACCACAGCCGTGGCTTACATCAACAAGCAGGGCGGAAAAAGAAGTCTCACCACTTGGTTAGAGGTCAAGGCTATTTTGTCATTGTCAGAAGAACATGTTCCTGCCATATCTGCAGTGCACATTCCTGGCGTAGACAATGTCATGACAGACTTCCTCAGTCGACACACGGTGGACAGCGGAGTGTGGGAACTGCACCCAGAGGTGTTCACCCTCATTGTTCAGAAGTGGGTCTTCCTTGTATCGACTTGATGGCGACAAGACACAACCGGAAGGTTCTGAGATTCTTCTCTCACTGGAGGGATCCTCTAGCTCTAGGAGCGGATGCCATGTCCATCCCTTGGTTATTTCCTCTGGCTTACATCTTTCCTCCCCTTCCCATGTTGCACAGGGTGTTACGGAAATTGAGACTGGATCTCTGTCCTATCATTCTGATTGCTCCGTACTGGCCTCGACAGGCTTGGTGTCCGGGGCTTCTGGATCTGTCAGTGACTGAGCCATTTCGGGCTCCCTTGTCGTCCAGATCTTCTTCTACTCGTGGAAGGAGGATGTTCACCGTCTATCTTTGACAGCTTGGAAAATGAATCCTCAGTATTGAAGAAGAGAGGTTTTTCTTCAGGGGTGTTGGCTACTATGCTCAGTGACTGCAAACCTGTTTCTTCTAAGGCCTACCATCGTGTCTGGTCGACCTTTCTATCTTGGTGTACCTTTCTCAGGATTTTGATCTGCCTACAGTCCTGGCTTTCTTGAAGGATGGTGTGGATAAGGGCCTCTGTTTGAGTTCCCTTAAGGTTCAGACTTCTGCTCTCTCTGTTTTCTTTCAGAGGTGCATTGCTATTCTTCCTGATGTCAAGGTTTTCTTCCAGGGAGTTGCTCATACTCATCCTGCTTTTAAGACTCCTGCTTCTCAGTGGGATCTTAACTTGGTTCTAGGCGTCCTTCAGCACCCTCCCTTTGAGTCTTTGGCTACTATTCCTCTACGCCTGCTGACATGGAAAATGGCCTTTCTCCTGGTGATCGTGTCCGTTCGCCGTGTCTCGGAGTTACAGGCTCTGTCTTGTAGACCACCCTTTTTGGTGTTTCACAAAGACAAGGCTGTGCTACACACTTCTCAGGAGTTTCTCCTGAAGATGGTCTCTGAGTTCCACATTAATCAGGAGATTGTGGTGCCTTGTTTCTGCCCTGACTCTACCTCTGACAAGGAGAGGGATCTCCACTTGTTAGATGTGGTGCGTTGTCTAAAGTTTTCTGTACATCACACTGAGTCCATTAGACAGTCAGACGCGCTGTTCGTCATTCTGAGGACCCCAGGGCAGGGAGACCTGCATCCGAAGTGACTATTGCATCTTGGATTGTTCACTATTCGTAAGGCTTACAAGCTAAGGAAGAAGCTTTTCCCTTTCGGGTCATGGCTCATTCTACTAGATCTATTGGGGCTTCTTGGGTTTACAAGAATCAGGCCTCCACTGATCATTTGTGCAAGGCTGCCACTTGGTTGTCTGTGCACACCTTTTCGAAGCACTACCGTGTTGATGTGTTGGCATTGGCTGATGACAGTTTTGGGAGGAAGATCCTGGAGGCAGTCTTGCCTGTCTAGGATCTTCTTTGGTGCTTCCTTCACTTTTGAATCCAGTTGGCTCTAGTTCAGCTTGCTGTGTAACACTTCCTGTGGTGTTGTTACCCCTGTTCAGTGTCCGTTGACACGTCATTTGTTTTGGTGGGCTATCTCTGATCTGATGGTTCATATCGGCTCTCCTGACTTTGGGGGCCTTGTGCCTGGTCCCAAAGTTACCAGTAACCTTTATTGGACGACAGAGAAAAGAGGATTTTAGTCTTACCTGTTAAATCCTTTTCTCTTAGTCCATACAGGTTACTGGTGTCCCACCCTGTCAAGGGACCATGCTTGGCTCCCCTGTGGCAGAACACAGGGGTCCTTCGGGGTCATGCTCACAGGAGTGTTCTTTCCCTTCCACTATCTAGTCAATAGTTAGTGTCTCGAATCTTACTGGAGCTGATTGGCTAGCTGCAGCAAAGGAGGGAAGGTAGGCTCCACCCCCTGCATTCACTTCTAGAATTGTTCTTGCCTAGTTAAAGGGGTGGATCACCTACCCAAAGTTACCAGTAACCTGTATGGACTAAGAGAATAGGATTTAACAGGTAAGACTAAAATCCTCTTAATTCAGGAGGAATTTTGGTAAAGTGTTTGGTTTTCACTAGAATTTGTTCATCAGGCTCCTCCTTTCTCTCACCTCTTTTCTTCCACAGGAGATTGTGCTGGTCGTGTTTTTCGGTGCTGAATACCTGGTACGGCTCTGGTCAGCCGGATGTCGCAGCAAATATGTTGGGTTCAAGGGTCGGATTCGCTTTGCACGGAAACCCATCTCCATAATTGGTGAGAAAATCCTCCGGAGACTTCAGTTTGACCCCTGTGTTCTGCAGGCTCCTAGGGTTGCCACCTTTTAACCCTTTCAGTGCCAGAGTGGTACGCAATGCATTGCAAAGCAATGTGTTGCATACCTCTCTGGCACTGAAAGGGTTACTCTTGTGAAAACCGATCGGAGGCACCATGCTGTGTGCTAAACAGCGCAATACGCCACATTTGTGATGCTCAGTTTGTAACATTATAATACTTTACAGTGGAAGATTAATTTATGCCCTGCAGGCTGCTTTTAACCCCTTAACGACCCTTGATGGTCATAGTACGTCAAGGGTCGATTTGACTTAACGACCGATGACGTACTATGACCGTCATCGAGTTCCGGGCTCCCCCCGCGGCTGCACGCCGTTCGGGGAGTCCGGAACCCAACGGAGCAATAAAAAAAAATTGCTCCGTGGTCGTCAAGTCGCTTCCGCTTCTGGATTCCCCGGTCGTTAAGGGGTTAAGCAAATAACACATTAGGGACCTCTCTAGCAATTAAGTGGTTACAAAAATCCTAATTAAAGGGGATCTATCACCCCTATACAATTTAGTCTTAATAGGTAGGTTATATGGTGAAAATGTGTAATATTTTAGTATTCTTTTTTTAAATCTCTGTTTGGCTGAAATCTTATGAGTAAATACTGCCCTGCTCTCTACTTCCGGACAGACTGTACCGCACTCTGTCACTCATCCTCTGCTCCCCTCCCTCTGTCCAGTCTCCTCCAATGATGGAGGATTTCTGCCTGTAAGCTGGAGAGCTCTCATTGGCCAGAGACCGCTCCAATGTACATGCAGAAAGCCTCCGTCATTGGAGGAGGTTGGATAGAGGGAGTGGATCAGGGGAAGAGTGACAGACTGTGGTACAGAGCTGGTAACCATAGTCTGTCCGGAAGTACGGTGCAGGGCAGTAATTACTCATTAGATTTCAGTCAAATAGATTTAATAAAAGAAGATACTACAATATTACATATATTCACTATATAACCTGCCTATTAAGACTCACTTGTATAGGGGTGATAGATCCCCTGTAAATGAGCCGGCAGCTGCACAACCATATGCATCTGTTCAGGTTTCAGAACCTCTGACACCCTGACAGTGTTGACAAAACCGAACAGGGGAGCCCAAAATGTGACAGGTGGCAACTCTACAAGTGCCCTTAGGTAAGGTTCTCTAGGCATGCTCAGCTCCACCCAAAGCCACATCCTTACTCATCCATGACCACGCCCCCAGTCCCATCCACTGTTTTGCTATAGGGATCTCCAACACAAATGCATTTTGGAGCAATGCTTTGGAGATTGCTCTAGCATGGATTTAACTAATAGCCTGTAAAAGGTGTATAAAACTGGTGCAGGGATATTACGATTGCTCTGGCCACACCTACAGTTCAGAATGTGGGTGTGGCCCGCACAAAGCTGAAGCGCCCTCATAATTTGGATCTTTAGGTAGCTGCCTACTCTGTCTTTTGGGAAATCCAGAAGGTGCTGCCAGGGCTGAACTGGCACATTATTCTAGTGGCTGCACTCAAGGGTATGGATTACAATACGTGATGGTTGTAGTGCATACTGGCAGACACACTCTGCCACCATTGGACTTGAACCCTTTTAATGCCAGAGCGGTATCCAGCACATTGATTTGCAATGTGTTAGATACCTCTATGGTACTCAAAGGTGTAATGCCAGCAAGCCCAGCACCTCCAGTCCAATAGAATGTGCAGGGAAAAGCAGCCCACTAACACCATTTCCTCTACAACTTGCTTAGTACATTGATCTAAGCAAGGTGTAGAGTAAAGGACTTCTTCAAACACCAACAGACTGCTCCCATGTTCTCCCCATGGCACAAGACACATTCAGGGAAGGATTTTTATCATACATAGCTTAGTAAACTGACAATAGGCAAGTGTAGAGACACCCTGATTCCAGTATCTGTTACTGTGTGAAACCTCCTCATAGTATAAGGTTGCTGTACACTGGAATTAACACTTTACAATAATGTGGGTAATTTTGAAAGGACTTTCAAAATCACCAATTTTTTTTTTTTTTTTTATTTTTTTTAAAGTCTACATTTAAAACTATAGTGTATAAGATATTTAACTCTGAGTTATTTGCTGATTGATACAATTTAAGCAGTACCTCCTCCACGAGTACTGGTTAAAATAAATTGGGTAAGTTTGCCTAGAGTGTCTTGCCTAGGAGAGCATGAGCAGTAAATCTCTCCTGTGCTTTTTATTCCTCAGATCTCATTGTCGTCATCGCATCCATCATCGTGCTCAGTGTGGGATCTAACGGACAAGTCTTTGCCACATCTGCAATTAGGTTGGTGAGTTTATCTGGTTTGGGAATTCTTGGACAGGGATCCCACACTGGCTGGAACTGAATAACTGAGATATCACCACAAAAGACATCAATAACTCGTGCTGAAATTCATTAAAGGGATAGTAATGTTTCAAAATGCAGCTCCAGTTAACCTTCATAGTATTTGGGTCACAGAGGTGTTATTTCACTACTGTCAGAGATGTAATTCAAGAGTAATTGAATGATTAAGTATCCCTCTCCCTCCCCTTTTACCTAGTGTAACACTTCTCACCTCAGATGTGGAATCTGGTCTCTTTACCGGACAGATCACAGCAAGTGACAATCTTCTTACTGTGACATAAGGAAAACCCCGACCCCTTGACAGGTTTTTTCAGGTTTTTCCTTTATGCTCACTGAAGATTGTCCCTCTCTGTGATCCACCTGTACAGTCTTGCTGCTGTGAAGTGAGCAGAGTTACATCAGTTAAAGGGACGGGAGGGGGATACTTTATCATTCAATTACTCTTGACCTACAACTTGGACAATATTGAAATAACACTATCCATGGGCCAAATACTGTGAAGATTAATTGGAGATGCTTTTATTTTGAAACATTACTATCCCTTTAAGCCCTTAACGACCCATGAATTGCTAGGTTCATCATGGCTGTCCAGGCATTAAAGACTGGTGACGGTCCTGACAAGTCACGGAAGTTTGTGATCGCAGTGCGGCTGCACACCTCGCTGTGATTACAGAAAATGTCAATTAAAAAAAAAAGTGCCATGGTCCTCTAAAGCACCCCACCCCTGAACCGTGCAGTCCTTAACCCCTTAAGACCCCTTGATATGGCAGGACCATCATGCCTGGTCCGGCACTTAAGGACTAGTGAAGGTCCTAGCATGCCATGTAATTCTGGGGGTCACCATGTGGCAGCACCCTGCTCAGCGACCTCAGAATCTATTGCAAAAAAAAAAAAAAGCCCCGTGGTCCTTAACAGCTGGCCTCACACCACATCGGCAGGTCGTTAAGCAGTAAATGGCATAATGCTCAAGGAAATCAGAGATTTCCTTTCATATTAGCCAATCGCCTATTCAGCAATGGCTGGATCATATCTGTCCATCACTTATTCATCAATCAGCGTTGGTCAGATCGATCTACCTATTCCATGCACCAGCTTCAAGCTGATAGATCCCACTGGGGGAACAAAGACACACGCATATATGGATACATATACGATGTATGTATGTGTGTGGGGATCTCCAGCACTACCACAGTTTCATCACATTTTCATTGTATTTCACTGTTGAAATGTGATCGATATGTTTCACTTTTATTAACCCTTTGAGTGCACCTCTGGCACCCAAAGGGTTAAAGCAGAGCTTTCACCTTTGTATCATCGTGGCTTCATGTCTTCCCGTGTGTCCCCTGTTCATATTGTTGTGTGTCTTTTCGCTTTTAAATGTGTATAAATTAAGCAACAGACTTCAATTATTTACCTGATGAGGTATGCTTTGGGTAGAGCTGTACCAAGACACTCCCACAGGACTTGTGTGTGAAGCGTCCGTCCTGCCCCTGAATCCTACATCAGTCACTGCTAAACCATGTGACCTGGCGCGCTCCTTGTATCCTACACGTCCAGGTCATGTCAGTGAGGTGTGAGCCCGTACGTGCTGGAAAAAAAAAAAAAAAAAAGACGTCTGTGGGCAGGGACATCCTACACAAACACGGACAACTCAAGCATGCGCAGTGGACATTTTTCGTCAAGATGGCGGCGGCCTGATCGCAGTAGCTAAATAAATAATGGGTCAGATTACAAAATAACTAAATACTTTTAAGACAATTGCCTAACGTTTTCTTATTACCTGGGGGGGGGGGGGGGATATTTAACATACAAGCTTTAGTTGTAGGACCATGAAAGTTCCGCTTTAAACAAATGTGCGTTATTCTTAGGGTCAAAATCCCTGTTAGAGACAGGTGAATACCAGAGGCAAAAAAATACATGTATAAAAAGAAAGTTTTAACCCCATGAGGACCAGGTGAGTGTTTGCAATGCGTTGCACACACCTCTGATCCTCAAAAGGTTAAACAGCTGGATATTTTAAACCCAACAGATCGTATGACCCTATTACATTGGTATTTTCTAGAGTCTTTTTACATTATAAAATTGTTTTGCACAATCAGTATAATATTGTACTATCAGGGGAGATTCACTAAGCGCTGATAAAGACGTGATAAAGTGGTGATGACTTCTCCAGTGGTGTCACTTCTCCAGTTCCTATGTGATTCTATAGATCCTATTCACTAAGGTTTCTGAAGTTGGAGAGCTCTTAGTTCATTGGCTCCATAGAATTACATAGGAACTGGAGAAGTGATCTCACTGGAGAAGTCATCTCCACTTTATCACCGCTTAGTGAATCTCCCCCCTAGTTTACTCATTGCGATGTGCTGCGTACCCCTGGCACTCAAAGGGTTAATAAATAAAACACTATGATAAAAAAAAAAAAAAGTTGACCCAAAAATCTGTAACGATTGATTATTATCACTTAACCCCTTGATTGGTAAAGAGGTGTTAACTATTTTTTTGGAAATGTCTTCAATGGGTAAAAACATTTCTGATAATAAACATGTAAACACCCATGAAAACTGTTTATAATCACTTAACCTGCTGAATGCTAATGAGGTCTCCAAAGCATTGAGAAGCAATCCAGGAGTTCAAAATATGGGTAACAAATCAGTAAAAACTGAAACCGTGTTTCACAACCCTTAAAATGATTAATTTGTGCATTACTCTCCCGCCACCCACCCATTGTCACAAACTCACTCTCACACTCTCCTGTACTCCATCACAGTTGCTCTCACTCTCACACTCTCCTGTACTCCATCACAGTTGCACTCTCACACTCTCCTGTACTTCATCACAGTTGCACTCACTCTCACACTCTCTCCCTCCCTTTTCTCTCCTATACTTCATCACAGTTGCACTCTCACACTCTCCTGTACTTAATCGCAGTTGCACTCACTCTCACACAGTTTCCCTCCTTCTTTTCTCCTGTGCTTCATCACAGCTGCACACACTCTTTCCTTCCCTTTCCTCTCCTGTACTTCATCACAGCTGCACACACTCTTTCCTTCCCTTTCCTCTCCTGTACTTCATCACAGCTGCGCACACTCTTTCCTTCCCTTTCCTCTCCTGTACTTCATCACAGCTGTGCACGCTCTTTCCTTCCCTTTCCTCTCCTGTACTTCATCACAGCTGCACACACTCTTTCCTTCCCTTTCCTCTCCTGTACTACATCACAGCTGCACACACTCTTTCCTTCCCTTTCCTCTCCTGTACTTCATCACAACTGCACACACTCTTTCCTTCCCTTTCCTCTCCTGTACTTCATCACAGCTGCACACACTCTTTCCTTCCCTTTCCTCTCCTGTCCTTCATCACAGCTGCACACACTCTTTCCTTCCCTTTCCTCTCCTGTACTTCATCACAACTGCACACACTCTTTCCTTCCCTTTCCTCTCCTGTACTTCATCACAGCTGCACACACTCTTTCCTTCCCTTTCCTCTCCTGTACTTCATCACAGCTGCGCACACTCTTTCCTTCCCTTTCCTCTCCTGTACTTCATCACAGCTGTGCACACTCTTTCCTTCCCTTTCCTCTCCTGTCCTTCATCACAGCTGCACACACTCTTTCCTTCCCTTTCCTCTCCTGTACTTCATCACAGCTGCACACACTCTTTCCTTCCCTTTCCTCTCCTGTACTACATCACAGCTGCACACACTCTTTCCTTCCCTTTCCTCTCCTGTACTTCATCACAGCTGCACACACTCTTTCCTTCCCTTTCCTCTCCTGTACTTCATCACAACTGCACACACTCTTTCCTTCCCTTTCCCCTCCTGTACTTCATCACAGCTGCACACACTCTTTCCTTCCCTTTCCTCTCCTGTACTTCATCACAGCTGCACACACTCTTTCCTTCCCTTTCCTCTCCTGTACTTCATCACAGCTGCACACACTCTTTCCTCCCCTTTCCTCTCCTGTACTTCATCACAGCTGCACACACTCTTTCCTTCCCTTTCCTCTCCTGTACTTCATCACAGCTGCACACACTCTTTCCTTCCCTTTCCTCTCCTGTACTTCATCACAGCTGCACACACACTCTTTCCTTCCCTTTCCTCTCCTGTACTTCATCACAGCTGCACACACTCTTTCCTTCCCTTTCCTCTCCTGTACTTCATCACAGCTGCACACACTCTTTCCTTCCCTTTCCTCTCCTGTACTTCATCACAGCTGCACACACACTCTTTCCTTCCCTTTCCTCTCCTGTACTTCATCACAGCTGCACACACACTCTTTCCTTCCCTTTCCTCTCCTGTACTTCATCACAGCTGCACACACACTCTTTCCTTCCCTTTCCTCTCCTGTACTTCATCACAACTGCGCACACTCTTTCCTTCCCTTTCCTCTCCTGTACTTCATCACAACTGCACACACTCTTTCCTTCCCTTTCCTCTCCTGTACTTCATCACAGCTGCGCACACTCTTTCCTTCCCTTTCCTCTCCTGTACTTCATCGGAGTTGCACTCACTCTCACTCTTTCTCTGCAGGGGTATTCGCTTCCTCCAGATACTTCGAATGTTACATGTGGATCGGCAAGGAGGCACCTGGAGGCTTCTTGGATCTGTAGTTTTCATCCACCGCCAGGTGAGGGAGCTTATGATTTTAATCATCATTGTATTGGTAACTCTTTCTATGGGGATATGCACTAAGGCAGCGGTCTTCAACCTTTCTAGTGCCCAGACCCTTTGATAAAATGTCCCAATTTGTGGCGACCCCTAACAGTAAAATTATTTTTGTTGCTCCTTCATCGCTGTAATTACTGAATTACTCTGTTATAAAGAAATCCTTACTGTTCCGAGGCCAGAAACCAGGCACCAGCGCAGACATCTTGTCTGCGCGCCTGCGCTGGCAGTCCCGGTCTCCCGTGCAGTTACGAGTTTTACAGTTTAAGATAGACAAAAAAACAATTTTCTGATGGTTTTATGCGACCCCTGGCAATTCGTCATTCGACCCCCGAAGGGGTCGCGACCCACAGGTTGAGAACCACTGCACTAAGGTGTTATAAAGCAGTGATGAAGAAGAGAGAACTTCTTCATGGTGATAAACTCTCCCATACACATGTTATTCTATGGAGCCTGTGCTCTAAGGTCTGTCAAGTTGGAGAGAGATGTTAGTGCATCACCTCACTATTATACCTTAGTACATATCTCCCTGTCTATTAGACACTGAAACTATGTGTTGATGTCCCATTCTCTACATATAAGTAACTATGGTCCTTGCTCTGTTCCTGGGTCCCTGTGTCTAGGAATCTCTCTGCATTCACATAATTCCTCTTTCTGCCCCCAGGAGCTCATCACAACTTTGTACATTGGCTTCCTGGGACTTATCTTCTCATCATACTTTGTGTATCTGGCAGAGAAGGATGCTGTAGATGGGGAGGGAAGGACCGGATTCTCCAGTTATGCAGATGCCCTCTGGTGGGGAGTGGTGAGTATGACATACACGTCAGTCAATCCATCAGGGACTGAGATAAATAAAATGTAGAAAGAACTGGAATAATTCTAGGACAAGCCAACTCCACTAAAGTAAACAAATAAATATTCTGCAAGCTCCTATTGATTGTAAATAATTGTAACACATTGAATGCCAGAGAGGCCTCCAACTCATTGGTTTGCTTTGCTTTAGTAACCTCTTTAGCATTCAAGGGTTTAAAGCCCCATTTAAATCTACTGGATTTTTATTTGTCCTGCAGTTGGTTTGTGCCAAAATTGCTCCACTTTTATGTGCACATGGCCTAAAAACTATGAGGACTTGCTATAAGTGCTCAAAACTGTCCATAAGCCCCACCCATAGCGACACAGCTTACAGGCTAGAAACACAGAAACATAAAATTTGAGGGCAGATAATAACCAATCGGCCCACTTAGTCTGCCCATTTCCTACTGTAAAAACCTCAAACCTTATTTGGTCCTTAGTTTTTTCTTAATACAGACATCCTTATGCCAATCTCATGCATTCTTACATTCTGTCACTGTATTAAGTTCTACCACTTCTGCTGGTAGGCTATTCCACTTATCCACCACCATCTCGGTGAAGTAAAACTTTTTTACATTACATCTAAACCTCTGTTCCTCTAGTTTTAGACTATGACCTCTTGTCCCAGCATTTCTAATCGTTTGAAATGTGCTTCATTCCTACACTTTGTTGAATCCCTTCGTATAGTTGAAGTTATCTATCATATCCCCTCTCTCTCGTCTCTCCTCCAACCTATACATGTTTAGATCCTTTATAGCTCCTCCTCTGAACACAGGTAAGTGACATTAACCCTTTAAGGACCACACACCTCCCTGGTCCTTAAGGGGTTAGCACAAGCAGATCCTCCAGAATAACTGCACCACTGACTGATTCACCTGTGTTCATATGAGGAGATAAGAGTTGCAAGATCGTCCCTTTTAAATGTGGACACATATGTAAAATGTCCACTGCTTGGATAGATGAGAACCAGTGCATCCCAGTATCATCCACTTCAGCAGGCATTTTTCATATGTGTCCAGTTTTTAATTAATGACCTTGCCAACACTAGAGGAGATCCATAAATCCTGCACTGTTTGGGGGGGAGGAGGGTGGTAGGGATAGGTTTTCATGTGCTCAGATTTAATGGAATGATCTGGCAATCCTATAAGCTGCCCATATGAATGACCTGTGAGGTCTTGATCACATCAAATGTGGGATTGGCAGAGGTCTGTCCAGTGGCAGGCTAATGTTGATATCAGCCATGCATGATTGGCTGAAGCCCATGTAAGTCAGCCAGTGACTGGAGCCTCTTTCCAGTATCACTTATATAAAGCACAGCCTAAAGACCTCCATGCAGATGAAGACTGCTAGGTTGTATCCAGCTCAGAAAGCATCTGAATTTCGGCTTTCTGTGTTTCAATGTGTCATGTCAGGTTAAGATTATCCATGAGAACAGTATTATTAAATGCAAAATGTTTAATTCTAGGGAGTTTAGCATATTTGGGAAAATGTTGCCTTTCTTTGCTTGAAAAACTAAGAAGTGCTGGGTTGGAAGTATTCTGAAGATCAAAACAGGAAGAGATTTAATTGGGTGGGCTGAATGGGGGGATGGGAGGGGTTTATCCACATATATATTCCACTGTGTTGATTGGGCTCAGTTTCATTCTGCGCAGGTCACAGTGACGACCATCGGATATGGGGATAAAGTACCGCAGACCTGGATCGGAAAAACCATTGCGTCCTGCTTCTCCGTATTTGCCATCTCTTTCTTTGCTCTACCCGCAGTAAGTAAGAGACCCTGACCTGAGTAAAGAGTAGTTATTTAATATTTATTAAATGCGCCCAAATATTTAATCTAAGAGTAAAATTTTCAAAAGACATGTATAGCAATTCTGGAGCAAACCAAATGCACCATAGGGGACAAATACACATCCCCATTGATTTATATAGGAGCTTTTAAAGGGATAGTAATGTTTCACAAAAACAGCAGCTCCAATTAATCTTCATAGTAATTGGGCCATGCAGAGTGTTATTTCATTACTGTCAGAGTTGTATTTCACTTTTGCCTAGTATAAGCCACCTCCCCTCAGATGCGGAATCTGGTCCTGGAACCAGACAGATAACAGCAATGGACAATCTTCTTACTGTGAGAACAATGAAAACCCTGCCCCCCTTGACAGGTTTTTCAGGTTTTTCCCTTATTCTCACTGAAGATTGTCCCTCTCTGCGATCCACCCAGACAGTCTTGCTGTTCTGAGGTAAGCAGTGATACATCAGTAAAATGGGCGGGAGGGGGGTCCTTTATTCAATTACTCTTGAACTACAACTCTGACAGTCTTGAAATAACACTCTCCATGGCCCAAATACTATGAAAAGTAATTGGAGCTGCTTTTATTGTGAAACATTACTATCCCTTTAAGTCCTTGAATGCTAGAGAGGCCTCCCGCGCATTGAGTAGAATGCGTGGGGGACTTCTCTAGCATACTAGGACTTAACAACCCCCTTGAAACCAATGGTAATTTGGGGATTTTGTTTTTGTTCCCGTGTTGTGGAATTGGTTTTTACCAGAAAGTCTCCACTTGTCTTTTTTTTATTAAGTGATAAGCAAGATACAAGAATCTGAAAGTTTCAATGATATAAACAAAGAGATATAAAGTAAAATCAATAATAATTAAAGCCACCAAAGTAAGTGAAGAACATACTGTTACAGCGGATTCGTTTGTTCAGTAACTCAAAACAGTAGTATTGTAAGCCTATCTCTGTCAGTAGAAAAGGAAAGAGAAGATAGTACAAACATTCATTATTAAAGCTACAGTAAGCCATTCCCACATGGAAATATCAATAAGAAGCCAGACTACAGCTACTGAGATAAAGCAGTAAATGAGAAGGGGAAACCAGGCAAAAGGGGAGAATGATAGAAGAAAGAAACAGAGTATTCGAGCTCCTGCTTATGTGAAAAACACAACCAGTCCACCCCAACCAGCCAAGCCCGCAGGAATAGATAGATACAGCAACCAGTCAGAAAGGTAGAAAATTACACTTCAGATCATGATGTTGCTTGAGGCAGAGTATTCTGAAAATGAGACCAAGAGGATGAAAGGTCATTATACAAACCTAAGTTACGAGTGACCATAGCATGGGATTTCTCTAATTGAGTTAGTGAATATATGGCCCTTTGGGTCATTATACTATCCTCTTACTCAACAGTACCATGCCTGGGAACTTTTTATTGTTGTCTCCCTGGAGGGGAGTCCTCTGCTGCCATGGGTGGTATGAAGAATGACACGTATCTTGTCAAAAAGGGGCGGGTCTTAACGTGAGTGCCAGGGGAGGGCATAAAAGAAGGCTGGGGGGAAGGAGCTACACCGGGGGAAAAAGTGGAAGTGGGTAGAGTTTCAATAGAAACTGAAAATAAAAAATATATATATAATGCTGCGCGCCAACTAAAGGCTAAGAGATAAATAAAATTGGCACAAGGTATATTACAATATATATATATCCAATCAGCCTGGGCTTACCAAGGGGAGACAGCACACAGGTCAAACGATGTAAAGAATTTATTTCATGATGTGCTTCACACAGCCAAACGTTTTTGGTCCTTTAATGGACCTTCATCAGGGCAAAAACTTGTCTTTTTTTTTTGTGCCCTGATGAAGGTCCATTAATGGACCGAAAACGTTTGGCTGTGTGAAGCACATCATGAAATAAATTCTTTACATCGTTTGAACTGTGTGCTGTCTCCCCTTGGTAAGCCCAGGCTGATTGGATTTGTGAATTTATATGGGACGTGCACCGGGCTTTTGTCTATATATTTAATCTGAGTGCCACTGCTATTTTCTTGTCTTACTATATATATATATATATATATATATATGTATATATGTATATCAACAAACCAATAACATCCAAATAGAATAATATCTGGTAATAAAAAGTCCGCAAGATGGATCCTAGCTGCTCGTTTTCAGTGGTTAGGGTCCCCACAGACAATGAACTAGAAGACAAAAGATAAACAAACGGCGCAGAAGATTCCTCTAAGCGTAGTATTTAAAATCCTCAGTCCTTCACCAACACCACATAATACTTGGGAATATACTCACAATCTTCAGAGGCTCATCTGCCTCCAAGAAATCTCGCCTGCACTGGCTCACACCCCAGTATGGTGCTCCTGGAATCGGATCAGCTCCTCCAATAAATTAAAACGAATGTGGAAGTATTGGCAAGTAATGGGTATGACCAAACACAACACTAAAGCCAACACAACCTAATTAATCTTATATTACTAGGTATAGCTACGCACCCCACAATAGGGGATTTATAATATCTGAAATAGTCACGTTCTTGCAACTTCTGTAACTTTGGAAAAATCTTGAAGTTGTTAAAGGAATCAATGCTTTCTACATCACAGAAGCAGTCATCCAAGACTCCCGTAAGCTGGGACAGGAAAGGTCAGAAGATGGAAACACTATGATAGAAACTTAATTTACTTTATCCTGAGAGCTGACTCTTGGTCAGCTTTACTCATTGAATTTCAATAGAAACTCCCCACATCCGGAGGACTCAGCCTCTGCCCCGGAGACCCGGTAAAGCAGTGTCAAAACCGGAGTCTCCGGGGGGGGGAAATCCGGAGAGTTCCCAGGTATGGTAATGACACTTCAGCTTTGGTAAAATTTATCTGGTTCTACCATCCTAACAGCCACAGAGAGGATTTGGATTAAACGTTCCAATATCTTCTTTACTCATAGTTATCATCAGCAGTTAGGGAGTTGAGAACAGAAAACTGTAGATCATTAACCCTTTGGATGGTAGCGATGTCAACCACACATCTTGTTTCATGATACATTAGATACTCTAGCACTCAGTGTTTAAGGTTTTTCTTGTGTTTGTACGTTATAGGCCAGCGGTAGGAAAATGCGGTATCCTATTGAAATGTCACCATCTATTTGGCGACTATCAAAAAGGCGAGTTATAAATGTCTCCTGAATGAAAACTGCTCTCCAGGTGTTGGGGGCTACAAATTCCATAACCCCCAGTCATCCTAACACTTGTGCTAGAAAACCGTGGATAAGTGGTGGTCATGTGAAGAGTGTAGGTGTGGTCAGGAGTGGAGCTACGTACACCTTATCTGGGGAAGAGGCTCAACATGTAATTTCAGGTCTGAGCACTGGTACGTCAGGGAAGGTTGTGCTCAACTAAGAACCATTTGTGTTCTGCTGGGACATGTCTTAGTAACTATGGGATACTTAATGTGACCAGGTCACCATTGTAATGCAGGATGCATACACTGAAAATATCATTCTGCTGTCTGACTGCTCAAGAATCAGGGCAACCCTGCAGAGTGTATTTTTTTATAAGTTCACCACTTTTGGACCCTTAGTACTGGGGAAGTCAGCACAGTGTTACACGTTTAGCATTAGGGCGGTCAGAGCAGGATTAGACAATTAGCATTAGGGAGGTCAGCGCAATATTTCATCGTTGGCATTAGGGAGGTCAGCCTAGTCAGGACCGGATTTACAAACAGGCAGAGAAAGAAACTTCCTAGAGCTCCAAATTTTGAGGGTCACCTCAGCTGTGCTGGCTGTACCCACCATCTGAATTGTGGGTGTGCCAGAGCAATCTCAATGTCCCTGCACCAGTTAACCCCTTGGATGCTTTAGAGATCTCCAACACATTTGAGACGGGATAAAATCTTTTCCTTGTTCTTGCTTGCTATAGGCCATTTGTATTTTCTGTACCAGGAAACAGTGGATGGGACTGGGGGTGGGGTCGTGTGAGAAGTGGGGTGTGTGGACATAGATTCCAAGTGCATCTAGAGTGCCTTGACTAGGGGTGCCCTAAGCTCAGTATTACACTATCAGCATTAGGGAGGTCAGGGCAGGATTACACTATTGCCATTACAGAGGTCAGTGCAGTATTACGACACTACCATTAGGAAGGTCAGCGCAGTATTACACCAGTAGCACCAGGGAGGTCAGAACAGTATACACCATTACCGTTAGGGAGGTCAGCGCAGTATTACAACATTACCTTTAAGGAGGTCCATGCAGTATTCGTATTACACCATTGGCCCATATGGTATTATGCCATTACCACTAGGGGTCAGCACATTATTACAGTGTTAGTAATAGGGAGGTCATTTCAGGATTACAACATAAGCTCTCACGAGCAGGGCCTGCTCATCCTTCTGTTCTCCACATCTGATTGTACTATCTGATACCTCTGTATGTCTATTCCCAATTGTACAGCACTGTTGGTGCTATATAAATAAAGAATAATAATAATTACCATTAGTGAGGTCAGCGCAGTATTATGACGTAATTATTAGGAAGGTCAACAAAATATTACACCATCGGCATTAGGGAGGTCAGCACAGTGTACACCATTAGCTTTAGGGAGGTCAGAATAGTATTACACCATTGGCATTAGGGTGGTCCACATAGTATTACACCAGTAGCATTAGGGAGGTCCTTGAGGTATTATGCTATTACCACCAGGTGGTCAGTCAGTATCATACCATAAGCATTAGGGAGGTCAGTGCAAGATTACTCAGTTACCATTAAGGAGGTCAGTGCAGTACTATACCATTAGTATCAGGAAGGTCAGGATAGGCTTTAAACATAGAAACTGTGGTTCGATCCCCTTGGGGTGTACCTAGACATATCACCTCCTTAACACCTATGATGCACCCAGAAATAAATGTATTTCCACTGTGAGTGGGAAGTAATATTAAAACCAACATGAGTATGAGTAACTATGTCTAATAAGAGAAAGTCAAGCCCAAAATAATGTCAAGCCCGACATTAATGAGAAGCATTGATACTCAGGAGAGGGGTTTCTTTGCTCACTCAGTGTGATGCTGATGAAACTTTTATTGGTCTCTCAGGGGATTCTGGGATCTGGTTTTGCTCTCAAGGTCCAGCAAAAGCAGCGACAGAAGCACTTTAACAGGCAAATCCCTGCAGCAGCCTCTCTCATCCAGGTAAGTGCTCTGTGTGTGCTGTGTGACAGAGCAATGTTCTGTGTGTTTATGCTGAGTAACAGAGCAATGCTCTGCAAATGTGTGTTAATCCTTTGACTGCCAGAAGAGTACCCAACGCATTGCTTTGCAATGTGTTGCGTACCCCTCTGGCACTCAAAGGGTTAAAGAAAATGTATCTCTGCAAGTGTGTACTAAATAACAGACTGTGACGGAATGGTTGTCACCCTGAGAATGAACCCTGTCTGTTTTCAGTGATCTCCATTGTTTCACATGTGTTCCCATTCTTGAAAACATTAATGCCCCCTGTGTGTGCATGCATTAGAGAGTGTTGGCCATTTACTAGCATCGAATGGGTTGGTTAGTGTATAAAGTACAGAGGGATGGTGCCATTCAGTCTAGCTGACAACAGAGATTGTGTTAGGAGATAGCCAGTGTTGGTCAGATAGAGGGGAGTAGAGCAAATCTGTGTGTGGAATGTGTGTACCTTCCCCCTTACATCAGGCTAAGCAAAAAGAGAACTTGTAAATGTTACCTGTGACATCAGATCCTGTAGGAGGTGGGTGGAAAAAAGCCTAAGAGGAGAGAGAGAGAGTTGAAAATGTAGGAACAGGAGAGAAGGCCTCTCCATAATAGTGGGTGGCCTAGGGTCCATGTGCTTTCTAAAGGAGTACTGGAGAAACTGGGACTGGTGAGTGTCCTCACCGGAAGAGTAAGAGTGAGTGGGCACTGTAGTGACCAGGTGCCCTTTTCAGTTGTGGACTGTAAGTCAAGGCGGCAACAGCCACAGAAGTACCCTGATGTTCCCACCACGAGGATTGTGGCCAGGACGCTAAACTTTGGTGGCTATGGCCCAAGACTAAAGAAAGTGGCTGGGGATAATCTCTTAGGATGCCATCCCCAACTCCTGTGTCAGGACTAAAAGATACAAAGAAATTTAATGTAATCCAGCAGCATGTGGCCACTCTTGCCTCTAGTGGGGCTATGTGTAAGCTCCAGCATAAAGCTAAAATGGACTGTATTACATGTAACCTCTGGCAATCTGTGCAACATTACTGGCACACCAAGAGGAGAACAGGAGAAGTTTGTAGTTTTTATGTTTTACCCCTGTTTGTTTGCCTGTAATTGTTGTCCTATGTTTGTGTGCCGTGACCTCTCTAATAAATGCAATGTATTATTTTTTGTCTGGCTGGATAAATCACTTAACCCTTGGTCTACCAAGCAGTAACCCCTGTACCCTGTCACACAGAGCAATGCTCTGCAAGTGTAGGCTGATTAATAATATAAAAGGTAGTAACAATGCTGTGTGTGATGAATAATGACAATGTTCTGCTAATATGTACTGAGCAATGGCAATGCTTTCCAGGTGAGGGCAAAGTAACAACTCCATATTTATATGTGTACTAGACTGACTAGATCTCACCTTTAACCGGGGACACCTAGGAAATAGCCATTTTGCAGTACTTCACTGAAATCAAAGCTGTCCTGCAGTATGCATTTTTCCTATGCGTCTCCGTTTAAAGGTGAAGTCTGGTCAGTCTAATGTGTACTGAGTAACAGAGTCATTCTTTGCCTGTGTCTGCTGAATAACAATGTAATATTCTGCCTGTGTGTGCTGAATATCAGAGTAATGATCTGCCTGTGTGTGCTGAGTAACAATAATGATCTGCCTGTGAGTTCTGATTAACATAGTAATGATCTGCCTGGGAGTGCTGAGTAACCGTGTAATAACATGCCTGTGTGTGCTGAATTACATAGTAATGATCTTCCTGTGTGTGCTGAATTACATAGTAATGATCTTCCTGTGTGTGCTGAATTACATAGTAATGATCTTCCTGTGTGTGCTGAGCAACAGAGTAATGATCTTCCTGTGTGTACTGAATTACATAGTAATGATCTTCTTGTGTGTGCTGAGCAACAGAGTAATGATCTTCCTGTGTGTGTGCTGAATTACATAGTAATGATCTTCCTGTGTGTGCTGAGCAACAGAGTAATGCTCTTCCTGTGTGTGCTGAATTACAGAGTAATAATCTTCCTGTGTGTGCTGAATTACAGAGTAATGATCTTCCTATGTGTGCTGAATTACATAGTAATGATCTTCCTGTGTGTGCTGAGCAACAGAGTAATGATCTTCCTGTGTGTGCTGAGCAACAGAGTAATGATCTTCCTGTGTGCACTGAATTACAGAGTAATAATCTTCCTGTGTGTGCTGAATTACAGAGTAATGATCTTCCTGTGTGTGCTGAATTACATAGTAATGATCTTCCTGTGTGTGCTGAATTACAGAGTAATGATCGTCCTGTGTGTGCTGAATTACATAGTAATGATCTTCCTGTGTGTGCTGAATTACAGAGTAATGATCTTCCTGTGTGTGCTGAATTACATAGTAATGATCTTCCTGTGTATGCTGAATTACAGAGTAATGATCTTCCTGTGTGTGCTGAATTACATAGTAATGATCTTCCTGTGTGTGCTGAATTACATAGTAATGATCTTCCTGTGTGTACTGAATTAGAGTCATGATCTTCCTGTGTGTGCTGAGCAACAGAGTAATGATCTTCCTGTGTGTGCTGAGCAACAGAGTCATGATCTTCCTGTGTGCACTGAATTACAGAGTAATGATCTTCCTGTGTGTGCTGAATTACATAGTAATGATCTTCCTGTGTGTGCTGAATTACAGAGTAATGATCTTCCTGTGTGTGCTGAGCAACAGAGTAATGATCTTCCTGTGTGTGCTGAGCAACAGAGTAATGCTTTGTGCTGGGTAACATCAGTGGGCCTTACTCATCAAGCTGAACATATGCAGTTCTGGAACAATCCAACTACACCACAGGGCCCGAATCAAAATTTGCAATATAACCCTGATTTAAATTGAGCTTTTAACCTCTTGAGTGCTGAGTCCTAGAGAGGTCTGAAATGCATAGTTTCGCAAAGTGCTGGAGACCGTTCTAGCATTCATTTAAATTGAAGCCTCATTTAAATCAAAGGGAATTTTTATTTTTCCCCTTTAGTGCTGTTAGTTTTCTCCAGAGCTGCTCCTCTTTTCATTTGTCCATAAGGCTCAGAGTACACATTGCTTTCTCCTGTACAGACTCTCTGGAGATGTTACGCTGCTGAGAAGTCCTACAGCTCCACCGCCACCTGGAAGATCTATCTGACCCCTCCGGAGCAGAGCAACAGGATGTCCCCTACTCCAACCAGCCCCGGGGCACGCCGACAGGTCCGGGGATTCCTGCAGCCCTATATGTTGTTACCGTCTCTGGATGTGCCTGGCATACTCATCCACCTGCACTGCACTCTCCACCCCAAACACACACGCTCTATACATGCTGATGCTGGGGTACTCTAAAGAACTGGAGCCATTCTGTGGCAAACCACAGAGAACAAATAATCATTCCCAGAATCCCTATTGGTTTAAATGATGCTTTTAACCCCTTAAATGCTACGGTGGTCTCCAGTGCATTGTAGTGCAATGAATTGGAGACCTTTCTAGAATTCAAGGGGTTATAAGTCCAATAATGTATTGTGCTCCCCTGCAAGGAGACAACCAGGGCTGGACTTGTGTATTTACATTCGGGGACTTATGGTACACTAGTGTTTGTGTTAGATTGTACAGCTACACGAGACAGAGCCAGGGAGTGACTCACAATAAAGGTTAATGCTCTCTGCTGTCCCCTAGTTGGCCCTGACCCTTCCCTGCGTTGAGTCCAGGGTCACCCTTTCCCCTGCCCTGGGTCTACAGCCTCAGGAAACTACAGGTTCAGCACCATAGACAGCACTGAGCCTTGCATTGCCTTACCTCTATCAGAATAAATAAAGCCTGAGGTGCAAAGCAGTCTGCTCACACACTGAGATATAATTTTCATGAAGTACATGCAAATCCCATCAGAACAATGGCCTCTCCACTGGAGGTCATCAGGCTTATGGAATTATATGAAAGAGACAGGGGAGAAAGCTAGATCTAATCTGCCCATTGTCAATAAAGAGCTGTCATCAGGACTCTGGGTGCTTTCAAACTCAGTTCCCTCCCGGTTGCCATGGGATTGGTTGATTCAGATATCCCGGTGGGTGGGGGATATCTCAGTCCTTGATTGGTCGCTCTGACCACTGGAGGATGAGCAGGGACAGCTCAGGTGTGTAGCTGCCTGGGAGCACCAGAAGGATGCTAATGTAAAGGAGGCAGTGGCGTAACAATAGGGGTCGCACCTGCGACCGGGCACGTCACTCCAGGAGCCCGGCCGCCCCTGCAAGCTGCCCGGTGCCCGCAACAAGTAACAAGCTGAGGTCTGTGCCTTCTTCGGCACAGACCTCTAGCAGCTGAGCTCCCTCTTCAACGCTATAGTGATACAGAGGGCTGGGAGATGACATCATCTCCCAGCACTCTGCATTACTGAAGAGAGGGACAGGCAGGAGCTCCAGCTGTATAGAGGTCTGTGCAGAAGGAGGCACAGACCTCTCCTGCCATGCCATTGAACCACCAGGGAGGTAGGAGATGGACACTGGGGGGGCGGGTCAATAGGGACAATGTGGAGATTGGGGGCAATGTGGAAACTGGAGGTAATGTGAAGATTGGGGGTAATGTGGAGGCAATGTGGAGATTGGGGGCAATGGGGGGGGGGCAATGTGAAGGTGGCCAGTGGGGGGGGCATGGCTATTTCTGCACCAGGGCCTGATAGCTTGAAGTTACACTTCTGAAAGGAGGGAACTCTACATTTTGTGTGTACTTCTTGCTTTCCAACTATTGAATATCTCTGGGTGGGCATAGTCAATGGATATGCTTCAGCGTCCTATGAAGTGTTCCAGCAATAACGTTCAAGGCAATTCCAGACCTTGAGTCCGATCTTCTATTTTTCCTGTTCATGTGGACCCCAATGATCAATAAATAAAGCCATATTTCTGAATAGTGAACAGGCCATAATTCACCATTGTTATCAATTGAAAAAAAATGTGGCTGTCATACTTATGGATTCCTGATCACATTATCCAAGATGAAAAAAACAACTATAAACGTGTGATAAAGTAGAGATCCTTTCTCTGGTGTTATAAACGCTCCAAATTCTATGTTATTCTATGGAGCCAGTTCACTAAGATTTATCCAACTTTAGAGATGTTACTGCATTGGCTCCATAGAATGACATAGGAACTGGAAAAGGGATAGCACTAGAGAAGTTATCTCCACTTTATCACCTCTTTATCACTCCTTAATACATAACCCTCAGATATTTTTTAGGTGTTATGGTAAGTTTACATCCTCTTGCCAGAAGATGACCTTTCACTCCCCTACACCCTTCATTCAGGGATACAACTCCCTGTCTTTAACCCCTTAAAGGGATAGTAAAGTTTCACAAAAACAGCAGCTCCATTTAATCTTCATAGTATCTGGGCCATGGAGAGTGTTATTTCAGTACTGTCAGAGTTGTAGTTCAAGAGTAATTGAATGATAAAGTATTCCCCTCCCACCCCTTTTACCTAGTGTAGCATTGTTCACCTCAGATGTGGAATCTGGTTGCTTGACCAGACAGAACAGCAGGGGACAATCTTCTTCCTATGAGAACAATGAAAACCCTGCCCCCCTTGACAGGTTTTTCAGCTTTTTCCCTTAATTGAAGATTGTCCCTCTCTGCGGTCTACCTATACAGTCTTGCTGCTCTGAGGTGAGCAGTATTATATCAGTAAAAGGGGCGGGAGGGGGATACTTTATCATTCAATTACTCTTGTACTACAACTCTGACAGAATTGAAATAACACTCTCCAAGGCCCAAATACTAATTAGAGCTGCTTTTATTATGAAACATTACTGTCCCTTTAAGGACCAGCAGTCCTGGGAAGTTACCTTCCCTTAACCCTTTGAGTGGCAGAGAGGTATCTAGTGCATTACAATGCAATACACTGGCCACCTTTCTGGCACTCAGAGGGTTAAGGACGAGCCTGCACACGTGGCCTGTTACGTGTACCAGAGCACCGAGTGGGGGTCTGAGAGAGACAGCTTGGAGCGGTCAGTTTCAGACCCCGCTTTTACTGCGGGAGCGCTGTAAGTAAAAAGTAGGTGACGTGCCAGGACAGTCACCGGTCATTAAGGGAATAAAACGGTGACAGTTCTGGCACGTCACGGGGTCGTTAAGGGGTTGATGCACTGATCCCCTGTTTTCTAATACTGTGTATACCCCTTCCTAGCACTGCAACTGTATCCTCTTCATTGCCCTGAACCTCCACATCCAGCACTGCATTCTCTCTCCAATCCATTCACCCCCTGTTTATTTTAAGGGCAGCATTCCCCTATAAATTTGGGATTTTAACCCTTGATTGATAGAGAGGTCTCCAACACATTGCTTTGCGATGCTCCAAAGATCTCACTAGCATTCAAGGGATTAAACGCCGCATTAAATCAATGGGAATTTGAGGAATTATTTCTCCCAAATGATGCAGTTGGTTTGCTTAAAAATGAATCCTCTTTTGTGGATACAGCCCAGGGATGTTATTTGATCATTGATGGTTTCTTGCTCTTCCCTCAGAACAGAAGATATAAGAAGAAGAACAAATCTGTACGAGAGGCTTGTATTGCGTCTACAAGTCCAACCCTGGCCCCACTTTGCCTCTCCCCAACCCTTCGGGTACCACGGAGCTGCCCTCCAGAGAATGCACTATCAGTGCCTCATATCACCTATCATCACACAGACGGGGAGAAGAGAGACATCAGCTTCCAGGGTCCAACAGGTAGGAGGCTGTGTTAAGGTGTGAGTGTGTAATACAGTGCTACAGAGGGGAGCTGTGTTATTGTGTGTAATACAGTGTTACAGAGGGGAGCTGTGTTATTGTGTGTAATACAGTGCTACAGAGGGGAGCTGTGTTATTGTGTGCAATACAGTGTTACACAGGGGAGCTGTGTTATTGTGTGTAATACAGTGTTACACAGGGGAGCTGTGTTATTGTGTGTAATACAGTGCTACAGAGGGGAGCTGTGTTATTGTGTGTAATACAGTGTTACGGAGGGGATCTGCGTTATTGTGTGTAATACAGTGTTACAGAGGGGAGCTGTGTTATTGTGTGTAATACAGTGCTACAGAGGAGAGCTGTGTTATTGTGTGTAATACAGTGCTACAGTGGGGATCTGCGTTATTGTGTGTAATACAGTGTTACAGAGGGGAGCTGTGTTATTGTGTGTAATACAGTGCTACAGAGAAGAGCTGTGTTACTGTGTGTAATACAGTGCTACGGAGGGGAATTGTGTTATTGTGTGTAATACAGTGCTACGGAGGGGAGCTGTGTTATTGTGTGTGTAATAAAGTGTTACAGAGGGGAGCTGTGTTATTGTGTGTAATACAGTGCTACAGAGGGGAGCTGTGTTATTGTGTGTAATAAAGTACTACAGAGGGGAGATGTGTTATTGTGTGTAATACAGTGCTACAAAGGGGAGCTGTGTTATTGTGTGTAATACAGTGTTACAGAGGGGAGCTGTGTTATTGTGTGTAATACAGTGCTACAGAGGGGAGCTGTGTTATTGTGTGTAATACAGTGCTACAGAGGGGAGCTGTGTTATTGTGTGTAATACAGTGTTACAGAGGGGAGCTGTGTTATTGTGTGTAATACAGTGCTACAGAGGGGAGCTGTGTTATTGTGTGTAATACAGTGCTACAGAGGGGAGCTGTGTTATTGTGTGTAATACAGTGTTACTGAGGGGAGCTGTGTTATTGTGTGTAATACAGTGTTACAGAGGGGAGCTGTGTTATTGTGTGTAATACAGTGCTACAGAGGGGAGCTGTGTTATTGTGTGTAATACAGTGCTACAGAGGGGAGCTGTGTTATTGTGTGTAATACAGTGTCACAGAGGGGAGCTGTGTTATTGTGTGTAATACAGTGTCACAGAGGGGAGCTGTGTTATTGTGTGTAATACAGTACTACAGAGGGGAGATGTGTTATTGTGTGTAATACAGTGCTACAGAGGGGAGCTGTGTTATTGTGTGTAATACAGTGCTACAGAGGGGAGCTGTGTTATTGTGTGTGTAATACAGTGTTACAGAGGGGAGCTGTGTTATTGTGTGTAATACAGTGTTACAGAGGGGAGCTGTGTTATTGTGTGTAATACAGTGTTACAGAGGGGAGCTGTGTTATTGTGTGTAATACAGTGCTACAGAGGGGAGCTGTGTTATTGTGTGTAATACAGTGCTACAGAGGGGAGCAGTGTTATTGTGTGTAATACAGTGTTACAGAGGGGAGCTGTGTTACTGTGTGTAATACAGTGTTACAGAGGGGAGCTGTGTTATTGTGTGTAATACAGTGTTACAGAGGGGAGCTGTGTTATTGTGTGTAATACAGTGCTACAGAGGGGAGCTGTGTTATTGTGTGTAATACAGTGTCACAGAGGGGAGCTGTGTTATTGTGTGTAATACAGTGTCACAGAGGGGAGCTGTGTTATTGTGTGTAATACAGTACTACAGAGGGGAGATGTGTTATTGTGTGTAATACAGTGCTACAGAGGGGAGCTGTGTTATTGTGTGTAATACAGTGCTACAGAGGGGAGCTGTGTTATTGTGTGTGTAATACAGTGTTACAGAGGGGAGCTGTGTTATTGTGTGTAATACAGTGTTACAGAGGGGAGCTGTGTTATTGTGTGTAATACAGTGTTACAGAGGGGAGCTGTGTTATTGTGTGTAATACAGTGCTACAGAGGGGAGCTGTGTTATTGTGTGTAATACAGTGCTACAGAGGGGAGCAGTGTTATTGTGTGTGTAATACAGTGTTACAGAGGGGAGCTGTGTTATTGTGTGTAATACAGTGTTACAGAGGGGAGCTGTGTTATTGTGTGTAATACAGTGTTACAGAGGGGAGCTGTGTTATTGTGTGTAATACAGTGCTACAGAGGGGAGCTGTGTTATTGTGTGTAATACAGTGCTACAGAGGGGAGCAGTGTTATTGTGTGTAATACAGTGTTACAGAGGGGAGCTGTGTTACTGTGTGTAATACAGTGTTACAGAGGGGAGCTGTGTTATTGTGTGTAATACAGTGTTACAGAGGGGAGCTGTGTTATTGTGTGTAATACAGTGCTACAGAGGGGAGCTGTGTTATTGTGTGTAATACAGTGTCACAGAGGGGAGCTGTGTTATTGTGTGTAATACAGTGTCACAGAGGGGAGCTGTGTTATTGTGTGTAATACAGTACTACAGAGGGGAGATGTGTTATTGTGTGTAATACAGTGCTACAGAGGGGAGCTGTGTTATTGTGTGTAATACAGTGCTACAGAGGGGAGCTGTGTTATTGTGTGTGTAATACAGTGTTACAGAGGGGAGCTGTGTTATTGTGTGTAATACAGTGTTACAGAGGGGAGCTGTGTTATTGTGTGTAATACAGTGTTACAGAGGGGAGCTGTGTTATTGTGTGTAATACAGTGCTACAGAGGGGAGCTGTGTTATTGTGTGTAATACAGTGCTACAGAGGGGAGCAGTGTTATTGTGTGTAATACAGTGTTACAGAGGGGAGCTGTGTTACTGTGTGTAATACAGTGTTACAGAGGGGAGCTGTGTTATTGTGTGTAATACAGTGTTACAGAGGGGAGCTGTGTTATTGTGTGTAATACAGTGCTACAGAGGGGAGCTGTGTTATTGTGTGTAATACAGTGTTACAGAGGGGAGCTGTGTTATTGTGTGTAATACAGTGCTACAGAGGGGAGCTGTGTTATTGTGTGTAATACAGTGCTACAGAGGGGAGCTGTGTTATTGTGTGTAATACAGTGTTACAGAGGGGAGCTGTGTTATTGTGTGTAATACAGTGCTACAGAGGAGAGCTGTGTTATTGTGTGTAATACAGTGTTACAGAGGGGAGCTGTGTTATTGTGTGTAATACAGTGTTACTGAGGGGAGCTGTATTACTCTGTGTGGTTCAGAGTTACAGGAGGGAGTTGTTTCTGTGTGTGGTACAGTGTTATAGAGGGAAGCTGTGTTATTGTGTTTAATACTGAGTTAGTGTCTATTGTGTCTGTCATTAGCTCATCTAATTTTTGACCCCTGTCCTTGGTCCCTTTCACTGTTTTTCCCTTGTTCCCTGTCCTGTGCCTGTTTTTCGATTCATTTTTCATAGGTCGATCTCTATCTTGGTCTTCTCTCTCTATCTGTACATCTGGCAGTCCCCCAGCCCAAGGTACCACAGTCTGTGCATGTATGTGTGACGGGAGATGGGTACATGTGGGTATATGTATGTATGTGTGTGTGTGTGTGTGTGTGTGTGTGTGTGTGTGTGTGTGTGTGTGTGTGTGTGTATATATATACACACCCAGATACATACTGTACTATGGCTGCTCAGTACACCATCCACACTAAGGGCCAAATGTTCAAAAGAAAAGTGAAGGCATTCTGGGGCAAACCAATTGCACTATAGGGGAGAACTAAACATTTCAAAAACTTCCCTTTGATTTAAATGGGTATTTTAACCCCTTAAAACCTTGAGAGACCTCTCTAGTACTCAAGGGATTCAAATCCCCATTTACATCAATGGGAAATTTGGGAATTTTTACTTCTCCCCTATAGTGCAGTTGGTTTGTCTCATAATTCCTCCACTTTCTTTTGAACATATGGCCCTTACAGTTTGAACTGGACTTCTGTGTTAAACCTTAACTGACCAGATGGGAACGCAAAGGATTGTGAAGCAATCTGTTGCAGATCCCTCTGGTCTTTAACGTGGTCAATGATTCTGAAATACTCTTTTGAACTGATTCAAAGACTAAAGTGGACCATCGGTTACTACAATAGCTGTTAACATGTAACTTTTACAATGTATCCATAGAACTCACCCCGTCACTTGCTGGATGGCGTCCCGGAGGAGCCCTCGTCAATCTCAGCAAAGATTCCAGTAGACAAGAAGGCACAGTACGAGGGCGCTACACGGGACTGCCCAGGCATCAGAGACAGGATACAATCTGTCAGAGCTCTGATTTTATAAGACTGTATCCTGGTCTCTGATGCCTGGGCAGTCCCGTGTCGCACCCTTGTACTGTGCCTTCTTAACTTTTGAACTGGACTATAATGAATTCAGTCAGTGCGAGTCCCCACAAGCTGTGAAAATTTTGTCAAAATCTGTTAAATAAAATAATGAAAAAATACAGAAAAAAATGTGTACTTTGCCGATTTATACATTTTTACTGTGTCACAAAACCTTCAACAGGGCAGTGGCCAAGTCTACTGTACAGAAAACCAACAAATTTTACACAGAGATGATCTGCAATTGTTTACCATGTTTAAAAAAAAGGTGTACCCCTTTTCTTCTGTCTATTAAAGAAGTAGTAATACTTTGTTTTGACTTTGAATTTGCATATTCTGCAAGTACATAACTTGTACAGTCAAATTGCCTATACGTTTGTTTTACAGCTTAATTTTTTTTTAACTATTATGCGGTTGCAAACTTGGATCTGTTTGCGGTTGCAAACTTGGATCTGTTTGCAAAGAACTTTCTCCAGGACACATGAAACAGGTCTAGTGATATAACGTAAAAAGATACCATGTAAAATATAAAGCACACACATACCTCCCAACATTTCAAATGGCCAAAAAGGGACACTTCCGTTTAAGGGATGTTAATGGTTGGCAGGATATTACCAAGAATTTTAGGTTATTTTGTGACCTATTGACACCTGTTTGTGTAAGTAAATAAATAACAGAGCACGATTAAAGTATTTTATTTGCAAAGAGTAATTTATCAACACATATACTGAAGTTTAAACAAACATTAATGCGAGTTTTATTGCTGTGGATCAATGTGATACACTTATACACACATCACACAGTCCGATCTCATTAAAAGGGGGACACCACGGTGGGAAAGAGAGACAGAGTGATTTGGGATTCAAAGAGTGACTGTCCCTCCTAAAGAGGGACACTTGAGAGGTATGGACCCTAATATCTCCTAAAGAGGGACACATGAGAGGTGTGGACCCCTAATATCTCCTAAAGAGGGACACATGAGAGGTATGGACCCCTAATATCTCCTAAAAAGGGACACATGAGAAAAATGCACGCAAGGCATTTAGTGCTGCAAGGACTGTAACACTGTATTACAATACTAGTTGAAGAACCCGTGTACACAGGCCACAGTGCCAACCGGTCACGGGGCAGTCATGCACAGTAGAGACTGACCACGCTGCGGCTGATATAGTGCCAGCTGGTCGCGGGGCAGTCATGCACAGTAGAGACTGCCCGTGCTACGGCTGATACTTCGAAGCACCCCGCTCCATATCAGCCGCTTCATGGGCAGTCTCTACTGCACATGACTGCGTTGTTATAAACTTTTTAGCTAATTATTATATAGGATGTATTGACCAAAAAACTCTAGTAATTTTGATCCAGGTAGCCCTCTGTCAGGGACATAACTGTGTAATACAAAGACGATAAAGATGAGAAAAAAAAAATAAAGAAAAGTATTTGCAGTTGAAATGTAAGTATTATACACTTACACAAAATGACAATAGAGATCTGACTGCTATGGGGCTAATGTTACATTGTATCATTATACCTGCTTTCACAGTCCCTGACAGAAAGCTCTCTAGAAATCCAAGATCCAGGGAGATCATTATAATGGACATAAGTATAAAAAACAGGTATAAGTGAGATAAAAGTATAGGCAATGACTTAACATTTTATTTATTTGCAGAATATGTAAAGTCAAAACTTTGTCACTTTCAGTCTTTTTCAAGACAACTAGTCTTTTCTTCAGGCATAATAAGAATGAAAGCTGAATGCACAATAATATTTGTGAAATGCCAAAGGTTCATCTACACTGGCAGTCCAAATGATTATTATATCATCTGTGTAATGGAGGTGGGCCATAGGCTTTATTTGTTAAGTGGACAAGAACTCCTCCTCCAAATTTGCCATGAATAGCTTGGTGTATTGAGGTGCCATTCGCATTCCCGTGGCCGTTCTAGTCTTTTGTATCAATGGTTCTTTCCCAAATTTGAAATAATTGTTCTTAAGTATAAAGTGTATTAGTTGGGTTACAGGTTGTGTGGGTAAACCCTCTTGTTCTAGGAATGCCTTGCAGGCTGCAATGCCATCTTCATGTGGAATGTTGGTGTAGAGTGATTCCACATCCATAGTGTCTAGAATGGTTTCCCTAGGGATGGAGCCAAGGTCAGACAGTTTGTTTAAGAGGTTGGTTATGTCCTGTATGTAACTGGGTGGGTTTTTTTTACCAATGTTGAATCCTCTCCATCCAGTCAGAGATACGTTCTGTGAATGTGCCTGTTCCAGGTATCATCTACCTTCCAGGATTTCCTTTCTTGTGTGTTTTAGGAAGCATATAGAAGCATCCAACCCTTGGGTCTTATGGAATGAGGGGCGTTGAGGTGTTCTCTAGTATTGGAAAGGAGTCCTTTCATGATTTTTTTTTGTGTAGTTAGATGTGGTATCTTATTGTGTGTGTGTGTGTGTATATATATATATATATATATATATAATGGAGTGATAGTACACATTATAAGAAGGGATCCCAGCTGAATCATAAATTAAAAATTAATAACCCTTTAAAGTTATTAAGCTAATAAGCTACTATGCTGTATCCATTTCTCAAAAAAGGAGAGTAGGTCTGGTCTTGCCAGAAGAAATGTCTAGTATATAAGGTCAGTTCTCGATGTAGCTCAGTCCTTGGTGTGGTTCAGTTCTCATTCCTATACTCCCCTGCAGGAAGGGGCCGACCAGGTGAATCTCTTCCCGACATCTCGCGGACAAACAGCTATACTGATGACATGGACGCAATGAGCGAGGATAGTCCACTACCAGCAGTCACAGACATCTCACAGTAAGCACCTCCCTTTGGGAGTTATGGGATTGGGGTGTATTATCAGAATAGTACTCACATAAGGGGGAAGTGTAACCACAAAATAGATGAGGCTTAGAGGTTATTACACTGGTGGTATCTCAAGTGTCTATATGTGACATGCAAAAAAAGAGACAAATCACAAAGGCTATTGTGAAATAATGCAACGCAATGCAGTTAGGTGCTACATTTTTTGGTAGCACCTAATAAAAAGTGAATTGCACATAATGTTTCTCAATTTGTGGACAGGGCCAAATTTCCCATTAGGCAGAGTAGGAGACTGCCTAGAGCTACAAATTCTGAGGGGAGGAACCTAAGTTGTGCTGGACACACCTACCTTCTGAATTGTGGTTGTGGCCAGAGGAACCTTAATGTCCCTGCACCAGTTTTATACCTCGTTAACGGCTATTATTTTACCCCTTGAGTGCTAGAGAGACCTCAAAGCATTGTGGAGCAGTGTGTTGAAGTGCTTTCCAGCAACCAAGGGTTAAAGCTTTTTTTATTCTTGCTTGTTATAAGCCAAGGGTATTTTCTTAGTCAGGAAACAGTGAATAGGACTGGGGGCAGAGTCATGGGTGGGGTGGGGTGGCCATGGGCAGATCTAAGGGAACTCAGAGTGCTTTACCTAGGGGTGCCTGAGACGTATATCCAGCCTTGCTTGTACATAACTTTTATTAATTAGTGACTGTTTAAAAAAAGAGCGCAATAAAGTGTGTGTGGTTTTAAAAAACACCACATTCTCTCAGATTCAGCAAATGCACTTTATGTATATATTCAGTCAGATTAATCGCATTTACTTTTTAGATTTTTCTTTTTATCTTCACCTATTTTTTAGACTCAGTAATGATCTCCCTGCATCTTTATACATACAGCTTTTTGCCAGGGAACATGAAATCAGGTCTAGTGATACAATGTGAAAAAAGAAACAATTTAAAACCGAATGTACACAGAGCAGTCAGTGCTGTAGATGGATTGTAACATTCTGTTATGTCACCAAGAGCATTCAGTGCTGTGGGGAGATTGCAAATGTACATCATATCATGCAGAGCATTCAGTGTTGTGGGGTGATTGCAAAAGTATATTATATCAATCAGAGCATTCCATACTGTAGGGAGGCTGAATCACCATATTAAATCACACATATCATTGTACTATGGAGAGAATATAAATTCATTACATCACACAGAGCATTCAGTGCTGCAGGGAGACTGTAACATTGTATTACATCACACAGAACATTCAGTGCTGCAGGGAAACTGTAACACTGTGTTACATCACAAGTAACATTCAGTGCTGCAGAAAGAGTGTAACATTGTATTATATCACACAGAGCATTCAGTGCTGTTGAGAGACTATAACATTGTATTACATCACACAGAGCATTCAGTGCTGCAGGGAAACTGTAACACTGTATTACATCACACGTAACATTCAGTGCTGCAGAAAGAGTGTAACATTGTATTATATCACAGAGCATTCAGTGCTGTTGAGAGACTATAACATTGCAGAACATCACACAGAGCATTCAGTACTGCAGGGGAGAGTGCAACATTGTATTATATCACACAGAGCATTCAGTGCTGCAGGGGAGAGTGTTTCATTGTATTACATCACACAGAGCATTCAGTGCTGTAGAGAGACTATAATATTGTATTACATCACACACAGTATTCAGTGCTGTAGGGGAGACTGTAACATTGTATCACATCACACAGAGCATTCAGTGCTACAGAGAGACTATAACATTGCCCTATATCACACAGAGCATTACGTTCTGTAGGGGAGAGTGTAACATTGTATTACATCACACAGAGCATTCAGTGCTATAGGGAGACTGTAACATTGCATTACATCACACACAGCATTCAGTGCTGCACGGAGACTAATATTGTATCTCATCGCATAGAGCAGTGTGTGGTGCAGGGGAAAGAGTAACATTGTATTACATCACACAGAGCAGTCAGTGGTGCAGGGGAGAGAATAACATTGTATTACATCACACAGAGCAGTCAGTGGTGCAGGGAGAGTGTAACATTGTAGCACATCACACACACACAGCATTCAGTACTGCAGGGAGACTAACATTGTATCACATCACATAGAGCAGTGTGTGTGGTGCAGGGAGAGAGTAACATTGTATTACATCACACAGAGCAGTCAGTGGTGTAGCGAGACTGTAACATTGTATCACATCACACAGAGCATTCATTGCTGCAGTGAGAGAGTAACATTGTATCACATCCTTCTTTGATGGTATATTGACAAGAAAATTCTCTGGCAACTGAGACCGAAGTAGCTCACTGTTGGAGACATAAAAGTATAAAAATTTATGTGAAGATGAAAATAAATGATTAAAAAGTCTAGGTGATTTGACTGTACATATTATTAATTACAGAATATGTAAAGTAAAAATAAAGGGTTGCTATTTCTAACTAGCGAACAAAAGGCAATTTTTGTTGCATCTTAAAAAGAGCTTGATTTATGAATTACTGGAGAGATGCACTAAACTTTGATAAGGGTTCATTTTTGTGATATGTTGGCAACCTGGAACAGAATCCATCTGGTGGAATGCACTAAGGTATCTTTGCCATCTTATCCCTGAAACTGCACCTCAGATAAACCTACATTGCCATGCTTTTCCCATGCCTTCACCAGGTTTATGAAGTTGCAGTGTCTCCTTCACCAGTGAATGATTTGGATATTGAAATTTGGCTTAATGAGCTATTTTCGTATTCCTGAGGGTGTGTATGTTAACTTGACTATTCACCACATACTCTTGGCTCCAATAGCTGGAGATCCTTTGGAGCTCATGGAAACAAATTTGCCTCCCTGAGGGTGGTAAATTGTGGATTTTGCCATAGCCAATCAGCTGATCAGTGTAAACAATGCTGAGACCACTGTGGGCTATCAATGTAAACAGTTTGGAGCTGACTATCAGCTGATTGATGTAAACAGTGCAGAGCTACGCTGGCATCTGAGGGTTCTCATCAATTTACAGTGTTTTTGTGTGGTTTCTGTAAGATGAGGCTGCAAGCTGTGTCATATTTTCCATGTAATATAGTTAACCCTTTGAGTGCCAGAGGGGTACGCAATGAATTGCTTTGCAATCCGTTACATAACCCTCTGGCACTCAAAGGGATAGTAATGCTTGAAAATAAATGCAGGTCTGAATAATCTTCATAGTTTTTGGACCTTGTAGAGCTGTATTTCAATACTGTCTGAGATGTAGATCAAGTGTAACTGAATTAAAAGGTATCCTCCTCCCGCCCCTTTTACATACATAACCCTGAACCACAAGACCACCCGGATGGATCGCAGCGAGGGACAGTCTTCTGTGAGCAGAAAGAAAAACCTGCCTCCTTTGTCAGGGGGGGGGGTTTCTTTATGCTCACAGTAAGAAGATTGTCCCTCGCTGCGAGCTGTGCAGTCAAGTGACCGGATTCTATATCTGAGGGGAGAAGGGTTACAGTAGGTAAAAGGGGCGTGAGGAGAATACTTTAAAATTCAATTACTCTTGAACTACACCTCAGGCAGTGTTGAAATACAGCTCTACATGACCCAAAACCTATGAAGATTAATCAGAGCTGCATTTATTTTTAAGCATTACTATCCCTTAAAAGGGATAGTAATACTTCATTTTATCTTTATTTTATTTTGTAGGCATTAAAAAAACATGAAGAACGATATAAGCCTTATCTCTCTAACCTTTATGGTTTGAGAGATACTCACAAGCAAAGTTTCCCCTCACTGACCAAAACGGTCAAGTCTGCCGTCTAGCTGTCAGATTTGGAATCCGGTCCACATTTCAACCGGTGGCTCTTCAGCAGGGCCGAGATCGCAAGATATAAAAGTAACTATTTCACCGGAAGGGTCTAAAAAGTGTGCTTGCAAACCAGGCACACTTTGTAGACTATTCGAATGAAGTAGTTCTTCTTATATCTCGCGATCTCGGCTCTGCTGCAGAGCCATGGCCGGTCCGCGGACTGGATTCCAAATCTGACAGCTAGATGGCAGACTTCACCATAAAGGTTTGAGAGATAAGACACTTATATTGTTCTTCATGTTTTTTTAATGCCTACAAATAAAATAAAGATAAAACGAAGTATTACTATCCCTTTAAAGAGTGGCACTGTCTTAGCCATAGGAAGAGCAGAAGACGGGCAGAATAAAAATTATACCTTGAGCTAACTGAGTGGCTCTGGGATGCAAGGTTTCAAGAAAGTAGGTCACTTCTGGCAGTTGAAGGGTTAACCCATACATTTTAAATACTTGGCCATCTCTGGCTAAAGACTAAAATTCACTGGAGCATCTGAAAGGTAATAAATCTTGTTTGTATCGCTTAGCTGACTACAAAGAGGCTCTACTGCAGCCTAGGGAATGAATTATAGACAATACTGATAAGAATATTCACTGCCAGTAGAATTTATGTGTTAAACCAATTTGCACGAGTGTATAACCTGTAATTTGGTTTGCATTCAGCATTCATTCTTGTTATCTCTGAAGAAGAGACCTAGTTGTCTTGAAAGCTTGCATCCTAGAGCCACTCGGTTAGCCAATAAAGGTATGACTTTTACTCTACTAGTGTCCTGTATTCTCCATGATCTCCACGTATTGCCCTACACACTTCTCCATTAAATCAAACCTTGGTGCATCTCCCCCCTGCTCTCCAAAGTAAGTGGTAGGAACAGCATCACCTGTTGACCACAGAAGAAAACTGCAATTTAATTTAAAAACAATTCTGAGATGTAGTGTGAGTAAAAAAAAAATCTCTCAGTAGTGGGAGTACTCATCTTGTTTCATTCATCAGAAAATTCCCTATAATATATTTTCAATTGAAAAAAAGTTGACTGCTCCCTTAACCCATTGAGAACCAGACTTTAGCAGCCTTCTGCTACAGTTCAGTCACTTGTGCTCTGTACGTACCTTCTCCTGCTTTCCCCGGTCAGTCCCACTGTGGGAGGGGGGGGTTGTGACTGGGGGCTTGTGAGCTCCAGCTGATGATCATTGGCTGATGCCCACTTGGGTCAGCCATTCATTGGAGTTGGAGATGAGCATCACAACCTCCAGCATCGCTTGTGTGGAAGATCTGACAATGTACCCATAAGCCTCAGTGCAGATGTGTCCTGCTGCATCCCTTCTGTGTTCCTGACCGAGTGTGATAAAGACACAATATATTGGACTATGGTGCGCTCATGCGAGACGATATCCAAAGCACCATGACTGTGCTGGTGTCATCCGTGTGAAAGGGACCTTGGGGGGGGGGGGTTTCTTCTACTCATCCATCATTAACTCTGTGGATGTTAACCCTTTGAGTGCCAGAGGGGTACGCAAAGCATTGCACAGCAATGCGTTGTGTACCCCTATGGCACTCAAAGGGTTAAAGAGTTAAACGGATAGTAATGTTTCATAATAAAAACAGCTCTAATTAATCATCATAGTATTTGGACTTTGGAGAGTGTTATTTCAGTTCTGTCAGAGTTGTAGTTCAGGAGTAATTCAATGACAAAGTGTCCCCCTCCCTCCCCTTTTACTGATGTAACACTGCTCAGCCAGATCAGAAGGGAGGTGCCCAGGTAGATTGCACAGAGGGACAATCTTCATTTAAGATAAGGGAAAAACCTGAAAAGCGTGTCAAGGGTGGGAAGGGCTTTCATTGTTTTCATATAAAGAAGATTGTCCCCTTCTGTTATCTGTCTGGTCTTACAACCAGATTCACATCTGAGAAGAGATGGCTTACACTAGGTAAAAGGGGTGGGAGGGAAAACTTTGCATGTGAATATCTCTCAAACCATAAAGGTTTGAGAGATAAGACTTATATCGTTCTTCATGTTTTTTTAATGCCTACAAAATAAAATAAAGTTAAAACGAAGTATTACTATCCCTTTAAGTAGACTGATACACTTAGCTTGGTTCAGCAACTGTAATGGCCACCTCCACAGACATGACTCCCAGCTCTGATTGAAGACATTGGGGGTTATGCAGTAAGGTGTGATCAAGAGGTGATAACACAGAGATAACTTCTCCTGTGACATCACTTCTCCACTTCCTATGTTATTCTGTGGAGCCTATGCACTGAGATCTCTAAATCTGGAGAAATTGGCTCCATAGAGTAACATAGGAATTGGAGAAGTGATATGGAGAAGTCATCTCCACTTTATCACCTCTTTATCATTCCTTAGTGCATCTCCCCTTTATCTCTTGATCCAAGGCAAGGGTCAAATTCATAGGGGCCATTAGGATTTTCTGGCCATAGTAAGGTAAATTGGGGGTTATTAGGCAGTGTTATTTTTAGGAGATGCAGACTAGTCTCTAGTTGCCATCTTGTCTTATTCCTGTCTCTCACTGGCACTTTATCTATGTGTCTGGAGCTCATGTAACTGTCTGCGTACTACTTGCCTGTTCCTCTGTTTACATCTCCCACCCCAATGCTCAAAACAGTAACCCTTTGTCTCCCCTCACAGCACCATGAGCAGGTGAGTGTGAGTGTGTGATCTGAGAGCATACTCCGAGTGATCTCTCTATCTGCTCTTTTCACTTAAGTTCAATTTTGTGCTGTTTTGTGACAATTTTTTTCCAACTAATGCTTGATTCATCATGTTACCGAAGGTCATACTCAAGAAGCTCAGTGCAATTTTGGAGCAAATCAACTGCACTGCTAGGGAGACATGACAGTTCCTATTGATTTAACCCCATTGCGACGATGGACTTACCAGGTACGTCATGCAAAAATGTCACTTAGTGACAGATGACGTACCTGGTAAGTCCAGGAAGTCATTCGCTAGAATAGGAAAAAAAAAAACTGTCATTAAGTGCCGGCCGCGTGCGCGGCCGGTCACTAAGGGATTAAATCACTATTTTATCACCATGAATGCTAGATATCTCTCAAAACATTGCTTTTACAAATTTGGAATGGTATTTGTCCCTTATGGTGTAGTTCAGTTTGCTCCAGAATTGCACCATTTAAGCTTCCCGAATTCAGCCCCAAGTGCTTAAGCCTTTGAGTGCCAGAGAGGTATCCAACTCATTGCAGTGCAGTGCGTTGGATACTTCGCTGGCACGCAAAGGTTTATAAAGTGAACCTATCACCTTAAGACAGGTTTAGATAATTTTTAAGATACTTAAAAACTGCCTTGTCTATATATTGTGCTAGTCATTTCTCTGTAATACAAATAGTTTTTTCAGAAATGAACCTTTATATGTCGGTGCCACCGTGTGGCAGTTTATGCTAATTAGTTAATCTGCTGGACCAATATTAACACAGGCTGTGTTGAGAATGCATCTAGACAGATCCCACACACACAAACACACTAGAAACATATAGTGCAGAAAGTGGTAAGTTTGGCCTTGAAAATAATGTATTGGCATACTGTACAAGGAATTAATCGCCTTCTAATTAAGGACCGTCATGGCTCCTTTAGGGAAGTCATCCCATAATCACAGCAAGGGACAATCTTCTTTCTCTCAGCATAAGGAAAACCCTGCCCTCCTTCGTGCTGAAAGAAGATTGTCCCTCATCGCGATCTGCCTGGTCCAATGACCTGATTTCAGATCATAGGGGAGACTGCTTGATGTATGTAAAAGGGGCGGGAGGAGAAAACTTTATTATAGAATAAAATGAAAAAGGCAACGTTATGGATAGTTATAAAGTTACACTTTGTTATAGAAATGTATATAGAAGACTTGATCTTACTGTAATACCTAAACATTACTGTCTCTTTAATATCATGCAGTTTTACTTTGATGAATCAAGTGGAATTTTCTGACGTGATTTTGCTATTATTTTGTAGTAATCTTTAGTTAAAAGAGCCCTGTTGGCCTTATTCCGGAAGTTTTAAGTAGCAGTAAACTATTTTAATGAATCAAACATATATTGTGTGGCTTTTCCTGTTGCAGAAAAATCCCACTGCTCCTCTTTCTGGAGTTATTATGGTTTAAATTGTTGAGTTTTCACATTAACAATGATGTGTAACAGTGAGATTCCAATTAGTTATTCTCTGAGAGACTGGGAGAGTTTTGTCACCGACAAACATTTCTCCATAGAACTGCTGAGTCACTTCCTGTCAGTTTGACCTTTCTGGAAGTAATTACCCTGTTACTCCCTTTCTGACGGTCTGAATAAAACAACTGGCAGCAGCGAGAGTACCTTTGTTTTACTCAGCATGTAAAGCCTTATGACATATATAGTAGGTTTTCATTTAAAAAAAGTTTTCTGCTCTTTAAGAGTAGCACTTCTGGGGCAAACCATCTGCACCGTCTGGGTCAGTATGACAATTCCTACCAACTTAAATGGGGTTTTAATCCTTTGAATGCAAGAGAGATCTGTAACGGATTGTGAAGCTTTGCTTTGGAGACCTTTCTAACACTATATTGGTTAAAAGCCCCTTATAAATCGGGACATTTTATTTGTACCCCATGGTGCAGCTGGTTTGCTCCAGGATTTCACCTCTTCGTGTTCCTGAGTATGGCTCTGTGTGTCTGCATGTATTGTGTGCAACTGTTCCCACTAGTGGACAGATTTGGTAGTGCCTTAATACAATTTATAAATTGAAACAGTAAAAACTACACTTAGATTTATATCAGAAGAGTTCAGGTTCATTTTATAAGGTGATAGCAACGTTGGACAAACTACAAAACTGGTCCCACTATGTCTGATTATTTTAGGGGTTGGGAACTAGCTTCTTTGAAGAAATAATTTTAAGTAGCTTCAAAATGTGTTGTAGACCTCTCTAGCAGTCAAGGGCTTAGAAGCCGCATTTAAATCACCTCTCCCCTGTGGTGCAGTTGGTTTGCTCCATACTTGCACCTCTTTAGACTCCTGAATATGGCCCTAGATCTCTAAAATCTAATGCTAATCTGCTTTTCTAATGCATTTTCAATTAAAAACTTCACTGTATATTTAAGGGATTGTTTAGATAAGGGCAAAAACTTAACCCTTTGAGCGCCAGAGGAGTGCACAACACATTGCTTTGGACATGCAGCAAATTCCCATTGATATTAATGGGGCTTTTAACATCTGCAGTTTGGTATTCAATGGGAATCAGTAGGTTCCAGGATAGGCTTATGGGGCAGTTGGTTTGAACCAGAATGGCACCTGTTCTGCTTGACACATAGTATGTAGTGGACCAACAGGTAAGAATATGGTCAGATTTAATTTTATTCTCCCTACCTGCCCATGGCCACACCCCTCACTTCTTATATGACCCGGCCCCCAACCCTGTCTACTTCTGTCTGATGCAGAAAAGACTCTGTAATCTGCACTAGTCCTTTGCAACATTTGGTATTCTAGCTGTTGGAAACTACAATACCCATCATCACCAACCAGCTAGAGGGCCGGTGCATAGATCACCTGACCCTGGCCTATAACACACAAACACAAGGAAACTCTTAACTCTGTGGATGTCAGAGAAATCTCCAAGCAGTGCAAACTATCCAGTACAGGCATTCCTGAGAACCATCCAGATCTGCCCCGGAAACTCAGCTTTTCAGACTATGTTACTGGTTCTCGGGGAAAGAAGCGGATTCTCTGGTTTGGTGAGTTCAGCTATAACCCCACCCACTCTCCAGTTCAGTTAACTCCCACCCATTTTCCCACCCATTTCATGGCAAATTCGTCCATCCAACCACCCACCTACGTCCACATGATTAAGCCCCACCCACAATATGACACAAAACACATCATTTGAGCACTCCCATCTTCAGCTCTCTAGTATTTCTCCAGGAACCTATGACTGAAAGGTTCCCAGGTGTGAGTACAGGGGTATATAAATTACTATCTATATTATTATCATTATTCTTTATTTATATATCGCCAAGTAATTCTGCAGAGCTGTATATTATCTACAGATGTAGCCAGACTTAACTTTACATTTTCTGTGTTATATTCTTCAAATAAGCAACTTCCACTGTCTTTTATGGGATTTTTTTTTTTACATAACCAGATAAGGTGCAGGAAATCCAAACAAATCACAGAGTTAATCCTTTAAGTGCCAGTGGGATATGCAACACACATCCTCACAATGTGTGGTGTACCCCCTTGCATTTCAAAGGGGTATCCCTTTAAATGCCAGAGGTGTCCAACGCATTGCTTTGCAGTGTACTGGACACCCCTCTGCCACTCAAAGGGTTAAAGTGGACCTATCATCCTAAGATAAGTTTAGTTCATTTTAAAGAGAATTAAAAACTGCCTATATGTTGTACTAGCCATTTGTTTTGTCACCACCCGGTGGGTAATGACCCGAGTGATGCCAACACTGGTACAGAAGCTAGGGTGCGAGGCTAGACAGCGATGCCAGGGTTCATTGACGGCGTGCCAGGTACTCCTGTGCTGCAGCCAAGGCTGGGTAGAGGTGCTGGTCGCGAAACCAGATCGTTCCACCCCAGTTGAGCTGGGGTGCAACCAGGATAGGAGTACACTGGGAACTGTTCAGAACCAGGTCAGCAGGTCAGGCAGAAAACAGACAGGTGGTTCTTCAGAACCAGGGGCTGGAGAGTTCAGGGTGGTCAGGAGCAAGCCGTAGTCAAAACCAGGGGCCGGAGAGTTCAGGATGGTCAGGAGCAAGCCGTAGTCAGAACCAGGGGCTGGAGAGTTCAGGATGGTCAGGAGCAAGTCGTAGTTTGAACCAGGGGCTGGAGAGTTCAGGGTGGTCAGGAGCAAGCCGTAGTCAGAACCAAGTGCTGGAGAGTTCAGGATGGTGAGGAGCAAGCCGTAGTCAGAACCAGGGGCTGGAGAGTTCAGGATGGTCAGGAGCAAGCCGTAGTCAGAACCAGGGGCTGGAGAGTTCAGGGTGGTCAGGAGCAAGCTGTAGTCAGAACCAAGTGCTGGAGAGTTCAGGATGGTCAGGAGCAAGCCGTAGTCAGAACCAGGAGAACAAGCAACAGCAGAATATTTAAATGAGGCTAACAGAGCTCGTGGAACGGGCATTCTATGCTTAGAGTTGCCCGTTCAAATACTAGATGTAGCCAGTAGGGTTGGTAGAGGAGAGGGGCTCGCCAAGGAACCCTATGTGATAGGCGGGGGCTAAACGAATGAGCAGTGGAGCCGGGTGCATGCGCAGACACCAGGAGGAGGACCGCTGCCTATGCGCAATAGGCCAGCCACCTCAACCTGGAAGAGAACACCCTGCCGCGAACGAGAAGCGGTCGGCCGGCGGGGAGGAAGCGGTGACACGGTGACAGTTTGTAATACAAATAGCTTTTAAGAAATTAATCTTTATTCATTGGTGGCACAGTCTGACGTTTATACTAATTTGTGTTTGTGCTGGAGCAATAGTAACGCACACTGTATGAATGTGGGAAGACACTCTGGGGCAATTATAAACGTACAGTGAAAGATATGTTTGCCCTAGAACATAATGAATTAAAATACCATGTGGGGGATTAGCATGAAGTACTACCAAAAGTAGAGATGCACCGATACCACTTTTTTAAGACCGAGTACAAGTACCGATACTTTTTTCAAGTACTCGCCGATACCAATTACCGATACTTTTTTTGCGGTCATTTGCCAGTTTTCCAGGTACTTAAAGCGCATATATTATATATATAATATATATGCTTTAGGTACTTGGAAAACTGGCAAATTACCTCAAAAAAGTATTGGTGAGTACTTGAAATATAATATTATATTATATATATATATATATATATATATATAATATACACACACACACCACCTCTTGACTGTCCCCTTTTGCCTCTTTCTCCCCCTCTTGATTCCTACCTTTTACTTCATTCTCCCCCTCTTCAGCTTTTGCCTTGGCTTTTTCTCTTCCTTTTGATCCCCCTTTGTCCCCCTCCTTGACTCTTGATCCCACTCTTTTGCCTCTCTTGCTCTCTCCTGATCCCCCCTCTTTTTTGCCTTTTCTTAGTTCCCCTCCTTTTGCCTCCTGATCTTTACTCCTTTTGCCTTTTTTTTTTCCCCTTTTTCTTAGTCCCTTTTTCTCCCTCTTGGCACCCCTCTTTGCCTCTCACCACCTGCTCCCATCCAGCCTCCCATACTCTCCTCTGCCGGGTGCTCGCTGTTCTCTCGCGAGCCCCGGCAGAAGTCAGCGTCAGAGCGTTGCCATGGTAACCCGCGGCAACGCTCAGACGCTACTTGAGGGAGAGAGGCAACCGGGGAGCATTGTGAGCAGCTCCCCGGTTCCCTCACTGCAGCACCGACCCTGACACAGGGTATCGGTGCTGGCATCGGCCGCATTTGCGCGAGTACAAGTACTCGCGCAAATGCTGGTATCGGCACCGATACCGATACCAGTATCGGTATCAGTGCAACCCTAACCAAAAGATTACGTTTAGTTTCTTAAAAACAATTTATTTTATGGAAAAATGGTGAATATAAGATATAGGCATATTTTAATTTGGTATAAAACAAACTAAACATATCTTAAGGTGATAAACCCACTTTAAATCTGGCTACGTCTTTATATTTGTATTTAAATTGGACATTATAGCAATATATAGACTGTAAATAAACTGGCTTCCAGAAATATACTTTGGAACTCTCCACATCGGACTCAGAAATGCTGGTTTTCAGAGTTGATTACCAGGTCTCCAGGTACAGCGGCTGAGTTCTCCAGATTGGTTAGTTCCTTTGTAACCCCACTCATTTCACCCACTTACCCCCATTTTCAGGGCAAGCACTGTCTTCCTTTCTCCCGGTCCCACCCACCCACATTAAAGCACCCTCACATTATGAAGTGAATCACAGCATTTGGATTCTCTCACATCCAGCCCTTCTTGTTACTCTGGATGATAGGGAATATAAGGTTTCCAGGTATGTCCATAAACCACAAGCAAGTGTCTGGTGCAGGAGGAATTGGGATTGTGTTGATCACATCTACAATTTTGGTAAGTCAGTGTGGCTAACACACCTGAGGCACCAAACACAAATGGGTGCCCCTAGGCCTAATGGGACCCTAAATGGGAATAGGTGAGTGTAACTAATCCTATATTATAATTCGCGATTATGTTTGTCAGAAACTGTCATGTGCAGTAGAGATGACTATGTGCGCTGCAGTTATGCGCAGTACTTCAGGTGCGCAGAGAGAACTACGGTCTGAATTCGGAGCTCCCCGCTCCGTATCAGTCGCGGCGCGGGCAGTCAGTACTGTGCATGACTGCAGCGCCGCCAGTGTTGGCCCATGTACACGGGCTTTAAAACTAGTTAGTTCATATTTATACAAACATAGCTTTGCAGAACATTAATCCCATCATAAGACAGTCGTGGTTTGCTTTCTTTGATGCTGTGTTTTCATGTTTGCAATGTTACAAGTGGAAGGCAAAGCCATTTCTCACTTTGGTGCAGGTTAACAGATGCTCACAGGACAGCAGTGAAGGTTACCCGCCGGATGCAGTACTTTGTGGCCCGCAGGAAATTCCAGGTACGTGATTAGAGCAACATACTGGCACATTAACTGCAGCACCTTTGGGAACAAATACTAATTGTATGCATATATATATATATATATATATATATATATATATATATATACACACAAACAAACAGACCTGCGCTCCTCTATATGCTGTGAATAATGTGTGCCCTGTAATGGGCACATATAATAATCCTTAGTAAATATAAGTGAAATAAGTGAGAATTTAGTCTCACAAATTGTCCAATACGTGTGTAAGCTTACCACCACGCCAAGGTATCTCACTTTCTCTGTCGTCAAATACAGGTTACTGGTAACTTTGGGTAGGCAATCCGCCCCTTTAATTGTAGGCAGGAACAATTCTAGAATTGTATGCAGGGGGTGGAGTCCACCTTCCCTCCTTGGCTGCAGCTAGCCAACCAGCTCCAGAAAGATTTGTTCCTTGGTGAAGACACAAGGCAAGAGAACAGTTCTGCTATAGTTTTAGAAACTTTTTTATTTTTCTGTTAGAAATGGAATACCACCATTAGGCGGATTACCATAACTGACAATGCCCTTAGATGTGGCTAGCTCAGTAACCAGGTGCTTTTTGTGGACCTTAAGCCCTGGGAGGGGGAAATCTTGGCTACAAGTTCTTTCCTCAGGAGTTGCGCACCAAGGCTTCTTCTTAATACATGGTAATCTGAAGACAGAAGATCTGCAGAAAAGGTGAGCAACCCTTTGAGTGCTGCAGGTCCACATGTCCCACAGTGCCCCTCCACACAGGGGTTTACCTTTGGAGTTCCTATTGCACACTCCTGCACTCATTGGGTATATCTGTATGTCTGTTGGGTGTTTGGAGCAGGTTTATGTGGTACTTTAACCCTTTAGCTGCTGGTTTGGCATTCATTTGGGGGGGTTCTGACACTTTTCCTACTAGTTCAGTGTGTTTTGGGTATCCTAACATGTTTTAGTGATGTTTCATGCATTTTTATTTTACTGTTTAAATTTTGTAAAGGCGTGCTTTACCGCGTAGGCGCCATTGCGCCATTCACTCCTATGGGACTGTACAGTTTGGGACATATCTCTGGAACCGCTTAACCTAGTGACTTCAGAGATGGCTCATTTTTCTTGTCTGCCCTCGCTCTATCATCCTGTTAATGTTTCTAGTGTGTTGGGGGGCTCAGGGGGCTTCGGGGCACTGTTTGGGTACTTTTTATGGGAAAACTAAATTTCCCATGAGCACTTGCTTTGTGCGCTCCTTTCTGATTGGCTCCCGACGCAGCAGCCATTTTGTGCCATTTCCGGAACGAGTATCCTATGCAGGGCTTGGACTCTCCTTCTCTCTTTTGCTGAATAACCCTTCACCTGCCAGATACGTCTAGTACTTGGGTGATTTCTTATACTATAAGGTTATTTGACACTGTGAGAATGTCTATACCGTTGGAGCTTGGGGCCAGACCTAAGACTAAGGATGCTGGGGTCTCTGTATCCCCTATTGCGCATTGCTCTTCCTGTCAGTCAGGTTTACCTAGAGAATTCTCAGGTAATTTATGCCCAGCATGTTCTGATGTCCCTGAGAGTCTCCCAGGGACCTCCAGCCATGCATTAGAGCCAGTTTGGGTGCAAGAGTTCAAGGCTGCTGCCAGGAATCTTAGGTCTACATTGCAACTCTTTCCATCCCAGTTACAGAGGGTCTTCCATTCTTGGCAGACCCCCTCCTCCATCAAGTCTTCTCTGCTAAAACCTTAGGGAGTACCTGACATATCAGATTCCTCTGAAGAGGAAGTGCTGATGGATTCAGATGTTGAGGAGCCCCTTACTTGCTTTCCACCTAACCCCACTCTTGATCGCCTTGTGTCTGAAGAGTGGAAATCCCCAGACAGAAAACCTTCTGTGTCCAAGAAATTTGCCAAGCTTTATCCCTTCTCTGAGGCAGCACTTGCTCAGTGGGTTCATCTCCCATAGTGGATGCTCCTATCTAAAGGCTATCTAAGTCTACTGCCTTACCAGTTTCTGATGCATCCGCTCTGAAGGACTGGACTGACAAGAAACTTCACATCTCCCTTAAGTCCATTTTTGCCACTGCTGGTTCTGTTATGCATCCAGCATTCGCTGCAGCATGGGTAAACCGGGCCATTGCTGTCTGGACTGAACAGCTCGCCCTGGCTGTCCGTCAGGGTGCTTCTACTTTGGATCTGTTGCGCCTTCTTGCCAACATTTCTGAGGCACAACACTCAGATCTTAAGGATCTGATCAGTGAGGCCACAGTGGGTAAGAGTACCCTTCTACACTTGGTTCCCAGGAAGAAAACGCCACTTAAGCATAATCTGTATTTTCGTTCCTTTCAGAATGAGACACGTCCGGCGAACCAGATGGTTCCCTCTGCTCCGCGTGCCTCCTCCAAGCCCAAGGTCTCCTCCAAGCCCAACACTTCCAAGCCTTCTTCGGCATGACTCGCCGAACCCAGGTCCCCACTCTGCTGTGGGTGTTCGTCTGGTTCACTACCACAGCAACTAGGAGGATTCAGTGGCGGACCCGTGGGTTTTACAGGTGGTGACGGAAGGGTACAGGATCCATTTCATCCCTCTTCCTCCCTTTCGCTTCTTTCCTTCTCATATGCCTCAGGGTGTGGAGAAATGCTGGCTGTTCAACGGCGCTATTCAGGCTCTTCTGGACAAGGATGTTCTAGAGCCAGTTCCAGTTCAGGACAGAGGTATGGGTTTTTACTCAAACCTTTTTGTGGTCCCCAAAAAGGACGGTGGTTGTCATCCCATTTTGGATTTGAAGGACCTCAATTCTTCTGTGATCTGGACTCATTATGACCAGTAGTTTTTACGGACAGTGATTGCTGCTATGTCCCCAGGGGAATTCCTTGCATCTCTGGATCTTCAGGATGCGTATTTACACATCGCCATTCATCCAGAGAGTCGGCAGTATCTCTGATTTGCCTACAACCGAGGGCATTTTCAGCTCTTCCATTTGGTCTGACTACAGCTCCTCAAGTTTTCAACCGTGTCCTTGGAGCCTTAGTGTCCGTTCTCCATTGGGACAGCATCAGAGTTACTACATACATGGATGACCTGCTTCTGAAGGCCCCCTCTGCGGAACTTCTTCATCAGCAGGTTCAGCAATGCATTCATGCTCTCACCCATCACGGGTGGATCATCAATATGGGCAAGTCAGATCTTGTCCCATCCCAGCGTCTGGTCTTCCTGGGCTTTTTCTTCGACACTGAGAAGAGCATGGTGTTTCTCACGGATGAGGTAGTTCACCAGATTGCCCACAGGGTTTCTGCTGTTCTGGCTCAAGATCCAGTTCCAGTCAAGAAGCTGTCCTCTCTAGTGGGGAAATTCATCTCCACCATAGAAGTGGTCCCGTTTCCATAGCACACACTAGGGAACTCCAACGGTTCGTGATCCAGGTGTGCAGGGGTCAGCCGGACATTCTGAAGATGTCAGTGTCCCTCCCTGTTCATGTGGAACTGAGTTTGTCATGGTGGCTCGACTTCTGGCCTACATCTTTCCTCTCCTCCAAATGTTACACAGGGTGTTATGGAAATTGCGACTGGAACGCTGTCCAGTCATTCTGATTGCTCCGTACTGACCTCGTCAAGCTTGGTTTCCGGAGCTTCTGGATCTTTCAGTGGCGGAGCCATTCCGGCTCCCTTGCCGTCCGGATCTTCTTCTACAGGGTTACCTGTGGAAGGAGGATGTTCATCGGCTAACTCTGACGGCTTGGAAATTGAATCCTCAATATTGAGGAAGAAAGGCTTTTCTTCAAGGGTGGTGGCTACCATTCTCAGTGGCCGCAAACCTGTTTCTTCCAAGATCTACCATCGTGTCTGGTCGACCTTTCTATCTTGGTGCGCTGACAAGGACCTGTCTTAGGAATTTGATCTGCCTACGGTCCTGGCCTTTTTGCAGGATGGTGTGGATAAGGGCCTCAGTTTGAGTTCCCTTAAGGTTCAGACTTCTGCGCTCTTTGTTTTCTTTCAGAGGCGCATTGCCATCCTTCCTGATGTCAAGGTTTTCTTTCAGGGCGTTGCTCATACTCGTCCTGTCTTCAAGAATCTCGCTCCTCTGTGGGATCTTAACTTGGTTTTGGGCGTTCTTCAGCGCCCTCCATTTGAGTCCTTGGCTACTATTCCTCTATGCCCGTTGACATGGAAAATGGCCTTTCTCCTGGTGATCATGTCCGTTCACCATGTTGCGGAGTTACGTGCCCTGTCCTGTAAGCCACCCTATTTGGTGTTTCACAAGGACAAGGCGGTGCTTCACACTTCTCAGGAGTTTGTCCCAAAGATGGTTTTAGAGTTTCACATCAATCAGGAGATTGTGGTGCCTTCTTTCTGCCCTGGCCCCACTTCTGATAAGGAGAGGGATCTCCACTTGTTATATGTGGTGCTTTGTCTCAAGTTTTATGTACATCGCACTGAGTCTATCAGGCAATCTGACGTGCTGTTCGTCATTCCTGAGGGTCCCAGGACAGGAAGACCTGCATCCAAAGTGACTATTGCTTCTTGAATCAAGTCCACTATTCATAAGGCTTACAAGCTGAGGACGAAGCCTGTCCCCTTTCGGGTCACGGCTCATTCTACAAGATCTATTGGGGCTTCTTGGGCTTACAAGAATCAGGCCTCTGCTGATCAATTGTGCAAGGCTTGCCACTTGGTCATCTGTGCACACCTTTTCAAAGCACTACCGTGTTGATGTGCTGGCATCGACTGATGCCAGCTTTGGGAGGAAAATCCTGGATGCAGTCTTGTCTGTCTAGGATCTTCTTCGGTTCTTGGTGCTTCCTTTGCTTTTGAGAGCCCTGTTGGCTCTAGTTCAGTGTGCTGTGTAACAGTTTGGGGTGTTGTTACCCCTGTTCATTGTTTTGTTGGGCTATCTTTGATCTGATGGTTCATATCTGCTCTGGTGACTTTGGGGGCCTTGCGCCTTGTCCTTGCCTTACTTCCCGCCTCTGGGAAACTCAATGGTTGGACATCCCAAAGTTACCAGTAACCTGTATTGGACGACAGAGAAAAGAGGAATTTAGTTTTAAAATGTTAAATCCTTTTCTCTTAGTCCATGCAGGTTACTGGTCTCCCACCCTGTCAAGGGACCATGCTTGGCTCTCTTGTGGCAGACCGTGGGGGTCCTTTGGGGTCATGCTCACAGGAGTCTTCTTTCCCTTCTACTATCTAGTCAATAGTTAGTGTCTCAAATCTTTCTGGAGCTGGTTGGCTAGCTGCAGCCAAGAAGGAAAGGTAGGTTCCACCGCCTGCATACAGTTCTAGAATTGTTCCTGCCTACAATTAAAGGGGTGGATCACCTACCCAAAGTTACCAGTAACCTGTATTGACTAAGAGAAAAGGATTTAACAGGTAAGACTAAAATCCTCTTTTATGGTAAGTCCTACTCTAATACACCTATAAATACTATCTAAATTAAAAATCCCTGAAGAAAGATGTTATTTTGGAACGCGTCGGAGGGGACCCTTTAAATTATATTTTGATGTTTTTATTATTATTTGTGGGTTCCAGTGTAGTGCAATTAAAAACAGCAGACATACAATAAAATAAAAAGGTGTAGATCAAAGACTTACCTGGTGCAGGGCCCATGTGGGCCTTCATTAATGAAGTGATTACATAGAGAACTATGTTCCATTTATATCCTTCCTCACAAGTCATGTGAGGAATGGTTGATACCAAACAGACAGGGGGTATACACACTGGAATAGGCCAAAAAGCCTTGTTCTTAAAGGCCAAGTGGGATAGAAAAGGAAAGGAATGGTGAAATAATGTAAAGTAATAATGTGTTTTTTTAGTGATTGAATTGGATAAATGAGAAGCTGCTAAAGTGAGCTAAAGGAGATATGTGTACAAAAAACAGAAAAAAGGAAGAAAGCTCGCAACGCTAACTCAGAATAAAATATACATATAATAAATATAAGTATATAGATGAAAGATATAGATAGCATCAAGGAATGAGAGGGTTCTCCAGTCCCCCTGACATTAGGTCTAAACCCAAAAGTGAAAACATATACAAACAAACAGACCTGTGCTTCTCTATATGCTGTGAATAATGTGTGCCCTGTAATGGGCATATATAATAATCCTTAGTAAATCTAAGTGAGAATGTGGTCCCACAAATTGGCCAATCCATGTGTAAGCTTACCAACCACGCCAAGGTACCACATGGCTTGGCCAATTTGTGCGACTAAATTCTCACTTATTTCACTTAGATTTACTAAGGATTATTATATATGCCCGTTACAGGGCACACATTATTCACAGCATATAGAGGAGGTATACACAAAGAGGAGCACATCTAGGGCAAACCAACTGCACCATGGGACAAATAAACATTCCCATAATTAATTTTGAGTTAAAATGGGCTTTTAACCACTTGGATCTCTAACAAAGTGACTTGCCATGTGCACATTTGCAACGCTTTGAAGACCTCGCTAGGATTTAGACCTTTGAGTGCCAGAGGGGTCGCAAAGCATATCCCACTGGCACTCAAAAGGTTAAGAGGAACTTAAAAAAATGATTATGATTCAAGCTTCCATTTTTTTGGGGTGCAGTACCTCCATGCCCTTGAACTCTGCAGTGGTGTTGTTGTTGCACCAGTCTATTTTAAGCTACTCTCAGTGAAATAAACCTCCATAGGCTGCTATAGCAATAGTACCACAGTAAAATTCCAAGGCGTGGAGGTATTGCATACAAAAAAAGTTTGTGCTGTAATAACTTTAGAATCAAAGTATCTTAGCAGTGGGAGTACCCTTGTTTTTCTCAGCAGCAGGGGGTAACTACAAAGGGTGCTGAGGGTGCAGTTGTAATGGGGCAATCAAGGAGGGTCTAGGCCCTGCACTATTCAATATTTTACCCGGTGACTGATGATATCATCACACACCGCCGCTGCCAGTCAGTAGGATAAGAATAGCACTGGTGAGCCCCTTCCCTTTTTCCACTGGGCACCAGAAAAGTGTCTAACTCATTGTGTGAAGCAATGTGTCTAGCACTCCTCTGGCATGAGGCAACAACAACCAGGCAATGCAAATTAATTGCTTTTCTTCTTTGTCTTTACCTGTCATGAGAAGACCTTCTGAGATCCTCCAGTTGTAAACTGCACCTAAGGTCTGTGATTGAAACTTATTCCAGAAACTACTGGAGGATTACCTTGTTCAAGTTATGCCCCTGCTCAGCAGGATAAATTATGAATCATGTTTTTCCATATTCCCCACTACCTTCCATTTAATATATCCTATATCTTTATGTCAGTATGAAGAGTCACAGGAAGGATTCAGAACCTTGTATCTTTAAGCTTGTCTGGCACCTGGAGAATTACATGAGGATATAATGATTAGCGCACAGCGGTGTAACTAAAGCTTGCTGGGCCTTGGTGTAAAATTTGAGGATGGGCCCCCTCCCATGTTCTGGAGCAAGTCTGGATCATGTATTAACACAGATCCAAGGTGCAATTTCACACCATACTGAATAATGATCTCCTTGACAACTGCATCACCTGTTGTCATACCCCTGTTAGCACCTCTTAAACCCAGGGACCTATAGACTGGGGTCTGTAAAAATGTAACACTGCAGAGATAAAAAGATTTGTAATGGTCGATATTTATCACTGCTTTCCCCCCACCCTCCCAGCAAGCTCGGAAACCATATGATGTGAGGGACGTGATTGAGCAGTATTCCCAAGGACACCTGAATATGATGGTGCGGATCAAGGAGCTGCAGAGGAGGTACGTCAGATACAGGGATCAGATGGAGAGGGTACACAACTGCACAAACACATGGAAACAGACACTGAGGGGAATGGACTAAGAAAAGGCAGATTCAGTAAGGGCTGATATGTTGGTGCATCAGTCCACCAGTTCTCTGCACTGCGCCCCACACTACACCTTTGTACTAAAAGCTAATTACTGCAGTTCTGCTGTAGGGCAGAAGAACGTCCCTATTTAAACTCTTGGATGTTAGCGATTCCAACAGGTGGAAAGCCAGTTAGAAAGCTGAAGGTTGGCGACCTCTATGGGATCTTATTTCCCGTAGCTGTCCGATATTTTACTGCCCCTTTAATCAGATTTAGTCTTTCTCCTGAGCTGAAACAGGGCAGTTCTCCAGACATGACCTGTTAGTGGTACCTGACTACAGGTGTGGGAACCCCCTATCATAGCCAGATGTCCTACTGCAAGAAGACCTCACCAAGGCGTAAAGAACAGCACTGCTACAAGGCACAACATAGAGCACAGGCGTCCAAGTTTTTTCAGTCATGGGCCTAATTATGAAGGTCTTATTATTTTTTTATTTATAACAATGGTGAAACTATGTATTTATTTATTTATTTATTGATCAAGTCAGTGACAATACTGATATTTAACAAACATCTGTTCTTAAACTGTATTGTATTGGCAGGTAGGAGAATAGGTCTTACTATGCCAGCGTGCACTGCATACCCATCTGGCACTCAGAGGATTAAATATCTCATGCAGGCTGCACCTTAGTGTCGAGAGCATTTGGCCCATGAGCTGCACATTGGACAGCCATGACATAATAGACTCTGGTATGCACTCTAGAGTTTACCCACACAGAGAGTAGGGAAATCAAATCCCAAGGTGCCACTTAATGTTCAGTAACCAATCTGCATCCTCTTCTTTCAGGCTGGATCATTCCCTGGGTAAACCTGCACTCTTCCTACCAGGTACAACCACAGTGTATGTGTATCAGTACTAATGTACATGTATCTGTGCTTATGTTTCTCTCTTTACACCAGAATATCTCTCTATGTCTACGTCCTAGTGGGAACGTAACACACAGTCACAGATGATTGTACTATTCCTATAAGGATATGTCTATTACACACAAGAACATGGCTATAAGCACAAGAACAAGGCTATTGCACACAAGGATATTACAAATGGCTCAGTTATGCTGCACTCACTGAATGCTAGAAATGGCTGCAGTGCATTTGTTGCAGACAACTAACATCCAAGGAGTTAAACTCTCTAACACAATCATCCCAATGTAACTCAATCAACCAATCTAATTTTCCTCATAAAATGATGTACTGAATACAGAATATGTGCATGGAGTATTTTGTACATAGGAGCACACTGAAGAAAATCATGCACATAAATTAAAATAGTGCTGGCTGTGCTTTGTGGTAAGGTCTTATTGAGAAGTACATTATGTGGGTCACAGAAGAACACATGTAGGGAGAATCACAGAACAACATGCAGAGAGGCAAAAATAGAACATAACGAGACTCGCAGAGAATCATAGAACATATAAGGATCACAGGACGGCATGTGCAGAGAGGTACTGAAACTGACATATTAAATAAAACAACAGTGCATGCAGAGTCACAGGCCTTACAAAGAATGTCAGAACAGCACATGCAGAGTCACAGAACATTCAGGAAATCACAGAACAGCACATGCAGATTCACAGACCTTACGGAGAATGTGAGAACAGCATATGCAGAGTAGTAGAACATACAGAAAATCACAAAACAGCACATGCAGTATCGCAGACCAGCACATGCAGATTCAGACCTTACGAAGAATGTGAGAACAGCATATGCAGAGTCCTAGAACATACAGAAAATCACAGAACAGCACATGCAGTGTCAAAGACCAGCAAATGCAGAGTCACAGAACATACAGAAATTCACAGAACAGCACATGCAGAGTCACAGAATATACAGAGAGGCACAGATCATACAAGGACTCACAGAATGACACATGCAGAGAGTTAAAGAACTTACAGAAAATCAGAGAACCGCAAATACAGAGAGTTATAGAACATAACGAGACTTTCAGAGTCATAGAACATATAAGGTATCACAGGACAACATGTGCAGAGAGGTACCGAAACGAACATATACTGAATAAAAAAACAGCGCATGCAGAGTCACAGACCTTAGAGAGAATGTCAGAACAGCACATGCAGAAACAGAACATACAGAAAATCACAGAACAGCACATGCAGAGTGTCAGAATATACAGAGTATGACAGAGCAGCATATACGGAGAGTCACAGAACTTACAAAGAACCACAGAACAACACATGCAGAGAATTACAGAAAATCAGAGAACAGCAAATGTAGAGTTAAAGAACATATGCTGAATCAGAGTACACCACATGCAGAGAGTCACTGAACACATAGAAATATACAACACATGCAGAGCGTTATAGAACTTATAGACCAGCACACACAGAGTTACAGAACATACAGATAAATTCAGGACAGCCCATGCAGAGTTATACAACAAATGACAGATCACAGAACAGCACGTTACATAACAGGGAATCACATTACAGCCCACGCAGGGTCATAGAACGGTGTCTATGTAGTATGACTGAGAAGCAGTGTGTGCAGAGATTCACAGCAGTGTGCTGAGGGAGTCATGTTACACATAAAGAGGGTCACAGAGCAGACGTGGGTAAAGCTTTATACCGTGTTAGCCATAGAAAATGCAGGAGACTAGAGATGACAATATCACTGTTCTGTTTTTCCTACAGAGAAAGGAGTGGATAAAGGATTTTACACAGTCGGGTCACGGCTCATGCGCCTGGAGGAAAAGGTACCTGGGTGGTTTCTCTCTCTCTCTTTCTCTCTCTCTCTCTCTCTCTCTCTCTCTCTATATATATATATATATATATATATATATATATATATATATATATACGCAGTGTAGGATGGAAGCACTCACAATCAAGGAGACAAATGCCCGGGTGCTATCAATGGGCATTGAATAATTAAATAAAAAGATAGAGGCACTCACGGGACTTTCACAATAAATAAGATTACATTTATTGTTGCAAGATCGACGTTTCGACCAGGCTCAGCTGGCCTTTCTCAAGACGTCTTGAGAAAGCTGAGCCTGGTCGAAAATGATCTTGCAACAATAAATGTAATCTCCTTTATTGTGAAAGTCCCGTGAGTGCCTCGATCTTTTTATTTAATTATATATATATATATATATATATATATATATATATATATATATATATATATATATATATAATTGCATTGCAAAGGGATGTTTCTTTCATCTGCTGCACTAAGTTTCCTTGGCTGACCACTGCGTCTACAGTCCTCAATGTTACCCGTTTCTTTGTTCTTCATCAAAAGAGCTTGGACAGCACATCTGGAAACCCGTCGGTTAGCTGATTTTTGCTGTTCCTCACACAGTTTTATTCCTCTTACACAACTGTTTATGTTTCAGTTAATGATTGTGTTTCAACCTACATATTAAATAGATGATTATTAGCACCTGTTTGGTATAATTGTTTAATCATACACCTGACCATATGCCTACAAAATCCCTGAGTTTGTGCAACTCTACTGAGAAGAAGTGATACTGTTTTAATAGCAAAGGTGGTCACACCAAATATTTATTTAACCCCTTAACGACCCTTGACAGTCATAGTACGTCATGGGTCGATCCGAGTTAACGACCTATGACGTACTATGACCGTCATGGAATTCCGGGCTCCCCCTGCGGCTGCACGCTGTTCGGGGAGTCCGGAATCAAAAGAAGAAAAAAAAAAAAAAAAAAGCTCCTTGGTCCTTTAATGACTGCCGCTTGCCTGCGCGGTCAGTCGTTATGGGGTTAATTTAGATTTTTCTTCTGTTCAATCACTTTGTAATTTGTTATAAAAGTAAACTATTAACATGTCTATTTTTGAGAGCGTTCTTACTTTACAGCATTTTTTCACACCTAAAACTTTTGCACAGTACTGTATAAACCCATTATGTGGTCCTTAACATGACTAATTAGACTAATATGTACATTTGTATGCAAAATAATTCATTAAATATTTGGATCACAGTAAACAGCGATAAGCAGACTGTTTAACTGGCTTCCATTTTATGCCACTGCACAGTGCTACAGTGTGTTTCCTACACAATTGTACAAATGAGCGCAAAAGTATCCATCTCACAAGTTACGTGATATAACAGAGATATTAATGCAGCGGTATACTATTGAAATGTCGCCCTGTATTTGGTGACCATCAAGGGCAAGATCATAATGTTGCCTACATCAAAAGGAGGACATCAGAATGTTGCACGCTTAACGGTCGCCATGCACTGAACTCTCTGATGACATCATGCTCAGTCACCAGGGCTTGTGAGCAATATAAGCATTACCAACGTCAGGAAGTACTAGTATACAACATAAGGAAAGATTGTAACTTAGGTTTCATTGAATAATTACTATCCCTTTAAAGGGATAGTAATGTTTCATAATAAAAGCAGCTCTAATTAATCATCATAGTATTTGGACTTTGGAGAGCGTTATTTCAATTCTGTCAGAGTTGTAGTTCAAGAGTAAGTGTCCCCCTCCCACCCCTTTTACTGATGTAATACTGCTGAGCCAAAGCAGAAGGGAGGTGCCCAGGTAGATTGCAGAGAGGGACAATCTTCAATTAAGATAAGGGAAAAACCTGAAAAACTTGTCAAGGGGGGCAGGGCTTTCATTGTTCTCATAGGAAGAAGATTGTCCCCTGCTGTTATCTGCCTGGTCTATGGACTGGATTCCACATCTGAGAAGAGATGGCTTACACTAGGTAAAAGGGGCGGGAGAGAAAACTTTGCTTGTGAATATCTCTTAAACCATAAAGGTTTGAGAGATAAGACTTATATAATTCTTCATGTTTTTTTAATGCCTACAAAATAAAATAAAGTTAAAACGAAGTATTACTATCCCTTTAAATGGAGCAATAGGAAGACTTGCGTGTGTGGGGGGGGGGGGTTTACAGAGCAATCGAGTTATATTCAGATGTTTTGTGGAGCTATAGAATGAGTTGTATGGAGGCTTTATATGGAGCAATAGTGAGAGTTATGGGAGCAGTAGAAGAATTTATAAGGAGAGGTTATATGAAGCAATACAATGAGTTACTGGGATGTATCATATTGAACATTAATATGAGTTATATGGGCAGACAGGAAGAGCTGTAGAGGGCAGTTATGGGGAGCAGTGATACGAAGAAATGGGAGGAGTTATAGGGAGGTATTATATGGATAAATAGGAGACCTTATAAGGAGGAGTTACATAGAGAAATAGGAGGATTTAGGCATTACGGGGGGGGGGGTCATATGAAGAAATAGGAGGCGTTTTATATAGAGCAATAGGAGGTGCAATTGGGAGAGGATATTTGGAGCAGTGGGCGATTTATAGGGAGGGGTTACATGAGGAATGGGAGTAGTTATAGGGAGGGGTTATATGGACAAATAGGTGTAGATAGAGGGAATATGGAGAAATAGAAAAAATAGTGTCTTCCTCCTCTTTTCTTTATTGTAAGCCGCCTCCCCTCAGATCTGAAATCTGGTAATCAGACCAGACTGATCGCAACGAGGGACAATCTTCTTGCTGTCAGTATATCAGTATAAGGAAAACCCTGACCCCCTTGACAAAGGATGGCAGGTTTCCCTTATACTGAGAGAAGATTGTCCCTCATCACAATCCACTTTCAGCTCTGTGGTAAAAAGACTGACGTAAATACAAGGGGCGGAAGGGGGACACTTTATAGTATTATTTCAAATAGAATGATATAAGCATTACCAATTTTGGGGAGCACTAGTATACACTATAAGGAAAGATCGTAGCATAGGTTTCACTGAAACATTACCATCACTTTAACATATCCATTAAATTAACATAGTAAATTAGGTTGAAAAAAGACAAGTCCATCAAGTTCAAGCCTTGCCTCATAACCCAGACACATGAGAATTATATAGCTTTCCGGCTACCAAATAAGTTAGTCTTTATCAGACCTTCCTGTTTGCAAACTAATACACCGTATAATCCTGTGTGTTCCCTTGTGAAAGAAACGTATCTAATCGTCTATTAAATGTATCCATTGTATCTGCCATAACCATGTTTTTGGGCAAGGAATTCCATAATTTAACAGACCTTACTGTAAAAAAACCCTTTCCTCTGCTGAAGTTGAAACCTCCTTTCCTCTAATCTCAATATTATGATATTGTTCCATGTAACCTTTCTACAAAACTCCAATTCCCCATACAATATCTACCAATTGCTCTTCCTAATCATCCACATCACTCCTCTGACTCATACATGTAACTCATCCTTTTATAAAATGTAAGGCTTCTTTCACACAGATGATGTTGCATTGGATTTGCTGCCACCCATTAGAAAGTTTCTACAGGGAGGGAAATAATTATTTGATCCCATGATGATTTTATAAGTTTGGCCACTAATAAAGAAATGATCAGTCTATAATTTTAATAGCAGGTTTATTTGAACAGTGAGAGACAGAATAACAACAAAAAAATCCTGAAAAACGCATTTCAAAAATGTTATAAATTGATTTGCATTTTACTGAGTGAAATAAGTGTTTGACCCCCTATCAATCAGCAAGATTTCTGGCTCCCAGGTGTCCTTTATACAGGAAACAAGCTGAGATTAGGATCACTCTCTTAAAAGGAGTTCTTCTAATCAGCTTGTTACCTGTATAAAAGACACCTGTCCACAGAAGCAATCAATCAATCAGATTCCAAACTCTCCACCATGGCCAAGACCAAAGAGCTGTCCAAGGAAGTCAGGGACAAGATTGTAGACCTACACATGGCTGGAATGGGCTACAAGACCATCGCCAAGCAGCTTGGTGAAAAGGAGACAACAGTTGGTGCGATTTTTCGCAAATGGAAGAAACACAAAATAACTGTCAATCTCCCTCGGTCTGGGGCTCCATGCAAGATCTCACCTCGTGGAGTTTCAATGATCATGAGAACAGTGAGGAATCAGCCCAGAACTATACGGGAGGAGCTTGTCAATGATCTCAAGGCAGCTGGGACCATAGTCACCAAGAAAACAATTGGTAACACACTACGCCGTGAAAGACTGAAATCCTGCAGCGCCCACAAGGTCCCCCTGCTCAAGAAAGCACATGTACAAGCCTGTCTGAAGTTTGCCAATGAACATCTGAATGAAAGTTTTGTGGTCAGATGAGACCAAAATTGAGCTTGTTGGAATGCTGCCTATGACCCCAAGAACACCATCCCCACCGTCAAACATGGAGGTGGAAACATTATGCTTTGAGGGTGTTTTTCTGCTAAGGGGACTGGACAACTTCGCCGCATCAAAGGGAAGATGGACAGGGCCATGTACCGTCAAATCTTTGGTAAGAACCTCTTTCCCTCAGCCAGGGCACTGAAAATGGGTCATGGATGGGTATTCCAGTATGACAAGACCCAAAACACACAGCCAAGGCAACAAAGGAGTGGCTCAAGAAGAAGAAGATTAAGGTCCTGGAGTGGCCTAGCCAGTCTCCAGACCTTAATCCCATAGAAAATCTGTGGAGGGAGATTTGCCAAACGTCAGCCTCGAAACCTTAATGACTTAGAAAGGATCTGCAAAGAGGAGTGGGACAAAATCCCTCCTAAGATGTGTGCAAACCTGGTGGCCAACTACAAGAAACGTCTGACCTCTATGATTGCCATCAAGGGTTTTGCCACCAAATACTAAGTCATGTTTTGCAAAGGGGTCAAATACTTATTTCACTCAGTAAAATGCTAATCAATTTATAACTTTTTTGAAATGTGTTTTTCAGGATTTTTTTGTTGTTATTCTGTCTCTGACTGTTCATATAAACCTACCATTAAAATTATAGACTGATCATTTCTTTGTCAGTGGGCAAACGTACAAAATCAGCAGGGGATCAAATAATTTTTTCCCTCGCTGTGTGCTGGCAGTGGTGCCTTTCACACAGCTGACTGTCACTTTGCGTTAGTATACCAAAATCCAGCATGCTGCAACTTTACTATGTTCTGTCAGGAACGCAGTAAAGTTGCAGTAAGGAGGGTCTGTATGACGCCACCTACATATGATTACATGAGCACTGGTGGTGGTTCTGATGCTTATCACAATCTCCAGTGAACGGTCACAAACTAGTAACACTGACTGGTGTTCACATGAGCCACCTGTAAGGAGTGCACCCCCTGCTTCTGATTTGGTGGGGGAATGGAGGACAAGGTGAATAAAATTACTTGGGTGACAACTGTCGGAGCGGACTGCAACAGTTCTGTGGCCTGTCTGAGAGGTCATAACCCCATCCTATAACTAATTTTATTGCTCCATAAAATTCCTCCTTTTGGTTCATATAACCCCTCCCTATAGCTTCTCCTATTTCGCCATATAACTTCTCACTATAACTCCTCCTATTTCCCTATATGACCCAGCCATATAACTCCTGTTACTGCACCATATAACCACTTCTTACAGATCCTATTGCTGTATATACCGCCTTCCCATAACTCCACCTGTTGTTCCATAAAACCCTCCACAGAATGCCACCTATTGGTTCATAGAACTATTCCGCAGACCTCCACCTATTGCTCTATATAGCTCCTTCCTATAACTCCTGCTGATGCTTCATTCAACCCCTCCCTATAACTCCTCTATTGTTCCCTATAACCCCACCATATAGCTCCACCTAATGAATCATTAAACTCCTCCTATTACTACATATAATACCTCCCTATATTGCTTCTTATTGTTGCATTATAGCTCCTCCCTATAACTTCTACGATTGTAGCATGACTTCTCCCTATAACTCTCCCTACAGCTTAATAACCTCCCTCCTTATAACTTATCCTACTCCACCATATAAATCCTACTTATAACTCCTCCTATTGTTCCATATAACCCCTCCCTACAACTCCTCCTGTAAGTCCTCCTATTGTTTCACATAACTCCTCCCTATAACTCCTCCTACTGTTCCACATAACTCCTCCCTATAACTCCTCCTATTGTCCCATATAACCCCTCCCTACAACTCCTCCTATTGTCCCATATAACTCCTCCCTGCAACTTCTCCTATTGTCCCATATAACTCCTCCCTGTAAGTCTCCTATTGTGCCATATAACCCCTCCCTATATCTTCTCCTATCATCCCATATAACCCCTCCCTACAACTTCTCCTATTGCTCCATATAGCCCCTCCATATAACACCTCCTATTGCTCCATAAACCTCCTCCCTATAACTCTTCATATAACCCCTCCCTTTACCTCCTCCTATTTCTACAAATAACCCCTCCCTATGACACCTCCTTTTTCTCCAAATAACCCTCCCTATGCCTTCTCCTTTTGCTCCATATAACTACTCCCTACAACTCCCCCTATTACTCCATAAATCCCTCCCTATGCCTTTTGCTCCATAAAACACCTCCCTATAACTCCTCCTATTGCTCCATACAACCTCTTCATATACCTTCTACTGCTGCTGCTCCATATAACCCAATTCCTATATCTCCTCCTATTTCTATATATAATTCCTCCCTATAACTCTTCCTGTTGCTTCATATAACCTTCCCTATGCTTTCTTCTGTTGCTGACTGCTGTGCGACCCTCCTGTTGTTACCATTCTCCCTGACAGGTTGAGACAGTTTCCCAGGACTGTAGAATAAAGATCAGGAGCAGCCCTGGCACACTGGGCTTGTACGTGGGATCTGCGCCTGGCTGGCACCTTCTAAGCTTCATCTCTTATTCCCTGCAGATTTCTGACCCAGGGGGAGCTTAACGTTTGCCTTAATTGTAAGCTAGGCCCGACCCACTGAGCTGGAACAAGCTCTGCTCACTTGGCAGTGGCACAGGCCTGGCACAGATCGACTGCTGGATGGCCTGAAGACAACTATTGTCCGAATGAGACACAGGCAGCGAATATCCCCAGACACCAAGGCCAAGGGGAGCCAGCAGAATGCCGTCCCACTCATTGATTGTACACAATGAATTCCACTAATTATTTTGCTGTCACTCAGAAAGCTGTCCTCATTTCACCCCACACTGTGTATCTGTATTATTAAGTACACGGCAGTAATCTTTTGTGTATGGTCCTTTATGAGCCTGGTGAATTAAGAAGACTTCAGAGGGTGGATACACTAAGATGTGATAAACTCTCCAATCATACGTTATTTTTGGAGGCCTATACACTACATTTCGAAACCTGGATAGAAATTAGTGCATAGGCTCCATAGAATTAGGAACTGGAGGTTTAGCTCATTGTAGAGGTTATCCCCTGTATAAGCAGTGTTTCTGAATCTATTTTCCCTCAAGGCATCCTTTACACTGAACATTGTGAGGCCCCCCTAACATTTTTATGCCTTTTGTCAAGGGTGTGATAAATCATATAAATAAATAATTATATACTTACTTGTAGATCTCCAAATCAGAATAACAAACACAAACATATTGTGCATAACGATTTAACCCTTTGAGTGCCATAGGGGTACACAATGCATTGCAAAGCACCGGAAAGTAGATGCCCAAGGCGCAGAGTGTGATGTCACCCTGGTTAGGGGCCACTACCTTGGCGCCCTCCTGGGGTAAATCTTCTGCACCATTGGAGACAAATAAACATTCCCAAAATTCCCACTGATTTAAATATGGCTTTAACCCCTTGAATGCTAGAGAGGCATACCTGGGAACTCTCCGGACCTGCCAATGAGACTCAGGGCAGAGGCGTAACTAGAAGCCACCAGGCCCTGGTGCAAGAATTGCCATGGGGCCCCCCCCGCCCACATTGGCCCCCTCATCCACATTGCCCCTTCCACAATGCCCCCTTCATCTCCACATTGCCCCCTTCATCTCCACAATGCCCCCTTCATCTCATCTCCACAATGCCCCTTCCATCTCCACAATGCCCCTTCCACAATGCCCCCTTCATCTCCACAATTCCCCTTCCACAATGCCCCGCTTCATCTCCACAATGCCCCCTTCATCTCCACATTGCCCCCTTCATCTCCACATTGCCCCCTTCATCTCCACAATGCCCCCTTCATCTCCACAATGCCCCCTTCATCTCATCTCCACAATGCACCTTCCATCTCCACAATGCCCCTTCCACAATGCCCCCTTCATCTCCACAATGCCCCTTCCACAATGCCCCGCTTATTAATAGTGCTATTATCTCACACAAGTACCCGTTTCTGAAGTAATCCTTATTCTTGGGAGACCAGAAGCCAGGCTTGCACACAGACATCTTGGCTTAGAGACGTCTGCATGCCTGCGCTGTCTGTCCCGGTCTCCTCTAGGAAACATTGCATGGTGCCTTAAGGCACCGAAAGGGACTGACGGCGCAGGCGCACAGACGGCTCTAAAGCAAGAAGCCTGGCCGTCAGTCTACGAAGAATAAGGATTATTTAAAGGGATAGTAATACTTCATTATTACTATCTCCAGTGTTGTAGCCCTTAAAATTCTGAATTCAACTATACTAGCGACATCTCTCAAACCTTTATGGTTTGAGAGATATCCGCTTTCAAAGTTCCCTCTCCCCTGACGTCAGCATTCTATCAGACAGCAGGGGAATCCAGTCCGGGGACGGGCGGCGGCTCTGCAGCAGTGCTGAGATCTCATTATAGAAACAGAAATCCTTCACTAAAATGGTCTTGTACGTGTGCTTGCAAACCAAGCACACGTAGAAGACCATTTTAGTGAAGGATTTCTGTTTCTATAACACTAACTCAGGACTCCTGCAGAGCCACCACTTGCTCACTAACCGGATTCCCCTGCTCTCAGCTAGAACGCTGACGTCAGGGGAAAAGCCAAAAAGAGAGAACTTTGAAAGTGGATATCGCTCAAACCATAAAGGTTTGAGAGATGCCGCTGGTATCGTTGAATTCAGAATTTTAAGGGCTACAACATGGGGGATAGTAATAATGAAGTATTACTATCCGTTTAAGAACTGGCTACTTGTGTGACTGTTTAGGTTGGTAGTTCCGCTATAATTTTGCCTCCCGCTTCCTTCCTTAGATATCTATGGCATTTTGGGTCCTGTCAGGACCTGTCTTTCAGTGCATACACTCCAGTTGTGACAGGAAAGCTGTAGAGACAAAAAGGATGAAGGAAGCAAGTGTATGTGTTTGTGCGTGAATTTATTGTGCAAGGTGCAGTGCATTATGGGTCTTGAATTCCATTCTATTATTGCTACAACCCATTTGAACTGGTTCTGCAGCAGGGACATTTCCAGGTATTGGCTTCAGGTGTCATGCTAGAGCCCTGGGTTGATTCCAGGTTGAGATATGTAATGGGACAAGATGAGCCAGCTGGTTTTACCTGTATTTGTTATAACCAGTAATTAATGACATGCACATGGTAACTTTCACACAATCACTATGAAGTGGCACAAGTTAACCTTTTTTTTACTAGGTTTTTGATTAGTGATTTCTGAAGAGTCCCTTCATTCCTTGTGCACTTAATACTTGTGCATGAATGTCTCTATTTCACAAATATATATTTCAAGTGGAAATCACTTGAAAAATAATTTACCTATTAATTAACAAAAGTTAACTACATTGCATTTGTATCCATTGTCTGCAATGTACTGTGTAATGGAAGATGCTGCATGAAGAGAGGGGTCTCTACTCTGGGTTTGATCTTCAACACAGGAATCAGGCAGAGGTCTTGTTACACCATTTTATTGAGCATACCTGGAACAAGGGGCATTGCAGTATCCCTAGTGGACACCCATCCCACAGGAACAACTGCTATAGACACCCAAAGAGTCTTCCCATCTCCCCTTTATACACCTGTGTCCTATGGAACTCTCCAGTGGCCAGCAGTCTGGGATTACCCTGGCCACCCCTCTGGTGGCAACCAATCCAGGATCACCCCTCATTGTAGGAAAGCAATCCAGCCAATGAACACCATGCCAACCGGGATTAATAGCCCACCAGAATCAGGCTGGCAGTCTCATGTTTCATAGTGGCCTGATCGAATCACCCTTGCGGGGGCTGCAAGGTCTCCTCATTAGCACAATGCCCTACCAGAGAGTGCCATTATGTTGATGATGTCTACCCACCTTCAGGGACCATATTGTCCCTGAACACATCCAGGCTTTCCATCTAATAGGCCTCCCAGACAACCCCCAACCTTGGAGCGGGACCATGTAACACGTATAATATTAACAAGAAACAACTTTAATGAACATTTATCCCTATCTCTCCATGCATCTGCACTATCATAATATTTTGTTAGGTAAAATTTACCCTAATGAAATACCTTGTTGCCATCCCCTTAGTGTCCCCACAAATCATACAATTTTACAAACTTTCTGTTCCTAGCTGGGATAAGGCCTCATCAAGTAAAGGACTGGATACCAGGCAGAGAGCCCCGGGGCTGGTCATTGTATTTCTATTGAGAGGGATCTCTTTGCCGCATACGGTTTTCTTTAGACTCTCTTTAGGATCTCTTTGCCACATACTGTTTTCTTTAGACTCACAAACGCTGAACTTTAGTGGACCTCTTTGGTATCAATACGTAAAGGGATAGTAATACTTAAAATGTAAAAAAATATATATGTTGTAGGGTTTATCACCCTGAGTAAAACAAAGGTACTCCCACTGCTGAGAGATATTTTATAAAAAAATTATAACAGTTCAGACTTGAATTTTTTTAGGTGCAATATCACAGTGGCCTGAAAATTTACAGTGGTGCTGTTGCTACACCAGCCTATGGACTGCTCTGGTCTGTAGACCATAAATCTCCATAGGATGGTGTAGCAACAGTGCCACTGTAAATTTTCAGGCCACTGTGATATTGCACCTAAACAATTCAAGTTTGAACCGTTATAATTTTTTAATAAAATATCTCTCAGCAGTGGGAGTACCTTTGTTTTATTCAGGGACATAAACCCTACAACAAATATTTTTTTCATCTTAAGTATTACTATCTTTTTAAGAATCTGAAATTTTTGAAGCTTTAGCACAACCTACTGAGTGACTACTGGAACTACAAGTACTGTTACAATATAAAGATTAATTAAAATAGTATATGCAGTCCATGACTTCAACCAACAGGTGTGCTAAGGAGTCCAACATGTCTAACTCATTACCACAGACAGCAAAGAGGTCAACTGCAATTCAACTATTATAAGTTAAATTTAAAGAAAATGGGGTATCATGGAGAAAAAAATGTAAAATACAATCTATCATATTCATTAAAAGTCAATCTATTTTTTTCAAGTGACAAGACTACTTGAAGGTATTTCAGCTGTGTGTGTTTTTATTTCATTTCTTAGCAAATATCTTCAACTTGTCAATCCTTTCCGCAGGTGTCTAAGATGGATTATAAGTTGGATGAAATCCTGCGCGTCTTCCGAGGTCAGCTGGTGCCAGAAGATCAGCGTCATTCCCCTGAACCAGAATCCCCAGTCCCCCACCGGCTGCACCCCTCTCACAGCTCTCCCACCCCAAGTCGCAGGTTCTGAGAACCAACCCACCACAACTCGTCTCCTCAGAGAGATGGAGAGACTGAGCCTACAGAATCCCGGCAGTTAGGTGGAGCTGTATCTGCCTGGGATAGGACAGCTCCTACAAGAAGTCCCTGCGGCTGCACTCGAGAGATTGTTCTTCCATTTACATCTCTCAAAGAGACTATTGCTTCACAAGCAGCTTCCAGAGAGAGAGAGAGCAAGGGGGACTTAGTCATCAAGATAAAGAAATGTAATTCTGGAGCAAGCCAGCTACACAGTAGGGTTAATATGGAACTTCTGCAGATTCCCAATACGAAGCAATGCTTTGGAGGCCTCACTTGCATTCAAGGGGTTAAAAGCCCAGTTTAAATTAATGGGCATTTTCATTCTCCTCGCCATGGTCCAGTTGGTCTGCTCCAAAACTGCACCTCTTTATCTTAATGGATGTCTTCTTCTTTAACTCAATGGGAGTGATATATTTATCACTCACAACTCAGTGGGGGAGATGCACTAAGGTGTGATAAAAAGGAGATACCTCCAGTGAGATCAATTCTCCAGTTCCTTGTTATTCTGTGGAGATAATGCACTAATATTTCTCAAGTGGGAAAGATCTTAGTGCATGTGCTGTATAGAATAACATAGGAACTGGAGAAGTCATCTCCACTTTATCCCGTCTCTATCATGCCTTAATGCATCTCCCCCAATGAATGTCATCTCCTTCACTCACAGCTTGGACAGACACGCTTCTCATTTAACCCTTTGGATGCTAGACATGTCTCCAGCAAATTGCAAATGAACACAATGGAGATGTGTCTATCATTCATCATTTTAAGAGGCAGAATATGGTTCACAAACATGGGAATGCTCAGCACATGCCTCCCATACAGTTCCTCTACGTCCATCTTTGTGTATACCAGAGATGGACAACATGTGATTCTTCAGTTGTTCATTACCAACTCTAATTAAAGCGGAACTATCACCTTCATAATTTTTCCCCCAAATTCTTTACTAATGTAGTGATAGATAAAGCCATACTGTTATTATGATGAAAAAGAGTGCGTTCTTAAATAAAATAAACTTCTTCGGTAGGCATCCAGGGCACAGAGCTTACAAGAGAAGCTCTGTGCGCCTGCTCCTTCAGCAACTTCCTTTACCTTAAGGTAACGGAAGTAAGTCGCCACCAATCCGGGCAGAGCAAGGGTACCTTACCTCTAAGACAGAGGTTCTCAACCCATGACCTCAGTGGCCACTAACAGGCCAGGACTTAGGAATTGCCCTGCTAGAACACAAGTGTGTTGATCAGAAGTTCAGTCATATTGATTAATTCACCTGTGCTCTTAAAAGGGAATTCTCAAATCCTGTCCTGTTAGTAGCCACTGAGGGCACGGGTTGAGAACCACTGCTCTAAGATGTCTGTGCTGTTGTCTGCTGGATGCCTACAGAAGAAGCTTTTACTTAATAACTCGGACTTTTTCAGCATAACAACAGTATGGCTTTACCTATCGCTACATTAGTAAAGGATTGGGGGCAATATTGTGAAGGTGATAGTTCCACTTTAACCCATTGAGGATGAGAGAGCTTCACAATGCATTGTGTACCCCTCTGGTCTTCAAGGAGTTACAAAGATAAAGTGGAACAATTCTACAGCAAACCAACTACACCATAGGAGACAGATATCAATTAACCCCATTTTCATTAATTGAAATGGGCCATTCAATTCTCTAGAGGTCTTCAGAGCATTGCTTTGCAATGAGCTTGGGACAACTTTAGCATTCAAGGAATTAAAAAGCCTAATTTATATTTATGGGAATCTTTAAAGTATTTATTTTTACCCTATGGTGCAGTTGGTATGCTCCAAAATTCATCCACGTACAAATGGCTCAGAGCACAAGGACACCAGAGGATTTCCTTCTGTATTAGATATTCGCCTGTTCACCGATGACCGGACTATAACTGTCCATAGCTTAATGATGCATAAGCAATGATCACATAGGTCCACCAATTCCAATGGTCAATGGAGGGAAACACACATACAAATGCTATGTATTCCCATGTGTGTGTGTGTGTGTGTTGCAGGAATAGACCATACATTTTGGCCTTAGAGGCTGATTTAACCCTTTGGGTTACAGAGGGGTGTCCACTCTGGCACTCCAGAAGTTAAAAGGAACTGGAGCAAATTCTAGAGCAAACCTAATGCACTATAGGGAGAATTAATTCCCTAAATTCTCATTGATTTTAACCCTTTGAGTGCATTGTGAAGCATTGGAGACATTTCTAAAGGGGTTAAAAAGCCCCATTTCAACAGTGAGATTGCTTCAGAATTGCCCCAGTCCTTCATATTTCGTCAGCCTCCTAGCCTGGTACAGAAAGCATATCCTTAACCCTTTAACCTTCTGAGTGCCAGAGGGGTACACAACGTGTTGCAAAGCCATGCATTGTGTACTCCTCTGGCACCCTAAGGGTTAAAGGGGTGTGCATTGCATTGCACCACTTTCTGGATGGTACACCTGTGTGCCCAGCGCAACTAGCACATGTATATTATTTGTACATAATGCAGGTCCCCAAATTTAGGGTACCATTTAGGACCCATGCATTAACTTCCCCTGCCCACAAGCAAATGCATAAACCATTCCATCGCTCCAGCAACAGGCCAGGAGTACCTCAGTATTTGAGTACATGCCCCTGGAATTAACCTCTAACAGATAACATGCACCATACATGTCATATACACATATCAGGATTGTGAGCCCACTTGCCTTATTTCTTCCTCAGGTGATAAACCCTTCCCCATCCCACAATTACATGTCTGCAGCCAGGACACACCAAGCACATGTTTGTATGGTAACCCTTTGAGTGCCAAAGAGGTGTTGAACGCATTGTGAAGCAATGCATCGGACACCCTTCTTACACTCACAGGGTTAAAGCCTCAGTGTGTCAGACCAGCTGTTCTTAACCACTGTACCCCAGACACCAGCTTAAAGGGATAGTAACACTTGTAAAGGGTTTAGCCTTCTGAGTAAAATAACCGCTGAGGAGTTTTACTGAAAAGTTGCTGTAGCTCAAACTTGATTTTTACAGTGGTGCTGTTACTACACCATCCAATGGAGATTTATGGTCAACTGACCAGAGCTCTCAATAGGCTGGTGTAACAGCTACGAAGAAAGGAAATCCTTTGCACTTAAGTATACATCATATAAAATCACTTCTTTTATTTGAGATGGAACACCGAGGGCTCATAGTCTCATTGCAACCTCATAGACTGACTTGACACACAAACAACCACTATCTTTATACAAAGAAGTTCAACGGCTCACAAACAGACCATGATCAATTAGTCAATTATTCCCGTGACTATGTAGCACATAACATAAAGAATATCATTACAATACAATACCTAGACATAAACATAATATATGTTAAACAGAGAATTACTGTACAACATTTAAAACTGCCAATTTTGCAACTATTGCAAATATCATTGTGTGTGTGTGTGTGTATATATATATATATATATATATATATATATATATATATATGGATATATCAGAAGAGATACGCTATCCAGAGTCTTACTATTTCTCAGACTCTGTAGGCTTAACCCATGGGATGCCACAGTGCCAGTGTACAATTTCCTGCCATTGAGATACTGCACCTAAAAAAAATATCCAGGCTTGAGCAGCGATAACATTTGAATAAAACACCTCTCATCAGTGGGAGTAGTTTTAGTTTACTCTGGAGGTAAACCCTACAATATAGATAGATAGATATTTTTTCATATATTAAGTGTTACTATCCCTTTAAAATAATTCTAACACCTCCTAATAATACCCCCTACACACACACCTTAATCTGAACAGGAAATCCAAATGTACACTATGAATCAGTTCTGAAAGGATTGTTTCACTAGATTTAATATTTAAAGAGACAATCAATCACATACAAACTTTACATATTCTGCATGAGTCTGATAAGGACAATAAAATTACCTATACATTTCATTATTTTTGTTTATTTTAATCTATATTTTTACACTTGCAAGAACCTCACTGAATTTCTGCTTCCAGAGAGCTTTCTTGTCGGGGACTGTGAAAGCAGACTTTTTATACAAGGTGATCTGTATGCTGTAGTGATGGATTTTCTACATTGTTTCACTGTCTTTTTCACATTGTATATTTTTACTTTGTTGCATTCACTCTGCTTTTCACAGTCCCTTACAGAGAGCTATCTGAAAACAAATTCAGAGAGCTCCTTGTCAGGGACATAAGTGTAAAAAACAGGTATAAATATAAAAAAAATAACACAAATTATAGACAATTTGACTTTTATGCACGTGCATAATACGTAAGGTCAAAAAGAAGGTAAGTATCACTTTAATTAGTACCACATACCATGTCCACATAATTATTTTTGCAGGACCCCAGACTCATCCAACTGAAGACTTCTTAGGAAGCTTTCAGTAGGAGGAGTTTGGGGTCCTATAGTCTTGCAATAAAGAATAATGTCCACCTCCATGTATATGATATCTAGTTCTAATTAAATATTACTTTTGGAGAACCAAACCACACCAAACTGATTCTTAGTGGCCATTAGGATTGACTGCCAAGATAAAAATAAATGGGTGTTTATTATTAGGTGTTAATATTCCTTTAAGGTGTCACATTCAAGCTGTGGAGAGTCAGACACCCTCTTTGTTACATATCATGTTTAAACTTTCAATACTGTGTAGCTCATCTGTAAGATCTTATTGACAGGGAATGTTGGGTGGATGTGTCAGTACTCAGAGATGGCCAATCACTGCCTAGTAATACTGATGCACCCCTCCCCAAGCAACTTAGTCTTAATATGAATGTTGAGTTTCAATTGTAAATTTATGAAAATATTTATGCAATGTAATTTTTACTCTGCTCATTGTGTCATTCTGATTCTGGAACCTAAGAGTATTTGTATATGTCTTCTTCATTACGCCACGACATATTAGGACTTTGGACTGCCCTGAAAATGTCCTACTTTGTGTACAGGGGGTCTTGAGTAAAAAGTACACCGAGCACCACTGTCAGATCACGATACAATATATGACTCTTCAATCCCACATGTGAATTGGAGAAACACAGAGACTCAGTATGACCTTACACGTTCTCAGCACAAATCAAACCTTCATTAAAACCCAAGTCTGGAGCCCAGAACTGTATGCAAATGAGTCTGAAAGTGAATAATTAAAGGCTAAATAAAGAACTTGGATCGTGTAATTGTATTCATTATACAGCAGTGGAGAACGTTTCATTGTTTAAGAGAAGCAGAAATAGGCCATTGAGTGCTATCGTGCAGTAGTTCTCAAACTGTGCTGGAACCATTTAGTTTCAGATTGAATACCCACAGAATACTTTATGCCCTTGAATGCTGGTGAGATCTCCATTGCATTGTGAAGCAATGCATTGGAGAAATCGCTAGCATTAAAGGAGCAGTAAACTTTTCTTATGAAAATGTATATTTTATAAGGTTTTTCCTGTTGAGAAAGCAACATCACTCCCACTGCTGCTGGTTTATTCTAAAGTTATAACAGTTCAAACTGTCAAGAAGTGAGTGACAGCAGGACTACTTCCTGAAAGTTTAAAATGGCAGCATGACTCAGCAGTGTCTCTCACATTCTATGTAGAACTGTTTGTCAGTGACTTGCCTTGCCCACAGAATGCAACAAAATAACAAATTGGAATGTGACCACTAGAATGCACTGTTAATGTACAAAACATAAAGCAGGAGTTTAAACTGTAATAACTCTGGACATATGTATCTCTCAGCAGTGGAAATACCCTTGTTTTACTCAACAGAGAATGCCCTAATATATATTATTTTCATAAACTTTTACTACTAATTTAAAATATAAATTTTTAATTATTTTACTTTTTGGCAGTTGGCTTGCTCCTGAGTTTCTCCTTTTTCTCATGTGATTATGGCACTCTGTTTAACAAGATTGGCAACAAGACTGGGGGCTTTAGTACCATCAACTAATTCAGCCAGCTCCTGCTTAAAGGGCCAGATTTACAGCCAAGTGGGCATAGGCAAGTTAATCTTGAAGCCCTTAGCTCCGCCCATGACCACATCCTTCTCTGCCTCTTGGAATATCCAGCCCTGTCTGCTTACTTCCAAAGTGTTAGGAATGTTGCTTTGCCTTAATGTATGTAAGGATTCTGTCTATATCAGGGATTAACAGGTATGCACAGACAGCTCACAATGATTGAGCCATTTATTACTCACTTGTGATCAAACAGGGATACCCTGAAAAGCTGGGCTGTTGGTATTAACATTGAGAAACACTTTTCTATGGGTTGTATCTCAAAATTAATTGATACACATGGGAATTTTAACAGTTTGATTGCTAGAGAGGTCTCCAATGTATTGTTTCTTAAAGCCCTAATTAACCCCTTAAATGGGATGTATCACCTCTATATAACTTACCTTAAATAGTTAGGTTATATATCAAATATGACAATGTGTTTTAATTTTCTTTTTACGCTTTATTTGGGCTAAATTGAAGTTATAAAGTGTGCCCTGCACCCTACTTCCAGATAGACGGCGGTTACCTGCAGTCTAACCACAGTCTGTCACTCTGCCTCTGCTCCTCTCCTTATCTCCAGCCTCCTCTGATGACGGAGGCTTCTGTCTGTAAGCTGTGTCAGTCTTGCTGGCTAGATCTCGACCTCTGCCAATGAGACTGCTCCAACTTACAGACAGAAGCCTCTGTCATTGGAGGAGGCTGGATACAGGGAGGGAAGCAGAGGCAGAGTGACAGACTGCAGTACAGAGCAGGTAACCGCAGTCTATGCGGAAGTAGCAGCAGAGAAGACTTTATAACTTAAATTTAGCACAAATAAAGTGTAAAAAAAAATTAAAACACTTTTAGTCATATTTGATATATAATCTAACTATTTAGGGTACGTTATAAAGAGGTGATACATCCCCTTTAAGGACCAGTGGTCCAGGGAATTTACCTTCCCTTAAGGACTGCTTTGATCCTTGCCAACACGCCAGTACACCTTCAGGGCCAGATTTGCCATTAGGCAAAGTAGACACCTGCCTACAGTTGCACTCCACCGAGGGGTGCCTGCCATTTGGATTTTTTTTTTTTAAATATTCTTTTTTAAAAAATAAAAAAAAAAACTAGCCACCTCGCTGGCTGCACTGGAGGCACCCGCTCACATTGCCCGCTCCTCCCCGTTGTCTATTTCCTACCTTCCTGGCAGGACAGGTCTGTGCCGCCTTTAGCACAGTCTTGTAAGTGCTGAGCTCCCTCGTCGCCTCCTTAGGAATGCAGAGCGCTGGGAGATGACATCATCTCCCAGCGCTCTGCATTCCTGAATAGGAGACCGCGCGGGAGCTCCATCAGGTACAAGACTGTGCCAAAGGAGGCACAGATGACAGATCTCCTACCAGGGAGATAGGATACAGACAACGGGGGGAGGCAATGTGGAGCTAATCGGGGGCAAGTTGGAGCCGATGGAGGGCAGTATAGAGATGGTGGGGGCAAGTTGGAGCTGATGGGGTGGGGGGAAATGTGGAGCTGATGGGGGGCAATGTGAGGGCAATATGTAGCTGATGGGGGCAATGTGAGGGCAATGTGGAGCTGATGGGGACAATATGGAGCTGATGGGGGGCAATGTGAGGGCAATATGGAGATGATGGGGGGCAACGTGGAGATTAGGAGCATTGTGGAGGTATCCAGTGCAGATGGCCCACGGGGGGTGGGGGCGGCACTTCAAATTTCTGTGCCTACAGGCTCCTGAGATGTAAATCCAGCCCTGTACACGTTACTCTTTACGTGTACTGGCGTGCCAAGTTGGGGTCTGAGAGAGACCGCTCCAGTCTTGGAGTAACCCCGTTTTTACTTACAGTGCTCCCGCATGAGAGATGTAAGTAAGAGTATGTGAGGTGCTATGACCATCACCAGTCCTTAAGGGTATAAACTGAGTGATGGTCATAGCACGTGATCTGGTCCTTACTGGGTTAAATAAATTATGTTTTGGGAAATTTAACCCCCTACAATGCAGTTGGTTTGCTACACAACTGTTCCATTCCAGCATCACAATATAAACTTACGGCTTCCTTAAAGGGATAGTAATACTTTATTATTATTACTATCCATTATATTGTAGGTATTTAAAAAATAATTGAACCCCTTAGGGACCCTTGACGTACCAGGACCGTCAAGGGTAAATGTGCTCGAACGACCCTTGACGGTCCTGGTACGTCACGTACTTTTTACTTACAGCGCTCTACCGGGAGCGCTGTAAGTAAAAATAGGGCATGAAATAGACCGCTCCAAGATCGGAGTGATCTGTTTCAAGCCCCATAGTGACGCGCCAATACACGTGACAGGTCACGTGTACCGGCGCGTCCAAGTGCCCCTATGCGGTCGTTTTGGGACGGAAATGTCCCATAACCTCCGGTCGTTAAGGGGTTAATAGCCCCCAGGTTCATCTCTCAAACCTTTATGGTTTGAGAGATAACCGAAGGCAAAGTTCCCCCCTCCCTCCCCCTTCCCTAAAGTCAGCGTTGTGCTGACTGCAGGGATATCCGGTCTGACATTCATCATGCGGCTCTGCAGCGGAGCCACGATCGCGTTAGTGAGAAATAATTATTTCACTGAAACGGTCTTCTCCATGTGCTTGCAAACCAAGCACAAACCAATCACATGTAGAAGACCGTTTCAGTGAAATAATTCTTTGTCACTAATGCGATCTCGGCTCAGCTGCAGAGCCGCAAGCCTGTCGTACGACAGACTTCCCCTGCAGTCAGCACAACACTGACTTCAGGGAAGGGGGAGGGAGGGGGGAACTTTGACTTCGGTTATCTCTCAAACCATAAAGGCTTGAGAGATGAACCTGGGGGCTATTAACTTATTTTGCAAATACCTACAATATGAGGGATAGTAATAATAAAGTATTACTATCCCTTTAACAGAATGTATATACCATAAAATTACTTTCGTTTCTAACTAACCAAGTCATGAGTTTTCAGTGAGTACAACTTTTCTGTCAAAAAAATAAATGTGATGTGCTTCCAGCAAAGGTGTATAAAAACTCATTGACAAATAGGACAGTTATAAAACATAATATGGTGGATGAAAGGGTAATTTACCATTTAGTTAATGCCAGCCTATGGCCGTTATTAACTGAGAGGAAAATGTTGTACAAAATTGTATGCCACTATACGTTATGTTTTGTATGGAAAGAGATGCAAGACGATTTTATATTTCTAATAAAGCTCACAAGCATTCAAAGAGATAAAAGACCCATTTAAATAAAAGGGAATTTTTGTTTGTATCCTATAGCACTGAAAAGTAAAATGCAGTCTTCCAAGGCCGTAGGCCCGGATTGAATGATTTCCCTGCTTAAAGGGATAGTAATGTTTCATAATAAAAACAGCTCTGATTAATCTTCACAGTATTTGGGTCATGAAGAGTGTTATTTCAATACTGTCAGAGTTGTAGTTCAAGAGTAATTGAATGATAAAGTATCCCCCTCCTGCCCCTTTTACTGATGTAACACTGCTCACCTCAGAACAGAAAGGTGGTGTCCAGATGGATCGCAGAGAGGGACAATCTTCAATTAAGATAAGGGAAAAAGCTGTCAAGGGGGGCAGGGTTTACATTGTTCTCAAACTAAGAAGATTGTCCCTTGCTGTGAGCTGTCTGGTCTGTGGAGCAGATTCCACATCTGAGGTGAGCAGTCTTACACTAGGTAAAAGGGGCGGGAGGGGATGCTTTATCATTCAGTTACTCTTGAACTACAACTCTGACAGTATTGAAATAACACTCTCCATGGCCCGAATACTATGAAGATTAATTGGAGCTGCTTTTATTTTGAAACATTACTATCCATTTAACCCCTTAAAGGGATAGTAATGTTTCATAATAAAAACAGCTCTAATTAATCATCATAGTATTTGGACTTTGGAGAGTGTTATTTCAATTCTGTCAGAGTTGTAGTTCAAGGGTAATTCAATGACAAAGTATCCCCCTCCCATCCCTTTTACTGATGTAACAGTGCTCAGGCAGATCAGACGGGAGGTGCCCAGGTAGACTGCAGAGAGGGACAATCTTCAATTAAGATAAGGGAAAAAGCTGAAAAGCTTGTCAAGGGGGGAAAGGCTTCCATTGTTCTCATAGGAAGAAGATTGTCCCCTGCTGTTATCTGTCTGGTCTATGGACTGCAGTCCACATCTGAGAAGAGATGGCTTACACTAGGTAAAAGGGGCGGGAGGGGAAACTTTGCTTGCGAATATCTCTCAAACCATAAAGGTTTGAGAGATAATATTTATATCGTTCTTCATGTTTTTTTTAAGGCCTACAAAATAAAATAAAGATAAAACGAAGTATTACGATCCCTTTAAGGTCTACGTGACGTACTGTGACCGTCATGGTCCTTAAATACTTAAGGACAGATGACGGTCATAGTACGTCATGTACTTTTTACTTACAGCGATCCACCGGGAGCACTGTAAGTAAAAATGAGGCCTAAAATTGACCGTTCCAAGACTGGAGAGATCTCTTTCAGGCCCCAAAGCGGGGCGCCGATACACGCAAAAGGTCACTGTAACGGGGCATCGGCAAGGATCAAATCTGTCCTTATGGGACAGAAACGTCCCAGGACCACTGGTCCTTAAGGGGTTAAATAAAAGGAAATTTTTATTTGCACCAGAAAGTAAAATGCAGTCTTTAAGGGCCATAGAGATGCCCAGACTGATCGATCTCCCTGCATAAGCACAGGGGATTGACTCTCCTGTGCTTAACCTCTCGGGATATGCAGCCATTCAAAGGGTTAAAGAGGAACTATAGCCAAGAAAGCTTAGGGAGGATATGAGAGGGATTGATGTAACTGAGCGGCTACAGGATTCACAATGCAGCAGGTACGCCAGAACATCCCAGGCCACGTACAGCAGGGAGCTCAAGTCCATTGGGTCACCAAACATCGAAGATTACTTAACCCTTTCAGTGGCGTAGAGGTGCTGTGCAATGTGTTGTTGCCCCTATGGCACTCAGAGGGCTAACTCTTTGAGTGCCATAGGGGTACACAATGCATTGCTTTGCATTGCGTACCCCTCTGGCACTCAAAGGGTTAATGGAAAGTGATGATGAAGATGATAGCCTAGGATGTATGTATCTCTTATTTGTTTAACTGTAATGCCCTTTAACCCTTTGAGTGCCAAAGTGGAGTTGCATACCACTCTGGCACTCAAAGGGTTAACCGCCTCCCGCAACTTTTGCGTATGCCCATTGAATATATAATATGTATGTGTAAATGAATGCTTTGCTGCACTTGCTCCAGTCCATAGAATACGCACACACCTTCATTTTTGGAGCCGAAAGGGTTAAGCATTGAAAATTCCATTAAACCAGTCGTTAACCTCTGAACGACCCTTGACGTGCCAGGACCATCATGCCAGTTCCAGCACATAAGAACCAGTGGCGGTCCTGTTCCCGTCATGGAATTCCCCGGAATACATTCAAACAAAAAAATTACCTGTGGTCCTTCTCCGTGCATCAGATTTTCCCCGGTCCTTAAAGATTAAGTCAGGGCAACTGGAGATAACGCCAGACCTTATTTATAAATGAGTAAGGGCACCGTTATAAATATGGTTCTAACAATCTGATGTTAATGTGTGGAACGGTTAAAAACATCAAATACCTGTCGTTAACATTCTGGCTAAAATTATGTTGGTAAATCGTCGCAGTTAGCGATATTTGTGTATAAATTTGCTGAACAAGAATTTCTCCCAACTTTACCATTACGTTTTTCTGAAACACAACTACGTGGCTTATTTTTAAATGCCGAATTCAGCTTTAGGCAACTTTTACTCCATATATATATATTTTTAATAATGCCAGGTCTATAAATCTCCCTCTATGTCTTCTAACAGAATTTTAGCACTTTGAGCTGCTTAGAAGGGCACTTGATTTCTGTGCAACCTTAGTTATTGTAAGGTGTTAGAAGGACCTAAGAGCAGGTAGGTAAGAGCAGCTTTGGAGATGGTTTAACAAGTACAGTTTTAAATTACTATACTTTCAATATACGTTTTAGATTAGTTCCCGTTAAAGAAAAGGTTAGAGACCCCTGCTATGTATCTACCTATACCCAATTATCTGCATACCTGGGAACAACTTCTCTTTGAGCTGATGTGCTGCATGACAAGGGATGTCAATGATGCAATTCACATCACAGAAGGGGTGTGGCTTAATTCAGTGGGTGGGGCTTGCATATCTGAGTGCCTTAAAGTGGAAAGAACAGGGTGGGAAGGAGAAGACACTCACCCCCCGCAGGAGAATCAGCCGACAGCCTGTGCCCCAGAGATCCAGTAATTCAGTCTGAAAACCGGAGCCTCTGGGGCAGATCCAGAGAGTTCCAAGATATGGTGATCTGGAGGATCTGGATACAGTCTAATCCTTTGTTTCTCAACATTTGTAGTTGGGCACACCAGCATATTATGCTTGAGTTACCTGTGCTAAATTGGGGATATCCTAATATCCTGACATGTTAGGGTGACCCGAGGCAGGGCCGGCGCTACCATTAAGGCAGGACAGGCAGCTGCCTTAGGGCGCCGCAACGGAGGGGCGCCGAAAAGGGGGAAGCTGGGAATTTTTTTTAAATTTTTTTAAATATATATGTATCTGCCGTGAGGGAGCGCTGATTTACACTACCAAGCGCTCCCTCGCGGCGTCTATGTGACACTCCCAATGCAGAGCGACCCAGGCTCTGTAGTAATACAGAGCACTGGGAGATGACATCATCTCCCAGCGCTCTGCATTACTGGGAACAGTGCACGGGAGCTTCAGCTCTGTGCCGAAGGAGGCACAGAGCTCTCTTATGGCACACCGCTAGACTACCAGGGACTGAAGGTAGGGGATGAAGGGGCAATGTGGAGATGAAGGGGGCATTGTGGAAGGGGCAATGTGGAGATAAGGGGGCATTGTGGAGATGAAGGGAGCATTGTGGAAGGGGCAGTGTGGAGATGAAGGGAGCATTGTGGAAGGGGCAATGTGGAAATGAAGGGAGCATTGTGGAAGGGGCAATGTGGAGATGAAGGGAGCATTGTGGAAGGGGCAGTGTGGAAATGAAGGGAGCATTGTGGAAGGGGCAACGTGGAGATGAAGGGAGCATTGTGGAAGGGGCAATGTGGAGATGAAGGGAGCATTGTGGAAGGGGCAATGTGGAGATGAAGGGAGCATTGTGGAAGGGGAAATGTGGAGATGAAGGGAGCATTGTGGAAGGGGCAATGTGGAGGTGGGGAGAGTGTGGAGGTGAATATGTGGGCAGGGGCAGGGGATTGTGGCAAGGTCGGTGGGGGGCAGGGGATTGTGGCCGGGTCGGGGGGGGGGGCATCAAAATGCACCTTCACCTGTGTATACAAAAATCCTTGCACCGGTCCTGCCCCGAGGACTAAAGCTGAGAATATGGTTGCCAGGTCTTTCCTTTAACACTTTGAGTGTTAATATGCTGGATAATTCTCTGGCACTCAGAAAGTTAAAGGGATAGTATTGTCAACTTAAAAAAAAAAAAAAAGAAACGAATATTGGAGCTATTTAAAAATTAAGCTAAATGACCCCAGTCCCATCTGACAAACCTTTATGGTTTGAGAGATATTCTGTGGTAAATTTCCCCCCTCCCTCTCCTTTCCCTGACATCAGCTCTCTAGCTGACTGCAGGGGAATCCAGTCCCGGGGCTGTTAGAGGCTCTTCAACAGAGTCGAGATCGCTAGAGAGAAAAATAACTACTTCACTGGAATGGTCTACAAAGTGTGCCTGGTTTGCAAGCACACTTTGTAGACCATTCCAATTAAGTAGTTTTTTTTGTCTCTCGCAATCTCGGCTCTGCTGAAGAGCCTCCAACGGTCCGGGAACCAGATTCCCCTGGAGTCAGCTAGAGCGCTAACATTAGGGAAAGGAGAGGGAGGGGGGGAACTTTACCACAGAATATCTCTCAAACCATAAAGGTTTGTCAGATGGGACTGGGGTCATTTATCTTAATTTTTAAATAGCTACAATATTATTATTATTATTTTTTTAAAAAGTTGATAGAGAAGAAGCCAAGATTGGGATAAGCAAACTGAGGGCTGTAAATTTATAATGCTGATACTGGTTGAAGTGAGAGTAGGTCTGGGATCACACGGGCTATAATATCACTATATTAACCCTTTGAGTGCCAGATGGGTAAGCAATGCATTGTATACCCCTTTGACACTCAAAGAGTTAAAAAAAAACAAAAAAAAAACACCCAGTATATCTTAATATTGATCACTCTGGAGATTATTCCCACACAGAACACACCAGAACCCAGCATGTTGCAACACTTCTGCATTCAGATCAGAACATGTCTGCTCCACACTGCAGTCAATGAGCTGCCAAGCAAATCATTCAAAATGGAGAAACTCATCACAACCCCAATAGCAGTCTGACCCATGTGGTATATAGTAATATACAGCTGGTACTAATGGGGGCCGGTCCCGTCACACCTCTGCCATGCCCTCCCCCACCAGTGAGAAAGAATTGCCAGGAATTGCAAGAAATTGCAGGTGAATAAACTGCAGCTTAAATAAAGTTATATAAAGTTGTATAAAGTGCCACAGCATTTATGATATCACTGCCTTTGATTTCAAATGGTAGTAAAGGGATAGTAATGTTTCATAATAAAAGCCGCTCTAATTAATCATCATAGTATTTGGACTCTGGAGAGTGTTATTTCAATTCTGTCAGAGTTGTAGTTCAAGAGTAATTCAATGACAAAGTATCCCCATCCTGCCCCTTTTACTGATGTAACACTGCTCAGCCAGAGCGGAAGGGAGGTGCCCAGGTAGACTGCAGAGAGGGACAATCTTCAATTAAGATAAGGGAAAAACCTGAAAAACTTGTCAAGGGGGGGCGGGGCTTTCATTGTTCTCACAGGAAGAAGATTGTCCCCTGCTGTTATCTGTCTGGTCTATGGACTGGATTCTACTTCAGGGGAGAGATGGCTTACACTAGGTAAAAGGGGAGGGAGGGGGAAACTTTGCTTGTGAATATCTCTCAAACCATAAAGGTTTGAGAGATAAGACATATCGTTCTTCATGGTTTTTTTTAATGCCTACAAAATAAAATAAAGATAAAACAAAGTATTACTATCCCTTTAATCCTGTTAAGTCAGAGGGTGAGCAATGCATTGTCAGCCAGTTTGGTGTACACCCCTTTGGCACTCGAAGGGTTACTTTATGCTGACGGGGAGGAAGGCCAGAAAAAGCAACTACAACTTACTCATGCAAATGTATATGTCATTGCTAAATTCTGGAGAATGCTGACATATAAAACAAATGTAGTGCATTGTCATTTACTCTGCTTAGGTTTATCACAGGGGACATTAGGATTTTCTAACCATGGCAAGATAAATGGGGGGCGGGGTGTATTATTAGCAGGCGTTACTTTTCCTTCAGGCTGTAACATATAGTTAAGATATACAAATTTCTGCAAAACAAAATAACTTAACCCTTTGAATGCCAGAGGGGTATGCAACGCATTGCTCCGCAATGCGTTGCATACCCCTCTGGCACTCAAAAGGTTAATGACTTATTGTATTTGGAAGTGTGTGATGCAATAAACTTGTTATCATGACATGCCTGTTGGAAACCACATTGAAAGGTCCATATGTTCAAAAGAAATGTGGAGTAGTTGTGGCACAAACCATTTGCACTATAAGGGAGAGCTAAACATTCTAAAACTGTTCATTGAATTAATTTGGGATTTTAACCCCTTGAATGCCAGAGATATCAATGTGTTGGAGAGTTATTTTGCATTCCAGGGATTAAAATCCCCATTTAACTCAATGGGAATGTTTTAGTTCTTCCCTATAGTGCAAATAGTTTGCCCCAGAACTCCTCCGTTTTTCTTTTGAAGGTAGGGACCTTAGTAAGACTCATGTACTATGGAAAAGGGGGCGCAATTCTAGGGCAAACCAACTGCACCACAGGGAACAAATAAAAATTCACACTGATTTAAATTGGGTTTTTAACTCCTTGAATGGTAGAGAGAGATCTCTAAGAATGCGTGAGAGGCCACTTTGGCATTCAAGGGGGTTAAAATCTCTATTTAAGCCAATTAGAGTAGTACCAATGATTATTGCTTCCACATGGTGTACTCAGTTTGCGCCAGAATGGCACCGTTTCTTTTTAACCCTTTGGCATACCCCTCTGGCACTCAAAGGGTTAAATAAACCTATAATTTCCACATCTTTCACCATTACTCCAAAGTTTCGCACATCTCCTCTTCTCCACCTTAACAGTTTGCCCCGCCTCCTCCTTACATGTCACCAATAAACATGAGCCCCTCCCCCGATCTACATTCTGACTGGCTCCTAGTCACGTCGATCAAGCCGACTGCAAAAGAAAGAATAGTGAAAAACAACTGGAACAGCAGAGAAAAGTTTTATACATCGAGAAAGAGAGACATGTTCCGGCTTATTACTGTACTTTATACAGATACACCTATATGGCCTATGTACCTAATAAAGATGTGTATAAACCCATGTGTAGCAAGGAAGTGTGTGGCTGTGCATGTGTGAATTTATATATACATATAATAAAAGCACAGTTAAGGTAAACAAGGAGTCTGACGGGAGTTGGCAACATGTGGCTCTCCAGCTGTTAGCTAGGGCTTGACTTATCAGGCCTTTCCTCAGGTGAGGGCGATGTGTGTTCTGTAGTTCAACAACAGCTGGGGAGCCACTGGTTTCCCAAACTCTATATATTACATCATTCTGTGTATACATTGATATACTGCATACACACTGAAAACGGCAACAAAATGGAGATTTTTTTTAATTACCAATCCTGATCCGCTTTACAAACTGGTTGAAGTCTTACAATAACGTTTCCTGATGTAACATAATTTTATTTTTTTTCTCAGTCTGTAAATAGGTTAGGGCTTTATGTATAAAGGTTGTGTGACAATTATGGGACAAACCAACTGAAGTATAAGGGCCATGGGCATCCGGAGGGGGGGGCACTTGCCCCCCCCTACAGTTACCCCCCTCCATATTAATAAAGGGGCTAGATGGGCTGGCCTGGGGGTCATATTATGGCTTTGCCTTCCCCCGGAAACATTTCTACGGACACCACTGATAAGGGGGCAAATAAAGATTAACGTCCAGTTTATTTAAATAGTGCTTTTGAGCACTTGAATGTGAAGGGGCATACATGGCAGCTTACAAAATAACCCATCCCTGATATCTTTGAAGTATTAATTGTAACATACATTCCTCTAAACATATAACAGATTCTAGGCGATATGCATACCTGCATACCTCCCAACATTTCAAATGGCCAAAGAGGGACACTTGTGTTTTAGGTGGTGTCACCGGGGGTGCGGCTGGTTGGCAGGGAACTATCAATAGTTTTTAGATTATTTCATGATCTATTGACAACTCTTTGTGTAACTGAATAAGTGATTTACAGCTATACCAAGTGTTTTATTTACACAGACTAATGTATAAACACATATACTGAGGTCTACACAAACATTAATGTGAGTTGTATTGCTGTGTAGCAATGTGATACACTTATATACACACCACACAGTCTGATCTCTGAAAAAGAGGGACAGCAGGGAGGGAAAGAGGGATTTGGGTCTCAAATAGGGGCTGTCCCTCCTAAAGAGGGACACTTGGGAGGTATGTACCTGGGCATAATTCAACATTTCAGATTACCAAAGAGTGGTGTTGCTGGGGGCATGAGTGGCGGACAGGACATTACTAAAAAAAAATATTAGGTTATTTCTTGACCTAGACAGCTCTTTGTGTGACTGAATAAGTGATTTAGAGCAAGACCAAAGTATTTTACAGACCAACTTATAAACACAGATACTAAGTTTATAGAAACGTTAATGTGAGTTTTATTGCTGTGTAGCAATTTGATACTCTTATATACACAAAACACGTCTGATCTCCTAAAAAGAGGGACACCAGGATGGGAAAGATGATTAGAGTCTTGAAGAGGGGTCTGTCCCTTCTAAAGAACAACACTTGGGAGGTATGCCTGGGTGATCCTGAGACCTTTTAAATATTATCCTTTAGCACCACGAGGAACTTTTTATTTATTTATTTTTTGCTGCATTGGAGTCATGGGTCCCTGAGCGGAGTGCAGCCACACAGGGACCGTTGAAATCCATGACATGCCAGGTCCTGGCACGTCATTGGTCCTTAAGGGGTTAAAGTCCCCATAATGTAGATTCTAGTCTAAGTCAGAGGTGCCTCAGGTGGTCTACAAGTACCTAGAACATACTACAATCTAAATATATCACTACCTGCAGACACAGAAAACAAGAAGAACTTCTTCCTCTGCCTTCTGGTAGGAATGACACAGTTAAGAGACCATAAGAAGCCAATAATTGGTGCAGATTAGACAGTAGTTAACACCCTGAGAATTAGACACTTTGTCCTGAAACCCTGACGTTTGAGTAAAAAAAAACCCTGAATGTTACCAGGTATGTCCCTGCATGGTCAATCCTAGAGGTGCTCCAACCAGTTCCCAAGGAACCATTAAAGGGATAGTAATACTTCATTATTACAACCCCCCCCCCCCCGCATGTTGTAGCCCTTAAAATTCTGAATTCAGCGATACCAGCGGCATCTCTCAAACCTTTATGGTTTGAGAGATATCCGCTTTCAAAGTTCCCTCTCCCCTGACGTCAGCATTCTATCTGACAGCAGGGGAATCCGGTCCTGGGACCGGCGGCGGCTCTGCAGCAGTGCTGAGATCTTGTTATAGAAACAGAAATCCTTCACTAAAATGGTCTTCTACATGTGCTTGCAAACCAAGCACGCATAGAAGAACACTTTAGTGAAGGATTTCTGTTTCTATAATGCGATCTCAGGACTCCTGCAGAGCCGCCGCTTGCTCACTGACCGGATTTCCCTGCTCTCAGTTAGAATGTTGACGTTATGGGAGAGGGAACTTTGAAAGCGGATATCTCTCAAACCATAAAGGTTTGAGAGATGCAGCTGGTATCATTGAATTCAGAATTTTAAGGGCTACAACATAGGGGATAGTAATAATAAAGTATTACTATCCCTTTAACATGTTACAGTTCTAATATCTCATATGTTGCGCGCACACACACACACAAAAAAACAAAAAACAAAAACAAAGGACTTCTCTCTCCACCTGTCTAGTAGAAAAGGCAATGGCATCAATCTAGAGACAAAAAAAAAAATCAGTCAATTGCTTTAGATGATTAGAGGTAACTTTCTAAAAAAGAAATGTACCTGGTCACCTTATTCTTGGTGGAAAAAGTGCCAACAATGTAGAGTCACCAATAAAAGGAACAAGGTCACTGACATGGCTGAAAATCGGCTCTGCAGATCATGAAGTATGTAACAGTGGACACTCTTACCTTGAGAATTTGCAGTGCTTTGGGGACCTCATCATTCAAGGGTTTAAATCAGTGGGATGTTTTAGACATCCCCTATGATGCTTTCCAGCACGCTGATAAGCAACCTTTAATGTCCCAAACACATTGTATACATTTTATTTCATTTTGATTCTCATTTTGTTTTGCATAGATCCTATACAAATATATAGTTATTGTTATTTAAAATATCATATTTTGTATTATAAGTATACTATTTTAGTAATGTTTACGGCCAGTTTTATTTTTTTTTTATAATGATTAATGTATATTATTAATCTTGTGCTCCATTAGTTTTTGATAATTGTAATGTGATTCTTGCCGATTTAGCGCCGTCTCTCACATTTTATTGAATTTATCGTTTAAATAGTACCCCTCTAATACTCGTTTGGATACAAGGAGAATTGATTAAAGGGATAGTAATCCCTAATTTCAAGTTTATTTAGTATTGTAAGCATTAAAACAGTATTAAGTACTATGTAAGTATTATCTCTCAAACCTTTATGGTTTGAGATATATTCACAGCTAAAGTTCCCTCTTCCTGGCTGTTTCAGTCAAGTCTGTCATCTAGCTGACAGACTTGTATTCTGATCCGCAGACCGTCTGGAGGCTTTTCAGCAGAGCCTAGATCGGATCTTTAAAAATAACTACTTCATTGGAACGGTCTACAAAGTGTGCCTGGTTTACAAGCACAAATGTAACCACACTTTGTTGACCATTCCATTGATGTAGTTATTTTTAAAGATCGCAATCTTGGCTCTTCTGAAGATCCACCGGCCGGTCTGCTGACCAAAATCCAAATCCACAAAGGTTTGAGAGATAAGACTTACATCTTTCTTAATATTTTTTAATGCCTACAATTCTAAATAAACTTGAAATTAGGTATTACTATCCCTTTAATGTTTAGATACAATGTAGATTGGCTAATGGGAGCTTTCCCCTTTGATGATGTCCAATCATGTTACTGTTTCATGAATGACAACGAGTTGCCTTATTTTATGAATGGTGTTCACAAGTGATTGGCACCGCTATGGGGTGTGATCTCTGATTAGTCGATTCTATTTTAAATGTATTGGTTAATTAAGTTTTGAATGCGAGCATCATTCTCCTCTCTCTCTCTCTCTCTCTATATATATATATATATATATATATATATATATATATTTATTTTTTTTAATTTTTTTTTTTTTTTTTTTTATTGCATAAAGTCCTTAGAGTGCTTGCTTTTGTCCACTGGCCTTATGGATGATGACTCTTTATATTATCATTTTGGACATAGCACCTAGGCAATACGAGAAAGTTGTGATTTTTTTAGGAGTGCCCATCTATAACATTTTGTATATAGATTATATATATGTATAAAGTTCCAGAAAGCAGATGGCACTCACAGGATCTTGCTTGCAAAAAAATCAAATAATGTTTATTTGAATCAATGTTTTGGCTATATTGCATAGCCTTTATCAAGATCCAGTCTTCATAGTGTTTGGGCCATGGAGAGCATTATTTCAATACTGTCAGAGTTGTACTTCAAGAGTAATCGAATGATAAAGTATCCCCTCCAGCCCCTTTTACCTAGTGTAACACTGCTCACCTCAAAGCAGCAAGACTGTCCAGATGGATCGCAGAGAGGGACAATCTTCAGTGATCATAAGGAAAAACCTGTCAATGGGGGAAGCAGGGTTTTCATTGTTCTCACAGTAAGAAGATTGTCCCTTGTGATCTGTCTGGTCTGTGGATCAGATTCCACATCCGAAGGGAGATGGCTTACACTAGATAATAGGAGTGGGAGGGGGATATTTTATCATTCAGTTACTCTTGAACTACAACTCTGACAGTACTGAAATAACACTCTCCATGGCCAAATACTATGAAGATTAATTGGAGCTGCTTTTATTTTGTAAACATTTCTATCCCTTTAAGGTAACAGGAAGTGACTGTCGGCGCAGGCGTGCAGAGGCCTCTAAAGCAAGAAGCCTGCCCGTCAGCCTCAGAAGAAGTAGGATTTCTTAATAACGCGGTACTTATGCTGGATAATACTACTATTTCTAAGCTTATCCCTATATGCATAATTATTGGGAGAGGGGCTTTATTTGGGGGTGATAGTTCTGCTTTAAATGCAATGCATTGGAGAACACTTTTTGGCAAAAATAATTATTACCCATTCAAATCCATCCAGTCCATCCCAAAGAGAACACACAGTGCTGCTTTCTTATGAATTTATTTTCTGTAAATGATTGCACGACACAGAAACAGAAATCAGATTTTCAAACCATTATTAAAAAAAAAAAAAAAAAAAAAAAAAGAATTATAAAAACACATCTGGCTCAGTGTGCAATCCTTTATCAGACAAATTATTACAAAAAAAATTAAAAAAAAAAAAAAAAAGCTACATAAAAAGGGCAAAACATTTTTTTTTTTACAATGCACAAAATCTGCCGCTTTGGCTCGCTCTTTGAAACAAAAAAAAAAAAAAAATCATTCTCTAGATTAAACAATTTATTTTTTTCCTTTTCATTTTTTTTTTAAACATAAATAAGTTAGTACAATTTCTCAGTGTTTTTTTCTTTACACAGCAATACTCACACACACCTCAACACCGGTCATCATTTAGTATGCTACATACACAGGCAATACACAGCCCCCACCCCCCCAACTCTCCTAGGGGGAGAACTGGGTAGGGGAGGGGGCTGAATCTGGAAATTGACCTAAATCATGTGTGAATGATAAAGAATCACAGATAAATTGTATTTAACCATTTAAAGACCAGAGGGGTGTACAACACATAGCAATGCACTGAACACTCTTTGGTTCTTAAACAGTTATGGGGATAGTAACACTTATTGTTTGTACACAATATTTTTTTACATGAAAAATCTTAGCAATTTTGTGCTTCATGTGGTACTGTTGCTATTGCCATCTATGGAGAATTTGTGTCACAGACACAACCTTATTATAGAGAACAATAAAAAAAGTGCCACCAGAAAATGCTTATTCTGCACGAGTCATCTCCCAAGCGGTAAAAGTTAGGGCTGCCAGCTTCTCCTTTTACACCTGAACACAATAGTACTTGCTACATGTTAACACTGAAATCACTGCAGCACAGTAAGGTTTAACCCTTTGAGTGCCAGAGGGGTACGCAACGCATTGCAAAGCAATGCGTTGCGTACCCCTCTGGCACTCAAAGGATTAAAGGAGTAGTAAACCGTTATTATGAAAGGAAAATAAAATAAAAAAAAAAATACAATGTAGGGCTTTTCCTCTTATGCATAACATTGGTACTCTGGAAGATGCACTGTTTCAAATCAATTATAGTTTGTTTGATTTTTTTGCTTTTACATCAATAGTGCCTCCTGGTGTTCAAACAGTTCATCTGATGCCCAGGTAGTTATTCTTTTGTATGCAATGGAAAAGGAAAGCCACTGGCTATGGTTCTCCATAGACTGATAAGAGGTCACTTTATAACCTCCTCACAGTCTGAACTGTTACCATTTTTCAATGAATCCTGTCCTAGTCAGAATACCACTGTTTTACTTAGCAGGAAAATCCATTTAATTTTTTTTATGTAAACTATATAGTTACATTATCCACATATCCTTTTAAATCAAGTGCAGTTATAAAAAAAAAAAAAAAAAAAAAAAAAAAAGACACTGCAGACTTCAACTAATCCCTCCTGTGCAGGCCTGCAGAACTACAATCTTTTAAAGGGATAGTAATACTTAAGTATTACAAATCCCTATATTAAAGCCCTAGTAAAGCCCTAGAGCCGCCTGATGATCTCTGACCGGATTTCCCTGAGTCAGCTAGAATGCTGACTACGGGGAAGGGAGAGGGAGAGGGCAACTTTAGAAGCGTTCATCTCTCAAACCATAAAGGTTTGAGAGATGACACTGGGAGCAATACGTTTTTTTACTAGGGCTTTAATATAGGGATTTGTAATACTTAAGTATTACTATCTCTTTAAAGTGTCCCTTATGTAAAAGGGATATGTGGTCACTAATTTTTTTATTATATACGATACATATACAAACACACACACACACAGCTGGAGAGTAGGAGCCGCACTCACAGATCTTGTTGGAAAATCAATGTGCTGATTTACTGAATAGACGTTTCATCCCAGACAGTGACCTTTCTCAGCACATTGATTTTCCAACAAGACCTGTAAGTGCAGCTCATTATCTTTAATTGTATATCCATTCTCCCGTGACTGGCACCCAGGCAAGTTACTGATATACAATGAGTGCTCTACCACCTAATTACTCACTCTCTATCCTATATAATAATTCACTAGGATGTTTGTCAGAAGCCATCATGCGCAGTAGAGACCGCTCGAATGCACAGAATGTTGGGAGCACAGAATGATGGGAGTTCTGTGTTGGGAGCATTCTGTGCTTTCGGGCAGTCTCTACAGTGCATGACTGCGTCGGCAGCAGGACTCAGAGCAGGACAGGCCTCTTAAAGTGTTAGTAATGTCTGGAAAAAACTTTTTTGCATTTAGAAGAGCTTAAAAAGCTGATCTAAATGCAAAAAAACGTATCTCTCAAACCGGTATGGTTTAAGAGATACGGGCGTTTAAAGTTTGATTTCTTATTCCGTGTAAGTAACGAGATCTCGGCACTTCTCAAGCGCCAGCGTGTCGACCAACACGGATCTCCTGCTGACTGCTTTACATCTGTCAGTAGGAGAAAGCAAACTTTAAACGCCCGTATCTCTTAAACCATAGTGGTTTGAGAGATACGTTTTTTTGCATTTAGATCAGCTTTTTAAGCTCTTCTAAATGCAAAAAAAGTTTTTTTCAGACATTACTAACACTTTAACCCTTTGAGTGCCAGAGGGGCACGCAACGCATTGCAAAGCAATGTGTTGCGTACCCCTCTGGCACTCAAATGGTTAACATCACCCAGACCTGGGCCCGTGTACACGGGCTTTAAGACTTGTATTTATTTAAAATACAGAACTCTCCACAATAAAACTTTACGGATCCCTTCAAGACCTCCAGCTGTTGGGGACTACAACTCCCATGATTCCCAACAAGCCCCTGGTTTAAAAGTATGATCTTCCAATAGCAGGGCACACTAATGTGACACCACACACACTTTTCCTAGCATTCCACAATAAGCGTTACTATCCCTTCTCATCCCCTTTTCTGCTGAGGAAGGGGTTTTTCTTCCACTGGAGAAGGGATTTGGGTGTCTCCTATTTTATAACGGAAAGTGTTTTATGAATTTTGAGCTCGCACTCCTCCCCCCCAAACAAAAATATAGAAAAAAAAATAAAATAAAAAAGGATAAAGCTTACAACCAATGTTCTGTCAAACAGCTGTTACCAGTGTTCATAAGACCAGAATTTGAAATTTTCAAACCATATCACAAATTAAAAAATAGATATATAAATTTATATATACACGCATTAAAAAAATGTAATAAGATCGTTAAAAAAACAAAAACAAAAAAAACACTGTGGGGCCGCACCTTTCAGTATCAGGGAGACCTGAAAACACACTGGCGGATATGTAGAATACGTGAGCAATTCTGGTGCAAACTAACTGCATAAGGGAAAAGCAAAAATGCCCATTGATGTAAATGGGGATTTTAACCCCTTAAGGACCGGCGGTCATGGGACATTTCCGTCCCATAATGACCACATAGGCGCACTTGGACGCGCTGGTACACGTGACCTGTCACGTGTATCGGCGCGTCATTATGGGGCTTGATAGAGATCGCTCCGATCTTGGAGCAGTCTATTTCAGGCCCTATTTTTACTTACAGTGCTCCCGGTAGAGCGCTGTAAGTAAAAAGTACGTGACGTACCATGACCGTCATCGGTCCTTGAGTAGTTCAAGGACCGTGACGGTCCTGGTACGTCAAGGATCCCTAAGGGGTTAAAGTCTTCAATGATAGAGGTCTCTAATGCTTTGCATCTCAGTGTGTGGAGACCTCTCCAGCATGTAAAAGGGTGAAAAAACTCAGTTGAAATCAATTGGAATTTGCACCTCTATTGTGCAAATTGTTTGTGCCGTAACTGGCCCACTTTGATGTTATACATAAGGCCCTATATTTTTTAAAGCTATATGGACCCATTCTAGTGGAAGCCAGGGGCTGGCCTGTGCACCAGGGAAATACAGAGTTAACCCTTTGAATGCTAGTGGAGTATAATGTGTGGCATAGCCCCGTAGCACCCAAAGGGTTAGAAAAGGTTTGTGATGACACACAAAGTCTGAATGGCAGATTTGTAAAGCAAATGCCATGAAGCTGATTTAACCCATTGAGAGCCAGAAAGCAATGCGTTGGATCACTCTCTGGCACTCAAAGGGTTAATTAAATAAATGTAAAAATGGAACAGTTCTGGGCAAACCAATCGCATTAGGTGATAGGTCAGGGTGATAGAAACGATGATTAACTCTTTGAGTGCCAGAGAGGCACGCAAGGCATTGCAAAGCAATGCCTTTGCGTACCCTCTCTGGCACTCAAAGGGTTAATGAACCGGCCGATAATCCTTTATGATCACAGGGGACCAAAATAAACAATCCCATTGATTTCAATGGAGATTTTAACCTCTTGAGTGCTAAAGAGGTCCCCAACTCAGTGGCTTGCAATATGTTGGATTTCAATTGGCACCCAATTAAATGAATGGATATTTGGGGAATCTGTATTAGTCTGCAGTGGGGTGCAGTTGATTTTCCTCCAATTCTCATTAACCATCGAGTGCCAGAGGGGTTTGCAGTGCATTGTGTTGCGTACTCCTCTGACATTCAAACTGTTAAATGAGAGCTCTACCCTCTCTGGCATTTGAGTGCTTTGCAATGCGTTGCTTACCTCTCTGGCACTCAAAGGGTTAACAGATTACATTTCTCTAGGTAGGTGTCCTTTTATATAGCAGTCAAGCGTATCTGTCTGTGTACTGTTTTCATTTTATCTGCCCTCTCCTGTATATAATGGTCTCTGTTGAAGTCTGCTTCTAGATTACCCTTTCTCACAACAAAGGCTTCAATAGACCGGACTGGCTCGTAAGGGACATAAATGGTTTTAGATTTTAAAACGGAAAGAATTAGCAGCAGACTACAAGTGAGGGCAAAACTAAACAATGAATTCTTACCAAGATCGGCACTCACATCATCACTGAGCAACAGCCTGGGTGCATTGGCAGTATCCTCTATATTCTCCACAAAAGGTCAGCAATAACAGGACTTAACCCTTTGAGTGCCAGAGGGGTACGGAACGCATTGCATTTCGTACCCCTCTGGCACTCAAAGGGTTAAAAATTTAGAAATGTATTTGTTCAACTTTTCGGTCCTACTAAACAACTTGACCCCTTAATGACCAGTGGTCCAGGGAAGTGACCTTCCCTTAAGAGCAGATTTGAACGTTGTCGGCACACATGACCTGTGAAGCGAGCAGAGTGGGGTCTGGGACAGACCTCTCTGGTCTTGAAGTGGTCAATTTCAGACCCTGCTTGAGCTTACATAGCTGTAAGCACAAGGTACATAATGTGCCAGGACTGTCACCGGTCCTTAAGGGGGAAAAAATGGTGACATCACTGGTCCTTAAGGAGTTAAGAGACACTTATTCCTAGGTAAAGTTCCCCTTTATATTAGCCTCAATAAACTTGCAGCACTGGTGAAATGCTCTGGTAGCACTTAAAGGGTTAAATATCTGTACTGTCATTGACTTGCTCAATAAATAAATCATATTTTTGAATAGCCGAACGTGGCCCTTACACGTACAGCTTTCTGATCATCTGGCCCATGCTTGCAAAAAAGGTGGACGCCCCTGGGTTGAAGGCAAGCTGTACTGGAATAAGTGCTCTCATTTGTTTAACCCCTTGGACACTAGAAATAAAGCAATGTGCTAGAGACTCTTCTAAAATTTAAGATGTCAAAAAATTCCCATTTAACTCAACGGCATACCTGAGAACTTCATCTTCTTGAGCCCCCAGAGAGGGCACATATGGTGCGACTGGGGGTATGTGAGTGACGGGATTCATGTCATACAGGGGTGGGGCTTAATAGGGTGGGCAGAGCTTATCAGCATTGTACTTGTGAAGTGGGTGGAGCAGGGTGGTGAGGAGAAGTGGGCAGGATGTGGGAGGAACAGGGTGGTGAGAAGAAGTGATATATCACACAAAAAAGAAACAAAAGAAGATAGAAAAGATCCACTGAATTCCCTCTCCAAGTTATTAGGGACAATTTTAACCCACTCATCTAAGGGTATTCAGTGATAATGAGGGGACTGAATATTCAGCTTCCGTATACTGTATGAATAACTTTTAAATCAGTCACACTAGATCAGTGTGGCATATATATGTTTTTAAATTTTTATTCTTTCTAAATAAAGTTGAGTTTTAAGCTATTATACCTTTTTGTATTTGAAAGCACTCAACTAGTCCCCTCATTATCACTGAATACCCTTAGATGAGTGGGTTAAAATTGTCCCTAATAACTTGGAGAGGGAATTCAGTGGATCTTTTCTATCTTCTTTTGTTTCTTTTTTGTGTGATATATTAGTTATTTGTGGGACCTGCAGTGCAACCATTTTCAAACACGCACCACACTTGATTTCTTGGTGAGAAGAAGTGGGCAGGATGTGGGAGGAACAGGGTGGGAAGGAGGAGAAGTGGGTGGGAAGTGGGCGGAACAGGTTGGGAAGGAGATGCGGGAGGAACAGGCAGCATTCTACAGGAAACTCACCACCCCCGAAAAATCAGCCTCTGTTCCCGGAGACCCGGTAATTCATTCTAAAAACTGGATTCTCCAGGGCAGATCTGGAGTTCCCAGGTATGATCAACGAGAATTTGGGATTATTTATGAATTGTTCCCTGTGGTTCTGTTGGTGCAAATAAAAATGTCTAGATTTCCCATTGATTGAATGTGAGATTTTAACCCCTTGAATGTTAGAGGTCTCCTGCTGCTCAATGCATTCAAAACTACTCCATTAATCAAGGAATTAGAAGCCTCACTTAATACTTTAAGTGCCAGAAAGGTATCCAATGCACGCAATGCTTTGTCTACCTCTCCGGCACCCAGAGGGTTAAATAAACATGTATATTTGTTCCCTATGGTACAGTTAGCTTGTCACAGAATTGCTCCTTTTTTGTTTTAGTACATATGTCCTATTAACTCATTACAGAAGTGCAGAGTTAACTCATTACAGAAGTGCAATGTGATAGTGTGAATTGTTTGTGTTAGTTGAATTTTCTTACAAGTGCTCATTGACATGTATGTCCTGGTGAAACGCAGTTTGCGGTTGGCGATACTTATTCATGAACGTCATTATTTTGGCAATATATCTGTGTGTGTGTGTGCAAAATAATGTGTTGTGTTCCCATAATCCAACAATTTAAAAGGCCCTCCTTAACACTTTGAATGCCAAACAGATACTCTATGCATTGCAAAGCAATGCGTTCCACACCCCTTTGGCACTTAAAGTGTTAAAGCGGAAATACCAAACCACAAAAAGTTTCCCCCAAAGAATTACTCATCTGGCGTCTAGCTGCTCACTAGTACTAGTCGCCAGAATTTTTACCTCCTTATTGAGAAGTTCTGCTGCTCCCGGACTGACAGCCAGGAAACAGTGCAGGCATCTTTGCATAGTGACGCACCTGCGCTGTCAGTCCCTGCCGGTACATACCTAGAGCAGACTGGGACTGACAGCGCAGGCGCTCAGACGTCACTATGTAAAGAGGTCTGCGCTGTTTCCTGCCTGTCGGTAGCGGGAACAGCAGAATTTGTCTATAAGGAGTTAATAATTCTGTCGACTAGCACTACTGAGCATCTAGTCGCCAGATGGGTAATTATTTGGGGGAAACTTTTTGTGAGGCGGTAGTTCCGCTTTAAGGGAAAAAATACATAGAGCCGTATGTTCAAAAGAAAGGTGGAGTAGTTCTGGAGCAAACCAATTGCACTAAAGAGAAGAACTAAGAATTCCCAAAATTCCCATGGATTTAAATGGGGATTTTAACCCCTTGACTGCTAGTGAGGCCTCCAACGCAGTGCTCTGCCATGCGTTGGAGACCTCTCTAGCATTCGAGGGGTTAAAATCCCTATTTAAATCAATGGGAACTTTTGGTTCCTCCCCTGGAAATGGTTTGCCCCAGAACTCTTCCACGTTTCTTTTGAAGATACGGCCCATAAAGAAGGATAGTGCTTTAAGCTGCGGTATGTATTTTTCATAAGCCATATTCTGCTAACCTTTGCTTGTCAGAGAGACGAGACACCCATTTCTCCACAATGGGCAGCTCAAACCTCTGCCACTCAGAAGGTTCAAAATGGCTTCTTCCACGGCATCCCAAATCATGTGTTTTCAGGCATTCCTGTGCTGAAGGTGTTGCAGATCGTTAGGCGATCTTTACATTTGCCCCAATAGTTCTCTTCACTCAAATCAGGGTGAAACCCGTTTCACATCCCACCCCCTCTAAATAAAAGCAAAAAAAACAAAACATTTATGTGCTACGCGGGGAGAGATCGAGATTACACAGGTAGTGAGAGAAGTAAGAGAAGGTGCCTATTTGCACATTGCTACATCTGATGCCCGCGCTCTGTAGTGTTAACTCTGAATCAGTGCTTTTCCGAGAATCTCCCACCAGTGACAGAGACCGCGGGGCTGAGTGGGCAGGAGTCAGATAGCACTGGGGGAGGGTGGGACAGGAGCCTGTGGGAGAGGAAGAAGAGAAAGGGTTAATGGACAACTTACGTATGAGGCATGTTTCCTACAAAGTAGTTACAAAAAGAAAAAACTGTTGGGATAAAAGTGTGTGAAATAATATTTTAAATAATAGTTGAGAATCCAAAAGAGAGGGAGGGAGAAGAGAGTGAGAGAGCGAGGGAGAAGAGAGAGTGAAAGAGAGAAGAGGGTGAGAGAGAGAGAGAGAGAGAGAAGGGAGAGAGAGAGAAAGAAAAGGACGAAAAAGAGAGAAACACAATATAAAATGTAAAAATAAACCAATAAAATAAAAACTGCACTACTGACCTAGACCAGGGTTGGGCACGGTGAGGCTCTCCAGCTGCTACCACACTACATCGTGATTATGAGAGTTGTGGTTTGAACACAGCTAGATGTGGGAGTCCACCTTACCCACCCCGGCCTAGACAGCCCGATTCTAAAAAAGCTGTAAATTATTCGCCCACTGGGCCTTATGTACAAAAGAAAAAAAAAATAATAATTCTGGACTAAACCAACTGCACTATCGGGAACAAATATGGTTTTCACCTGATTTAAAGGGATAGTAATACTTCATTTTAACTTTATTTTATTTTGTAGGCATTAAAAAAACATGAAGAATTATATAAGTCTTATCTCTGAAACCTTTATGGTTTAAGAGATATTCACAAACAAAGTATCCCCCCCTGTTCAACCAGATCAGAAGGGAGATGCCCAGGTAGACTGCAGAGAGGGACAATCTTCAATTAAGATAATGGAAAAAGCTGAAAAACTTGTCAAGGGGGGAAGGGCTTTCATTGTTTTCATACGAAGAAAATTGTCCCCTTCTGTTATCTGTACTGTCATACAACCAGACTCACATCTGAGAAGAGATTGTTTACAGTAGGTAAAAGGGGCGGGGAGGGGAACTTTGCTTGTGAATATCTCATAAACCATAAAGGTTTGAGAGATAAGACTTATATCATTCTTCATGTTTTTTTAATGCCTACAAAATAAAATAAAGTTAAAACGAAGTGTTACTATCCCTTTAAATTGGGCTGTTAACCTAGTGAATGTTAGAGAAGTTGTGCAATGCGTTGGAAACCTCTCTAGCATGCATTGGGTTAAACCCCGGTAGTACAGCTGGTTTACTCCAGAATTCTTCACTTTTGCACACATGGCCAAGTGGTATTGACTGCGTGCTCTGTGCCAGTCTGAGGCCACACTGGATATTGGGACTGACAGGAAAAGACGTGACATGGAGACACGGTGCATTACACTGTAGGAATGGAATAATATGTAAACCAGTGGTTCACAGCATCTCAGTGTTAATTATTGATAAAATGTCCACATATGCTGTTAACCCTTTGAGTGCCAGAGAGGTATCCAACGCATTGTGTTGCAATGCATTGGATACCTCTCTGGCACTCAAAGGGTTAAATCAGCAATGTTATGAAAATGTCATTCCGCAGGACTGCCCAGCGCGACCCTAAAATGTATGTTTCTTTAAAAGTGTTGGATACCCCTCTAGCACTCAAAGGGTTAAGGATACCTCTAATTAACCCCTTAAGGACCAGCCGCGTGGCCGGCACTTAAGAACATCTAAATATCAGGAAGTACATGTACATCATGGGTCCTTTACGCACATTCTCCCCATGAAGTAAATGTACGTCCTTGGTCCTTAAAAGGTTAAAAGCAAGTATATCAATCACAGCAACTGAGCTGCCCACCTGTGATTCAGTAGAAATATCATGAAACAGGATCTATTGGTGTTTCCTGAGAACTAACATTTGGAAACACTGGTGCAGACTATAAATAGGACACAACAGATGGATTTAACCCACACTCTCTCTCTATGGGGGGCCTGCGAAATCTTGCACAGCTGAGCCCACTGCCTATTAAATGGAAATGAACAGACACTAAGGGAAATTTTACTATGTGGACTGCAAGCTAGTTTACAGTAGTTCAGATGGGACAGCATGAGATCTAGGAAGCCAGTAACAGATTCAGTTATGTACTCAGGAAATAAATGGTAAGTTTAAAGGGTTAGAAATGCCCTCTTATAAGTTTAATAGTGTAAAAGCCCGTGTACACAGGCCAAGGTCTGGGTAATGTTAACCCTTTGAGTGCCAGAGGGGCGTTGCGTACCTCTCTGGCACTCAAAGGGTTAAGAGACCGCTACCTCACTGCTCCACGTGATGCAGTCTTGCGTAGCCTCACTCACGCAATGCAATCATGCGCAGAGAGACTACCCGAACGCGCACAGTCTCTACTGAGCATGACTGCATCGTGACAAACATCCTAGAGAATTATACAGGATGCTATATTGTAGATTTAAAAAAATATAAATTATGTGGAACAAGTCCCATCTCTCAAACCTTTATGCTTTGAGAGATATAAAGTTTTAAAGTCCCCCTAACCCCTTTCCTTTCGTTGATGTCAGCTGTAAAGCTGACAGAAAGATCCGTGTCGGCCAACTCGAGGCAGCTCTTCAGCAGAGCCGCAATAGCGATATTTAAAAACGACTTCATTGGAACGGTCTACTAAGTGTGCTTGCAAACCAGGCACACTTTGTAGACCATTCCAATGAAGTAGTTCTTTTTAAATATCGCTATTTCAACTCTGCTGAAGAGCCCCCGGCTGGTCACAGGACCGGGGTCTCCTGCTGTCAGCAGACAGATGTCAGTGGAAAGGGAGGGGGGGGGGGGACTTTAGCTGGGAATCTCTCTCATGGGACTTGCTCCACATTATTTATTTAAATCTACAATACAGCATAAATTTATAAGACGGCATTACTAACCCTTTAAAAGTAGATCTGTTTAGTTTGATTTATAGAGAACTCATTTTTGCCTATATATTGAACTAGCAAGTTTTCTGTAAAAAAAATAGTTTTTAAGACATTAAACTTTGTTTTGGTGGTACAGTGTGGAAATGTATGCCAATTCCATGCACAGTGTCTTAAAGGAGCAGTAAACTTTTTTTTTATGAAAACCCATTTTATAGAACTTTTTCTGCTGAATAAAAAAAGGTCACTCCCACTGATGTCAGATGTTTTATTTAAAATTTATATCAGTTTAAATAATCAGGAAGTGAATTTACTGTGTTTACTTCCTGATAGTTCTAACTGACAGGAAGTGACAGGCAGTTTCTATCACATTCTACAGAGAACTGTATGTCTCTGACTTTTCTGACTTTCCTCTCCATTAGACTCTAACAGGAAATCTAATTAGAATTTGACCACTAGAGGGCATTGCTAATGTAAAAAATCATGGGTTTAAACTGTAATAACTCTGGAAATATAAATCTCTCGGCAGCGGGGGTACCCTTATTTTACTCAGTAGGAAAATCCCTACAATATATATTTTTTCATAAAAAAAGTTTACTGCTCCTTTAATTAAAGGGATAGTAATGTTTGCCATAAAGTAGATCTCCAAGTCTTTGTGTAAAACTAACACTTTGCTCTGTGTTTAATAACTTACTTCAATGTAGTTCAAAAGATATTAAATGTAAAAAGATCACAGTGGTTCTCATGAAAAAAAATTCCATGTTTACCTCAATAATTCAGTCTCCACATTTGAAAATGGTTGGCAGGCATGGTTGGCGAGACATTAGATGTTTCACACTCGCATCCATGTGCTCTCCCCACAGGGATGGTTAGAAATTCCATACACTTTAATTTGATATGGACATTTCAGTGAATGGTCTAAGTGTGAGTTTGTGTGGTACTCATATGACAGACGTTAATTGTAGCTCTATTTCGCTTTTTCAAGTTCATCGGCAACATAGCCGTCATGGGTCCTAAAGTGTGCCTTTAGGTTTTCAACTAATTTTCATATACACATTCTCTCTCTACTATCCCCCTAAACCTCCCTACTTCTTGATCTTTAACTTCATTTTTTGTCTCCTTTTTCTTTTGTATTTACTTGATATAGTACTTTTCCTCTAGTCAACCTTTGTTTTATTGTAAGCACATGTGTCATGGGTTCATCAAATATTACACCCCTTGGGGCAGTAGAGTATATACTTTACAGATGGTTATGTTGTCCCTTTGAATACTCCATAGAAGGTATACTATATCCCGGGCTTAAAATATGAAGTCACTTGCTACTAGCCAGGCCTGAAAAGTTACTCGCCACTGCAAGTCATAACATAGTCGCCAGGGCTAAATTTTCACTCGCCATTGGCTAGTGGCAAGTGGAAATTTTGAGCCCTGCTATATCCATCCTATAGTACGTATCTCACCCCAAGGTATGTTTTTGATGATAATTGATTAATGTATATGTAGCTAGGCTTTTCATGATATATAATTATGTGTCATTTGCTATGTACAAGTTTTTTTTTTTTTTATTGTGCTTTATCTTAAAGGGACAGTAATGTACCTTAAAAAATACTTAGCTTTAGGTAGAGATTGAAAAAATAAACTAATTGCAACAAACCCTCTCTCTCAAACCGCTATAGTTTGAGAGATATAGGGGTTCAAAGTCCCCTTCTCCTTATGTCAGCTGTAAAGCTGACAGCAGAAGATTCGATTCGTACGACTCGAGGAGGCTCTGCAGCAGAGCTGAAATCGCGGTACTTCAAAATAATTCATTCATTGGAACGGTCTACAGAGTCTGCCTGGTTTGCAAGCACACTTTGTAGACCTTTCCAATGAATTAATTCTTTTTAAGTACCGCGATTTCGGCTCTGCTGCAGAGATTCCTGCTGGTCTCCAGACCGGGATCTCCTGCTGTCAGCCAGACTCTGACATCAGGAGAAGGGGAGGGAGGGGGGAACTTTGAATCCCTATATCTCTCAAACTATAGCGGTTTGAGAGATAGGGTATGTTGCAATTAGTTTATTTTTTCAATCTCTACCTATATCTAAATATTTTTTAGGGGACATTGCTGACCCTTTAAGATTTGAATCACTAAATCTTTAATAAAAATTATATTATCACTCTTCCTCTAAATGTGGGCTGGATGGAGCGCGATGAGGGACAAACTTCAGTAAGCAAAGGAAAATCCTTCACTCCTTCATCAAGGGGCAGGCTTTTCTTATACTCACTGAGTGAAGTTTGTCCCTCGCTGCATCTATCTGGTCCCTCGACTGAATTTCAGCTCTAAGGGGCAGGAGGGGGATCTTTTTACATCTAATATCTTTTGAACTACATAAAAGTAAGTTATAAAATGTAGCACAATGTGTTAGTTTTACAATAGAGAAGACTTAGAGATCTACTTTATTGCAAACATTACTATCCCTTTAAAACATCTCTCTCACTGTGTAATTAGACATGCTCTCAGCGGGTGGGTTCTGCCTAGATTCAGTAATCACACTGTGGTCATATTTATAAGAGCAAACTGGAGTTCTTCTGGAGTAAACCAAATTCTACAGAGGGGAAATATGAAAATGCCTAAATCCCCATGCAATGAATAGAGCTTTTTAACCCCCTGAATGCTAGGGATGTCGCCAATGTAAACCTCTAGCATTCAAGGAGTTAAAAGTCCAATTTAATTTAACAGGATTTTTTTTTTCTTTGTTCCCTATGGTGTAGTTCGTTTACTCCAGAATAACTCCAGTTATCGTTTACATTGGCCCAACAGATAAACTAATAAGCATAAAATACCACCAATATATAAAGGGTAATTTCTCAAAATATATTTATGTTACAACAACAAATAGGTAGTTCTTAAGTATTTTTTAAAATTAACCAAGGTCACAGGTCCATATTAAGAAGAAAAAAAATGTAAATGTGTCCAAGGAATGACTGTGTTTTAACCCCTTTGAGGCTGATGTAATAAGCAATAGGGAGAAATGCACTAAGGTGTGATAAGTAGGTGATGAAGTCGAGGTAACGTCTAGTGTAATAAGCTTTCCAATTCCTGTTTTATTCTATGGGTCCTATGGACTAACATGTCTTGAGCTTGACAGACCTTAGTGCAGGGCCATCCAACAGGTCAGAATTTAACCCTTTGAGTGCCAGAGGGGTAAGCAACGCATTGCTTTGCAATGCATGCATAACCCTCTGGCACTCAAAGGGTTAAGGATTTCCCTGATTAAGCACAGGTGAGTTAATCAGTGGATCATTCATTTTGATTAACTCGCCTGTACTTAATCAAGGAAATCCTTACATCTGGTCTGTTGGTGGCCCCTGAGGACTGAACTTGGACAGGACTGTCTTAGTGCACGGGCACTCCATAGAATAACATAGGAACTGGAGAGTTTATCAAACTGCATTTCTCTCCTCTTTATCACTCCTCAGTGCAGTGGCCAGCAATGCAAGACCCTCCAGATGATGCCAGACCATAACCCCCATCATTCTCTGTCAGCCAGCTGCTGGGGCTTTACTGTTGAAGCATAATGGAGGGACTCAATTTTCCCATCCTTGCCTTTAGTGCAGTGTTTCTCAACTCCTGTCCTCAGGACCCACTAACAGGCCAGGACTTAGGGATTTCTCTGCTAGAGCACAGGTGTGGTGATCAGAGGCTCATTCACATTGATTAACTCACCTGTGCACTAACAAGGAAATCAGCACATCCTGGCCTGTTAGTGGGTCCTGAGGACAGGAGTTGAGAAACACTGCTTTAGTGCATAACCATCCTGGAATCATTCTGATGCAAAGTGCCTGCACCATAGAGGATCGGTAAAAATAAACTTTAAAATGGGTGTTTTAACCCCTTGGATGTTAGAGGTCTCCAACACAAGACCACTTTGACAATAAAGGGATTAGAAATCAACACCAAGATAAATAGGATTTTTGTACATTTAATTCAGCCCTAAGGTGAAGTTGGTTTCCTCCAGTTCCTCAGTACACGAGACTCTATGTATCTATTCTAGAATGGTTTCCAGTGTAACGACTCTATGATTAGAGATGCACTAAGAGGTGATAATGTGGAGATGATTTCTACAGTGATATCGCTTCTCCAATTCCTATGTTATTATATAGAGCCTATGCACTAAGATCTCCAAAGGTGAAGAAATCTTAGTGCATGGGCTCCATAGAATAACATAGTAAGAGATAAACTGGAGAAGTCATCTCCACTTTGTCACCTCTTTAGCAATCTCCCCAGTGAGATGAAGACCTCTGGATTCAGAAGGGGATTATGCACATCGCACTGTTACTCACCCTGTTCCTTTACGTGCTAGGTTTGCTTTTCTGGGGAGTTTTCTCTGGGGGAGGTGTTAAGCTGCCACCTGCTGTCCCTTCAGCTTCTATCCCTCGGGATTTCTTCATGTTGGGGGAGGAAGAATCTGGAGAAGGGATGAGAAATGAGGATGTGACAAGATAAAATGGGGACAGGAATGAGATACTATCCTCTTCCCCAGCTCCCTGCTCCATAACACACTCAGTTGGAAAGGAAAATCACAAACATCATTATTCCTTTCCCTCTAGACATGGTATTGTAAATAGAACAGTCCAATTCCCCAACAGCACACACAAGAGGGGGGACCCATTATGACATACCACACTCAACATAGAAGAACAGGATATAAAAAGGTATAGGACACCCAGAGAATTCTCTATTACCCCAAAATACACCCAGGATGGGGCAGTTCAGTGACACGACCCAGCTGCAAACACACACACACACACACACACACACACACGTGGGAGCAGCACATTGATCCCTGTGCCCTAAACACAAAAGGGGCCAAACAACAATCCCTCTCTACAAAAAAAATATAGAGTTCAGCACATTGACCTCCTTATACAGGCACACACACATAAATGGGCAACAGAATGACCCCCAACACAGAAATACACAGAAAGGGGCATCACGATAACTGCCCCTCCCATCACACACACACTCAAGGGACTGAACAGTAGTTACCCCTCCCCCAAAACACCTATGAGGTGACAGCACACTTCCCCAAACCCATACAAAGAGGGGAAAGAACAGTTAAACCACACAAACACACATAGGAGGAGCCAGTCCAGCTATATCCCACCACCAACACACTCACACAGGAAGACGCAGCACAGTTACACCACACACACGAAGACAGCACATTTACACCTGCATCACCCCCCCCCCCCCCCACACACACACACACACACACACACACACAGGAAGACAGCACAGTTACACCTGCATCACCCCCCCACACACACACACAGGAAGACAGCACAGTTACACCTGCATCACCCCCCCCCCCACACACACACACACAGGAAGACAGCACAGTTACACCTGCATCACCCCCCCCACACACACACACACACAGGAAGACAGCACAGTTACACCACACACACGAAGACAGCACATTTACACCTGCATCACCCCCACACACACACACACACACAGGAAGACAGCACAGTTACACCTGCATCACCCCCCCACACACACACAGGAAGACAGCACAGTTACACTTGCATCACACTACCCCCCCTCCCCACTACACACAGGAAGAAAGCACAGTTACACCCGCATCGCCACCACCCCACTCCCCACCCACACACAGGAAGATAGCACAGTTACACCTGCATCGCCACCACCCCACTCCCCCCCCCACACACACACACACACAGGAAGACAGCACAGTTACACCTGCATCACCACTACCCTCCCCACATACACACACACGAAGACAGCACATTTACACCTGCATCACCCGCCCCACACACACACAGGAAGACAGCACAGTTACACCTGCATCACCCCCCCCACACACACACACAGGAAGACAGCACAGTTACACCCGCATCGCCACCACCCCACTCCCCCCCACACACACACACACAGGAAGACAGCACAGTTACACCTGCATCACCCCCCCACACACAGGAAGAAAGCACAGTTACACCTGCATCACACTACCCCCCCTGCCCCCTACACACAGGAAGAAAGCACAGTTACACCCGCATCGCCACCGCCCCCCCCCCCCACACACACACACAGGAAGACAGCACAGTTACACCTGCATCACCACTACCCCACCCCCCTCCTCCCCACACACAGGAAGACAGCACAGTTACACCTGCATCACCACCCCCCCACACAGGAAGACAGCACAGTTACACCTGCATCACCACTACCCCCCCCCCCACATACACACACAGAGGAAGACAGCACGGTTACACCAGTACTGTGTGGTGCCCACACTAGAACGGGTATCACAATGCCCCCCTCAACTTGGAGCTGTGTGCACAAAGAACATGGAGCAATTCTTCGGCAAACCAATTGCATTCCCATGGATGCCACTGATTTTAGATTGAGCATTTTTAATCCCTTAAATGACATCTACAGCATTATTATTATTATTATTATTTATTTACATAATGCCAACCAATTTCACAGCACTGTACAATAGGCATCAAAAGTTATATTAAAATCAAAGGGAGTTTGGAATATATTTGTCTAAGATTTGCTCCATGTTATTTCTGTGCATATGAATCCCAATAACAATACACAGAAAAGTGAACTGTGATGACACCTGAGACATGTAAACAAGACCAGCCTGGAACAATGCACAGTGTATCAGTGTCTGTGACACTTTGTTACCAGGGGTGACACATTGTTTGGCTTCAGAGAACTGTGTATTCAGAGTAGGGTTTTATGTAAAGCAGGGCATCTGGGGACAGGGAACGGCTGGTAACATGGGGTGGGTTACTTGGGGTGAGTTAGGGTACAGGGTGGGTGATAACCTGTTGGGATTGACAAAAACAGGCTGGAATATGGATGTTATTTGGGGTGAAGAAGACAGTCTGGGTATGGGTAATTTATTTGGGGTGAAGAACATAGATTTGCTGGGGTGAGAGAAAAGGCCAGGGTATGGGTAAGCAATATGGGGTGATGGAGACAATCTGCAGAATGAACGTTATATGTGTTCTGTGATGAGAGAAAGAATGAGATATATATGGGTAACATGTGGCTCTTGAGCAGTTGTTGGACAACTCTCACCATCTTCAGTTAGCCAACTATGGCACCCCAACCATTATTGGCCTACAACTCCCGTCACCCGCAGCCTGTCATTACCTGTCTGAGGACGATGGTAGTTCTAGGACAACAAAGACTGGATAGCCCCATGTTGCGCTTTAGCCGTCCAGGTTTAAAATACGCTTTAACCCTGAGTGCTAAGTGAGAATGATGGAACATTATGTCCAACAACATCTGGATATTATGCAGAGGCTGTCCGTCCCTAGGCTGGTGTATGGCGTGTATCTGGATTACAGAAAATGTTGGGGTGCAGAGAGAAGCAATCAGTGGGGGTACTGGGTGTTGTTTAGGGTGAGACTATCAGTCTGGGATAAAAAACGGTGCTGTTTTGAGTCGGGGACAATACTGTACTACATGAGACATTTGAGGGATAAAACACAGGCTGGGGCACAGGGTTTTTGGGGAGATGGGTGTAGAGGGATTTAAGTGACACCCGACAGTGATCAGGCAGGGGTACGGGGTAATCGGGATGAACTGACACGGCCTTTGCCTGCCATGGTAAGAGACTAACCCCCCGGGAAATCATTGGGATGTCAAAAGAAGTATTGTCCAGTCGCCCCAACGTTGAGGCCCCGCCCCCCACTGGGCGTAATGTATAAGGACGAATCTCCTCTCACCAGCTGGCTCCCCGTTCCTCTTCCTGCTCCGGTGTTCCGTCTCTTCATCTGGCCTGACTTTGGGGCGCTGGCGGGTCCCAGGAGCGCCCGGTTTAGGATGTGGTCCTCGCCGGTAGAAGTCAGGTATGTCGGGTCCCGCTAGTTCCCAGCACAGAGGCCCCTTTAGCGGCCGATCGTTGGCGAAGTCGAAGTTCCACCGGCTCCGCTGCTCGTCCTCCAGCGCGCTGCTGCTTCGCTCTAGGTCCCGGGCGAGTATTTCGTGATCTACCGGTCCGAACAGACAGCGGCGGGCGGGTGTCCGGGGAGAGCTCGGGGCCCGGGACACCCGCTCCACACTGGGAGATCCCGGGGACAGGCGCACGCCCGACATGGGCTCACTGTAACTGGCACCGGGCTGTCAGCGGGTCACCGGGTTCCTACGCTGCCCAATATGGCGGTTAGGGAGCCAGCGCCCGTCGGGGGGATTTAAACGCCCCCTATCGGCGATTGGCTGCAAGCGGGACCCGCCCGATTAAGGTAGAACGACAGAGATGCTGCTGTGACCCGAGACACCCGATCCTGATTTGCGAATATATGGATTTACTTCACATCGACATGGACCTATACCAAAAGGCAAATATAGCGCAATTCTGGGGCAAAGTAATCGCACTACAGCGACGCAGATACATATCCCTACGTGCTTCAATTGGTGCTTAAAGGGGTGAAGAGCCCAATTTAAATCAGTGGAAATTTGCACCCCCCCCATCCTGCAGTTAGTTTGCCTCAGGATTGCTGCAATTTACATGTGTGGGTAAGAAAGTGCCACCCTGGAAGGGACCAACTGCACCAGATACTCCTGAAATCCCAAATGACTGCACTGGCGACGTTCTCTCTAGCACTTAACCCTTTGAGTGCCATAGGGGTATTTGCTTTTCAATGCATCGGATAACCCCCTGGCACTCAAAGGATTAAGGGGATGAAACCCTCCTTTTGACTCTGTGGAGATTCTTTATTTGACCCTGGCCCTATAGTGCAGTTGGATTGTCCCACAATTGCGCCATTTATATTTGTTCAAAAATAAGCAATGGGTTGGAGACCTCTATAGTGTTTAAGGGGGAGAACCCAATTAAAAAAGAGGGGAGTGTTTGCCCTCTGTGGTGCAGTTGGTGTGCCTCTCAGTCAGTGGTGTATCTAGTCATTGGAGGAGGCTGATGGAAATATTTATTTGGGGGCCCCCATCGAAGGCATAACCACAGTCTACTGAACCCTGAGCAGAAGGAGCCCATTGGAAGCTGGGCCCCGGAGTAACTGCATCCATGTAGTTGTGCCTCTGCTCACCAGTGCTACACACTTGTTACTTGTTACATTTGGTAGTTAATTATAAACATTATTTGATGTTGTGTATATATTACACCATACTGATACCTATAAGCATACCTGTAACTGTCAGGGTTTCACCCAAATTCTCAGGGTGAGAGTCCAGTTTTACCCACTGTAAGTGACAATCATGGGCGTCCGCAGAAATTTTTCCGGGGGGGGGCATAATTTTAATGACATCCATACTCTGTCCTTTTTTCACAATGTCATGAAGGAGAGGGGAATAGTCATCACATAAAGCTCAGGCATGCAAAGGAACTACCACCCCACAATAACTTTAATTAATTCTTCATCTGGCAACTAGCTGCTTAGTAGCGCTAGTCGCCAGAAATATTACCTAGTTTCAAAGATTTTCCAGTTTTTCAGAGGCTCACAGTAGCAGGAAGCACGGACATCTCATCATAGTGACGTCCGTGCGCCTGCGCTGTCAGTCCCTTTTGGAGCCGGATGAAGAATTAATTAATGTAAAGTTATTGCGGGGTGGTAGTTCCCCTTTAATAGAAGAATCAAGTTGCCATTGTCTGATTTAAGGGTTGCAATTTCTAATCTTTTTTTTTTTTTTTATTTTTTTAATGTTAACACTATTCAATGCACCACACTAGTCATACACCCATGATCAAAGCACTATAACTGAATTATAAAAAATTGCCCCTATCAGCTTCTAGTTGCTCCAACTTGCCCTCACATTGCCACAATCAGCTCCAACTTGCCCCCATCAGCTTCAACTTGCTCCAACTTGCCCCCATCAGCTCCAACTTGCCCTCACATTACCCCCATCAGCTTCAACTTGCTCCCATCAGCTCCAACTTGCCTTCACATTGCCCCATCAGCTTCAACTTGCTCTCATCAGCTCCAACTTGCCCTCACATTGCCCCCATCAGCTCCAACTTGCCCTCACATTGCCCCCATCAGCTCCAACTTGCCCTCAAATTGCTCCATCAACTCCAACTTGCCCTCACATTGCCCCATCCGCTTCAACTTGCTCCCATCAGCTCCAACTTGCCCTCACATTGCCCCATCAGCTCCAACTTGCCCTCACATTGCCCCCATCAGTTCCAACTTGCCCTCACATTGCCCCATCCGCTTCAACTTGCTCCCATCAGCTCCAACTTGCCCTCACATTGCCCCATCAGCTCCAACTTGCCCTCACATTGCCCCCATCAGTTCCAACTTGCCCTCACATTGCCCCATCAGCTTCAACTTGCTCCCATCAGTTCCAACTTGCCCTCACATTGCCCCATCAGCTTCAACTTGCTCCCATCAGCTCCAACTTGCCCTCACATTGCCCCATCAGCTCCAACTTGCCCTCACATTGCCCCATCAGCTCCAATTTGCCCTCACATTGCCCCATCAGCTCCAACTTGCCCCCATCAGCTTCAAATTGCTCCAACTTGCCCCCATCAGCTTGCTCTCACATTGCCCCCATCAGATTCACATTGCCTCATAAGCTTCACAAGTGCCCCCCCCCCCTCCCGCGCACCCAGCCTTACCTTAAATGCAGTCCACCAGGTCTCCTCCTGAGCGGGGTCTGTAGCTCTCGCTCACTGTCTGCAGCACCGCTCCTTCAGCTGCCTGCGGCGATCTCCTCTCCGCGACGCCTTCAGCTGCCCGCGGCGATCACCTCTCTTCTCCCCCTCCGACGCCCGTCACGCACAGTTGGCAGCCAATGAGAGAGGGGTATCCAACTCTCCTCTCTCATTGGCTGCAGTGCAGACCGCACTGCAGCCAATGACAGAGGAGAGTTGGATACCCCTCTCTCATTGGCTGCCAATTGTGCGTGACGGGCGTCGCGTCGCAGAGAAGAGAGGTGATCGCCGCGTACAACAGAAGGAGAGATACTTCAGAGTGTGAGCGAGAGCTACGCTCAGGCTCATGTATTAAGTGGCATAATCCAGGGGGGACAAGTGCCCCCCCTTGCCCCCCCCTGCGGACGCCCATGGTGCCAATCATTGCAGGTTTCTTTAGTCTCTAAACTGCTGTCATTTCTTGTTTGTGTGTCAGACACAAGTTCTAGTTTTTTACAGGTTGAATGAGGACTGACTGGAGAACTGGTTTCAGCAAGTGGGTACATGTCCCCTATAATCTAGCTTTAAAGTGATAGTAATGTTTCATAATAAAAGCAGCTCTAATTAATCATCATAGTATTTGGGCCATGGAGAGTGTTATTTCAATTTTGTCAGTTGTAATTCAAGAGTTATTCAATGACAAAGTATCCCCCTTCTGCCCCTTTTACCTCTGTAACACTGTTCAGTCAGATCAGAAGGGAGGTGCCCAGGTAGACTGCAGAGAGGGACAATCTTCAATTTAGATAATGGAAAAACCTGAAAAGCTTGTCAAGGGGGGCAGGGCTTTCATTGTTCTCAAAGGAAGAAGCTTGTCCCCTGCTGTTATCTGTCTGGTCTATGGACTGCATTCCACATCTGAGAAGAGATGACTTACACTAGGATAAAGGGGCGGGAGGGGAAACTTTGCTTGTGAATATCTCTCAAACCATAAAGGTTTGAGAGAAGACTTATATCGTTCTTCATGTTTTTTTTTAATGCCTACAAAATGAAATAAAGATAAAACAAGTATTACTATCCCTTTAAGGGGCTTGCTTAGCTTTAATATTTTAAAGATCTGAGTCAGCTCATTTTGAAAGCTCACAGTTGTGCCTATTAAGATGTGTGCAGAGTCTGACTTGCCAGTTATATATATTGTTACAATAAACTGGGGAGCCTAATTTATATATGCATATGTATTATACACACACCATAGCACTTACTCCTTCTGTGTCCCACCTACCTTCCTGTAGACTGTAGGGTCTCAAGACCAAGGCCCTCTGATCTTTTGTATTCTGTGTTACGTTTGTACTGTTTAATGTCTCATTCCAGATTTTACAGTGCTGCAGAATAAGTTGACACTATATAAAGGATTAGACTATTATATAAAAGGCCAAATGTATGTTTGACGGATGCAGTCATGCGCATTAGAGAGTGCCTCCGCACAGAATGCTGGGAGGTGTAGTGCTTTGTTCTGTCAGTCTCTCTACTGCGCTGGCCTCCTATATTATAGGATATGCCCGTGTACGCAGGCTTTACACTAGTTGTATATAATTATGCACACACTCCTGGAAGGTGGATCTACACACACAAAAAGGGGGAGATGTACAAAGGTTGATGGGCTCTAGTTCCTATATTCTATGGATCCTACATGTTGTGACTTGTGAGATGGGCACCAAAGAACAATATAGGAATGGGGGGGGGGGTCATCTCATTAGATATGTTTTTATCTCACCTTGGTGTATAAACCCGAGGAGTAATTCTGGAACAAGCCAACTGAACCATAGCAGATTGATAACATTTCCACAGATTTCTTCTGATTTAAGTGGCGATTTTAACCTCTTGATGCTGGAGGTTCATAGTGTTTAGGGGTTAAAAGCAGATTTAATTCAATGAGGATTGTTGTGTCCCTTTTGTGGAGTTGGTTTTAAGCAGAAGGCCCGGAATTTGGACACATTGTGGATGTGTATAAAGAATGACCTAATGGGTTCCGGGTGTGGTTTACGCTAAACCATACGTATACATATGTTTGCATGAGTTTTATACTTGGTTACTAAGTTTAACCCCTTAACTTTTTTAAAGACCCATGGCGTACTAGGACTGTCATGGGAAAACTTGCATTAGGACCTATGACGGTCCTTCGTGGAATTCAAGCAGGGGAGGGCTGGCCTGGGGGGGGGCAATTGCCCCCTGGGCCTGTCAAATGTCTGGGCCAGCAGACCACTGCCTCACTCAAACTCCTACATGCTGCTGTAAATGGGGCTATACGTGATACCAAAGAGCTTACCACTCAAATGGGTTGTGCTGCTAGTGTAGCTCCATTTCCATTTTAAGCACTATGGTCTCACTTGTGTAGGTTTACTTACATTGTAAAATCTGTAGTATCAGTAGTGTCGTCCCAATTCAACTGTAAGCTCAGTGGCATCACTTGCCTTACTTCACAACATTCATGCCAATTTTAAAATTAACTAAAGGGGGTGGACTGGGACAATGGGCTTGAAAGATAGTAGAAGCAGGCCACTGATTTGTATTTGCCCCCCAGGCCACATGTTGCCAGCCCTCCCCTGAATTCAAGGGCTGCTGGATGGGGACCTCTGAATCTATTTGGGGGGGAAACGCCCATGGTCCTTGACTGCTGGCCACATGGCCAATCATTAAAGCAGGGCTCAAAATTTCCACTCGCCCTTAGCCAATGGCGAGTGAAAATTTAGCCCTGGTGGGTATGTTATGGCTTGCAGTGGCGAGTAACATTTCAGGTCTGGCTAGTAGCAAAGGACTTCAAATTTTAAGCCCTGATTAAGGGGCTAAGTGCCAGAGGAATGCAATGTTTTTGAGATCTCTCATTCAAGGGGGGGTTAATATCCTTATTAATGGCCAGACTTTGTGCAGTCCTCTTCAGTACATCAGCCCCATTGCACTATAGTAGAGGTTTCTAGGATCTGATGGGTTAAACACCCCATTTAAATTAGCGGGACACTTTTTGTGAAATGGTCACATAGTGTGTTGCGATAAGGCCCAGTGCATTTTCTGGATGTGTAAAGGTGGGGGGGGATAGTAATGTTTAACCCTTTTGAGTGCGAGTGGTATCCAGTGCATTGGAAAGAGTTGCATAACCCTCTGGCACTCAATGGGTTAATACTGAAACAAATATACTGTAGGCTTTCCCTACAGAGAGGGGGAACAAAAACCAAGTTTCACTCAGATTCTGTTAACTTTCATGACCTGAAGCTCTTCCCTAGCACTGTTGCTCCAGCTATAGAGGTTTACGGTCAAGGTCATGGAAGTCCTTTACCCCAAAACAATGCAAGTTTGAGCTGCAATAACTTGTGAATAAAACATCTCAGCAGTGGGAGTAGAGTTGTTTTCCTCAGAGAATTTATATTTTCTATATGCAATGTTCTAATTTTTTTTTCCATATTAAGCATTACGGTCCCTTTAAAGGGATAGTAATGTCTCACAATAAAAGCAGCTACAATTAATCTTCATAGTATATGGGCCATGAAGAGTGTTATTTCAATACTGTCAGTTGTAGTTCAAGAGTAATTGAATGATAAAGTATCCCCCTCACGCCCCTTTTACCAGCAGCAAGACTGTCTGGATGGATTGCAGGGAGGGACAATCTTCAATGATCATAAGGGAAAAACCTGAATAACCTGTCAAGGGGGGCAGGGTTTTCCTTATGCTCACAGTAAGAAGATTGTCTCTTGCTATAATCTGTCCGGTCAAGGGACCAGATTCCACATCGGAGGGGAGGTGGCTTACACTAGGTAAAAGGTATGGGAGGGGGATACTTTATCATTCAATTACTCTTGAACTACAACTCTGACATAATTGAAATAACACTCTCCATGGCCCAAATACTATAAAGATTAATTGGAGCAGCTTTTATTGTGAAACATTACTATCCCTTTAAAGAGCCAAAGATTTGACTATTCTTTCTCTAGACGTTGTGATGTTCAAGATGTGAGAATGAGGGATGGAATCTCTGCAGAGGTGAATAATTTATTATGCAGACTGTGCCACACAGGTCAGCTCTGCTGAGTGCCTAACTACTAAACCACAAATCTCTATATCCATTACACCAATTGACAAATAAAAAGCACAACAGTCAGGCAATTCAAAAAGATACCATTTATTGAGACACAAAGCATGTAGATGACATCAATTTTAAGAAGGACTCAAACTTGAGGTGCTTAATAGCTCGGAGGGCGGGGGAAGGTTTGGGTAAGTAAATTAACTGTTTCGTGTCTGGGATGTTTTATTTATGCACAGACACCTATCAGGTTGTGGCAGACTTGCAAACCACAAGTAAAAAAAAAACAAAAAAAAAAAAAAAAACAAACCTTCAAAACCACAGCAAATCCAGGGTTGGTCCCATCTTCCTAGGCTATTCACTGCCTCTCTGCAGCAAAGCCTCTTTCCTTGGTGGCTGGACAGTACAAGGCAACTACACCCAAGGGGGGAAGTGTAGCCAGTGGGTATTCAGGTACTTGGCTTTTGTGATAACTACTGCAACCAAGTGGAAAAGATTGAAGTCTGTCTGGCACAGATCCTTTGACTCTAATCTTACCATCCAAACTTGGGTGACTAGTTACTCTTACGATTATGGAATAATTTCAGCACCCCCCCCCCCCCTCCCCTCCAATGAGTACCTGGAAGATCCTAGGGACTTTGTGCTGTGGACTGTGTTCTTACTTTAAGGGATAGTAACACTATGTATGGTAAAATACACTATATTATATTATATATTCGTGTAGGTGTAATCCTCCCGAGTAATACAAGGGTACACTCATGGCTGAGCAGTGTTTTATCCAAAAGTAATTGTGGATAAGACTTTACTTGGTATCTCCATGGCCTGAAATTGTACAGTGGTGCTGTTGCTACACTATCCTTTGGACAGCAATGGTCAGTTGACCATAAACCTCCATAGGTGTAGCAACAGTGCCACTGTAGACTTTCAGGACCTTGAGATACTGCACTTAGCGTCAAAAATTTCGAAGTAAAAAAAAAAAAAAAACTCTCAGGAGGATATACCCTACAGCATATGTTTCTTTACATATTATCCCTTTAAATGGTAACCATGCCCTTGAAATGTTATTTTTAATTTGTTCAATAGGACATGCTTAGGAAATTTGCTTCATACATCGGCCAAATCCATGTACTGTTTGATTGCACTTGATGTCTGCTGTAGTCTTTTATGCACAGACATTTGGCTTCTTTCAGAATGTTAATGTCCCATTAGAATCTGGAGTTCTCTCTAACCTCATTCAGACAGTCTATTGTCTTTGAGTGGACCCCTGAACTAGAGTACTAGAAAGTTGTACAGCAAATAGACTTCTCTAGGATTCAAAAGCTTAAAAGACAAATTTAAATCAATTGGAATTAATATTTTATTTATTCCTTTATGGTGCAAGTGACTTGCTTTTTAGAACATCAGCATCAGACTTCTGTGCAGTAAAAACTGCTTTATAGCTGATTCAAAGTTTATTCCACTGGAATCATAACAGGTTAATTGCAAAAGCGGATTACCAATGAGGCAAAGTAGGCACGTGCCTAGGGAATACAGGCTGCCACCCTCCAGGCTAACAGGTCAACCATAAATACAATTCCAGTGCATTGTTTATTGTTCTAGTGGTCTCTGGGTGTAGACCCACAGCATTGAATACTGCAGACCCACGTTCAGCGGACCATGGAATCAGACGTGACATAGCCCTGAGTCGTCACTTTCTATTCTGAGATGGCTTTGTGTCTAAGGCACATCCGAGGTAAATCCACTCTAGGGAGCATGGAATTTACTGCTGCAAAATGTTGTACACATTTTTATTAAAGGAACAAATACCTCCTTATAATAAACCTCAACATGCCTCAGTCTGAGGAGGAGAAGAAGAGAGAAAAAAATAATAATAAATAAATCTTAATGGCCACTATGAATTAATACATTCTGTATGGATTGGTTCCCCAGAAGTCCATGGAGAAGAACTCAAGGGGACGTATTCACTAAGGCGTGATAAAGAGTAGACCACTTCTCCAAGTCCAATGTTATTCTATGGAGACAATGCATTAAAATGTTTCTCTTTGGAGATCTTAGTGCATAAGCTCCATAGAATATCAGTGATATCATCGGAGAAGTCCTCTCTGCTTTATCAAACCTTAGTGCATAACACCCAAGGACTTCAAATCCTCCCATCAAAGGTCTCCTAAGACTACTTCAAAGGGGGTGGAGGGTAGAACCCAGCAGTCCTGCACAATGAATCAGGTCTGCTTCCATGGACCTAATATCCACTACTAAATGAAAGCTTCATTTTGGGGAACCAGTCTACACATAATTTGATTCATAGTGGTCATTAGAGGCTTGCTGTGTTGTTTTTTTGTTTTTGTTTTTTGTCTCCTCCCCCCTCCCCCCCCCCCTCCCCCTTTTCTCAACCAAAGGTAAGTGGGGTTTGATTCATAGTGGTCCTTAGGAGTTCATTATTAGGAAATACCACACCACCTAAAGTTTTCCCCAAATAATTAGCCATCTGGCAACTAGCTGCTCAGTAGCGCTAGTCGCCAGAATGATTACCTCCTTAAATTCTGCTGCTCCCGGGACTGACAGCCAGGAAACAGCACAGACCTCTTTGCATAGTGACGCCTGCACTGTCAGTCCCAGTCCGCTGTAAGAGGCATTGCTTGGGACCTTAAGCTACAGGAGGGACTGACAGCGCAGGTGTGCAGACATCACTATGGTTAGATGTCTGCACTGTTTCCTGGATGTCACTCCCAGGAGCAGCAGAATTTCTCTGTAAGGAGGTAATAATTCTGGCGACTAGTACTAGTGAGCAGCTAGTTGCCAGATGGGCAATTCTTTGGGGGAAACTTTAGGGGGGGTGGTAGATCTGCTTTAACATGTATTTTACACGGGGGGGAATGACTTTCTGCCACTATCCCCCTACACGCTTGCATTTCCCTGGGATAAACATAGGGGCTGAAAAGCGGAGCATATTATAGCTTTGGTCTGACTCTCTTGCATGGTTCTGCAGAACCCTGGTGAACTGGAGATCTGAACGGATGGACCATCATATGAAGGACTTCTACCTATCAAAGGGCCCTGTGTTTAACCCCCTTGCATGCGAGAGGGGTATGCAATAAATTTAAAGAAATGGATAACCCCTGGCACTCATAGGGTTAAAAGAAAAGTAGTAATCCAGCTGCATCAAATAAAATAAATTTGAATTCCCAAACTTTCCATGGATTTCAATTGGTCTTTTAACCCATTAAGGACCAGTGGTCCAGGGATGTTACATTCCCTGAAGGACTGCTTTGATCCATGCCGGTACACCTGACCTCTTATGTGTACTGGTGCACCGAGCGGGGGGTCTAGGAGAGGTCCACTTCAGACCCTGTTCTTACTTACAGTACTCCTGCAGGAGAGCTGTAAGTAAAAAGCATGTGACATGCCAGGACCGGCACTAGTCATTAAAGGGTTAATGAATACTAAAAGGATCTCCATTACATTGATTCCCACCCCTTTCAAGCATTCAAGGGGTTAAAAAGGCCCATTTAAAATCAATGGGAACTTATTTGGCCATATGGTGCAGTATTTTTCCCCAGTTCTGCATTAGTCCTCAGGATATGCCAAAGGTCAGATTAACCCTTTGATTGCCAGATAGGTATTATTAGTCCCTGACTATTTACAGATGTATAATTAGTGTCTCAACTATCTGTGCTTAAGTAAGGATACCCAGAAAACCTGACCTGTTGGTGTAGCCTAAGGACTGGACTTGAAAATCACTGCTACAAATTAATGGATGTTGATGATTAAAATTGAGAACCACAGCCTTAGTGCATCTGTTCCATAGACTTTGCCTTCTAGATTGATACAAGTGCATTGTACCCAGTTGGCATCTAGGTAGAGGTCGTAGCATACTAAACTGTTTTAAAGGGACAGTAATGTTTCACAAAAATGTTTCATAATAAAAGCAGCTCCAATTAAGTTTCATAGTATTTGGGCCATGAAGAGTGTTATTTCAATACTGTCAGAGTTGTAGTTCAAGAGTAATTGAATGATAAAGTATCCCCTCCCGCCCCTTTTACCTAGTGTAAGCCACCTCCCCTCAGATGTGGAATCTGGTCCTGGAACCAGACAACTCACAGCAAGGGACAATCTTCTTACTGTGAGTATGGGGAAAACCCTGCCCCCTTGACAGGTTTTTCCTTATGCTAACTGAAGATAGTCCCTCTCTGCGATCCATCTGGACACCACCTTGCTGCTCTGAGGTAAGCAGTGTGACATCAGTAAAAGGGGCAGGAGGGGGATACTTTATCATTCAATTACTCTTGAACTACAACTCTGACAGTATTGAAATAACTCTCCATGGCCCAAATACTATGAAGATTAAGCTGCTTTTATTGTGAAATGTTACTATCCCTTTAAGGCTCATTGCTTTAAATAAAAAAAAAAACTTGTTTAAAGCCGGTATCACACACACGTACACACACACGTACACACACACACACGTACACACACACACGTACACACACACGTACACACACACAAACGTAAGTGACTTGCTATTGTAAATCAATTGTCAATCTTTTTACTTGGTTGAAAAAAGGAAATTGACCAGCTCGAAACAGTTAAAGCAGAACTTTCGCCAGATTAACATAGCGCTGCAAATGATAATTACATAAGCGATATGCACAAACTTAGTTTTATTCTAAAGAATAATTCCTGCATTAACAAAAAATAGAACTGTATGCAGGCAGACATCTTGCAGTAGGTGATCTCTGTGCCTGCGTAGTCAGTCCCTTCCGGTGCATTAAGGCACAAAGGCATTCAACTCGCCAGTCCTGGAGTTGAAGGGGACAAACATCACAGTCGGAGAGATGCCGGCTCTGCAAGATGTCTGCGCTGTTCCCAGCTGCTTGTCTGCTTAAAGTGGATGTGTCGCCTATAGACAACATCCCATAAATAGTTAGCTGACACATCTAATACCATGAAAATGTTATTTATTTATTTTTAAAGCGGAACTCTCAGATAATAGCCAGTCGCCATGCATTCATTAAATGCATGGCGACTAGCTTGAAAATATGTATATATATTATACTTGAGTCTAGAGGAATCCGTCCCGTTTCGGGACTGACGGGCAGGTTAGTGCTGTCTGTGAGCCTGCTCCGTCAGTAACTTCCGGTGACCATATGGTACAAAACAGTCTACTCTATGGAGACCGGGACTGACGGCGCATGCGCACAGACAAGATGTCCGCGCTCTAGCCTCAGTTCCGGTCTCCAAACAGGACGGATTCCATTAGACACAAGTATTTTTTTTATGGTAAGACATCTATTTTTAAGCTAGTCGCCATGCATTTAATGAATGCATGGCGACTTGCTATTATCTGAAAGGTCACTTTAAGCTTCGATATAGTTTAAATTTAACTTGCAAATCTGTGCTTCAGCCACTTCCGGGTTCTCTGCGGTTACAGAGCTCTGCCTCTGCTCTCCTCCCTCGTCAGATGACGGAGGCTTCTGTCTGTAAGCTGGAGCAGTCTCATTGGCTAGATATCGATATCTAGCCAATGAGACTGCTCCAGCTTACAGACAGAAGCCTCCGTCATCTGAGGAGGGAGGAGAACAGAGGGTCGGGCTGTAGTCTATGCGGAAGTGGCTGCAGCCCAGACCTTTGTAAGTTAAATTTTAAACTAAATCAAAGTGTTAAAATAAACAAATAACATTTTTATGGTATTAGATATGTCACCTGTTTATGGGATGTTGTCCATACGCGACACATCCACTTAAAGGGTTTCTATTTTTTTGTTAATGCAGCAAGTGTTCTTGAAAATAAGTCTGTGCATATCGCCAATGTAAATATCGTTTGCAGTGCTATGTTAATCCGGTGAAAGTTCCACTTTAAGGAAGGAAAGTGAACTGTCTGAACTCCAGCTGTTGAAGACAACTTCTCCCATCACCCCCAACTTGCGGTTGGTCTGGCAATTGACCTCTGCAATAAGTCACAATATGGGGGTGACCAGGTAGTTTTCAGTTATGGACAGTGATTAAGAAAAAGTGTGTGCGTGCTATAATGCCAAGTGAATTACAGTATGATAGCCATTTAAATTAGGATTTTTGTTTTGTTAGCAGTAAAACAAAAGCAGTATAAAGTCTAATGCTTTTCAATAAATTAGTCTGTGTAAATAACATACTTCGGTATGGCTGTAAATCCTTTATTTAATTGCAGTAGGTCAAAGAAGTAACCTAAAATTTCTCAGGAATACCCTTTCCCACCATCCAAAACAAGTGTCCCTCTTTGGTCACTTGAAACCTTGGGAGGCATGTAATAATGTTTTTATTAAAAATGTCAGGGGTGCCAGATTTGTCATGCATGTTGAAGACCCATGTCAAAATTCATCAAGTTAAAGCGGAACTACCACCGTTAAACAACTTGAGCTTAAATAATTCGCCATCTGGCGACTAGCTGCTTAGTGGCGCTAGTCGCCAGAATTATTACGTTTGTTAGAGGATTATCAATTCTTGTCGGGCTGTCAGGAAGGACGGAGCACAGACATCTTCCCATAGTGACGTCTGCACGCCTGCTCTAGGAGGCGCAGCTAGGAGCTGTCCGGCTCTAAAAGGGACTGACCGTGCAGGCGTCACTATGGGAAGATGTCTGCACTCCGTCCTGCCTGTCAGCCCGACAAGAATTGATAATCCTCTTTAACAAAGGTAATAATTCTGGTGACTAGCGCTACTAAGCAGCTAGTCACCAGCTGGTGAATTATTTAAAGGGATAGTAATGTTTCATAATAAAAGCAGCTCTAATTAATCATCATACTATTTAGACTTTGTAGAGTGTTATTTCAATTCTGTCAGAGTTGTAGTTCCAGAGTAATTCAATGACAAAGTGTCCCCCTCCCGCCCCTTTTACCGATGTAACACTGTTCAGCCAGAGCAGAAGGGTGTTGCCCATATAGACTGCAGAGAGGAACAATCTTCAGTTAAGATAAGGGAAAAACCTGAAAAGCTTTTCAGGGGGGGGGGGGGCAGGGGGCAGGGCTTTCATTGTTTTCATTGTAAGAAAATTGTCCCCTGCTGTTATCTGTCTGGTCTTACAACCAGATTCCACTTCTGAGAAGAGATGGCTTACACTAGGTAAAAGGGGCGGGAAGGCAAACTTTGCTTGTGAATATCTCTTACCATAAAGGTTTGAGAGATAAGACTTATATCATTCTTCATGTTTTTTTTTTTTTTTTAATGCCTACAAAATAAAATAAAGTTAAAACAAAGTATTACTATCCCTTTAAGCTCAGTTGTTTAATGGTGGTAGTACATGTTAAAGAGCTGCCATTCTGGAATAACCCAACTGCAATGTAATTCCTGTTGCTTTCAATGTGCCTTAATTAAGGACCCATGACATGCCGGTACTGTCATGGGAAAACGTCCCTAAAGGACCCATGACTGTCTTGACACGTCAGGGATTTCAGTGCTCCCCACACAGCTGTTCGGGGAGCCCTGAATTGGATCAGTGTGCGCCTGGTCCTTAAGGGGTTAACACCTTGGGGTTATGAGAATCTGCAAAGTTGGAGAAATCTTAGTGTGTTCGCTCCATAGAAAAACATCCGAACTGGAGAAGTCATCTCTGCTTTATCACGCCTTAGTGCATTACTCCCCCCCCCCCCCCCCCTTTGAATGCTAGAAAAGCACAACACTGGAGACCTCTAGAATTCAAGGGATTAACCCTTTGAGTGCCAGAGGATGAAGCAATGCATTGTGTGCCCCCCCTCTGCTACTCAAAGTATTAAAAAAAAAAAAATTGACATCAAAAGAATTAGTGAAATTATAATTTCAACATAGCAAAGCAGGGGGTTTGCTCCAGAATTGTACCTGTTTAGCCTGGTGAATAAGACCCTGCCTCCTTTAACCCCTTGTATGCCAGAACCATCTCTAGCTACAAAAGAATAACCCTTTAATTTCCGGGGGGATGCGGATGCAACGCATTGCTTTGCAATGCGTTTCATATCCCTCTGGCACTCAAAGGGTTAAGCACCAATACATTTCTCAGCCCAATGGTCCTTAATGCTGAGTTCCAGAGAGGTATGCAATGCATTTCATAACCCTCTAGCACATAAGGAGTTAAAGCAGAACTTTCACCCGCTATAAAGTCACCCTGCTATAATTAAGCAGGTAGCAACTAGCTTTAGAATATATCTGTTGCCTCTGAAATGTAGGCCATTCTAAAGAAATCCATGATTTTAGGAGACCAGAACCCAGGCTACAGTGCAGACATCTTGTCTGCGCTGTCAGTCCCGGTCTCCTGTAAGAAGCATTGGAGCATACCACATGGTATCCGGAAAGACTGACGCTAACCCGGCCGTCAGTCTCCTACAATGATGGATTTCTTTAGAATAACCTACATGTCAGAGGTAATGGATATATTCTAAAGCTAGTCTCTACCTGCTTAATTATAGCAGGGAGACTTTATAGCGTATGAAATTTCCACTTTAAGTATCACCATAAATGAATGAGCCAGATGCAGATTTTTTTTTTTGAGTCTAATGACCTCCATAACAATGGTTTTATTTCCAAAATACATAGTACACAGTATAAAAAAAAGTTTTCATTGTAGTACAATCTCAACGTTTGCTAAATGATTACAAATAAAGTGCCCAGGTTAGAGATACTGTATGTATTTTCCCTTTATATAATCATTGAGCACCCCACAAATGAGTAACAAGAGACACAACCCCCACTCTCATAGAAGAACATTCAGCTTTGCTATTAAAAAATAGAGTTCTGATTAAAAACAGTCCATGTAATATTATAATACATTAATCATGCAGCTGTGATAAGAATCACATTAGTCTAGCACATTATTGTGTGTCCGGATAATCCTCTAGGGAACTAAATACCAGCTCACAGGACCCTCACCCCCACTAATTCAACGTGCAGCAGGTGCATTGGGTCTGCACTTAGTGAGAATTACAGGAGCAGTAAACTTTTATATGTATATACACTAGCAGGTGTGTGGCATGGCTTTGGCCAGGCTACAAACCATGTTGTTTTGTATTAACCCTTTGAGTGTCAGATGTATCTAATGCAATGTGCTGCATTGCACTGGATACCTCGGTGGCTCTGAAAGGGTTGAATTATATTAAAAGTCAGACCTCTTGATGTCCCCCAACTACCGCTATCCTAGCCAGCTGGGAAGGAGTGGGTGGGATTGAGAAACCCTCTCAGGTCAAAGAGGGAAAGCATCCCTCATTGATGTTCAGGGGTTTCCCGATCCTGGCCACTACTAGCAGCTACACCTAGAATGAAAACAGGGGAGCTCTCTTGCTCCCCTCCGTCGCAACTGTTTGTCTCCCTACCGAATTGGCTGAGAGATCAGTAGCTAGAGGGCATCATGAGGGTCCCTGGTGCCCCATCACAAAGTGTATATATATATATATATATATATATATATATATATATATATATATATATATATATATATATATATATATAGATATTTTTTTTTTTTTTTTTAAACAGAGTTGCAGCAGTAGTTAGTATGCCCCCTACCTCCTCTTCAAGGGACAAGAGGAGAGTGGGAGTGGACAAGGAGGCCTGAACAAGAGAAGATGAGAGGGGACGGCGGAGAGGAGGAGGCCTGAATGGGGAAGGTGGGAGAGAACAGAGGGAGAGAAGGCGTAAATGGGGGAAGGTGGAATGGGATGGGGGGTAGGAAATAATGGGTGAAGGTGGGTTGGGATAAGGGAGGCATGACCATACCTGGGAACTCTCTGGCTCTGCCGTGGATTTTAGAGTTATGTACCTGATCTTCGGATACAGAGGTTGTTTCTCCAGCAGTGGTGTTTCCTGTAAAACTCTGCCCACTTCTCCTCCCTCCCACCCTGTTATGTCCATTTTGAAAACATGATGATAGCCCCCCCATTCCCCTTTATAACACAAATCCCACCCCTTACAAACCCCTGGTCGCAACATATGAGATTTATGCTGGGGCTCCAGAGGATGAAGTTCCCAGGTATGGGTGTGATGCCTTCCAGAGATTTTGGCAGGAGAAGGCCGCTATAGGAGTGGCACAGACAGCATGGAAGAGATTAGAATATCTCCTCCTTACTGCTGGCTCGCACTGAGAATTTTCCATCACGTGACGTGCTTCTTGTTTTATTAAAATATAGAATTTATTTTTTCTGCAGAGTATAACAAGGGCACTTGCTGCTCAGAATTTTTCATTCAAAAGTTATTACAGCTCAAACTTATGGTTAACCCTCTGAGTGCCACAGGGGTGTGTGTAATGCATTGCAAAGCTACACTTCTCTGGCATTCAAAGAGTTAAAAGTCAACTATCATGGGGACAGAGCACTAATGACACTGTGTGGGCCTGCAGATGAAGCTGGAGCTGCACTTCGAGCCCTGGTAAACTAATGGGGGAGCAGAATGGAGACCCCCACAATGATCCCTCACTTGTCCCATGAAACAGACTGCAGTGTAAGACTCTGATGTCTTCCCATTCAGTCTCTCTGGACTGTGAGTGCAGACCTCAGACCTTAGTGAAGGGCTTGTATTCCAGACACCAACAGTCTATGGTGGCTGCGCGAACAGCCAGAGAAGCTTGTGGCTAAGAGCCATACACTTCCACCTTATGCTCCAATCCGCTGCCAGCCAAGCAAGTCAGTTTGCTGACCTTCCTCACCCACACAGAATGGGTTGGTGCTGTACAGCTCAGTCCTGAGCTTTTTACAAAGTCCCATAGGAGCAGAATTAGTAAAACAGTACCTTTTAATGAAACTGTTAGAAACAGCACCAACTAGTGTCAAAAGGGCTTTTGTTTTTTAACCCCTTAGTGACAGCCGCTTGCATACCTATCACCTTAACGCCCGTGGTACTTTTTTTTTTTTTTTTTTTTTTAATTATTTCAGAGTCTCCGGCTTCCGGGACTTACCAGGTACGTCCTCTGTCACGAAGTGACAGTTTTTGCGGTAAGTCAATTGTCGCAATGGCGTTAAATCATGCACTGCTTGGAAGAATTTACACCATAGACTGCAGCTCCCCAAAAGTAAGCAACGGGAACAGTGCCACCTGCTGACCACAGCGTTAACTGCAGTTTAAAAATAAAAGCTGTCATAAATCCCCAGTGTGAGTGCTTTTGTTTTACTCAGCAGAAAAAGCCATATAACAAGGATAGCCAAAAGCTAAATTAACTTAGGAGCCAGGCAGATTTTCTTGGAGCCAGTAAAGGTATATATGCATACAGGTGTATAAAAATATATATGATGTAGGGAGCCAGAAGTAGAATTTAGGACTTTTCCACCCCTGCTTTTTACAAAAAGGTTTACTGCTCATTTTACCACAGGGGTATACAATGCATTGTGAAGCACTGCAGATCGCATGCTCACTGCTTATCTTGAAGGACCAGCCTATGTATATTAAACCTGGGCAACGAGGGGCCTTCCAGCTTTTTGTGGACTAACTCCCAGCATCCTCAGCCAGTTGTTGGACAACTGAGGATGCTAGAAAATGTAGTCCAACAGCTGGAAGGCAATGTGCATGTCGCAGCCATGGTGTTGGCACATTTTTACAAAGCATGTGTATACAGAAACATTACACCAATACGGAGTCATGCCTAGACTCAATGTAATCCTGTATGTATTATGTTCAGTTTACTAATGTGTGGAATACACAAAAATATACAACATCTTTTATCAGTGTGGTTGTCCTGTCCATGGAAGCAGATATCACAGGTGCCTGCAAAACCATAAGACTCAAACTCCCCTCACTGCAAAAGGTCATCTTAACCCTTTGAGTGCCAGAGGGGTAACGCATTGCAACGCAATGTGTACCCCTCTGGCACTCAAAGTGTTAACCCTTTAAGGACCAGATGTATGTACAACACATTGCTTGTGATGCATTCTTAAAGTGGAACTACCACCCCTTACAAACATGGCCCCAAATAATTACCCATCTGGCGACTAGCTGCTCAGTAGCGCTTGTCGCCAGAACTATTACCGCGTTAATGAGAATTATACACTGCTCCCGGACTGACAAGCAGGACACAGCACAGACATCTTTCCATAGTATGTCTGCGCGCCTACACTGTCAGTCCCTTTTGGAGCCACACGGCTCCTAGCAACTCCTCCTAGAGCAGGCTGGGACTGACAGCGCAAGCATCACTATGGAAAGATGTCTGCGCTGTTTCCTGCCTGTCAGTCTGGGAGCAGTGTATAATTCTCATTAACCCGGTAATAATTCTGGCGACAAGGGCTATTGAGCAGCTAGTCGCCAGATGGGTAATTATTTGGGGCCATGTTTGTAAGGGGTGGTAGTTCCGCTTTAAAGGTTAAGTAGGCTCATGCACTCTATGTGCCCCAGTTTAAAGTAAAATGCCATCACCTGTCATGTCCTTTCAAGGAGGGCAGGATTTTCCTTATACGGAAAGAGGGAAGGTTGTCTCTTGTTGTCATCTGTCTGGTCCCAGGGCCGGTTTTCAGATCTATGGGGTGGTGGCTTGCTTTCGGGGAAAGGGGTGGGAGGGATCAACTTAAACATATTATTACACTGTAACTAGCAAGCTTTGAAGAGTGGGAGCATCGCATAGTAGTATTATTACATATGATCAATGTTCTGAGCCAGGTGTAAAATGAAACATTACTATCCCTTTAAGTATCTGATAGCTTGGTTTTGTTTAATTAATGCTTTCTCTTCCACAATTCTACAAACTATTACTGCTTTTTCTGCTATAACTGGCAGAAAAAGGGTCAAACGGGGATCACAACGGAGCACTGGCCATATTGTGCAGGTCCTGTGTGGATTCATGTAGAAATATTTTTTATTTATTTAGTGTCATGCAATTTACCACTCATTTAAGTCTGTCTACACCTGGTGCGGTGCCAGTGCTGCTCCCATACATTTTTCAGATAAACAGCTTTTCAAGGGAAAAACAATACATTATAGCTCAAACATCTCTCATGGAATAAGGGAACAGTATACTTACCGATAACTCCTTTTCTCTTAGTCAGATGAGAAATGTAGGGACCATGGGGTATAGAATTCCTCCCAACAGGAGGCAGGGCAATAAAAAGTGAAAGCCCCTCCCACTTCCTGCCCATAGACCTTTCTACACAACAGACAGTTCAGTTTAAAGGGATAGTAATGTCTGACTTAATAAAATGTAATATTGTAGATATTACAAAAATGAGCTAACTGATGCAAGTCCTGTTTCTCAAATGTTTATAGTTTGAGAGATATACGATGATAAATTTCCCCCTCCCTTCCCTTTCACAGACAGAGTCGTCTGACTTGACAGCGGCTCTTCAGCAGAGCCGAAATAGCTCTATCTAAAAATAAATACTTTACTGGAATGGTCTGCAAAGTGTACCTGGTTTGCAAGCATACTTTGTAGACCTTTCCACTTAAGCATTTTTCAGATAGAGCTATTTCGACTCTGCTGAAGAGCCGCCGGCCAGTCCCGAAACCAGGATCTCCTTCTGAGAGATATACGTTGATATGGAGGGGGGGGGGAACTATATCAATGTATATCTCTCAAACTATAAAGGTTTGACAGATGGGACTTGCATCAGTTAGTTTATTTTTGTAATAGCTACAATATTACATTTTGTTAAAAAAAATACATTACTAACCCTTTAAAGTGATAGTAATACTTCGATTTATCTTTATTTTATTTTGTAGGCATTAAAAAAAACATGAAGAACGATATAAGTCTTATCTCTCAAACCTTTATGGTTTGAGAGATATTCACAAGCAAAGTTTCCCCTCCCGCCCCTTTTACTTAGTGTAAGCCATCTCTTCTCAGATGTGGAATGCAGTCCATAGACCAGACAACTAACAGCAGGGGACAATCTTCTTCCTATGAGAACAATGAAAGCCCTTCCCCCCTTGACAAGTTTTTCAGGTTTTTCCCTTATCTTAATTGAAGATTGTCCCTCTCTGCAGTCTACCTGGGCACCTCCTTTCTGATCTGGCTGGGCAGTGTTACATCAGTAAAAGGGGCGGGAGGGGGATACTTTGTCATTGAATTACTCTTGAACTACAGCTCTGACAGAATTGAAATAACACTCTCCAGAGTCCAAATACTATGATAATTAATTGGAGCTGCTTTTATTATGAAACATTACTATCCCTTTAACTCTAGCAAAGCAGGGAGAGGTAACACCACCAGGGCAGAGAAGCTAAAGTATGTCAGGGCACCTCAATCCAAAACAGAGATAAGAAGTTTTCACAAGGTGAGATGCCTTGCATGCCTCAACTGACTAAGAGTAAAGGATTTATCGCAAAGTATAAAAACCCCTTTTCTCTTACATCCATTGTGGGATGCAGGGGCCACGGGGATGCTTTAAGGTGATACATCCCCTTTAAGTAGAAACCCATTAACCCTGACTAGTGGATTATATTAAATTAATCTGATTTAAAGGGACAAGTAATACCTCAAAGTTTAGCTCTGAGTATTATTTGCAATTCTTTTAACATGTTGCGCTCTATATATATAGCGTTACTTATAGATTTGTAGCTCAAACACTATTCAAGATGAAAGTATCCCCCTCCCGCCCCTTTCCCTGCGTCACTGATCTTCTGTCTGGTCCGGATGGAGAGCGGCGACAGACGATCATCAGTAAGCAAAAGGAAAATCCTAACCTCCTTAGGGTCAGGGTTTTCCTTATACTTACTGAATGAAGATTGTCCCTCGCTGCGATTCGTCAAGTCCCACGACCGGATTGCACATCTAAAGGGAGGCGGCCAGAAGGGATGGGAGAGGGATCATTTCCTCTTGAATAGCGTTTGAACTACAAATCTGTAAGCAAATGCTATATATATATATATATATATATATATATATATATATATATATATATATATTTTATAGCAGGGCTCAAAATTTCCACTCGCCACTAGCCAATGGCGAGTGAAAATTTAGCCCTGGCAAGTAGAAATTCAGCCCTGGTGGGTATGTTTTGGCTTGCAGTGGCGAGTAACTTTTCAGGCCTGGCTAGTAGCAAAGGACTTAAAATTATAAGCCCTGTTTTATAGCATTACGTGTTTAAAAAATGTAAATAATACTCTGAGCTAAACTTTAACCCCTTAAGGACCGGCCACACATGCACGGTGCGGTCACTTAAGGACCAGAGACCATTTTTTTTTTTCCTCTATCAGATTCCAGACTCCCCGAACGGCGTGCAGCTGCGTGGGGAGACCGGAATTCCATGACAGTCCAGGACCGTCATCGGTCCTTAACTGAAAACAAGCCATGACTGTCCTGGACAGTCATGGGTCCTTAAGGGGTTAATTGAGGTACTACTAACCCTTTAAATTAAATCCACCTTTGTCCTACAGACTTTAACGCTCTGGGTGCCAGAGGGATGCGCAACACAATGCACTACTGTCCCTGACAAATTAGGCCTACTGAAGGCAGCACTAGACCTTGCCTATTAGCAGAAAGTCCCTGCAGTCTGTTTTCAGAGAGCAAAATAGTAACACGATTATTGCCTTGCTTAAAGGAAAAGCAACACCTCCCTAATAATAACCTGCCACCTCCCAAAGCAATGCACTGCAAACCATTTTAGCATTAATGGGGTTTAAATTAATGAGATTGTTTCACCTTTCCCTATAGTGAAGTTGGTTTGCTTCTGAATATGGCCCTATGCTATGTTTTAGGAGTGATAGTGACCCTGTGTGGTGGCAAGGTGTATTACATAAAAACATTCCCTTTAGTTATGAGTACATACAATTCAGTCTGCATAGCACAATAACATGTGGTTAATTTCTGGGCAGAGAAAGTAGCAGTTTAAAAGTACCCTCATACAAAGCATCAAGTAGGATGTCCCAATGTACATACACTATAGCCAAGTTGAAAGTACTCCTCAGTACATTAAATAATGGAAAATCTGCAGTTAACCCTTTGTGTGAGAAGGGTGTCCAATCCATTTCACACTGTCACTCAAAGGGTTAAGGCCAGTATACAGATGTCAGCATAGACACATTTTATACAGAAATGATTTTAACTCTGAGTGCCAGAGCCGTACTCAACGCATTGCTTTGCAATGTGTCGGTACGCCTCTGGCACTCAAAGGGTTAAGGATGCAGGGAACCCTAAAAAAAAAGCATTTTCTATCCAGGTAGAAGACGAATGTAAAATAATTCTATACACAACACTGAGGTCATATCAGGATATACAGGGAGCAGCAGAGAGGATCATCTGCCCCACAGAATCAGCACTGTAAAAAGCAGACAGCAGCAATACACTGAGCTGACATACACATCCAAGGGTTCCAGGACATGATATAGACAGCCACAGAGCAGAAGGCACTTCTACACATTGTTGTGAAAAACGGCAATAAGAAAGCAGCAGAAAAGGGACCACCAAGACACAGTTATGCGTACCAGGCCATGATATAGGCTAAAACAGACCACGGTTACACCCCCCTTCCCCCCCATACACAGAACTGTGTACATCCGCAGGAAGAGGAGCAGTGAAGCAGAGATCCTCATACACAGCCATGAGTACCAGGCCATGATGTGGGTTAACACTTTTGGTGCCAGACAGGTAACCAATGTGGTGTGATGAAATGCGTTGGATACCTCAATGACACTCAAACGGTTAAAGCAGATCCAGGATACCCTCTACACAAAACTGTGTATATGTGCAGGAAGAACAAAGCAGAAATGACCCCACACAAAGTCATGAGTACTGGGCCACTATATATACTAAAGATTAGGGATCATACTACTACGTACACATCCAGGAACAGGAAAGAGAAACATAGCAGGGATTCCCCCATACACACTGCTGTGTACACATAAAGGGAGAAAAGAGCAGCACAGCAGGGATTACCCCATACACACTGCTGTGTACACACAAAGGAGAAAAGAGCAGCACAGCAGGGATTACCCCATACACACTGCTGTGTACACATAAAGGGAAAAAAGAGCAGCACAGCAGGGATTCCCCCATACACACTGCTGTGTACACATAAAGGGAGAAAAGAGCAGCACAGCAGGGATTACCCCATACACACTGCTGTGTACACATAAAGGGAGAAAAGAGCAGCACAGCAGGGATTACCCCATACACACTGCTGTGTACACATAAAGGGAGAAAAGAGCAGCACAGCAGGGATTCCCCCATACACACTGCTGTGTACACATCTAGGAACTGGAATTACCCCATACACACCTCTGTGTACACATAAAGGAAGAAAAGAGCAGCAGAACAGGGATTCCCCCATACACATCGCTGTGTACACATAAAGGAAGAAAAGAGCAGCACAGCAGGGATTCCCCCATACACACTGCTGTGTACATATATAGGAACAGGAAAAAGCAGAACAGGGATTACCCCACACACACCGCTGTGTACACATAAAGGAAGAAAAGAGCAGCAGAACAGGGATTCCCCCACACACACTGCTGTGTACACATAAAGGAAGAAAAGTGCAGCAGAACAGGGATTCCCCAATCAACAGCCATGAGTACCAGGCTATTATAAAACAGGAGCAGGGATTCCCTCATACAGAGGGCTGTGTACGTGCAGGAGTAAAGCAGCAGAGCAGGGATTCCCCCATACACAACCATGAGAACAAGGCCATGATACATGCTTACAGCAGGCCAGTGACTCCACACACACAGCACTTTGACACAGCCAGCAACAAAGCAGGGATCTTAAATTACACAGCCATGAGTGTACCGCAATTATACAGTCTAAAACAGAGCAGGGATTACACGCACAGACAGCTATTAATACTACGCCATGACATAGACCAAGTCAACCATGTATAACAGGGCATGATAATGGCTAAATCATACAATGCACGTTGGTAAAGTCCTGGAAGAGCAGCAAAGCCATGAGCTATGTGCCATGACACAGGCTAAAGTAGCGGAGGAAATCCCCATATACAGCCATGAGTACCAGGCCATGACATAGGCTAAAGTAGCGGAGGAAATTCCCATATACAGCCATGAGTACCAGGCCATGACACAGGCTAAAGTAGCGGAGGAAATCCCCATATACAGCCATGAGTACCAGGCCATGACACAGGCTAAAGTAGCGGAGGAAATCCCCATATACAGCCATGAGTACCAGGCCATGACATAGGCTAAAGTAGCGGAGGAAATTCCCATATACAGCCATGAGTACCAGGCCATGACACAGGCTAAAGTAGCGGAGGAAATCCCCATATACAGCCATGAGTACCAGGCCATGACACAGGCTAAAGTAGCGGAGGAAATTCCCATATACAGCCATCAGTACCAGGCCATGACACAGGCTAAAGTAGCGGAGGAAATTCCCATACACAGCCATCAGTACCAGGCCATGACACAGGCTAAAGTAGCGGAGGAAATTCCCATATACAGCCATCAGTACCAGGCCATGACACAGGCTAAAGTAGCGGAGGAAATCCCCATATACAGCCATGAGTACCAGGCCATGACATAGGCTAAAGTAGCGGAGGAAATCCCCATATACAGCCATGAGTACCAGGCCATGACACAGGCTAAAGTAGCGGAGGAAATTCCCATACACAGCCATCAGTACCAGGCCATGACATAGGCTAAAGTAGCGGAGGAAATTCCCATACACAGCCATCAGTACCAGGCCATGACATAGGCTAAAGTAGCGGAGGAAATCCCCATATACAGCCATGAGTACCAGGCCATGACATAGGCTAAAGTAGCGGAGGAAATTCCCATACACAGCCATCAGTACCAGGCCATGACACAGGCTAAAGTAGCGGAGGAAATCCCCATATACAGCCATGAGTACCAGGCCATGACATAGGCTAAAGTAGCGGAGGAAATCCCCATATACAGCCATGAGTACCAGGCCATGACATAGGCTAAAGTAGCGGAGGAAATCCCCATATACAGCCATGAGTACCAGGCCATGACACAGGCTAAAGTAGCGGAGGAAATTCCCATACACAGCCATCAGTACCAGGCCATGACATAGGCTAAAGTAGCGGAGGAAATTCCCATACACAGCCATCAGTACCAGGCCATGACATAGGCTAAAGTAGCGGAGGAAATCCCCATATACAGCCATGAGTACCAGGCCATGACACAGGCTAAAGTAGCGGAGGAAATCCCCATATACAGCCATGAGTACCAGGCCATGACACAGGCTAAAGTAGCGGAGGAAATTCCCATACACAGCCATCAGTACCAGGCCATGACACAGGCTAAAGTAGCGGAGGAAATCCCCATACACAGCCATCAGTACCAGGCCATGACATAGGCTAAAGTAGCGGAGGAAATTCCCATACACAGCCATCAGTACCAGGCCATGACATAGGCTAAAGTAGCGGAGGAAATCCCCATATACAGCCATGAGTACCAGGCCATGACACAGGCTAAAGTAGCGGAGGAAATCCCCATATACAGCCATGAGTACCAGGCCATGACACAGGCTAAAGTAGCGGAGGAAATTCCCATACACAGCCATCAGTACCAGGCCATGACACAGGCTAAAGTAGCGGAGGAAATCCCCATACACAGCCATCAGTACCAGGCCATGACATAGGCTAAAGTAGCGGAGGAAATCCCCATATACAGCCATGAGTACCAGGCCATGACACAGGCTAAAGTAGCGGAGGAAATTCCCATACACAGCCATCAGTACCAGGCCATGACATAGGCTAAAGTAGCGGAGGAAATTCCCATACACAGCCATCAGTACCAGGCCATGACATAGGTTAAAGTAGAACAGGAATCCCGCATACAAAGCAATACGTACCAGGCCATGACACAGGCTAAAGTAGCGGAGGAAATTCCCATACACAGCCATCAGTACCAGGCCATGACATAGGTTAAAGTAGAACAGGAATCCCGCATACAAAGCAATACGTACCAGGCCATGACAAGACATAGGTTAAAGCTGAACAATCATCAGACTTATACTGAGCCCCAAATCCTAATTACAATAGCAATATGCATATACCTACTTGTATTTTGCTGAATAATTTCAGCATTAGTGAAAATTAGAACTTTTGCACTAATGCCGCAATTATTCAGCAAAATACAAGTAAGTATATGCATATTGTTATTGTAATTAGGATTTGGGGCTCAATATAAGTCTGATGATAACAAGCACAAAAACTAACAATCAGCGCTCGGGGGACTGAGATAATCACACTTGGTCATAAACAATCCAAATGCAAAATATATATATTTTGCATTTGATTGTTTATGACTATATTTTGCATTTGGATTGTTTATGACCAAGTGTGATTATCTCAGTCCTCCGAGCGCCGACTTAGTTTTTGTGCTTATTATTATATTTGAAACTAAAGAGCAAAGGTTCCTTTTTTGGCGGCTGAACAACTGAGCAGTTTACAATATTCCATCTTGCGCTTCCTCTTGTGTATTTATTTTAAGTCTGATGAGAGTTCCGCTTTAAAACAGAACAGGAATCCTCCACACAAAACCGTAAGTACCAGGCCATAATACAGGCTAATGCAGAGCAGGAATTTCCAATGTACAGTCATGAGTAGCGGGACTCAATAGGTTGCAGGAGAGCAGGGATCCCCCATACTCAGCATTGTGTGAAATTCCAGGAAACAGCCAATAGCAAAGCAGAGATTCCCCATACCAAGCTGTGTGTTCCAGATCACGATACAGACTGCAGAAGAGTTCCAACACTGGGGTGTGCACAAGTCCAGAACACAGACAGCCGCAGTACAGAGAAACACCAATCAAATCAGTGTAGATGGAGAGTTTTCAGGTTTGCAGCGAGGGATATAAAGGCACAGTGGCTACATGCACAGCACAGACAAAGGACAGTAGGGACCATACACACAAATGAAGAAGTGGAGCAATTCTGGGCTATACCAACTGCATCTCAGGGGACAAATAAAACATCCCAAAATTCCCAAGGATTTAAATGGGGCTTTTAACCCCTTGAGTGCCAGAGAGGTCTCCAATGCATTGTTAAAGCAATACGCTGGAGACCTCTCTAGCATTCAAGATATAATAAAATCAAAATTTACAAACTTAGTAATATATTTGAGTTTTCTATGGTGAAGCTGGTTTTCGCCAGAATTGTTCCATTTTTTTTTTTTTAAAGCACAGCCCTATGTATCTTTTGATAGGAAGGGCCAACACACAACCCTCCTAGGTAAGATTCACATTTGCAATGAATGGCAGGAAAGTAAGGAACAAGTCTGCAAGCAGAGGCTGCAAGGTTAGGTTGTGAGACACTGCATTAGAAACTGGGCTGGAATTCCCGCCTACAAAGCTAGGTTGTCTCTAGTGCTGTATAAGTGTCAGGAAATGCTGAAATGATTGGCAAACCTTTCTAGTGCTGTGAACGTGTACACATCCCCAGCACTGACTACTGCAGCTTTGAAGATAACGCTACAGCTGAATCAGACGTTACAGTAGACCTGTCACTCTCTGAATGAGGTTTGCATGATGTGTACACATTAGCCAAAAGGCCAGAGGATGCACAATGTCAGAGAAATTCTATGTTTAATTTACATTCTCTCTACCACCACCACCACCCTAGAATGTGTTATCATACCATTTCACAGATGGACACTATGTAAATAAAGTCCTTGTCAGAAAGTGACTGGGTGACATCACAGGGGGGGGGGGGGGGGTGAACGAACGCACTTATTAGCATTTTTTTCTTAAACCTTTAGGGATCAGTAGGGTGTGCAGCAAATAGCTTCCCACATTTATTATTTTTTATGAAAATAACTACATAATTATATAATGTGTGTGCGTGTGTTCCTGCATCACTGCCAGCCATACCCGTGGGCAGCAGTAAAGAGGAGTTATGCAAATAGCAGCATTCTGCTGCTGATCCCGTACTGTTGACTCCTGGACACCCATGTCAAAATCCTTGCAGGGACCTCATCGCCCTAAGAATTGTCACAGTATCAGGGAAAGCTCTACTTGAAGCATGATACTGGGAGCAGGGGGTAAGACGCTGTAAGCAGGGTGGGAGAAGCAGGAAGCATGTGGAGCAGCTCTTTGAGCAGGGGTGAGAGGTGCTGGGAGCAGAGAGGCACTGCAGTGAGGAGGTGCCCACGAAAGCAACACCATGATTCGTTTTGCGGAGTAAAATAAGGGCACACCCTTCGCTGGGAGATTTTTCTTTAAAAAGTTATTACAGTTGAATTATTTTTAAAATCAAACTGTTAAAAACATTGACAACTACTGTCCAAAAGGCATTTTTTATATAATGAACTCCAAGGGAAGAGAAAGGGGGTGGTGCATGAAGGTTTGATAAAGGTATGATATCCCTTTGATACCAGAGGGGTACACGACGCATTGCAAATTGCTATGTAACCCTCTGGCACTCAAATGGTTAAAGAGGAGATAAAGTGTGATACAGTTTCCAGTTGCTATGCAGTTCCCCACCCCTTAAGAGAATTTACCTGTCCTCTCTGGCGGCGGCACAAAGCTTAATTTACATAAAGTGTCAGACAGAGGCAGATGATGTCACTTTCAAAGTAGGAGACGAAATTACACTTGTAATTCCACATAAAGTAAACATCAGTCGGCCTTTTGGTTAACATAATGCAGAGTTTTGATTTAAAATTTGCAAATATTAAAAATTCAAGGTTCATTTTTGAATGTACCAATGATGTAAGTTTTGGTCAGCCCCATGTGTGCGCATAAGGGTAAAGCACTGGTTAATCCAGCCCTGATTTGTCTCTCACTCACATGCAAGCTTGCTGTCAAAACTGGAAAGGGCCACAGAAAATGCCTGCAAAGCACACATTGGGTAACTGTAATCCAGGGTGAAGATGTCCTCTGCCACACGACCAAACTGCATGACAATGTAATCCACTAAAGAGAAATAAACAAAACCAAAGTGAGGTGGGAAGTGGAAGATCGCAGACAGGACAAGACCACCAAGAGAGATACAGTGATGTGTGAGAGACAGAGAGAGAGAGAGGGAGATACACAGAGCGAGACAGAAAGTAAGTGTGTGTGTGTTTGTGTCTCTGTCTGAGGAGGGGGCATTGTCAGCTGTTGGAGCTCGTATTGGGAGTTGGAGGCCCCAACAGATGGAGGCCCAACCGCTGACTAAACCTACCACAGAGACTGACACCACCCTGTTTTTAATGAGGCACAAAAGGCAAGTGCTCAGAGCTTCATATGTTGAGGGGTACCTCACCTGTTCTGTCCGTGGACACATTCTGAGTTATGGATGTGGGCAGAGCATTACTGCAATAACTCAATAGACACAAGCTCATGTTTTCTAGTGGCTGGTTTATTTACCAGTTAAAATACACTTTTTCTACCTATTTTTAATCCCTTAAATGCTATGTAGGATTCCAACGCATTGTGAAGCAACCTAGGGATAAATCCTTTTTTTTATGCATGCAGGTTACAGGCTAAGGGAGTTTTCTATGACAGGCAACAATGGATTACGTTGGAGGAAGGGTCATATGAAGAAAAGGTCATGGGAGTGGCTAAGGACACATAGGATACCTTGTCTAGTGTACCTGAGATGTACATCTGGTCATGGGATCTGGGCAAAAGGCACAGGAATAGCACATGTAGTGAAACTTACGGTCATTGTCGTGCACAATCTGAAAGTTCTTCACTGATGCGTGGGTGACACGTCCATGGAAGTTGAGCACATAGGACTGGGTGTCATCATTCCACACGGGAGCCTTATTGTGCAGTTCAATTATGTTCTCTTGACATTTCCTCTGCCATCTGGACAGGAGGCTCTCGGAATCCTGCAAAGGAGAGGAAATTAGTTTCCCTCACAATTGGGCTGGAAAGGTGAGGAAACAATGAGTAAAATGCATACTTTGAAGCTGGAAAGGAGGTGTTACAGAGACAAAGGGAGGAGCAGAAATCACACTGCAAGGCTTAAAAGGTAGGGTAGGAGGAGCAGAACTCACATTGTGAGGCTTAAAAGGTAGGGTAGGAGGAGCAGAACTCACATTGTGAGGCTTAAAAGGCAGGGTAGTAGGAGCAGAACTCACACTGTGAGGCTGGAAAGGTAGGGCAGTAGGAGCAGAACTCACACTGTGAGGTTGGAAAGGCAGGGTAGTAGGAGCAGAACTCACACTGTGAGGCTGGAAAGGTAGGGTAGTAGGAGCAGAACTAACACTGAGATTGGAAAGGCAGGGTAGTAGGAGCAGAACTCACAGTGTGAGGCTTACAAGGCAGGGTAGTAGGAGCAGAACTCACACTGTGAGGCTGGAAAGGTAGGGTAGTAGGAGCAGAACTAACACTGAGATTGGAAAGGCAGGGTAGTAGGAGCAGAACTCACAGTGTGAGGCTTACAAGGCAGGGTAGTAGAAGCAGAACTTACACTGTGAGGCTGAAAGGCAGGATTATAGAGGCAAAGTGAGGAGCTGAACTCACATTTTGTGGCTGAAAAGGGATACGTTCATGATTGAAGTTCATTCCAGGAATCAAAACAGTCATTTTCCGAGGACCTTTAAACCCCAAGACATTGGTCTCCTTAGAGATACAAGTGGACAAAATTATTTTTTTTTAAAGATTTGATGTAAATAAAAGAAATAGAAAGTGTTTTTTAAACTATAAATAAACATATACAGTTTGTCGAGAGTTAAAAAAGGATCCTCCCAATGCTTTGATGCATCACTCAAGACCTATCACAGTTCAAAGATTAGGCGAAGCCGTTACTGTCAGGCTGTATAGTTTAAAGGATCAGTAAACTTTTTTAATGGAGAAAAAAAAATTACTATATAATATTGTAGGACTGTACTATCGTATAAGAGAGAGAGAGAGAGGGGGGGGGAAGAGGGAGAGAGAGAGGGGGGGGGAGGGGGAGAGAGAGGAGAGAGAGAGAGAGAGAGAGAGAGAGGGGGGAGAGGGAGAGAGAAGAGAGGGGGGGGAGAGAGAGAGAAGAGAGACTGACTGAGACTGACTCTCTCTTGGCTCTTACATAACAAATTGCTGCCAGTTCTTGTCGAGAAGCCATGCCCTCCATCTGTCCTTGAGCCTTAGATGGGCTGTGACCACTGTCATAAACTGTGAACTTGGTCCCCATTAGGTTGGAGCTAAATGAGAGGGGTAACAGAAAAGAGAGGACAAAAAGAAAAATACAGACTAGGTGAGAGGGAAGGGGGATTAATCTAGACAGGGATCTCAAAGCTTAACCCTTTGAGTGCTGGAAAGGCATCCAATGCATTGCGCTGCAATGCACAAGATACCTCTCTGGCATTCAGAGTGTCAAATTGCTATCTTAGAACCATATGTACAAATGCAAATGTAGAGCAATTATGTGGAAAACCAATATAACCCTTTTTAGGACCAGAGGGGTATCCATCGCATTGCGAAGCACTCAAAGGTTTAAATCAACATTCCCATTGATTTAAATGGACCTTTTAACACCTCAAATGCTATAGATGGCTACAATGTATCTTGGCGCAACATGCTGGAGACCTCTCCAGTATATAAGGATTAAAAAGCAAAATTTAAAGATGAAATAAACTTTCACTGAAAAAAAATTGTATAATTGTATTGGTTTTTCCTGATGAATAAAAATGGTAACCACAATACTGGGAGGTGCTTCATTTAAAATGTATTAATAGATAAAACGTATTATTATTATTTTTTTTAATTAAACTGCAATTTCTATTGTTCTCACCAGGTGATGATGTTGCTATCACTTTCTATCAATAGCTTTAACCTATGACTAAACAGAGTATTGAAGAAAGATTACCTTCTGGACAATGTGCAACTGAGCAGTAACAACGTTTCAGTGAAATACCTCCAAGCAGTGGGATTAACCTTGGTTAACCCTTTAGTGCCAGAGGGGTGTACACTTAAAAGGTACAATTAGCCCTGTTGCATATAGTTACTGTGGCTTTAAATCAATGGGAATTTGGAGAATTTGTGTTTGTTGCCTATGGAGAGGTTTGTGAAAATTGCTCCAATTTATTTTCATGCATATGACCTTAAAAGTGTTTAAAAACACACACACACAAAACAAAAATACCCCCACTGGACCCATCATCCTCATACCGGAGTTTTCCAACAAAGCTTTCCCCTTCCCGGGACAGGTCTGTTGGGTCAACAGTAATCAGATAATTGGATGTTTTGCTTTTCTTCCTCTTTCGACCAGCGAGGAGAAAGATCTGAAACAGAGGAGTATCAGTGTCAAACCCTCCTTGTTCTCCATGTCCTCTCCATCATTCCCTCACTAGGTGGATCGCCTTTCTGACCTTGCGATTGTCATCCTTTTCCATATGCATGTAGTAGGTGGGATACAGGCCACGGTCCATCCCCTTTTTATCCCGACTGATCCGGCATCTTATGGTAACCCCACGAGGAGCAGGCCGCAGGGCAAATTCTTTCAAGTCACCAAGCTCCCCTTCTCCAGACAAGCCAAGTGGTATGGCCTCTGCTGAGCCAGAGTCCTGTGAAAAAGAGGAGGGGAACATTGATCAACAGCAGTTCATAAAGGAATAGTGAAGGCCAAGAATATAAATGCGGGCTTCTGATTATGTCCAAGGAGGCTGCTAACTGAGGAATTGGTATTTTGAAGTAAGAAATTCCCACTATGCTTACTCACGGTAAGAGATTTTTTGCTGGATGCTGAGCCAGGCCGTGTACTCACAGATCCTTCCTCATCCTCTACGGCATCTTCATCAAAGTTCAGACTGTCTGATATACCTGTGAGAAACGCAAGATTAAATCTGATCATAGGCAGCACTAAACGGTAGGAAACCCCTCCCCTAAAACATCAGTATGATACAGGAGTGGCCAGTGGGTGGTAAAGCGGAGATGTAGAGTTATTGCAATAGATGCAGGACATGACCAATTAGGTTGGTAACAAATTGGAACTGTCACTTCCAGTTTTCAATAACTACTGAAAGAAAGAAAAAAAAAAAATAATGTATATATTTTTTTCACAATGGCAAAAAAAAACAAAAACAAAAAAAAAAACCCACAAACAAACCTCTTGTTAAAGCCACATTTAAGGTTCTCACTCAAAACATACAAAAGCCAGGAAGATCAGCTTAAGTTCTTCCAAATCACTGTTGATACCACAAATGATCCTGCTAATGTCACTTGTGATGTCATATGTGATGTCATCAGTATATCATTGATAATGCCATTTGTGATACCATGGCTGATGTAATCAGCAAAGGACACGGGGGAATGGAATTAAGATGGAAGAATGTACGCTGTATTTATTTGGCTTTCTTGCGGGAATTGGCTCTAACAAAGATTTATTTTGCTACTGCATTTCCATAGTTCTTTGCGTAGGATCACCTCCAGCTGCACCACCGCGGCGATCACAATTCCATGTGCCGGTCAGGGTGGGAGGGACAGAAACGAGTCTGAGGCTAATGCATTAAAAAAAGAACTGGGGCGGTTTTGGAGAAAACAAAGTACACCGTAGGAGACCAATTAAAAAAAAAAAAAAAAAAAAATCCCAATTTCCCATTGATTTAACCATTTGAGTGCTGGAGTGGTGAGCAACATATTGCTTTGCAATTTGTTACGGACACCTCTGGCACTCAAAGAGTTAACCTGAGCTTTTACCTGCTTCAATGTTAGAGAGGTCGCTGCCAGATTGTAAAGTCATGTGCTGGAGACTTTTCTAGTATCTAAAGGGTTAAAAGTAATTTTTTCAAAAAATAGGAATTGTTAGGTCCCTTTATAGTGCAGTTGCTTTGCTCCAGAATTGCACCTTATGAATAAGGTCCCTAGAGTCGCATTAATCAAGCTAAAGAGCTGCACCTGTAGGACAAACAAATTTAATAAAGAGCATAAAAAATCCACACATTACTTAAACTGGGTTTTAACCCCTCCAGTGCTAGGGAGGTCTCTAGCTCATTGCTTCACAATACTTTGGAGACTGCTTTTTTGTGTTTAACCCTTTGAGTGCCAAAGGGGTGTGCAACGCATTGCAAATCAATGTGTTGTGCTGCCCTCTGGCACCCGAAAGGGTTAACAATATCTTCCGCAGGATTCTCCCACTCCTATTACACTGAGATATGTAAAAGTTCCAATACCGAACCATTGAGTCCTTCCACTGAATCTTTGGAAAGTTTAAAAGGGGGTGTATCACCTCTATAGAACTCAGGCTAAATAGTTAGGTTATATAGCAAATCTGACTAAAATTGTGATTTATTTTTTTTTTTTTTAAAGCTTTATTTTGTCATAATTTAAGTCTGGGCTGCAGCTACTTCCACATAGACTGTGGTTACCTGCTCTGTAACCGCAGTCTGTCGCTCTGCTTCTTCTTCCCTCCCTCTATCCAGCCTCCTCCAAAGACAGAGGATTTCTGTCTGTAAACTGGAGCTCTCTCATTGGCTAGATATCAATCTCTGCCAATGAGACCACTCCAGCTTACAGATAGAAGCCTCTGTTATAGGAGGAGGCTGCATAGAGGGAGGGGAGTAGAGGCAGAGTGACAGACTGTGGTTACAGAGCAGGTAACCGCAGTCTATGCGGAAGTAGCTGCAGCCCAGACTTTATAACTTACATTTTGACAAAAAAAAAAAAAAAAATTTAAAACAATTTTAGTCAGATTTGCTATATAACCTAACTATTTAGCCTAAGTTCTATGGATGTAGTGATACATCCCCTTTAACCTGAATTTTGGCTGGTATGACAGAAGAAACAACCTCATCTTCACTTTCCATTTGACCCTCCTTGGTATAGGAGTCATAGATTGGGACAATAGGTATCTTATAAAGGGGCAATGAAAGTTCTATGTCGCTTCCTGGAAGAATGAGACAAATCTTCTGAAAAAACGTATGTTACTTTTGCCAAGAGCGGAGGATAGTGTTGCCAATCCCTGCAGACTTGAAATTGTCTGTTATAGCTTTTACCCAAAAAGAGGTTAATTTTGTGGTTCTGTAATCAGAGTATTATTTGAGGAGCCCCCTGGTGTGTCCTGTGTTGGTTTCACAGTACATTTCGGACATGTGGTCTAGAGTAACCCACATGAGGTCTATTGTTAGCACGAAAGAGGAATGACCTGATCTTGGGAGGACTCAAGTTTTATCCAAGGTCAGAATACAAAGAATAATTACTCACCTCTTTCCTGCAGCATCTCTTGGAGGTCCCGCCTGGATACATCAGGGTCTGCTGAGGTCTCCTGATTTTGAGGCTGGGGCTGCGGTCTTCCTATATTACAGCCATGTTGTGTTTGCTCATCATTAGAGCTGGGTCGTATCCACTCCTCTTTAGCACTGGGTCGAGTCTTTCCCTTGTTAGATCCTGGTTGTGCTCTTTCATCACCAGAACTAGGCCTTGGTCTGGACTCCGAGTCAGGCCTCTCCCTTCCCTCATTTGAGCGAGGACGAATTGTGTCTGTATCTAGGTCGTCATCAGTGCAGGAATCCCCAACAGAAAGGATGTGGATCTTAGGACTCAGGTCCTGATTATTAGAACCGAAGAATGCAGCTGGACCATCTATTCCTTTAGAAAGAGAGGAGATTACAAGCCACTCTGGGCAATAAGAGGCACAGTTTGAAGAAGAAAAAAAATGAAGGAAGAAGGAAAATGTGTTGGCTAATTACATGTCACTAAAAACTGTGTCAGTTTTGACACCTTATGCCTCACTCAAGAAGCTAAAGATGAACAATTTCAGATTAAATCAATTGCATCACAGTAGGTAAATGAAATCTCCCAAAATTCCCACCGATTTAAATGGGACTTTTGACCTCTTGAATGATGGAGGTCGCTCGTACATTGCTTCATACTGAGTTTTGTTTGCCCCAGATTTGCTTGTCTTTATTTTTCTGAATACAGCCATGTGTCATAAACCAACCAGACACAGGGCAACAGGGTGCCAGCTGAATGAAGGTTAAGCCAGGGCACCTAAGTCCATGTCGGTTTCTCCATCCCTACGAGAGCTCCCTGGTTCCCAATGACCCACGTCAATGCTGTATCGTGCAAACATATGTAACAACAGAGTGCCAAGCAGCATAAGGGTTAAAGGGGAACTATGATCTCCTTTAAAGGGACAGTAATGTTTCAAAATGAAAGCAGCTCCAATTAATCTTTATAGTATTTGCGCCATGGAGAATGTTATTTCAGTACTGTCAGAGTTGTAGTTCAAGAGTAATTTAATGATAAAGTATCACCCTTCCATCCCTTTTACTGATGTAACACTGCTCACCTCAGAGCAGCAAGACTGTCTGGATGGATCACAGAGAGGGACAATCTTCAGTGAGCATAAGGAAAAACTTGAAAAACCTGTTAAGGGTTTTCTTCATGCTCACAGTAAGAAGATTGTCCCTTTGTGTGATCTGTCCAGTCCTAGGACCAGACTCCACATCTGAGGGGAGGCGGCTTACACTAGGTATAAGGGGCGTGAGGGGGAAAATTTATCATTCAATTACTCTTTAACTACAACTCTGACAGTATTGAAATAATGCTCTCCATGTCCCAAATACTATGAAGATTAATTGGAGCTGCTTTTATTTTGAAACATTAATATTCCTTTAAAGTCATCCTTATTCGATTGTGGTTTCCCAATAAATGTTCAATCCATTTTTTGTTTTGTTTTTTGTTTGTTTGTTATTTTTTTTATTTTTTTTAAATCTCTCTTTTTACGGAGAAATTAGCCTTTATAATGTCCACTCCTGATGTCACTTCAGGGCAGGCTGCAGTACAGCTATGTACTGCAGCCTGTCAATCTTCGCCTCTTCCCTCCCCAGCTGTTCTTCCTCCTCCTGCATTTGTTGTAACAGGACAGGCAAAGTTCCTGTTATCCAATAAAAAACATGTTGTAAAAATACCCCCAGCTTGAGCCTTTATTTAATCATCAAACCCGAGGCATCCCTAGTCCAGCAACAAGCTCCTGCTCTTTATTTAACTGACTCATACAACTATAATCTGCACTAACCAGTCTTCACAATTGGTCAGAAAAGTGGTGGACAGCATGCAGCACCTCATTTGTTGCTGGACTAACTTCCATTGCATGGATGATAACTGAAATCTAACTATAGCTGGAACACTACAGGCTGCCCCCTCCCCTCACCCAGCTCAGTTACTAAGCACCTAGACATATGATGCAATTGTCAAAAAGGTCCTAATGGTTGTTCACACCTTGTACTTCCACCAATATGACCATATCCACAGACAGGTCCATCATCTGAATTGACATAGACAAGTGATGAGGTGCATCTCAGCTGGAGCAATCAGAGGCTGCAACAGACTTACAGGGACATGTGCAAAAAAAAAAAAAAAAAATGGCTCAATGTTGGGGCAAACCAACTGCACTAAAAAGCACAAATAAAAATTCCCACAGTTTCAAATGGGGATTTAACTCATTGGAAGGTTCCCAGAAACACGGATTCTCAAACCTAGGGAGAAGTCATTGCCTGTAAGGGAGTGGGTTTTTTGTTTTTTTTTGTTTTTTTGACCCTCGACCTCCACCACCACATTCTTCCATCTCTCACCATCCAAGATGATATCGCTGTTCACAGATCTGGGGGTCAAACTCTGCACAAGGGGGGCTTGCTCCTCAGTCTTTCTGGGCTTGGCACTTCGGGGTCTGGCTTCACGATTTGGCTGCACCATGTGGGCTTCCTGTCTCTTCCGCCTCTGTTTCTGCTCTAGGAGCGCTCTCTACGGAGAAAGAAGGTTCCACGGTAAACAAACACCCATATGTATTAGGAAAGCATTGGTTCCTCTGAGAACTAAGGTGGCATATCATTTTGAATGCAAGGGAGATGTACAACACATTGCTTTGCAACTCTCCCTCTAGCACTCAAATGGCCTTGCACAGAAAACAAAAGATAAGCCATTATGGAACATGTCAACTGCACAAAGAGAGGGGGGCAGAATTAAAAATAAATAAATAAATAAATAAATAAGAATCCCATTGATTTAAGACAAGCTTTTAACCCCTTGAACACTAAAGATGTCTCCAACACACTGCATAGGAATGCATCAGAGACCTTTCTAACATCCCCATTAAAGGAATAGTAATGTCTATAATAAAAGTTGCTCTCAGAGTCTTGTACAATGGTTTCATAACATGCAGCACTAAGTTTACTAACTTACTGTTCAGTAGTTCAAAAGATATTGAAGGTTAAATGATCCCCCTCCCGACCCTTCTGGCCAACTCCCACTGAATCTGCAATCCGGTTGTGGGACCGGACAGATGCAAAGAGGGACAAACTTCAATGAGTAAGTATAAGGAAACCCTGACACCCCCCCACCCCACCCCGTGACAAAGGAGGTCAGGATTTTCCTTTTGCTTACTGAAGATTGTCCCTTGCCGCTCTCCATTCGGACCATTCTCACAGACTTGGTGACGCAGCCAGAAGGGGCGGGAGGGGGATCATTTAACCTTCAGTATCTTTTGAACTACTGAACAGTAACTTATTAATCTTAGAGTTGCATGTTATAAAACCATTGTAGAAAACTCAGAGCTAAATTTTATTACAGACATTACTATTACCCTTTAAATTAAAATGAATTTCTATTGTTCCTCTATGGTGCATATTGTATGTCCTGCATTTGGCCCAAAGAGACATGAGCACACAGAAATAAGGAGTAATTCTAGGGCACATTTATTGCACTCTAGGGTTTAAAAATAAAAAATACTATTGATTTAAATTGGGGTTTTAAACCCTTGATTGCTAGAGTCAACTCAACACAATGAAGACCTATCTAGCATTTAAGGTGTTAAAATTCCAATTTTTCTTTGTCCATAGCTGTCTGTAGTGCACACTTACTGTACATTGTGACCTATGTACTAAGAAAAGTGGTGCAATTATGGGGAAACACAGCTGCACCACAGGCAGTGGGGTAACTAGTCATTGGAGGGCCTCGGTGCTGACATTTTTTTGTGCCCCCCTAAAACAAAAATACCTTCACACACATAACTAGAATCTATTGGATCCTGATGAGTTGCACCGCTACATCCGCACCCACAGCAGTTCCTTTCATGTATTAAACCCATATTCCCACTTTAACATTAGGCTTTTATACCCCTGAATGTAAGAGAGCTCTCTAGTATTCAAGGGGTTAAAAGCCCCATTTAAAACAAAGGGAATTTTTGGACTATATTAATGCTCTGTGGTGCAGATGTCTGGTACCAGAACGGCACCATTTTCTTAGTACATCAGTCTTACTATCACCACACTGCAAGCAGGCCCAAATATAGAAATCGTATAAGAGTCCCAAAACTGGAGACATGTTTTGTCTTTACCTGATTTTCCAGCTTTAGCTGTCTGAGTTTTGCATTTTCATCCTCCAAGATGCTGTAAAGAAACAATGTTGAATCATAATAGAGAAGCACAGAAAAAGGACCTTAATAAGAGACTCATGTTCTCTAGGAGCAAGACTGATGATGTCTGTGCATTGGAAGGGGATAGTTATGTAACTTTGGTGTCTCAGCTAGGAGCACATGAGATGTCTGATGCCTAAGTATTAGATCTAATGTATAGAGGTACATAGGGCCTTATCCACAAAATAAAAGAGGAGAAATTCCAGGGCAGACAAGTAAAAGGCAGTGTCTGAATTTGTGGGAGGAGGTGGAGGTCTTATAAACAAAACCCCTCCATCTCCTCCTCAGGCATCTGTTTTTTAGCGAAGGTCATTCCCCTCCCAGGCCTTTACAACCCTTATTCTCATATTAATTTTTAACTCATGTCAGGCTCACACTACGATATTGCCCCCCTTATGGTGTACGTAAAGGGGGGGACCTTCTAGCACACCTCATTAGCTCTGACCACAAATGAAAAACATTCCTCTAGCACCCATGCATTTAATGGACGCCAGATCCGGCACAGGGCAGCTCATGTCTTTTTTTTTTTTTTTTTTTTTTTTTTTTAAATCACATAATATTCTGTGATGACACATCGGCATGCAGCCACGCTGCCAGTCCAGAATTCCATATGTGCAGGACCGGCGTGATTGTCCTGGCATGGCATGGGTACTTAAGGGGTTAAAGGAACAGTAAACTTTTGTTATGAAGACAATATATACAGTAGGGCTTTTCCTGTTGATTAAACAAGAGGTAACCCAAATGCTCAGTGATGCATATTTCCAGAGTTATTACAGTTTAAACTGTGTTTTTTTGTTTGTTTTTAACAGTAACAATGCCCTCTGGTGGTCACATTCCAATTAGTTATTCTGTTACATTCTAATGGAGAAGAAAGTTACTAACAAACAGTTCTCCACATAATGTGATAGAAACAGCTGAGTCACTTCCTGTCAGTTAGAGATTCCAGGAAGTAACCACGCAGTAAATTCCCTTCCTGATTATTTGAACAGCTATAACTTCTGAATAAAACAACTGACAGAGGTGGGAGTGCCCTTGTTTTACTCAGCAGGAAAAAGTTCTGTAACACATAGGTTTACATTAAAAAAGTTTACTGCTCCTTTAAATGGGGATTTTAACTCTTTGAAGCAGTGTTGATTAAGTGGATAAAAGTCCAATTTAGATCAACAAAGTTTTATTTGTCCCCATTTAGGCAGACAGTTTGCTACAGAATTGCGTACGTTATTTTGTCAATAAACCCTATAGTATGATGCTATGTTATTAGAGGAGCCCAGAGAGCAATGGCTCTGTGTAAGAGATGAACATGATGTCACCGATGTCTGTGAATTAAAGGAACACAAAAACTAAAAAATTATTTGAGATAGATCATTTTAACCCCTTAAGGACTGGGAAAGTCTGAGGTCGTTTTCACTTAAGGACCGGAGCAATTCTGACCTTTTTGACTATGTCTTTGTTCAGCAGTTTTCCCTCCAAGTACTTTATTTTACCCATGAAAATTATATACCACACTTATATGGATAGCCCACCATTTATCTTAGTACAATTAAAGGGAAAAAAAAATAATAAGACTTTTTTTTTTCTCTTGGGATCATTTGGGCACAATGGGTTACATTTTTATGGAGACTGCATGAAAGGTATGACCGGTGACCGGTCAGTCATACCTACAAAATGGGCAGTTTTAAGTCCATTTTTCCACCCCATTTTCCCACTTTTTTATTGATTAAATTTGGCAGTATATATAAAAGTATTACATGGCTCCACAACAATCACACTTCCAATTTTGGTAATTGACATGTTGATTTTAGCAGGTCAAAAATTGACCTGCATCCAGCCAGCCTCCAGCACAGCAGTGAAGGTGTTAATACCCCCAGCTGCTGAACTTTTTCTTTCCACTAGGTGTCTCCTCTCTGCTTCTCTGTCCCTTACTTTGATCGTAAAGGACAGACAGGCTGAGGGGAGACACAGAGGCAGTATGCTCATTCATTCACAATGCCAGTACACGTGTTCGCTGCTGCAGCGATCACATGACCTGGCACTAGTGAAAGTGGCTGAGACTGAACACTCCGGTGCTGGAGAGCTCAGTCTCAGCCTGGAATTAAATATAGCAGCGTGCACAGAGTCATGGGTCCTTAACACAAAACAACCCATGAAGGTCCTGGATCGTTAAGAAGTTAAATATCATGTGCTTACGGCTAACATCTGTAATATGTAGTTATTTTAAAACAGATCCCTGAAATATAATCCCAGACTTGCATTTTAAATGCATGTGCAGACTATCCTATTATAGATACAACTTGACTCTTTGTGCACTGCTCTTAATATACTGAGATTAGTACCCACTGCTTTTCTATTCGGAAAGGCCGATATCTTATTTCAGGTCCATGAAAACACTATCACTTCTGAGAAACCTATCAAGATTACTATTGTAATAGGAGCCATGGGAAAGGCAGAAATAGCAACAACCAGAGAGCAGTGACACAACTAGTCAGTGCATGGCACCAATGCAAAACATTTTTGAGCACACATCACAAATAACATTCACAGAGTCATAACTATAAGCTATTGGACACTGGGGCAGATGGCGCCCCCTTGGATGCTGGACCCCAGTTCAACTACACAACCTGTAGTTACTCCCATGCAAGAGAGCAAACTTAAGACTAAATTTGAGGCATCAAAAAAATAAAGAGAACTTTTACGGAGGCTAGAATGGAGTTCATAACCCCACATAATCTAGGTTTTGCAGGTCATTTAAAAGGTGATCAGTATGTCCCTGAAATGTGAGAGAGATGTGTGTCTTGTTCCATTAATTTTGTGATCCTGACATCTGTGCATGAAGAGGAGATAACAGTGATCACAGCACACTAATTACATGCCTTGTGCTCATGTTCCAAATGGAGCTGCTCCCCCATTAACACAACGTATCACTACCATAAAAAACAGACCTTTAAAGCAATGAAAGTGACTTTATGCTTTAGCATGCACAGTATTTCAGGAGTACCCCCTTCCACAACTGCACTCATGCATAAAGTTGTTCCTAATGTCTTGGTTGTGATACACTGTTTATTAAGTGGAAAGTCCAGATGTCCATATAAAGAAAATTTGAGAGTGCAAGTCCCTGATGTTTGTATTAATTCGAGAATAGAAACCTATATGTCAGAACGTTTGTTTGATGAACTGACAAGAAGCATTTGTTTATGATTAAAGTATATGTATTTGTTCAGAGTTGTGTCCCTAATTTCGGTATATTATAAGGAAGTGAGAAATGTGCCTGTGATGTACAAGTATTAGGTTGTCTATGTACAATGTTTACATGAGGTATGTGTTCTGAACTGGACTGCCCACTCTGTATTAGAAGATGAGAGGTGTGTCCAGAATTCTGTGTATTAGGAAGACGTGAGATATGTATGTTCCTGATATTGCAAATTAAGCTTAAGTAAGAGTTATATGTGTTATGGTTTCTGTGTACTAGAATGAGGGGAGATAAGTGTCCTGATATCAGGATATACCCTGATGGCTTTGTACTGTAAGATGAAAAATATGTATCCTGTGCATTATGTGGTGGGTAGAAGTCTATGTGCATTTGGAGAGGGATAGTATGTATGTTTATTTTGTGCATATGAAGAAATGTAGATGAAAAGTATGCAGTCCAGTAGTCTGTGTATAAGGATAAGGTGGAAGGTATGGATCCTGGTGCAGGTGAGGGGTGCACATCTGTGTATTAAATATAGGTTGCTATATCATATGAAAACATAAGAAAAATGCCTGCAGTATGGATACATGGGAACCAGTACTGCCCAGTAATAACCACTGTAGGCCAGGACCAGGCAATTTTCATGTGCTCAGTTTTAGAGTGGTAATCTGTTAGCCCTAGTTAGAGGGGCAAGTAGGATGTCTGTGTGTAAATATGTTAAAGGTAACCGTATATGGATCATGGTGCGGGTAGGGGTACATGTGTCCCTGAGTATTAGAGGGGTAATTATAATTTACTCCTAGCCTGGGTATAAGCATAAGGCAAAATGTATAGTTCATGAGAAAGGTACGTGTCCATGTTTTTAGAGGGGTGGGTAGGATAGTCTGTTAGTCGGTGGGTCACGTGTGAAAAAGCAATAACAAATTATGGATAGAACCAACTGCATCTCAGGAAACAAAAAAATTCCACTGACTTAAATGGGGTTTGTACCCCTCGGATACTATAGCTAATTGTAATGGTCAATGCGCTGGGAACTTCTCTGGGGTCCAATGGCGTAAAAGGACAATTTAAATAACTTGAAATGTTAATTCGACCCCAATGATGAACTGATCCACACCCAAATTGCCCACTTTTGCATCTGGACATATAGCCCTGTGTTTACTGCTTTAAGTGCTGATGCTGCGCTCGCTCTGAAGGCCCTGCTCTCCCCCGGCATAATTAGCCCCCTACGGTCTCTCCCTCAGCTGCTCTTGTTTCCCGCCTCTCCTTCCCCGGTACCTCGCCCCGTTGCTCCGATCCCTTCCTCTCTCCATCCCGGTGCTTCTATTCCGTTACACACACAAAATTCATTCTCTTAGCAACCGACCCGGCCCTGGCAACAGGGCCATGCAGTATCCAGACTTCGGATTGGTCACCAGCCGAAACACGTCACCTGGTATTGGCTGCAGTAGCAGAGAAGCGTCGAGGAGGTGGGGCGGTGCTGGTAGGAGTCGTTCGGTCCGTGTGTGAAGAGGCAGTGGGCGTTTTGCGGTTGTCTGGTTGCTGTTGCTGTACAGGAGCTAGAGAGCCACACGTTACTCAACCCCGACATAGCATATTGACGGAAAAATCAACAGAAGGCAAAGTGGCACCATCCAGACGAGCAATAGCATAAGGAGGGAGGGAAAACAGCGTATTATGAGGAAGAGGGGAATGGAAACCAGGAGCACAAGTTAGAAGGTTTGGGCAACTGTAGGCCCTCCATCTGTTCAGGACTACAGTCCCCATAATCCCAGGCTTGAATTATGGGGGATTGTAACCCACAACACCTGGATATGGGGTTGTCAGGTCACTCCTATAAATGTGGACACGTATGAGAAATACTTGCTGCCTTGTGACATGGGGGCCATTGCAACTCTATAACATACCTGCCAACATTTTCAATGGACAATGAGGGACATTTTTGTTATAGGTGGCGTTGCTGGGGTCATTAGCATACCTGGGAACTCTCAGGGTTTTGACCCAAATCTCAGAGTGAGAGGTCTGCATCACCTACTATATGAATTTCCCCAAATAAATGTTTCCTTAGCCTCTAAACTGGTGCCATTAGTGCCAGAAATACAGTGGGAGATGTCCTGCTTGTCTTGTTTGTGTTCAGGCAGTGAGTTATCCAAACTGTAGCATGTTAAAGGTCCCTCGCACACGGACCAGAGCACCTCTGTGTTAGAGCCAGCAGGCACATATCGCATAAAATCTACATTATGGGAAGCTTTAAGGGTTAATATTTCAAAGATCTCAGGGTCAGCTCATCTTAAAAGTTCCCAGGTATGGGCATTAGAGATTACTTTTAGGTTATTTCTTGACTTATTGACACTTATTTGTGTAGCTGAATACATGATTTAGAAAGATACTAAATTGTTTTATGTACACAAACTAATTTTATAAACACATATAATGAAGTTTAAATAGACATTATTTGAATTTTATTACTGTGGAGCAATCTGGTACACTTCTATACGTTCCACACAGTCTGATTTCCTAAACAAAGGGACATCACTCAGGGAGGGAAAGAGGTTCACTTGGAATGTATGCAGTAACAACCAGTGCAGCCCTCCATCGCTCATATATGTCCAGTTCTAATGGGGATAATCTGGCAACCCTAGCTGGGGAAGCAGGATTAATAGAAAAGCGAGTCAATATCCAGTGGTGGGAAATCAAAACAGGAACCAGGGCTGATGTACTAAGAAATTAAGTAAACCAACTGCACCAGAAATGACACACGAGAATTACTCACATTTCTCCTGTGTCCCTCCACGGCGTAAAAACACATATGGGTTTAGTCTCCTCCTCCCAGCTGATCGTAGGACCAATCGCTAAGTTTTAAAAGACCCCTGGGTAAATCTCCCGTCAGTCTTTTTGGTCCTACGAGCTGGGAGTAGGAGACTGGAAGGTCTTACCTGCCGTGATTCCATTCGATCAAACTTCAAAAAAACACTCCCGTTAGGCAAGATTGCCCTGGCCGCATTCATTGCGCTCCGGGCTCTGGGACTCCTCTTTGACTCTGGCACTGTTGTATCAGTGGTCAGACGAAGAAAGAGCTGCATCCAAAGTCTTCACCGACGCCGGAAGAAGCGGATGTCACGTGGTTGCCTGAATGGGGTTAACTGAGGCCGCAGCATCGGAAGCAAGGGCTGATTAAAGTGACAGCCGAATTCAGCAGTCGGTGGCAGCGTCTAAAGTCCAGCCTAACAGGATCAAGGAAGAAATGAAGGCAAGGTAGGAAACCTGTCTTTTATCAGGTGGAGCATGATTTTTTGGCGGGCCTCTGCGTTCCAGCTTGGAACACAAGCCAATTAGTGCTTTCATATATATATATGCAGGCCTTCTGAAGGCTTTCAGATTATGTTACCTTGCTTGTGGAAAGATAGTTCCTTTTTTTCTTTTTTAATATAAATTAATAAAAGTTAAGTTTTATTTATTATCATGTCTACATCAAACAAGTCTACCTCTAAGGAGAAGACTTCCATAGATAGCAAGGAGGAGAAAGGTTCCCAGAAGACTAGAACCTGTGCAGGATGTGAGATGACCATATCTGCTTCTGATACTGGTAAATTATGCCCAGAATGTCTAAAAAAGATAGCGGGTCCAGAGGTTCCAAATCAGTTCCAGGACTTCCTATCCTGGATGAAATCCTCAATGCAAGAAACCTTTGCCTCTCTTCAGGGCCCAAGAAAGAGACAGCGATTGGATGATCCAGAAGAGGGTACATCTTCTAGAATGGATCAGATGGAATCAGACAGTTTGCAGGATATCTTATCAGAATATTCCGAAGAAGAAGGGGAGATAGTTGAAGAAGAAGAAGGAACCTTCAACATTGAAAAAATTGATCCTTTTCTCAGAGGTATGAGAAAGACATTAGGATTAACGGAAGAAGTGAAGGACAGGGTATTCTAGATAATGCCTTTGTCGGTAACAAAAAAGAACTGCCAACTTTCCCAGTACATCAGTCGGTTTCGGATTTAATTAAGTCTGAATGGAGTAAAGGGGACAAAAGAATTTCCATGTCGCGAAGATTTCAGAAAATGTACCCATTCAAAGAGGAGGATACGGGTAATTGGAGTTCTCCTCCAAAAATTGATGCATCTATTGCTCAACTAGCAAAGAGAACTACGATTCCGATGGAAGACGGATCTTCTTTAAAGGATCCTATGGATCGAAGAATGGAAGCCGCATTGAAAAAGCAATATGCGCTATTGGGTCAAAATATGAAAACTGCCACGGCCCTAGCGTGTATTTCAAGAACTATCCGAATATGGTTGACAGAGTTTGAACAGAAGATAGAATCCTCGGTCTCAAGATCCAGATTGATTAAGGAAGTAGCTACAATCAAGGAAGCGGTAGCTTATTCTTGTGACGCATCAATGGACGCTATCAGACTTGCAGCTAGATCTTCAGCTTTATCCGTCACTTCCAGAAGAGCCCTCTGGCTTAGATCATGGGGGGCAGACCCTTCTTCAAAATCCAAACTAGTCACATTACCATATGAAGGCAATCTTCTGTTTGGAGAGAAATTGGAAGATATAATAAAGAAGGTTACAGGGGGAAAGAGTTCTTTCCTTCCACAGGATAGAAAATCTAGATCTTCGCCACTAAGGTCTTCTTTTAGAGGTCGACGTCAGCCCTTTCGAGACTCAAGACGCTTTCAGTCTTCCAGAGGATTTGATCAGAGAAAACAATCCTCTTCTCAATTCTCAAGGGGCTCATTCAGGAAGGAAGGACCCCGAAAAAATCAGTTTAAGAAGGAGTTCCAGTGAAGGTCAGCGGACCCTGCTTCCTGTTCCAGTGGGGGGTCGCCTGGAGCAGTTTGTTCATCATTGGTCATCACAGAACATACAAGACAAGTGGGTTATTCGGACAATTCAAGCAGGGTGCCCGCTAGAATTCAATCAAAGACCCCGCCAGAATTTATTCAGAACTTCAAGAACCCCAAAAGACAACACAAACGCAAGGGCACTGAGAGACTCCATTCAAGATTTGAATCTAAACAGAGTAATTCAGCCAGTTCCTCAGGAATTCAAGAGAAGGGGATGGTACTCAGTAATATTCGTTGTGAAGAAATCCACAGGAGGTTTCAGGACCATCCTAGATCTGAAGCAGTTGAATCCTTATCTGAAACAAAGGACATTCAAGATGGAAACAGTTTCATCTATAATTCAGGCGCTAAGACCATCGTCAGTTCTAACAACAATAGATCTTCGGGAGGCATATTATCATATCCCCATTCTAAAGAGTCACAGGAAATTTCTCAGGTTTTTCTTCGAGGGACAGCATTGGCAATTCAGGGCGCTGCCATTTGGGCTAACCTCAGCCCCAAGGATCTTTTCAAAAATTCTGGCAGCAGCCCTGGAACCGTTGAGACAACTTGGAATCACAATTCTACCTTATCTCGACGATATCCTGATAATATCGGAGTCCTATCATCAAGCTCAGGAACAGACGTCCAGAACTCTAGAACATCTTCAGGCTCTAGGTTGGATTGTGAACATGGAAAAAAGTCAGTTACAACCCACACGCAGACTGATATTTCTGGGGATGCTCTTGAACATGGAGAAAAACAGAATATCTCTATCCTTACCCAGGATAGAATCCATAATCAGGAAAATAAGATTATTCCAAAGATCCTCAGTGCATACAGCACAGGAATACATGGAGCTCCTGGGAACTATGACCTCATCAGTTCAAATAGTTCCTTGGGCCAGATTCCATATGAGACCTCTCCAAAACTGGTTCTTAAGCCAATGGAATCGGGATCCCAACAACAGGTCCCAGAGAATTCATCTTCCGCTCAAGATTCGGAAGGAATTATCTTGGTGGACAGAAAGGAAAAATTTACAGAAGGGAGTACCACTGCAAGATATAGAGTGGGAAAGAATTCAGACAGATGCCAGCCTGACCGGATGGGGGGGTCTTTGGAAAAACAAGACAATACAAGGAAGATGGTCAGCCGGGGAGTCCAAGCTTCACATAAACCGTCTGGAACTAAGAGCAATAGCCCTCTGCCTAAGGAATTTAAAGACGGAATTAAAGAACAAGTCAGTGAAGATAATATCAGACAGCATGGTTGCAGTCCTGTACATAAAAAATCAGGGGGGAACAAGAAGCGCATCCCTGAGTCACGAAACAGGAAAGATTCTAAGCTGGGCGGAAAAGAACTTGACACGGCTGACAGCCATTCACATTCCAGGCAAAGTCAATCTACAAGCAGATTATCTCAGCCGCAACAAGTTAGATCCAGGAGAGTGGTCCCTGAATCCAAAGGTCTTCAGACTAATCACAGAAAGGTGGGGACTTCCAGTGGTAGACCTGATGGCATCCAGCACAAACAGGAAGATCCAGACTTTCTTCTCCAGAAACCCTCATCCTCAGGCATTGGGCACAGATGCACTAAATTACAAGTGGAACTTCAGCCTAGCATACCTGTTCCCTCCACTTCCTATGATTCCGTTAGTTCTCAGGAAAATCAGAAAGGATCAAGCAGAAGTCATTTTGATTGCCCCAAATTGGCCCAGAAGGGTGTGGTTCTCAGAACTGATAAAACTTTCATCAGATCTTCCATTACCTCTGCCACCCATGGAGGACCTCCTGCATCAGGGTCCAATTCTTCATCCAAACCCAGGTTTTTTGAAGTTAACGGCATGGAGGTTGAGAGGGCTTCCTTAAGATTAAGAGGACTTACAGATCCAGTTATTAACACTATCCTAGCAGGAAGGAAGTCCTCAACCTCCAAGGTATACTACAGAATCTGGGAGTCCTTTGCTAACTGGTGTGACAGCAGAAGCATAGAAAAAGATTCAATAACTTCTTCCCACATCCTCAGTTTCCTACAGAAAGGTTTTGAATTGGGACTTCGTCCAGCTTCTCTTAAAGTACAGCTGTCAGCCATTTCAGCCTGTCTGGCCAGACAGTTTGAAGAAGAAGACTTGGTTAAGAGATACCTAAGAGCGATTGATAAATCAAGACCAAGGATCAAAAGTGTGGTTCCTCCTTGGGATCTCAATATTGTTTTAGATCAATTAACCCTGTCAAAGTTGTTTGAACCTTTGAATCAGGTACATATTAAACATTTAACCTTGAAAATAGTTTTTCTAACGGCTATCACCACGGCCAAGAGAGTAAGCGAGCTCCAGGCTTTATCGGCAAAAAAACCTTATATTATTTTTCATCAAGATAAGGTAGTTCTTCGAACAAAACCTGAATTTAGATCTAAGGTAGTGTCCTCTTTTCATTTGAACCAGAATATTGTATTACCATCATTTTTCCCAAACCCAAAGGATCAGGAGGAAAAGAGGCTACATACTCTGGATTTAGTCAGAGGAATGTCAATTTACTTAGAAAGATCTAAACCATTTAGGAAGTCAGATTCCTTATTCATTCACTTCCAAGGGAAATTCAAAGGTATGCCTGCTTCCAAAGCTTCCATCGCCAGGTGGATAACAGAATGTATTAAGTTAACTTATTTAGAAGCAGGAAAAGATCCACCTAAAATCCTAAGAGCTCATTCTACCAGATCTATGGCAACCTCATGGGCCGCTAAAGCTTCAGTATCAGCAGAAGAATTATGCAGGGCAGCGACTTGGTCATCCATCTCAACATTTATTAAACATTATCATGTTGACCTTCAAGCAGCTGCAGAAGCGGATTTTGGGAGAAAAGTACTCGGGGCAGCAGCCTCTTCAGACCGGTAAGACCTCTCCTTTTCGTATCTGTAATGATTGAATTGACTTATGTCCGGTTCTTTCCCAACCCCTGAATATTGCTTTGTTACATCCCATATGTGTTTTTACGCCGTGGAGGGACACAGGAGAAATGGAGAAATTTAACTTACCGACATTTCCTTTTCTCCTGTGTCCCTCCACGGCGCTCCCATCCCATTAATGAGTTTCTTTTTGATATTTTTTAGCTCTGACAAAAGTTGACTGACGGGAGATTTACCCAGGGGTCTTTTAAAACTTAGCGATTGGTCCTACGATCAGCTGGGAGGAGGAGACTAAACCCATATGTGTTTTTACGCCGTGGAGGGACACAGGAGAAAAGGAAATGTCGGTAAGTTAAATTTCTCCATTTCCTTTCATATAATTGGATTTTATTGAACCGTTTGAGTGCTACAATCTAAAGCTTATTTGCTTACAAGACCTTGGGTCTCTATCATTCAATAAGTTAAAAGCCCTCTTAAAAATCAATGGGGATGTTTATTTGTCCCTTTTGGTGCAGTTGGCTCGTCCCAGAATTGTTTTTGTTCATCTTAGTACATCAGCATATCTAAGTGAAGGGTAGACAACCCTGGTATCCAAGAGCTACCAACAGTGCATGTTTTCAGGGTATTACTGTTTGAGTCCAAGTGTCTTAATCTGTAGCTCGGACACTGTAACTCTCTTAAGAACCAGGAATAAAGAAAATAGATCACAGTGCTAATTCACCTTAATGTATAGTAAAACTATATATATATATATATATATATATATATATATATATATATATATATAGTAACTTTTTTTCTCCATAAAATGAACATTTTAAAGAAGTGATGTTACTGAAGTGTGCAGCAAGGAATGAGAGGGTTCTCCAGTCCCCCAAACAGACAGAAGCCCAAAGTGCAAACACAAAACAAACAAACCTGCACTCCTCCAGTCTAATTGTGAACAGTGTGCCTTGTACTAGGTATGTATAATAACACGGTTGATAAATATGAGGTTTTGCCACCCACATTTTTGGCCAAAAAGGAGGTGTAAGCTTGCCAACCCTGTCAGGGTACCTCAAGAATGCCAAGTACCTACTCTAAACACCTGGAAACCCTATCTAAATTGAAGAACCAGATGCATGCTCAATGAGTTGTACACCCCTCTAGTCCTCTACCTCAATATGTTTATTGATCCAAATATTTTCAGGCAACCATACCCTGAAAATATGCACTGTTTGTATCTAAAGAGAACCAGGGTTGGCTAACCCATATCTAAAAGGATGATAGAACATTTGATTCATATCTAGAGAAGTGAAGGTAAAATATGGGCATTTTCATGAGGAATGATAAGTTAATATCTAGAGGGAAGTGAAAATATGTGATATCTAGATGTGCAGCATAAAATGGGGTCAATAGTTGGGGATAATGGGAACAAGTGTCCCATTTTGGGGATGGTGGGAATTGTAGTTAACAGCTTGAGAGCCACAGTTTGGCTACCCCAATATAAATGAAGGAAAACAAACACGGTACTAGCTAGAGAAAGGGTAGGAACCTGAGGCCTTCCAGATGTTAAAGACTATAACTCCCATTATCCCCAGCAAGCAAATGGCAGTCCTTGTTTATCCACCCCTGATCCCTGCTCTAGAGGAATGGAATCCAGCCACCCAGATGAGTAATGGAAAAGGGAGGCAATATCTAGACAAGGAGAGGGGAACCGCTCTATAGACCAGGTGTCTCCAATAAATAGCTCACAAGCGACTGTTAGCTCCCTCCAGTCCAGTCAAGCTATCTGGCTTGCCAGAGACCGGTTCAGTGGCTAAAATCTGCTCCCCATTTGGCTGCAGCTAATCTGGGCACAGCTTTCATCTTCAGTATCCAACAGTTAGACACCTGATAGTGATGCAGATAGAGGCTTCACAGCATTTTCATAGTTTTCCTTTCCCCGTGCTGTAGTTGCTGCTTACAGATTATACTGCATGCTTTGTAAAGGCAACATAGAAAATATTGTAGGAAGTACGTGGTGTTAAAGTTGGTAAAAGCTACTGTGGGACTCTATATTCACCCACCCATTATAACAAAATTTGACAGCTTTCTGCTATATGCATTAAAGTGTTAGTAATGTCTAAAAAAAACTTTTTTTTGCATTTAGAAGAGCTTAAAAAGCTGATCTAAATGCAAAAAAAACAGTATCTCTCAAACCGCTATGGTTTAAGAGATACGGGCGTTTAAAGTTTGCCATTTCCTACTGACAGCTGTAAAGCTGTCAGCAGGAGATTCGTGTCGGTCGACACGGTGGCGCTTGAGAAGTGCCAAGATCTCGTTACTTACACGGAATCCCTTCATTGGAATGGTCTAAAACGTGTGCCTATATATATATATATATATCCATTTGTGCAGGATATATAGATCTGTGGGGGTCAACTCATGCAGTAGTCTCACCAGTGTCAAGGCTCTTTGGGAGAACGGCTCTACTAATTGCACACTACAGAGCATTTAGAGACCTGGCAGAAAATAGTCTATATACTCTTAAAATTAATTTTACAGTTGCAGGAATAGTGCTACATCCAGATTTTGCATCATCTGTGTAGGAAAAGCAATTGTTATATGGTGTGACCACCTGATTGTGGCCATCAAGAGATAATACTCCCAGAAAGACTAATCAGGAAACTGACCTTTATGTGTACAATGCAGCTTTACACACAGCTAAGTTTATTGCTAATGTCTGCAATAACGGTAGCTGCCAAGTCAAATTTGTGGCTCAAAATATGGTCAGCTGACCTTTGTTCCAAACATTCTCTAACCATGTTACCATTCTTAGGAAATACTCTTTTCAGCTTGCAACTGGACAACATAATTAGCCAGGTGAAAGGTGTTTTCTCAGAACAAACCAAAAACAACTTGGACACTTAAGAAGCTTTTATTAAAGCGGATGGGAGATAAGGTTTCTTCAGCATGACTGCCTCTATATTCTGGAGGAGTACTCTGTTGAGGGAAGACTTTGGTAGCTCTGGAAGGCATGGCAGGAATCCGTAATGGACTGCAGAGTATCCATGGGATACAGAATATACTTGGTAAATTGTCCAGGGTTCCAAAAGAAACCATGCCATGGACTCATTATCCCTTAGAGTGCCTGAGGGATAATGAACACATTGCTTTGCAATGCGTTGACTACCCCTCTGGCCCTTAACAGTTAAGAGGATTTTAGTTTTACCTGTTAAATCCTTTTCTCTTAGTCCATATAAGTTACTGGTAACTTTGGGTAGGCGATCTGCCCCTTTAAGTAGGCAGGAACAATTCTAGAAGTGTATGCAAGGGGTGAAGCCTACCTTCCCTCCTTGGCTGCAGCTAGCCAACCAGCTCCAGAAAGATCTGACACACTAACTGACTAGATAGTGGAAGGAAAGAGGACTCCAGTGAGTGTGACCCCGAAGAACCCCCATGGTCTGCCACAGGAGAGCCAAGCATGGTCCTTTGACAGGGTGGGTGACCAGTAACCTGTATGGACTAAGAGAAAAGGATTTAATAGGCAAGGCTAAAATCCTCTTATCTGTCGTCCAATACAGGTTACTGGTAACTTTGGGATGTCCAACCATTGAGGCGGGAAGTAAGTGATGGACCAGGTGCAAGGCCCCCAAAGTCACCAAAGCAGATATGAACCATCAGATCAGAGATAGTCCAACAAAACAATGAAGTGTCAATGAACACCAAACATGGGTAACAACACCCCAAACTGTTACACAGCACACTGAACTAGAGCTAACAGGGCTCAAAAGTGAAGGAAGCACCAAGAACCGAAGATCCTAGACAGGAAAGACTGCCTCCAGGATCTTCCTCCCAAAGCGATCATCAGCTGATGTCAGCACATCAACACGGTAGTGCTTCGAAAAGGTGTGCACAGATGACCAAGTGGCAGTCTTGCACAACTGATCAGCGGAGGCCTGATTCTTGTAAGCCCAAGAGGCCCCAATAGATCATGTAGAATGAGCCGTGACCCTGAAAGGGACAGGCTTCTTCCTCAGCTCATAAGCCTTACAAGTAGTGGACTTGATCCAAGAAGCAATAGTCACTTTGGATGCACGTCTGCCTGCCCTGGGACCCTCAGGAATGATGAACAGGGCGTCAGATTGCCTGATAGACTCAGTGCAATGTACATAAAACTTAAGACAATGCACCACACCTAACAAGTGGAGATCCCTCTCCTTGTCAGAGGTGGGGTCAGGGCAGAAAGAAGGCACCACAATCTCCTGATTAATGTGGAACTCTAAAACCACCTTCAGTAGAAACTCTTCAGAAGTGCGAAGCACTGCCTTGTCCTTGTGAAACACCAAAAATGGTGGTCTACAAAACAGAGCATGCAACTCCACAACACGGCGAACAGACACTATCACCAGGAGAAAGACCATTTTCCATTTCAGAAAGCGTAGATGAATAATAGCCAAGGACACAAAGGGATGGAGCTGAAGGACACCCAGAACCAGACTAAGATCCCACTGAGCAGCAGGAGCCTTAAAGACAGGACGAGTATGAGCAACGCCCTGGAAAAACACCTTGTCATCAGGAAGGATAGCAATGTGCCTCTGAAAGAAAAACAGAGAGAGAGCAGAAGTCTGAACCTTAAGGGAACTCAAACTGGTGCCCTTATCCACAACATCCTGCAAGGCGGCCAGGACCGTGGGCAGATCAACTTGGTAGGCCTTTGAGGAAACTGGCTTGCAAGCACTAAGCACGGTAGCCACCAAACCAGAAGAAAAACCTCTCTTCAATATTGAGGGTTCAATTTCCAAGCCATCAAAGCTAGACGATGAACGTCCTCTTTCCACATGTAACCCTGAAGAAGATCCGGGGGGGGGGGGGGGGGCTCAGAACGGCTCCGCCACTGACAGATCCAGAAGCTCCGGAAACCAAACTTGTCGAGGCCAGTACGGAGCAACCAGAATGACTGGACATCGCTCCAGTCTCAATTTCCGCAACACTCTGTGTAACATAGGAAGGGGAGGGAAGATATATGCCGGAGGAAATAACCAAGGAATGGACATGGCATCCACTGCCAAAGCTAGAGGATCCCTCCAGCGAGAGCAGAGCCTTGGAACCTTCCAGTTGTGTCTTGTTGCCAGCAGGTCGATGCAAGGAAGACCCCACTTCTGAACAACGAGGTTGAACACCTCTGGGTGCAGCTCCCACTCTCCGCTGTCCACTGTGTGTCGACTGAGGAAGTCCGCCATGACATTGTCCATGCCTGGAATGTGCACTGAGGATATGGCAGGAACGTGTTCTTCTGCCCAGGAAGAAATGGCCTTGACCTCTGACCTACCGGCTCTCTGGATGAATGGCAATGTGTAAGTACACTTCCTGAAGATCCAGAAAAGCAAGGAATTCCCCCGGGGACATGGCAGCAATCACCGTCCGTAGAGACTCCTGGTGATAATGAGTCCGGGTCACAAAGGAATCGAGATCCTTAAAGTCCAAAATGGGACGACAACCACCATCCTTCTTGGAGACCACGAAGAGATTTTAGTAAAAACCCATACCTCTGTCCTGAACTGGAACTGGATCTAGAACGTCCTTGTCCAGAAGAGCCTGAACAACACTAAACAGACGGCGTTTCTCTGCAACCCTGAGGCATATGAGAAGGAAGAGCGACGAAAGGGATCCTGTACCCCTCTGTGGCCACCTGCAAAACCCACGGGTCCGACACTGAATCCTCCCAAATACTGTGATAGTGACGCAGATGATCACCCACAGCAGAGTGCGGACCAGGGTTCAGTGAGTCATGCCGAACTAGGCTTGGAAGACTTGGAGGAGACCTTGGGCTTCCGTTGATGTTTGGGCTTGGAGGAGGTATGCGGAGCTGAGGGAACCATCTGGTTCGCCGGACGTGTCTCATTCTGAAAGGAATGAAAATACCAGTTAAGCTTAAGCAGTGTTTTCTTCCTAGGAATTAAGGGTAGAAGTGTACTCTTACCCCCTCTAGCCTCACTGATCAGATCCTTGAGATTTGGCCCAAACAAAGAAGTGCCTTGAAAATGCAAGGAGAGCAATGCTTTCTTAGAAGCAGTATCAGCAGACCAGATCTTGAGCCAAAGAGCCCATCTGGCAACCACAGACATGGTGGAAACCCTAGCCACCAAACGGATGGCATCAAATAGGGCAGCAGAAACAGTGCTGTGCCTCAGAAATGTTGGCAAGGAGGCGCAACTTATCCGAAGTAGGAGCAACTTGACGGACAGCAAGAGTAAGCTGTTCAGTCCAGACCGCAATGGCCCAATTCACCCATGTTGCTGCAAATGCTGGAAGCATGGCAGAACCAGCAGTGGCAAAGATGGACTTGAGGGAGACCTCAAGTTTCTTGTCAGTCTAGTCCATTACAGCAGACACATCAGACACTGACAAGGCAGTAGACTTGGATAGCCTGGAGACAGGAGCATCCACTTTGGGAGGATGAACCCACTAAGCAAGCGCTGCCTCAGAAAAGGGATAAAGCTTAGCAAATTTCTTGGAGACAGAAGGCTTTCTGTCCGGAGACGTCCAACTCTTCAGACACAAGGCAGTCAAGAGTGGGGTTAGGTGGAAAGAAAGTAAGGGGCTTTTTAGGCTCCTAGAACACATCAGAGGGGTCAGAAGGAACCTCCTGAACTAGGGGAATGTTAAGAGTAGTTAAGATAGCCCTGATCAGGCCCTCAGCAGAGGGCTCAGGATCAGCCTCAAAAGGATCCCCCAAAAACTGAGGGGAGCCCAGAGCAAAACATTCCTCAACATCTGAATCCACCAGAAGGAAACTGACACATCAGGTACTCCCTGAGGTTTGGGCAGGGAAGACTTGACGGAGGAGGGGGTCTGCCAAGAATGGAAGTCCCCCTATAACTGGGATGGAAAGAGTTGCAAAGTGGACCAGAGGTCCCTAGTAGCAGCCTTGAACTCTTGCACAAAAAACTGCCTCTAATGCATGGCTGGAGGTCCCTGGGAGCGCTCGAAGCCAGCTCTCATGGGAAATGTAGTTTTCCCAGAAAAGTACCCCAAACAGTGGCCGAAGCCCCCTGAGCCCCCCCAACACACTAGAAACATGAACCGGATGATAGAGCAAGAGCAGACAAGTAAAATGAGCCATCTTTGAATTCGCTAGGTTAAACGGTTGCAGAGATATGTCCCAAACTATACAGTCCCATAGGAGTGAATGGATCAATTGCGCCTATGCGATAAAGCAAGCTCAATTTTTACAAAATTGAAGGTATAATATTAAAAGAAATGAAACATCACTAAAACATTGTAGGATACCCAAAAAAAACACTGAACCAGTAGGAAAAGTGTCAGAAAACCCCCCAAATGTATGCCAAACCAGCAGCTAAAGGGTTAAATACCACATAAACCTGCTCAAAACACCCAGACATACAGATAGACCAAATGAGTGATGGAGTGTGCAATAGGAACTCCAAAAGGTAAACCCTGTGCGGAGGGGCACTGTGGGACATGTGGATCTGCAGCACTCAAAGGATTGCTCACCTTTCCTGCAGATTTTCTGTCTTCAGATTATCATGTTTAAAGGGGAACTTTCACCCCGCAATAACTTAAATGTTCCCTTACTGCTCACCTGGCGACTAGCTGCTTAGTAGCGCTAGTCGCCAGAAACCTTACCCGGTTCTTCAGATATCGGCGTTTTACAGGAGCAGGAAGCACGGACGTCTCTTCACAGTGACGTCCGTGCCCCTGCGCTGTCAGTCCCTTGTGCACCGTACGCCGATATCTGAAGAACCGGGTAAGGTTTCTGGCGACTAGCGCTACTAAGCAGCTAGTCGCCAGGTGAGCAGTAAGGGAACATTAAGTTATTGCGGGGTGAAAGTTCCCCTTTAAAGAAGCAGCCTCGGTAGGAGACTCCTGAGGAAAGAACTTGTAGCCAAGATTTTTCCCCCAGGGCGTAAGATCCACAAAAAGCACCTGGTCACTGAGCTAGCCACATATAGGGGCATTGTCAGTTATGGTAATCCGTCTAATGGTGGTATTCCATTTCTAACAGAAAAATAAACTTCTAAAGCTATAACAGAACTGTTCTTTTGCCTGTGTTTTCTTCACCAAGGATCAAATCTTTCTGGAGCTGGTTGGCTAGCTGCATCCAAGGAGGGAAGGTAGGCTCCACCCCCTGCATACACTTCTAGAATTATTCCTGCCTACTTAAAGGGGTGGATCGCCTACCCAGAGTTACAAGTCACCTGTATTGGACGACAGAGAAATAATAGTATTCAAGGGTTTAAAAGCCACATATAAAAAAAAAATAAGTTCTACCATATGGTTGCTCCAGATTTCCAGCACTTATTAAATTATCATCATTTCTCATTACCTTCAAAAGAAACCTGGGGAAAGCCCCCCCGGCAGCACTATGTTCTGCATGTTCCCATTATCATTTTGCCAAACATACATTCCAGGACTTGAAGATGTAGCTTTGAGACTGCACCAATAGCAAAGCAGTTACTTTACCTAACACCAACAAGATACCACCAGAACATCAAGCGATAGAAGATATGGCTTTCAATTTGGGTAATACATTAATATTTATTTCTATAAATTATTCGCCCGCACGTTATGGTATTTTGTAATATGTTCCTGGACACAGTGACCGAATCTATTCAGAATGCTCTATGCCACTTTGCGCCGTATTTAATAAGCCGAAGTGCAATTTTGGAGCAAACCAACTGCACCATAAGTAAGAAATTAATCAACAACTTAAAACAGGGATTTTAAGCTCTGGAATGTTAAAGAGAGACCCCAAACATCACGAAACAAGACATTGGAGAACTCTCTAGAATTCTAGTGGTTAAAGCCATTTAACCCTTTGAGTGCCAGAGGGGTACCCAACACATTGCAAGGCAAAGTTAAATAATTGGCGATTTTAAGAATTTTCATGCTCCTCTACATCATATAGTTGGTTTTCTCCAGCACTGCATCTCCTTAGGTTATTAAATATGGCCCTTTGTCCATGTAATCTGAGTCCTGTCATATTTTCACCACTATCTGGCTGCTTTTTAGTCTACCACGTGCCTTCAGCTGTCTCATGAGCTGCTGTCTTCTTCTCCATGTGACACGAATGCCATATTCTTGTTCAGGGGTATCCTCTGCCAGCACCTGGCCTGGGCCTCCTATGAGTGGTGTGTCAAGACCATCCAATCTTTCATCCTTACCCCTGGAATTTGGTGTCCGACTTTCAGGCATCTCATGAACAAGCAATGTGCTTCGGTTACATTGAGGGCTAATTTCTGGAGTCCGCAGGTCTGGGGGGCTTGTTGCTTGACTGCACAAGTTCTGAAGAGGGGGAGATGTTGGTACAGTTCTGCCCTCCTTTTTATGTGAAGGCAGTGCCCTCCTCTTTCTAGCAAAGAGTGCCTCTGTTTTTGTGGAGCCTTCTGTCATGCCAGCTGAAAACGACAAGGATGGGAATTTGCAAACACTGGGCTTTCTTCCTGCTGCAGTCAGCTCACTGCGGCTTGCATTTCTTGTACGACTCTGCGCAGTACTGTTGACAGATGCATGCCGAAGTCTGCGTCGTGCTGGGAAGTGCAACTCTCCTGTCTGCTCAAACTGTGGGGACACCTGAGGAGACGGGGAGAGGAAGCTTACAGGAAAATAAAAGCTGGAAAACATGTTATAACTCATAATTTAATATCAGCAAAATACTTTGAAATGAAAGAGGACATAACCTCAATCACTTGATCAAAAGGAGGGCTGCAGGATGAAATATTTGCCAAAGGAATTTTCCCAGCAATCCCGATTCAATGCAGGAGTGCATTACTTGAAAGAAATAGAAAAAAAAATGGAAAGGGAGCCAATAGTGCTTTATCACAAGTAAAATTAATAATATATTGCACTCACATTTCTTTGTGGTTGAAACGCCAGCTTACACCAGTCCCCAACAATACAGGCAGGTAGAGATCACAAACCTGTCTCCGCTCAGGGACTTCTCCAAAGGATCTTCTAAAATCCAAAAGGATAATTCAAGTGTTAAATTAACGCTGCTCCTCCATCAAAAATCTAAAGATTTATTAAAGAATTTAAACACCACAGACCATTGCGTGTTTTGCGGCTCAAGAACAGCTTTTTCAGACGTATGGTGTGTATTGTTGGGTGCCGGTATAAGCTGGCATCTCAACCACAAACAAATGTGAGTGCAATATATTTGAATATATCCGAATCTGTCGATGATTAATATGCTAGGAAGTGCATCCTGTTATTTCCCCCCACCCGCATGCTTTATTTGAAGAACAGCAGTTACAGGCAACAGATATTTCAGGGCACAACCACCACTTTCTCAATATGCCGGTTCGTAGATCCATAACAAAGTTACTTAATTAAAAAGACCCACTACTTTACCCTTGCAATATAGGGATGTCATCTGCAACAATCACAAGCCAGAAATGTAATGTGGATGTGAAATCAATAGATAAAAAGTGTATTTTGCTCTTATGTTGTAAAATTTGGTCCCCAAGTGCTGAGCATGGCCAGAATCATCTGCTGACTAACAATTGCCACTCTTCAAATAAAGCATGGTCACACTAGTGCACCATTGTACTGTATCCGGAGTGCTGGGAAACTCTTTGGAGTGTAGGGTCTGTAGAACTAGGCAATAGATCAATATGGAATCCATACACATTTAAGTTATTTGCATAGAATATTTATGTTCAGACATCTGGGCAAAATAATATGAGGGGGTCAATGCTCAAAGAAGAAGTGGTGCAATTCTGGGGCCAACAAATTGCACCAGAGGAGTAAAAAAAATATACAGATTCCCAAATTAACACGGATTTGCATGGGTCCTTTAATTCATGCAAGAAGAGATGTCTCCAACCCTGGACACTTCTCTTGCATTCAAGGATTTTAAAATCCTAATTAAAGGGATAGTAATACTTCGTTTTAACTTTATTTTATTTTGTAGGCATTAAAAAAACATGAAGAATGATATAAGTCTTATATCTCAAACCTTTATGGTTTATGAGATATTCACAAGCAAAGTTCCCCTCCCCGCCCCTTCTACCTAGTGTAAGCCATCTCTTCTCAGATGTGAGTCTGGTTGTATGACAGTACAGATAACAGAAGGGGACAATTTTCTTTGTATGAAAACAATGAAAGCCCTTCCCCCCTTGACAAGTTTTTCAGCTTTTTTCCTTATCTTAATTGAAGATTGTCCCTCTCTGCAGTCTACCTGGGCATCTCCCTTCTGATCTGGTTGAACGGGGGGGGGGGGGGATACTTTGTTTGTGAATATCTCTTAAACCATAAAGGTTTCAGAGATAAGCCTTATATCATTCTTCATGTTTTTTTAATGCCTACAAAATAAAATAAAGTTAAAATGAAGTATTACTATCCCTTTAAGATCAAAGGGAATTTTAGATGTACTCCCTAAAGGTACACTTGGTTTGCACAAAAGGTGGTACAGGTTGTGTAAGCTGACATCTAGAAACCAAGCAAATATCTACCTTTGCACTATAGTAGATGGGCAGTAAGGTGTGATTGGTATGGATGTTTTGGTGTGCTATGACACTTTATAAAGGACAGCAAGGTAACATTTTTCCATGAATACAAAATATTACAGCACACACCCAAGAAGTGGAAACATTATGATCCAGTGGTCTGGTGGGCACACATGTGGGTTCTGTTTTCTGTGGAGGAGATCCATATTCATGGTGTGGACCCTGCTTTGGGCTTTCCAGGAACACAAGACGGGATCTGCGTGGGTTGCAGGTGGCCTGTTTCCTACGAGGCATCAGCGATTAGGGGCCAAGAATCCAGGAGCAACATGGTGCTCTAAAGCAAAGCATAGATAAATCAGTCAGAAATCAAAGAAAGAAAAGGAAAAAAAAACACCCAAGGGTAAAGAGAGCAGGGTTGAGAAGCAAACAACCCAGATTTACAGAAAGATAAGAAACTTAACAATAGACTCTCATTCATATTGCAATATGTAAGCAATCAAATAAAAAGTACAACTCCTGAATAGTGGGATAATATTCCCCTGGAAGTACTTGTATACATACACAAATTGTAGTTCATGATTGATTACATGTATCTAACAGATGTGGATAAATCCTAGGATCCTGGAAGTCAAGGCGTCAGAAATGTTGCTTCTGGCACCTAACTTTTGGGAGCATATTATATATACACATGCTTCCCTCCACCATCTCCTATTAGTCCTAGCTGGCATCTAACAATTATTTTGGGCTCCTAAGTTTTCAACATTGTCCTCATCCCGGATATAACAGCAACGTATACACCACTTTACAAACAGGGTAGTAACACAGTGGTAATAAATATACAAAAATAAAAGATAGCAATACAGGAGGAATTAACCCGTTAATGACAGGGATTTTTTTTTCATTATAGCGAATGACTTCCTGGACTTACCAGGTAAGTCGTCTGTCACTAAGGGGTTATAAGTCATATATATGTATGTTATAGTGAGCAACATGTGGCTCTCCTGCTGCTGTTGGCTAACAACACTCAGTAATCATCATAGGGCTTATGGAATCTGTTATCCAACAGCAGCAGAAGAGCCACAGATCCCCCTCCCCTGGCATATACAGTTTATATGGTGGTAGCTGTAGCTCAACAGCAAAACAAAACAAAAACACAAATATATCATTCTCTATGCTATATGTCGAGGAAGCTACATTCCAGCAAATACAAATAAGACCACCAACCTATCTTATCTCGCATAGATACCTCACGTGGTAAACACCCGGACTAGGTCTCTGCTATTTACAATCAACGAATGAGTGATTGGGAACCCATCCCCCTTGGACCCCACACTACCGGGGCAATATGTTCCATACTCACTACAGTTCCGTTTCGTTTTTCCCTTTGAAACATACGTACTAGGCGTAGTGTGAATTCATTGGCTGTAATGTGTAATAACACGCCCCTTACGCTCCTAGCTGCTTGTTCTTTGGTTATTCAAATACGTGTAATTCAACTGGTCAGAAGGGGACGCCTAGCATCAAGTACTGAATGGACGGTTAGAGTATGAGGTAAGCACAAGAAGCCCTGTGATTGGTTAGATCAGTTACAGGGCCTCAACGTACCGCAAAGCGCGAAAATTCAAACGGCGGAAGGACCCGATTAAAGAACCGGCTGGAAGACGGGTATATGTATAAATACAGTACGTACGGGGGGCGAATTGCAATATAGTAAGATTGATGACATGAAGAAGAATGGGAGTAAGCAAGGGGTATCTATAACACATCCCCATTGGTTGAAATGGGACAAATGACCTTTCGAGTCCAAGAGAGGTCTATAATAAATTGAGACGTAATGTGTTGGGGATATCTCTAGTAGTGAAGGGATGTCTATTTGACACCAGTGGGATTTTGAATTCTGCCCTATAGTACGGTTAATTTGCCCCCACAAATTCATGGTACACGTATTGCATATGTTTCCATAAGTACCCAAATAGGTATATAGGGATGCCATCTCATCTCTTTAAAGGAATACATGACAGTACATGCCGCATTGACTAGTAATGCTATATGTTTCAATTGTTCCCATGACTCAGTTTAGAATGTATTTTAGAATGTCCATTTTTAAATTGAGGATCTGGCAAACCTATGGGGCATGTTTAGTCAATAGGGCCTGTTATTGAAGAAACCCATGTTCCCTCAGTCTTGGAACTTAACCAATTCATTGTTCTGATATTGGTGCACTTGGATGTCCCTAATTGTTGATTTAATAAACTACAGCATTTGTTCTAAGACTAAGTGCCATATGTTTCTTCAAATGCTTATAAGGGGACACCATCACCTAAAATAACTGGTGAATTTGAAACGTTTCCTAAAATAAACACTCTGCTGTGCTTGTATTAGCATTTTAAAATCTATAAAGCTACTTTTTGTATTATTTAAATGTATAGCTTATGCTAATTAATGCAAGCTATCCCTACATTATCTCCCCTGCTCACCGATAGCTAACAATTCTAGTGATAGGGGAAGTGAGCATTGCGTTTCTGAGTAGTGTCAGTGAGTGGGGCTGTAATGTAGTACTACTGATAAAGGAAGTGCCCACAAGGCCCAGTAACATGGTTGATCAGGCTGGGGGAAAAATACATGCCTCTTTCAAGTTCATCCCATGCCACACTACCCCTTTTGATCAAGAAAATGGAGGTGGGGGTCCTTTCTGACTTCACATGGCAATCAGACATTTTCTGCTTTGAAACCAACTGCCATAATGCTCAATACTGTTCTGTCCGAGAAAGACAGTTATTCAAACCTTTTTGTTCTCTTAAAAAAAAAAAACACTGTACAGTACCTGTGAACTCTGCCTCCTGAGAAAAATAATTTTACTACATTACTGTGGGAAAAAGTCCTGCCTTTGTTTTAGTCAAAAACACATTTCCTCTTGATTTTTGCATAGCTGTTTGAGTAAATAGTTCCTCAGAGAATTATCTGTATTAACCTCAAATATATTTGTAATTCTATCATCCCTTGATGTCTCTCTTCTCTGATGTAAACAAATTCAGCTTTCGGATCCTCCATTCCTCTTATCAGTTTTGTTGCACATCTGCATTTCTTCCAGTTCAATAATGTCTTTCTTTTTTTAAGAAGTCATGCCCAAAACTATACTCTGTATTCTAAGGCCTTATCAAGGATTTATATCGGGGCAGAGTTAATTTAGCATTCTGTGCATCTTTACCCATTTTTATCCTTGATAGTACCCTAACTGGCTCTATCAGTGACCGAGAAACACTGCAAATTACAGTGAAGTTGGTTTTTCTATCAGAACTCCTAAATCTGTCTCTAACAAGGATTTCCCAGATAGTTTCCAATTCAGTCTATATGTACTATATTTCTTTCTTCCACCCAAATGCATAACATGACATTTCTATATTAAACCTTAAATGCTACTTTTCTGTCAATTCACTTAGTGTATCCAAATCCTTCTGCAGAGAAAAAAAACATCCTTCTTTGTATGTACTTCCTTACACATCTTTGTGTCATCCGCAAAGAATGAGACATTACTTTCAATACCCACTTCAATATCGTTAGTACGTGAACTAAGAAGCACTGAGCCCAGTACCGAACCTTGTGGCATACCAGAATTAGCATAATGTATACATATAATAACTGAAAAAAAAAGGTTTCTAAATAAATGACCCAAAACATATATCTGATATTGAAATCCCTTTAAAAAATCGGCAAAGTTGTGCGTAGGTGATATGGTCACTATAAGGTTGGGACTTGCCGTAGGTCATTGCAAGTGTATCTCCTGTGGAGATGGAACAAAATACTCATAACCTTAGATTAGGACTGTCCAAGTTCAGTCCTCAAGGGCCGCCAGGATGTAAGGATTTACCTGATTAATCTACTGTGTGTTAATCAGTGGCTCATTCATTTTGATTGACAAACCTGTGCTTAATCAGGGGAATACTTAAATCCTGGCCTGATGGTGGCCTCTAGGACTGAACTTGGACATTCCTGTCTTAGAACATCATATATCCTTATCTACGGCATTACTCTGTTCTCTAAAGTGGTTGAAAACTAATAAAGTGCAAATCCTGCCTTACGTCTGGATTGGATATCAATTACCATGAACACAAGTCAGTCAGGATTGGGTGCCATTTGCAATAGTCTCTGAGCACAGGAGAGATGTCAAAGTAGGAATCCATCTACACAGCTCTTTCTAGCTGGAAAATCTTCTTGAAGGACCATGCATTCCTAAACAGTCAGACAACACGGTAGCATAAACAGAATGGCAAAGTGGGACTAAGAGCACAGCAGTTTCATTGGTAGTTCAGAAAATCATGAAACTGGCAGAAAGAAATGCTCCATTAATATCAACCATTCACAACCCAGGCATCCAGAACTGGGAAAAAACAATTATTTAATCAGTGCAGAGATCAGTTCTGGCAGAAAGGAGTTCAAGCAATAACATTTCAAAATCCTTGTGAATTGATGGTTCTTCTTGAATTCAGATTAATGGCATCCAGACACAACATAAAACTTTCACTGTTTTGTACAGGGATAAACAATCCAAGAGCTGCTGCAATAGATGACATAGTAATACCATGACAAAGCAGTCTGGCATATCTTTTTACTTTGGATATGATTTCCAGGGTTTTGGCAAAGCATACATGGGAGAAAGCACACATTATCCTTATAGACTCAGTGCGGCCTTGTCAGGCCAGGTTTCACACTTTTAGAGAACTCTTGGTAATGGAAACATGGCATTTTCTATTGATTCCAGATCTTTAATCCCAAGGGCCAGTCCTTTATCGCCAGCCTAGCCTTGACTGAGTGGAATTTTAAGCCTTCATTTTGAAACTAAAATTTTTTTTCTGATTCAGTTATGTAATCTATGTCAACAGCCCAAAATTCGTCTCTCTCAAAATTTATTATAGAGTCTTTCTGAAAGTTAGAAGATACAATTTGACCCAAAAAGTGATTAATACCTGTTCATTGTCTATTGCCATCTATGCAAGGAATGTCATTAGCAGTGGTGGGGTTTAGGCACCTCTACGGTACAGTTGGTGTGCTCCAGATTTGCACGGATCTGGTTTCCTGCATAAAACACTCACTTTTTCCTCCTAATTCTCTGCTTTATTTTCTGTGAAAGCTTTCCATTAAATTGTTTGCCCTCCGTGTCATAAGAGCAGGTGAACATAAATATTTTAACCCATTCGGTGCTAGAGACTTCTTCAATCTATTGCTTCACAGTGCACTGGAGAGATCGCTAGCATCCATGAGGTTAAGCTTGGCGTACGCACTACCTAAATCCCAATAGCCGTAGACTGTAAGTACTCAAGTGGCTCCTTTTTTCAAACTTTTGCCTTGAATATGCATAAATCAATGATTTTCAGTAGTGTGGGGGGGCCTCCCCTATACTGCTGAAAATCATTGATTTATTTACATAGATTCCCATGATCTCCCTGTTATTTGTTGTACACAATGCTGAAATGTGTTTACTGTTTATATAATTTACCTCTAATTGCACTGCTTTACAGGTTCTGCACTCTCAATGGCTGCCAGCTGTGCCATCGCATCATGAGGTCAAGCCCCCGTAGGCCATTAATTCTCAAGAGACGCAAGCTAACCCTTTCCAGTCAAGATGCCACCAACTGCACGGGGCCTCCACCAGAGAAGAAAGCCCCCATGATGGGAGCGTTGGAGCCCACTCAACAGAACCAGGTGGACAATTCTGGAGCCCCAGTGCACAGCCACAGCACGCAGTCAGTAGTTCTAGGAACTTTCAAGGAAAGCCAGACTCTTCAAATGGATATTATGACACATTCACATCAGAGCCCGCAAACCCAGACTTCTAAAATGGATGTTACGACGCATTCACTGCAGAGACCTCCAGAGGGCAGCGCAGAATCTGGCATACGGATCATGGGTCATCCAACCATGCCAGATACTCAGCTTGTGGTCATACCCCCTCAGTCTGATGTCCAGAGTATTATCCAGGCACTTACCGCCAGAGGAAAGGAAAAGGGGGGTCCCAACAAGTTTATCTTAATCAGCGGAACAAGCCCATTCAACACTCAGGCCAAAATTCCAGTGTCCCATATCAAAGAGACAGAAAATGTTTCATTGCTGGCAAATGCACCAAACCCTTCCCAGCAGCATACTGTTGAGGACAGCAACAAAGGTGTGGTATGGTCCTCTAATAAGGACATTAAAACTTTATCCCAGTATATATACTGTAGGCCTATTCAGCTGAATAAAACAAGGGTACATGTAAATACTGTTATTACAGGTCATACTTTTACTTGACATTCTGCAAGTGTATTATATGTACAGTCAAATTACCTATACTAATGTATTCTTGTTCACCTATATTTGTTTTTTTTTTACACTTTATGTCCTTGACAGTGAGCTTCCTAGATCTGTTTGCAGAGGGCTTTCGGTCAGGGAATGTGAATACAGATCCTGTGATCTAATAATATAAAAAAGAAACTATGAAAAATAGGATACACACAGATCATGCAGTGAGACTGCAACAATGCATTATATCCTGCTCTGATCTGTTGACCAGAAAATGCTTTTGATATAGAGATCCAGGTAACCCACTGTCAGGGACATAAACGAGTTAAAGGGATAGTAATACTTCCTTTTAACTTTATTTTATTTTGTAGGCATTAAAAAAATATGAAGAATAATATAAGTCTTATTTCTCAAACCTTTATGGTTTAAGAGATAGTCACAAGCAAAGTTTCCCCTCTCGCCCCTTTTACCTAGAGTAAGCCATCTCTTCTCAGATGTGGAATCCAGTCCATAGACCAGACAGATAACAGAAGGAGACAATCTTCTTCCTATGAGAACAATGAAAGCCCTGCCCCCCTTGACAAGTTCTTCAGGTTTTTCCCTTATCTTAATTGAAGATTGTCACTCTCTGCAATCTACCTGGGCACCTCCCTTCTGCTCTGGCTGAGCAGTGTTACATCAGTAAAAGGGGTGGGAGGGGGATACTTTGTCATTGAATTACTCTTGAACTACAACTCTGACAGAACTGAAATAGCACTCTCCAAAGTCCAAATACTATGATGATTAATTAGAGCTGCTGTTATTATGAAACATTACTATCCCTTTAATAAAAAAAAAAAAAAGTGTAGCAATTTACTTGCAGAATATGTAAAGTCAAAACAAAGGATTTCTGTGTCTGTAGCCTCCAATCATTGCAAGGCAATCAACATCTAACAAAAGATTCAACTTAAAGCATTTTGGAAAATATTTTAAATTGATATGTGCTCCTAGTTTACAAGTTGACACAAGTGCAGCAGTGGTGGTCTTTGGTTGGTATGAGCTCCTAAACATGTATGTCTGTCTGATTCTAATTATTGGGGTTATTTTATTCTATTTAAACCATCGAGGGCCGGATGGGTGAGCACTGCATTTCACAGCAATGTGTTGCAAACACCTCTCATCTTCAAGGGGATAAGAAATTGGAAGTGAAGTTCAAGGCTTTTTTTTTTTTTTTTTTTTTTATATATATATATATATATATATATATATATATATATATATATATATAAATAAATAATATATAAAGTAGTTAGACCTTTATGGTGTGAGAGAGCGTTCTAAAGTCCTCCCCCCCCCCCCCCCTCCCCATGTCAGCTGTAAAGCTGACAGGAGGTCCATATTGGCTGTCACGAAGAGGCTCTTCAGCAGAGCCGAAATAGTGCAATTTAAAATAAATACTACTTTGGAACAGTCTAAAAGGTGTGATTGCAAACCAAGCACACTTTGTAGACTGTTCCAGTGAAGTATTTCTTTTTAAATCGCGCTATTTTGGCTCGGCTGAAGAGCCGCCTGTCGGTCCCCGGACCGGGAACTTCTGCTGTCAGCTGACGTCAGGAGAAGGGGAGGGAGAGGGGAACTTTAGAGCGCTCTGTCTCTCATACCATAAAGGTTTGAGAGATAGCAACTGCATCAATGTATTTTTTATTTTATACTCTACAATATTACTTTTTATATATTTAGGACATTTCTATCCCTTTAATGCCATGAAAGGCAGAGTTAGAGAAACTGGGTGTGGTCAAACTTGATGTCAAAACCAGTTCTCAATATTTTATTTGCTCAAGGAACCACTAATGCAGTATGGAATTTTTGCAGCACACTTAAAGGGATAGTAATACTTTGTTTTAACTTTATTTTATTTTGTAGGCATTAAAAAAACATGAAGAACAATATAAGTCTTATCTCTCAAACCTTTATGGTAAGAGATATTCACAAGCAAAGTTTCCCCTCCCGCCCCTTTTTCCTAGTGTAAGCAATCTCTTCTCAGATGTGAATCTGGTTGTAAGACCAGACAGATAACAGAAGGGGACAATTTTCTTTGTATGAAAACAATGAAAGCCCTGCCCCCCTTGACAAGTTTTTCAGGTTTTTCCCTTATCTTAATTGAAGATTGTCCCTCTCTGCAGTCTACCTGGGCACCTCCCTTCTGATCTGGTTGAACGGAGGGGGGGGGGGATACTTTGTTTGTGAATATCTCTTAAACCATAAAGGTTTGAGAGATAAGACATATATCGTTCTTCATGTTTTTTTAATGCCTACAAAATAAAGTTAAAACGAAGTATTACTATCCCTTTAACAACTTGTCAAGGGTGAGTGGAATGAAGGTTACAAATCTTTATAATAAAAGAATGCTGCCACGTAACCAAAATTCTCTGTCCGTGCTAGCCACACCCCTGTGGTGCAGTAAGGAGGAGATATGCTAAGTTCCCCCTTACTGCCTCTCTAACAAATAGAGGGGGGCATGATATTGCAAGGGGGCAAAACCATCCACATTCACTACCCTGTCTGTATGTAATATGTTTATGCTTGTCTGGAATAACGTAACAAAGTGTGACATTACCCAAATGTCTACACACCCCTCATAATAAACAGTCCCATCCACAGAACCAGATAGCAACGCATCAACCCCTTTCCTCTCTCTCTAAGGGTCCAACAGGCATAACATTTCTCTGCATTATGTGACTGTGCTTTGTTGCTAGGCAGGAGCAGCGCAACTTCCTTGTATTTCCACGCTTCAGTGTTTTGAGATTATACTTACCTCTGTCTGCTCGAGAACCCAAGAGACTTCTCCTCTGCTTACTGGCTCTGATTTGTCACTCCAGTGTGCTCCAGAATTACTGATCAGTGACAATGAACTAAGCACTCAGCTGAACACATTGTCACTGATCTGTATCTCCAGAGCACATCAATGTGCCAAACCGGAGTCAGAAAGCACTGAGTTGGCTTTTCAGGTATCAGTGCAGATAGTGGATATCCCACTGACATTAATAATGTCGCTGGGGTACGCCACACATCGGAAGTTCTGATCCAACACTTCCATGCTACTAGTTAGCTGCTTATTCCAGCTTTTAACATAATCGTGGAGCAGGTTTGAATCGCTCACACTTTAATAGCGCTGATTGGATGAAGACTACTGGTGTGTGTCTAGCCAAGCTGGAACACCTCTAATTCTTGATTGCAGGAGGTGTGCAACTACTTAATGTGTGATTTCCCCTACACTTTCCTCCATCACAAGGCAGGAAGCTGCAGAGGAGAATTTTGCCACAAACACAAACTAGGTCTATTTAGGAATAAGGAACTTTTAAAAGCCATAACTACATAAGAACTGTATATGTGTGTTGATTGGGTGCCTCTAATGGTGCAGTATGTCTGGATTTGCCAGCCTGTGCACAGGGGAACTAATCAGATCTACTCACTGTACCCATGTATTACATGGAACTCGAGAAAAACTGCACTGTTAAGTGACAGTGGACCATTCTGTTGTGTGTGTTTTTTTTTTTTGTTTGTTTGTTTTTTATTTCCCTTTCTCTGTTTCATTCACATATTTTTCTCTAGCAGAACATCGGGAAGGAGGGGAGTTGGACGTGAGCCTGACAAACATCCACTGGCTGGGGGAGATGAGCTCTGATGGGTTTGGACCAGGCGACGAATTTGAACAGCGGAAAGTGAAGGAGGAGCCTGAGGAGACGGACATCGAGAGATTAGACCTGGAGATTGTGAAGGTGAGAATATCCATGTGCGTGGCTCTGTGTGGGTCTTGTAGAAGAGAAGCTATTATGCAGCAAACCAGCTGTACCAAACGCCAGAAATGAAAATTTGCCAAATTTCCATTGATTTACATGGGTTTTTTGAGCTCTCGAATGCTAGAGGTGTCTGTCATATTGGGAAGCAATTTAAAGGGATAGTATTACTTCAAAATTACTATCCCTCATATTGTAGCCCTTAATAAACTGAGTTAAATGACACCAGCGGCATCTCTCAGACCTTTATGGTTTAGGAGATAGCCGCTTTCAAAGTTTCCTCTCCCCTGTTGTCAGCTTTCTGCTACCAGCAGGAGAATCCAGTCTCTGAATCAAGAGGAGGCTCTTCAGCAGAGCCGATATCTCGTTATGGAAAGAAAAATGATTAATTGAAACAGTCTAAGTGTGCTTGGTAACCAAGCACACGTAGAAGACTGTTTCAATGAATAATTTTTCCTTCCATAACGAGATATCGGCTCTGCTGAAGAGCCTCCACCTGTCCCGGGACCGGATTCCCCTGCTGGCAGCAGAACACTGACAGCAGGGGAGAGGAAACTTTGAAAGCGGCAATCTCTTACACCATAAAGGTTTGAGAGATGCCACTGGTGTCATTTACCTCAGTTTATTAAGGGATACAATATGAGGGATAGTAATTTTGAAGTAATACTATCCCTTTAAGGTGTTAGAAAGCACAATTTAAATCAATGGGGGATTTTTATATAACTCACAACCCCTTCCTTTGTGTGCAGTGGATCTGGGTTAAATTAACTGCACCATAGGGGGCAAATAACAATTCCCACGTATTTAAGTGGGCCTTTATCCCCTAGAATGAGGTCTCTGCAATGCCTTGGATACATCTAGCATTTAAGAGGTTTAAAGGGATTGTCAGCCCCCTTTTACATATTCTGCAAGTCAACTGTAATGTCAGATTGCTTGTACTTTATTTAATCTTTGCCTTTTTTTTTTTTCCCTCCTCTTTGTCACCGACAGGGAGCTCTCTGAGGTCTCCCCCCCCGAGAGCTTTCTATGCAGGACTGTGAAAGCAGAGAGTGCAACAATTTAAAAAAGGGTGAAACCATGTAGCAAAGCCGCCTCTACAGCATTCAGTGCTGCGGTGAGACTGAAACTTATAAATATCACAGTTCCTGACAGAAAGCTCTCTGGAACAACAGATCCAGTTCGCTCTATGTCAAGGCCATAAAAGTGTAAGAAGTACAGGAATTTTGAATTTACATATATTGCACTTACAGTGTATGGAAAGTAAAAAAAAAAAAAAGAGGTTGACTCTCCCTTTTTAAAAGGATGGTAATGCTTAATATGTAGAATAATATATATTGCAGGGTTTATGTTCCTGAGTAAAACATGGGTACTCTAACTGCTGAGAAGTGTTCTATTCGAAAGTTATTGAAACGCAAACATTTTTATATATATATATATTTTTTTATTTTTTTTTTTATGTGCAGTATATTAATGGCCTGAAATGTTACAGTGGCACTGTTACTACACCTTCCTATGGACAGCTTTTCTCAGCTGACCATAAATCTCCATAGGTTGGTGTAGCAACAGCACAACTGGGACATTTTTAGGCCACTGAGATACTGTAACTAATAAATACATGTTTGAACTGCAATAATATTTCAGTAAAACGCCTTTCAGCGGTGGGAGGACCCTTGTTTTACTCAGGAAGATAACCCCTATAACATATGTTTCTACATATTAAGTGTTACTATCTCTTTTAAAGCCTCACTTAAATCAATTGGCATTTCATATTTTCACCCTGCATTGTGCAGTTGGTTTGCGTCAGACTTTGATCTTCTTTTTCGTGTTTTTTTTTTTTTTTTGTTTTGTTTTTTGTTTTTTTTAAATATCTCATAAGGCCCTTAAACCACTTTTATTTGCATACTCCATTGTGGTGGCTAACTCTATTCTACACTGCTTTTCCTTTACTCCAGGTGGAGGAAGAATCAGAGAACCTCCCTGGTCAGCCAAGGCAGATTTCCACCTTCGAGCGTCCCCCCTATTCCTACATGGCCCTCATCCAGTTTGCCATCAATAGCACTGCCGGGAAGCGTATGACTCTGAAGGATATTTACAACTGGATTGAAGATCATTTCCCCTACTTCAAGCATGTTGCCAAGCCTGGTTGGAAGGTGCCACAGAGTGGGGAGGGGCAAAGCAATAGGGACCAAGGAGGAGGGAGGGCATATAGTGTCTCCACAGAGGAGGGAGATATGAAAGAAAGGGCTGTATTTAACCCCATAACCCTTTGAGTAAAAGAGTGGTGTACAACATATTGCATCGTAATGCACACCCTTTGGCCCTTATAGGTTTAATTAGCTATGGATGTGCCATTTTGGAACAAACCGATCACGTTATACTGCAGAAATGAAAATCCTCCATTATTTAATCCTATTGAATGCTAGAGCAGTTACCAATGCATTGCTTTGCAGTGTGTTGTCAATTGATCTAGCGTTCAAAGGGTTAAAAGTGCCATTAAATAAATGGAAATTGGGTGGTGGTGGGGGTGTTATTTGCTGCAGAACTTGCACCTCTTTAGTGGATTGGATTCCAGACAAAGATTGGTGTTTGCTGTTCAGATAGGAGCAGCAAACGGTGGGAATAACAGGATAATGTTTAGTAACCAATCTCTTAACCCAGAGCTTAAAATGTGAAGTCCTTTGTTACTAGCCATACCTGAAAAGTTACTCACCATTGCAAGCCATAACATACCCGCCAGGGCTGATTTTTCACTCACTATTGGCTAGTGGAGAGTGGAAATTTTGAGCCCTGCTTAACCCATTCAGTGCTAGAGAGCTATGCAGCACATTGCTTTGTGTACCCCTCTGACACTGAAAGGGTTAAAAATGGGTAATATACAAAAATAACATGTTTTACAAAACACACTTAAAAATGACATATGCAAGAGAAGAGAAAAACACACAGAAGGCGCTCCTAGTGCAATAACGCCTTATAGCAGGGCTCAAAATTTCCACTAGCCAATGGCAAGTGAAAATGTAGCCCTGGTGGGTATGCTATGGCTTGCAGTGGCGAGTAACCTTTTAGGTCTGGCTAGTAGCAAAGGACTTCAAATTTTAAGCCCTGCCTTATAGGATTATATCACCATCCCATCACCTATATTAGAATTATACTCAGAGTGAAATGTTCGACTGAGCACCTAATATGCCAGCTGAAAAAAACGCTTTTGGGGTATTTTCACTGTCCCCACCACAGTATCGGCCAACTGGGCTGCTCCTCAGTACAACTCACCAAGGAAGTAGTATGCAAAAGAAAACACAAAAAAGGGTGCCCAGTAGTGCCTGTTAACTTATTACAACGGGTCTTTTTCACAAACCAAATTATACTCACAAGAGTGATGGTTATGAAAGGACATACGTCCAATCACAACAATGCAAGCTCACAGAGAAATTCTCCTGTCTCTGTTCAGGTAACCCAAACGTCTGTTCAATAAATCCACACCATGCTGCTTTTCAGTCTTCTTAAAAACTGTATTAACCAAAATAATCTCTAATATCTTAAAATTACAATCTATTTTAAACCAAAGGCAAGCTATATTTAGATAACGTTTCGTGGTTTCTCAACCACTTCTTCAGAATTATCTATCAGCCTCAAACAAAGACACAGAACAAAGCAGCACAGGAAATACAATTTTTAACAATCACTCTATTCTAATTGGGTAATGGGATATTACCTTCTATTGGTCGTGAATAGTTAAAATATCCATTTCAAATCTTTTAAAATCCACCAGAATCATATATCCGATGGTTTTATCATTACCATATATATCTCGATTGAAAACTGCTGAATTGAACAGTGAATACGGATATATGATTCTGGTGAATTTTAAAAGATTTGAAATGGATATTTTAACTATTCAAGACTCAGTGTGGACCAATATAATCTAATATCCCATTACCCAATTAGAATAGAGAGGGATTTTTAAAATTGTATTTCCCATGCTTTGTTTTGTGTCTTTGTTTGAGGCTGATAGCTAATTCTGAAGAAGTGGTTGAGAAACCACGAAACGTTATCTAAATATAGCTTGCCTTTGGTTTAAAATGTATTGTAATTTTAAGAGGTTAATTTGAGACATTTAACAGTTTTTTTAAGAAGGCTGAAAAGCAGCATGGTGTGGATTTATTGAACAGACGTTTGGGTTACCTGAACAGAGACAGGAGGATTTCTCTGTGAGCTTGCATTGTTGTGTTTGGACGTATGTCCTTTCATAACCATCACTCTTGTGAGTATAATTTGGTTTGTGAAAAAGACCCATTGTAATAAGCTAACAGGCACTACTGGGCACTCTTTTTGTGTTTTCATAGGCAAGCCCTCTCTGGTCTCTGCTGCATCTGTCATTTGGGAATCTCTTTTGAATAATTAATACAGCTGCACATTTTTTTTATTAAGTGATAGTAAATTGGTTTTATGAAATTGTTCTTATAGCTTAAACTTGTTAGAATTAGCAGAATTCAGCTTATGGAAAGTCCCATAGGTGTCACTGTTGCTGTAGATGTTCTGTGGAAGTCTACTGTATGGTGCAGAAGTTTTCCAAAAAGTGTGAAGACATGAATTTAGTTGTTTGGGCTGTGGGAACATTTTAATGAAGCAATGCAGTAGGATGACTCTTGTTTTACATGACTGTTTGTTTGTTTTTAAAAGATCCGTAACATTTTATTATGAAAATATGTATCTTGTAGGGCTTTTCTTTGAAGGTGCTTCAAACTGTTTTCCTATAGAAACCAATTGAAAAACAAAGCAGTATCTGGACACCAGGTGTCACTGTTGCTAAGTTTAATCAAAATAACTGTTTGATCCCTAATTTTATTCAGCGATATGACCCCTATAACCTATATTTCATAATAAAAACTGTACTTCTCCTTTAAGCAATTGTACAATCCTTTTTAAAGGAGAACGAACACCTCCTAATAACACCCCAATTTCCTTTCTATGGCCAGAAAATCCAAATGGCCCCTCTGAATTTTGCCTTTGTTCAACAGATAACCTTCTTAATCGGTCCTGATTCTTTAAATTGAAGCAAGCAGTGTCCATGAGCTTCCTTAACCCTTCAAGGACCAGGTGGGGGGGGGCATGCAAGGCATTGCTTTGTAATACATTGCACACCCTCCTGTCCTTTAACCCCTTAAGGACCCGCGACGGTCTTGGCATGTCATGCGTCCAACATGCGATAAGGACCCATGATGTGCCAGGACTGTCATGGATTTCAGGGCTCCCCTTTGCGTCCAATGCCGTGCCAGGACCGTCACGGCTGGCCGGCACGTCATGGAATCAGGGCACGCCGTTCGAGCAGCCCTGAATCGGATAAGTTTCAGGGCTTCCCGGGCAGCGTGCCCAGAATTCCATGACGTGACATCCAGCCGTGACGGTCCTGGCACGGCATTGGACGCAAAGGGGTTAAGTGCAGGCCATATGTACACATGGCTGGTCCTTAAGGAGTTAGTGTTATCATGTGCTGTTATCAGATGTTGAAGTTATGTGGCTCTGCTAGCATCTGTCATGTTTGCCTCCATGGATGCTCTCTTGAGTAAAGGCACAAGGTCAGAATTTATTGGGATTTTTCTGTGCACTGGGTTATGGAAGGAAATTGGTGCACTTTATCTCTAACTGGGAATTTAAAAAAAAAAACACACAAAGGAGCTGCTAGGGAGAAGTAAACATGGATTTGGAAGATTCTACTGTACATTTGTACCCCTGGTGCTATCTCACTTGAATATTGTCCAAGGATAGAAGAAAGAGTAGTGACTAGTGCATCCTGGTTCGCTTATTGAAAACAGAAAACATCACTTTTATATTCGCAAATGGCGCACAGTGTTGCCTGTGTATGAAATAATTTTTAAAATAATTTGTAAATTGCTGCACGTGACACTCTGGTTGCTGCCACAACATGATGGGAGACCACGTTAATGCCACCCATTTGCATTACCTGATGTGTTTTGTTCAATCGCTTCTTCAAAGGTGCCTCCTGAAGGCAAGGGGAATTATACAGTTCTTTCCTCACTGGCTTCTGCATTCATTTTAAATGCTTTGCTTCAGTAATCTTAAACACCAGCCAATTCCCCAAGCACTGCAAGTCTTCAGCTGTAGAGGCATTATTCTATCTCTCTTTATATATAATTATACTAGCAACAGAGGCACGGTGTTGCCCATGTGATTTAAGCCTTTGCGTGGCAGAGCTGTATGTAAGTCAATCATTATCAATGAGTTGGGTAACATGGTATTGAAAGGTTGAAGTGCTTTAGTGGCAAACACATATCCAATGCATTGCAAGGTATGCGTTGGGTACCCGTCTGGCATTGAAACATTTAAGACTTAAAGTGGCAAAGATGTGTGCAATTCATTGATGGTTATTAGACCTGTTGCACTGAAAGGTGTAAGAAAATTACTGCCAAGGAGTTGTGTAATAAACTGCAAGATGTGTGATACATGTATGACATTGAAAGGGTTAAACAATCAACCATATGTTGGGGAACCCTGAGCTAATGAAACGGTTAACCTTTTGAGTGCCAAAACATTATCCGTTGCATTGGATAGCTCTGGGGTACTGAACTGGTTAACAGTTTGGCCTTTTTATGGTAAAGAGATATGTAATGCATTTGATAGGCCTATAGCAAAGAAAAGGTGAACCCTTTGAGTGAGAAAGAGGTACCCAGTGGACTGGATAGGTGTGCGTCACTGAAAGGGTTAACCGTGTCAGTGCAAGAGATGTATCCAATGCATTGGATATATTTGGCGGTGCAAGGGTTAATCATGTCAGTGGCAGAGAGGTATCAATGCATTGGATACTTTGCCACTGACAGGACAGGCAAACTGGTAAAGAGAGGTATCTAATGCAGTGGATAGCTTTTAATTTAATTTTGCAAAACTGTTAAAAAGAAATTGTGCTTCAAATAAGTAAAACAAAGTTCACAAATCCCTGATTTTTCTTCTAATCTACTTTCTAGTCATAGTAAGGTAAGTGGATCAGGATGTGTTTGGCTACTTGCATATCGGTAGGCATGTTTCCTCTGCTGGTAGGTTCTCAAGACATTGTGTCTCATCCCCCACAGAACTCCATTCGACACAATCTTTCCTTGCATGACATGTTTGTGCGGGAAACAGAAGCAAACAACAAGATCTCCTACTGGACCATCCACCCGCAGGCCAATCGCTACCTGACAATGGACCAGGTGTTCAAGGTGAGGAATTTTCAGCAGAGGGGGTGGTAAAGAGGGGGAAGTAGAGATTGTGTCACAGCCTGTTGTGTTCTGCACAGGTTCTGGTCTGTTCTTCTGTGTGCATGATCTTGGGATATATATGTAAAACGAAAGAGGTGTGACTCTGGAGCAAGCCAACTATATCATAGGGTTGAAATTTTTTTGGGGGGGGCCATTTTTCATAAGTTAAAGAGGTATTTTTCTGGCGCAAACCAGTTAACACAGGGAACAGGTGCGAATTCAGTGATTGAAGTGGGGCTTTTAAAACACTGAATGCTAGACAGGTCTTCAACACATTGCAGGGATGACCTGGCAACCCCAGCCACTCCAGCCTTGTTCCATTGTCTACTGATAGGCACAGAACTGTGTATACACTAATGGTCGAACCAGCCTTGTTCCACTGGTAGCCACTGAACTACACATGTACCGTCTAACACCCTGGTCTTGTTCCCCTCTTCAGTATTATTTACATTTGTTCTGGGGAACCTCATGTAATAACGGAACTCCTGAGGTCCCAGTGAATACAGAATGAGAACCTTTGTTCTGGGGAGTGAATGGAACCATATAAACTGGAGGCACTTTCAATGTGAGGTGACAGCAGAGTCCATTGCTTTTCCATGCCATGTTATGTCTTCTGACCAAGACATCTGATGCCCTCAGCCTGGTCAGGTGTCTTCTGAATACGTGTTGTCTATTGCATAACATTGTTAATTATCTTTTTATTTTACCTGCACTTATTTGCTGTCTCGACCATCTCCTGAAGACTACAAATCACACAACTCCTGTGAACACTGAACCGGTAAGTTTCTTTGTCCCACATTGCACACTGAATTTGATTCTCTTTAAGCAGATACATACACTCTTCCTGCTTCAGTTTTGAAAAGGTTAAAAAAAAAAAAAAATTGCTAGACATGATCATTTCCACCTCTATGGATATGGTCTACAGGACTGATTTGAAATTATCTCTTGAACAAGGATTTTTCGGACACAGTAAGGTAAGTGTCCACATGTTGTTGTTGTTGTTAGGAAATATTGCTTTCACCTTAATTAGTAATAGATACCATGTCCATGGAGGGAAACATGATTGATTTTTTGCAGGACATACTATTGTAGCATATGTAGTGTTCATCTTTGATACTTCAGAATAAAGTGATAACTGGTTTTATTTACAACGTTGGAGTGCGGTTCTTCCTTTCTTCTTTGATTTTTGCAGGACTCAAGCCCTAAAATATTCAGAGAAGTCAGGGAGGGGAAAAATCAATTACTAATTAAATATTCTTTTTGTTGAACCAATCCTCGTAGGGATCATTAAGATGTCCTGCCTATCAAAGTGCCTGGGGAATGGGCTTTAACTTTTTTTAATGTACCAGTTAGGGTTATCAAGTTCCCATAGAGTAACTCTTTTAAAGGGTTAGTAATGTCTGATTTTAATAAAATGTAATATTATAGATACTAAAAAAATAAATTAACTGGTGCAAGTCCCATCTCTCAAACATGTGTAGTTTGAGATAGATATATATATATTGATAAAGTTCCCTCCTTTCTCCCTTTTCACAGATGTCAGCGCACTGGCTGACTGCATGAGATTCGAGTCTTGCAACCTGACGGTGGCTCTTCAGCAGAGCAGAAATAGCCTATGTAAAAAGAAATTCTTCATTGGAACGGTCTACAAAGTGTACTTGCAAACCAAGCACACTTTGTATACCTTTCCAGTGAAGTATTTCTTTTAAGATTTCTATATCTCGGCTCTGCTGAAGAGCCGCCTGCCAGTCCCCATACCAGGATCTCCTGCTGTCAGCTTACACCTGACGTCAGGGAAAGGGAAGGGAGGGGGGAGCTTTAAAACATTCTGTCTCTCAAACCATAAAGGTTTGAGAGATAGGACTTGCACCGATCGATTTTCTCTTTGGATTATCTACAATATTACTTTTTATTCATGAAAGCCATCACTAACCCTTTAAATCATTGTTCCACTCGGCATTTTTGGGAGATTTCTGTCCTTTCCATTGAAGTCCGTTGTCATTCACCAATGTAGGGCTTCAGTGGAGAGAATAGCAATGTTGTCTACGTTTCTTTCTGGCATTCTGGAACAGTAAGCATTACCTAGCTGTGCAGGAACAGAGTTTGGGAGAATTTAAAGCTTTGGGAACTCTAGTCCCACAGCTGACAGGTATTTTCCTATGGTTATAAAGCCCCCAGCCCCGACCCTTTATGATCTTTGTGGAGTTATTACTAAAAACTTAGGATTCCTTTTAAGTGACTATACAAATGAGGAAAACCCATTGATCTTTATTCTTTCTTTCCCTTCCCTCCACTCTGCAGCAGAAGAGGGCAATCCCGGAGTTAAATAAAAATACTGTACCGTGTAGCAGCATTAAAGGTGAGTGTAAAAGCTCTTCCCTTCGCTACACCGCCTGCCAACCAGAAACCTGCCTAACGCTCTTCTCCCTTCTATATTGTAGAGAGGAAGATGAAGCCTCTTCTACCCCGGGTCAATTCCTATCTGATTCCGGTCCAGTTCCCTGTGACTCAGCCTGTTTTACTTCCAGCGTTGGAGACGTTTACTGCTGACCCAGGCCCTTCTGATGGACCACAGAGTGTTAAACGTGTGAAGATCGCCCCTAAGGTTAATAAACAGGGGAGGATTGTGTGTATGAATGCATGTATGTTTGTGTGGGATGTAACTTTGTTTGAATAAGACTGTTTTAGGCTATTGACGGTCTGTGGGTAGCACTATCTGGTCAATACACATGTAATTTTCCATGTTTTCTTTATTGTCTTCCTCCATGAACATAACATCCAGGATTTAGCTACTATATCTTGTGCACAAATATTGTCTATTAGAACAACGGTAGAAGACATAGTGGCAGTCAGGCTTTTCTGGCCATAGTAAAGTATTTGATGTGTCATTACTAGAATGCGTTGCGCACACACCCTTGGCCTTAACCCTTTGCGTGCCAGAGGGTTACTCAACACACTCAAAACGTTAGAGAAATTGGGTACTGGAATGTTCTTTTCTCTATATAAAAATTGATTTTTGTTTTTAATATCACTCTTAAATATAAAAAGTCACCAAGAAACTCTGGATTTCACTGCTAAGAGCAGGAAATTATAGTACCTGCTTTTAATATTGCGAAGATAAATTTCAGTTTATTCCCAAAAATTCCAGTTTATTATTATAATATAGTTGAAGAGTGCCACCCAGCAACTGCCACGGTGCAGTCATGCGCACTACAGACTGCCCACGCCGCGGCTGATACGGAGAGAGGGGCGCTCCGAAAGCACAGAGTAGCCTACAGTCTGAATTCGGAGTCCCGCTCCATTATCAGCAGCGGTGCAGGCAGTCTGTAGTGCACATGACTGCAGCGCATGCACTGTCTCTACTGCGCATGACGACTTCTGACAAACACACATTTAGCGAATTATTATATAGGATTCTTTATTATGAGTTGGGAATATCTCTAGTATCCAAAGGGGTTGCAAAAATATTTTACCCTTGGTAACTCGTGTTATTGGGCCTATTAGTAAGGGTAACTCACCCAAAAAGTGTAAAAACCTTTTAGCTTTATTTCCTGGTTTAAAGGGATGGTAATCTTTGAAGAAAAAAAAAAAAAAAAAAAAGATTTAGTCTTCTTTATAATAAAAGGTAACACATTGTACTGTTTTAAACAACTTACATTTCTGTAGTTCATAAGATATTAAATGTAGAAGGATCCCCCTCCCGTCCCTTCTGGCCACGTCCCACTGCATCTCTGTCTGGTCTGGACGGATGTGGCAAGGGACAATCTTCAGTATGCAAAGGAACATCCCGCCCTCCTTTTTACTGAAGTTTGTCCCTCGCCACATCTGCCTGGTCCCACGGCCGGATTAGAGATTCAATGGGAGGCGGCCAGAAAGGACGAGAGGGGTATCTTTCTACAGTTAATATTTTGTGAACTACAGAAATGTAAGTTGTTTGGGGGTGGGGAATGGCCAAGTCTTCATTATAATAAAAGTAACACATTGTACTGTTTTAAAGATTACTATACCTTTAATTATGTTTGTGCTTTACATTGCTTGCCTGCTACTACTTGACTGTGTTTCAATAAGAATTTTAACTTTTTACATGGGCTAAAATGCAATACCTTTTTAATTTGTGGGATTCCTTTTTGTTTTCAAACATGTAGTTTCTGGTATGTGATAAAACTTGGATAAACCAGTCTGAGCCAGCAAGTCTGTAACATCAGACTTTCTGACTAATGTCAGGGTGTGTAACATTCAAGGAGTTGGAAATTTTCGTTAGTCTCTCCTTTCCTCTTTCCAGGTTCCACTGAATAACGAGGAACCCCCTGCACTCCCACCACCAGTTTCCATTAAGGAAGAAATCAATTTGCCAGACTTAAGCTCCCCACCCATCTTCCAATGCAAGCGAGCAAGCGGATCCCGACGGAAGCAACAGTTGTTCACTCCACGGGCCGAGGAATCTGAACTTGTTCTACCAGAGAGCAGCTGTGCAGATTCTGGGTTGGACACTGACTTTTCATTCCTGCAGGACACCCAATCACAAGAGGGCCCCTCCCAGCACACCCAGGAAGAGGAATGTACATTCAAGACTCCCATCAAAGAGAGGCTTTCAAACCCCCCTGCCTCCTCTACTCCTAGGAAGGAAGCCGAGACAAGTCTCCTACAACACTGGGAGTCAGATGCTCCATTCCCCAGGGACTCTCTGCTGGACGTTAGTCCTGTCCGTATTCCCCGAGGTCCAGCTCTCACCCCCTTCAAGGACAGCTTGGGTGCCCTTTGTTTTGGGGAGACCCCATTCAAAGATCTGCCCATCTTTGGCTCCCCTCAGAACTTCCTGGGCACCTTCTCCCCTACCTCACCATCAGTGGGCACCCCGGAAAGCCCTACTGGGGTACGCCCACCTATGCGCTGTTCCAAAGAGCTGCAGGTAGGGGGCCCAGTTAACCGCTCATTGCTAGAGGGACTGGTGCTGGACACTGTAGACGAGAGTCTAAGCAAGATCCTGCTCGACGTCAGCTTTAGCAGCATTGAGGGTGAAAATGGGGCAGGAGCTGACAGTTTATACTGGAGCCAGTTCCTGTCTGAATTCCGATAGGAAGGAGCATTATATGGACACTTGCGCTGCATGGGCGACCCTCATAACTTTCCTACACATTGAGGCTGATGCTAAAATGAACTGGTGCAGCTCTTGAGCAAACTAGTTGCACCATGGGGGACAAATTAAAATTCCCTTTGATTTTTAAACGGGCTTTAAACCCCTTTTGCAATGTGTTGGAGACCTCTCTAACATTCAAGGATAAAAGGGATAGTAATACTTAAAATGTAAAAAAAAAATATGTTGTACGGTTTATTCCCTTGAGTAAAACAAGAGTACTCCCACTGCTGAGAGGTGTTTCATGCAAAAGTTATTAATTTTCAAAGTTGAATTTTTTAGGCGCAATATCACAGTGGCCTGAAATTGTACAGTGGCGCTGTTGCTACACCATCCTATGGAGATTTATGGTCCCGGGACCAGAGCTGTCCATAGGATCGTGTAGCAACAGCTCCACTGTACAATTTCAGGCCACTGTGATATTGCACCTAAAAAATTCAACTTTGAAAATTAATAACTTTTGCATGAAACACCTCTCAGCAGTGGGAGTACTCTTGTTTTATCAGGGGAATAAACCGTACAACATGTGTTTGTTTGTTTTTTTTGTTTTTTTTTACATTTTAAGTATTACTATCCCTTTAAAGGCCTCGTTTAAAGGGTACCATAAAAACTAATTATGAAAATGTTGTCGGATTTCCAATGCAGTGAGATACTTCTATCAAAAGTTGTTACAATGTTAAGTTAGCTTCCCCCCCCCCCAATGGCTAGAGTTCAAGATGTTGCTTCTAGGCGGTGCTGTTACTACATCCATCTATGGAAAGCTTGTCTGCCATGCTCCGCTTTGCACAGGTACCACCTAGCTGCAAAAAAAATACATATAATTTTGAACTCCAAGAAATTGAATATTGATCTATGATAACTTTTGTTGGAAGCATCTCCCAGCAATAGCTAAAGTTTGTAGGGCATTTCTTTTCCCTGCTGAAGTGGCAATGTAAATATGCTCATAATAAGAGTTTACTGCCCCCTTAACCATCTGAGCACCAGAGGGTACCCCTCTTGCACTCAAAGGGTTAAATCAATGGGAATCTTGAGAAATTATATTTGCTTCTATGGTGCATTTTGGTTTGCTCCGCTTTTTCCTGTTGTATCGCCCTCACTGACACCTGCAGCAGTATCCTTACTACGTGGACTATAAAATATCAATTCCATTTTTTAACTCTTCTGTTCTCCACTGTAATTTACCATTCTGCTTTTGTTTGATCTAAATATGGAGCTTATATACGCTCTGTGGGAATGCGGCATATTAACTCCTTAACATCAGGACAGTCACGCTGTCTGGACGTTAAGGACCAGTGACTGTCCTGGAACGCCATGGAATTCTGGGATGGCTGTGCGTGGCACTATCATCCCAGAATGCATTGGTTAAAAAAAAAAAAAAAAAGTTCAGTGATCTAGGGCTGCCCACACCCCTTGACCATGTGCTCCTTAAGGAGTTGGGTTTTATCTGGCTGGGGAGGGCGTAAACCGCTGCATAATGTGTTTTTATCTGTTTTTAAATCTAGTCATTGGTTCTCAAACTGGTTTCTGTGGAACATTCCATAAAGAAACTAAGGGTTTCACGGAACATGTGTAAGTAATGAGGGGGTATAGGTTGCAGTGTGGTATTTTGTATTTCTACCTCTCCTCTAATTGGGAAAAAAAATGATTACCAGTAATGACTTGGTATATTTTAACCTAATAATGTAGTCTTAAGTGATCAGTAATGTTATTATGGAAAAATAAAAACATATTGTAGTAGTTTTCCTGATGAGTAAAACAAGGGTACACCCTCTGCTGGGAGATGGTTCTTTGAAACATTTTTACAGGTCGAACAGTCACTAATTGGTGGAGCTGTTACTATCGCATTCTATGGAGAACTGCAGCCAGTTGCCCACTTCTCTCATAGAATGCAAGAAAATAACTGTCTGGACATCAGGTCCTGTTGCTAACAGTTCAATTTAAAGAAAAAAAACATTTCCTATAATAACTTTAGAATAAACCATCTCACAGCAGCAAGAGTGATCATTTTACTCAGCAGGAAATATGATGATTTTATTCAATTTGATACCAATACTATGTTAGAGAGATGGTAAATGTCATAATATAAACATACGTAGGATTGTTCAATTTACTTATATATTGCATAGTATACTTCACACCACCTGTACCTTTGTATTCTTCTTGAAAATCAATTTTAAAGGGGAACTATCACCCCAACTAAAGTCCACCCCACCTAATTAGGCATCTAGCGATAAGCTTAACAATCAAACTGTTATGCAGAATAAAGATCGCGTTAATCGAAAATCCTACCTCAGCCGACACGGACGGCCAGGCAACAGCGCAGATGTCTTTGCTTAGAGATATCCACGTGCCTGTGCAATCAGTCCCGGTCTCCTCTAGGGGGCGTTGCATGGTACCTTAAGTTACCGGAAGGGACTGACGGCGCAGGCACGCAGATGCCTCTAGAGCGCCTGGCCATCCGTATCGGCTGAGGAAGGATTTCTGACTAATGTGATCTTTATTCTACATAACAGTTTGATTATTAAGCTTATCGCTAGATGCCTAATTAGGTGGGGTGGACTTTAGTTGGGGTGATAGTTCCCCTTTAAAAGTTACCCCCTCCTGTTTCAATCACATCATTCACAGTTCACTGAGATACAAATGACAGTTTGGACAGATCGTAATAAGGGACAACATTGTGTCATTATTATTAAAATCCTGCCCCACCTCCCTCATCAAGGGGAGCAGGGTTTTCCTTACACTGACACCACACTTACACACACAGAATATTGTCTCATTGCGATCCATCTGGTCAAGCGGCCAGCTTCCTAATCTCAGGGAACTGTGAATGACATGATGGAAAGGGGCAGGAGGGGGAGACTTTTAACTGTATTTTCAAGAAGAATACAAAGGTACAGGCAGTACGAAGGATGCTATGCATTATATAAAAGCAATTTTGCAGTCCCATGTATGTTTATTTTATGACTCCTATCTCTTTAACCCTTTGTATGGTGGAGAGGAGACCTCCTTTGCATCCGAGGGGTTAAAGTGTTTGGTTGCTAGAATTCCACTGGTATTTTGTTTGTCTAAAGGTTTTCACCACAGAGAGTCTGAGAACCACTGATCTAAATGACTGATATCCCCACATCACTGCAGTGACTGTAGCAATGTCTTTGATAAGACACAAGCCATTTCCCACAATGCAGTTGGATGGAGGTATAAGCCATGGCAGTTTGGGAAGTTATTTAATTTCTTAAATTATGTTGCAAATAATACAAAAGTGACTGCTTAACGCAGCAATGATTATGGGAGTTTTTATTGCTGCATTTTATATTTCCACCCTAAATGACACTGCACCCCAAACACTTTATATATTTAGATATTTTATTTTGTAAATATTGTAAATTATGTTGCTTGAAGGGAAAGTAATGCTTAAACTAATGTGATTTTATTACCTTTATGTGCTTACTTTTGTGAATGGAACCACTAAAGTAGGATGATTGTGTGAATAATACTAAATTTAAACAACCAATATAATGAATTGCTCTTAAAGGGGAACTCTACCAATATCATGTCTTAAAGGGGGAAATATACCCTTGGCATAAGTTACTATTCAGTTGTTTAGGCAGGTGTCCTCGTTACAACATCCAGTTAGATCTGTCTTTCTGCATTTGGACTCTACTGTAGTCTGACTGGCCAGGGCCACTTTACTGAATATAGAATTATTGGTGAGGCTCTCTCTCTGTGCAGCCCAGCCCCCGATTTCAAAGGGCAATTTAACCCTTTGCATGCCTGAGAGGTACACAACGCATTGCTCTGCAATGTGTTGCGTACCTCTCTGGCATTCAAGGGACTAAACAGTTAAACCTGTCTGCCGAATTGTAAAAACAAGTGCCAAGGTAAGTCCTGCTGTTAAAGGGATAGTAATACTTAAAATGTAAAAAAAAAATATGTTGTAGAGTTTATCCCCCTGAGTAAAACAAGAGTACTCCCACTGTTGAAAGGTGTTTCATTCAAAAGTTATTAATTTTCAAAGTTGAATTTTTTTCGGTGCAATATCACAGTGGCCTGAAATTGTACAGTGGTACTGTTGCTACACGATCCTATGGACAGGTCTGGTCAGTTGACCATAAATCTCCATAGGATGGTGTAGCAACAGCGCCACTGTACAATTTCAGGCCACTGTGATATTGCACCTAAAAAATTCAACTTTGAAAATTAATAACTTTTGAATAAAACACCTTTCAGCGGTGGGAGTGCCCTTGTTTTACTCAGGGGGATAAACTCTACAACAGATTTTTTTTTACATTTTAAGTATTACTATCCCTTTAAATACATTAACCCTATAAGGACCACACTGGTCCTTAACCCCTTAGTGACAGACAACTTACCTGGTAAGTCCAGGAAGTCATTTGCTATAATGGGGGGGGGAACCCTGTCATTAAGGGGGTGAAGATCTACTTATTCCAATGGTATATTTCCCCTTTAATCTGCTTTAACCATATGAATGTGTCTTTAGAATAGATAGTGCCATTTATGTACACACCGCTTTATAAAACAGTGTTACTGGTACACTATAAAATAACGGGGATAAGAGCATCAGACGAGTGCAAACATTGCATGACTGGCAAGGATTAAGTGAAAAAAAAAATGAATCCTACATTTGGAATTTAGTCCCTACCCTGAAGAGCTTACAATCTAATTTAGTAATAGGGACAACATAGATGTAGGAAGAGCGTAATAAGTGCAAGTAGGTGACTGCAGAGGAGGTATAGGTTGCTTTTGTTTTTAATAAAATGAAAAGACTTACTGAAGTGCTTTTTGGAAAAATGGATTTCACAGAATTGCGTGTAGGTGGGAAGTGTGTTGGCTGCTTGAATGATTTGTTAAGAGTGCAATTTAAAGTAGTGGGCAGCCACTGAAAATTCTGTTAGCAGGTAGGCACTGCTTTAGATATTAAGCCCTCCTTCATACTGCAGTCTGGCAAGGGGATTTGTGTGTGTTTACTGGTGAATCATTTTCTCTTAGTCCTTGCTGAACACAGGAACAATGTAATCTCCACATTCTGTCATTTCCGCCATGTGTCCGAGGGAGTTATTTGAAGAGCCGTAACCTGGAAAAGGAGATCTTGAAACGCAAAGCGGAGAAACTGCTGATGCAGGAATATGTATCCTTTATGTCCTGAGAAGTCAAGTATTTCCTTGGGACACATGGCAGAAATTACCCTAATGTCCGGATTACATAGTTCTTGTGTTCCACAATGGATGAAAGTCAAATACACTTTAACTGTTGCTGTCCAGTTACAGCAGCATTCATGTGCTAAAACTAGTAAACAGATAAACCGAACAGCTGTATGAACGTATATCTAGTTAATTCCTTCTGTTAAATAGATTATCCCTTTGAGTGCCAGGGGGTATGCATTGCATTTAACACAGTTGATGAGGCTGAAAAAAAAAGACATGCGTCCAGCCCATGTCTAAACATCCCTGTTGATCCAGAGGAAGGCTTCGCAATGCATTATGTACTCCTCTGGAAGGGTTAAAGGGATAGTAATACTTTGTTTTAACTTTATTTTAATTTGTAGGCATTAAAAAAACATGAAGAACAATATAAGTCTTATCTCTCAAACCTTTTTGGTTTAAGAGATATTCACAAGCAAAGTTTCCCCTCCCGCCCCTTTTACCTAGTGTAAGTCATCTCTTCTCAGATGTGGAATCCAGTCCATAGACCAGACAGATAACGGCAGGGGACAATCTTCTTCCTATGAGAACAATTAAATCCCTGCCCCCCTTGACAAGCTTTTCAGGTTTTTCCCTCATCTTAATTGAAGATTGTCCCTCTCTGCAATCTACCTGGGCACCTCCCTTCTGCTCTGGCTGAGCAGTGTTACATCAGTAAAAGGGGCGGGAGGGGGACACTTTGTCATTGAATTACTCTTGAACTACAACTCTGACAGAATTGAAATAACAATCTGCAAAGTCCAAATACTATGATGATTAATTAGAGCTGCTTTTATTATGAAACAATACTATCCCTTTAAGGGCCAGGTGCACAAAGAAATGAAACAATTCTGGGACAAACCATGTTCTCAGCAGAGAACAAAAACTCACCAAATATCCATTGAGTTAGAGATTTTAACACCTTTATTGCTATCAAGGTCCTCAACACATTGGAGACTGTTGGCATTCAAGAGGTTAAAAACCTCATTTTGAATCCATTGATTATTTTTTATTTGCCCCCTAAGACACAATCGAATTGCCCAGGATTTACTCCATATTGTATTTTTTGTGTGCATATGTACATATGTAAGAGCTGTTGGTTCCAACTGCGTGGTTCCTGATTAAAGGGTACCCTGCTCTGAGAAAAATCGTAACCCTTTGAGTGCCAGAGGGGGGTACATAACTATCTGGCTCTCGAAGGGTTAATCTGAGTGGGTTGGCGTTTCCTGCTATTTCTAGGATCCTCCTTCCTGATACCTTTAATCTAATATTCTTTGCTAGATGAAAACTGACTGCTGGGCGGAGCCTAGGGGGTAAACTAGGTCTAGGGAGTGGGAGGAGTTGAGTTTTTGCTGATCATGAACTTTTTAAGTGCCTCCTCCTCCTGTTGGAAGGAAGTTTACCCAGAGTCCCTGTCTTCCCCAATGGAAAGAGAGAAACTGATCTCTGAGTAGAAAATTCCCTTTTTAACCCATTAAAGGGGAACGCTCACTTCCTTTAAAGTCCTCCTTATTCGATTCTGGCTTCCCAATAAATGGAAAATCCCCCACACACACACACCTGAGAAATTAGGCTTTAAAATGTAATCGTGTGATGCCACTGCAGAGCAGGCTGCAGTACAGCTCTGTACTGCAACCTGTCAATCTTCCCCTCCACAGTTGTTCCCTGTTACCACCACCTCCTCGGACGATGGAATCCAGCATGTGATCTGGCTCGCTGTCTTGCCAATGAGAGCGCTCCAGGTCAATCAGAGAAGGTGGTGGTAACTGGTGCGGTGAAGATTGACAGGCCACGATACAAAGCTGTACCGCAGCCTTCCCTGAAAGTGATAGTAATATTTAAAATGTAAAAAAATATATATGTTGTAGGGTTTATGCCCCTGAGTAAAACAAGGGCACTCCCACTGCTGAGAGAGATATATTTTGTTAAAAAATTATTACAGCTCAAACTTGTAATTTTTAGGTGCAATATCTGTGGCCTGAAAATTTACAGTGGTGCTGTTGCTACAACATCCTATGGACAGCTCTGGTCTGTAGACCATAAATCTCCACAGGATGGTGTAGCAACAGCGCCACTAAGTTTTCAGACCAGCTCAAAAATTCAAGTTTGATCTGTTATATTTTTTTTTAATAAAATATCTCTCAGCAGTGGGAGTACCCTTGTTTTACTCAAGGGGATAAACCCTACAACATATATTTTTCTACAATTTTAAGTATTACTATCCCTTGAAGTGACATCTAATATCTCCGTGATAAGTGTGTTTAAAAAAAAAAAAAAAGTTTTCCATTTATTGTGAAGCCAGAATCTAATAAGGAGGACTTTAAAGGAGGTGAGGGTTCCCCTTTAAGGATCTGAGACTTGAGCAAAACATTGTTTTGCCATGTGTTGCACGCTCCTCTGATCGTTAAGTTCAGAATTACTTTCTTTTTAATTGCAAGTCACGTTATTCATATGTAAAATATCTTATCAACCCCTTTGGAACGCTACATAAGTCTTTAGCTCATTGTGCTTGAGACTTCTATCATCCAGAAGGGGAGGTTAACTGTGTAATGCCTTGCATTGACATTTGTCATTTTATTGGCTATTACCTTTAACCTGATTATATGCATAGAGATTATATCATGAAATAATGCATAGAACAAGTAAAACTGTTTGTCTCCATCTTGTGTTCTTTTAACGTTAAATTCATTCTTTGACTTGCACTTTTTTATGCAATATTTCAACCTTTTTTTAAATAATGTAATGTATGTGAGGTAGTAGGGATATAATGTTCCCTGCAATCCACTTCCTGCTGTGTGTATGACGCAAGAGAACACAGACACAGCAGGAAGTGGGTTGCTGCTGTGTCTCTGGACACAGCAGGAAGTGAGCTGCTGCTGTGTCTGTGACACAGAACACAGATTATTTGTCTCCACCCACCAATGTGATCACAACAGACTTGGGACAATTGCTAAGCGCTAATTATGATGCTGTGCTCTTTGTCCTTGACACTACAGTAAGAAAGGAGAGTTTAGAAAACTGTGTTTCATATTCTGCTGAAACACAATACAGTCGACTTGAACAGCCGCAAAGGCAGTTTCTTAGTGTAGTTTCTCAGGGCACATCAACAGTTCAGCTTTTCACAATATCACTGCTTAACCATAGGTGAGTAATCTGTAGCTCAGCGATTGGATAATCCACCTGTGCTCTATTAAATGGTTAGTAATGTCGAACATTAACCATAATATTGAAGGTACTAAAAAGATAATATTAATGTGGCAAGTCGTATCTCTCAAACCTTTCCGGTTTGAGAGATATAAGCACTGAAACTCCCCCCTCCTGCTGTAGAGCTGTCAGCAGTGGATCTGTGTCGGCCGACTCGGTGGCTCTTCAGCAGAGCTGAATGAGTGCTATCAAAAAAACAGATACTTCACTGGAACAGTATACAAAGTGTGCTTGGTTAGCAAGAACACTTTGCAGACCATTCCACTGAAGTATTTGTTCTTCGATAGCGCTCATTCAGCTCCGCTGAAGAGCCGCCGGCTGGTGTGTGGGACCGGGATCTCCTGACGTCGGCTAGATGCTGACGTCTGGAAAAAGGGAGGGAGGGGGAGACTTTCAGCTCTTATATCTCTCAAACCATAAAGGTTTGAGAGATACCACTTGGCACATTAACACCTTAAGGACCATTACCGTGCCAGGACCGTCACGGCTGTCCGGTACTTAAGGACCAGTGACGGTCCTGGTACGTCACGGAGTTCAGGGCTCCCGGCGCGGCTGCACGCCTCTCTGGAAGCCCTGAACTGGAAGCGAATATAAAAAAAAAAAGCCCCGTGGTCCTCAAGTGCTGGCCGTGCATGCTCGCCCCAGTCCTTAAGGGGTTAATATTATCTTTTTAATACCTTCAATATTAGGGTTAGTAAATGTTAGACATTACTAACCCTTTAAAGGGATAGTAATGTTTGAAAAAAAAAAAAAAAAAAAAACCTGGATCATTGTGTCTTCTTTTATAATAAAGGTAACACATTGCACTATTTTAACAAACTTAAATTGTACTGTAGTTCAGAATATATTAACCCTCTGAGTGCCAGAGGGGTACGCAACACTCTGCAATGCATTGCATACCCCTCTGTCGCTCAAAGGGTTGACCGTAGAAGCTTCCCCCTCCCTCCCCTTCTGGCCACCTCCCACTAAATCTGCAATACGGTCATCGGACCGGACGGATGTGCCAAGGGACAAACTTCAGTCAGTAAGTACAAAGAAAACCCTCCCCTGCTTGATGAAGGAGGGCAGGATTTTCCTTTGATTACTGAAGTTTGTGTCCCTTGCTGTATCCGTCCGGACCAGACTGAGTGTCAGAGTGACGCAGATAAAGGGACGGGAGGGGGATCCTTCTACAGTTACATTTCTGTAGTTCATAAGATATTAATTTGGTTAAAATAGTGCAATCTGTTACCTTTATAAAGAAGACTCGGCGATCTAGTTTTTTGCTAGAATTACTATCCCTTTAAGGATATCCCAAAAACTTGACCTGTTGATGTTCTTCGAGGACCGGAGCTCAGAATCGCTGAGCAATGGGGTTGATTTTTGTGCTTAACTGTTATCATCTAAAACTCCAGTACTGTGATCCTGTTGTATTAAAGGGATAGTAATGTTTCTCAATAAAAGCAGCTCCAATTAATCTTCATAGTATTTGGGCCTTGGAGAGTATTATTTCAATAATGTCAGAGTTGTAGTTCAAGAGTAATTCAATGATAAAGTATCCCCCTCCCACCCCTTTTACCTAGTGTAACACTGCTCACCTCAGAGCAGCAAGACTGTTCGGATGGATCACAGAGAGGGACAATCTTCAATTAGCATAAGGAACAATCTGAAAAACCTGACAATGGGGGCAGGGTTTTCCTTATGTTCACAGTAAGATTGTTCCTTGCTGCGACCTGTCCGGTCAAGTGACCAGATTCCACATCTGTGGGTAGGTGGCTTACACTGGGTAAAAGGGGGGGAAACTTTATCATTCAATTACTCTTGAACTACAACTCTGACAGTATTGAAATAACACTCTCCATGGCCCAAATACTAAAAGATTAACTGGAGCTGCTGTTTTTGTGAAACATTACTATCCCTATAAGATGATTCAGGTGATCCACATAATTTTCCATGAAAAGATTGACTGCATACAACAGGGTTTAACGCCACGATGATCACACTCACTGCAGTGACTGCTGCCACATTGTCTTTCTCTTGGTAAGCTGTGTTTGTGTGATTTAGAAACGTATCGATCAACTTGCATCTGTATATTATCTGGGAACAGTTAGGTGAAACCGCAAAATCTTGGACAAATATTTAGGACTGAGTTAAAACCCTTTGAGTGACAGGTATCCAATGCATTGTCGCCATGTGTTGGATAACAACTCTGGCACTCAAAGGATTTTTTTTTTTTTTTTCCCACCTATGATACAAGTGGTCTGTCCCGGAATTGCCAATACTTTCCTACTAAACATACTACTTCTACACACACACGGTCCCTTGGATTTTATTCAAATCTGCTAAGGAGGTGCAATTTTAGAGCAAACCAACTGAACCATGAGGGAGACCTTAACATTCTCCAAATTTTCTTTGATTTTAAAATCATGTGTGCAGCTGCGTGGGGACCCCTGAATTCCATGATGTTCCAAAGCAGTCATTGGTCCTTTATGCAAGTTTACCTGTGACGGTCCTGGCACATCCTGGTTCCTTAAGGGGTTAAGAATTGTCGCTAAAATTTGCACCAAGCGATTACATTTATAAAGATGTAAAGTCGAGTTTATAGATCTCTCTCCGAGAATATATATATATATATTTTTTTTTTTTTTTTTTTTTTTTTTTTTTTTTTTAGAAAATTTGCTGAGAATATTTTTTCACATATGTTGCTGGCACTATATGCTTTCATTAAGAACAGGTTAGTCCTGGCACTAACCCTTTGAATGACCGAGGGATATGCAATCCATTGCAAAGCAGTGCGATTGATACCCCTCTGGCACTTAAAGCAGAACAACCACCGCTAAACAACTTGAACTTAAATAATTCCCCATCTGGGCACTAGCTGCTTAGTAGCGCTAGTCACCAGAATTATTACCTTGTTTAAATGGATAGTAAACCCCCCCAAAAAACTGTTAGCCAAATGATAGGAATAATAAAAACATACTTAATGCCCTCATACCCCTCTCTCAAACCGTTATGGTTTGAGAGATGTAAGAAAATAAAGACCTCCGCTCCCTCCCCTTTCTCATGCATCCACTGTATAGTGGATGTCATGAGATCCTGCTTCCCGGACCAGACAGCAGCTCTTCAGGAGCTCTGACATCGAGATATCTAACTATTATTACTTAATCGGAATGGTCTACAATGTGTGCCTGCAAGCCAGGCACACATTGTAGACCATACAGATGAAGTAATTATAGTTAGATATCCCAATGTCGGCACTCCTGAAGAGCCGCCTACAGTCGGGCGACCGGATTTTGCCTTTGCCAGCTTTACAGCTCGTCAGGCAGAAAGGGGAGGGAGCGAAGATCTTTGTTTTCTTACATCTCAAACCATAACGGTTCGAGAGATGGGAATGAGGGCGTTAAGTATGGCTAACAGTTTTGCCTGTATAGTATGGCTATCATTTGGCTAACAGTTTTTTGGGGGGTTTACCATCCCTTTAAAGAGGATTATCAATTCTTGTCGGGCTGTCAGGCAGGACGCGGAGCACAGACCTTTCCAGCACTCCTGTGCTGTCAGTCCCAGCCAGCTCTAGGAGGTGTTGCTAGAAGCCGTTCGGGTCTGGAAGGGGCTGACGGTGCAGGTGTCACTATAGGAAGATGTATGCTCTCCATCCTTCCTGACAGCCCAACAAGAATTGATAATCCTCTTTAACAAGGTAATAATTCTGGCGACTAGCTCTACTAAGCAGCTAGTCGCCAGATGGGGAATTATTTAAGCTCAAATTGTTTAGTAGTGGTAGCTCTACTTTAACAGGTTAAGTTGTTTAATAACTAAAACTGCCTTTTGTTTTTGTTGCAAATAGTGAATATCTCTCTAACTACCTTATAACACAATTTGTAGTTGGAGACATCCATCTTTACTTCCCTTTTCAAAAAAAGTCAACTGCCTGGAGTTTGACAAAACACGGCTAAACATTTATACATATCCTTAAGTCGCTTTGCAACAATTTTACAGGCAATTTCTTTATTACTCCATTTTTATACATCTCCCCTATTGTTTCTTATGGTGTATATTACATGGATGACTTTCATACTTTGTTTTCAGTTGAAATGTTGTGTCACTGCAGCATCGTGCAATAAAATTGCTTGTGTAATCCAGGTTTAACTGTGATTATCTACATAAGTACCCCCCTCATTTGTGAGCAAAGTTGGATGTATGCAAAAAAACAGGCAACATGGACATCAGCTGACAGCTATATCCAACCTCCTGGTCCAATGTGAACATCTGTGTGTGTGTGTGGGGGGGGGGGGGGGGGGGTGTCCATTGTTTTGGCCCATGATTGTCCACCTATGTCAGGGGTGGCCAAAACTGTAAATCATTTAAAATCCATTAACCCTTTGCGTGCCAGAGGGGCATTGAATGCATTGCTTTGCAATGCGCACGACACCCCTCTGGAACTCAAGGGGTTGCAAAATTTTGCACTACATAAACTGGGGCTATTTACAGGAAAAGTAAACCCCTAAACATTAACAGCATTAAATGGTTGGCCATATGTCCTTGACTGCAGTTTACTTGCTAGCGTTGCTATGGGATTAATACCCAGTTATATGGCTGATCTAATGCGTTTTTTTTTTTTTTTGTTTAAAATAATTCTTGTAATTTTCATTCAACGCAAAGCTATGTAAACGATGGTATGAAAAGGGAGCGAATGACCTCCTGTCATTTACTTGTACATAACAAAAGTATACAAAGAATGCACTTCTACATCAACCATTACATAAAAACAAAGTGCAAAAATCCAATACCGAGGTTATTGTGAAAACATGGGCTTTTGTGTATAGGAAATAATTGATCTAATGCTTTTTTATAATAACAAATAGGCAGAAACAGGTTCTCCTTACAGCTCTGTTCACGGCTGGACCTGGACATATCAAGCCCCCCCCCCCCCAAATAAATAAAATAAAACGAGCCCCCTTCTCAGAGCCAAAATACAGTGGATTTTCATACCTCCCGAGTCTCACTTTTTAGGAGAGATTGGGGGTCCATACCTTCCAAGTGCCACTCTTTACAAGGGACAGTCCCTCTTTCATACCTACCAGCATTTCAAATGGCCAAAGAGGGACATGTGTTTTAGGGGGTGGTGCTGTGGGCAGGTGGGTGCATTACAGTGAATCACTAGGTTATTTCATGACCTGTTGACATCTCTTTGGTCTTGCATGTCTAAATCTTTCATTCAGTTACACAAAGTATTTTATTTACACAGACTAATGCATAAACACAGATACTGAAGTTTACACAAACATTAATGTACAGCAAGCACACACACACACACTCTCTATCTCCCCTAAAAAAGAGGGACAGAGGGTTTGGGTAGCAGGGGGCACTGTCCCTCATCAAGAGGGGCGGGGGAAGAGTATGCTCTTTGACAAATCCCTCTGCCCCACCCTGCTGTCCCTCTACATTATACACACACACATTGAGTTTTGTTGCTGTGGAGCAAAGTCGTCTGTGTAAATAAAAATTTGGTCTTGCTCTAAATCATTTATTCAGCTACACAAATAGGTGTTATGGGTCATGAAGTAACCTAAAAAGTCTCATTAATGCCATCTAAAACGCAATTGTCCCTCTTTGGCCATTTAGAATGTAGGACTGTATGGGATTTTGGCATTGAGCAAGCACGCTTGCCTGTACAGGGTCTTGAGACATCAATCCCAGCTCCCACAGCACCAATCACAGACAAGAAGAGGTGCCTGCATCTCTGGTCTTCATTAGACAGATCTGGATCAACCATGCAGCAGGATATTAACCCTGTGGTAGTCAGGGACACATGGCCAATATTTTAGTTAGTTTAGGTTTGTGAGAGATTTACTGTTCCTTTAATACCTTGAATGTTAAAGCGGTCTCTATGCAGTACTAAAGTTACTAGCTGTGAAAATTCAACCTTAAAGGGATCGTAATACTTAAATTTTACTATCCCCTATCTTGTAGCCCTTAAAAAAAACTGAATTAAATGAGCCCAGCGGCATCTCTCAAACCTTTATGGTTTGAGAGATACCTGCTTTCGAAGTTTTGCTTTTTTCCCTCTCCCCTGACATCCGCGTTCTAGCTGACAGCCGGGGAATCCGGGACCGGCAGAGAGTCCGTGGACTGGATTCTCCTGTTGTCAGCTAGCACTCTGACGTCAGGGGAGAGGGAAAAAACAAAACAAAATTTTGAAGCCGGCGAGGTTTGAGAGAAGCCCCTGCACTCATTCAAGTTTTTCAGGACTCCAAGATTGGGGATAGTAAAATTTAAGTATTACTATCCCTTTAAACAGATCACAAGCTGTAAGGAATCTGACACTGGTACCCCTCAGTATTGCAAAACTGGCCCTTTAAAAGAATATATATCAGCACTGAAAATATATAAAAGGGCAAAACTCTATAGCTCAAATAACTGAAAAAAATCAATAATAATCTATATCCTTTATTACCAGTAGATAACCAAACTGCAAAAAATTGCAAAATTTAGGGGGTTCCAGCACCACCTTTCTTATATAGTTGCGTGACCATTATCTGGATATGGAAAAGTGTTGGATCTCCACAGGGGCAGAGGCTCCAAGAGATATATATATATATATATATATATATATATATATATATATATTAGATAGATATAGGTATATATAATATGTGTGTCTCTGTAAGAGAACTGTACCTGGGAAGGTTACAATATTTTCCATCAAGCATCTCCATACCACTAGTAGCTGTAGATCACAAGACATCTTTGACCTAATGCACCGAAGAAAAGCTGAGAAATTCTAAAATAAAGCAACTGTTCTTCCAGAGGAAAGTAATAACTTCCAAATAGTACATTGATTTAAAGGGGAACTACCACCCTGCAAAAACTGTATCTTAATTAAGTCTTCATCTGGCGACTAGCTGCTTAGTAGCGCTAGTCGCCAGAAATATTACCTGGTTTAAAAGATTTTCAACTTATTCGGAGGCTGACAGTAGCAGGAAGCACGGACATCTTGCCATAGTGACGTCCGTGCGCCGGCTCCAAAGGGACTGACAGCACAGGCGCACGGACGTCACTATGGCAAGATGTCCGTGCTTCCTGCTACTGTCAGCCTCCGAATAAGTTGAAAATCTTTTAAACCAGGTAATATTTCTGGCGACTAGCGCTACTAAGCAGCTAGTCGCCAGATGAAGACTTAATTAAGATACAGTTTTTGCGGGGTGGTAGTTCCCCTTTAAATGGAGCATGCAAAGGATTAAAACAAAAAACATTCAAATCCGTGGTAAGTTTTGTGTCTCCCCATGCTCCAGAAATGATCCTGCTTTCTTTTGTACTTGAATCCCATTGCGGTGTTTGTAATAAAGTTGCCTGGTCTCACTATAACACAACCTATCATCCAGATGGTCTGCAGGGGAAGAGGACTAAAGAGCCGTCTCTATGGAGATAGTCTGTTTATGTGAAAGCCCCAGTGTAGGCCAGGGCTTCATAATCACATGAACTGAGAGCGGACAGTTGCCTCTAACCAACTAGTAGACATGTTAACCCTTTGAGTGCCAGAGAGGCATGCTTTGCATACCCCTCTGGCTCTCAAGGAGTTAAAAGGAAAGTATATAAAGGCCATATACATAAGGACATAAAAGTGGGGCAATCCAACTGCAGCACTGAGAACCAATGCAGTAAAAGTATTCATTGCTCTGCAACAAGCTGCGCAGCGAAGGAGTATGCAAACAGAGATATAAACTGGCCATGTTTGTTTATAAACTTTGGAGATGGCTGTAGCATCCATAGGGTTAATATGCCCCTATATTAAAGGGGGTCTTTAAGAAATAAGTAGATTTAGATTTGTTTAATAGAATGACTAATGTGAGGTTCCCCCTATGTATATTTTGCATGATCTCCATAGTTTCTCATATAAAATGATCCCAGTTGATGTCTACCTTTCAATAACAAGTGTCCCTTATGAGACAACCAGGCCTGTTGAAGCCCATTGTGATTGTGAGGCAGTGTGACCTGGAGGTAGACTGCAATGGAGATCACTATATATATATATATATATATATATATATATATATATATATATATATATATATATATAATATGTGATATATAAAATTTCTACAGACATCCGTGTGTGTGTGTGTGTATATATATATATATATATATATATATATATATATATATATATATATATATATATATATATATACACACACATATACATACACAAACACACGTATATATGCTCATGTACACGGGCCAAAGTGCCACCCAGCAGCCTTGGCTGCTGCCACGGAGCCGAGATCGGGGACAGGCGGTGGGCCGTTCACACTGCCCCACTCTGGATGGAGGCTGGCGCCTTTAGCCAGTGCATGACGGCATCATTCGGGCAGTCTCTACTGTGCATGACGGCATCATTCGGGCAGTCTCTACTGTGCATGACGGCATCATTCGGGCAGTCTCTACTGCGCATGACGGCATCATTCGGGCAGTCTCTACTGCGCATGACGGCATCATTCGGGCAGTCTCTACTGCGCATGACGGCATCATTCGGGCAGTCTCTACTGCGCATGACGGCATCATTCGGGCAGTCTCTACTGCGCATGTGCATGCTATGCAGACAGGGAGTGACGCATTCTAGCAATATATATATATACTAGTTGAACAGCCCGTTACACGGGCCACAGTGCCTCTGGCAGCCGGTCGCGGGGCAGTCACGCGCAGTAGAGACTGCCCGCGCCACGGCTGATACAGAGCTGGACGCTCCTTCGGAGCGCCCAGCTCTGTATCAGCCGCAGCGCGGGCAGTCTGTACTGCGCATGACTGCCACACGTGCAGCAGTTTCTACTGCGCATGTCGGGCGTTACACACAACTTAGCGAATTATTATATAGGATAGGAGAGAGAACTGCAGGCACATTGGGAAAAATGTATTGATACATACACCTCTGCTGTAGGAAGGACACTTACCTAGGTAAGTCAATGAGGCTGACGTACTGGAGAACTCAATAGCATTCAAGGGGTTAAAAGCCCCATTTAAGTTAATGGGGATTTTTAAATCTCCCTCTGGTGCCCTTGGTTTGCACAGGAATTGTACCATTTCTTCTTAGTACATCAGTGTGTGAAAGTACAAACCACTTATCCCTAGTGCATTGTTACCCTTTGAGTGCAAGAGCGGTAGATGCAATGCGTTAGATTCCTCTGTGGCACTCAAAGGGTTAACCAAGCACTCTTTCCCTCCCCCCATCTGATCCTACCCCACCCCTTACTGCACTCCTTTCTCCCATTATTTTGAGAGTTGCCCTCCCCTCTCAAACACACTCCTCCTCTCTGAGCCTTGACTGTCACCATGGCTTACCCTGTAAACAGACGGTCTCCAGAGGGACAGCTCTGCCTTCCTCAGGAGATTGTGCACCATGTGAGAGGCCTTGATCCTACCTGTGTGGTAAGTTTATAACTAACATGACCAATAGGGAGGCTTATGTTTTAAGAAAGGAGACAGATGCAACTTTCCAACATTCCCTGTATTGCCTCTTTAAATTTCCTTCCAGTTTTCACCTAATGGTGCAATACTCTGATTGTTTCATTTACTGGGGGGGGGGGGGGGGGGGGGGGCTCTGCTGGTCTGGTATAATGCTCTGCTGATCTCTGTGTTATTTGTTGCTGACTTCATAATGGTACTATTGGTCTCTCTATTGCAGCGGTCTCCCAACAAGTAACTGGCATGCTATTGGTAGCTCTTCTGTTACCAGTGAGTAGCGTTCTCCAGTCCAATCGGGTATCGATATACAGTATATACGGGCGAGCGCATTTACATTCTGCCATTCAGGGACACCATGGAGACGAGAGTGGCAGCTCACTTTTCTTTAGCTCAAGTGCAGCTATGTGGGAGGGATCATTATATAGCACTGCACGTCAGTGCACAACCATCTCCATCTAGAGTGCACTACAGGGTTCTAAACACTAGAGGGAGAACTGCTGTGACAGAAAGCGATACCTGTGGTGGGCCACAAGAAAATGTACAGCACAACAAACACCTTAGACTAGTATTATACCAGGGCTTATAATTTTAAGTCCTTTGCTACTAGCCAGACCTGAAAAGTTACTCGCCACTGCAAGCCAAAACATACCCACCAGGGCTGAATTTCTACTCTCTAGGGCTAAATTTTCACTCACCATTGGCTAGTGGTGAGTGACAATTTTGAGCCCTGATTATACTACAATAAAACTGCATGGCAGCTCCTGTTTGATGTCTATATCAAGGCTTAGTTCTCTCTCTTGTGTTTAGTGGTCTGTGTGGAAGCCATTTTCTTGTAGCCCAGCAGAGTCATCACTTTCTGTCACAGTAGGCAATGGGCAGTTCTCCTTGTAGTGTTTAGAACTCTGTGCTCTGGAGTCTTCATCCATAACTTTGTATTGTCCGAGAAGAGGACTGCCTGGGATTTGGGAAATACATTTAAAATCCGGGACTGTCCTGCATAATCCGGAACATGTGGTCACCCTAAGCTATCTAGCCTGACAGAGACAGGTCCAGTAGTTAGAATCACTCCCTTTTTAGCTACACTCAGTCTGCACAAAGCTCTAATCTGTGGTACCCAGCATTAGTCATTCAGAAAGCTGATAGTAATGCAGATAAAATGCCTAACAGCGGTTTTATGTTTTTCCTGACAAACTGTCATAATAGCTGCTTACAAATTAGTCTACATTCTTTGTAAAAATAACTTGTATAATAAATGTTATAGGAAAAATATGGCATCAAAGTTGGCTAAGAGCCACAGTGTGAGTCCATTTTCACTTGCACTCTGTAACAAAGGTCACCAGATTTGTTCTATTCATTAAACGTTTTAATAAGCCGCTAGGGTTGCCACCTTTTCTTAAAAAAAAATACCGGCCATGGCATTCTCTCCATAGACTTAACATTGGACAGAAGCCAATTTTTTACAGGCCTGCCGGTAAAATACCGGCTGGGTGGCAACCCTATAAGCCACTAATGGCTAGAAACATACATAGTGATATGAGATAGTATTATTAAAGATGGGAGAGCACTGTTAAAGGGATAGTGTGGTCAGATATTAACTAAACTGTATTTTGTGGCCATTACAAAATTAAACTAAATGCCCCCAGTCCCATCTCTCAAACCTTTATGGTTTGAGAGATATTCAGCACTAAAATTCTCCCCTCCCTCCCCTTTCCCTGACGTCAGCGCTCTAGCTGACTGCAGGGGAATATGGGACCGGTGGAGGCTCTTCAGCAAAGGTGAGAAAAATAAATCCCTCACTGGAATGGTCTACAAAGTGTGCTTGGTTTGCAAGCACACTTTGTAGACCGTTCCAGTGACGGATTTATTCTCAAATAACGCAAGCTTGGCTCTGCTGGAGAGCCTCCACCGGGACCATATTCCCCTGCAGTCAGCTAGATCGCTGACGTCAGGGAAAGGGTAGGGAGGGGGGAACTTTAACTACGATTATCTCTCAAACCATAAAGATTTGAGAGATGGGACTGGTGGCATTTAATTTAATTTTGTAATGGCTATAAGATTCAGTTTAGTTAATATTTGACCATACTATCCCTTTAATCAGAAAATCTGGGGCTCACCGGAGAGCCACAGGTTTTGTCTTGTAAAATAAATATGGATTCCGTCTGCTAAAAATGATACGTCATGTAACAGAATTGTGTCACCTTGAGCGGTTAGGAGGGTTACTTGAGTTCTGTGCAGCACTTTGTTATTGGAAGGTGTGAGAAGGAGCAGAGAGTAATTAGAGCAGCTCTGGAGATGGTTTACTATGTACAGTTATAAATTCATATACTTGCAATATATGTTTCAGAGTAGCTCAGTATGTATCATCGATTAAAGTGGAACTTTCACATGATTAAAATAGCTCTGCAAATCATAGTTACATTAGCAATATAGACAGATTTATGCTTCAAAATAAAACAAATTGCTTCATTAATAAAAAAAAAAAAATTAAAAAAATCACCTTTTAACTAGGCAGGCACCAGCAGGGATCTTACAGGAAGCGCTCTCTGTGCCTGCGCTGTCAGTCCGTTCCTGTACCATGTGGTACAGTGTCAGTCAACCACCAGTCCTGGAGTTGAAGGGGACGGACAGTACAGACACAGAGATGCTGGCTCTGCAAGATGTCTGCGCTGTTCCCCGGTGCCTGCCTAGTTAAAAGGTGAATTTTTTTTTTCGTTATTGCAGTAATTAATTTTATTTTGAAACAAAAATCTGTCTCTATCGCTAATGTAACTATGCTTTGCGGCGCTATCCTAATCATACGAAAGGTCCGCTTTAAAATTAGCTCCTGTTAATGAAAATGTTGGGAGACCCCTGCTGTAATGTTAACCCTTTGCAATGCGTTCCGTACCCCTCTGGCACTCAAAGGGTTAATGATGAATACGTATTCCATGTTCTGTCTTATGTGGCACTGACAGTGAAGTTATTTTTTGTTTCTCCCTGGAAGCGTTTACCACATCGCATTTTGAACTAGGGGCAATAATCTCAAAGCCAAAAGTGGAAAAATTCTTAAGCAAATTAAAAAAAAAAAAAAAATTAGTTTAAATTTGTCTTTTAACCCTTTAAATGCCAGGGTTGTGAATCTGGCACTAAAAAGGGTTAATTCATTGAATGCTACAAACTAAACTTGGGTTAGGGTGATAGTTCTTCTTAAAAATCCTAAATTAATCCTTTGAGTGACTGGTGCCCAATGCATTTCAGTGAAACGATCTGGATACATCTCTGCCACTCAAAGGGTTACGCTAATGGAAATTTTTACGTGCCTTCCAATAAAGCAGTTGGTTTGCTTCACTTTTATCTTAGTACATATGACCCTGTGACGGGACAGGACAATGGGGCTGATACACTATGTAATATTGGGGCAATTCTACACAGGGCAGTTTTAAAGGAGATCTATCACCCCTATACAAGTTATTCTTAAAGGGACAGTAATGCTTAAAATGTAAAAAAAATATATATATATGTTGTAGGGTTTATTCCCCTGAGTAAAACAAGTGTACTCCCTCTGCTGAAAGGTGTTTTATTCAAAAGTTATTACAGCTCAAAGTTGAATTTTTTAGGTGCAGTATCACAGTGGCCTGAAATTGTACAGTGGAGCTGTTGCTACACCATCCTATGGACAGCTCTGGTCCAGGGACCATAAATCTCCATAGGATGGTGTAGCAACAGCACCACTGTTCAGTTTCAGGCCACTGTGATATTACACCTAAATTCAACTTTGAGCTGTAATAACGTTTGAATAAAACACCTTTCAGCAGTGGGAGTACTCTTATTTTACTCAAGAGGATAAACCCTACAACATATTTTTTTTTGCATTTTAAGTATTACTATCTCTTTAATAGGTAGGTTTTTAGTGAATAGGTTTAATATATTCTTTTTTTTTTTAAATCGATGTTTGGCTGAAATTTAATGATTAAATACCGCCCTGCACCCTACTTACGGACAGACTACGGTTACCAGCTCTGTACTGCAGTCTGTCACTCTGCCTCTGCTCCCCTCCCTCTATCCAGCCTCCTCCAATGACGGAGGGTTTCTGTCTGTAAGCTGGAGCTATCTCTGGCCAATGAGAGTGCTCCATCTTAAAGGCAGAAAGCCTCCGTCATAGGAGATGGCTGGAGAGAAGGAGGGGAGCCGAGCAAGAATGACAGACTGCGGTACAGAGCTGGTAACCACAGTTTGTCCGGAAGTAGGACACAGAGCAGTATTTAATCATAAAATTTCATCCAAAAAGAGATTTAAATAAAGAAAATACAACATTAAATATATTCGCTATATAACCTACCTATCAAGACTGACTTGTATAGGGGTAATAGATCTCCTTTAAGAACCCCTGAGGCCTCCGGCAGAATTGTGAATGGAGGCCACCAAAATAAGTTAAAGGGATAGTGATACTTCATTTTTACTATCCCCCATGCTGTAGCCCTTATAAATTGTAATTAAATAAGACCAGCTGCATCTCTCAAACCTTTATGGTTTGAGAAATATCCACATTCAAAGTTCCCTCTCCCCTGAATTCAGCGTTCTAGCTGACAGCAGGGGAATCCGGTCAGAGAGTAAGAGGCGGCTCTGCAGCAGAGCCGAGATCTTGTTATAGAAACAGAAATCCTTCACTGAAATGGTCTTCTACGTGTGCTTGGTTTGCTCTTGGTTTGCAAGCACACGTAGAAGACCATTTCAGTGAAGGATTTCTGTTTCTATAACTCAATCTCGCCACTGCTGCAGAGCCGCCGCCGGTCCCGGGACCGGATTCCCCTGTTGTTAGCTATAACTCTGACGTCAGGTGAGAGAGAAGGAGAGGGAACTTTGAATGTGGATATCTCTAAAACTATAAAGGTTTGAGAGATACCACTCATCTCGTTTAATTATAATTTTTAAGGGCTACAACATGAGGGATAGTAAAAATGAAGTATTACTATCTCTTTAAGTCAGGGGTGCCTACCAGGGTAGATCACAGTTCACCAGTAAATATACCTGGGAGATCTACGGATCTGAGCCAGAGACTCTGGTTTTCAGGTTGAATTACTGGATCTCCAGCAACAGAGGCTGATACTCTGTCTTGGTGAGCTCAGCTATAACCCCACCCACTTCCCAGTCTGTTCCACTCATTCTGCCCACTTTCCCATCCATTTCATGGAAAACTCCCACCAGATTAAGCCCCACCCACAATTTTTCAGAAAACACATGGTTTGGAAACTCCCGTCCCATCCCTAGCTCTACAGTGTTTCTCGGGGGGCTTAGGACAAGAAAGTTCCCAGATTTGCCAATAGATCAGTAAACTTGCTTATTTTGAACAGATTTTTTTTTTTTTTTTTACATTATTGTGCATGTGATTTTGTTCAAATGTTATTCTATATAGATGTAGAATATAAGCAGATAGATATTGTGCAACATGTTTGAAGGTGACGATGAGGAACCATTGACACCTGCTGGTAAGGTAGTAGATCATGTTGAGGTGACTACAAAAAATTAGATGCCATATCATCGCAGGGTTTAGATTTAGGATCGATCTTCCTCCTTTTCTTTCCTGAAAAATGCAAATGAAACAATGCAGACTCCTCTAAGTGCTGTAGATCTTCCATTCACATTTCGGGGATGCCTCTTGGATTTGCACCTTGTCTGGATCTGACATCCAGTTCTGGTCCCCTTTTTTAGTGAAACTGCACACCTCACTCTCTGATCCACCTCACCACTTACACCAATCCTGATGCCGCTGATGAAGTAATGTTTTATTATGAAACGCGTTGGGCATTTATTAATGTCTATACCTGTAATGTAAATGGTCTGATTGTGCTATAGTGCCCTTCAATTAATTTTTATATATACCCAAGGGGGAATCCGGTCCCGGGACAGGCGGAGGCTCTTCAGCAGAGCCAATATCTCGTTATGGAAGGAAAAATTATTCATTGAAACAGTCTTCTATGTGTGCTTGGTTACCAAGCACATGTAGAAGACTGTTTCAATTAATCATTTTTCCTTCCATAACGAGATATCGGCTATGCTGAAGAGCCTCCGCTTGAGTCAGAGACCGGATTCTCCTGCTGGCAGCAGAACGCTGACAGCAGGGGAGAGGAAACTTTGAAAGCGGCTATCTCTTAAACCATAAAGGTTTGAGAGATGCCGCTGGTGTCATTTAACTCAGTTTATTAAGGGCTACAATATGAGGGATAGTAATTTTGAAGTAATACTATCCCTTTAAATGCCCCTCATTATGAGGAAAGTCAGCAGGACAAATCAAAATTCCTATTGATTTAAAAAGAGGTTAATTTATCACTTTCATCTGCCTTTTTTTGGCCCCTACTTAGAATTTTAACCCTTTAAATGCCAGAGAGGTTTCCAATGCATTACACCGCATTGCAGTGGAAGGAGAAGGACAGTGGATGACAGGTAAGTTTGACACAGAATAGTGAACTGTCAGTGCCTGGCAGTATGTCAGGCACCGATAGCTTTTTTATTTTTCCTTTGAAGTTCCCAATATTGCCGCTATTTGGGAACTTAACGCACATAACGGATGCTTGGCGACAAGAACATTTCTGTGGCCTAATGTCCATTGTGCTTTTAGCTGGTAGGACAATTGAATATTAAACATTCCATCACCTTCTCAGAACTATTGATTTTCTGATTGGCAGTTTCCAGGTGACAAGTTGTAACTGTTCATAAAATAGATGAATAGAAGGAAAAGGTCATATAGAGGTCAAGTAAGCAGATTCACCAGTCAAGGAACAGTTTGCTCTGGACGACACGTGCAAGAGATAACCACAAACATCCTCAGAAAAAAATCACACTGCAAGATAAGAAATTATGTTATAAATAGACTAGCAGTATAGGCACAACGACTGCTTTAATGACTGGCTTGTTGAATATTCAGTGCTTAGCCCTTTCAGGTCCGGAAAGGTGTGCAATACATTGCAAAGCACTGTTATACAACTCTCCATCAGTGAATGTGTGTGTGTGTGTGTATATTTTGTGTATTGCAAATAGATATTGCCTAATAGCATTGTACGTTTAGCCTATAGCATATTGCGTTTTGCCAACTGAGCATAGCTTTTTTTTTTCCTATTGCTTATTACATTTTTCCTACTGTATATAGCTTTTGGCCATAGCATCTTTGTATGTGGTATTATGTATGTGTATAAATATTGTATGTGTGTGTGTGTCCATTGTAGCCCCTGCATCTCCTTGCATAGATTTTGACATTAGTGGCCAGAGGTACTGCTCTCCCCTGGCCACTACTGTCAAAATCACCCACACCCCCCATGGCTGGACTAGGGTTGCCACCCAGCCGGTATTTTACCGGTAGGCCGGTAAAAAAATTGGCTTCTGTCCAATGTTATGTCTATGGAGGGAATGCCATGGCCGGTATTTTTTTGACAAAAAGGTGGCAACCCTAGGTGGGAGCAGCAGGACAGGCGGTATAGAGGAGATTTGTTTAACTCCTCCAGAAATCTTATTTTATATATAGAGATGGATGACAGATCATTTAATCTTGTTAGTACTCAATCAGAAGCATAAGAAGTGGGTTAGATATTATGTTCTTGCAAACAAACGATCCTATGAGGCTAGGGGCGTCCATATGAAATTTTTTTGGGGGGAAGTCCTATTATGATCCCCAGTCCAACCCTTATGTTTTTATAGGAAGCAAATGTAGGGAGAAGGTGCCCTTGCCCCCCCCCCCCCCCCCCCACCACCACCACCACCAGACACCCATGTATGCTCCTTTTTCCTCCATTTAGCTTTATGGGACTGTTTGTCTCCTATTATACACATATCTGGGAACTGTCCTCTGGTGGAACCCTGGAAGAGGGCTGATGGGCTGTGACCAGGCTTAGGTTAACCTCTTAAAGGGATAGTATGTTGTAAATATGTTGTAGAGTTTATCCCCTTGATTAAAACAAGGGTACTCCCACTGCTGAGAGATATTTTATTAAAAATTTATAACAGCTGAAACTTGAATTTTTTAGGTGCAATATCACAGTGGCCTGAAAATTTACAGTGGCGCTGTTGCTACACCATCCTATGGACTGCTCTGGTCCATAGACCATAAATCTCCATAGGATGGTGTAGCAACAGCGCCACTGTGATACTGCACCTAAAAAATTCAAGTTTGATCTGTTAGAATTTTTTAATAAAATATCACTCAGCAGTGGGAGTACCCTTGTTTTACTCAGGGGAATATACCCTAAAACAAATATGTTTTTACATCTTAAGTATCACTATGCCTTTAAGGACTACTGATGTGATTTGCTTGGACCATGATGGCAGCCTGGCAGTAACGACTGGTGAGGGTTATGGCATGTCATGGATTTCCGGGTTCATCACATGGCTGCATGCCTCTTGGGGATGGGATAATGATGCTATTGGCATCATAAAAGTGGGTGGGGCTTAACTGAGTGGGCAGAGCTTAAAGGGATAGTAATACTTAAATTGTAAAAAAAAAAATATGTCGTAGGGTTTATCCCCCTGAGTAAAACAAGAGTACTCCCACTGCTGAAAGGTGTTTCATTCAAAAGTTATTAATTTTCAAAGTTGAATTTTTTAGGTGCAATATCACAGTGGCCTGAAATTGTACAGTGGCGCTGTTGCTACACGATCCTATGGACAGCTCTGGTCCCGGGACCATAAATCTCCACTGTACAATTTCAGTGAGCTTGGAAGTAGGCAGAACATGGTGGGTAGGAGAAGAAGTGAGTAGAACAGAGTGGGAAGGAGAAGTGGGTGGAAAGGAAGAGAAGTGGGTGGAACAAAGTGAGAAGGAGGGGAAGTGGGTGGAACAGGGTGAGAAGGAGAAGACGTGGGTGGGATGGATAAGTGGGTGGAACACGGTGGGAAGTAGGAGAAATGGGTGGGAAGTGGATGAAACAAGGTGAGAGGAAAGGGAAGTGGGTGGGAAATGGATGGAACAGGGTGCGACGGAGATGGAACAAGGTGAGAAGGAGGGGAAGTGGAAGGAACAGGGTGGGAAGGAGAATAAGTGGGTGGGATGGATAAGTGGGTGGGACAGGGTGGAAAGGAGGAGAAGTGGGTGGGAAGTGGGTGGAACAAGGTGAGAAGAAAGGGAAGTGGATGGCAAATGGATGGAACAGGGTGGGAAGGAGGTAGAACAGGGTGGGAAGTAGGGGACATAGGAGGAACAAGGTGAGAAGGAGGGGAAGTGGGTGGAACAGGGTGGGAAGAAGGTGGAACAAGGTGAGAAGGAGAGGAAGTGGGTGGAACAGGGTGGGAAGGAGGTGGAACAAGGTGAGAAGGAGGGGAAGTGGGTAGAACAGGGTGGGAAGGAGGTGTAACAAGGTGAGAAGGAGGGGAAGAGGGTGGAACAGGGTGGGAAGGAGGTGTAACAAGGTGAGAAGGAGGGGAAGTGGGTAGAACAGGGTGGGAAGGAGGTGGAACAAGGTGAGAAGGAGGGGAAGTGGGTAGAACAGGGTGGGAAGGAGGTGTAACAAGGTGAGAAGGAGGGGAAGTGGGTGGAACAGGGTGGGAAGGAGGTGGAACAAGGTGAGAAGGAGGGGAAGTGGGTAGAACAGGGTGGGAAGGAGGTGTAACAAGGTGAGAAGGAGGGGAAGTGGGTAGAACAGGGTGGGAAGGAGGTGTAACAAGGTGAGAAGGAGGGGAAGTGGGTAGAACAGGGTGGGAAGGAGGTGGAACAAGGTGAGAAGGAGGGGAAGTGGGTAGAACAGGGTGGGAAGGAGGTGGAACAAGGTGAGAAGGAGAGGAAGTGGGTGGAACAGGGTGGGAAGGAGGTGTAACAAGGTGAGAAGGAGGGGAAGTGGGTGGAACAGGGTGGGAAGGAGGTGGAACAAGGTGAGAAGGAGGGGAAGAGGGAGGAACAGGGGGAGGAGGAGGAGTGGTAGCAGGAACAGGGTGAGAAGTGGGCAGAGGAAACCACAGGAGAATCAGCTTCTATCCCCAAAGATGTGGTAATTAACTCTAAAAACTGGAATCTAGGGGGCAGATTCAGAGAGTTCACAGGTTTGACTATACAGATGGTTTACCCCAAAATTACTCCAATTTCCTTTTATACATAAGGCCCATTGGCTCATATTTATACACATAAACCTGAGTCATTCTGAATTAAACCAACAGCACCATAGGGGACAAATTTATATTCCTGTTAAAGTTAATGAGGATTTTAACTCCATGAATGCCAGAAAGATCTCCAATGCATAGCCTCTCCATGCACTGGAGTCCTCTCTAGCATTCGAGGGGTTAAAAACCTCTCTTCCAGTGCATGGGAAATTCGGAATTTTTATTTCTCCCCTATGGTGCAGTTGGTTTAGTCCGTACGTTTATAAATATGGGCCAGCCCAGCCCTGTGCAAAAGAAACTGATATGGAGACAAGAAAAATGGCAGCTTGTCAGTGCTGTGTTCCCGGTGCGGGGGATACAAGCTGCCATTTTTCTTGTCTCCATATCAGTTTCTTTCAGTAGTGGAGCCTCCGGGGGGGGTCCCACGAGAATACCTGGCCCCCCCATGTGTCCCCCCTGTTCACCACTTGCTGGTTAATTCAGTGGAGTAGTGGGGAGAGCCTAGAAAATTTTGGTCATAGCAGACAGCATATGAACCGGGATTGTGTGACACACACAGCGATGAAGACTTGGAGCATGCTGGTTGTATTCTTCATCTTTCTGGGCTCTACTTTCAGACTTGTTCTGAATCAGAACAAGTTTGAAAGTAGCACCCAGATAGATGAAGAATCATCCTGCATGCACCACGTCGCAGGCTCGTCGCGTGTGTCACATGGTCCTGTCCCGGCTGGCAGTGGCTGTCTTCAGAGGCGGCAGAGCAGTGTTAGGGAGAACAGAGGACACAGGATTTCATTTCACTGCACCAGCACGGCTCTGGACTCGTAAAGTAAACACGCAAGGGGGAAATTGAGGCAAAATGTGGGGGTATCAAAAGGTGGAAAATGGGGGATCAAGAGGTGAGGGGTGAAAGAGGCAAAAAGCGGGATCAAGAGATGAGGGGGAGAGAGGCAAAAATTGGGGATCAAGAGGTGAGGGGGAGAGAGAAGCAAAAAGGGGGGTTGAAGAGGTGAGGAGGAGTCAAGAGGCATAATGGGGGATCAAGAGGTGAGGGGGAGAGTCAAGAGGCAAAATTGGGGGGGATCCAGAGTCAGGGGTTCAAGGGGGAGAAAGAGGCAAAAGGGGGGATCAAGAGAGAAACACATGAGGCAAAAGGGGGGATAGTGAGGGAGATACAAGAGGCAAAAGGGGGATCAAGAGGGAGACACAAGAAGCAAAAGGGGATCAAGATGCAAAAGGGGGATCAAGAGGGAGACACAAGAGGCAAAAGGGGGGATCAAGAGGGAGACACAAGAGGCAAAAGGAGGGGGATCAAGAGGGAGACACAAGAGGCAAAAGGAGGGGGATCAAGAGGGAGACACAAGAAGCAAAAGGGGATCAAGATGCAAAAGGGGGATCAAGAGGGAGACACAAGAGGCAAAAGGGGGGATCAAGAGGGAGACACAAGAGGCAAAAGGAGGGGGATCAAGAGGGAGACACAAGAGGCAAAAGGAGGGGGATCAAGAGGGAGACACAAGAGGCAAAAGGAGGGGGATCAAGAGGGAGACACAAGAAGAAAAAGGGGGATAAAGAGGGAAACACAAGAGGCAAAAGGGGGATCAAGAGGGAGACAAAAGAGGCAAAAGGTGGGATCAGGAGACAAGAGGGGAAAAAGAAGCAAGAGGGAGATAAAGATGGAATAGGAAGATAAAGGGGGCAATAAGGGGAGAAAGAGGCAATATGGGGAGAAAGATGCTAGAGCTGGGATCAAGAGGGGGAGAAAGAGACCCCCCTTTCTTTTTTTCTCTTTATTCCATTCTTAACTCTTTCTCCCTCTTGCCACTTTATCTTTCTCCATCACTTTTCTTTCTCCCCCTTGCCTTTCTCCCCATTTTCCCCTTTCTGTTTAGTCCATTCAACATAATGCCTTTTCACCTGAATGTCTCTGCTTACAACGTGACCCAGAATTACATAATAAGTGTAATATGAAGGTATTATTCGGTTGCAAAACATTTCAGTTCTATGTGGTTTTCGGGGCAGGAGAGGGGTTAATATAGTTATGGATGTGGCATGTTTTAGTGGGCGTGGTTTTGGTAGGGGGGACAGCATTTCATACTTGGACCCAGGCAGCACAATGTCTTGGGCCGGCCCTGCACTGAAGGGTTTAAACGATAGTAACATCTGAGGTGCTGTCAAGTAGATCTATCTACGAAAGGCTGAGCCCCGAGGAGCATGGAATGAGATGAAATAAAATGGCCATAGTAAATCAACACAATGTTCCACAGACAGTTGCCTTGGAGAACAAAAGGCAACGCAGAATGTGCAGGCAGCGAGAAGCAGGCAAGAACAATAGATGCCGTGGGAAATAATTCAAGTCATTTCATTACCCCAGGGACCTCTTCTACATGATGAGAAAAGCCATTCTACGGCATCTGTAGTTTTAACTTTCATTTCTGTCTTTGTAACATGGAGAAACTGTCTATTCTGTTCTTCTCTCTCTGCAGAAAAGGATTCTCTTTAACCCTCTGCGTGGCAAAGTCGTATTCCACTCATCTGGCACTCAAAGGGTTAAAAAGGAAGCATCGCCTTATGACAATCCATTTGAAATGGCTTACAGACACCTTTATTTATCACTTTAAACCTTTGAGTGCCTGTGGGCACTCAAAGGGTTAAGGACCAGAGGAACGCAAATGCGTTGTTTCCCATTGGTCCTTAAAGGGTTAACACAATCAACTGTGAGATATTTAGGTTTATTCATTTGTCCTTTTAGGCAAGTTAGACAGGAGTAGCAGGGGCAGCTGCGCACCAAATACTAAAAAAAAAATCTACATTGCTCTCCCTCCCAACTGCCACTCACATATGTTCTAGCAGACAGAGGGTAAAAACAAACTTATCCATCCATTGTTTTAGACTGTAGAGAGAGGTGTGCCATTAACTCCATTTCTCCAGTTAGTAAATTAAGTTGAAAGGATGAAGGAAGAGCATGAAGAAGGGACAGTTGGGAGGGAGAGCAGTGTGGAATGTTAATATCTGGAACATGGCTTTGGAAACCAGTCCTGTCTAACTTACCTTAAACTGGCAAATGAATAAAGCTAAATATTTAATAAACTATTGGGTTATTAAATATGAATGTCTAACATGGCAAATAGTTGAGTTTGAAACCTCTTTCCACTTAACCTAAGTTGTCATAAATTGTCAGTTCCACTTTAAATGGATAGTAATATATCAATATAAATGCAGGTCCAATCATTTTCTATAGTTTTTGGGCCATGTAGAGTGTTACTATAATTCTCTACAATGTGTAGTTCCAGAGTAATTGAATTATAAAGTGTCCAGTCCCTCCCCTTTTAACTATTGTAAACTGCCTCCCCTCAGATGTGGAATCTGGTCACTTGACCGGACAGCTCGCAGTGAGGGACAGTCTTCTTACTGTGATCATAAGGAAAACTCTGACCCCTTGAAGGAGGAGGGCAGGTTTTTCCTTATGCTAACAGAAGATTGTCCCTTGCTGTGATCCATCCAGTCTTGCTGTGCAGTGTTACATAGGTAAAAGGGGCGGGAGGGAGACACTTTATGATTCAATTACTCTGCAACTGCACATCATAGAGAATGATAATACTGCTCTACATGGCCCAGAAAGAATAATCAGAGCTGCATTTATTTTGAAACATTACTATCCCTTTAAAGTGATAGTAATACTTGAATTTATCTTTATTTTATATAGTATCCATGAAAAAAATATTAAAACAATATAAGTCTTATCTCTCAAACCTTTATGGTTTGAGAGATATTCTTAAGTAAAGTTTCCCCTGATTGATGTCAGCTCTCTAGCTCGGTGGTTCTCAACCCGTGCCCCTCAGTGGCAAATAACAGACCAGGATTTGAGGATTTCCTTGAGAAGGCACAGGTGAGTTAATCAATATGACTGAGCCTCTGATCAACACACTTGTGTTCTAGCAGGGGAATGTCTAAGTCCTGGCCTGCTAGTGGCCACTGAGGGCAAGGGTTGAGAACCTCTGCTCTAGCTGACAGCTTTTTCTTCATTAAACTGCAATTTGCTAATGGGGCCACCAGGTGGTGCTGTTCCTTTAATCTCCTTGGTGTAGTTTTCCATAGAGTGCATGATAAAAAAAATAATAATTTGCCTTATGGATATCACTTGGCTCTGTTGTAAACAGAATTGATTTTAAAAAATAAATTTGACTTGTCATAGCTTTTGAATAAAATTTCTCCCTGCAGTGACAATGTATTTGTTTTACACAACAGGAAACAAACTACAACATAAAAAATTACTGTTCCTTTCAATGTATTTAGAAACATAGTAACATTCTGCCCAGCTTTACTACTGTAAAAACCTCAAACCTTATTTGGCCTTCTCTTATGTTCAGGACAGCCTTATGCCTACCCCATGTATGCTTAAATTCTCTCACTGTACTAACCTCTACCACTTCTGCTGGTAGGCTATTCCACTTATCTACCTCCCCTAAGTAAAGTAAAAAATGTACGTACATTACATCTAAGCCTCTGTCCATCTAGCTTTTAGACTATGACCTCTTGTCAGTGGCTCAACTATAGAGGTTGCATGTGCGACCGGGCCCATCACTCCAGGGGCCCGGCCGCCCCCTGCGACCCCTCTGACTGCCGCCCGCAATCTCCCTCCTGAGCTCTAGTAATGCAGAGCGCTGGGAGATGACATCATCTCCCAGCGCTCTGCCTTACTGAAGAGGACCGCGCATGAGCTCCAGGGAGGTAGGAGATGGGGGCATTGTGTAGATTGAGGGGCATGTGGTCGGGGGGAGGGCCCATGGCACGTCTTGCACCTGGGCCAGGAGGCTTTTGGTTACGCCTATGCGTCTTGTCCTAGCATTTCTGATCATTTGAAGTGTACTACCTTTCTGTGCTTTGTTGAATCCCTTCATGTATTTGAATGTTTGTACATACCTCCCAACATTTCAAATTGGCAAAGAGGGACACTGGGGCGTGGCTGGTGGGCGTGGCATTATCAAGAATTTTTAGACTATTTCATGACCTATTGACACCTACTTGTGAAACCTAATAAATGATTTAGATCAAGACCAAAGTATTTTATTTAAATAGACTAATTTATAAACACATATACTGACATTTATACAAACAGTAATGTGAGATTTATTGCTGTAGAACAATGTGATACACTTATATACACACCACACAGTCTGATCTCCTAAAAAGAGGGACATCAGGGTGGGAAAGAGGGACAGAGGGATTTAGGTCTAAAAGAGGGACTGTCCCTCCTAAAGAGGGACACTTGGCAGGTATGTTTGTATCATATCCCCTCTCTCTCTTCTCTGCTCCAAGCTATACATGTTCAGATCCTTTAGTCTATCCTTTTTTTTAAACAAGCCAGGATTTAACCCCTAGAGTGCCAAGTGGGTGCAACGTACGAGTTTGGACAGCTGTACATTGTACATCTAACATGCAGTCACTGTATAACCGGGTTGCAGTGGCTGCATTTTACATGAAATACTGCCTGGAACTCTTGGGGGTGGGGGGCATGAGGATCACTCCTCACCCCCAAGTTATTGATCTTCCAGCTGTCCTGATGTCCCCCCATGAGATCTGATAATAATTAAAAAAAATAAATATACATATATATATATATATATATATATATATATATATATATATATATATATATATATATATATATATAACCCTGTGAGTGCTGCAGAGGTCACTCACTGGATCAATCTTTTTTTTTTTTTTTTTTTTTTAAACACACACTGCCTTGTAATCAGAGTTTGTGGGGGGGGGGGCATCAGGAAGGGTCCTGATGTCCCCCACAATCTCTGATAATAATAAACAAAGAAAATAAAAAAAAATAACCCTGTGAGTGCTGCAGATGTCCACAGAAAATTGCTTTGCAATGCGCTGGAGACCCCAGTGGCACTCACAGGGTCGGTTCTTTTGGGCCATATTTTTTTTACTAAGACCTCATTGTGGGAATATCAGGAGGGGTCCTGATGCCCTCCAATAAGGTCTATAAAAAAAAAAAATAAAGGTAAAAAAATATAGACCCCCCCCCTCCTGTGGCAAACACAGGAACTTTTTCATTACTTTGTAATCAGAGTTTGTTGGGGGGGCATCAAGAGTGGTCCTGATGCCCCCAACAAGCTCTGAATTCAAAGTAATGATAACAAAAAATAAATTAACTCTTTTTTGCAACAGGGGGTCTAATGCATTGTTTTGCAGTGCATTGGACACCCCTGTGGCATGCACACAAAATGCCTCCAATCCACCCATGTACCCTAACTCTCTGCCTGGTTCCTCAGCCCACTGGCAGACCCATTCCCTCAGTCTGTTTCCACTGCCTACTGGTATAATCAAAGTACCAGTATGCACTGGATTCAGGCTGGGAATCAGGGGGACATACAATGCACACTTGTAGTCACAGATCCCCCATGTGCACTGTCTGAAACATCCACCACCACCATCCTTGCTCCATACCTCCCAACATTTCAAATTGCCAAAGAGGGACACTTGTGTTTTAGGGGGTGTTTCTGGGGGCGTGGCTGGTGGGTGGGGCATTATCAATAATTTTTGGGCTATTTCATGACCTACTGATACCTCCTTGTGTAACCAAATAAATGTCTTATAACAAGATATAAGTATTTTATTTACACAGACTACTGTATAAACACATATACTAACATTTAAACAAACAATAATGTGAATTTTATTGTTGTAGAGCAATGTGATACACTTATATACACACCATGCAATCCAATCTCCTAAAAAGAGGGACATTAGGGTGGGAAAGAGGGACAGAGGGATTTGGGTCCAAAAGAGGGACTGTCCCTCTTAAAGAGGGACACTTGGGAGGTATGTTGCTCTGTGCCCACTAGTAGACATACACATATACACTGCCTAACCCCTCATCCCCCTCCCACTTTGTAACACTGTCTGACCCCCTTGCTTGTTTCAACTGGTAGCCATAAAATCACACATATACTTGCTTCCCCATCCTTGTTCCTGGTTCACAATATGGTATGTCAACCTACAGCAGTGGGGTACCATTTCTCTTAAGCTGGCAGGAAGTCCTCCTAGGAAATCCCACGGCGTTGAACCATTTTAGTATCTTTGAAGTGACTGATGTGTAAAAAAAAAATGGGTTTTTCCTGTAGCACCACATTCTGGAAATAGTTGTGCAAAATAACTTAGGGGTAGAAAGGCAAGTGACCCCTCATTCAATGCGGCATGTTACTTTCTTTCCAAGATGGTATTGTTTATCTACCCTTTCTTCACTCCTGTAGGTGTTATAACCAGTTTTGCACAGGCAAGTACATTGGGGGGCATCAGGAGGTTGTTGTAGGTGTAGTTTTGTATTTCTAGCACTCCTATGGTATGTTTTTCAAATAACTGAAACTTTCACAATCACGGTAAATGTTTTTGATACATAGTATGTGATTTTAGCAAAATAAGGCAATTTTTCATTTTTTTTTGTAATTATGACATCACAGCTTTTTGCACGGTGCCCAATTCACTTCATGTAAGGCACCATGAAAAAGCTCAATTAGTTCTGAAAAAAACAATACATAGTTTTCCATATATAACTAGAAATTTCCCAGAGGAAATCAAGCCTAAACAGATAGCAAAAATGCTGCAAATGTGGCTGACCTACAGGGAACAGGAAATGACCCAAGCCTCTGGCACTGAAGGGGTTAAGGATTTCCCTGCTTAAAGGGATAGTAATGTTTCATAATAAAAGCAGCTCTAATTAATCATCTTAGTATTTGGATGTTGGAGAGTGTTATTTCAATTCTGTCAGAGTTGTAGTTCAAGAGTAATTCAATTACAAAGTATCCCACTCCTGTCCCTTTTACTGATGTAACACTGCTCAGCCAGATCAGAAGGGAGGTGCCCAAGTAGATTGCAGAGAGGGACAATCTTCAATTAAGATAAGGGAAAAACCTGAAAAACTTGTCAAGGGGGGCAGGGCTTTCATTGTTCTCATAGGAAGAAGGTTGTCCCCTGCTGTTATCTGTCTGGACTATGGACTGGATTCCACATCTGAGAAGAGATGGCTTACACTAGGTAAAAGGGGCGGGAGGGGAACTTTGCTTGTGAATATCTCTCAAACCATAAAGGTTTGAGAGATAAGACTTATATAGTTCTTCATGTTTTTTAACGCCTACAAAATAAAATAAAGATAAAACAAAGTATTACTATCCCTTTAAGCACAGGTGAGTTAATCAGTGGCTCATTTGGTTCGATTGACATTTGTGGTTAACCCGTTAATGACCCTTGACAGTCCTGGCACGTCATGGGTAGATTTGCGTTAAGGACCCATGACTTGCCAGGACCGTCATGGAATTCAGGGCTCCCCACGCAACGGCATGCCATTCGGGGAGCCCTGAACCGGATGCAGAAAAAAAAAAAAAGGTCCGTGGTCCTTAAGTGACAGCCGCATGCGTGATCTCCTGTCCTTAAGGGTTTAATCAGGGAAATCCTTAAATACTGGCCTGTTGGTGGCCCTTGAGGACTGATCTTGGACAGCCCTGCTGTAAACCATTCACCATTTTAGTAGTCCTCCTCTGAATTGCCTTCAGCTATATCCTTCGTACTGCACACAATACTCTAATCTTTATTTGTATAGAAATCTCTAGAGTGACATGACCATTTCCTCTTTCTGCTACTAAAGCCTCTAGCTACATAACCCAGCACCCTGTCTGCATTCCCAACTGCTTTTTTACATTATTTACTGGAGGAAAGGTGGGGGATTCAATAAACATTAACCCTTGGCATGCCAGCGGGATGTCAAAAGCATTGCTGATGCATTGGACGGCCATGGGCACTCAAAAGGTTAATGGATGGTGATATGCGTTATGTTTATTTACGCGATATATCACACATAATGACAGGAACAATCAGCTTAAGCCACAGTCCAGAGGGTTGGATCATGTCAGGATAGAGAGTTTCTGTGATTAATCTTCAGCTATACACCTTTCAGGAACAGAAACCTAATAACAGGGCCGGACTGTAATTGAGCCATCTGGCCATCATCTAATCATTAGTTATCTAGAACAACATTTCAACATTTTTATTAATTTTTTTTTCAACTAACAGTAAAGAACGGAGAATGAGCTTCTCAACCCTAAAGATATATATCAACATAATGAAAGCACACAGCAATTTAGGATTGTAACAAAAAAATAAAATGTGATGTTGAAATTCTACAGAAACGATTGCATGCTGAGCTTCCCCTCGTCCCAAATGTTATTACTAACAGAAAACAAATTATAAAAAAGCAGCAATCAACATGCAAAGAGGAAATATTTAATGAAAAACAATTAAAAAAAAAAAGTATAAGCTTACACAGAAAACAGGGGAAAGCACTAAGGAGTGATAAAGAGGCAATAAATTGGAGACGACATCTCCAGCGTCATCAGGGAGGGAAGTCCTGTGGTGCTGGTGGGGAAGAGAAATTACACAATTCGCATCAAAAAGGGGTGAGGCTTAATTGCGAGTGGGGGGCTGGGGTTACAAAACATAGAGAAGCTCGAGAAATAGGCTGGGGAAGGAGGAGAAGTGGAGTAGGAGGAGCAGAGGCATAACTAGAAGCCACCGGACCTGGTGCAAGAATTGCCATGGGCCCCCCCAACCACATTGGCCCCCCTCAACCACATTGGCCACCACCACATTGCCCCTCATTCTCCACATTGCCCCTTCATCTCCACATTGCCCCTTCCATAACGCCCCTCATTCTCCACATTGCCCCTTCCACAATGCCCCCATCACAATGCCCCTCATTCTCCACAATGCCCCTTCCACATTGCCCCTCAATCTCCACATTGCCTCTTCCACAATGCCCCTCATTCTCCACATTGCCCCTTCCACAATGCCCCTCATTCTCCACATTGCCCCTTCAACAATACCCCCATCACAATGCCCCTTCCACGTTGCCCCTCAATCGCCACAATGCCCCTCATTATCCATAATGCCCCTTCCACCATGCCCCACATTCTTCACACTGCCCCTCAATCTCCACATTGCCCCTTCAACAATGCCGCTCATTCTCCACAATGCCCCTACTGACCCTTCCCTTCCCCTCCTACCTCGAGTCCCTGGTGGTGTAGCGGTGTGTGACTTCGGCACAGACCTCTCTATATGAAGCTCCCGCGCAGTTGTTAGTAATGCAGAGCGCTGGGAGATTATGTCATCTCCCAACACTCTGCATGACTAGTGTGTTGGCCGCCGGGAGATCAGCTGTGCTGCCTTGTTTTATAGGTTGCTGCGGGCGTGTGGCGAGCAGGTCGCAGGGGGCAGCCGGGCCCCTGAGAGTGACGGACCCAGTCTCAGGTGCAACCCCTACTGTGACGCCACTGGGGAGGAGAGTGGAGGGACAGGGTGGGAAGGAGCACAAGTGGGCAGAGTTTCATTAGAAACTCCCCGCATCTGGAGAATCAGCCTTTGCCCTGGAGACCTGGTAATTAGCAGCAAAAACCAGAGTCTCCGGGGCAAATCCGGAAAGTTCCCAGCTATGAGAATAACATAGGATCTGGGGAAGTCATCTCCACTTTATCACCTCTATATCACTCTTTAGTGCCAAGGTGTTTAACCCCCAAGTTGATTCATGTACTAGCAACAACAGAGACGTTCCCTTTCCTGATGCGTTTTGGGATAAGATTCACATCAGCTGATCTGACGAAATGACCTATTGAATTGTGAAATGCGTCTGCAGAGGAGGTTGATTGACATCTGCCTTGCTGAAACACCTTTTCTTTCAGTAGAATATGAGATACTAGTGTAAAAGCCCGTGCACATGGGCCAAGGTCCGGGTAATGTTAACCTTTTGATTGCCAGAGGAGTTCTCAGAGCATTGCTTTGAAATGTGTTACGTACCTCTCTTGCACTCAAGGGGTTAAGCAGCTGCTTCATGCACAGTAGAGACTGCCCAAACGCGCGCAGTCTCTACTGCGCATGACGGCTTCTGACAAACATTGTGAGCGAATTATTATATAGGATTGGTTGTATGTTTTGGCCACAGCCCATTGAACCTTTGAGTGCCAGAGTGGTGCGCACCACTTGCTTTGCAATGCTTTGAACACCCCTCTGGCAGTCAGATAGTTATGTTTAACCACCATATCAAGGCACTCCTAGCGTTTAAAGGCGAAGTAATGTATAAGAATGAAAAAGAGGTTATAAGTGGAGGTTGCTTTTCCAGTGACATCAGCTGGAGAAATCTTAGTGCATTGGCCCCATAGACTAATATACGAATTTGAGAAGTCATCTCCTCACTTCTTAGTGCATCTCCCTCATGGTCTCTCATAGAGTGAATTACAAATGAAAATACTTTCTGTACAGCAGATGGCACTGTTACTAACAGTTTGATTAAAAATTGGTATGGGCTGTTATAGCTTTCCAGTGCAACTAGAAAATGGGTATAAATCACATATTTTTCAGTTCCCATAAAATGTACTTTTATATGTACAAGAATTGCTGTCATATAATGTCACACATATACACTGTAACCCCAGGGTTGGATTTACATCTAAGTAACCCTTGGCCTTTAAAGGGATAGTAATACTTCATTTTAACTTTATTTTATTTTGTAGGCATTAAAAAAACATGAAGAATTATAAAAGTCTTATCTCTCAAACCTTTATGGTTTATGAGATATTCACAAGCAAAGTTTCCCCCTCCTGCCCCTTTTACCTAGTGTAAGCTATCTCTTCTCAGATGTGGAATGCAGTCCATAGACCAGACAGATAACAGAAGGGGACAATCTTCTTCCTATGAGAACAATGAAAGCCCTGCCCCCCTTCACAAGCTTTTCAGGTTTTTCCCTTATCTTAATTGAAGATTGTCCCTCTCTGCAGTCTACCTGGGCACCTCCCTTCTGCTCTGGCTGAACAGTGTGACATCAGTAAAAGGGACGGGAGGGGGATACTTTGTCATTGAATTACTCTGGAACTACAACTCTGACAGAATTGAAATAACACTCTCCAAAGTCCAAATACTATGATGATTAATTAGAGCTGCTTTTATTATGAAACATTACTATCCCTTTAATCCCACCAACTCTCTTTACATAACTCCACCCACAGCCCCATCCATTGTTGCCTGGCAAAGTAATACCCTATAACATACAGGCATAGATAAAGATCTTAACACTCTGGCTGCTAGTGAGATCTCGAACAAAACTCTATCGTCTCCAACACCTAAGATGTTAAATAACGGCTAGTAATACCTACGTAGACTGTGAAATAGAATCCTTTGAAAAGTACTCCTCTCCGGTACTTTATTGAATTCCTTTGTGCATTTGAATGTTTTTATCATATCCACTCTCTCTCTTCTCTCCTCCACGCGATACATGTTTAGATAATTTTTATCCTGTAAAATATTCACCATTTTAGCTGCCCTTCTCTGAATTCTCTCTAGAGTATCTATATCCTTCTGGAGATGGGGTCTCCAGTACAGTACACAATACTCTAAGTGTGGTCTAACTAGAGATCTATAGAGTGGCATCACCCTACTAATGCCCCTAGATATAGAGCCAAGCACCCTGCTTGTATCCCCCACTGCTTTGTTACATTGTCTGCCTACCTTTAAAGGGATAGTAATACCTGAAAATAAGTTTATTTTATATTGTAGCCCTTAAAAAACCATGAAAAATTATATAAGTCTTATCTCCCAAACCTTTATGGTTTGGGAGATATTCAGAAGTAAAGTTTCCCCTGGAGTGATGTCATTGCTCCACCCTTCAGATTTGGAATCCGGTCCCCCGACCGGCAGTGCCTCTCCAGAAGTGCTGAGATCATGATATTTAAAAAGAATTTCTTAATTGGAATGGCCAGGCACACTTTGTACACAGTTCCAAGTAAGTAGTTCTTTTCAAAGATCGTGATCTGGGCACTACTAAAGAGCTGCCGGTTGCTCTGTGGACCGAATTCCAAATCTGTCCACTAGATGGCAGACTTGGCTGAAACAGCCAGGAAAAGAGAACTTTACTATATTTTACATATGAATATCTCCCAAACCATAAAGGTTTGAGAGATAAGACTTATATAATTTTTCATGTTTTTTTAAGGGCTACAATATAAAATAAACTTATTTCCAAGTATTACTATCCCTTTAATTAATCAGAAATAATAAGTCCTGCATCTCTTAAAATGGCCGAAAGTTCAGCAATGAATCCAGAGGCCATCATAAGGGACCAAGCCATGCTTTCTTCTTCCCCTTTGCCTGACTGGGGGGAGGCCATAGTGGAACAAAGGATGGACTCCCTCCCTCATCCAGGAGGTGGGAAAAAAGTGGGCAGGTTAGGACGACAGTGAGTAAAGGGGTAGGGGTTTAAGGGATAAAAATCACTAGGGACTGGGGTTATGGTACCTGTTTCACTGCTATTTAGTTGTCTTTTATTTCAGTGTGCTGTGTCTTTGATTTCTGGGGTATGGGGAGGGGAGGAGGGGGAGTGGTGAGGAATTGGTATCTTATCCTCTATTGTCTCTAACAACATAGTAACCTAATAGTATATTCCGCCTATGGATTTTTACATTCCAAGTGCATTATTTTACATTTATCAACATCAAACTGCAGCTGCCACACTTTCATCCATTCTTCTAATTTACCTAAATAATTTGTCGTTTGATTTATTGCCCCAGGAATATCTACCCTATTACAGATCTTTGTATAATCTGCAAAAAGACATACCTTACCTTGAATATTTTTTTGCAATATCACTAATAAAAGTATTGTATATTGTAACTTTCTCTCCAGGGTAATGTTTGTCTGTCCTACCACCCAGCCTGGACATGCTCAATTCCTCCTTACCGGATCGCTTGGTCCCAGACCCTCCAGTTCATTCTCTGGGCTTCACACCCCGGAGCCAGCACAGGATTCTCCGTCAATCACCCCCCTACACAGAGGCCAAGATAGAGCTGCTGAGAAAACTGAGGCAACCCCCAGAGACAGACTTAAGACCTCCTAACACCCTTGGCTACCTGACCTGGTTAGAAATTAGCCATCTGCCTCCGCTAGTCCCACTGCGCCCGGACAAACCCTATGACAGCGCGGTGTGGAGACAGCTAACTGCAGCCCCTCAGCACGGCTCTCATAGGGGTCCCATACCTCCACCATCGCGCATGGAGGGGAACACATGGCAGAAGTACTTAATGTGCAGAGGAATTTGCAAGAATGAGAAGGAAACATTGGCACTAAATATGCGCAGCCAGGCCAGAGTGCCCCCTACAGACTCTAAAGGGAACATCCTTCCACCCAAGGGCTTCAAACGGTGAGGTAGCATCTATAAATAAAATTACTCATTGTGCAAATTTTTTTTTAAAGCAATTTTCATGTGAATACCTTGGATGCTACCATAGTCTTCAATACATTGATTTGCAATATGTTGGAGACCTCTTTTGATGCAAGAACATGTTGTATGGTTCGCAGATAAAGGTTTCCGCACCTTGACAAATCTTAACATTTATCGACCACCCAATCTGGTGGTGGGTGGCCGTTAAGGACCATGGCACTTTTATTTTTTTCTTCGCAATGAATTCTGGGATGGCAGAGCAAGTGCCATCCCATAATTCCATGACATGCCAGGACTGTCACCGGTTCTTAAAGCAAATACACCGGTGACAATCCTGGCACATCATACAACATTAAGGTGTTAAAGGGATACTAAAACCAAAAAGAAATAGGTTGTTATAATGTTAAATATCATGGATCTACAGGAAGCATGTATAAAAATTAGTTATTCATATGTTACATCCCTAAAACATAATCCTAAACTTGCTTTTTAATGTGTGTGTAATTTGGCCTGTTCAGAGAACATTAATTTAATGCTGTTTCTACTATATGTATTAATAGATGAGCATACCTGGGAATTTCCTTGCATTGAGCTGCAGACCAGGGAGATGTAAATGACGTGATTCGTGTCATTTAGGGGGAGGTGCTTAATTGGGTGGGTGGGGCTTAGCATTCTTGTGTCATAAAGTGGGCGGAAGTGGGCAGAATAGGGTGGTAAAGAGGAAAAGTGGGCGAAAAGTGGGCAGAACAGGGTGGGAAGGAGAAGTGGATTGGAAGTGGGAGGAACAGGGAAGGAAGGAGAAGTGGGAGGAACAGGGTGGAAAGAAGGAGAAGTGGATGGGAAGTGGGAGGAACAGGGTAGGAAGGAGGAAAAGTGGGAGGAACAGAGTGGGAAGGAGGAGAAGTGGGTAGGAAGTGGGAGGAACAGGGTGGGAAGGAGGAAAAGTGGGAGGAACAGAGTGGGAAGGAGGAGAAGTGGGTAGGAATTGGGAGGAACAGGGTAGGAAGGAGGAGAAGTGGGAGGAACAGGGTGGGAAGGAGGAGAAGTGGGAGGAACAGGGTAGGAAGGAGGAGAAGTGGGAGGAACAGGGTGGGAAGGAGGAGAAGTGAGCAGGAAGTGGGAGGAACAGAGTGGGAAGGAGGAGAAGTGGGTAGGAAGTGGGAGGAACAGGGTGGGAAGGAGGAAAAGTGGGAGGAACAGAGTGGGAAGGAGGAGAAGTGGGTAGGAATTGGGAGGAACAGGGTAGGAAGGAGGAGAAGTGGGAGGAACAGGGTGGGAAGGAGGAGAAGTGGGAGGAACAGGGTAGGAAGGAGGAGAAGTGGGAGGAACAGGGTGGGAAGGAGGAGAAGTGGGAGGAACAGGGTGGAAAGAATCAGCCTCTGTCCTCTGAGACCTGGCAATTAACTCTAAACGCTGTTAACTGTCTCTGTGCAAATACTTTTGTGTTAAGGGATCCAAAAAATGTTTGCTCTTGGGCCCTGCATTGACTAGTTATTGCACTGTTTATATCAGACCATTTACAGATAAGCCTGGACAATCAATGGAAGCCCTGGAAAGGCAGGAATGTCTGTTCCATCAGAGCACATGTAACACTAGATTTTAGGCCTCAGAACATTTTTACAGAGTCTAGTATGAAGTACATGGGATTTAAGTCTATATAACCGTGCCTGATAACTCTCTGCATCTGCTCCGGGGACTTTGTTGTTTTAGAGTTTATTACCGGTTCTCCAGTGACAGAGGTTGATTCTCCGGCTTAGAGGAGTTTCCTGGATTACTCCATCCACTACTCACGCATTCCACCTATTTCCCACCTTGCACAGCCCACATGCCACCCATTCTTATATTAAACCCCACCCTTCCTCTGCTCAATCCAAGTTAAGTCCTGCCCACCTGATTAAGCCCCACCCACTTCATGGCACAATTTGCTTCATTTACACATGCCCAGTCCCAGCCCAGGAGCCCTCTCTGGGGGTTACAAAGAAGGACATCCCAGATTTCAGTTGCTATAACTTTTGAACTTTTTTAGATGCAATATCTTAATGACCTGAAATTGAACAGTGGCACTGTTGCTATATCATCCTATGGACAGCTCTGGTCAATAGACCATAAACCTCCATAGGGATGGTGTAGCAACAGCGCCACTGTACAATTTCAGGTCATTGAGATACTGCAACTAAAAAATAAAAATAAGATTGAGCTGCAATAGCTTTTTAATTAAACACCTCCCAGCAGTGTGAGTGTCCTTGTTTTACTAAGGAAAGCAAACCTTACAATATATATTTTTTACATATTAAGTGTTACTATCCCTTTACCTTGATGCAAATTCTTATTTGCCCCCTAAGTTGCAACTGGCTTGCCCCAGAATTGTCTATTTCTGTGTTTGTACATTTGGCCTGTAAAAATACATAAAATAGTTAAAATAGACCTGTCACCCTAATACAAGTTTAGTTCATTTGAAAGAGAATTAAAAACTGCCTTATGTTGTGTTTGCCATTTGTTTGCAAAATAAATAGTTTATGAGAAATTACCCTTTATTTGTTAGAGGTAAAGTCTGGCACTTTATGCTAATTAGTTTCTGTGCAGGGCCAATATTACCACACACTAGGCTATGAATGGATCTATGCAGAGCCCACACACTGGGGGAATTTCTAAGAGCACAGAGTGTGATATGTTTCATCTCAAACAGAACTAATTACCATAAAGTGTCAGACTGTGCCACTAACACACAGGTTAATTTCCTCAAAAACGATTTATTTTACAGAAAAATGCCTGATAGAAAATATTGGCAAATTTTAATTATCTGTAAAATAAAAAAAACATGGCTTAGAGGGACAGATCCATTTTAACCTCTTAACAAACGCCCGATCCAGCGAGGGGTGGCCGTTAAGGACAACTACACTTTTTTTTTTTCCATCTCATTGAATTCTGGGATGGCAGAGAGCTGTGCAGCCATGCTACCTTCCCAGAATTCCATGACATGCCAGGACCGTCACCTGTCCTTAGCCCCTGTCAGGACTGCCATGCCGGTCCGGATGTTAAAGGGACAGTAACACTTAATATAAAGTAAAATTTATATTGTAAGGTTTATCCTTCTGAGTACAACAAAAGTACTCCCATGCTGAGAGGTGTTTTATTCAAAAGTTATAGCAGCTGAAACTTGCATTTTTTAGGTGCAATCTCAATGGCCTGAAATATTACAGTGGCTCTGTTGCTACATCATCCTATGGAAAGTTCTGGTCAGTTGACCATAAACCTCCATAGGATGGTGTAGCAACAGCGCCACTGTAAAGTTCCAGGCCATTGATATACTTCACCTAAAAAATTCAAGTTTGAGCTGCTATAACTTTTGAATAAAACACCTTTCAGCAGAATGAGTATCTTTGTTTTAAATGGGAAGATAAACCTTACAATATAAATTTCACTATATATTGTGTTACTATCCCTTTAAGGACTGGCGATGGTCCTGGCACATCATGGAATTATGGGATGGTAGTGCTGCTGCACACCTCTCTGCCATCCCAGAATTCAATGCAATGAAATAAAACTGGTCCTTAACGGCCACCACCTGCCAAATTGGGAGCTCATTAAGGGGTTGGGGTTAACGACCGGATCAAGGTGATGGTCCTGGCACATCACCTGGATGCTAAGGTGTTAAAACACACTTGTTACCTACACAACTTTTACACTAAATGCATCTATTTAACCATTTGAGCGTCAGAGAAGTATCCAACGGATTGAGTTGGAATTCGTTGGATACCTCTCTGGCAATCAATGGATTACAGTGTTAATTGTCCTATCTGTGTTTGAGCAGATACTCTGCACCAAGCTTTGTAGCTGTCACGGATCCTGCGCCACGCTCTTCAGCGCTCCTGGAATCAGGTCTTTCCAGCACCCAGCAGCACCTGTGTAACCCCAGGAAGAAGAGCCTCCGTCAGAGAGCCCCAAGTTACAAAGAGATCGTAAAGAGGTACCAGGAAATGCAGGGAACAGGAAGGAGTGTGGTACCCTACAACAGCCGGATAACAAGCCCCAGGGCAGGGGCACAGGAGATCATAAAATGACACAGCTGTTATGACTGGCCCTTATGGGGCTGTAAGGGATTAGGGGCTGTATGCACAAAGAAAGTGGAGGATTCTGGAGAAAGAAAAGCTGAAACACAGGTGACAATTAAAAAATCAAACTGATTTAAATGGGGCTTTAACCCATTAGTGGAGATGTGCTATGGTGTGATTGGTGATGAAGAGGAGACTACTTCTTCAGTGCAAATGTTGTTCTATGGAATATACTAAGATCTCTCCAACCTGAGGAATCTCAGTGCACAGGCTCCATAGAATAACATAGGAATTGGAGAACTGATCTCGAGGGAGACGTTATCCCCTCTTTATCACCCTTTAGTGCATCCCCCCCTTGAATGCAAGAGAGGTCTCCAACCCATTGCAAAGCAATGGGTTGGAGACCTCTCTGGTATTCAAGGGGTTAAAAGCCCCATTAAAAAATATGGAGATTTTAAATTCTCCTCTACAGTACAGTTGAATTGCTCCATAGAGCATATAAACCATAGTGTTATACCGTCTAAGTGTCCCTCTTTAGGAGATATTAGGGGTCCATACCTCCCAAGTGTCCCTCTTTAGGAGATATTATTAGGGATCCATACCTCCCAGGTGTCCCTCTTTAGGAGATATTAGGGATCCATACCTCCCAAGTGTCCCTCTTTAGGAGATATTAGGGATCCATACCTCCCAAGTGTGCCTCTTTAGGAGATATTAGGGATCCATACCTCCCAGGTGTCCCTCTTTAGGAGATATTAGGGATCCATACCTCTCAGGTGTCCCTCTTTAGGAGATATTAGGGATCCATACCTCTCCAGTGTGCCTCTTTAGGAGATATTAGGAGTCCGTACCTTCCAAGTGTCCCTCTTTACGAGATATTAAAGGTACTTACCTCCCCAGTGTGCTTCTTTAGGAGATATTAGAGGTCCGTACTTTCCAAGTGTCTCTCTTTAGGAGATATTAGGGGTCCTTACCTCCCCAGTGTGCTTCTTTAGGAGATATTAGGGGTCCGTACCTCCCAAGTGTCCCTCTTTAGGAGATATTAGGGGTCCTTACCTCCCCAGTGTGCTTCTTTAGGAGATATTAGGGGTCCATACCTCCCAAGTGTCCCTCTTTAGGAGATATTAGGGGTCCGTACCTTCCAAGTGTCCCTCTTTAGGAGATATTAGGGGTCCTTACCTCCCCAGTGTGCTTCTTTAGGAGATATTAGGGGTCCATACCTCCCAAGTGTCCCTCTTTAGGAGATATTAGGGGTCCGTACCTCCCAAGTGTCCATCTTTAGGAGGTACAGTTCCTCTTTGAGACCCAAATCCCTCTGTCCCTCTTTCATACCCTGGTGTCCCTGTGTTTAGTAGATCAGACTGTGTGGTGTGTATATAAGTGTATCACCCCGGTGTCCCTGTGTTTAGAAGATCAGACTGCGTGGTGTGTGTATAAGTGTATCATCCCGGTGTCCCTGTGTTTAGGAGATCAGACTGTGTGGTGTGTATAGAAGTGTATCACCCTGGTGTCCCTGTGTTTAGGAGATCGGACTGTGTGGTATGTATAGAAGTGTATCATATTGCTCCACAGCAATAAAACTCACACTAAAGTCTGTTTTAAAGGGATAGTAATACTTAAAATGTAAAAAAAAAATATGTAGTAGGGTTTATCCCCCTGAGTAAAACAAGAGTACTCCCACTGCTGAAAGGTGTTTCATTCAAAAGTTATTAATTTTCAAAGTTTAATTTTTTAGGTGCACTATCACAGTGGCCTGAAATTGTACAGTGGCGCTGTTACTACACCATCCTATGGAGATTTATGGTCAATTGACCAGAGCTGTCCATAGGATCGTGTAGCAACAGCGCCACTGTACAATTTCAGGCCACTGTGATATTGCACCTAAAAAATTCAACTTTGAAAATTAATAACTTTTGAATGAAACACCTTTCAGCAGTGGGAGTACTCTTGTTTTACTCAGGGGGATAAACCCTACAACATATTTTTTTTTACATTTTAAGTATTACTATCCCTTTAAAGGGGAACTAGCAGCCTAAATAAAGTCCCCCCCCCCAATAATTAGTCATATAGCGATAAGCTTAAAAATAGTACTATTATCCAGCATAAGTACTGCGTTATTAAGAAATCCTACATCTTCTTAGACTGATGGACAGGCTTCTTGCTTTAGAGGCATCTGCGCGCCTGCACCATCAGTCACTTCCTGTTACCTTAAGGTACAATAGAGGAGACCAGGAAGGACAGCACAGATGCACCGGTGTCTCTAAGCCAAGATTTCTGCGCCATGCCTGGCCGCCAGTCTCAGAAGAAGTAGGATTTCTTAATAACGAGGTACTTATGCTGGATAATAATACTTTTACTAACCTTATCGCTATAAGACTAATTATTGGGGGGGGGACTTTATTTAGGGTGATAGTCCCGCTTTAATTTCCCTATATGTGTTTATAAATTAATCTGTGTAAATAAAATACTTTGGTCTGGTTCTAAATCATTTATTCAGTTACACAAGGGGGTGTCGGCAGGTTGTGAAATAACCCAAAAATTCTGTATAATACCACTCCCCCCGCCTAAAAGAAAAGCGTCACTTTTTGGCCACTTGAAATGTTGGAAGATATTATAGTTTTGTTTTAATATCAATTTATGGTGTAAGTTTGTAAAGTGTTAATAAACATAACTTTTTTGTTATTGGAGTCCTCTGTTCATTTCAAAGACAAAGCTGGGGGAGTGGTAACAAGTTAGAAGGTCGGGATTGGTAACAAGTTAGAAGGTCGGGATTGGTAACAAGTTAGAAGGTCGGGATTGGTCAGGTAAGTAAAAAAGTAGGAAAATGGACTATGAATTCACCCCTTTCTATATAGGGTCAGTTACCAGCAGATACCTTGAGAGGTATTCCCACCTGACATCCCATAAAATCTTGTTGGAACACATTAACCCTTTGAATGCCGGAGGGGCACGCAACGCATTGCTTTGCAATGCGTTGCATACCCCTCCGGCACTCAAAGGGTTAACCCTTTGAATGCCAGAGAGGTATCCAACACATTGCAATGCAATGATTTGGATACCTCTTTGGCACTCAAATGGTTAAAGAGGAACTGGAAGCCTCGGAAGGAGGTTCATGAGATCAGGGCAAGTGATAATTATGCGGACTGTGTGATAACTCAGCTCTTCTGAATTTAAAGAGTCCTTGACTACTGAACAAAAAATCTCTAAAACCATTACACCGATTGAAAAACAAAACAAAAAAAACAAGCTGTAGGCAGTTTGAATAGACGCATTTAAAGAGATAGTAACTTTTAATATTCAAAATATATACAGTATATATATATTGCAGGGGTTTTCCTGCTGAGTAAGATAAGGGTACTCCTACTGGTCATAGGTGTTTTATTCAACAGTATCTGCAGCTCAAACTTGCAGGTTTTCAGGTGTAGTACATCCATAGCCTGAGGTTTTACAGTGGCACTGTTGCTACAGCATCCTATGGAGGTTTATGATCAGAGCTGTCCATAGACTGGTATAGCAACAGCGCCACTATGACATTTCAGGCCAGTTTCAGACCCCGGTAGTGCTCACAGAACTCCAACAGGAGGGATGTGACAAAAAAAATATGTGACGTGCTAGGTCTGTCATCGGTCCTTTAGGGAAGTTTACCGATGATGGTCCCAGCACGTCACCAGTCATTAAGGGGTTAAGCATTATTGTCCCTTTAATGAGACTGGTAGGTGACAGATCCACTTTAAAGTGTGAGTGTATCTAAGATCTGAGTCAGCCTCTTTGGTGGGTGGACAGCTGCATGATTTGTCATTTTTCAGTTCATTTATTGTTTTATTCCCTATCCACTTTGCTGGAAGATTTTTATTTTTTTAACCCTTTGAGTGCCAGTGGGGTATAGAACACATTGCTCCACAATGCATTGCTTAGACCTCTGGCACTCAAAGGGTTAAGTGAAAGTACTGTATTTTCCCGGGGGGGATACATTGAGATTGTCTCTCATTTTCAAGTGTGCATTGTACTTATTTTATCCACTACCAGAAGGATGAAAGGCTGAGATGACCTTGTCAGAACAAGAACCTGCACCGAGGACCTGCTTTGCAATGCACTGAAAACCTCTCTAGCATTCAAGGGGTTAAAATACCCATTTAAATTCATGAGATTTGGGGAATTTTTATTTTATCATTATGTGCGTATCTCACTGCTTGAAGCAAAGTTCAGCTCTGAAACTTCTTTATACTGTTTCTAACACAGACCTATGTTTTAACCCTTAGAGTGCCAGAGGGGTACGGAATGCATTGCAAAGCAATGCATTCCGTACCCCTCTGGCACGCTAAGGGTTAACCCTTCACGTGCTAGAGGGGTACGCAACGCATTGCTCTGAAATGCGTTTCATACCCTTCTGGCACTCAAAGGGTTAACACTTTTGTAGTTCAATCGCCATTCAAACAGAAAGGATCCCCCTCTCGTCCCTTCTGGCCATGGGACTGAACAGATGCGACAAGGGCAATCTTTACACAGTAAGTTTAAGGAAAACCCTGCCCCCCTTGATGAAGGAGGGCAGGATTTGTGTTTTGCTTACTGAAGATTGTCTCTTGCCGTGCTCCATCCGGACCAGACTGAGAGGCAGAGTGATGCAGGGAAAGGGGAGGGAGGGGATCCTTTCAGCTTGAATTGCGCTTGAACTGCAAAACTTTGGTGTGCAGCGATTGCAGATCTTAAGCTTCTCAACTCTTTACCCAAAGCTGGGTCCAGAGATCTCTTGTGCTTCATCTCCAAATCCCTAAGGGAGGTCAGCATGTCATTCAATGACCGCACCCGTTCTCTCTTCTTGTGCGACCCAATTCGAATCAACTCCCCTCTAATAACAGCTTTGTGGGCCTCCCACCGAACAGGATCAGATGTATCTCCAGGAGGGTTGAGGTCAAAATATTCTTTTAATTTCCCACGCACCTGAGCCACCACCTTAGGATCCTCAAGAAGAAGTTCATTAAGCTTCCAGGTGCTCAACCCACCCCTACCACCTCCTAATCTCAAGTCCACAAAGATGGGGGCATGATCAGACCATTTAATAGGTCCAATGCTAGAATTACCCACAACCGGAAGGGAGTACTGATCGGAGATAAACAGGTCGATCCTTGAGTACTTACCATGAGGGTGTGAGAAGAAAGTGAAGTCCCTGTCCCCAGGATGCTCCAATCGCCAGACATCAAACAGATTTTTAGAAGACAATAGCTTAGAGAACCTGAGGACAGTTGAGGACGCGAAGGAGGAGGAGGCAGGAGAACAATCTAAGGATGGATCTGGAGGAAAGTTGAAATCTCCCCCCATCAACAGCACCCCTTCACTAAATGTACCTAATTTGTCTAGAAGCGTGCATAAGAACGAAAGCTGGTTAGAGTTTGGGAAGTACACATTAACTAAGGTCACTGTCGTAGAGAACAGCTTACCCTTAACAAACAAGAACCTACCCTCCGGGTCAACTAAGCTAGCCATAAACTCCCATTGTACGGAGCGATGCAACAAGGTAGCCACCCCTTTACGCTTAGACTCTGAAGAGGAGTACCATTGGTGTGGAAAATAAGAGGCACTCAACCTGGGGTGCCTATCCCTAGCAAAATGTGTTTCCTGAACCATCAACACACCTATATGTTCACGTATAGCTTCTCTAACCAGCATGCTACGTTTCTCCGGCGTATTGAGACCTCTAACATTCAGGGAACAGCAGCGGACAGCACTACGATCAGACATGGTCATACACGATGACCGGGAAAGGCGCGCAACCACATCCAGAGTCCCAGAGAAAAAAGAAGAAGGAAAGAGGTCGTAGAAAGAGAATAGGGAAAGGAAAAATAAGATAAGGAGAAAGAGGGAGAGCCATACAGAGAATAGGTAACATGTACATCGTCAACTTAACAATAGAACTAGGCCCCCCACGCCTGGAGCCCCAGGCATAGTCACCAAAGGCTCTACCTGTATGGGCTAGGGGGACGGTCCACACAGGTAGGGAGGAACAAAAAGCATTCCTCCAAAGGTAAAACATATAGGCAAATGCCATCATAACCATGCAGAGAGAGATACAAAACATATATTGAAAAGGAGGGGAGGCCCAGAGACCCACCAGGGAGCGCCCAACCAGGACACCGCCGCGCGCGAGGAACCAAAATCAGTTTTGCCACACGCACCAGAGCCCCAGCAAAGCCCCCCCCACAGGACCCCCCGCCACCCTCGTGCTATACCAACCAAACACCCGAACCCAAGAACAGTCCAACCAGGAACATAACAAATATAACCCGCTCAATCCCACCGGGCCCACCCAAGGGAAGCCCAGGGCGCCACAGAGGGCATTCGTCCCCCCGGCGCCCCGCACACCCCACGGGCACACCCACGGAACCCAAGGCTCTCCCATCACGCTAGATCAAATATAGACCGACAACAGCCCCCCCCTCTACTAGAACCCATATAGGGTACGCTATTGACCCTAACTAATAGTCCCAGGGAAGGTCTACCGGAGTCCTAAGACATAAGGGACAAGAGGCCCTGTCCTGGTCCCAGGAGTCCAGATCCACTCTCGGCACTCTCCACGTCCCAACAGGAGCGTGTAAACTTTGGCCCTTAGTCACTGTAGATATATACCAAGTCCAGCGGGGCATGTTCTGGGCTGATAGTGACTCCAACCTCCGTTGCAAACAGATGTCCCTCTTCTCCTAAGCAGATGAGGGGAGACTGAACCCCTTATAGACTGATCTGTACAAAGGGCTCCAAGGCAAATATTGCAAAGAAGTAGAGCGAGACCTCTCAAGCTCCAGTGTCCCAGGTTGTGCATAAACAGTAAACAAATCGCCAACAGTAGAACAACTTAAAGCTTCCAACCCGGTATAGAAAGTCCGTTGGTAGCCAAATCCACCTCTTTAGACTTTTTAGAGCGAGGCCCCGACCACCAGGGTCTCTGCTCCCTAGGCGGAAGGCCAATCTCCCGGCTCTGATCATCATCCCGCGCCATTCCATCCAACTTCTCCGGCGGAGGCGGAATCTGTAGCGCAGTACAAAAGGTCGCAGCCTCATCCAATGTGCGAATATAGGCGGTAATATTGTTGTGCTGTGCTTGTAAATTGAAGGGAAACCCCCAGCGATATTTTATATTGAGTGATGTCAAGTGCTCCGTGAGAGGTCTGAGGGCCCTCCTCTGCTGGAGCGTATACGGTGATAGATCATTAAATATCTGGAATTCGGTACCCTCAAAATATAGTATGCCTTGCTCCCTGCTACGTCTCAGGATGGTTTCCTTCTCCCGATAATTATGTAAACGACAGATGATATCCCGGGGCTTTTGATTCGGGCCTCCTCGTGGCCTTAGAGCTCTATGGGCTCTGTCAATTTTTATCGTTGTAGAGTCTGAAGCTTTCAAAAGAGGCCTGAACACGGATTGCAAAATGGAATCCAGGTCTTTATGTGTGGTATCCTCTGGGATATTTTTAATACGGAGATTATTCCTCCTTCCCCGGTTGTCCAAATCATCCAGTCTATACTTCAAGTTATCGATCATGTCCTGTTGTTCGGATAACTTTGCTTCCATAGTAAGTAAGCGTTCATCCACGTCCGCTCGCCCATCCTCCACAGTACTGACTCGTTGTCCTAGTTGCGCCACCTTGGAGCGGATAGTCTGCAAGTCCCGCCGAAACGAGGCTTTCATGTCTCCAAACATTTCAAGTAAGTCGGCCTTGGTAGGTAAGGCCGACATATCAACATTAGGTACCGTATCCGTCACAGTGCACTTGTTAAAACACACTCCCCGAGAGCCCGAGCCTCCCATGTTTAGTAGCTGATTCGCGTCACAAGACGTATGGAGTGCCGGGACCTCCGCCGGAACACAGGCTGCACCTTCAGAATCACACTGGAGAACAGTAGCCGCTCTCGTACAGCCAGCACGGGTGAGCTTCTTCCGCCTATTCGTCATCTAGAGGGTCCGCGGCCAAGAAACAATGTAAATTTGAAGTGTAGGCAGGCAGGTAAGGTGATTAGATAAGTTATCCCCTCTGCATGGTCCGGAGCCAAACTAAAACGCAGCCATCTTGGAAGCGCGTCAGCTCCGCCCCCCCTATGGAGATTTATGGTCCCGGGACCAGAGCTGTCGATAGGATCGTGTAGCAACAGCGCCACTATACAATTTCAGGCTACTGTGATATTGCACCTAAAAAATTCAACTTTAAAAATGAATAACTTTTGAATGAAACACCTTTCAGCAGTGGTAGTACCCTTGTTTTACTCGGGGGATAAACCCTACAACATATTTTTTTTTTTACATTTTAAGTATTACTATCCCTTTAATATCTGCAGTTTGCATGAACTGTAAAGCACCTGTTTTACCATGCCATCTAGCATGTAGCAACACTGTAATGGTTTCAGGTGGGAAAGCGCCGTCCGAATTTCCAAAATTTACACCGAAATTTTGGACTAGGTCCATTTCGGATTCTGATTTTTTTGTTGTGGGCGGACCTTGGCTTTCGGAAGGTCCAAATGATGCCGAATACGCCTTATTCATCCGAATTCCGAAATTGGCAGAACCGAATCGCACAAGTCTACCCAGCAACACCACCTAAAACAATTGCTTATTTATATGATGTAATGCAGTGTATAATGTGTATTCTTTTGTGGAAATGTAGATTTAAAATGGAATTGTCATTTTGTAACAGGTGATTTTGAAAGAACTTCCAGAAGCACCTGTATGTATGTTAGCCATTTTACTTTCCAACAATAGCTCATGAGATAGCTTTATTTAGCTGTTAGCTTATGCACATGTGCTTGTACTTCCCGGCAGGAAGTGCTAGCTGGTATGGGGAGCAGTGTGGCCAGTAGCGTAACTATATGGGTCACAGGGGTCGCACCTGTCAATCCAGGGGCCCGGCCTCCCCCTGCGACCCCCTCACCTGATGCCCGCAATTAAGTAATGTAGAGCGATGGGGCTGTGCATTACAAGAGTGCCGGTCTGCCAGAGGGAGATCAGTATTCCCTGATTGGCACTCTCCTAATGCAGAGCGCTGGGAGATGACATCATCTCCCAGCGCTCTGCATTACTGAAGAGAACCGCGTGGGAGAAGAGGTCTGTGCAGAAAGAGGCACAGACCTGTCCTCTGCAACTGGACCACCAGGGAGGTAGGAGATTTAGGGTAATTGTGGAAGGGACATTGTGGAGATGGGGGCAATGTGGAGATGGGGGCAATGTGAAAGGGGCAATGTGGAGATGGGGGCATTGTGGAAGGGGCAATGTGGAGATTGAGGGGCAATGTGGAGGTGGCCAATGTGGTCGGGGGGCCCACGGCAATTCTTGCACCAGGGCCCTGTGGCTTCTAGTTACGCCTCTGAGTGTGGCAGTGTATTCTAGATTTGCACTAACGGACATAAATAATTCTAAGTATTTCAGAAACTATAAAATAAAAAATGACCAAGATCAAGATAGGTGCTTCTGAAAGATCTTTCAGAATTGCCAGTTTAAAGGGACAATAACACTTAATATGCAAAAAATATATATTGTAAGGTTCATCCTCCTTAGTAAAACATAGGCAGTCCCACTGCTGAAAGGCGTTTTATTTAAAAGTTAGAGCAGATCAGACTTGGTTGCAATATCTCAGTGGCCTGAAATTGTACAGTGGCGCTGTTGCTACATCATCCAATGGAGGTTTATGGTCAACTGACCATAGTTGCCCATAGGATGTTGTAGCAACAGCACCTCTGTAACATTTTAGACCATTTAGATATCCAGCAGTGGAAGTGCCCTTGTTTTACTCGGGGGGGGGGGGGATAAACCCTATGATATATATATTTTGCATATTAAGTGTTATTATCCGTTTAAGTAAGAAGTTAACTGCTGGTGTTGCAGTAGTAGTAATGGTACTATTAACCACTAATGCCATTCTTTACTCTGAATGTCTAGGTGAATAGTGAGCCTGCAGAGGTGTAACCAGAAACCACCAGGCCCTGGTGCGAAAACTGCCATGGGGCCCCCCGACTCCACAATGCAAATCCACCCCAGAAATGCCACTTATCCATTGTCCACCTCCACAATGCCCCCATTGTCCACCTCCACAATGCCCCCATTGTCCACCTCCACAATGCCTCCATTGTCCACCTCCACATTGTACGTCCCATTGTCCACCTCCACATTATACGTCCCATTGTCCTCCTCCACAATGCCCCCACTGTCCACCTCCACATTGTACGTCCCATTGTCCACTTCCACAATACCCCCACTGTCCACTTCCACAATATCCCCTCTGTCCACTTCCACAATGCCCCCACTGCCCACTTCCACATTGCCTCCAGGCCCTCCACTGTCTTCTTCCACGTTGCCTCCAGGCCCTCCACTGTCCACTTCCACATTGCCCCCACTGCCCACTTCCACATTGCCTCCAGGCCCTCCACTGTCTTCTTCCACATTGCCTCCAGGCCCTCCACTGTCCACTTCCACATTGCCCCCACTGCCCACTTCCACATTGCCCCCACTGCCCACTTCCACGTTGCCTCCAGGCCCTCCACTGTCTACTTCCACATTGCCCCCACTGCCCCAACTGTCCACTCCACATTGCCCCCAGGTCCTCCACTGTCCACTCCACATTGCCTCCAGGCCCTCCACTGTCCACTTCCACATTGCCCCCAGGCCCTCCACTGTCCACTTCCACATTGCCTCCAGGCCCTCCACTCTCCACGTCCACATTGCCCCCACTGCCCCAACTGTCCACTCCACATTGCCCCCAGGCCCCCACTGTCCATTTCCACATTGCCCCTACTGTCCACTTCCACAGTGCTCCCATTGTCCCAACTGACCACTTTCACATTGCCCCCACTGTCCATTTCCACATTGCCCCCAGGCCTCCCACTGTCCACTTCCACATTGCCTCCACTGTCCACTTCCATATTGCCCTCACTGTCCATTTCCACATTGCCCCTAGGCCACCCACTGTCAACTTCCACATTGCCCCCACTGCCTCAACTGTCCACTCCACATTGCCCCCAGGCCCTCCGCTGTCCACTTCCACATCGCCCCCAGGCCTTCCACTGTCCACTTCCACATTGCCCCCAGGCCCTCCACTGTCCACTTCCACATTGCCGCCAGGCCCTCCACTGTCCACTTCCACATTGCCCCCAGGCCCTCCACTGTCCACTTCCACATTGCCCCCACTGCCTCAACTGTCCACTCCACATTGCCCCCCGGTCCTCCACTGTCCACTTCCACATTGCCTCCAGGCCCTCCACTGTCCACGTCCACATTTCCCTCACTGCCCCAACTGTCCACTCCACATTGCCCCCAGGCCCCCACTGTCCACAATGCCCCCACTGTCCATTTCCACATTGCCCCCAGGCCCCCCACTGTCCACTTCCACATTGCCTCCACTGTCCACTTCCACATTGCCCTCACTGTCCATTTCCACATTGCCCCTAGGCCACCCACTGTCCACTTCCACATTGCCCCCTCTGTCAACTTCCACATTACCCCCACTGTCAACTTCCACATTGCCCCCACTGTCCACTCCACTTCCACATTCCCCCACTGTCCATGTCCACACTGCCACAACTGTCTACTTCCAAATTGCCCCCATTGTCCATTTCCAAATTGCCCCCACTGTTCTCTTCCATACTGTACATTTCACTTCCAAATTGCCCCAACCCATTGTATACCTCCACTGCGTTCTTCAGCGGTGGCCGCTGGGCAGATAGAGCAGCGCTGAAGTACTCGCGCGCTCTTCTTCTTTTGCCTATGGTCTGCGTATGCACAGTCAAAAAACTCGCTGCATTGATTTCCCTGGCTGCGCATACGTGCTCATACAGGCCAAGGCAGAAGAAGAGGGCGGAAGGATGCCTGCTGAGCTGCTGTGACGTCAGCAGGGGTTGACCAGGCAGCTGGGCCCCCTGGAGTCACAGGCCCGGTCACAGTGGCGACCCCTGCGACCACGGTAGTTACACCACTGTGTGCCTGGAATTTTTTTTGACATGGTGGCAGAAATGTTATTTATATTTACATTTCTTTAGCACAGTCATAATCCCACGGCACCAGCCAATCATCCCTGCTGTGCCCACTTGATAATGATTCTGGGCAAGTACTGTGTGTGCTGGGAATCAACGTCATACATCAATGGTTCTCATACTATGTTCTGCAGAACCCCCAAGGTCTACTGAAACATTACAAAGGGTTGCAAGAGACACGTTTCAGTAATGGAGAACATGAGAATTAAGCTGGGGTATGCATAAGGGAAGGGTTTCTACACTTAAAGGGATAGTAATACTTCGTTTTAACTTTATTTTATTTTGTAGGCATTAAAAAAACATGAAGAATGATATAAGTCTTATCTCTCAAACCTTTATGGTTTATGAAATATTCACAAGCAAAGTTTCCCCTCCTGCCCCTTTTACCTAGTGTAAGACATCTCTTCTCAGATGTGAATCTGGTTGTATGACAGGACAGATAACAGAAGGGGACAATTTTCTTTGTATGAAAACAATGAAAGCCCTTCCCCCCTTGACAAGTTTTTCCGCTTTTTCCCTTATCTTAATTGAAGATTGTCCCTCTCTGCAGTCTACCTGGGCACCTCCCTTCTGATCTGGTTGAACAAGGGGGGGATACTTTGTTTGTGAATATCTCTTAAACCATAAAGGTTTGAGAGATAAGACTTATATCATTCTTCATGTTTTTTTAATGCCTACAAAATAAAATAAAGTTAAAACGAAGTATTACTATCCCTTTAAAGGGGATGTATCACCTTATAACATTTTTTTACCATAGCTTTTGTTAATAATGTAGTAATAGGAAAGCTGTTTTTTTTAAATATAAGTACTTTAAAGGGATAGTAATACTTCGTTTTAACTTTATTTTATTTTGTAGGCATGAAAAAAACACGAAGAACGATATAAGTCTTATCTCTCTAACCTTTATGGTTTAAGAGATATTCACAAGCAAAGTTTCCCCTCCCGCCCCTTTTACCTAGTGTAAGCCATCTCTTCTCAGATGTGGAATGCAGTCCATAGACTAGACAGATAACAGAAGGGGACAATCTTCTTCCTATGAGAACAATGAAAGCCCAGCCCCCCTTGACAAGTTTTTCAGCTTTTTCCCTTATCTTAATTGAAGATTGTCCCTCTCTGTAGTCTGGGCACCTCTCTTCTGATCTGGCTGAACGGGGGGGGGATACTTTGTGAATATCTCTTAAACCATAAAGGTTTGAGAGATAAGACTTATATCGTTCTTCATGTTTTTTTAATACCTACAAAATAAAATAAAGATAAAACAAAGTATTACTATCCTTTTAAAAGATATTGCTTCTTCGGCAAAGCTCCTTTTGATTACCTAATCTCCTCCCACCTCTCTCCCAGCTGTCCCAGGGAGCGTGTTCACGATTCCCTTCGGTGTGCTGTGAATGGCTTCTATCTTTATATCAAGCTCCAGTTAGTATTATCATACCTGGGAACTCTCCAGTTTTGCCCCGGAGACTCCGGGTTTGACAATGATTTACCGGGTCTCCGGGGCAAAGCCAGATTCTCCGGATGTGAGGAAACCCTGCCAACTTCTGCTCAATCCCACCCTGTTCCTCCCACTCTGTGCCCTCTTCTAGCCCTCCCCTAGTGTATTCTATATGTTTTTTTTTAAGCTTAGTAGTCCGTCCCCCTCACAATTAAGCCCCGCCCCTTTTTAATGACGCAAATCGCGTTATTTCTCTGGCCTCATTGGCGCTAGAGGGTTGTCCTCCGGGCAACCTCAAGTGAAAAGTTCCCAGGTATGAGTATTATACTACAGGGAGTGCTGGAATACAAGCCACAGACAGACAGACAGACAGACTGTGCCAGCAGTGTGGCCAGGGAGTGCTGGAAGCTGAGACACAGACAGACAGACAGACAGACTGTACCAGCAGTGTGACCAGGGAGTGCTGGAAAGTTGAGACACAGACAGACAGACTGTACCAGCAGTGTGGCCAGGGAGTGCTGGAAGACAAGCCACAGACAGACAGACAGACTGTGCCAGCAGTGTGACCAGGGAGTGCTGGAAGCTGAGACACAGACAGACAGACAGACTATACTAGGAGTGTGACCAGGAAGTGCTGGAAGTTGAGACACAGACAGACAGGCAGACTGTGCCAGCAGTGTGACCAGGGAGTGCTGGAAGTTGAGACACAGACAGACAGACTGTACTAGCAGTGTGACCAGGGAGTGCTGGAAGTTGAGACACAGACAGACAGACAGACTGTACCAGCAGTGTGACCAGGGAGTGCTGGAAGTTGAGACACAGACAGACAGACAGACAGACTGTACCAGCAGTGTGACCAGGGAGTGCTGGAAGTTGAGACACAGACAGACAGACAGACTGTACTAGCAGTGTGACCAGGGAGTGCTGGAAGCTGAGACACAGACAGACTGTACCAGCAGTGTGACCAGGGAGTGCTGGAAGTTGAGACACAGACAGACTGTACCAGCAGTGTGACCAGGGAGTGCTGGAAGTTGAGACACAGACAGACAGACTGTACCAGCAGTGTGACCAGGGAGTGCTGGAAGTTGAGACACAGACAGACAGACTGTACTAGCAGTGTGACCAGGGAGTGCTGGAAGTTGAGACACAGACAGACAGACAGACAGACTGTACTAGCAGTGTGACCAGGGAGTGCTGGAAGTTGAGACACAGACAGACAGACAGACAGACAGACTGTACTAGCAGTGTGACCAGGGAGTGCTGGAAGTTGAGACACAGACAGACAGACAGACAGACTGTACTCGCAGTGTGACCAGGGAGTGCTGGAAGTAGACACAGACAGACAGACAGACTATACCAGCAGTGTGACCAGGGAGTGCTGGAAGTTGAGACACAGACAGACAGACAGACAGACAGACTGTACCAGCAGTGTGACCAGGGAGTGCTGGAAGTAGACACAGACAGACAGACTATACCAGCAGTGTGACCAGGGAGTGCTGGAAGTTGAGACACAGACAGACTGTACTAGCAGTGTGACCAGGGAGTGCTGGAAGTTGAGACACAGACAGACAGACAGACTATACCAGCAGTGTGACCAGGGAGTGCTGGAAGTTGAGACACAGACAGACAGACAGACTGTACCAGCAGTGTGACCAGGGAGTGCTGGAAGTTGAGACACAGACAGACTGTACCAGCAGTGTGACCAGGGAGTGCTGGAAGTTGAGACACAGACAGACTGTACCAGCAGTGTGACAAGGGAGTGCTGGAAGTTGAGACACAGACAGACAGACTGTACTAGCAGTGTTACAAGGGAGTGCTGGAAGTTGAGACACAGACAGACAGACTGTACTAGCAGTGTGACCAGGGAGTGCTGGAAGTTGAGACACAGACAGACAGACTGTACCAGCAGTGTGACCAGGGAGTGCTGGAAGCTGAGACACAGACAGACTGTACTAGCAGTGTGACCAGGGAGTGCTGGAAGTTGAGACACAGACAGACAGACAGACTGTACTAGCAGTGTGACCAGGGAGTGCTGGAAGTTGAGACACAGACAGACAGACAGACTGTACTCGCAGTGTGACCAGGGAGTGCTGGAAGTAGACACAGACAGACAGACTATACCAGCAGTGTGACCAGGGAGTGCTGGAAGTTGAGACACAGACAGACAGACAGACAGACTGTACCAGCAGTGTGACCAGGGAGTGCTGGAAGTAGACACAGACAGACAGACTATACCAGCAGTGTGACCAGGGAGTGTTGGAAGTTGAGACACAGACAGACTGTACTAGCAGTGTGACCAGGGAGTGCTGGAAGTTGAGACACAGACAGACAGACAGACTATACCAGCAGTGTGACCAGGGAGTGCTGGAAGTTGAGACACAGACAGACAGACAGACTGTACCAGCAGTGTGACCAGGGAGTGCTGGAAGTTGAGACACAGACAGACAGACAGACTATACCAGCAGTGTGACCAGGGAGTGCTGGAAGTTGAGACACAGACAGACTGTACCAGCAGTGTGACCAGGGAGTGCTGGAAGTTGAGACACAGACAGACTGTACCAGCAGTGTGACCAGGGAGTGCTGGAAGTTGAGACACAGACAGACTGTACCAGCAGTGTGACAAGGGAGTGCTGGAAGTTGAGACACAGACAGACAGACTGTACTAGCAGTGTGACAAGGGAGTGCTGGAAGTTGAGACACAGACAGACAGACTGTACTAGCAGTGTGACCAGGGAGTGCTGGAAGTTGAGACACAGACAGACAGACTGTACCAGCAGTGTGACCAGGGAGTGCTGGAAGCTGAGACACAGACAGACTGTACTAGCAGTGTGACCAGGGAGTGCTGGAAGTTGAGACACACTCCCTGATACACTGTACTAAATACTTCGGGATGAGGAGAGCTCCCTTCCCCAGACTCACAGCTCTAATCCCAGGCCCCAGCTCTATGGATGAGCAACAAAAGCTACAAAATCCTTCTAGGAGAAGAACCTACAGTAGAACTGGCAACAGACTGTCAGTACCTGCCAACCACAGAGGGATGCCCCATAAAACCAGAGACATTCTCACCCTGACTCCCATATTCTCTGTGCCCCAATATGACATGTCTGGCCCCATCCCTGTATGTAACACACCCTGACTGTATATGCTTTGCCTGATATGTATTTTGTTATGGCAATAAAGCTGATTTGCATTTGAGAGAGGGGGGAGAGAGAGTCTGAGCAAGGAGAGAGAGGGGAGAGAGAGAGATGACAGAGGGAAGAGGGAGAGAGAGAGAGAGAGAGAGAGAGAAATAGAGCGCAAGAGAGAGAGAGAAGGGAGGGAGACAGGGGAGATAGAGTGAGAGAGGGTGAGGGAGAGAGAGAGAGAAAGAGAGCGCGAGAGAGAGAGAAGGGAGGGAGAGAGGGGAGAGGAGGGAGATAGAGTGAGAGTGAGGGAGAGAGAGAGAGAAAGAGAGAGAGAGAGGAGGGAGATGGGGGAGAGAGATGACAGAGGGAAGAGGAAGTGAGAGAGAAAGAGGAGGGAGAAAGAGAGCGCAAGAGAGAGTGAGAAGGGAGGGAGAGAGGGGAGAGAGAATGAGAGATCTAGTTCAATCACCCAGTAACCTTTGCCTGGTAACACAAGACTAAGTTATACAGTTTAACTACAATTCAAATAGGTTCAGAAACTGAAATGTGTCACCCCTTGGATGCTAACGGACTGGAGACCTCTCTAGCATCCCAGAGTTTAGTGTTTGATTGTTAGGGGCCATAGAATTAATTTGAAACTAAAGGTTCCACCATGGGAACCGATTATACAGCATGCCTCAACTATATATAGAGTCTGGGAATATACAGAATGCAGTACACCCAGACCCTGGACATACCATATACAGATGCCATGCAATGTATATATAAATATAAAGTGATCTCTATGTTAATGCGATGCAGGGAGCATGGGAATAACCCATCTGGGAGGACTTTCTGCCACTGAATGTAAATAATTTTTAATAGGTCAGAGGTCAGGGCTAGGAACATTTTTACTTTAGCATGTCTGCATTTAACTCATGGTGTTCCAGTGATTGCTAATGGATATTACAGTTTTTAAATCAATGGGAATGTAATCTTGTCTCCCGTGGTGCAATTGGTTTGAATTACTACATTGTTGCCTTAAACCCTTTAATTGCCAGATGGGTATGCAACACATTGCAAAGCACTGCATACCCTTTTGGAACTCAAAACGTTATACATATGGTATTCTGTTTGGAAATGGAAAGATTAACTCCTCTACTGCCAGGCTGGACAGCAAAGCATTGCTCCCTGACAGTACAAAGGTTATAACAATTGACATCCCTTTTCTTTGAGCATAAAAGATCAATTCTAGAATAAAGAGTGTGAAATTCTCCCACATGTTACCCCACAAGGCCTCCGGCGTTTTGTCAATACCAATTAATTTTTTTAATTTGACAATATTGATTGGTGGGAATGTGAGGATTTGGATTTTAGAAAGAGCTGACCTGTTAACCCCTTGGCTGCTAGAGTAAGCTGGCCAGACCTTCCCTTTAACACATAGGAAATAGGCATATTTCAGGATTGCACTGAAATCAAAGCAGCCCTGCAGTATGCATTTTTCATATGTGGCCACGGAGAAAGGTGAGATCTGGTCACTCTATGCTAGAGAGGCCTACGAAGCACTGCTTTGCAATGCGTTGGAGACTTCTCTGGCAACTAAGGGGTTAACAGGAATACATACATACATACATACATACATACATACATACATATATACAATAGAGGGTGAACTTCCTATTGACTGCTGGGACAGAAAGCAATGCCTGTTGTGAGCTACTAGATAATGTGCATAATGCCTAATACCTTATGACTAGTATTACACTGCAACAAAAATGCACTGCAGCTCCTGTCCAGTGTCCAAATTAAGGCTCCGTTCACTCTCATGTTTAGAGCTCTCTCTGGAAGCCATTTTCTTGTAGCCCAGCAGAGCTGCCACTTCCTGTCACAGTAGGCAATGGGCAGTTCTACTTCTAGCTTTGTGCTATGGCATCTTTATTTGTGGACTTTTTATTGTTGCAGAAGGCGGCTGCCAGGGACAAGGGACACACATTTAACATCAGGACTGTCCTGGGCGATCAGGGACACGTGGTCACCCTAAGAGCTGGGCATGAGACATTTAATGAAACTGATATACTAAGAAGGGATGGAGCAAACTAATGGCACCATGGGGGGGACATCCAAAAAAATATTCCCAAAATTCCTGTTGATTTAAATGAAACTTTTAACCCTTGAATGCTGGTGAGTTTTCCAGCGCATTGCTTCTCAATGCATTGGAGACCTCTCAAACATTCAAGGGATTAAACCCCCATTTAAATGAATGGGAATGTTTCCATGCCCCCCTACTGTACAGATGGTTTACTCCAGTTCTTAGTACATCAGTTTCACTGTCGCACAGACATTGAAAAGCAAGAGAGCGAGAGAGAGGTAATGAAAGAGGGAGGGACAGAAAGGGAATCACTGCAGAGCAGGAGGAGGGAGCAGAGAGAGGGATCCCCAGAATACCAGAGAGCGAGAGAGACACATCAAAGCATAGGAGAGAGTGAAAGGGAAGGAGAGAAGGGCACAGAGGAGAGAGAGACAGAGAGAAGAGTGAGGCGCAGGGCAGCAGCACAGGAGCTGAGTGAGAAAGGGACATAGAGAGGAGAGAAAATAAATAAGTGTCGATTAGAAGGATGAGAGTGTGATGGACAAAAAGTGAGACAGAGAGACCTGGAGGGACAGATTTAAAGAGTGAGGGACCAGCACCTAGATAGAGAGATAGACAGACACAGAGAGACCTGGAGGGACAGATTTAAAGAGTGAGGGACCAGCACCTAGATAGAGAGATAGACAGACACAGAGAGACCTGGAGGGACAGAGTTAGAGTGAGGGACCAGCACCCTAGATAGAGAGATAGACAGACACAGAGAGACCTGGAGAGACAGATTTAAAGAGTGAGGGACAGCACCCTAGATAGAGAGACAGACAGACACAGAGAGACCTGGAGGGACAGAGTTAAAGAGTGAGGGACCAGCACCCTAGATAGAGAGACAGGCACAGAGAGACCCGGAGGGACAGATTTAAAGAGTGAGGGGACTGCAACCTAGATAGAGAGACAGACAGACACAGAGAGACCTGGAGGGACAGATTTAAAGAGTGAGGGGACTGCAACCTACATAGAGAGACAGACACAGAGAGACCTGGAGGGACAGAGTTAAAGAGTGAGGGACCAGCACCCTAGACAGAGAGACAGACAGACCTAGAGAGACACACATAGAAAGAGAGACAGAGAGAGAGACAAACACACACACAGACTTAGAGAGACAGACCTAGAGAGAGAGACACACACACACACAGACCTAGAGAGAGAGACACACACACATAGACTTAGAGAGACAGACCTAGAGAGAGAGACACACACACACAGACTTAGAGAGACAGACCTAGAGAGAGAGACACACACACACAGACTTAGAGAGACAGACCTAGAGAGAGATAAAGACAGACAGAGGCCACACAGAACAGAGTGAGCTGATAAGGGAAGGCAGGTATCTGCAGAGGGTCCTAATTTGGGCTTTTGAATCTGCATCATGAGCTGTCCAAGGCCTACTGGGGGGCTAGCAAGAGACCCAAGACTTGGGGATCCCCCCAGGAAAGAACAAGACTTAAGGGGTTCAGCAATTTTGCATCAACAAAGACGCCTGAAGCAAGCCACGCAGTTTGTGCACAAGGACTCCGCGGATCTGCTGCCTCTAGACCAGCTGAGGAGGTTGGGGACCAGTAAAGATCTGGTGAGCAATGGGAGAGAGGGGTTGTGAATGTTGTGTTTAGGGGGGACAGGTTCATTTGGGAGAGCGGCGTGTGTTAATAGTGGGGGTGAAAGTGTCAGATGGTTTATGGAAGTGGAGAAGGAACTACCAGTGATATGTGGGGGCAGTAGGACAGGGGATGAGCAGGTGTCCAGGGGTTATGGAGGTGATAGGGGAAAAGACCAGTGATGTTTTGGATTATGGTGTAGAATGACTGCCCTGTAATACAGGTTCCTTAGGAGCATGTATCAATATTGCACTCATTAGTGGTGCTAATGTTGTCCCTATTCGCTCTTGCATCTTCCCATATCATTAAACCTTTAACCCTTTGAGTGCCAGAGGGGTGTCCCACCTGATAATCACTAGAAGATGTGTGCAATTAATTGTTTTGCACTACACTGCGCACCCCTCTAGTCCTAAATGTTGCAATTTGCACATAAAACCGAACCGTAATGCCAATGGTCCTAAAAAATTGGCTTCAACACTGTCGTGTATTATATATATGTACTGAAACAGAGAGCAAAATGAATCCATGTGCTGTTAGAGTAGTGGTAGATAACCTTTGGCACTGCAGCCGTTGGGTGGTTATAGATGGTGGGAGATGTGGTCTCCAACAGCTGCAGTGCTGAAGCTTGAATACCCCTGTATTAGGATATGGTGCACCCTACCAGTGCCTAAAAAATTCCCTGCTTTTGTTTATGACTACAGCAACCATACAGTGTGATACAGAAACGTCTAATGGAAGGCAGCCCAGTGAAAGAGTCCAGTGGCCTAGCACAGCCCTCTGTCTTGTGTGACACAGATCCAGCTCAACATTGTAATAAGGGAGTACATCCAGCACACCTGAGTGATGAGGGGGCACATTCAGCTCACCTGTGTGGCTTGAGCATACACCTAGATCACCTGGGTAAGGAGGGAGAACATGCAGCACACCTGTGTGACAAGAGTGCACTAACAGCACATCTATGTGATACAAGAAAACATACTGGACAGCTGTGTGAGAAGGAAGCACATGCAGAACACCTGTGTGACAAGGAAGCACATGCAGAACACCTGTGTGACAAGAAAGCACATGCCACACATCTGTATCACAAGGAAGCACATGCAGAACACCTGTGTGACAAGGAAGCACATGCAGAACACCTGTGTGACAAGAAAGCACATGCAGCACATCTGTATCACAAGGAAGCACATGCAGAACACCTGTGTGACAAGGAAGTACATGCAGAACACCTGTGTGACAAGAAAGCACATGCCGCACATCTGTATGACAAGGAAGCACGTGCAGAACACCTGCATGACAAGGAAGCACATGCAGCACACCTGTGTGACAAGGAAGCACATGCAGCACATCTCAGTGACCAGGAAGCACATGCAACACACCTGTGTGAGAAGGAGGCACACCTATATGATGTGGAAACAAATCCAGCACATATGTGTGACAAGGGGACCAATCCACAATATTTATGTGATGCAGAAACACAAACTCCTCGGCTGAGTGATGAGAACCCAGGAGGGTGGAAAGGCCAGACTCTACTCATCTCCTGTAAGGTGAGACTCCTAATACTTTAATACCACACCTCCCAAATGCACACAACTGTATCAATACCACACACATCCTTTACTCTCAGCACAGTTAGCAAATCACAATGTCCTCTTCTTGCACACAAATGTATCTTCACTATCCCTAATAGATTATCCAATGACAAAGGGGTCACAATGAGAGAAATAGGAATCGTTTTGCACTGATTTCCTCTGCACTCTATAAAACATAGAGCAGGGAGACAGCATGCCCTAAAACTCCCATATGCTCTTACACTGATCTCCCCTTACTGCGAGAGGCCATTTTCAGTATTAGCACATAAGCATTATGCAGGTAGAATGCACAGGACCAGTCCTTTGTCATTACTGTAGGTTGGAGGTTTATTTGGATATGCCCCTTAATGTGTCATCCATATTACAGACCAGGGGTAGGTAACCTCTGGCAATTCATCTGTTCGAGACTACAACCCCCTTGGCTGGTTGTCGATGACAGAGCCAGATTTGCCATAAGGCAAAGTAGGCACCTGCCTACAAGGGCACCTCACTGAGGGGTGCCTGTCATTGAAATATATATATATATTTTTAATTCACAGCGTTTTTTTTTTTTTTATATATATATATTTACAGCGCTGCGCACGGTAACCCATCACCCAGCCCGCCCCTCTCATGCTAAGGTCTGTGCCTTCTTTGGCACAGACCTGTAGCTACTGTTGCTCCCCCTCGTTGGCTCTAATGCAGAGCGCTGGGAGATGACATCATCTCCCAGCGCTCTGCATTCCTAAAGAGAAGACCGAGCGGGAGCAACAGCAGCTGCAGGTCTGTGCAGAAGGCAGCACAGACATCTCCTGCCGCTGGACCACCAGGGAGGTAGGAAATGGATACGGGGGGCAATGTGGAGCTGAGGGCAAGTTGGAGCTGATGGGGGCAATGTGGAGCTTGGAGCTGATGGGGGCAAGCTGGAGCTTGGAGCTGATGGGGGCAAGTTGGAGCTGAAGAGGGCAATGTGAGGGCAATATGGATATGGGAGGTTATGTGGAGATTTGGAGCATTGTGGAGATGGCCAATGGGGAGGGGCGCTTCAGATTTCTGTGCCTGCAGGCTCCTGAGATGTAAATCCGGCCCTGGTCGATGATGGCAGTTGTAGTTATCAATAGCGGAAGTGTCAAAGGTTACCTTCCCCTTTTATTGCCACTGTAAGGCAGCGGTTGTCACTGTTTTGTTCTCTGTTGTTGGACTACAACTCCTATCATCTTTAGCCAACTGACAATGATAGAAGCTGTGGACAAAGGTTGCCCACTCCTACACCAAGTAGCCAATAGAAGGTCAAATGTGATCATTTATCTATCCTGCAACATTGATATAGGGCATGCACTCATAAAACTCAATGAAGAATCACGCTAAGGGAGTCATTTACACACAGCAGCGGGTAAAACATCGTATTCAATATTTAGAGCTGTATTTTCCAATTGACAGTGTAGGCAACCGCCTAGAGGTCCATATCTGGAGAGGCAACTCAGCTGTGCTGTCCACACCCACATTCTGAATTGTGTGTGTGGTCAAAGCAGTCTCAATGTCCCTGAACCAGTTTATGTACTCCTTTACAGGCTTTTGTTTAACCCCTTGCATGCTACAGATCTCTCCAGTGCTTTTCAAAGCAATATGATGGTGAGCTCTGTAGAAACCGAGGAATTAAGCTTTTTTTAGTCATTGCCTGTTAAAGGACAAGGGTATTTTCTGTGCCAGGAAGCAGTGGATGGGACCAGGGGTGGGGGTCATATGGAGTGGGGGTGTGGCTATGGGAGGAGCTATGAGCACCTAGTGTGCTTTGCCTAGGGGCGCCTAGGATGTAAATGTGGTCCTGACGATACTGCCCTCTGCTGCCTGGCTCAGTTATTAACAAAATCCAATGGATATTCATCAACGGCCAAGTTGTTTTTTTGTGGTGTAGTTTACCATTCCTTTACTCCACAACAGGACGTACAAAAGAAATCCGTGTTCCATGCAGGAAGTTCGTCTTACGCCAGGGAACATAACCAATATCAATACACAGTTTAAATATAAGTATGTCCTGCCCCATAGACCAGGGATGATTTTCGGCCACACTGATGACCTGTTACAAAATAAATTTGTCTTAAAGGGATAGTAATGTTTCAAAATAAATGCAGCTCCAATTATTCTTTCTAGTTTTTGGGCCATGTAAAGTCGTATTATCATTCTCTATGACGAGTAATTGAATGATAAAGTATCCCCCTCCTGCCCCTTTTACCTAGTGTAAGCCCCCACTCCTCAGATGTGGAATCTGGTCTTCTGACCGGACAGCTTGTAGAAAGGGACAATCTTCCCTTGAAGGAGGAGAGCAGGATTTTCCTTATGCTAACAGAAGATTGCCCCTTGCTGTGATCCATCCAGTCTTGCTGTGAAGCTTTACACAGGTAAAAGGGGTGGAAGGGGGACACTTTATGATTCAATTACTTTGGAACTATACATCGTAGAGAATAATAATAAAGATCTACATGGCCCAAAAACTGTAAAGAATAATCAGAGCTGCATTTATTACTATCCCTTTAAGGTAACAGGACCAATTTAAAGTGACAGTCAACCTGCATTTTAGAAATTACATATTTTGCAAATGCATTGTATATAAAGTCAAGTTACCTATACTTTTTTCACCTTCACTTATGTCCTTGAGAGCAAGTTGTTTGGGTTCCTGTTTCCAGAGAGTTTTCTGTGAGGAATTGGGAAAGCAGGGATACAATGTTGCACTTTATTGCTTTCACAATCCCTGACAGAAAGCTTTCTAGAAACAGAAATGCAGTGAGTTCCCTGTTAGGGACAAAAAAAGTCTATACAAAAAGTATATGATAAGATGGAAAAAAATAGTAAAAATTGTAGACAATTTGATTTTACATGTTATTCACTTGCAAAATATGTAGTTGAAAAGGAGGTTGGCGGTCTCTTTAACCCTTTGAGTGCCAGAGGGGTACGCAACGCATTGCAAAGCAATGCGTTGCGTACTCCTCGGGCACTCAAAGGGTTAAATGAACAAAAAATGCTATTTAAAAAAAAAAAAAAAAAAAAAAAAAAAAAAAAAAAATGCATTAACCCTTTGAGTGCCAGAGGGGTAGGCAACATATTGCTTTGTGCTTTGCAATGCATTGTGTACCCCTCTGGCACTCATAGGGTTAAAATAATTAAAAATGTTTAGCTATACTTCTTTGTATAGCACTTCCACTAAGCCCCTCCTATTCTTTTCTGTACATATATACAGACACACACCTTGGGTTATTCACTAAGGAAGTGGTTCTCAATCTTTTTTTTATTCGGGGCACCCCTGACACATAATCTAGAACATTCGGGGCACCCCTAACATATTTAATTACTTTATCAAGGGCATAAGAAGGGTACAATACATAAATATACAATTATTATTAGGTTTTATAATCATAACAAAACTAAACATATTGTGCATAACAATTTCTATACATGTTTATTTAAAAGTCCGTTTATGTTAGTCTTCATAGAAAACATGGGGCACCGTAAGTTGATGTGCATGGCACACCAAAGTGCCACGGCACCCTGGTTGAGAATCACTGCACTAAGGTGTGATAAAGAGGTGATAAAGAGGAGATGACTTCTCCAGTGATATCACTTCTCCATTTCCTATGTTATTCTATGGATCCTATACACTAAGATCTCCAAAGCTGAAGAAATGTTAGTGTATTGGCTCCATAGAATAACATAGGAACTGGAGAAGTGATATCACTGGAGAAGTCATCTCCACTTTATCACCTCTTTATCTCCACTTTATCACCTCTTTATCAAGCTTTGGTGAATCTCCCCTGACTTCTCCAGTGATATCACTGCTCCATTTCATATGTTATTCTATGGAGCCAATGCACTAAGATTGTTCCCACATTGGAGGTGTTAGTGAATAGGCTCCATAGAATAACATAGGAACTGGAGAAGTGATATCACTGGAGAAGTCATCTCCACTTTATCATCTCATTATCACACCTTAATGCATAACCCCCCCCCCTCATCTCCACTTTATCACTCCTTATTGAATAACCCACATTGTATTCCTGATGTATTTGTAGAGGAGATATCTCACTTTTTTTGCTCTCGTCCCCATTCCTCTATCTCTTCCCCTTAATTATTGTTACTCTCCTCCTCCTCACTGCCATCTCTACCCTCAGGTGTGCAATCATGACATCAGAGCCAGGCTGTGCACTGAACGTCAGCAGGACCATATCTCCCGGAGCTGTGCTGAGAGGCTGGGGTAAGAGCAGAGAGAAGTGCTTCATCAACTGTAATAAAACACCTCAAATCTCATGCTTATTAAAGAACCTATGCAGGTCACCGGTACTGAGTGCAGGGTTATTTAACCCTTTAAAGACCAGAGGGGTTTGCAACATATTCTCAGTATAAAGCTCATACCTCCCAAGTGTCCTACTCTTTAGGAGTGACACTCCGTCTTTCCCACTCTGATGTCCCTCCTTTTAGGAGATCAGACTGTGTGGTGTATATAAGTGTATCACCCTGGTGTCCCTGTGTTTAGGAGATCAGACTGTGTGGTGTGTATATAAGTGTATCACCCTGGTGTCCCTGTGTTTAGGAGATCAGACTGTGTGGTGTGTATATAAGTGTATCCCCCTGGTGTCCTTGTGTTTAGGAGAGCAGACTGTGTGGTGTGTATAAAAGTGTATCACCCTGGTGTCCCTGTGTTTAGGAGATCAGACTGTGTGGTGTGTATAGAAGTGTATCACCCTGGTGTCCCTGTGTTTAGGAGATCAGACTGTGCGGTGTGTATATCAGTGTATCCCCCTGGTGTCCTTGTGTTTAGGAGATCAGACTGTGTGGTGTGTATAGAAGTGTATCACCCTGGTGTCCCTGTGTTTAGGGATCAGACTGTGTGGTGTGTATATAAGTGTATAAAGTATTATATCTCAGAGGTATGGAACTACCACAAGTACCCACCCCGAGATATATAAGGAGGCGCCACAAACAATAAGAGTCAAAAATATTATACCAATAGCTGTTGTTTCAACAAGTCCATAAATAAGGTAAGTAAAATTCTTCCAATGATGGATCTCACGGTCCAATGCTGCTGTACAATGGGTGGGATTCCCAATACAATACTAGAAAAACAAAGGAATAAACAGCGCAAATAGACTCCTCTGAGTGTAGTATTTTTCAAATCCTTGAACCTTCACCCACACCACGTGCTTCAAATTGGGTACTCACTTGTAATTGAGGTTATAACTGCCTCCCAGTGTGTATCAGCATCCCTGTTTAACCCAGGTTGGTTATATTTTACTGTGTTCTTCCAGAGTTACTTCTTCTCTCATACACTTGTACCATCAGGTAAATATCACTTTGACCCTCTTATAGATTAAGGGGTGCAATGTTAGGGACACTCAGGTCTCACCACAGGTACAGCGTTTGGATCAAAGATACACAGATAATGAATATGCGTTGTTCCCAAACTAGGTTCTCAACTGGGATGGGGGCTCATATGGTGCTACTGGGGAATGTAATTTACCTTATATAAGTGTATCACCATAGTGTCCCTGTGTTTAGGAGATCAGACTGTGTGGTGTGTATAGAAGTGTATCACCCTGGTGTCCCTGTGTTTAGGAGATCAGACTGTGTGGTGTGTATATAAGTGTATCACCCTGGTGTCCCTGTGTTTAGGACATCAGACTGTGTGGTGTGTGTATAGAAGTGTATCACCCTGGTGTCCCTGTGTTTAGGAGATCAGACTGTGTGGTGTGTGTATAGAAGTGTATCACCCTGGTGTCCCTGTGTTTAGGAGATCACACTGTGTGGTGTATAGAAGTGTATCACCCTGGTGTCCCTGTGTTTAGGAGATCAGACTGTGTGGTGTGTATAGAAGTGCATCACCCTGGTTTCCCTGTGTTTAGGAGATCAGACTGTGTGGTGTATATAAGTGTATCACCCTGGTGTCCCTGTGTTTAGGAGATCACACTGTGTGGTGTTTAGAAGTGTATCACCCTGGTGTCCCTGTGTTTAGGAGATCACACTGTGTGGTGTATAGAAGTGTATCACCCTGGTGTCCCTGTGTTTAGGAGATCAGACTGTGTGGTGTGTATAGAAGTGCATCACCCTGGTGTCCATGTGTTTAGGAGATCAGACTGTGTAGGGTATATAGAAGTGTATCACCCTGGTGTCCCTATGTTTAGGATATCAGACTGTGTAGTGTGTATAGAAGTGTATCACATTGCTCCACAGCTATAAAAACTCAAATTAATGCTTGTTTAAATGTCCGTATATGTGCTTATAAATTAGTCTAACTAAATACAATACTTTGGATGTTTTCTAAATTATTTATTCAGATACACAAACAGGTGTCAATAGGCCATGAAATCAAATAACCTAAAAATTCTCGGTAATGCTCCATCCACCAGCCATGCCCCCAACAACACCACCTATAACAAAAATATTACTCTTTGGCCATTTGAAATGTTGGGAGGTATGAAAGCTTGATACAGAGGGTCTATGGAGTCAGCAAAAAAATAGATTGAAAACAGGATACAAATGGGTCGCATTCTGTGCAAGGGGATTGTTTTCTCACCCCATAAACAGCTGATAGGAGCTGTTTTTGGGCTGCATTGTGCAGGCTTGGTCTTTTTATCACTTCTGCTTCCATGGAGCAAGTTTAGAAAAACATGATAATTGTCTTTTAAGAAGTTAATCTCTTAAAATTTTAAGTAGTTTTACTGCTTGGATGCTAGACACATCTCAGAAGCATCTCTGTTCGAAACCTGTATTACCACGAAGAATGTGCATAGCATATATTTTGTCTTTGTTGTTCATTTAATTGCCCCTAAAATAATAATAATTATAAAAAAAAAAAACACCTCAACAGGTGTCTGTCACATTTTACAAAGTCTGATCCTATCAGCAGTTTTTTTATCCTCCTCAGTGACTGGCGGGGTGTGTGTGTGGGGGGTTAAGATTGGATACAATGATCACAACTTGTATGGCTCAAAGCCTGATTACACTGAAAGCCCCACAGACTGCTAAGATCAGCGTAGCAAACCAATCCCTAGTAGTCTATGAGTGCAGAGGACACAGCCCCACAGAGATTGAACAGTGAGACTTCAAATCTTGCAGGGTAGTCACTATCGGGGATCAGCGAGTAAGCACCAAGGGTCATCTTTCTGACTGTCATACGGGGGCTTGGCCTGAAAGGTGTGGACCTACCGAGGGGGTCTGATCTATGAGATAGCTGCTCTTTAATAAGATGTTAGCCCCACCAGGCAGATTTCTCAAAAAACATGCAATAATTCAGTCTAGTACATGTTGTTTTGTGTATCCCAACTATTAAACAACTTACAAAGGAACCTCAGAAATGCATATCCTTATTGAAGGACAACTATGCCTGCTGGCTGCTGTAATAAGGGGCTCTTAAATTTTTAGTACAATGACTTACCTAGGTTGGTGTCCTTCATACAGAAGCCTTGTATATATATAGAATTTTGACACATTGGAACAATGTTTTAGTAGCTGGAAAATGCATTTCACTATGTGAAAATGCATAATGTATGTGGACTACTTTTTCATGGCTCAGCACAATCAGATCTTTGAAGCCTACTGAACTGAGAGTAAAAGGGATAGTAATGGTTCTTTTTCACCCATTTTAATATTGTTGCCATTAAAAATATTAATAGAATGCAGTGTTACATGTCTCAAATCTATATAGTTTGAGCGATCGTAGCATCTAAAGTTCCCCCCTCCCTCCCCTTTCTTATATGTCAATGTTCAAGTTGACAGAGGCAGATCCTGGTCCCGGATCGGTGGAGACTCTTCAGCAAAACCAAAATAGCGAGATATAGAAATAAATACTTCATTGGAACAGTCTACAAAGTGTGTCTGCAAACCAGGCACCCTTTGTAGACCGTTCCAATGAAATATTTCTTTCTATATATCTCTATTCTGGCTCTGCTGAAGAGCATCCACCAGTCCCGGGACCAGGATCAGCGTCTGTCAGCCAGAGCGTTGACGTCTCTGAAAGGGGTGTGAGGGTGGAACTTTAGATGCTACGATCGCTCAAACTATAAAGGTTTGAGACATGAGACATATTCTTTACAGGTGTTAGATTCACCACTGCTTTTATCAACATATTTCCCCATGGATTACAACAGGAATCTATGACATAAAATCAATAATGGTATTTATTGCCTGCAATGTAATCCAGGCAGAAGACCCTTTGTCTTATATGCATAACTAGTTGAAGAGGCCGTGTACACGTGCCACAGTTCCACCCAGCAACAGCCGCGGTGCAGTAATGCACAGTAGAGACTAGACGCGCCATGGCTGAAATGGAGCAGGGCGCACCGAATTCAGATCATAGTCCTCTCTGCCACCTTCGGTGCACAGAGAGGACTACGGTCTGAATTCGGAGCCACGCTCCATTATCAGCCGCAGTCTGTAGTGTGATTTGCTGCAGCGCGTGCAGCCGCCTCTACTGTGCATGACGGCTTCTGACAAACACACATTTAGCAAATTATTATATAGGGTTCTCTTTGTAACCCCTTGAAGAATCAGAGGGGTGCAATGCGTTGTGTACCCTTCTAATCCTTTAAAGGGATAGTAATACTTCGTTTTATCTTTATTTTATTTTGTAGGTGTTAAAAAAACACGAAGAACGATATAAGTCTAATCTCTCAAACGTTTATGGTTTGAGAGATATTCACAAGCAAAGTTTCCCCCTCCCGCCCCTTTTACCTAGTGTAAGCCATCTCTTCTCAGATGTGGAATGCAGTCCATAGACCAGACAGATAACAGAAGGGGACAATCTTCTTCCTGTGAGAACAATGAAAGCCCTGCCCCCCTTGACATGTTTTCAGGTTTTTCCCTTATCTTAATTGAAGATTGTCCCTCTCTGCAGTCTACCTGGGCACCTCCCTTCTGCTCTGGCTGAGCAGTGTTACATCAGTAAAAGGGGGGGAGGGGGACACTTTGTCATTGAATTACTGTTGAACTACACCTCTGACAGAATTGAAATAACACTCTCCAAAGTCCAAATACTATGATGATTAATTAGAGCTGCTTTTATTATGAAACATTACTATCCCTTTAAGTGAAAAAACATGTCTGATCTTGGAAACAAAACACTTGCATAAGCTGTGCAGATACATTTACACAAAGACAAACAATTCTAGAGCTTTATTTCAAGTAATATTTACTATCCAAGATTATAATTTTCTTATGGACAAGCACAGTTTATACTAATGGTGCAAAATGTAATCGGAGCCAAGAATAAATTGAATTCTATGTCTGTTATTAAAAATCATATAAATAATAGGGTTTATACAGTTATGTAATATAAAGGTGTGCCCACTGCTGTGAGATGCTCATTCAAAGGTTATTCCAGATCAAGTTCCACTGTTGTGTATAATGCAGTTTTTTGTGACATTTCCATTTTATGGTAGTGCTGTTCTAATGCTGTCTATGTAGCCATAGGGTCAAAAGTTCGTAAATAAACATTGCTGAGATAAATAACTTGCAGTTAGAATATAGCCCCTATAGTGTTAACCCTTTGGGGGCCAGAGAGGTATCTAATGCATTGCAGTGCAATGCACTGGATATCTTTCTGGCACTCAAAGGGTTGAAGTGCACCTGTCACCCTAACAGAAGTTTAGTTTGTTTTACAGAGAATTAACCCCTTAACGGTCATGGCACGTCATGGGTTGTTTTGCGTTAAGGACCCATGACGTGCTAGGACTGTCATGGAATTCTGGGCTCCCTGTGCACCTGCACACTGTTTGGGGAGCCCGGAACCAGATGCAAAAAACAAAATGGTTCATGGTCCTTAAGTGCCGCTGCCGGTCCTTAAGGGGTTATAATCTTCCTGTATCTTGTACTCATACCTGGGAACTTTTTAACTCGTGTTCTCCAGAGAAACACACACACACACAGGACTGGGGATAGGTATGTCCACATGGAGCCATTTGTGTAATAATGTAGGCGGGGCATAATCAGAATGATGAGGGAAACACACAGGGATGGGGATAAGAGACTCAAATGACACTACTGCATTCTAATGTAGGAGTGGATTAACAGATTTGGAAGGCTGAGAGGCGGGGTTACTACATCAATGGGAAGGGATGTGGGAGGAGCAGGGTGGGAGTGGGAGGAACGGGTGGGACGGTGCACTATGGAGAGCAATACCTGAGAATCAGCTTCTGTCCCCAGATACCTGGTAATTTACTCTGAAAACTGAAGTCTCTGGGGTAGATCCAGGGAGTTCCCAGGTATAAGTTGTAATATACATTTGTTTGTAATATAAACAGCTTTTGAGAAATTTACATTTACAGTGTGGCGGCACAGTGTGACACTGTATTCAAATTCCTTGCACAGTATGCTAATACATTTTGTTTCAGGCCAAACTATTTATCTAGTAAACAACGTGTGGTACTATTGGCTCAGCACATAAACTAATTAGCATGAAGTGTCACACAGTGCCACGAACAAAGATTAATTTCTCAAAAACTATATTACGAACAAATGGCTAGCACAATATATAGACAGTTTTTAATTATATATAAAATGAAAGCACTACTGTTTCCTTATAATAACCCCCCACTGTACCTTACTAGGTCCAAAAAATCCTAATGGTCCATATGAATTTTGCCCTTGTGCCTTGGTTTAGGAGATAACAACTTCAGTTGATCCATGGAGGCAGACATAAGAGTTACTAGCAAGGCCACAAGCTCTGCTCACTGCACCTGGTAATTGGGACCTTTTAAAGGAATGGTAATGTTCCACAAAAACATAAAGCAGCTCCAATTAATCTTCATAGTATTTTGCCATGGAGAGTGGTATTTCAGTACTGTCAGAGTTGTAGTTCAAGAGTAATTGAATGATAAAGTATCCCTCTCTGCCCTTTTTACCTAGTGTAAGCCACCTCCCCTCAGATGTGGAATCTGGTCACTTGCCCGGACAGCTCACAGCAAGGGACAATCTTCTTACTGTGAACCTTGACAGGTTTTTCAGGTTTTTCCTTATGCTCACGGAAGATTGTTCTTCTCTGTGATCCATCCGGACAGTCTTGCTGCTCTGAGGTGAGCAGTGTTACATCAGTAAAAGGGGCAGGAGGGAAATACTTTAACATTCAATTACTCTTGAACTACAACTCTTACAGTATTGAAATATCACTCTCCATGGACCAAATGCTAAGAAGATTAATTAGAGCTGATTTTATTGTGAGGCATTTCAATCCCTTTAAGGCTTCTACATGTTGGCAAAGTAGATACAGAAAACACACTATCTAGTGTTGCTTTCTCTAAAGAGATCAAGGTTGAAATCTGTAATGACAATTTGGACATCGTCTGCTCTCATTCATGGAGGCTGCCATTTAATATTTAACAAAGGTATGGGGAATGCAATCAGGGTGCTGAGTTGTATAGCTAGAGGTATTAATAGGAGGAAAATGGAAGTGGTCATGCCACTCTACAGATCTCTAGTTAGACCTCACCTAGAGTATTGTGTACAGTACTGGAGACCCCATCTCCAGAAGGATATAGATATTCTAGAGAAAATTCAGAGAAGGGCTATTAAAATGTTGACTGATTTACAGGAAAAGAAATATCAGGATAGACTAAAGGATCTGAACATGTATAGCTTGGAGGAGAGGAGAGAGAGGGGATATGATAGAAACATTCAAATAAATACAAGAAGGGACTCAACAAAGTGCAGGGGGGAAGTACATTTCAAAGGAGTAGAAATGTTAGGACAAGAGTCCACAGTCTAAAACTAGAGAGACACAGGTTAAACATAATGTACAAAAGTTTTACTACACTAAGAGGGTAGTAGATAAGTGGAATAGCGTACCTGCAGAAGTGGTAGAGGTTAATGCAGTGACGGTATGTAAGCATGCATGGGATAGGCATAAGGCTGTCCTGAACATAAGAGAAGACCAAGGACCAAATAAGGTTTGAAGTTTTTAAGGTAGGAAAAATGGACAGACTAGATGGGCCGAATGGTTCTTATCTGCTGTCAAATCCTGTGTTACTTATGTTGCCTTTAAATGGTTATGTAGGCTCATTCACTGTTGTGCCTGCTTCATTTTGAAGAAACTGCCATGTCAACTATAATGGACATGACATCCACGTCTGAATCAAGATCTTCTCACTTGAACAAAGGCAACTTATGGGGGTCATTATGATTTACTGGTCATAATAATGTAACTGGGGTAGTTATTAGGCAATGTTACTTCTGCTCTAACTAATCTTCATTTTAAGATCTTTGTTGAGTAATGGGTAAAGAAGAGCCAACCACTGTGTTTGGTGACATCTCTCTATAGGATGGGAGTCCTAGATCACAAAGGACCGAGTGAGGAACCCAAGGAACTCACAGTGGACATCGAACTGGGAGACGAGAGCCTGAAAAGCAAAGCAGTAATCGTGGGTAAGAGGAAACAGTTGTGCTGTGCAGAAAGCTGCCGATCATTCTCAATCAGCCAACAGTTGGTGGTGGATGATGGAAGTTGTACTTTCCAACAGATGGAGGTCTAAAGATTGACCAGTCCTAGTTTATGGGATACAGACTCACAGACTCTGTATCAGAATTGGAACCTTGCAGCCTTCCTGATTTATTAAATTCTCACTATCGGCTGACGATGACAGGAACTGTAGTGCAACACAGGGGCGGACTGACAGGACCCAGGGTCCTGGTCCAAAAAGAGGTCAGGGCCCGCTGCAGAAATCTCCACAATGCCCCATTCATCACCACAATGCCCCCTTCATCTCCACAATGCCCCTTCCACAATGCCCCCTTCATCTCCACACTGCCCCTTCATCTCCACACTGCCCCTGCCTCCAGTCCCTGGAGGTCTAGCGGCATGGCTGTGTGAAGTCCTGCGCACCTCTAGTAATGCAGAGGCTGGGAGATGATGTCATCTCCCAGCGCTCTGTATTACTAGAACGGCGCACCGGCAGCCGTTGTTGGAGAGCTGCTGAGCAGCGCTGGAAGCGGCGGCGGGCCCCCTTCGGTCACGGGCCCTCGGTCCGTGACCAAATGCCCGTATGGTCAGTCCGCCCCTGGTGCTACAACAAATGGAGATGCATGTTCCTCATCGAGGCTCTACACGAAGTTATGTTTGGGGAATGTGTTGTACAGTGTATAGGAGAAGGTTGGAGAATATGCAGTAGCCCCTGCTGTCACTGAGCTCCCATCATCCCAGAGGCATAGGAATCCCCACAAATCTGGGGGATAGAAGGAGGGAGCTCTGAGCAGTGTGGTCCCCCCCTGCCAGTCACCCAGAGCCTGAGCGCCCACGGGCTGGTGCACCTAGTACGTCTGGGGGGGATTTGTACATTATCTGTCCCCAGCATGATTTCCTGGGGGGGGTGCGTCCCCCCATCCCTCCCAGTTCCTATGCCCCTGCATCATCCTCTTGCAGCCACTGATGAGAATTGTACTCCAGTAACAGCTGGGGGGATGCAGTTATGTTGAGTACAAGGGCACTTATGTATAAAAGTGCGTACGTTCAAAAGAAAAGTGGAGTTCTGGGGCAAACCATTTGCACTACAGGGGAGAATTAAAAAAAAAAAAAAAAAAAAAAAAAAAGATTTAAATGGGGATTTTAACCTCTTAAATGTTAGAGACCTCCCTAGCATTCAAGGGGTCAAAATCGCCAGTTAAATAAATGGGATTTTTTATTTCTCCTCTATAGTGAAAATGGTTTGCCCCAGAACGCCTCCATTTTTCTTTTGAACATACAGCTTTTATAAGTGGAGCAAAACAACTGTTCTGTAGGGGATACACAAAAATTCCCATTGACTTAAATTTAGTTTTTTTTTATCCCTTGAATACAGGTCCAGATTTTCCTTTAGGCTCCGCAGGCAACAGCCTAGAGCAACACATTTTATGGGGCTCCTTAGTTTGCTGTTGACACCCACATTCTGAATTGTGGGTGTGGCCAGAGCACTATAAATGTTCTTGCATCAGTTTATATACCCTCTTTAAGATTATTATTTAACCCCTTGGATGCTATAAAGATCTTCAATGCATAGTAAAGCAACGCTTTGGAAATCTTTAGCGATCAGAAGGTTAGGGTTTTTTTTTTTTTTTCTTATAGGCCAAGGGTATTTTCTGTGCGAGGAAACAGTGGCTGGGCCTGGGGAGTGGAGTCACTGGAGGAGTGACTATGTGGCCATGGGTGGAGCAAAGGGTGCCTAGAATGGCTTGCATCGAGGCACCTGGAATGTAAATCCAGCTCAGCTTGAAAGCTAAAGAGCTCTCCAATGCAATAAAGAGGGGGTTTAAAAAGCCCCATTTAAATCATTATGAGTTCTTATCTCCCACAGTGCAGTTGGTTTGCCCCAGAATTGCTCCTGTTCTTCTTTGTACATGTGTCTTATTGCTTTTCTCCCTCCAGATGATGAGATCACAGAGCTGTCCCTTGGTCTTCAGACACTGGTCTCATTAAAGGTAAGTTCCCTGCCCTTCATCCTTAGGGGTCCCATAATAGTCCACACTCAATGTGATATATTAGATGGTCAGTCAGGGGAGTACTGACTTCTGAATGCACCTAGAACCTAATGGGCACTGACGTGAAAGCTGAGGCTGCCCACCACCTACATGGCCTAAAGCAAGTTTGATATACTTGCTCTGAGACAGACCTTATTTAAAGTCCAGAAGCAAGTTTTAATAACGCTTTGCAATGCAATCAATGGAATTTGTATTATTCTAGGTGGAAGCAGCCCTAGATACGATGTCAAAAGTCACCAGCAAAGATAAGAAACTGATCTCATGATAAGGGTTGCAGTGAAAGGGCACCCTTGCATGCTGAGTTCGGTCACACTTGCAACCAACAGTAGTTTCAGCCCTGACTGACAACCATGTAGGACTGAAAAAACACACCATTGTTGCACATATTGACCTGCTTTCTCTCCTTCCAGAGCTGCATTGATTTGGAACATGGTGCCCTTAAAACACCACTCCAGGAGATCCCCTTGTTGAAGGAGTAGTACATTTTGATTGTGGGGGTGGCGAGGAGACAACATATTGTAGGACTTTTTGGGCTGGGAAGAGCAGCATTCCAAACTTTACAGCTCAGACTTTTATTTATTTATTTTTTTCTTTTAACATTAAATGGTTACAGTGTCACCTAGTATTCAGACAATTATCTACTGTGTTTATGGGCTGAGCCACTGACTGCAGCTCTCTATAGAGTGTGATAGCTACAGCTCCACAACTTCGGACAGTTTATACTGCAATACTATTGAATTACTCTGCTCTCAGAAATGGGTATACCCCTGGTTTACTAATCAGGAAAAGCCCTATAAAGCGTCTTTTTTCATAATTAAAGTGTACTGATCCTTTAAGTCCACTGGACCCTGGGGGTATCATGAGGAAGGCCCAAAAACAAGACTGAACAACACATAAAGGAACATTTATTTGCTTTCCTCTACTAATGAAGAAAACAGTATGTGATCAGTTGCCTTTCATAAAGCAAATCTGTACCAGCTCCAAGGAATATGTGCTGTGCTATAGACTTCAATCACTGTGCCACAGGATGCTGCATTGCAGAGACGAAGAAAAAGAGTGAAGACAATACTGCATTCTTGAAAAGATCATTTTACTCCCCAAAAACTATGAACACCAGGAGTTGTAGATCCACAACCGCTCAAGATCTGACAATTGACTACTCCTTCCTTAAATATTCTAGGTTGCATGCTCCCTTATTTTGATCCAGTTTTCAAGTCTTGAGTAGATTTGGGTCTAGTGATTTTCCACAGAAGGATAAGGCAACATTTGGCTCTCCAGCTGTTGGGGACTGCAGTTCCCATCATTCCCCCCAACTGATTATAGGAATTGTAGCCCCCAACATCTAGAGTGCCAAAGGCTGCCAACCCCTGTTCCATCTTCATTTATAAATACATTGACCCTAGGGGAGTGTGTCACTACACGAAAAGGGAGGAAGAGTGGTTTTAGGTTAATTAACTTACTCTGAAAGCCAACCTTCTGGCCGCAAAATAGGAGAAGCCTGGATCAATTCCTGTGACTGATCCAAGCAACCTTAAAGGGATAGTAATGTTTTACAAAAACAGCAGCTCCAATCAATCTGCATAGCATTTGAGCCATAGAGAGTGTTGCTTCATTACTATCAGAGTTGTAGTAGAAGAGTAATTGAATGATAGAGTTTCCCCCTCCCGCCCCTTTTATTTAGTGTAACACTGTTCACCTCAGATGTGGAATCTGGACCAGACAGATCACAGCAAGGGACAATCTTCTTACTGTGAGAACAATGAAAACCCTGTCCTCCTTGACATGTTTTTCAGCTTTTTCCCTTATCTTAATTGAAGATTGTCCCTCTCTGCAATCTACCTGGGCGCCTCCCTTCTGCTCTGAGGTGAGCAGTGTTACATCAGTAAAAGGGGAGGAAGGGGATACTTTATCATTCAGTTACTCTTGTACTACAACTCTGACAGTATTGAAATAACACTCTCCATGGCCCAAATACTATGAAGATTAATTAGAGCTGCTTTTATTATGAAACATTACTATCCCTTTATGCAAGTCCCTTGATCTTCCCTGTGCCTCAGGCACCAGAACTTAGATTGTAAACTCTAAGGCCAGAGACTCAATGTACCTGCAAGATCTGTGTACAACTCTGCATACAAATTGGTAGCACTATATATGAATAAAGATGTAAAGAGATGAGAGATGCAGTGCGAGTCTGTCACTACATTCCTCTGCATCGCCGCCAATGTAAAGTCACCAGGGGGCCCTAACAATAACATGGACATGTTCATTAGATTGAGTGTGCAACAAAGGTTGGAGCGTCAGCCAATGTATGTGTGGTGTTGTGACTATCCGTGGAACAAGACTAGGGTGTCAGACATACAGGGCCGGCGCTGCCATTAAGGCAGAACAGGCAGCTGCCTTAGGGCGCCGCAATGGAGGGGCGCCGAAAAGAGGGAAGTTGTTTTTTTTTTTTTTTAATATATATATATATATATCTGCCTGGGTCTCTCTGCGGTGTGTTACAAAGACGCCGCGAGGGAGCGCTTGGTAGTGTAAATCAGCGCTCCCTCGCAGCGTCTATGTTACACACCCCGCAGAGAGACCCAGGCTCTGTAGTAATACTGATGTCATCTCCCAGCGCTCTGCATTACTGAGAGCAGCGCGCGGGAGCCTCAGCTCTGTGCCGAAGGAGACACAGAGCTCTAAGCTGGTGCATGCCGCTAGACCACCAGGGACTCAAGGTAGGGGGATGAAGGGGCATTATGGAAGGGTCAATGTGGAGGGGGCATTGTGGAGATGAAGGGGGCATTGTGGAGGGGGCATTGTGGAGATGGAGGGGCAATGTGGAGGGGGCATTGTGGAGATAAAGGAAGCATTGTGGAGATGAAGGGGCGATGTGGAGTTAAGGGGGCATTGTGGAAGGGTCAATGTTGAGATGAAGGGGCATTGCGGAGATGAAGGGGCAATGTGGAGGGGGCATTGTGGAGATGAAGGGGCAATGTGGAGGGGGCAATGTGGAGATGAAGGGGCAATGTGGAGGGGGCATTGTGGAGATGAAGGGGGCATTGTTGAGATAATGGGGCAATGTGGAAGGGACACTGCGGAGATAAGGGGGCATTGTGGAAGGGGCAATGCGGAGATAAGGGGGCATTGTGGAGATAATGGGGCAATGTGGAAGGGGCATTGTGGAGATGAAGGGGCAATGCAGAGAAAAGGGGGCATTGTGGAAGGGGCAATGCGGAGATAAGGGGGTATTGTGGAAGGGGCAATGTGGAGATGAAGGGGCATTGTGGAGATGAAGGGAGCATTGTGGAGATGAAGGGAGCATTGTGGAGATGAAGGGAGCATTGTGGAAGGGGCAATTTGGAGGTGGGGAGAGTGTGGAGGTGAATATGTGGGCGGGGCAGGGATTGTGGCAAGGTCGGGGGGGGGGGGGCATCAAAATGCACCTTCGCCTGTGTATAAAAAAATCCTTGCACCGGCCCTGCAGACATATTATATGTGGGTCTGGCAACAGAACAAGATTGAGGTATCAGATTGTGTATGAGTGGCTGTGTTACTATCTATGGAACAAAGCTGGGGTGTCAGAGCATATGTGGGTCTGTGACTGGTGGTGGAACAAGGCTGGGTTGTCAGACAGTGCATCATAGCACCAGTGGGTATTTTTTTTTTTTTTTTATTTACCAACACTTTGCTCCCAGTTTGGACCTTTATCAGGACCAAACTAGGACTGAAACATTAGACAATAAAATTCACAGTTTTGTATAATTATCAAGAGACACCAGTGTGGCCTGTTACGACCCTGGCATACATGATGGAGGAAAGTCACAGTGTCTGTCTAAATTGAGGTTCAGCCCAGCACTACCCTCCACCACTATATTACAGTAAACTGATCCTTTTGGTACACAGGTTCCCCATGCACAGAAGCCCACCTGGTGTCAGGATACAGGCTTCAGGATCAGCACCATAGACAGTGCCAGAGCTGGGGCTAACCATGCTGAGAGACCAGCCCGCAGGTTAGGGTACCAGACAGTCTGCACACACTCATGGATAATGATATCTCTGAGCACGAGCAAGATTCATCAGAACAATAATTCTCACTCCAGGAAGTTATCAGAACTGAGGAGATTGTCTGGTGAGGACAACTGGTAAGGAGAAATTGAGTTTGGCCAGTGTATAATGGAGAGTGCCAGAATGACACTCATTTGGACGAGTTCAAGCCTGGCAGCAGTTCCTTCATTGGCCAATTCAAGTCTCCCTGATCACCAGACCTCCAGAGCATGAGCAGGAAAATCTGAACCAGGGGGAGGAATATATACCAAGGTCCACAGTGTGTTGGGGTGATTCCTCCCATGTAATGTTTCACAAAAAGCAGCTTGAATTAATCTTCATAGTATTTGGGCCATGGAGCGTGTTATGTCAATACTGTCAGAGTTGTAGTTCAAGAGTAATTGAATGATAAAGTACTCCCCTCCAGCCCCTTTTACTGGTGTAACACTGCTCACTTCAGAGCAGCAAGACTGTCCAGATGGACTGCAGCAAGGGACAATCTTCAGCGAGCAGAAGGAAAAAAAAACAAAAAAAAAACTGCCCTCCTTTGTCAAGGGGGCAGGGTTTTCCCTTATGCTTATATTAAGAAGCTTGTCTCTTGCTGTGAGCTGTCCGGTCAAGCAACCAGATTCCACATCTGAAGGGAGGTGGCTTACACTTGGTAAAAGGTGCAGGAGGGGATACTTTATCATTCAATTACTCTTGAACTACAAATATGACAGTATTGAAATAACACTCTCCATCACCCAAATACTATGGAAACTAATCAGAGCTGCTTTTTTGCGAAACATCACTATCCCTTTAAAGCCTGGGATCTTGTTTTCAGCTTTGGATCATGTAGTGATAGTAATATCTCTACTAGTAAAGATGCACTAATAATGCAACAGGTCGAAGGGTCCTTTTAGACCCCTCTGCTGTCCTGCATTGGGGCAAGCATTCATCCCTGGTGTAAACCTGCATCCTGTTGGGACAAGTTGCCAAAGCCAGAAGCCAAAGATAATGGTACTAAACGGATAACAGAACGGACATTGCGTATGGCAACCCATGTTGAGAACGCAGCATCGGGATCCTGTCACACACCAGCTCTGTCCTTGTTCACGTGAAGATTCACATTTGGGGTGGATTAGTGAATGTTAGCAAGATTTCAGGCCTGTTCTTAGCCCTCAATACATGAGAGAGTAATAAAACAAAACCCTGGTATTATCTCAAATTACCACCAATACAATATCCCAATAGTTCCTCCTAAATACACTTCTTGTGGAGAGATTTTTTTTTTTTCAAACATCTGAAAAAACTGTTCCAGAGCCAGCATATTGCGTAGCAGTGCGCTGGTCACCCTTTTGGCACACTAAAGCCATGGCTTGCTGGTCTTCATCACAACGCAAGCCTTGTCTGTGCAGGAAATACACATCTTATTTGCATCTCAGTGTGTTCGTGTGTCCAAGTGGTTACTTGCCAAGTGTCTCTAGTCAGTCCCTCTCAGCAGGATGTTTGTTTCTCTGATTAGGATAATACATGATCTGATGAATAACCTCACGGACAGCCAAGGCATTGCTGACATCTGGGAAGAGAGAGATAAAAACCAGACAGCTCAGAAACGTTAACTGCCTGGGTCATGGAAATAAAGAAACTGACAACAGAACTGAGCTGTTGCCTTGGAAAAGGCAATGTAAATGAAGGGAATAAAGAAAAGAAAAAAAAAATTAAATCTCAGTATTTTACTAATGAATCACTGCTATCTCACTGCTATCTCACCTATATAATAATTAGCTAAAATGTGTGTAATGACGCAGTCATGTGCAGTAGAGACTGCCCGTGATGAGGCTGATACAGAGCTGGACGCTCCGAAGGAGCGTCCAGCTCTGTATCAGCCGTGGCGTGGGCAGTCTCTTCTGTGCATGACTGACCAGCGACCGCCTGGCAGTGGCACTGTGGCCAGTGTAACGGGCTCTTCAACGAGTTCATTTATATTTCTAAATGATATAGGTTAGAACCAAACTTCTTGCCTCACTTCCACATAGAACTGAAGAAGCCAGAGGCAGGTGGCTTTGCAGGTGGGTGTGAGGTCAAAGCGGCCAGTAAGAATCATGGGGAATACTTTCCCCATTGATTTATATTACATAGTAACATAGCAACATAATTAATAAGGCTTAAAAATGACATCAAGTTTAGTCCTTGCCATATAATCCTTGTGGATCGAGAAGAAAACAATAAACCTTTTGAAGCGATTTCCAGTCAACCCAAAGTATATTCAAAAATGGGATTTTTGTACTTATCGATTAAATAATTTTCTTTTACTCCCTTGATAGATGCAGGGGCCATGGGGTATAGAGCTCCTTCCAGGAAGTAGGGCACTGTAAACTCCTCCCACTCCCTGCCCTCTATATCCCTCCATCAACCAGGTACTCCTTAGTTAACGGTTAGCAAAACTAGGAAAGTTATAGAGAACATTACAGAGGTGCCGAGCAATAACAAGACACTTCAACTTTTCACCGGTGGGATGCCCTGTATCCCTCAGTGGACTAAGAGAAAAAGGATTTATCAGTAAGTACAAAGATCCCATTTTCTTTATCTCCCTTGAGGGATGCCGTGACCATGGGGATGTCCTAAAGCTGCTCCCCCCCAAAAAAAAAAAAAAAGAAAAAAAAAAAAAGAACAGCTGCCTGCAAATCTGGCAAAATTGGCATCCGAAGATGCAAAAATATTAACTTTATAAAAGAGATGATCATTTCCCAACGAGGAAACTGCCCTGAACTCCTGAAGGTCACAAAAAATGAAAGACCGCCTGATAGGTGGAGGGGTATAGAGGGCAGGGAGTGGGAGGAGTTTAGACTGTCCTGCAACCTGGAAGGAGGAGTTCTATACCCTGTGGTCCCTGCATCCCTAAAGGAAATAGAGAACATTCCTTCCTGACTCCATATGGCAGTCAGATATTTCCCTTGATCAAAATCCTATCTGCTTTGAAACCAACTGTCATAATTTTCATTATTGTTCTGAGCTATCCATTACTTTTATAAAAACGGTGAAAGAATTCCTCATAGAGACACTAAATGTGTGCTCTGGTCTCTTGACCGGACAGGTCACAGCAAGGGATGTAACACTGCTCACCTCAGAGAGTCAAGGCTGTCCGGATGGATCACAGAAAGGGACAATCTTCAGTGAGCATAAGGGAAAACCTGTCAATGGGGGCAGGGGTGTCCTTATGTTCACAGTAAGAAGATTGTCACGTGCTGTAACCTGTCTGGTCAAGAGACCAGATTGCACATCTGAGGGGAGGTGGCTTACACTAGGTAAAAGGGGTGGGAGGTGGATACTTTATCATTCAACTACTTTTGAACTACAACTCTGACAGTATTGAAATAACACTCTCTGTGGCCCAAATACTATGAAGATTAATTGGAGCTGCTGTTTTTGTGAAACATTACTATCCCTTTAAGCTCTGTAACAAATTAAACATGTCTGCCTCCATTAAAATGACATTCAGTACTAATTAAATATTCATTTTGGAGATCTTATCCATTCAATTGATTCATAGTGGGAATCAGGATTTTGCACACTGAAAACTGGGTATATTTTTAGGAGGTGTTAGTGTTCAGACATAAGACAATGCCAAGTCAATAAAGGGATGCCACGTAAGGCACACTTACCCACATGAAGTTGGCTGAGCAGTGACGAGAGCTCCTCGTTTCCCTCCATGACCCTAAGCAGGTTAGAGGATTCTATTCTTTCCAGTGTTACAGCCCAGTACACATAGATCTTGTGGTTGAAACCAACGTACACCAGGCACGGGCTGTTCTGTCCTCCCCTACAGGCGTAGAGGCCTGTTGGGCAGAAGGAATGTTAGTGAAACAGACAGGAAGTCGTTAACCAATTGAGTGCCAGAGGGGTACACAACACATTGCAATGTTCTCTGACATGCAAAGGGTTAATGAAACGGTCACAAAGGGAACATTGGGCATACAATCATATTTCCTACACACAGAACAACATTATGGGCCATATGCATAAAATCAAAACTGTAACAATTCCACCAACTGTACCACAGAGAACGAACCAGAAGCTTTCATGGATTTTAACCCTTTGAATGCTAGAGGATAAAAGCCCAGTCTGAAATCAATTACTTTTATTTGCCATGGTGAAGTTTCCCTGTAATTATTTCACTTTTTCCTTTTGTCAATACGGCCCTTTGTGACATGTTGCACAAAAACGCAGACTGGCTCTTCCCGGTAACTTTAGGTGCAAATTGTTTTCGCATATTTAACAAAGCAATTTACTCTTTTCAGTACACACTTTTCCATTCTTTTTTCTTGCAATTTAAACCTGTGAATTTCCCCATTCACAGCTATAATAAAGCTTGCGTAATTACTGGAGGGAGAATTGACCAATTCTTTACTTTTTTTTTTTTTTTTTAATTCTTCAAACCCCATGAATGCTCAAGAGGTCTCCAGTGCATTGCAAAACAATTCATTGATGACCTCTCTAGCATTAAAGGGTTAAAAGCCCCATTTAAAGTAATGGCAATGCTGAAAACTTGTATGTTCCCTCTGGGGCAGCTGGTTTGCTCCAATGAACATGGAAGATTAACCCTTTAAGGACCACAGGGGACCACCCTTCTGGCACTTAAAGGGTTAACACTTTTTACATGATGTCATTTGTTTTCTGTTAGTAAAGGCTACATGCTGGCAGCATCTAAAGAAAAACTAATTATCACATGCAATTAACTGGTTACTGTTACCTGATAAGTCAGTGAAGTAAGGGTAGCGCTGAAATACATTTGATACTGACACTAGGTTAACTCCTTAGATGCTACAGTTTTCAAAACTTTGCAATGTACTGAAGACCACTTTAGCATTCAAAGGTTTAAAGCATAGCAGAATTTTTTTCCAGGTGTGTGTGGGGGGGAAACCCATGTTCAGGGTGCAGCTAACCTCATATTTTAAAGGGATAGTAATGTTTCACAAAAACAGAAGCTCCGATTAATCTTCATAGTATTTGGGCCATAGAGAGTGTTATTTCAATACTGTCAGAGTTGTAGTTCAAGAGTAATTGAATTATATCCTAGTATAAGTCACCCCCCCTCAGATGTGGAATCTGGTCACTTGACCAGACAGCTCATAGCTGTGATAATAAGGAAAACCCTGCCCTCCTTGACAGGTTTTTCCCTTATGCTAACTGAAGATTGTCCCTCTCTGCAATCCATCCGGACAGTCTTGCTGCTCTGAGGTGAGCAGTGTTACATCCGTAAAATGGCGGGAGGGGGATACTTTATCATTCAATTACTCTTGAACTACAACTCTGCTGACAGTATTGAAATAACACTCTCCATGGCCCGAATGCTATGAAGATTAATTGGAGCTGCTTTTATTGTGAAACATTACTATCCCTTTAACAAACTTTTTTTTTAACTAACTAGCTAACATGAACTAGGCCAGTAGGCTACAGAAGAGTTTGAGTATGGTTGTCTTTATATACTTACATATCCTATATAATAATTCGCTAGGATGTTTGTCAGAAACCATCACGCGCAGTAGAGACTGCCTGAAGTCACAGAATGGTGGGAGTTCTTTGTTGGGAGCATGGAATGCTGGGAGTTTTGTGATGGGAGCATTCTGTGCTTTCGGGCAGTCTCCACAGTGCATGACTGCGTTGGCGGCAGGATGCAGAGTAGGACCGGCCTCTTAACCCTTTGAGTACCAGAGGGGTACACAACGCATTGCAAAGCGGACCTTGGGCTGTGTACACGGGCTTTTACACTAGTATAATATATATACATACACACAACATAAAAGCTAAATGTGTTTTTACTATCTCCACAAACACATACAATATTTCTCCATTATCATCAAAGCAAATAAGAGAAAAATATGTATGTGTTAAGGCACAGAAATGCTTAATAGTAAAACATATATTGCATGGATTACCCTGCACATTAACACTGAGTGCCTGAGGGCTACGCAATGCATTGTAAAGCAATGGGTGGCGTACCCCTCTGGCACTGAAAGGGTTAAAACAAGGGTACTCTCACTGCTGAGAGATGTTTTATTCAAACGTTATGGCAAACTTGCATTTTATGGGTGCAGCACCCCTACGGCCAGAAATTTTACATTGGCTCTTATGGAGTTTCATGTTCAGCCGACCAGAGTTTTCCATAGAATGTTGTATCAAGAGCGTCACCATAACATTTCATGATATGAAAGAACTGCACTTGAACAAAAATGCCAGTCCGAGATACAGTAACTTATGAATAAAAATATCTCTCAGCAGTGGGACTATCCTTATTTTAATCAGCAGAACAAACCATGCAATGTATGCGGTTTTCCATTTAGGTGTTAAGAAATACTACTATCTTTAAAGGGATAGTAATACTTAAAATGTAAAAAAAAAAAATATGTTGTAGGGTTTATCCCCCTGAGTAAAACAAGAGTACTCCCACTGCTGAAAGGTGTTTTATTCAAAAGTTATTACAGCTCAAAGTTGAATTTTTTAGGTGCAATATCACAGTGGCGCTGTTGCTACACCATCCTATGGAGATTTATGGTCTATGGACCAGAGCGGTCCATAGGATGGTGTAAGAACAGCGCCACTGTACAATGTCAGACCACTGTGATATTGTACCTAAAAAATTCAACTTTGAGCTGTAATACCTTTTGAATAAAACACCTTTCAGCAGTGAGAGTACCCTATTTTTTACTCAAGGGGATAAACACTACAATAAGAGGATTTTAGTCTTTCCTGTTAAATCCTTTTCTCTTAGTCCATACAGGTTACTGGTAACTTTGGGTAGGTGATCTGTCCCTTTAACTAGGCAGGAACAATTCTAGAAATGAATGCAGGGGTGGAGCCTACCTTCCCTCCTTGGCTGCAGCTAGCCAATCAGCTCCAGTAAGATTTGAGACACTAACTACTGACTAGACAGTAGAAGGGAAAGAAGACTCATGTGAGCATGACCCCGAAGGACCCCCACGGTCTGCCACAGGACAGCCAAGCATGGTCCCTTGACAGGGTGGGAGACCAGTAACCTGTATGGACTAAGAGAAAAGGATTTATCGGGTAAGACTAAAATCATTTTTTTCTCTGTCGTCCAATACAGGCTACTGGTAACTTTGGGATGTCCAACCATTGAGTTTCCCGGGGGCGGGAAGTAAGGCAAGGACCAGGTGCAAGGCCCCCAAAGTCACCAAAGCAGATATGAACCATCAGATCAGAGATAGCCCAACAAACAAATGAAGTGTCAACGGACACCGAACAGGGGTAACAACACCCCAGGAACTGTTACACAGCACACTGAACTAGAGCCAACAGGGCTCAAAAGTGAAGGAAGCACCAAAGAACCAAAGAAGATCCTAGACAGGCAAGACTGCCTCTAGGATCTTCCTTCCAAATCTGGCATCAGCCGATGCCAGCACATCAACACTGTAGTGCTTCGACAAGGTGTGCACAGATGACCAAGTGGCAGCCTTGCACAACTGATCAGCGGTGAAGTCCCAATAGATCTAGCAGAATGAGCCGTGACCCAAAAGGGAACAGGCTTCTTCCTTAGCTCATAAGCCTTACAAATAGTGGACTTGATCCAAGATGCAATTATCACTTTGGATGCAGGTCTCTCTGCCCTGGGGCCCTCAGGAATGACGAACAGCGTGTCACTCTGTCTAATGGACTCAGTGCGATGTACATAAAACTTAAAACAAACAACGCACCACATCTAACAAGTGGAGATCCCTCTCCTTGTCAGAGGTAGGGTCAGGGCAGAAAGAAGGCACCACAATCTCCTGATTAATGTGGAACTCAGAGACCACTTTCGGGAGAAACTCCTGAGAGGTACGAAGCACTGCCTTGTCTTTGTGAAACACCAAAAAGACAGAGCATGTAACTCCGCGACACGGCTAACAGACACAATCACCAGGAGAAAGGCCATTTTCCACGTCAGCAGGCGCAGAGGAATAGTAGCCAAGGACTCAAAGGGAGGGCACTGAAGGATGCCCAAAACCAAATTAAGATCCCACTGAGGAGTGGGAGTCTTGAAAAACAGGATGAGTATGAGCAACACCCTGGAAGAAAACCTTGACATCAGGAGGAATGGCAATGCACCTCTGAAAGAAAACAGAGAGAGAGAAGTCTTACCCTTAAGGGAGCTCAAACTGAGGCCCTTATCCACACCGTCCTGCAAGAAAGCCAGGACCATAGGCAGATCAAAATCCCGAGAAAGGTCTCTATCAGCACACCACGATAGAAAGGTCGGCCAGACACGATGGTAGGCCTTAGAAGAAACAGGTTTGCAGGCACTAAGCATAGTAGCCACCACACCAGAAGAAAAACCTTTCTTCTTCAGTACTGAAGATTCAATTTCCAAGCTGTCAAAGCTAGACGATGAACATCCTCCTTCCACAGGTAACTCTGTAGAAGAAGATCCGGACAGCAAGGGGGCCGGAATGGCTCCGCCACTGACAGATCCAGAAGCTCCAGGAACCAAGCCTTTCGAGGCTAGTACAGAGCAATCAGAATGACTGGACACTGCTCCAGTCTCAATTTCCGTAACACCCTGTGCAACATGGTTATGAGAAGAAAGATGTAAGCCAGAGGAATTAACCAAAGAACGGACATGGCATCCACCACCAGAGCTAGAGGATCCCTCCAGCGAGAGCAGAACCTCGGAACCTTCCGGTTGTGTCTTGTCGCCATAAGGTTGATGCAAGGAAGACCCCACTTCTGAACAATGAGGGTGAACACCTCTGGGTGCAGTTCCCACTCTCCGCTGTCCACCGAGGAAGTCTGTCATGATGTTGTCTACGCCAGGAATGTGCACTGCGGATATGGCAGGAACATGTTCTTCTGACAAGGACAAAATAGCCTTGACCTCTAACCAAGAGGTGATACTTCTTGTTCCGGCTTGCTTGTTGATGTAAGACACGGCCGTGGCGTTGTTGGACTGGACATTCTTCCAAATGGGATATCCAATGGCGAAGGGCATGAAATATCGCCTGAAGCTCCAACATGTTAATGGGGAGGAGAGATTCCTCTGGAGACCACCGACCTTGAGCACTCAGGCGACCCAGGGCTGCTCCCCAGCCGGAGAGGCTGGCATCCGTTGTCACCGTGATCCAGAAGGATACCAGGAGGGACTTGCCCTTCAGCAGATTGGAGCGGTCGAGCCACCACGACAAACTCCGTTTCACATGAAGAGGGAGGATACTGACATCTTCAGAAGGTCTGGCTGACCCCTGCACACCTGGATCACAAACCTCTGGAGTTCCCTGGTGGGAGCCATGGCAAATGGGACCGCTTCTATGGTGAAGATGAATTTCCCCAATAGAGAGGACAGCTTCTTGGCTGGAACTGGATCGTGAGCCAGAACAATAGAAACCCTGTGGGCGATCTGGTGAGTCACCTCCTCCATGAGAAACACCATGCTCTGCTGAGTGTAGAAGAGAAGGCCCAGGAAGACCAGACGCTGGGATGGGTCAAGATCTGACTTGTCCATGTTGGTGATCCACCTGTGATGGGTGAGAACATGAATGCAGTCCTGAACCTGCTGATGAAGAAGTTCTGCAGAAGGGGCTTTCAGAAGCAGGTTGTCCATGTATGGAGTAACTCTGATGCCGTCCCGATGGAGGACGGATACTAAAGCTCCCAGGACACAGTTGAAGACTTGAGGAGCTGTAGTCAGACCAAAGGGAAGAGCTGAAAACTGAAAGTGCCCTCGGTCGCAGGCAAATCTGAGATACTGCCGACTTTCTGGATGAATGGCGATGTGTAGATATGTGTCCTGAAGATCCAGAGAAGCAAGAAATTCCCCCGGGGACATAGCAGCAATCACCGTCCTTAGGGACTCCTGGTGATAATGAGTCCTGATCACAAAGAATTGAGATCCTTCAAACCAAAATGGGACGACAGCCGCCGTCCTTCTTGGCGACCACAAAGATGTTTGAGTAAAAACCCATACCTCTGTCCCGAATTGGAACAGGTTCCAGAACATCCTTGTCCAGAAGGGCCTGGATAGTGCCACTGGACAGACGGCGTTTCTCTATACCCCAGGGTGTATGAGAGGAGAAAAACCCGAAAGGGAGGAAGAGACGCAAAAGGAATCCTGTACCCTTCCTCCACCACCTGTAAAAACCCACAGGTCCGCGCCAGAATCTTCACAGACGATGTGATAGTGAAGCAGATGGCCACCCACAGCCGAGTGGGGAACTGGGTTCGGAGAGTCATGCCGAAGAAGGCTTGGAAGCCTTTGGCTTGGAGGAGACCTTGGGCTTCCATTGCTGTTTGGGCTTGGAAGAGGAACGCGGAGCTGAGGAAACCGCCTGGTTCGCCGGACGTGTCTCAGTCTGGAAGGAATGAAAAAGCTGATTATGCTTGAGAGGCGTCTTCTTTCTGGGGACCATAGGCAGAAGGGTACTCTTGCCCACTATGGCCTCACTAGTCAGATCCTTAAGATCTGGCCCAAACAAAGAGGTGCCTTGAAAAGGCAATGAGAGCAAAGCTTTCTTGGAAGCAATGTTAGCAGACCAGATCTTGAGCCAAAGAGCTAGTCTGGCAACCACAGACATGGTGGAAACCCTTGCCACCAAATAAGGCAGCAGAAACATAGTGCTGGTTGTCAGAAACGCTGGCAAGAAGCCGCAACATATCCAAAGTAGGAGCACCCTGACGGACAGCCAGGGTGAGCTGTTCAGTTCAGACCGCAATGGCCTGGTTCACCCATGCCGCACCGAATGCTGGACGCATGGCAGTACCAGCAGTGGCAAAAATGGACTTGAAGGAGACCTCAAGCTTCTTGTCAGTCCAGTCTTTCAGAGCGGACGCATCAGCAACTGGCAAGGCAGTGGACTTAGATAGCCTGGAGACAGAAGCATCCACTTTGGGGGGGATGAACCCAGTGAACAAGCGCTGCCTCAGAGGAGGAGTAAAGCTTGGCAAATTTTGGGAAACAGAAGGTTTCCAGTCCGGAGACTTCCACTCATCAGACACAAGGCGGTCAAGAGTGGGGTTAGGTAGAAAACAAGTATAGGGCCTCTTAGGCTCCTGAAATACATCAGAGGGATCCGTAGAAACCTCCTGAACTAAGGGAATGTTTAAGATAGTTAAGACGGCTCTGATCAAGCCCTCAGCTGAGGGATCAGGATCAGCCTCAAAGGGGTCCCCAAAAAACTGAGAGGAGCCCACAGCAGAAGATTCCTCAACATCCGAATCCACCAACAGTTCCTCCACAGAAGCATCTTACACGTCAGGTACTTCCTGTGGTTTTGGCAGGGAAGATCTGACGGAAGAAGGGGTCTGCCAGGAGTGTATGATCCCCTGTAACTGGGATGGAAGAGTTGCAATGTAGACTAAAGGTCTCTAGTAGCAGCCTTGAACTCTTGCACCCAAACTGGCTCTAATGCATGGCTGGAGGTCCCTGGGAGAGACTCAGGGACATCAGAACATGCTGGGCATTCACCTGAAAATTCTCTAGGTAACCCTGAATGACATGAGGAGCAATGCGCAACAGGGGACACAGAGACCCCAGCGTCCTTAGTCTTAGGCCTGGCCCCAAGCTCTAACGGATTAGACATTCTCACAGTGTCAAAACGTTTAAAGTATAAGAAATCACCCAAATACAGTGTGTAAGATTAAAATTTCACCCCATATATCACTAAAATGCACTTACCTGGTAGGCGAAGGGTTAATCTGCAGAAGAGAGAAGGAGAGTCCAAGCTCTACTTAGGATACTCGTTCAGGAAAAGGCACAAAATGGCTGCTGTGGTGGGAATCCAATCAAAAGCAAGCGCTTAAGGGAAAATATAGTTTTTCCAGAAATAGTACCCCAACAGTGCCCGAAGCCCCCTGAGCCCCCCAACACACACAATATGTTAACCGGATGACAGACCAAGGGCAGACAATTAAAATGAGCCATCTCTGAAGTCGCTACGTTGAGCGATTGCAGAGATATGTCCCAAACTGTACAGTCCCATAGAAGTGTATGGAGCAATGGCGCCTGTGCGGTAAAGTGAACACAAATTTTGCAAAGTTGAAACTGTGAAGTAAAATTACATGAAACATCACTAGAACATGTTAGCAGACCCAAAAAACACTGAACCCAGTAGGGAAAGTGCCAATAAACCCCCAAAAGATGTAAAAACAGCAGCTAAAGGGTTACGTTACCACAGAAATGCTTCAAAACACCCAACAGACATACAGATAGACCCAATGAGTGCAGGAGTGTGCAATAAGAACTCCAAAGGAAAACCCCTGTGTGGAGAGGCACTGTGGGACATGTGGACCTGCAGCACTCAAAGGGTTGCTCACCTTTCCTGCAGATCTTCTGGCTTCAGATTACCATGTATTAAGAAGCAGCCTCGGTGGGCAACTCATGAGGAAAGAACTTGAACCCAAGATTTTCCCCCCAGGGCTTAAGGTCCACAAAAAGCACCTGGATACTGAGCTAGCCACATCTAAAGGAATTGTCAGTTATGGTAATCCGCCTAATGGTGGTACTGCATATCTAACAGAAAAATAAAAAAGAAACTAAAACAGAACTGTTCTCTTGCCTGTGTCTTCACCAAGAAACAAATCTTACTGGAGCGGACTGGCTAGCTGCAGCCAAGGAGGGAAGGTAGGCTCTACCCCCTGCATTCACTTCTAGAATTGTTCTTGCCTAGTTAAAGAGGCAGATTGTCTACCCAAAGTTACCAGTAACCTGTATTGGATGTCAGAGAAATATATTTTTTTACATCTTAAGTATTACTATCCCTTTAAGGAATACTATCTCCTTTATTCAAGTTTGCATATTTGAAAACCGCACATTAGCCAAAAGCCAAAGAAATGTACAGCTAAAGAGATATTCATACTTGTTCATATGCGAATGTATGCTATTTGTGGTAACTATGTGAAGCCAGTGTTGTTCCAAATTTGAATTAAGCTGTTCAGTGACATTTCATAACCTACTGAAGCATTTTCAGAGAAATGTACTATGCTAATTAAAGGGATAGTATAGTCCCATAAAAAGTATGTCCTAAATCATAGCTGCAGTAAAAAAAAAAAACATTCAATGTGCTTACTCCTTTCTCTCAAGCTGTTATGGCTTGAGAGAAATAAGAAAATAAAGACCTCCGTTACTGCAGCTACGATTTAGGATGTACTTTTTGTGGGACTATACTATCCCTTTAAGTCTTTCAGTGACGTTTCATATACTAATTAAGCTCTGCGGTGTACCAGGTGGCTTTCACTTTTCCAAGAAATAAAAGTGTGAATATTTCCTAAACTATACATCTGCTGTGCTTTTGGTTAATATGGCACATAGGCAGTTCTGAATGACGTTTTCAAGTATGTGTAAAAAAAAAAAAAAAAAAAAAAATTCAAGGAATTAGGGGCAAAAATACAAGTCCAGAATTTGCTTTGATAATTTTTTCCCAAAGTCTCCACTGACCAGCACAGAAGGCGCTGACATTCTCTTCTACTTGGAATCGCAGTACAGTGCGGTTGTGGTCGATGATGTACGTCTGACCATCCCACGCACAGGCAACCACTTCCTCTTGCCCGTTACCCTGCGGGGAGAAGCCAAGTGATGGGGCCACAGCCAAACAAGTTAATACAATGGGGAGAGGCTGCGAGATGGAGCCACTCCAATTAGTGTAGAGGAAGAGGAGTTTATTCACATTAACCCATTAAAGACCATAGCGGTAGGCACAGAAATCTGAAGCGCCCCCCCTTTGCCATCTCCACTGGACACCTCACAATGCTCCAAATATCCGCATTACCCCCCATATCCATATAGCCCTCACATTGCCCCCCATCAGCTCCATATTGCCATCAGCTCCAACTTATCCCCCATTAGCTCCATACTGCCCTCTCATTGCGCCCATAATCTCCAACTTGCCCCCATAATCTCCACATTGCCCTATCATCTCCAACTTGCCCCCACTATCTCCACATTGCCCCATCAGCTCGCCCTCACATTACCCCCATCATCTCCACATTGCCACTATATCAGCTCCAACACAATGCCATCATCTCCACATTGCCCACATCATCCTCACATTGCCCCCATTTTGCCTCCCGCATACGTTTCTCCTACCTCCCTGGTGGTCCAGCGGCAGATGTCTGTGCCTCCTTCTGTAGATGCTGTTGCTCCCGCGCTGTCTCTTTAGGAATGCAGAGCGCTGGGAGATTATGTCATCTCCCAGCGCTCTGCATTAGAGCCGACGAGGGAGCAACAGCAGCTACAGGTCTGTGCCTTCTGTCTGAGCCGAAGAAGGCACGGACCTTACCAAGCGGTGGGCGGGTTGTTACTGTGAACAGCGCTGTGAACAAAAATGTATAATTTTTTTTTTTTTATTCCAATGACAGGCGCTCCTCTGTGGGGTGCACCTGTAGGCAGATGCCTACTCTGCCTTATGGCAAATCCGACCCTGTCCGCTGGCAAAGGAAATCTTTGTAAATGCTTCATTTCTCAGTAACTCTGGTTCCCTCCTCCTAACTCTGTGAGGCAGAGAGAGTCAGAAGAGTGGTAAAAAGGATGGCTGGAAAAAACTGGATCAGTCTGGGCAAAAGTGCAAAAAAATTTTTTTTTTCTTTTCTATTTCCCCAGATTATTTAATTTATTCATAATGCACGATGGGTCATATATATAAATATGGTATCAGTACAAAGCCCTACATCAGTTGTGTGGGTACTTTTGGTATCAGTACAAAGCCCTACATCAGTTGTGTGGGTACTTTAAATGGGAAAAGGGGAAATTATGATTGAACAAAGACACAGTAAAAATGCCAAAGTTGCTCTTGCCCTGTGGTGCAAAATAGCCCTTGTCCTTAAGAGATTACTAAACTGAACACTAGGTGGCCTCAAGGAGACTCTCCCCTGCTTTTTCCCCTTGAGGACAAGGGGTGTAACACTTTGCAAAGCTATGCATTGCACACCCCTCTGGTCCTCACGGGGGTACCGAACAAAACTAAATCCAACTCGAGTTTATGCAAATATAGAGAGGAGGGTCAGACAGAATGCTATTTTCATCTCTATAGTAAAAGTCAAAGGGTAAGCAACTTAGTAAACCTTCACTGACTGCTGTGTGAACACAATGAAGATGCAGTATAGTGGGTTGTGGTGCGTTCACATGAGATGATAATCACTTCTGTGACAGGCACCATAGTCCAGCATTGTACCTTTCATAACATGTAACATTGCCAACACAGAATTTCTGCATTGGTGTTTCGATTGTGATACAGGCCTAACAGCTACAGTCATTTTTAATGGCACACTTGTATTGCTTTAATATCTTGCAACAAAGTGGCCTATGTGAGCATAGCCTATAGTTGTACACATGTGCTAGGCTACGGCAAGGGTAGTAGTCAACTGTAGGATCTACAGTGGTTAAGGACTACAACTTTCATTATCCCCAACCAGCCATTGGCTGGTTGGGAACAATGGGAGATGTAGTCTTCATAAGCTGGAGGACCACAGATTGACCCCTTGGACTAGCTGTAAGCTTAGAAAAGGAGAGATTTCAGGAGGGTGCTATTAATTAGGTACTGTGGGGTTTCTTACTGTTACATCCAGTTTCTCAAGGGCAAATAGCTGATGGTCGACCTGAACGGACCACAGGAGCCGGTCTGAGCCCTGCATGAGCTTTAGGGTGCCTTAGAGAGAAAGAGAAGTCATGAGTGGGAGTGAATCAGTTTGGGAGGCTAAGATTGCAACTAAGAGGGAGGGAAAGTGTGCCTGTGTACCCATCAGGTAGAGTTGGCAGCTATCTAGGGTTTCCCCATTTGGGAGAGGTGCAGGTGTTGGTCACACCCACTGTGATGTCTTGTGGGAGTGGTCAGCACAATTCTCCTGCATCAGACACCTGGCCCAGGTTTATAGTGGCCAGTTTATTTTTTGTTGTACTGTCCAATTCATATACTAATTTGGCAAGTTTTTTTTCTCTATACGTATATATTATATATATACCCAAACACAAAGTGGGTCATGAAATTAGAGGGGGTGGGGTCATGGGTGGGGTTAGGGGAACAAGAGTCCCTTGTCCAGAGGATGCTTACATGTAGATCAGACAGCTATATAATCAATGCCACCCATAAACACACCCACAGACAACCACAAAACCAACCACACACACAGTTGTGCACATCCTCCACCCACAGAAAGTTACATAGCCTACCAAACCCAAGGCAGCTTTACGAACCTAAAGCTCCTGGCGGAATTGTGAATGGAGGCTCCCAAATATACAGAAGGTTAACAATTAGGATACTCTTAAGTTCAGTTGTAGCCTTCCTTATCGTCTCTTTCTTATTTTGAGAAAAGCAGACACATTTATGTGTTATGCACTCAGAATAGCTGACAATCAGGCCACAGGATTATACAAGTTCCTTTCTGTAAATCTGGGACTGCTGGCAACCCATGGTCAGGACCGCTGAAGTAGGAAGTGTCAGAAGAGCACTCAATATGCCCATCTATTAAAATGCCCTGCCACAAAATAAAAAGCAGCCACACATACTGCTTCATAACCAACCAAACCCACAGAGACATAGCAATCAGAAACATAACAGAAAGCTACATAGCAACCACATCCACAAACAACCACACTCACAACTATATAACCAACCACACAAAGGTAACTGCAACCAGACTACATAAATGCACATACTCAAATGCACACACACCCACAGAGAGCTACATAACCATAATACACTGGCAGGGCATAAGGCATTATGCACCATGTAGCTGATCTCAGAATAAATTGTAATAAACTCAGAACTACACAGGTGGTCACTGTCATGGCTCAGTACTCACCATCCAGAGTGCAAAGTGCAAACAGTCCGGCCTCCTTATTCCCAGCACCAGGTCCTGCACAAGGAAAAGAGGTGTGAGCAATGAAGCATAGGACAGTGTATTTCTGCTTGATCTCCACTAGGGCTGACGGGATTACAAATTTCAAGATTAATGCTACATGTATGTAATGTTCTCTTTATCTGCAAAATGTTTCAAAGTCACGGGAGAAGGTGCAATGCCCATAGGTGATGGATCAATTACCTGTTTGCAGCCCACGCTGCTGGCACAGTACCACCTCATACTCCCAAGGCTGTGGAAATAATGTATCAACAGCCCAAGGGTGCAGGAGCAAAGCGCTGCAGACTGTCCTGGATGTGGGCATAAAGCCCACAGAGATATACCACTGTGCAGCAGCAGTGCCCCTACAGATGATTCAGGTTGAGGGCAAAATGCCCCTATAGATGTTACAGGGTGAGGGCAGAATGCCCACACACATGCTCCAGGGTACAGGTGCAATGGTTTGAATTTATCAAAGGTCTCAGGGGGATGCTGTGTTGATTAAACACCACAAATTGTTTATATCATCAACTAGTGTAAAAGCACATGTACAGGGGCCGAGGTCCAATGAGGTAAAGAGACCGGTCCAGCTGTGCGTACTGCACGAGATGCAGTCATGCACAGTAGAGACTGCCCGAACGCATATGCGGTCAGGCAGTCTACTGCGCATTACTGCATCAGACAAACATTCTGGCCTTTTATATTATATAGGATAGGATGAGGAGTGATGTCCTTGAAGTCTTGATACAAAGAGTACAACGAATGATGGGGTTATAAAACTTCACCAGTCATGCCTGGGTGTCCCTAAGGATTATGGGCAGCCACAGAGTCTCACAATGTATCTCTTCCCACCAAGAACAAAATGTTCAGGATATAAATATTCAATATTAACCCGAACTGCAAATTCTTAATGTCTGCACTATATATATACATTATTTATGTAGGTTTATCTAAACTATGTAAAACAACTATACAATCGTCAGTAGATGAGATTTATGGAGAAAAAAAAGGGTTCAAACAGAAAAATAAACACAACAATTGTTACAGAGGAGAGAAGGTGCTGTATTCATTAACTTAAAGAGGTGCAATTCTGGGACAAACCAACTGTATTGTAAAGGGGAACAAAAATTTGCAATGATCCACATATAGCATTCAACCCTTGGAGGCCCTAGGACCTGAATAGCAATCAAGGGTTTAAAATACCATTTAAATCAATGGGACTTTGCAGAATTTTCATTCCTCTCTACAGTACGGAGGGTTTACTCCAGAATTGCACCGGTGAATCTTGATGAATAAGGACCATAGAGCCATATTTATAAAGTACAAAAATGGAGCAAATCTAAGGAGACAAAATGCATCATAGGGAACAAATATTTAATTCTTCTGTGTTTCTCCCCGGCACTGAAGTTGGATTCTCACTTAGGGATCCTATGGAGAGGAAGATGGATGGCATTCTCTGGCAACCGTTTGCTGTATTGGGTCATAACCTAAAAGCAGCTACTACTTTAGCCTGTCTGACCCGGACCATGAGGATCTGGCTAACAGGCCCGGAAGAGAAAACTGAATCCAATGTTTCCAGATCAAAACCGATAAAGGAGGTATCAGTTATGAAGGAGGCTACAAATTTCTCTTACGACACATCCCTAGATATCATTCGCCTCCTGGCCAGATTCTCTGCTCTTTCAGTAGCTTTCAGGAGAGCCTTATGGCTCAAGCACTGGAATGCAGACACTTACTCTAGGAGCAAGCTAGATTCTCTACCTTTTACTGGGTCCTCTTTGTTTGGTGAACATCTTGAGGAGATAATCGGAAAGGCATCACAAGAAAGGAGAACCGGTATTTCCTCATCCAGGCCTCCAGGGCAAAGCATCCTTCCATTTGGAAGCAGTCCAAGTTCCAGGGAAGATCCTGCTATGAAAGGAAAAAGGGTTTTTCCCAGACCGCTAGAGGGGGCCACAGGAAGGAATATTTCCGGAAGCCCCGATCTAAGACGGAATTCCAATGAAGAGACATGGGCCCTAGCTGAGCATTCAGTAGGGGCAGGCTGGGTCTTTTCTCCAGACCTGGGAAAGCTTGGTGAATGCAGATAGCTGGGTTTATCAAGTTCTAAAGCTAGGGTTACCGCTGGAATTTCACAATGCCCCAAGGCATCACATCTTCTTACGATCCAAAATACATTCAAATACACCCAAGGCTGCAGCTTTCCTCTCCTCGATGAAGAATCTACTATCAAACAAGTGATAGGAGCCAGTGCCTTCCCATCAAAGGGGTTCTGGCATTTATTCCAACTTATTTAAAGTTACAAAACCCCCGGGGGAAGGGGGGGGGGAGGTTTCGGACCATCCTAGACCTGAAGAATGTGAACAAGCTATTTCCAGGAGCCTTCATGTCCACAATAGATTTCAGGGATGCATATCATCAAGTTCCTGTCAGACCAGCACACTGAAGGTTGCTGAGTTTCGCAGTCAGGATCTAACATTTTCAGTTTGCGACTCATCCATTCGAGTTGTCCACGTTCCTCAGGGTCTTTACAAAGATCCTGGCTGCAGCCCTTCAACCCCTAAGACAACAGGGAATTCATATCTTGCCTAGACGACATACTGATCTTGGCAGAATCTTGCAATCATGCAGTTCAGCAGACCTCAAGGTCCTTGGAACACCTTCAGAAACTAGGATGACTGAAAAAGAGAGAAGCGAGTCAACGTTTTCCTTCCAGAACAGTAACCTTCCTGGGACTGGGTCTGATATCTCAAAGTGGAATAATACGGCTTACAGAGAACAGAATCATCAGAAAGCTCTGACAGTTCAAGAGAAGTCTTCCATATACTAACACAGGACTTCATTGAGCTTCTGGGCAATCTCTCTTCCACCATTCAGATAGTTCCCTGGGTGAGGTTACACTTGCACCCCATCCAACACAATTTCTTAAAATTCTGGAACACAGATTCTGGCAATGCACTCAGAGAATACCTCTTCTTCGATCAACCCAGAAGGAATTGGGTTGGTGGCTACAGAAAAAAAATCTTATAAAAGGGACATGTCTGGAAGATCAGGTATAGGACTCTCTGACAACAGATGCCAGCCTAAAAGGCTGGGAAGGTACATGGAAAGAGATCCTCTTCCAAGGAAGATGGAATACATCACAAAAAAACTCTTCACATCAATGTCTTGGAGATGAGAGCAGTATGGTACTGCATTTCACATCTAAAGAAAAGTCTAAAGGGAAAAGCAGTGCTGATAAAATCAGACAGATAATCATCCACAGCCTAGATATTGCCCATTACTCCTAGGGCCCTACAGCTCAGGTACTGACCCCATCACCTGTAGGGCACCATAAGCCAGGTACTGACCATTTTCCCTAGGGCCCCAGAGCCCAGATAATGCCCATCCCCTGTAAGGTTACACTGTTTGGATACTGCCCATTACCAATATGGACCCACAGCCCAGGCACTACCCACCGACCCCCTAGGGCCTCACAGTCCAGGTACTGCGTATCACCCCTAGGAACCCTCTATACAAGTAACTGCCCTTCATCACTAGGATCCCCACTGCCCACATATTGCTGTTCAGCCCAAGGAACCCCACTGCCCAGGTGTTACTGTTCAGCCCTAGGAATCCCACAGCTCAGGTACTACCTATCTTCTTATGGCCCCACTGCACCGGTTCTGCCCTTCACCTCTAGGAACCCATTAGCCTAGGTAATGGCCAACACCACCCGTAGGAACCTCACAGCCCAGGTACTTCCCATCACCCTTAGGAATCCCACAGCCTAGCTACTGGCCATCAACTCCTCCAGGGCCCCACAGCTTAGGTACGGCCATCACGTCTAGGGCCCCACAGCTTAGGTACTGGCCTTCACCTCTAGGACCCCAAAGCCTATGTAATGCTTCCACAAACCAGGTATTGCCACAGCCCAGGTACTGTCCATTAACTTTAAGGTTCCACAGCCCAAATATTGTCTGTCCACTTAAGGCTCCAAAGCTCTAGTATTACTATTCATCCTTACGACTCCACATCTCAGTTACTGCCCTCTCATCTGAAGGCTCATATGCCCAGGTATTGTCTGTCATACACAGGATGCCAGTAGGACTAGCCATTCTCACCTTGCTTGATGCTACCAATGAGGTGTGTGGAAACATTTTTATTGTGGATCCGACCAGATGTTTGGTGAAGTATCACATCTCGAACAGAGACCTCCCTAAAACATGAGAGAGTGAGCAAAGGTGAAATAGTGTGTGTGTGGGGACATGTAAAAATGCAACACAGAGGTACATTTACAGGTGTGAAATCCCATCTACAAAGCCCTGAAACTGCAATGTGGTAGTGTGTGGAACATTCCTTTCCTCTACATACAGGCAATTTAAGACCAGTATGCAAAGGAACTTTGCTCCATGAGTGGTGTCAACATGTGCACCAAGATCTGGTGTGACTAAGTGTTGTGCTAATGCTGACAGCATATGCTATTGTGTGCCTTTGCATGGATGTATAGCAAATGCTGCACTTGTTTCATACATCAGGCCCAAATTGTTCAGTAGAGATACTGAAATGAACTGCAAAGAGAATTGTTTAAAAGTGCAGTGTTTAGGATGGTCTAGATCACAGATTCCATCAGCTTGTTTAAAAATGGTATCAGCCCAAGGGAATCAAAGCTCTTCTAAAAATAGCAGTCTTAACAAACCTCTCCCAGTGCAACTTTGAAGACGTTTTCCAGGTTGGCTCTCATCGCACAGAGAAGAAGGACTGGGAGACGCAGCATGTGTTTGTGATAAGGTTATACCAATGAATGTATGTGATTCTGTCATGTGGTACTGTATGTATTTTTTCATGTGTCAGTGTGTGAATGACAGTGTTATTAAGGCGTGAAGCTCTCATAATGAACTGTGTGTGTGATGCAGTTATATTGCAGTGTATGATGGATGCTCTTATACTAAACTGTGTGTGTATGTGTTTGTGATGTGACTAATGTGTGTGTGACGGAATTGTAGTGTGTGTGAGTAATGCAGTTATACAGCAGTGTATGTGGGATGCTCTTATACTAAACTGTGTGTGTTAGTGATGTTACTGTACTTTAGTGTGTGATGCAACTGAACTGTACTGTAGTGTGTGTGTGTGATGCAGTTATATTGCAGTATGTGGAATGTTCTTATACTAAATTGTGTGTTTGTGATGGGACTGTACTGTAGTGTGTGAGATGCAACTGAACTGTACTGTAGTGCATGTGTTGCAACTGAACTGTACTTTAGTGTGTGTGAGATGCAACTGTACTGTACTGTAGTGTGTGTGTGAGATGCAAATGAACTGCACTGCAGTGTGTGTGTGTTGCTACTGTATTATAGTGTGTGAGATGGAACTGAACTGTACCGTAGTGTGTGATGCGACTGTAGTGTATATTATATATATATATATATATATATATATATATATATATATATATATACACACACACACACACACACACACACACATATACACATAAATATACACACACATACGCACATCTGATGTTGTGGTGGGTTAATATGCACAAAAGAAAAGAGGAGAAATTTTAGGGTAAACCAAATGGACCCTAGGGGGCACATACACATTCCCAAAATAATCACCGATTTAAATGGGGCTTTTAAACTCTTGAAAGCTGGATAGGTCTTTGTGATGCTTTGGAGACTTCTCGATCCTTCAAGGCTATAAAAACCTCACTTTAAAAACCTAGTTTATATTAATGCAATTTTGTATTTTTCCACTATGGTGTAGTTCTTAATGTACCCACTGTGGTGCAGTTCTTTATTTACCCCACTATTGTGCAGTTCTTTATTCACCCACTATGGTGCAGTTTTTTATTCACCCACAATGGTGCAGTTCTTTATTTACCCCACTATGGTGCAGTTCTTTATTTACCCCACTATGGTGCAGTTCTTTATTTACCCCACTGTGCTGCAGTTCTTTCCTCTAGTATTGTGCCTCTTTCCTTTCTGCATAACCCCCAGTGTGAGCAGTGTGGATGCAGTGACAGTACTCTTATAGCTCTCCAGGGAAAAACTGTTCTGCTGTATGTTATAGAGATGCTCAAACCCGCACAAGGTCATCACCCCACAGTAAGTATGCCGCAGACTGGTATCCTGAGTAATTTTGTTATGCAGACATACATGTTTACTGTAACCATCACTTCTAAGCAGTCTTACAAAATCTGATGGTGGAGAGTAGCAGCTAATACATATTCATAGAGAAAGTGCTGCAGCGATCAGTGCAAAGAGCTGCTGTCTAGTAAAACAGCACCATCTAGTGTCTATATGTGAAGCGTAGGTTGCATGCTATCCAGTCTGCAAACACATTATAATGTCAATCTATAGTACATTTGTATGTGCTACTCCACTGTTCCTGCAGAATTCACTTACTCTAGAAGTATGCCCTCCTGCCAAAAACCTCTTATGAAGAGCTCATCAATCCCCTCGTTAAAGGGATAGTAATACCTAAGATGTAAAAAAAAATATGTTGTAGGGTTTATCCCCCTGAGTAAAACAAGAGTACGCCCACTGCTGAAAGATGTTTTATTCAAAAGTTATTAATTTTCAAAGTTGAATTTTTTAGGTGCAATATCACAGTGGCCTGAAATTGTAGAGTGGAGCTGTTGCTACACGATCCTATGGACAGCTCTGGTCTCAGGACCATAAATCTCCATAGGATGGTGTAGTAACAGCGCCACTCTACAATTTCAGGCCACTGTGATATTGCACCTAAAAAATTCAACTTTGAAAATTAATAACTTTTGAATAAAACATCTTTCAGCAGTGGGAGTACTCTTGTTTTACTCAGGGGGATAAACCCTACAACATATTTTTTTTTACATTTTAGGTATTACTATCCCTTTAATTAAGCTTTTCTGTCCCTCTTCTACTATTTATAGGTCTAAAACCAGCTGCCACTTTCTAACCTGATTTCTAAGAGCAGAAAAGAAAACAGTATTATGGCTGGAGCAAACCAAAACCCCCATCAATTTAAATGGGGCTTTTAACTACTTGAATGCTAGAGATTTCTCCATTGCAGTGTGAGACAATTCCAATATTCAAGGGGATAAAAGTCCCATAACGCAGTCGGCTTGATCCAGAACAGCAGCCTTTTTTAGGGAGCTTGTGCTCTCTCTTTGCTGTTCTTTTGATGGCTGTTCACTCTATTTAACATCTGGTTCCTCCCTGCGCCCTCCTCACCTGGTCTCTGCTACTCCTGCCCCCTCGGAAACCAGGCTGTGCTCTTCCCCCCACGTACAAAGCAGAATCGCATATCCACACCCTGGCTGGGACACCATCAGCTCCGGGGTTCCATCTGCACCAGGATTTACTGAGAGACTGTCCACCTGCAATGGAAGTGTATACACAGTGTCAGTATAGGGTAGTTAACTTATAGCTGATGGAATGGTGTTACATGTTGAATTACCAGAATGATTATTAGAGTGGTGTAACTATTTGACTTGTTAGAGTGGAACAATGTCTATGAATAGGTGGCTCTTTATCTGTTTAAGCCCTTGCATACCCCACTGTTTTTAAAGGGGTTAACAGTAGGACTTACCCAGGTAGGTGTCTTTCATAGACCAGTCGGTTTTAGCAATATATTTTTTTATTGCATTTGATCTCTCTTGATTACAATCTGATAAAGACAAATGACACACATGAGGCATTCAGGTCTACTGAAGCCCACTGTTGTGAGGAGATGTGACGTAGAGGTAGACTTCAGTAGAGATGACTATCTACAGGAAACAGTAGGTATAAAGCTAAAATAAGTACAATTATATCTCTCTGTCTCTGGGTTATGGAGGAATCCAGATATGGACCTCTTGCTCGCTGGTTCCTAATGAGAACAGATGCACGTCTATGATGAAGCAAAGGAGGCCGAAAAGTACATCTGGGGTTCGCTGCTTCTCTTGTTTGGAAGGGCATTCTTGGAAGTACAAGTATGATGTTATTCAGGCTATTTTGTCTACGTGTATGTTAACTGCAAGATAAAACATTGCACCTTGGATAGGATAAGTACCTGCAGTTCTGGCTATATACCGTGGCAGGATTCTTCCTAGCTGAGGATCACTGGCTATTGCTCTGTATATAAAGATTATAGACAGACAGACATACATAGATACACCCCAATGCTGTATGAAAGACAAATTCTATGTAATTTAAACTGTTAAAGGGATTGTAACCCTTCTTATGAAAAAATATATATTGCAGGGTTTATCCTAATGAGTAAAACAAAGGCACTCCCACTGATGAAAGGTATTTTATTCAAAAGTTATTACAGCTCAAACTAGAATTTTTTTAGGTGCAATATTTCCGTGACCTGAAATTTTACAGTGGCGCTGTTGCTACACCATTCTATGAGAAGGCTTTCTGCATGTAAGCTGGAGTAGTCTCTGGCCAATGAGAGCTCTCCAGCTTACATGCAGAAAGCCTCCGTCATTGGAGGAGGCTGGATAGAGGGAGGGGAGCAGAGGAAGAGTGACAGACTGCTGCACAGAGCTGGTAACCGCAGTATGTCCTTAAGTAGGGCGCAGGGCAATATTTATTCATTTAATTTCAACAAAATACTGATTTTATTAAAACCTTATAATATCTAGTCAATACATAAACTATTTAGACCAACATGTATAGGGGTGATAGATCCCCTTTAAAGGGATAGTAGGTCGATTTAATGAAATTTCATACTGTACATAGTAAAAAAAATAAATTAAATGCGCACAGTCCGATCTCTTAAACCTTTGAGAGATATAAGATTACAAAGTTCCCCCTGCCCTCCCCCTTGCTCTGACATCACTGTCTAGCTTACAGCAGGAGATCCCAGTCCGCAGACCATCCTACGGCTCTTCAGCAGAGCAGAAATCAAGCTATTTAGAAAGAAATACTTCATTTGAATGGTGCACAATGTGTCCTTGCAAACCAGGCACGTGTTGTAGACCGTTCAAATGAAGTATTTCTTTCTAAATAGCGCAATTTCAGCTCTGCTGAAGAGCCGCATGGCAGTCTGCGGGCCGGGATCTCCTGCTGTAAGCTAGACAGTGACGTCAGGGCACAGGGAGGGAAGGGGAACTTTGTAATCTTACATCTCTCAAAACATAAAGACTTTACAATGTACAGTATGAAATTTCATTAAATCGATTGCTAGCCCTTTAACAATGTGTTGGACACCACTTTGGTACTCAAAGGGTTAAATTCTCCAGAATAAAGTGAAAACTGTACATAGGCTCCATAGAGTAACACAGTAGCTAGAGAAGTGATAACCTCTTCATCACATATTAGTCAATAACTCCTCAGCTGTTGAAAACTACAACTCCCGTCAACCCTAAACACATCTGGTTGTGGATGAATGAATTGTAGTCTCCAACAGGGGGAGTACAAAAGTTTACCTAGCATTCAATGGGTTAAAACCTCCATTGAAATCAATAGCTATTTTTATTTGTCCCCTGTGGCGCACAGGGACGGATTTACTTCTCAGGAGCCTGTAGGCAGGGACAGGGACGGATTTACTTCTCAGCGCCCCCTGCCCCCAATTGGCTATCTCCACAATGCTCCAAATCTCCACATTACCCCCTATATCCATATTGCCCTCACATTGCCACCATCAGCTCCAACTGTCTTGCCCCATCAGCTCCAACTTGCCCCCATCAGCTCCAACTTTCTTGGCCCCATCAGCTCCAACTTGCCCCCATCAGCTCCAAGCTCCAACTTGCCCCATTAGCTCCAACTGTCTTGCTCCCATCAGCTACAACTGTCTTGCCCCATCAGCTCCAACTTGTCCCCATTAGCTCAAACTGTCTTGCCCCCATCAGCTCCAAGCTCCACATTGCCCCCATCAGCATCAGCTCCAATTTGGGCTCCAATTTGCCCTCACATTGCCATCAGCTCCACATCCGTATCCGTTTCCTACCTCCCTGGGGGTCCAGCGGCAGGAGATGTCTGTGCCGCCTTCTGCACAGACCTGCAGCTTCTGTTGCACCCCACGTGGTCTTCTCTTTAGGAATGCAGAGCGCTGAGAAATGATGTCATCTCCCAGCTCTCTGCATTAGAGCCGATGAGGGGGAGCAACAGCAGCTACACCCTTCGGCACAGACCTTAGCAAGAGAGAGGCGGGCCAGGTGGCGGGTTACTGTGCGCAGTGCAGAAGCGTTGTAAATATATTAAAAAAAATAATAATTATTTCAATGACAGGCGTCCCTCTGTGGGGTGCGCCTGTAGGCACGTGCCTACTCTGACTTATGGCAAATCCAGCCCTGGTGGCGCAGCTGGTTTTCACCAGAAGGCTATGTAAACTTGCAAATAAAGATTCTAACATATACCAAAAGTGGGTGTGTCATTCAGAGGCACAGAACACACCCACAACTCAGAATGTGGGAGCTGCCAGCACAAATGCAAAGTCTCTGTCAAATTCTGGTAGTGTAGGCCGGTAGTTCATCACTTTGCTTAAAGAGAAATCCAGTCATGTGCACACCTCCCACGTCCTTTAGGCACACATCTAAACTGTATATTCTGTCCCTGGAACTTTACCTGTCCTTCCAGCAGCCATTTCTTTAGTGCTACCAGCTGACCACAGCTCAGATCACCATCAGGAGGACTTTCCCAGCGGAACGCCCGCACCACTCTGTCTGTGTACCCCAAAACCAACTCACAGCGGCCATCCCCATCTGAAGGAGAGAGCTCAGTGTTACTCCTGTAAGTATTGTATATTCCCAAAATTATTTTAGAAACACGTAAGTAGTTTTCCACATTATATTAAATTCTCTGGCACCGTCTTATATGTAATATTTTTTCAATAGCCGACAGAATGCGGAGAAGCATGTTAAAGGAACTATTTTTTTTCCAAAGGCCATAAAAATAAATTAAAAATAATAATAATAAGAATATCTAACCAGTTACTATGGACATGAATAGTTATTTCAGGATGGAGGTGGGGTTCTAAATATGACTCGCTTAACAAATAAAAGTTTAGGTTACAATCAAGTAACTACACTCCAGCAAGCCTGATTTCAAATGCTTAAAGAAGGGTGTTAAAGGGATAGTAATGTTTCATAATAAAAGCAGCTCTAATTAATCATCATAGTATTTGGACTTTGGAGAGTGTTATTTCAATTCTGTCAGAGTTGTAGTTCAAGAGTAATTCAATGACAAAGTATCCCCCTCCTGCCCATTTTACTGATGTAACACTGCTCAGCCAGAGCAGAAGGGAGGTGCCCAGGTAGATTGCAGAAAGGGACAATCTTCAATTAAGATAAGGGAAAAACCTGAAAAACTTGTCAAGGGGGGCAGGGCTTTCATTGTTCTCATAGGAAGAAGATTGTCCCCTGCTGTTATCTGTCTGGTCTATGGATTGCATTCCACATCTGAGAAGAGATGGATTACACTAGGTAAAAGGGACGGGAGGGGAAACTTTGCTTGTAAATATCTCTCAAACCATAAAGGGTTGAGAGATAAGACTTATATCGTTCTTCATGTTTTTTTAATGCCTACAAAATAAAATAAAGATAAAATGAAGTATTACTATCCCTTTAAAGGGATGCTAACACCGCTCACCAATTAACTTAATCTGTGCAAAGGATCCTCATTGCCATGGCCAATTTGAATCTATTCTGAACGTTTGATTAGCCAAAATGAATTTTTAATAATTACTGAACATTGTGTCCACTAAGGTGTACCTTGCTCACATCATAAACTCCTCCCCTACAATACAGAAAAGGTTAAACACATTCTTTCCCCTCTTACCAATGTCACTGATCAGAGCAAGCTTGGTGTTGGCTGGAAGATGTTGTGTGTAGGAGACTTTCAGATCTTCTCCTTGGGCAGGGTCCCATGGGGTGTCAGGTTTGGAGCTTAGATCGAAAAGATAAAACCAACCCTCGGCACTGACTGCTACTACAAAATTCTTGGAGGGAGAAACAAATAGAGTAGTCAGAGGATTTCCACTCCAAGGCATCCAGCATGACTCAGAGATCTGGCAGCAGCCAACCAGAATTCATATCAGAACAGTGAAAATCCCTCTACTGTGGCTTTCAGACATCCATATGTGCAATGAAAATGTGCAACAATTCTGGAGCAAATCAGTTACTCAGTAGGGAACAAATCAAAATGATGCATTGATTTTCATAGGATTGTGTGTGTGTTGGGCGGGACTCCTGTAAAAAATTGCCAACCCTGTTTCGCAGCCTACCACCAATCTCAGCACCCAGCACATGGTGGGGTGCACATCGTACCAGAAACAGAAGTTTATGTGTGTGTGTATGTATATTTATATATAGATATACACACACATCAGGGGTCCAAATTCAGTCCTCAAGTGCAGCCAACAGTCCAGGATGTAAGAATGTCGCATAGGTGGGCCAATCAAAATGAATGAGTCACTGTTTAACTCACCAGTGCTTAATTAGGAAAATATTGAAATCCTGTCCTGTTGGTGGCCCTTGAGGATTGAACTTGGGCACCCCTGATATACATAGTGCAGTTAATATATGAAGAAATATTGTAGGAAACACTACACTTTCACATTCTGTTTTTTCACCTGAGATTTAGCTTAAAACCCTGAATTTCAAGGTCAATCCCTAGGAGTTCTCAGGTGTGACCATTCTATATTACATTTAATCTCCAGTCCATAATAGTTTCCTTGACATCACTCACCTTTCCTTTATTGCAAACGTCTCCTACCCCAACACAGGTCAGCTGGAGACAAACAAAAATATCATCATTAAAAACAGACAGCAATACACGGAAAGTTCAGGGTATGCAAAAATGTCCTATACAGAGATAGGATGAAAACAACATGGAGAATCACTTTTACCCCTTGTGGATCAAAGGTCTGTGCAACACTTTGCTCCACAATGCATTGTTCACCCTTCTGGTCCACAAGGGGATAAAAGAGAACAGATCTAGGCATAACAGGCTCTGAATTTGGTTAGTGTGGTTACCAGAGGGGTGCACAAGGCATTTCAAAGCAATGTGCTGCACATTTACCTGGGTCTTAAAAGGTGAGCAGAATGAATTATGTAAGCAGGTGTCCTTCTTGGTAAAGGATCTTCATCTTGCTACACATGTTGTATTGCCCTTGCATTGTATAGTATAAAGCAGACCTCCCACTCTAGTTAGTTTTAAAGACAAGTTAAAATTGCCGGTGTAATGTTAGCCATTTGTTTGTAATGCAAGTTATTTTTGAGAAATTAACCACTGAGTGGCACAGTCTAACACTTTATGCTAATTAGTTTATGTGCTATTACCACACACTGTACTAGGAATGAATTTAAACAGAGCCCACACTCTGCAATACTTTTGGTCTGGAACATAACTAGTTATTATACTGTGAAGTTATTTAGCATAAAGTGCCAAACAAAATATGAAGACTAATTTCTCAAAAACCTTTTTACAGAAAATGTCTAGGACAACACATAGGCAGTTTTTATTTATCTGTAAAACAAAGCAGTCTTGTCTTAAGGTGACAGGTCCACTTCAGTTTAACCATACACAGGGTTAGGGCAAACAAGACAGCACTTGGGCAGCATTAAGTAGGGGTGGTAGCAGGGCCCTGAATTCTTTTAACCATATCGCCTGACAAGATACAAACTTCCCAGTGAGTTATTTGCATCAGATATTTATTTATTAACAAATGTTAAAGGTAAAGAGGCCATCAGCACATTGCGGGTGAGGGGCTACAAGCCAGATTGCTCCCCTGTACACAGACCCCCAATTATATTCCTTCTGATAAATTCTGCCCCCCAAAATCAAATCAGATAAGGACAAGTGCCCACAGCTCACCATGCCAGAACAGCTGCGTGTCAGCCAGGGCTTGCTTTGGTCATTCTTATACACATGTAGTTTTCCACTTGTGTCCCCCAGAACCAGCTCATTCAGCTGCCGAGAGAGGAGTGAGACACACATATTAAACTCTGCACTTTAGCCTTCATGTAAATTCTGAGCTCTGAACCTTAACTATCGAGCACAAAAGAGGAGCAAGACAACTGTACATTTGGGAAAAAATAAAAATTCCAATAATTTCAAAAGGGAGTCTAGTCATTTCAATGATTGAGAAGTCACTAATAGATTTAGTTGTATTTGTTCCCTGTAGGGCAGTTAGTTTGTACCAGAATTGTTGTTATTTTGACTTTGTGCATATGGCCCAAAACACACCAATATTAGTGCACTCTGGGTAATATACACACACACACACGAAGAAGTAGAGCAATTCAAAGACAAACCAAATGCACAACAGGGAACAACTAAAAATTCCCAGTTATATCAATGATGATACAATTTGTCTCTATCGGAAGGCTTTTCAAACCTGTTCTCATACCCCATCCCCCAAATGCAGGTTTTTCAGGACCTCCTCACATGAACACAGGTGAATCAATAAGTAGCACAATCAATCAGGAATGATTTAATTGGAGATATATTGAAAACATGCATGGGGGGCACTTGAGGACAAGCTTAAAAGTACCTAACATTTTGGGCGGCTGGTTTGTGATAGAATTTGATTGGAAGCTCCTCTTGACAGGGACCCTTTCCTTTTGTTTTCTTGTACCTCGCTTGTATTTATTCCCTGTATTATACACCTGTTAAAGTATGTGGCAAAATGCATACCCAGTGGCTATATAAATATATACACAGTGGTGTCCGTAGACATTTTTCCAGGGGGGGGGGGGGGGGGCAAAGCCATAATATGACCCCCAGGCCAGCCTGTCTAGCCCCTTTATTTATATGGAGGGGGGTAGTTGTAGGGGGGGGGGGGCAAGTGCCCCCCCCCCTCCGGGCGCCCATGTATATACATACAGATTTGTTCTACCTTCGTTGTACATATGGCAGCAGTGGTTCATCAATGGGGTTGCTACACTTCAGTGTGTAGTTGGCACCAGCTTAAGGTGCCATTTCTTCCTTTGAAGACTTCAAATGCCTATTTATGGAAACTGTAATATTACATATACCAGTTTTGTTACACTGATTGTGAGACATAAGAACAATTATATATGTATGTGATGGTTTCCTTCTCTATGCTCTTGGCAAAATGGATCACAGATACTCCACTTTCTTTAAAAATATGGTAATTCAGGAGAAAAGCTAGTGCAATATATGGGACAAAGAAATGTTATAATTAAATGGAAATTTTAAGTTATCCCCAAAAGTGCAGTTAGCTTCCCCCACAATTCTTCCACTTGAGTTTGAAAATACGGCCCCTTAAAAAGCCCCATTCTCTAACCATCCCATCTCCCAAGTTACCGAGTCATTGTCAGCATCACCCAAACACAATGCATGGGGGAACAGAGAGCCACTGAATTCCAGGACAGCACGCTGCACGAAACTGAGAGAGCGCATGAGGCCGGTGAACTGATGGACAACAATGTACCGATTATGCGGTTACAGTATGTGTGCAGGGATTGTGAACACAGGCCAAGAAAGACGAGTTAGAGACTGGATACCATATGACTGCAGAGAAGGGCTACACCGCAGTTGTGTCTGAGCTTGTAGATACAGGTACATAACGGTGACTATAAGGAAGGTGGTACAATCAATTACAGTGCAAGCAGGACTAACATAACTAATAAAGGAGGGTGAGGTTACAGGTTAAGTACGGGGAAAATGAGACAACGTCCCTAAGCTACGACTGCCACAACCTAGCGTATACACAAGACTGTGTGCCTCTGCGCACAAGGGAAGAGACAACAGGCGAGTGTCAGTTTGCAGCAACTCGATAGTCGGTGACAGGAAAACTTAAACCTGTCAGCCGCAAGTTCACACGAATCCCTCCTCTGCTTCCGGCGCGCCTAAGTGACGTCACGATAACAGGAAGCGTCTAATGACCAGGGCTGTGTATTAAGACAGTGAGATGCCTGTTGGCTGGTGTCAGTTGCTGTTACTAAGAAGAGTGGGAGTTATTGTCTGACAGCATCTGGAGAGTTTCACGTTGTCCACCTAATCAAATCCAAAGATTTGACATCCTAAGGCCCTCCCGATGTTAAGGACTACAATTTACATCATCCCCAGACAGACTTGGATGAACAATTGTAGTCCCGAACAGGACGACTTGAATAGGCCTGACCTAGTCCGCAGCCCGGACCTTGCGTGTAAATGCAGACTGGAGCAATTCTGGAGTGAACCAACTATACATGGGTGGGTTTGATAAAACGCCCCATTCATTTAAATAGAACCTTCAACCCAATGAGAAGGGTCTAGCACTGCGTTGGATACTGCAATAGTATTCAAGGCCTTAAAGACCCATTTATACCATTTGGAATTGTTAGAAATTTTACTTGCCACAATGTCACCTCTGGTGTGGTTGCTTTGCCCCAGAATTGTTGCACTATGTAAGGCCCCAGAGCTCTAGCCACCAGAACAGGGTTGCACAAATTGTGTCCTTCCAGATTTTGTAGGACTTGAAGTCTTGTTACCCAGAGAGAGAGCAGACGTTTTGCCTAAAACTGCTCAAGTTTGCCTTTATGCAACATTCCCTTTAGTCGGAGTACTTGCCAAAATGGATATGCTTTTCCTTCAACTCTGGCAGAAGGGTGTCCAACGTGTTGGAATACAATAGGTTGGACACCGCTCTGGCACTAAGGAAACAATTATTTTGGCTGCAATCACCAAATATACTTTTGGAGAAAAAAAAGCAAAAGCATTTGAAGAAAAGAACACTTTGCCAAGTATTAAATATGGGGGTGGATCTATTATGCGTTTGGGTTGTTTGGTAGCCAATGTGGAAGGATAGATTTGATAGATAGAGGGGAGAGTGGATTCTACGAAGTAATTCAAATCCTGGATACTAATGTCCTATAACCTGAAAAGAGATCCAGAACATATCTCAATCAACCATAAACTACTTCAAAACATGAAAGTTTAAATATTTGGAATAGCTTTCACAGTCCTCAGACTTGAACAATATTGAAACCTGTGGGCAGATCTCAGACATGGAGTGCATGCAAGTCAACCTACGAATACTTCTGAATTAGAAGCTTTCTGCAAGAAACAGTGGAAAATTATTCCAAAGTAAGAATAGAAAGACCCTTAGCTGGCTACAGGAAATGTTTGGAAGCTGTGATTTCTGCCAAAAGGAGTATTAAAGGGATAGTAATGTTAAAATTAGACCAATACTGCAATCCATTCTTGTATTATATACAATTGCTCAATGACGTTACTAATGCTTGAAATAATATTATACATTATTCCCATAACGCCCCTTGAGCCTCAGAGCTGAAAGTGGATGCCAACACGGAACAAACTTCTTCCAGTATATGGGAAACCCTGCCCTCCTCCATCAAGGGGGGCAGGGTTTTCCGTATACTGAATGACTGCAGACTGTGCCTCGTAGCCTCAGATTGCAGTGTTGTTCTAATCCTAACATTACGATCACTTTAATAGGTACTGACTGATAGGTCGCCCAAACATTTGCACATGCCACATTTTCTGTAATGCAATAATAACTGCATTACAATTTGCAGAAATATAATCATTTGTTTTTACACTGCAAAGGTTGTTTTAACCCCATCCCAACAATGGACGTACATGTACGTCCCATAGAAACTGTCAATTAGAGGACATACATGTACGTTAAGGAAATCATTCAGTAGAATTGAAAAATAGGTGGGCGTTAGGTGCCGGCCGCGTGTGCGCGTGGCCGGTCACTGAGGGGTTAAAGGGATCGTAATACTTAAAATGTAAAAAAAAAAAAAAAAATGTTGTAGAGTTTGTCCCCCCTGAGTCAGTGATTCTCAACCAGGGTGCCATTGTACTTTGGTGTGCCACGAACATCAACTTAGGGTGCCCTGTGTTTTCTATGAAGATTAAAAAAAAATGGACTTTTAAATAAAGATTTATAGAAGTTAAGTACAATATATTTAGTTTTGTTATTATGATTACAATACCTAATAATAACTGTATATTTATGTATTGTACCCTTCTTACGCCCTTGATAAAATACATTAAATATGTTAGGGGTGCCCCAAATGTTCTAGATTATGTGTTAGGGGTGCCCTGAACAAAACAGATTGAGAACCACTGCCCTGAGTAAAACAAGGGTACTCCCATTTCCGAAAGGTGTTTTATTCATAAAACTCTCTTTGTTTTGTGAAGAATATACTGTATATGTATTAAGATTATAATAAACAATGATAATGTACTTTTATGTAGAAAACTGGGGTTCTAGAGTCCTTCCTGGTGAAGGATTTAAATCATATCCACTTTGTTTGACAATCATATTTTTGCACTATTTCATTGGGTGGAAAGAAACATTTGCTTGAACCAGTGGAGGTGATGTATAATGGGAAAAAAAAATCTATGGCAAATGTAATAGGTTCTCGTGTGCATATCCTACAGATGGTATACATATATTTGTACAAGTTTTATACATGCGTATTAATCAATGAAAAGTCTCAACTGTGCCATTTTCGTGTCAGTTGTGTGACTATTTTCTAGCACTGCGACGTCATTTTACAAAGAATGACCATATCGAAAGTGCACCAAGGAGACAGTGGAAGACAAATTAGGTGCCAAAAGTAATTTTAAAATTATCTCAAAATGCTCCGATTTATATATTTTGACTGAGGCAAAATTAGTCCATCCAACTTTACATTACAATATATTTAGTTCAAAGAAGAATTTATGTGCAAAAATCTGTATACATAAATAGTGAATTTTTGTTTGACTGCTATATGTTTGTGCCACTTTGTGGACTAATTCTGGAGCAAACCAACTGCACCATAGGGGACATGTAAAGGTCCACAAAATTCCTAGTGATAGAAATTGGACTTTTAACCATTTGAGTGCCCCAGAACTGATCCAATCTATGTCCAATGTCAAATTATCAGAACTATCGAAGTGGTATTTTTACAGACAACCATTTATGTATTGCTGACAGAAAAAAATGCTTAAGGAAATGTGAATGCTGGTAACCCCACTATAATTTTTAGCATGTAGTACAGAGGTGGACAGAATACAGCCTGTGAGACGATTTTCCATACCCCTCAGGTCTGTCTGGCACTACACAACCAGCAGTAGCTCTCTCTCTCTCTTCCAGAGTAGACATCCATAACTGATACACTCGCCATGCAACAAAGTATCAATTTAGTCTGTGATCAGACAGCTAGACATAACGGGCATTTATATACACAAGATACTGGAGCATGCTAGTACTTGTCTAACCTAAGTAAAAGATTGGCTGTAAGACATTATGTACTCTTGCTTTAAAGGGATAGTAGAGTTTCAAAATAAATGCAGCTCCATTCTTTGTAGTTTTGGGCCATGTGGAGCAATATTATCATTCTCTACGATGTGTAGTTCCAAAGTAATTGAAGTATAAAGTGTTCCCATCGTGCCCCTTTTACCTATTGTAAGCTGTCTCACCTCAGATGTGGAATCTGGTTGAATGACCAGAAAGTTTGCAGTGAGGGACAATCTTCTTACTGTGAGCATTCGGAAAACCCTGCCCTCCTCAATCAACAGAAGATTGTTCCTTGCTGCGATCCATCTGGATGGTCTTGCTGTGCAGCTTTACACAGGTAAAAGGGGCGGGAGGGGGACACTTTATGATTCGATTACTCTGGAACTACACATCGTAGAGAATGATAATAAAGTTCTTCATAGACCAAAAACTATAGAGAATTGGAGATGCATGTGTTTTGAAACATTACTATCCCTTTAAATGAGGATTTTAAGACATTGCATGCTAGAAAGGTCTCCAACTCAATTCAAGCAGGAAATTTAGAAATTCCCCCCTATGGTACAGCCCTATGTACACTCCTGTCCAAAGTGTACTACAACATCACAATAGTAGCAGGTCTCCTGTGGCATTTCAAAGTGCTAATGCATATGGTACACACAAGTTACAAATTAAGTCAAACTGGCTTAAATCCACCTTAGCCTTATAAACTAAAGATTAACCATGTGTGTCTAGAATAGATGACATAAGAACTTGTACTTTCATTCATTTCATATCTTTTTTTTTTCATAGTTAAACTATTAAAAGGGAAAGTAACACTCACTTTGACATTAAAGGGATAGTAATACTTAATTTTATCTTTATTTTATTTTGTAGGCATTAAAAAAACATTAACAACGATATAAGTCTCATCTCTCAAACTTTTATGGTTTAAGAGATATTCACAAGCAAAGTTTCCCCTTCTGCCCCTTTTACCTAGTGTAAGCCATCTCTTCTCAGATGTGGAATGCAGTCCATAGACCAGACAGATAACAGAAGGGGACAATCTTCTTCCTATGAGAACAATGAAAGCCCTGCCCCCCTTGACACGTTTTTCAGGTTTTTCCCCCATCTTAATTGAAGATTGTCCCTCTCTGCAGTCTACCTGGGCACCTCCCTTCTGCTCTGGCTGAGCAGTGTTACATCAGTAAAAGGGGCGGGAGGGGGATACTTTGTCATTGAATTACTCTTGAACTACAACTCTGACAGAATTGAAATAACACTCTCCAAAGTCCAAATACTATAATGATTAATTAGAGCTGCTTTTATTATGAAACATTACTATCCCTTTAAGGGCGGAATGCAAGAAATTTGCACAACCGCTATTTACAGTGTACTTTTGATGGCAAAATAATTAGAACCAAAATGTTTCTGTACTGCAAATGTTTTTTTCAGAATTAGTGAACATTTGTTTTTTTGTGCAAATACATTTAAAAAAAGTGGGCACGGCTAAAATGTCCACTGTTATGTGAGAAGATGAGCAATTGCTCCTAATTCAGAAAAACAATTGGCACACATTTTCATGTATCTGGCTAACTTTGCCATTAATTTAGGGACATTTGCAAACTTTGCTGTTAATTTAGGTGCATGTGCTTTTTAGCATCAAGGCATTAGCATGTTTCTTGCATCAAAACATATGCAGTCTTTCAGACCTTTGACAGACCTTACCTTAAAAAAAACCCTTCCTCTGCTGAAGTTTAAACCTCCTTTCCTCTAATCTCAAGGGGTGTCCCCTGGTCACCTGATCAGGCCTTGGAATAAATAGCTCACCACAGAGATCCTTGTATTGACCTCTCATATACTTGTACAATGTGATAAGGTCTCCTCTTAGTCGTCTTTACTCTAGAGTAAATAAACCAAGTTTGTATAGTCGTTCCTCATATGTCAAGTCCTCCATTCCCTTAATTAATTGTGTTGCTCTCCGCTGTACCTTCTCTAGTTCTAGTATATCCTTTTTCAGAACTGGTGCCCAAAATTGCACTGCATACTCAAGGTGAGGTCTTACCAATGATTTGTATAATGGCAAAATAATGTTATCTACTCTTGCTTCAATACCTCTTTTTACTTAACTTCAGAATATTTATAGGTAGACATGTCTCCGATGGAGTCCCCGACCCTGAATGGGAAGATGTTCGAATACCATCCCCCAACTGAACAGCTGGCCTCTGTTGTGATTATTTTCCATTCTGTTGTCAAGAATGTTTTTCCTGTGGACAGATTTGGACTTGTGAGCAACCACTGTAGTGATTATATCAAAGGCCACCCAACAATCATCATATGGTAAAGATGGTTTGGGTCCTTGAACAAATTGCGGAGTAGTTCCAATTGTAACTGACTCGTGAAATTAAGCAAAAGGATGCATTTTTTCCTAAATATTTCATGCAGTGTCTGATGAAGATTTCTAGTTGTCTGAGAAATATCTGTACTTTCTGCTGTAGTTCCGAAATTTTGTTGTAAGGTAATTTCGGATTCGAATATTAGCCCAAGGAATTGTATCTTCAGTGATGGAACCTACTGACATTTGTTTAGATCGATAATACAATTGTGATTCTTCTGTATTTCCAGTATTAGATTAAGATGATGCTGGGTTAATTCCTGGCATGAAGCTTTTAGTTGCAGGTTGTACAGGTACTGAGTCAGGTTTACTCCCTTTGATAGTAGGTGCGCATATGGGGTACCACCAACTTGGTAAACACCCTTGGCACTGTGCCTAAACCAAAGGGTAGTGCCACTAATTTTTAGTTTTAGAATACAAATCGGAGATAGTGTTCAGGCTATGTTGGTAAATGGAGATCTGCAGCTTTTCTGTGGCTGCAATCACTGATCTGATTAACTCCATCTTGAACTTGGGTACTCTGAGTTATCTATCTCATGCTTTTAAGTCAATGATTCGACACAATATATCTTTTTTGGGTACCATAAGTAGACTGGAACAAAAGCCTTTGAGCTTTTGTTCATTTGACACTGGGATTATTACCCCTTTCCCTAGGAACTGTTGAATCATGATGTCTGAGTGTTTTTTCTTTGGGTACACTGGACATGAAGAAACGAGGTGGTTATAGTGTTGTGAACAACATCCTGTACACTTTTTTTTATCAAATGAAGTACCCATTCATCTGTGTGGATTGTAGTATTGGAGTCTTCCCTCTACAGGATGATCTCTGGGGAATTCCAAACTTCATGCTGGGGTAGGATTGGGTTCTTGTGACTTGGGTAGGTTTTTCTTATGAGCCCAAGCTGGTGTTTTGCCATAACCAAAAAAAATCTCCTGACATATTTGATGTTGCTTGTTGAGAAAAAAACGTTATTATGATATGTAAAGATTTTCTTTTTCAAGTCAAGTCTTCAAGGTTTATTTCGTGGTAAAAAAGTACTTTTACCTCCGGTAGCTTGACTGACTATTTTGTCCAGTCCTGTACCAAATAACAATGGGCCTGTAACTGGTAAGGCTACTAATGGCTTTTTCTGGAAGCAGAATCTGCAATCCACTCTTGAGCCACAAGGTACGCTGTGCTGCAACTGTGGTAGCTAAACACTTGTCTGCTGTTTTTGCTACTTCCAAGGTCGCTTATCCTATATAGATAGTGGCTTCTTGTAGGTAACCCGTCAGTGGGTGTATATCCTCTTTGGGTGTGTTGTCTTGGATGGCTTGAATTATTTCGTTTTGCCAGGCCTCTGTCCCTCTGCATGCCCATGCTGACGCAAAAGATGCTCTAATGATAGGTTAATGTTGTCAGGACAGGGGACTATTTAATGTATTAATCCTTTTCTCTGCAGAGTCTGTAAGAACTGCTGCATTTTGTATTGTGGAGTCTACCGCTGGAGGTTTGGACCAAAGATCTACTTTGTCTTTAGGGAATGGGTAAATATGTTCAAATTTATTGGGAATTACCAGGGATTTGTCTGGATTATGCTATTCCTTTGTTTGATCTAATTCCTCATATGCAGGGAAAGTGAATGAATGTTTTCCTTCTGCTTAATGAGGGATTTGGATGAAGTATCTTTGACTTGTTTGTCAGATACTTGTAGAGCCTCCAGAATTGCTTTAATCACAGAATCTACTGATTCTCTCTCATACTCATCATGCATGGACCACTGCCATGGACATAGATGATTCACTATTATCACTGTGTAATCACCCTCATGGTCTGATGAGTGTTGTAAAGACATTGGTGTATCTTTTGGGGAATTCTTTGGAAAAGGTATTTTAACAGCTACTCATGGTGCTTCTGTTAGACATCTGTCTAATACTCTCTCCAAGGTTTAGCTATTGAACCAAGTAAAGTCCTACCATACTCTGGTTCAATATTTGGGGTCAAATCTTTGGAAGTGGTAGCCCTATTAGTATCAGTGTATAAACATTTAGCACATAATGTTAAATTGTTAGAGACTTTAGTACCACAAGAAGAAGTGCCTTATTGCCCTTCGTTTTCTTCTAGGCTCTGCCATAGTGAATAGAAACTTTCTATGAAAAATGTAAATTTTATAAATAAATATTGTCCCAATGAGACTAAGGAGAATATTAGATTATAATAGCATTGCCTCAAAAGAAGTTGTACTTAATGGAGTAGTAAGGGTTAACTCTGAGTGCCAGAGAGGTATCTAGTGCACTGCAGCCAATGCATTGGATACCTTTTGGGCACACAAAGGGTTAAAATGTAAAGTACTGTTCCAATGGAGCTAGTTCATGAAGCACTGAGTTTTCCGTTTGCTTCTGAGGTAAAATGTCGTGTCAGCAAGCCAAACATGAGCAGTGTGCTAAAGTACTGAGGAAAATAAAGCCATTGTCAGGGGAAAAAAGTACCGTGTGACGCTCCCGCCAACTTCATATGGAGCAGAATGCTACACGGAGAATATCACCTGAACACGTCTTCGCCTCCCTTGTGTATCCAACGGAGTAATGGGTAGTAAGTAGTCTTCTCTCTCTCCCCCAACGAGCGTAGGTCTCCAATACTTCTGCTTTGGCTGACAGAGGTGTCTCCAATACATTGCACAACAATACAATACACTGTTCCAGTAGGACTAGAATGTACAAATGTGGTATACCCAGGGACTCTCCCCACAATGTGAGGGCCCCCAATATATGAATAAATCAATAAAAAATAGGATTTTAGTCTTACCTGTTAAATCCTTTTCACTTAGTCCATACAGGTCACTGGTACTCTGGGATGCGATCCGCCCCTTTAATAAGCAGGAACAATTATGCAAATTATTGCAGGGGGCGGAGCCTTCCCTCCTACTTAAGCTGCCTTCAGGCCAGAGCCACTAGATTGATTTGAGACACTAAAACTGACCATAGGTAAGCAAGAAGGAAGACTCCTGTGAGCATGCCCCGAAGGTCTCCCACTGAATGCCACAGGAGAGCCAAGCATGGTCCCTTGACAGGGTGGGAGACCAGTGACCTGTATGGACTAAGTGAAAAGGATTTAACAGGTAAGACTAAAATCCTATTTTCACTGTCGTCCAATACAGGTCACTGGTACTCTGGGATGTACAAACATTGAGCTGACCCAGAGGCGGGAAGTAAGGCAAGGACCAGGCGCAAGGCCCCAAGTCACTAGAACTGCTATGAACCAGTTAATTACATAGCCCAAAATGTAAGTGTCAACGGACACCAACCAGGGGAAAACAACCCCTGAACTAACACAGCACACAGAACCAGAGCCAACCGGGCTCAACAGTAAAGAAGCACTAAGAACCACAGAGTAGAAGTCCTAAACAGGCAAAACTGCCTCCAGGACCTTCCTCCCAAAACTGGCATCAGCCGAGGCCAGAACATCAACTCGGTAGTGCTTTGAAAATGTGTGCACAGAGGACCAAGTGGCCGCTCTGCACAGTTGATCAGCAAATGCCTGATTCTTGTAGGCCCAAGAGGCCCCAATAGATCTAGTGGAATGGGCAGTCACCCGGAAGGGAACATGCTTATTCCGCAACTTATAGGCTTCACGAATAGTAGCCTTAATCCAAGAGGCAATGGTAACTTTGGAAGCCGGTCTCCCTGCCCTAGGCCCCTCAGGAATGACGAATAGAGCGTCAGACTTCCTGATAGACTTGGTGCGATGAACATAAAACTTAAGGCAACGCACCACATCCAACAAATGGAGATCTCGTTCCTTGTCAGATGAAGGATTAGGGCAGAAAGAGGGAACCACAATCTCCTGATTGATGTGAAACTCGGACACAACCTTGGGTAAGAATTCCTTGGTAGTGCGAAGCACAGCCTTATCCTTGTGGAACACCAGGTAAGGAGGTTTACAAGACAGAGCTTGTAACTCTGCTACCCGGCGAACTGAAACAATAGCCAAGAGAGAGGCCATTTTCCAAGTCAAGAGACGTAATGGAATGGAAGCCAAGGATTCAAACGGGGGTTGCTGGAGAACTCCCAGCACCAAATTGAGGTCCCACTGGGGAGTAGGACTCTTGAACGCAGGCCGAACACGAGTCACGCCTTGGAAGAAAACTTTGACGTCAGGAAGGATAGCAATCCTTTCCTGGAAAAACACAGACAAAGCAGAAGTCTGGACTTTGAGGGAACTCAGACTGAGCCCTTTCTCAACACCGTCCTGCAAAAAGGCCAGGACAGTGGGAAGATGAAATTCTAGGGACATCTTCCGATCAGTACACCAAGCCACAAAGGTGGCCCAGATACGATGATAAATCTTGGAGGACACAGGCTTACGAGCACTAAGCATCGTCGACACCACAGAAGGAGAAAATCCTTTCTTCTCTAGAGTCGAGGATTCAACCGCCATGCCATCAAATGGAGATGCAGAACATCCTCCTTCCACAGGTATCCTTGAAGAAGTAGATCCGGACGGGCAGGAAGTGGAAACGGTTCCGCCACCGACATGGCCATCAACTCCGGATACCAGGACTGGCGAGGCCAGTTTGGAGCGATCAGGATGACAGGACAGCGCTCCAGCTTCTGGATGACTCTGATCAATAGAGGAAGAGGAGGGAAGATGTAGGCCAGAGGAAAATCCCAAGGGATTGACAAGGCATCCACTGCTAGAGCAAGAGGGTCCCTCCACCGGGAGCAAAACACCGGCACCTTCCTGTTGTGTCTGGTAGCCATCAGGTCCACTACAGGTACCCCCCACCTCTGGGTGAGTAGGTGAAACACCTCTGGATGAAAAGCCCATTCTCCGCTGTCGACTGTGTGACGACTGGGAAAGTCTGCCATGACGTTGTCTACGCCTGGAATGTGAACTGCTGAAATGACAGGCACGTGATCTTCTGCCCAAGATAAAATATCCTTGACCTCCATCCAGGCGGTGCAACTTCTTGTGCTGCCTTGCCTGCTGATGTAGGCCACTGCGGTGGCGTTGTCGGACTCCACTCTGACTGGGCAACCTTCCAGTTGAGATTCCCAGTGCCTCAGGGCAAGCCGGATGGCACGCAGTTCCAGAACATTGATGGACAGAAGAGATTCCTCCAGTCCCCATTTCCCCTGAGCACTGAAACGACCCAACACAGCACCCCATCCCCGGATGCTGGCATCCGTTGTAACCGTGGTCCAATAGGGAACCTGAAAGGATCTCCCTTTCAGGAGATGAGAGAGATCCAACCACCAGTGCAGACTCGATTCCACATGAGGAGGTAGAGAGACTGACAGATGCTGATGATCTGGATGATTCTTGCACGTCATGGATCACAAATCTCTGAAGTTCCCTGGAGTGAGCCATGGCAAATGGTACCGCTTCAATCGTGGAAATGAACTTCCCCACCAGAGACGTCAACTTCGGTACTGGAACGCTGTCCAGCTCCAGGATCCCAGCTACTCGGATGGCTATCTGATGAGCCACTTCCTCCGGTAGAAACACCATGCATTGGTGAGTGTCGAACAGGAGACCCAGGAAAATGAGCCTCTGAGATGGGACCAAGTCTTACTTGTCCAGATTCAGGATCCAGCCGTGACGGTTCAGAGTGTGAATACACAGCTGCAGTTGTTGTTGGAGACGCTCCACTGAGGAGGCTTTCAGGAGGATAAACATAGAACAGACCATAAACCTGCGCTCCTCCAGAATAATAGTGATTAGTGCACCCTATGTAGGGCATATGTGATAACTCTGTATAAGAATGAGGCATTAGTGCCAACCTTTTTAGGCCCAAAAAAGAGGGGGTAAGCTTGCCAACCACATCAAGGTTCCTCATTTATGGCAAGTACCTACTCTCAACACTTAATCCCTATCTAAAGAAAATAAATTAAAAACATACCCTGATGAGATGTTATAATAACGCGTTGGGAGGGGGGGGACCCCTTTCCTTTGTAATTTATCAGATGTTTATAGGTCCCCATGTATGCAATTAAAAACAATGGACAAACAATTTAAAAAAGTGTGAGAAAGGACTTGTTACCTGTATTGGGGAGAGATCACCACACAAGAACTGGAGCTCACAGCCCTTATAGGCAATCACCCCCACAGGTCACATGTGGGATAATCATTTGAAAACTAGCAGCATGTTAAAACCCAAATTAACCTCTTAGGGCCTAAAATAAGAAAAATAAATGAATGGAACAAATAGTGAGAAGCTGCTAAGGAAAGCAATGGAGATAAATAGAAACAGACAGAAAAGACAACTTCCAGCGCTAACTCACCTAAATGTGTAAAGTATATATATATATATATATATATATATATATGTGTATATATTACCTAATAATACTATCCATAAAAATACCTGAAGTGTGCAGCAAGGAATACAGGGGTTCTCCAACCCCCCAAAGAAGTGTAAACATAGAACAGACCATAAACCTGCGCTCCTCCAGAATAATAGTGATTAGTGCACCCTATGTAGGGCATATGTGATAACTCTGTATAAGAATGAGGGACCTATAAACATCTGATAAATTACAAAGGAAAGGGGTCCCCCCCTCCCAACGCGTTATTACAACATCTCATCAGGGTATGTTTTTAATTTATTTTCTTTAGATAGGGATTAAGTGTTGAGAGTAGGTACTTGCCATAAATGAGGAACCTTGATGTGGTTGGCAAGCTTACCCCCTCTTTTTTGGGCCTAAAAAGGTTGGCACTAATGCCTCATTCTTATACAGTGTTATTACATATGCCCTATATGGGGTGCACTAATCACTATTATTCTGGAGGAGCGCAGGTTTATGGTCTGTTCTATGTTTACACTTCTTTGGGGGGTTGGAGAACCCCTGTATTCCTTGCTGCACACTTCAGGTATTTTTATGGATAGTATTATTAGGTAATATATACACATATATATACATATATATACATTACACATTTAGGTGAGTTAGCGCTGGAAGTTGTCTTTTCTGTCTGTTTCTATTTATCTCCATTGCTTTCCTTAGCAGCTTCTCACTATTTGTTCCATTCATTTATTTTTCTTATTTTAGGCCCTAAGAGGTTAATTTGGGTTTTAACATGCTGCTAGTTTTCAGATGATTATCCCACATGTGACCTGTGGGGGTGATTGCCTATAAGGGCTGTGAGCTCCAGTTCTTGTGTGGTGATCTCTCCCCAATACAGGTAACAAGTCCTTTCTCACACTTTTTTAAATTGTTTGTCCATTGTTTTTAATTGCATACATGGGGACCTATAAACATCTGATAAATTACAAAGGAAAGGGGTCCCCCCCTCCCAACGCGTTATTATAACATCTCATCAGGGTATGTTTTTAATTTATTTTCTTTAGATAGGGATTAAGTGTTGAGAGTAGGTACTTGCCATAAATGAGGAACCTTGATGTGGTTGGCAAGCTTACCCCCTCTTTTTTGGGCCTAAAAAGGTTGGCACTAATGCCTCATTCTTATACAGAGTTATCACATATGCCCTACATAGGGTGCACTAATCACTATTATTCTGGAGGAGCGCAGGTTTATGGTCTGTTCTATGTTTACACTTCTTTGGGGGGTTGGAGAACCCCTGTATTCCTTGCTGCACACTTCAGGTATTTTTATGGATAGTATTATTAGGTAATATATACACATATATATATATATATACTTTACACATTTAGGTGAGTTAGCGCTGGAAGTTGTCTTTTCTGTCGGCTTTCAGGAGGAGATCGTCCATGTAGGGGGTCACCCTGACCCCTTCTTGGTGGAGTACAGCTATCAAGGAACCCAACACCCTCTGAAAGACCTGAGGGGCCGAAGTCAGCCCAAAGGGAAGAGCTGAAAACTGAAAGTGTCCCCTGTGGCAGGCAATCCTGAGATACCGCCTGCTCTCTGGATGAATAGGGATGTGAAGATAAGCATCCTGAAGGTACAAGGAGGCAAGGAACTCCCCTGGAGACATCGCTGCAATCACAGAGTGCAGGGACTCCTGGCGAAAGTGGGAACTCACAACATAGGAATTGAGATCTTTGAGATCCAAAATGGGACGAGCACCTCCGTCCTTTTTGGCCACCACGAACAGGTTGGAATAGAATCCTGAACCTGTGTCCTCTGGAGGAACCAACTCCAGAGCCTCCTTGTCCAAGAGATCCTGAATAGCGTCGTCGAACAGACGTCTTTTTGTAGGTTCCTGAGAAGGACGAGTAAAATGGAACCGAAAAGGAGGAAGGGAAGAGAAAGGGATCCTGTATCCCTCTGATACTACCTGAATGACCCATGGGTCCGCCACTGACTCCTCCCAAGTCCGGCGAAAGATGCGGAGACGTCCACCTACTGCCGGATGCGGACCCGGGTTCGGTGAGTCATGCCGAAGCAGTCTTGGAGGTCTTGGCCTTGGGGGCAACTTTGGGCTTCCAGGACTGTTTGGGCTTGGAGGAGGAGCGCGCAGAGGACGGACCCGTCTGGGACGTGGAGCGTGTCTCAGTCTGAAAGGAACGAAAGGACCGATTGCGTTTGGCTGGAAACTTCTTCTTGAAGACTGAGGGTAGAAGAGTACTTTTACCACCAGTAGCCTCACTGATCATTTCCTTGAGTTCAGAACCAAATAGCAAGTTCCCCTGAAAGGGCAAGGAAAGCAAGGCTTTCTTAGAGGCTGTATCAGCAGACCAAATTTTCAGCCAAAGGGCACGTCTGGCCACCACAGAAGAAGTGGAGGCCCTCGCCATCACGCGCACAGCATCAAAGGCAGCATCAGCAACATAATTTTGTGCTTCAGTAATATTAGCAAGGAGCTGCAACTGCTCAGATACCGGTGCATCCTGGCGGACTGCCTCAGTCAGTCGTTCAGTCCAGGCCGCAATAGCTCTATTAACCCACGCCACTGCAAAGGTTGGACGCATGGCAGTGCCAATGGAGGCAAAAATAGACTTAAGAGAAAGTTCTAGCTTTTTGTCCGTCCAATCCTGCGGGGCAGAGGCATCAGAGACAGCTAAAGCAGTAGATTTGGATAGCCTGGAAACAGGAGCATCCACCTTGGGAGGATGAACCCATTTTGCCAGTTCAGTCTCAGGAAAAGGGTAAAGTTTAGCAAACTTTTTGGACACTGAGGAGGATCTGTCAGGATTCCTCCACGCCTCAGAGACTAGACAGGCAAGGGTAGGGTTAGTTGGAAAACATACAACCGCCTTAGATGGTTTTTGGAAAACGTCAGTTGGATCATGAGTAGATTCCTGAGTCAGAGGAAGGTTGAGCGTAGTTAGCACAGCTCTAATCAAACCCTCAGCAGAAACCTCAGGGTCACATTCATAAGGGTCCCCAATGGACCTGTTAGACTCAATAACAGTGCCTTCCTCAGCATCAGAATCCTGCAATATTTCTTCCTCAGAAGAATCAGACACATCAGGAGCCCCCTGTGGCTTAGGTAGGGAAGTCCTGATTGAAGAGGGGGTCTGCCAAACCTGGAGAGCCCCCTGTACCTGAGAGGGAAAGAGTTGGAGAGTAGATCTGAGATCCCTAGTGGCAGCTTTAAACTCTTTCACCCAAGTTGGCTCAATAGCATGGCTGGGAAGCCCAGGGTTGCTATCACGACAATCAGTGCATTTAGGGCATAAATCACCAGAACAATCTCTAGGCAGCCCAGAGTGACAAGAGGAGCAAAGCGCAATGGGGGGGACAGACACCCCAGCCTCTTTAGTCTTGGGTCTAGCCCCTGGCTCCAGTGGAGTAGACATGCTCACAGCGTCAGTATACACCACTAAACAATATTACCCAGTAAGAGTGTGAAAGATTAAAGTTTCACCCCAGAAATGCCTAAAAACTGACTTATCTGGCCAGAGAAGGGTTAATCTGCTGAGAGGAGAGAAGGCTCGGTCCCTGCGTAGTATACTCGCTGAGAAACAACACCACAAAATGGCGGCCGTCAGGTCAGCCAATCAGAAACGAGCGCGAACCGGGCGCTCATGGGAAATGTAGTTTTTCTCTCAGAAGTACCCCAAACAGTGCCCGAAGCCCCCCTGAACTCCCCACACCCTGTAAACATACACCGGATGATAGAGCAGGAGCATAGAAGTAAAATGAGCCATCTCTGAAGTTGCTGTGACAAGCGGTTCCAGAGATATGTTCCAAACTGTGAAATCCCATAGAGAGTAAAGGAGCAATGGCGTCTAAGCGGGAAAAGGCGCGCTTAAAGGCGCGGAACACTAAATTTTAATAAAGTCCCACAGAACTTTAAAAAGTGCTAAACAGTAACCCAATACATGAGAAACATAAATAAAATAATACCCAAAGCTCCAAAACCCAGAGAATACCACAGCAATTGCATAAACATGATAAATGCAAATAAAAACACCCTATGAGTGCTGGACTGCAATGCAAACTCCCAAATACAAGCCCATCAAAGGGACACTGTGGGGACAAGTGGACCTTCAGCACTCAAGGGGTGGCTCACCTTACTGCAGGACTTCTGTCTTCAGGTGACCATGATGAAGTGGGAATAGACCAGGGGTAAATTCCTCAGCAGGGAAGCTGCTTGACTCAAGCTGTTCCCTTTTCAGGGCATAAGGTCCACAGAAAATCCCTGGAAGCTGCACTAGCCACTTTAAAGAGGGCAATTCACAGCCATGGTCACCCTCCTAATGGTGGTATTCCATATTGAAAGAAAAATAACAAAATACTAAGTTGAATGCATAGATGTTCTCCACCTGGTGTGCACAGCACCCAGGAACAAATCAATCTAGTGGCTCTGGCCTGAAGGCAGCTTAAGTAGGAGGAGAGGCTCCGCCCCCTGCAATCATTTGCATAATTGTTCCTGCCTATTAAAGGGGCGGATCGCCTCCCAGAGTACCAGTGACCTGTATTGGACGACAGTGAAACAAAGTTTAAGAAATCCTTCACTGGAGAAGGGGAACTGTGAACCTTCAGAGGGACACTGTTTAAAAACTGACAATTGACCATCAGAGGAGGGTATAGGCACCTAGAAGTGGGAGGGGTTTCAAGTAGAGTGCCGTGCCTCCTATTGGCACGCTGGTTCCTGCATCCTCCATGACCCTAGAGAAAAGAGAAAAAAAAAAAAGCTTTAAAGGGATAGTAATGTTTCACAATAAAAGCAGCTCCAATTAATCTTCATAGTACTGGGGCCATGGAGAGTGTTGTTTCAATACTGTCAGAGCTGTAGTTCAAGAGTAATTGAATGATAAAGTACCCCCCCTCCAGCCCCTTTTACGGATGTAACACTGCTTATCTCAGAGCAGCAAGACTGTCCGGATGGATCACAGAGAGGGACAATCTTCAGTGCTCATAAGGGAAAAACCTGTCAAGGGGGTCAGGGTTTTCCTTATGATCACAGTAAGAAGATTGTCCCTTGCTGTGAGCTGTCCAGTCAAGAGACCAGATTCCACATCTGAGGGGAGATGGCTTACACTAGGTAAAAGGGGAGGGAGGGGGATAATTTATCATTCAATTCCTCTTGAATTACAACTCTGACAGTACTGAAATAACACGTCACATAGCCCAAATATTATGAAGAGTAATTGGAGCAGCTGTTTTTGTGAAACATTACTATCCTTTCAGCCTCTTGGTTGCTATAGAGATCTCCAATGCTTTGTGAAGCAATGTGTTTGAGAGCTCTCTAGCATCCAAGGGGGTTAAATAATAACCTGTAAAGGGACAAGGATTTGCTCTGGTGACACCTGCAATTCAGAATGTGAGTGTAGCAATCACATCCGAGGCAACCCTCAAATATTGTTGTACTCCAAAGTTGTCTAATATATACCCATTAGGAAATCTAGTCTTGGGCCCCAAGGCTAATTTTTTTTAACCAACCTACAACTATAATTCCAGCTGATCAGCAACCCTTCTTCATAATCCAGACATGATTTATCTCATTATATGAGGAATCTGGTGTCCTCTCACTTATTATTCAGACTATTATCGGATCACTAGAGCAAATTTAAACTTGAAGGCATTCAACTCCTGAGCATTCATGAAATTTGACTTAAAGTTTATTTTAAATTTACAGGAAATAAACACAAACCATATTACACAGGAAGAGGAAAGACAATGGAGAAGGGGTCAGAACAGAACAACATAGAACACAAGAACACCTAGTCTTATTAACCCTTTGAAGGCCAGAAGGGTGTGCAACGCATTGCAATGCTTTGTCTATCCCACTGGACCTTAATCCTTTGAATGCCAGAGAAGTGAGTTGGCCACCACTCTGGCACTGAAAGAGTTAAAGTTACCCTGACTAAATAGCAAATTTGTTTTGTTTTTTTTAGCAGAGAAAAAAAAATGAGAGAGTAAGAGACAGAATGAGAGAGTTTTTCCTGCCAAGACAAACAAGGGTACTCCCACTGTTACGAGATTTAGTCAAATGTCATTACAGGTCAAGATGATGCTTCCCTATTTTCAGTAACTGAGCTGTTTTACAGCTGATGGCAGAAATTCTCCATAGAGACAAATGAAAAAGTATCACTTAGTACTCGCTGTTACACGTGTTTGTGTAAAAGGGGGGTGGGGGGAGGATATTAAATCAAACAAGTTTGATCTGGTTTAAATCTTTAACAAATTAACTCTAAACAGAGGGAGCATCCGTGCTTTTAAGAACATTTTTTTTTTTTTTCCACAATAAAATATTATAATGCCATTAACCAGGTGATTCACAGCAAGTTGAGAATCACACGTGATCTGCTTTCAAATTCCAAAAGGGTAAGGGGGAGGGGAACTAAAATCCGACAGAACAGTGGAACGGTAAGATGGCCCCTGTAGATATCACAGAACAGAGGAGAATCACAGGGAGCAAGTCCACTGTCACAACAGTCTAACAGGGACACGTCAGTTCTTGAGAGTGGAGCCCGTCTTTGCCCTCTGATAGGAGGATGGGCCAGATAATCCTGAGATGCAACAAGTCAAGAGGCCGGAATGAAAAGAAATCCAAAGTATGCCACCACAACCCGAGCGAAGGAGGACAGAGGGCGTGATGAGTTTGTACCGCAAACAATGTCCACACCCTCCCTACAAAATCATCCCCCACCTCCCCTCATGTAGCAAAATCCGGGTCCAAAGAGGGATCCTTAATTATAAAAGAGAGGGTCTCATTGCTGTCCTACGCATCGGATGTCATGTTCTCTGCGGCTCCATTCTGTTCAGTCTGCTCACTGCATGGGGTTGTGTCACTCATCTCTACATCGCAGGGGGTAGGATGCTCCTGTGAGGTCTTCATAGGCTCCTCCTGGAAGAAGAGGGGAATAAATTAGCATTACCCCTTTCAAAGCTAAAGAGGTCTCCAACAATAGCAAAAGAGATACAACATGTATTTTGTTCCCAAGAGGTTTAAAGTACTTCATTTGGGTGAACCAGTCACCATGAATTCAAGTTTGCATTATCTGAAAAGTTCATGAAAATGTCCTACATATGAGGTTAATTAAGCTCTGTGCTGCATTGAGTTTTTTCCTGAAGTGGAAGTATCAATATATCCTAATTATGCATCTGCTGGACATTTAGCAAAACACACCACATACGCAGTTCTGAATGAAATTTTCATATATGCAAACAGATCCAAAGCAACAGGTCCACTTTACTGAGGCCACTTCCAGGAAGCCAAAAATGAGCAATGTTGGTGCAGAACAATGTGTCATAGGGTGTAGATATGAACTCCTATTGATTTTTAAAAGGGCCTTTTAAGTTATAGAGGTCTGCACACACCAGGGCTTTTCCTGTAAAACGAGGGTACACCCACTGCTGACAGATCCCTATTTCCAGAGTTATTGCAGTTTACAATCTTATTTTTACATTAACAGTGCCCTCTAGTGGTCACATTCCACTTAGTCTGTAGCATTTTCTGGGAGAAGTGAGTCACTGACAAACAGTTGTCTTTAGAATGTGATAGAAACTACGGAGTCATTTCCTGTCAGTTTGAACTTTCAGGAAATAATCACACTAATTCACTTCTTGACAATCTGAACAGTTTACCCCTTTAAGTGTCAGAGGGGTACGCAACGCGTTGCTAAGCAATACGTTGCGTACCCCTTCTGGCACTCAAAGGGTTAAAACAACTGACTACGGTGAGAGTACCCTTGTTTTAATAAGAAAAGCCTTAACATATAGGTTTTCATAAAAAGTTTATTACTCCTTTAAGCTTACTGAATACAGCCCTAGATTACCATTATTATGCTTTATGGTGCGCTAACCAATTCCTAAGCCATAGACCCCTAACCTTGGAAACCCAGGAGTCTCACCTTGTCCTCCTTCTCTGCTAGCCTCTTGAACATGTTAGCATAGATCTTTCTCTCCCGCTGTTGCTGCTGGCGGATGCATTGTTGGCACTGCGCTAGCTGGGCACGTGCAGCCTTGTTGCCTGGGTACAGCTGCAACACTTTCATAAAGTCATCACGTGCTAACTCATGCTCATTCACTCCCATGTAGGCTTCGCCCCGGCGGAAGAGGCCCTTCTCATTGTTAGGGTCCAGATCTAATGCCTGAGATGGAGGTGGCACAAGCATATTAGGAAGGGTTGAATGTATCTCTCAGGCACCCAATATTCCCTTAGCCCCCCCATCTATGTACACAACCCCATTGAAATAACTCCATTCCCTGACCCCATCCACTTTCCCTGACTCAGAAAATATTCTCAGAAGCTTTTAACCCCTTGAAAGTATTGATTTTCAAGGTATGGGAGACCGGTCAAGAATTCATGATTTAAAGGGATAGTAATGTTTCAAAATAAAAGCAGCTCCAATTATTCTTCATAGTACTGGGCTGTGGAGAGTGTTATTTCAATACTGTCAGAGTTGTAGTTCAAGAGTAATTGAAAGATAAAGTATCCCCCTCCTGCCCCTTTTACTTAGTGTAACACTGCTCACCTCAGATGTGGAATCTGGTCTCTTGACCAGACAGATCACAGCAAGGGACGATCTTCTTACTGTGAGTATAAGGAAAATCCTGCCCTCCTTGACAGGTTTTTCATGTTTTTCCTTATGATCACTGAAGATTGTCCCTCTCTGCAAACCATCCGGACAGTCTTTGCTGCTCTGAGGTGCTCAGTGTTACATCAGTAAAAGGGACAGGAGGGGGCTATTTTATTATTCAATTACTCTTGAACTACAACTCTGACAGTATTGAAATAACACTCTCCATGGCCCAAATACTATGAAGATTAATTGGAGCTTCTTTTATTGTGAAACATCACTATCCCTTTAAACAATGGATAGTGAAAGGTTATGTACATTGGTAAATAAGTCTAAGACAGGGGAAAAATATAAAACTCTTTAGAGTTAGACAGAATTTATGCGACAAAATTATGAGGCAATTCAAGTATACATACACAAAAATGTATATAAAATACCTCAATAACTTAGGAGTCAGAAGTAATCTTTTAGGATGCTAGTCTTCTAGGATTTGTCCAACCCAGCATTATACACCAGATAGTGACTGTCTGGTGAAAGGGCTTTGGGAATGTTCTGGTCATGATCAACTCAGAATGTGGGTGTGGCCAGGAGAGCCGAAGTTCCCCCCTTAACATGGCGCTCTGGGCAGCTGCCTAATGGAAAAGGGTTATAGACATAGAAGGGATATCTACCACTCACCCCAACATTTTGCATTTTTATGCAATGGCTCGTGAATCCCAACATTTCTAACCAACTGTACTGCTTTCTTCCCTGATCTGTTATTATGTACTATGTTCCCACACAGTCAAATGCTAGCAGTTCACCTGCCCCCTCACCTTGTTGCAGTGCTCCAGAGCTCCACGGTGCTCCCCCAGCTTAAGGTGACATGCTGCCAGATTAAGGGCTGCTGCCAGTAGCAGGGATTTGGCTTTGGCACTTTGTTCTTCAGACAGGCCTGACTCGTGCTCCAGCCAGAGCACAATCTTCTTGTACTGAATGACGGCTTGACGGTAACGACCCACCTGGAAGCAAGGGGGAAAGGGATTGGAAAGGAGGAAGAAGGTAAAGAGTAAGGCCTAGTTCACATGCCGATGTGGCAACAAGAAGAAATAGATATGATTGGGTCTTGTGTATAAGTGCAAAACAGAGCATTTCTGGAACAACCCAACTGCACCACAATGAGTTGGGAGAAATGCCAAATGTAGATCAATGGAAATCGTGGGCAGTTTTAGTGGTCTCCGATGGTGCATTTAGTTTGTTCCAAAACTGCTAATTTTTCTTCTTCTATACATAAGGCACATAGTGGGAGATTTATAGAACTGGAGTTATTTATACATATAGTCTCTAAAATCGTCTGAAAGCGACATAAGGATAAGTTTAAACGTTTAGCGACATTTTTGCTAAGTGCTAACTCCAGTTAGTTGACTTTTTTGAAATGTGGAGTAGAAATGGTCTTGGCCAAATAAGAATTATGTCGCAATGTATTTATAAAGACCACCACCGGCACTTTGTCAAGGCATACATGTGGATACCTTGAAAAAGTGCCGGTAAGGCACGAAACATCTGGCGGCTTGTTTCTGGGAACACCACCTACCTCTGTGAACATTATGCTGTGTGAGAAATAGACCTAATAAAAAGGTGGATTTTAATCCGGTGAGTGCCAACTATTTTATTTCTACTGTGGTTTAATATTTGAAGACTTAATAGAGTTAGAGCACCGAGAACCTACTGAATTGATAGGGTGGAAAGATATATGGCCTAAAAGCCAACAATTAGTGGTTGCAGGTGTCTTAAAGTACCAGAGAGTATTGCACCAGCATTTCCAGTCAATCCAGGTCATATGGATTGTGCAACAGGCCCGTTTCCTTTGGAGATATGTATTTATAAAGAAATTCGCTAATTGTGACAAAAATAAAGGCTGTTTTTGTGATTAAAGGGTTAGTAATGTGTGCTTATAAAGTCTTGCTATATTTTAAATATTAAAAATAAATTATCTGGAGCAAGTGCTGTCTCTCAAGTCTTTATGGTTTGAGATATAACGTTTTTAAGTTCCCCCCTCCCTCCCCTTGTACGGACGTCAGCTGTAAAGCTAACAGAAGGAGATCCTGGTCCTGGGACCAGCCGGCAGCTCTTCAGCAGAGCCTAAATACCGCAATCTTAAAATAAATATTTAATTGGAATGGTCTACAAAGTATGCTTGCAAACCAGGCACGCTTTGTAGACCGTTCCAATGACACAATAAGGCATCTTTAAATATATCTCCCCCATAGGCCCATATTTTAAAAAGCAAACTGGATTTATTTGGGGGTAAACCAACTGCACCATAGGGGACAAAATAAAAATCCCTAAATGCACGTACACTTGACTACAGCTTTTTCACCCCTTGAATGCCAGAGGGGTCTCCAATGCATTGCAATACTTCTCTGGCATTCAAGGGGTTAAAAGCCCAATTTAATTTAACATTATTTCTTTGTCCCCTGCGGTGCAGTTGGTTTAGTCCAAACTAGTTCCAGTGTGCTTTTATAAATATGGGTCACAATTTCCTAAGGGGTAATTAAAGTGACAGTCAACCTCCCTTTTTACTTTATATATTACTAGAGAATGATGTGCATACCTTGTCCATTCCATTGGGCACAACGTGCATGCCGGGGACCCAGTGGACCACTACATGGCTGCAGTGATTTTTCACAGGAGTGGGTGGGGTGTTTAACCCCTGCCCACATTGCAGCCTCTGATTAGCTTATGGTAAGAAGTATGAATATCTCCTTAACTGTACATTTGCTGGTGTTTTGGCTAACATGGAACATACGTAGTTTTTAATGCAGTTTTCAAATATGCAAACATGAATCAGGATGAAAGGTCTTAAGAACCAGAGGGCCGTGCAACACTTTGCAACCAACCCTAGTCCTTAACCCCTTAAAGGCCACAGAAGTGTGCTTTGCAATGTCTTGTGCAACCCACAGGTCCTTAAGAGGGTTAATGATTTATGGTTAAGTGGGGTGTATTATTAAGATGTTAGTGTTACTTTAAAAGGATAGTAATGTTTCACAATAAAAGCAGCTCTAATTCATCCTCATAGTATTTGGGCCATGGAGAGTGTTATTTCAATACTGTCAGAGCTGTAGATCAAGAGTAATTGCATGATAAAGTGTCCTCCTCCCGCCCCTTTTACTGATGTAACACTGCTCAGCTCAGAGCAGCAAGACTGTCCGGATGGATTGCTGAGAAGGACAATTTTCAGTTAGCATAAGGAAAAGCCTGTCAAGGGGAGCAGGGTTTTCCTTATGCTCACAGTAAGAAGATTGTCCCTTGCTGCGACCTGTCAAGTGACCAGATTCCACATCTGAGGGGAGGTTGCTTACACTAGGTAAAAGGGGAGGGAGGGGGATACTTTTATTGTGAAACATTACTATCAATCGCTTTAACAAAGGGTTCCAGCAGGTTGTCTAATAGTGTTCTACAATGTCTTGCACACTATAAATAGGGCTCAATGATTTAGTCACATTTAGAGGCTACAAATGTGAGCCAAGCAAAGCCAGTGCCTCTTTTTGATTGAAGGCAATATCTCTGTCCTAAAGAGTTTGAAACTAAATGCAGCTCACATCTAAAAGAGATACTGCAGAGCGTCAAACTTGGTTCTGCACTGTACCTTGAAATACTGGGTTCCACGCTCCTTCACCAGCACGGCCTGTTCTAGCTTCTCCTCCCCATTCATCTCCCAGGATTCCTTTGCCTGCACAAGAGATAGCAAAACTGTTACAGCAGCACAACAAGAAAGGCCACTCCAGACAGGCGAGACGAGTAAGAAGACTCTATGAAATGCCCAGTCTCCTAGTGGCAGGACATTCACCTCATAGTCAGTGTATCCCCTCCCCCCAAGTGGAAGCAGGAAAAATACAAATTGTGTTTTTTTTTTCCCACCTTTTGTATGGCTTTTCCTGTTGAATAAGACAAGGGGCTCCCATTTTTGAGAGGTACTTCATTTAACAGTTATCGCAGCTCAAACCTACATTTTTGAGCATGCAGCACTTTCCTGCCATCTTATGGTGCGGTTATTGCAACTGCAATTCATGAAGGGAAATTGACAGAGACAAAATTCATTCATAGATTAGAATAGTCACAGCACACCCCTTACATTGTGGGCCATGAAGAAATACACCCCAAAAGAAATTCTAGTCTGAGCAGGACTAACTTCTGAATTAAGCATCTAAAGCTTGTTTTACTCAGCAGGATAAACGTCACAAAATAAGGCTTCCACATCATATGATGCATAATTTAAGGCTGAATAGGGACCACTGCAGTCTTAGGTTCATCAGAAGTTGAACTACAGTTACCCTTATGGCCTCAGCTGGCCAGCCAGCTGCTGCTGCTGAACTACAATTCTCCTCATGCCAGCTGAGGATGAAAGGAGTTGCACTTCAACAGCTGAAGGACCTCCAAGTTAACACTCTATAACTGCAATAGTTCCCTCACAGACATCTCCCACTGACCACTCACAACTTTCACATCAGCTGCAACCAGGGTCCCATTCTCACTCCACTGTACAAACTAACCTTCTCAAAGCTCTTCAGTTTAATTTCATACTGCAGCTCAGCCCCAGGAGGAATTTGGAATTTCTCATATCCAGCTGTTCCAAAGCCATACCTACAAGGGGGAGAGATACAGGTATCAAAAGTTTTCCAGCAGAAGCATATAGATACATATAATAGAGAAACATACAGCATACATATAATACTGGCAGATGAACACACTCACACTATCTGTACAATACATGGTATGACACATTCTGTACACCAGATCAGACATATTTATTCCAAGAGCTGCAAATGTCACCAAAGACGGCATACATTAGGAGCTGATTTTGGTCTTACTTGTTAAATCTTTTTCTCTTAGTCCATACAGGTTACTGGTAACTCTGGGTAGGCGATCCACCCCTTTAAGTAGGCAGGAACAATTCTAGAATTGTATGAGGGGGTGGTGCCTACCTTCCCTCCTTGGCTGCAACTAGCCAACCAGCTCCAGAAAGATTTGAGACACTAACTATTGACTAGATAGTAGAAGGGAAAGAAGACTCCTGTGAGCATGACCACAAAGGACCCCCACAGTCTGCCACAGGAGAGCCAAGCATGGCCCCTTGATAGGGTGGGAGAGCAGTAACCAGTATGGACTAAGAGAAAAGGATGTAACAGGTAAGACTAAAATCCTCTTTTCTCTGTCGTCCAATACAGGTTACTGGTAACTCTGGGATGTCCAACCATAGAGTTTCCCAGGGACGGGAAGTAAGGCAAGGACCAGGCACAAGGCCCCCAAAGTCACCAGAACAGATATGAACCATCAAATCAGAGATAGCCCAACAAACAAATGAAGTGTCAACGGACACTGAACAGGGGTAACAACACCCCAGGAACTGTTACACAGCACAATGAAATAGAGCCAACAGGGCTCAAAAGTGAAGGAAGCACCAGGAACCGAAGAAAATCCTAGACAGGCAAAAAACTGCCTCCAGGATTTTCCTCCCAAAGCTGGCATCAGCCGATGCCAGCACATCAACATGCTAATGCTTCGAAAAGGTGTGCACAGACGACCAAGTGACAGCCTTGCACAAATGATCAGCAGAGGCCTGATTCTTGTAAGCCTTAAAGGCCCCAATAGATCGAGCAGAATGAGCCGTGACCCTGAAGGGGACAGGCTTTTTCCTCAGCTCGTAAGCCTTATGAATAGTGGACTTGATCCAAGAAGAAACAGTCACCTTGGATGCAGGTCTTCCTGCCCTAGGACCCTCAGGAATGACGAACAACGTGTCTGATTGACTCAGTGTGATGTACATAAAACTTGAGACAACGTGTCTAACAAGTGGAGATCCCTCTCCTCGTCAGAGGCACGGTCAGGGCAGAAAGAGGGCGCCACAATCTCCTGATTAATGTGGAACTCCGAAACCACCTTTGGGAGAAATTCCTGAGAGGTGCGAAGCACCGCCCTGTCCTTGTGAAACACTAAATAGGGAGGTTTACAGGACAGAGCATGTAACTCCGTGACACGGCGGACAGACACAATCGCCGGGAGAAAGGCCATTTTCAGGCGTAAAGGAATAGTAGCCAAAGACTCAAATGGAGGGCACTGAAAAACGCCCAAAACCAAGTTAAGATCCCACTGAGCAGCAGGAATCTTGAAGGCAGGACGAGTATGAGCAACGGCCTGGAAGAAAACCTTGACATCAGGAAGGATGGCAATGCGGCTCTGAAAGAAAACAGAGAGAGCAGATGTCTGAATCTTCAGGGAACTCAAACTGAGGCATTTATCCACACCGTCCTGCAAAAAAGCCAGGACTGTAGGCAGATCAAATTGCTGAGACAGGTCCCTGTCAGCACACCAAGATAGGAAGGTTGACCAGACACAATGGTAGATCTTGGAAGAAACAGGGGTGTGCGGGTACTGAGCATAGTAGCCACCACACCAGAAGAAAACTTTTTTTCTTCCTCGATACTGAGGATTCAATTTCCAGGCCATCAATGCTAGACGATGAACATCCTCCTTCCACAGGTAACCCTGTAGAAGAAAATCCGGACAGCAAGGGAGCAAGAATGGCTCCGCCACTGACAGATCTAGAAGCTCCGGAAAACAAGCCTGGCGAGGCCTGTACAGAGTAATCAGAATGACTGGACAAAGCTCCATTCGTAATTTCCGTAACACTCTGTGCAACATGGAGAGGGGAGGAAAGATCTAGGCCACAGGGAAAAATCAGGGAATGGACACTGCATCCACTGCCAGAGCTAGAGGGTCCCTCCATTGAGAGCAGAACCTCGGAACCTTCCTGTTGTGTCTTTTCGCCATCAGGTCGATGTAAGGAAGACCCCATTTCTGAACAATGAGGGTGAACACCTCTGGGTGCAGCTCTCACTCTCCACTGTCCACTGTGTGTCAACTGAGGAAGTCCGCCATGACGTTGTCTACGCCAGGAATGTGCACTATGAATATGGCAAGAATGTGATCTTCTGCCCAGGACAAAATAGACTTGACCTCTAACCAAGCAGTGAGACTTTGTTCCGCCCTGCTTATTGATGTTAGCCATGGCTGTGGTGTTGTCGGACTCTATTCTGACTGGACAGTCTTCCACCTGGGATGTCCAATGACGAAAGGCATGAAATATTGCCCAAAGCTCCAACACATTGATGGGAAGGAGAGATTCTTTCGGAGACCACCGACCCTGTGCACTCAGGAGACCCAGGACCGCTCCCCATCTGGAGAGGCTGGCATCCGTCGTCACCGTGGTTCAGAAGGAAACTAGGAAGGACTTACCCTTCAGCATACTGGAGAGGTCGAGCCACCAGAACTCAGTTCCACATGAAGAGGAAGTGACACCGACGTCTTCAGAAGGTCCGGCCGACCCCTGCACACCTGGATCACAAGCTGCTGGAGCTCCCTGGTGTGTGCCATGGCGAACGGTACCGCCTCCATGGTGGAAATGAATTTCCCCATGAGAGATGACAGCTTCTTGGCTGGAAATGGATCTTGAGCCAGTATCGCAAAAAAACAAACAAACAAAAAAACAAAAAAAACCTTGCAGGAGATCTGGCGAGCCACCTCGTCCGTGAGAAACACCATGTTCTTCTGGGTATCGAAGAGGAGGCCCAGGAAAACCAGAAGCTGGGATGGGACAAGGTCTGATTTGTCCAAGTTGATGATCCACCAGTGATGAGTGAGAGCATGAATGCACTGCTGAACCTGCTGATAAAGAAGTTCCGCAGAAGAGGCTTTCAGAAGCAGGTCGTCCATGTATGGAGTAACTCTGATGCCGACTTGGTGGAGGACAGACACTAAGGCTCCCAGGACATGGTTAAAAACCTGAGGAGCTGTTGTCAGACCAAATGGAAGAGCTGAGAACTGAAAATGTCCCCGGTCGCAGGCAAACCGGAGGTACTGCCGGCTCTCTGGATGAATGGCAATGTATAAGTATGTGTCCTGAAGATACAAAGAAGCAAGGAATTCCCCCGAGGACATGGCAGTAATCACTGTCCGTAGAGATTCCTGGTGATAATGAGTCCGGGTCACAAAGGAATTGAGATCCTTCAAGTCCAAAATGGGATGATAACCGCCATCCTTCTTGGAGACCACAAAAAGGTTTGAGTAAAAAACTCATACCTCTGTCCTGAACTGGAACCGGCTCTAGAAAATCCTTGTCCAAGAGACTGAACAGCGCCAAACAGACTTCGCTTCTCTGTGCCCTGAGGCGTATGGGAAGGAAGGAAGCGAAAGGGAGAAGGAAAGACGAAATAGATCCTGTACCCTTCCGTCACCACCTGCAAAACCCATGGGTCCATCACTGAATCCTCCCAAATGTTGTGATAGTGGAGCAGACGACCACCCACAGCAGAGTGTGGACCCGGGTTCGGCGAGTCATGCTGAAGGAGGCTTGGAAGACTTGGAGGAGACCTTGGGCTTCCATTGCTGTTTGGGCTTGGAGGAGGTACGCGGAGCTGAGGGAACCGTCTGGTTGGCCGGACGTGTCTCATTCTGAATGGAAAGAAAGTACCAGTTACGTTTAAGCTGTGTTTTCTTCCTAGGAACTAAGGGAAGAAGTGTACTCTTACCCCCTGTAGCCTCAATGATCAGATCCTTCATATCTGGCCCAAACAAAGAAGTGCCTTGAAAAGGCAAGGAGAGCAATGCTTTCTTAGAAGCAGTATCTGCAAACCAGATCTTGAGCCAAAGAGCCCATCTGGCAACCACAGACATGGTGGAAACCCTAGCCACCACATGGATGGCATCAAATAGGGCAGCAGAAACATAGTGCTGTGCCTCAGAAATGTTAGCAAGGAGGCGCAACTTGTCCGAAGTAGGAGCACATTGACTGACAGCAAGAGTGAGCTGTTCAGTCCATTCCGCAATGGCCCGGTTCACCCATGCTGCTGCGAATGCTGGACGCATGGCAGAGCCAGCAGTGGCAAAGATGGACTTGAGGGAGACCTCAAGTTTCTTCTCAGTCCAGTCTTTTAGAGCAGACGCATCAGACACTGGCAAGGCAGTAGACTTGGATAGCCTGGAGATAGGAGCATCCACTTTGGAAGGATGAACCCACTGAGAAAGCGCTGCCTTAGAAAAGGGATAAAGCTTTGCAAATTTCTTGGAGACAGAAGGCTCTCTGTCCGGAGACTTCCACTCTCCAGACACAAGGCGGTCAAGATTGGGGCTAGGTGGAAAGCAAATAAGGGGCTTTTTAGGCTCCTGAAACACATCAGAGGGGTCAGTAGGAACCTCCGGAACTAAGGGAATGTTAAGAGTATTCAAGATAGCCCTGATTAAGCACTCAGCAGAGGGCTCAGGATCAGCCCCAAAAGGATCACCAAAAAACTGAGAGGAGCCCACCGCAGAACATTCCTCAACATGTGAATCCACCAACAGTTCCTCCTTAGAGGAATCAGGCACGTCAGGTACACCCTGAGGCTTTGTCAGGGAAGACTTGATGAAGGAGGGGGTCTGCCAAGAATGAAAGACCCCCTGAAACTGGGATGGAAAGAGTTGCACAGTGGACCTGAGGTCCCTAGTAGCAGCCTTGAACTCTTGCACCCAGACTGGCTCTAATGCATGGCTGGAGGTCCCTGGGGAACTCTCAGGGACATCAGAACATGCTGGGCATAAATGACCTGAGAATTCTCTAGGTAACCCTGAATGACAGGAAAAGCAATGTGCAATAGGGGATATAGAGACCCCAGCATCCTTAGTCTTAGGTCTGGCCCCAAGCTCCAATGGTATAGACATTCTCACAGTGTCAATAACCTATTGTATAAGAAATCACCCAATTATAGTGTGTATGATTAAAGTTTCACCCCAGAAATTGCTAAAACTGACTTAACTGGCAGGCGAAGGTTTAATCAGCAAAAGGAGAGAAGGAGAGTCCAAGTCCTGCGTAGGATACCGTTCTGGAAAGATCACAAAATGGCTGCTGTGGCTGGAGCCAATCAGAAACGAGCGTATGAAGCAAGCGCTCATGGGAAATGTTTTCCCAGAAAAGTACCCCAAACAGTGCCCGAAGCCCCCCTGAGCCCCCCCAACACACTAGAAACATGAACCGGATGATAGAGCAAGGGCAGACAAGTAAAGTGAGCCATCTCTGATGTTGCTAGGTTAAACAGTTGCAGAGATATGTCCCAAACTGTACAGTCCCATAGGAGTGAATGGAACAATGGCGCCTATGCGGTAAAGCAAACTCAATTTTTACAAAATTGAAGGTATAATGTTAAAAGACATGAAACATCACTAAAACATTGTAGGATACCCAAAAAACACTGATCCAGTAGGAAAAGTGTCAGAAACCCCCCCAAATGAATGCCAAACCAGCAGCTAAAGGGTTAAATACCACATAAACCTGCTCCAAACACCTAACAGACATAGAGATAGACCCAGTGAGTGCTGGAGTGTACAACAGGAACTCCAAATGAAAAACCCCTGTGCGGAGGGGCACTGTGGGACATGTGGACCTCAAAGGGTTACTCACCTTTCCTGCAGAACTTCTGTCTTCAGATTACCATGTTTAAAGAAGCAGCCTCAGTGGGCGACTCCTGAAGAAAGAACCTGTAGCTAAGATTCCCCCCCCCCGGGGCTTAAAGCGGAACTACCACCGCTAAGCAACCTTGTTTCAAATAATTCCCTATCTGGCGACTAGCTGCTCAGTAGCGCTAGTCGCCAGAATTATTACCTGGTTATTGAGAAATATGCATTCATCCTCGGCTGACAGGCAGGACGGAGCGCGGACATCTTGCCCTAGTGACGTCCACGCTGTCAGTCCCAAACGGCTGTAGGAGGCATTGCTAGGAGCCATTCGGCTCCAGAAGAGACTGACAGCGCAGGCACGCGGACGTCACTAGGGCAAAATATCCGCGCTCTGTCCTGCCTGTCAGCCAAGGATGAATGCATATTTATCCATAACCAGGTAATAATTCTGGCAACTAGCGCCACTAAGCAGCTAGTCGCCAGATAGGGAATTATTAGAAACAAAGTTGCTTAGCGGTGGTAGTCCCGCTTTAAGATCCACAAAAAGCACCTGGTCGCTGAGCTAGCCACATCTAAGGGCATTGTCAGTTATAGTAATCCACCTAATGGTGGTACTTCATTTCTAACAGAAAAATAAAATACTTCTATAGCTACATGAGAACTGTTATCTTCACCAAGGAACAAATCTTTCTGGAGCTGGTTGGCTAGCTGCAGCCAAGGAGGGAAGGTAGGCTCCACCCCATGCATAAAAAGTAACAAATAAGTGCTACACATTGATACAATAAAAAAATGATAACAATCAGAATCATGGGACTCACCGACAGGAATGAGGTGCTCACTATAGCAGTGCTCCGACGCTGCACTCCGAAAGCAGTTCAGACAAGCAAAGATTTCAGAAGCACTCATCACTCTGACGGAGAAAACCACTATCAATCGTTTAAAAATAAACTAAAGGATACACTTCATGCCAATCCATAGCGAAAATCTTTATTGTTCCAATCTTTAAAAATAACAAGGACTGCCAAAAAGCAGGGGGAGCAAGACACAATTGCACGTAGCTAATGGTAGACACCCAAGGAACGCCTGACACATTCCTTGGGTGTCTACCATTAGGTAAGTGCAATTGTGTCTTGCTCCCCCTGCTTTTTGGAAGTGCCAGTTATTTTTTAAAATTGAAACAAAGATTTTCGCTATGGATCGGCCTGAAGTGTATCCTTTGTTTATTTTTAAACGATTGATGGTAGTTTGCTCCATCAGAGTGGTGAGTGCTTCTGAAATCTTTGCTTGTCTTCACCCCCTGCATACAATTCTAGAATTGTTCCTTCCTACTTAAAGGGGCGGATCACCTAACCAGAGTTACCAGTAAGCTGTATTGGACAACACAGAAATATGCTTTTTGGGGTGAAAATAAGATAGGTAGGAGTGTGTATGCGCGCGCGCGCGTGATCTTACTCTACCAGTAAACAAACTGGAGGTGGCAGGAGAAGATCAGAGGGCCGCATGTTGTCCTCGGGTCACCTGTTTCCAGTCAGTGCTATACATTAACATTGCATGCGTATGAAGATGGACACTCACTTTGGCTTCAGATACAGCACAGCCTCCTCTCCTTTCTCCATTTGCTGAATGGCCGTTTCCACACCTGGGGGTATCCCAAGGCTCTCTCCTTCTCCCACCTCAAACTGCAGCTCCCTCTCATCAAAGACCCGTCCGGCATGCGTGCCTCTCAGCTGCACTGTCAGGGGGCAGACCATAAAGAATCTTTACAATGGGTTTTATCCTGTCAGTGTCTCAATTTGTAAGCCAGGGAAAGGATATGTGAGGCCTGACAGCTGTTGCTGGACTACATATCCCATAGGCTGGTGGGGGATGATGGGAGTTAGAGTCTAGAGGCAGCTGGGGAGCTTCAAGCAACCCATCCCTACTGTAGGCTCTATGGCCAGAGCCCCATTCTGCCAAAAATGCAATTTTTTAGTTACGTGTCAGAGACATCTCTATCATTCAAGGGAGTTAACCCCTCAAATGCTAGTGGTCTCCAATACAATTTGATGGAAAACTCTAGCATTCAAGAAGTTAAAAATCAAAGAAGTTTGCAACTCATTTTGGAAAGAAAACACTATCAAACCTTTGAGCGCCAGAGGGATACGCAACACATCGCAAAGCAGTGCACTGCTTACACCTCTGGCACTCAAATTTATATTATATACATAATTATTTTTCTTTTTAAATGTGTCCCCTAAAATGCAGCTGGCTTTCTCCAGAATCACTCCTCTTTTCAGCCACCCTAAATCTAGTATACTGAACATGGTCTAATTATTACATTTCACATAAATATCAATATGCGTAACCAAAGCAGTTATTTCTTAAAGGAGCAGTAAACTTTTTTTTATGAAAACACATATTTTATAGGACTTTTCCTGCTGAATAAAACAAGGTCACTCCCACTGCTGTCAAATGTTTTATTCAATAATTATAGCAGGAAGTGAATTTACTGTGTTTACTTCCTGATAGTTCTAACTGACAGGAAGTGACAGGCAGTTTCTATCACATTCTATGGAGAACTGTATGTCTCTGACTTTTCTGACTTTCCTTTCCATTAGAATCTAGCAGGGAATCTAATTAGAATTTGACCACTAGAGGGCACTGCTAATGTAAAAAAACATGGGTTTAAACTGTAATAACTCTGGAAATATAAATCTCTCAGCAGTGGGAGTACCCTTATTTTACTCAATAGGAAAATCTCTACAATATATACTTTTTCATAAAAAAAGTTTACTGCTCCTTTAATTTAACATTAACAGGTTGAGGTAACATATACAAGGAGATTTTAGAACCAGTTTGGGTGCAAGAGTTCAAGGCTGCTACTAGGAACCTCAGGTGCACACCTTTTTGAAGCACTACCGTGTTGATGTGCTGGCATCGGCTGACGCCAGCTTTGGGAGGAAAATCCTGGAGGCAGTCTTGCCCGTCTAGGATTTTCTTCGGTTCTTGGTGCTTCATCCACTTTTGAGCCCAGTTGGCTCTAGTTCAGTGTGCTGTGTAACAGTTTGGGGTCTTGTTACCCCTGTTCAGTGTCCGTTGACACTTCATTAGAAGTTGGGCTGTCTTTGATCTGATGGTTCATATCTGCTCTGGTGACTTTGGGGGCCTTGAGCCTGGTCCTTGCCTTACTTTCCACCTCTGGGAAATTCAGCGGTTGGACATCCCAAAGTTACCAGTAACTTGTATTGGACGACAGAGAAAAGAGGATTTTAGTCTTACCTTTTAAATCCTGTTCTCTTAGTTCATACAGGTTACTGGTCTCCCACCCTGTCAAGGGACCATGCTTGGCTCTCCTGTGGCAGACTGTGGGGGTCCTTCGGGGTCATGCTCACAGGAGTCTTCTTTCCCTTCTACTATCTAGTCAATAGTGTCTCAAATCTTTCTGGAACTGGTTGGCTAGCTGCAGCCAAGGAGGGAAGGTAGGCGCCAACCACTGCATACAATTCTAGAATTGTTCCTGCCTACTTAAAGTGGTGGATCGCCTACCCAGAGTTATCAGTAACCTGTATGGACTAAGAGAAAAGGATTTAACAGGTAAGACTAAAATTCTCTTTTTTCTCTGGGCAGGATATTCATAGAAAGGATATATCATCAAGTACACAAGAAGCCCCTTTTTTCTTCCTTCTATTGGGGAACACAGGAACCATGGGGATATACCAAAGCTATCCCCTCAGGATTCTAGAAACGGAAATAAAAAATCCTCAATATGCAAACTAGTCTCAGAGACAAACCAGAAACAAGAATGAACCTCACGTGTCAACAGACACCTACACACCAAAACCAAGTAATAGCAAAAATGCTGATAGAAATAAAAAGGTAAGAAACGCTCCTACACAGGTACTACGGTGTAAGACCTTCCAACCAGAACTGGCTTCAGCTGCGGCCAGGTCATTACAGGGCAATCAGGAATACATGCCCCTACTCCATCCTGACCTTCCTTAAACACTCTGGGAGAATTGGAAAAGGACGAAACTGCTAAGGAATGTCCATCGTGTCCAAAGAGATGGAGAGTGTTTCAGGTTCTGGAGCAAAACAGGGAGACCTTTCGGTTCAACCGAGAGTCAAGAGATCCACAAACAGTAGACCCCATACCTGAATTATGGGTGGGGTAGCCCACTGCTGCATTTCAGCAGGAAAAAGGGTGTAAAGAAAGAAGTGCCTGGGGATAGTTTCCTATCAGGAGACTTCCATTCAAGCACCACCGAACCAAGGGAATGATAAGGCAGGAACTATGAGGATTAAAAGGGCCATAGTGCATACTCACTGGACCTGTGCCTTCTGTAACCTATAGAATCAGGTTCAGTCTTCAGACACCTGGGAGTATAAAGAGAACAAGGAGAGCGGCTGGTAGAGACTTGATAATCCAAATCCAGCAGCACTGATAATTCATTGTATAAGAAAAGTGACAGTATACTATCACTCGCCACCAATATTCACGACCTTACAGCACAGGTCGACAGTCTCGTCAATGTAGTGTAAAGTTTTCAAATATCTGACAAAATAAAGGAAGATATATCCATCAAGATAAAAGAATTCCATTTTTTTTTTTTTTTTTTTTTTTTTTTAATATCAACAAGTAGTCTACTAAACCAGTGGCTAAGTGTCTGTCTGTGTATATTCAATAAATGGAATTCTTTTATCCTGACGGATACCGTCCTTTGAGTGAAGTCCGATATTGGACAAATAGGATTTTAGTCTTACCTGTTAAATCCTTTTCACTTAGTCCATACAGGTCACTGGTACTCTGGGAGGCGATCCGCCCCTTTAATAGGCAGGAACAATTATGCAAATGACTGCAGTGGGCGGAGCCTCCCCTCCTACTTAAGCTGCCTTCAGGCCAGAGCCACTAGATTGATTTGAGACACTAAAACTGACCATAGGTAAGCAAGAAGGAAGACTCCTGTGAGCATGCCCCAAAGGTCTCCCACTGAATGCCACAGGAGAGCCAAGCATGGTCCCTTGACAGGGTGGGAGACCAGTGACCTGTATGGACTAAGTGAAAAGGATTTAACAGGTAAGACTAAAATCCTATTTTCACTGTCGTCCAATACAGGTCACTGGTACCCTGGGATGTACAAACATTGAGCTGACCCAGAGGCGGGAAGTAAGGCAAGAACCAGGCGCAAGGCCCAAGTCACTAGAACTGCTATGAACCAGTTAATTACATAGCCCAGAATGTAAGTGTCAACGGACACCAACCAGGGGAAAACAACCCCTGAACTAACACAGCACACAGAACAGAGCCAACCGGGCTCAACAGTAAAGAAGCACTAAGGACCACAGAGCAGAAGGCCTAGACAGGCAAAACTGCCTCCAGGACCTTCCTCCCAAAACTGGCATCAGCCGAGGCCAGTACATCAACTCGATAATGCTTTGAAAATGTGTGCACAGAGGACCAAGTGGCCGCTCTGCACAGTTGATCAGCAGATGCCTGATTCTTGTAGGCCCAAGAGGCCCCAATAGATCTGGTGGAATGGGCAGTCACCCGGAAGGGAACATGCTTATTCCGCAACTTATAGGCTTCACGAATGGTAGCCTTAATCCAAGAGGCAATAGTAACTTTGGAAGCCGGTCTCCCTGCCCTAGGCCCCTCAGGAATGACGAATAAAGCGTCAGACTTCCTGATAGACTCGGTGCGATGAACATAAAACTTGAGGAAACGCACCACATCCAACAAATGGAGATCTCGTTCCTTGTCAGATGAAGGATTAGGGCAGAAAGAGGGAACCACAATCTCCTGATTGATGTGAAACTCGGACACAACCTTGGGTAAGAATTCCTTGGTAGTGCGAAGCACAGCCTTATCCTTGTGGAACACCAGGTAAGGAGGTTTACAAGACAGAGCTTGTAACTCTGCTACCCGGCAAACTGAAACAATAGCCAAAAGGAAGGCCATCTTCCAAGTCAAGAGACGTAATGGAATGGAAGCCAAGGATTCAAACGGGGGTCGCTGGAGAACTCCCAGCACCAAATTGAGGTCCCACTGGGGAGCAGGACTCTTGAAGGCAGGCCGAACATGAGTCACACCATGGAAGAAAACTTTCACATCAGGAAGGATAGCAATCCTTTCCTGGAAAAACACAGACAAAGCAGAAGTCTGGACTTTGAGGGAACTCAGACTGAGCCCTTTCTCAACACCGTCCTGCAAAAAGGCCAGGACAGTGGGAAGATGAAAGTCCAGGGACACCTTCCGATCAGTACACCAAGCCACAAAGGTGGCCCAGATACGATGTTAGATCTTGGAGGACACAGGCTTACGAGCACTGAGCATCGTCGACACCACTGAAGGAGAAAATCCTTTCTTCTCTAGAATCGAGGATTCAACCGCCATGCCATCAAATGGAGATGCTGAACATCCTTCTTCCACAGATATCCTTGAAGAAGTAAATCCGGACGGGCAGGGAGTGGAAACGGTTCCGCCACTGACATGGCCATCAACTCCGGATACCAGGACTGGCGAGGCCAGTTTGGAGCGATCAGGATGACAGGACAACGCTCCTGCTTCAACTTCTGGATGACTCTGATCAATAGAGGAAGAGGAGGGAAGATGTAAGCCAGAGGAAAATCCCAAGGAATTGACAATGTATCCACTGCTAGAGCAAGAGGGTCCCTCCGCCGGGAGCAAAACACCGGCACCTTCCTGTTGTGTCTGGTAGCCATCAGGTCCACTACAGGCACCCCCCACCTCTGGGTGAGTAGGTGAAACAACTCTGGATGAAGAGCCCATTCTCCGCTGTCGACTGTGTGACGACTGAGAAAGTCTGCCATGACGTTGTCTACGCCTGGAATGTGAACTGCTGAAATGACAGGCACGTGATCTTCTGCCCAAGATAAAATATCCTTGACCTCCAACCAGGCGGTGCAACTTCTTGTGCCGCCTTGCCTGTTGATGTAGCCAACTGCGGTGGCGTTGTCGGACTCCACTGACTGGACAGCCTTCCAGCTGAGACTCCCAGTGTCTCAGGGCAAGCCGGATGGCACGCAGTTCCAGAACATTGATGGAGAGAAGAGATTCCTCCAGTCCCCATTTCCCCTGAGCACTGAAACGACCCAACACAGCACCCCATCCCCGGATGCTGGCATCCGTTGTAACCGTGGTCCAACAGGGAACCTGAAAGGATCTCCCTTTCAGGAGATGAGAGAGATCCAACCACCAGTGCAGACTCGATTCCACATGAGGAGGTAGAGAGACTGACAGATGCTGATGATCTGGATGATTCTTGCACGTCTGGATCACAAACCTCTGAAGTTCCCTGGAGTGAGCCATGGCAAATGGTACCGCTTCGATCGTGGAAATGAACTTCCCCACCAGAGACGTCAACTTCGGCACTGGAACTCTGTCCAGCTCCAGGATCCCAGCCACTCGGATGGCTATCTGATGAGCCACTTCCTCCGGTAGAAACACCATGCATTGGCGAGTGTCGAACAGGAGACCCAGGAAAACGAGCCTCTGAGACGGGACCAAGTCTGACTTGTCCAGATTCAGGATCCAGCCGTGACGGTTCAGAGTGTGAATACACAGCTGCAGTTGTCATTGGAGAAGCTCCGCTGAGGAGGCTTTCAGGAGGAGATTGTCCATGTAGGGGGTCACCCTGACACCTTCTTGATGAAGTACCGCTATCAAGGAACCCAACACCCTCTGAAAGACCTGAGGGGCCGAAGTCAGCCCAAAGGGAAGAGCTGAAAACTGAAAGTGTCCCCTGTGGCAGGCAATCCTGAGATACCGCCTGCTCTCTGGATGAATAGGGATGTGAAGATAAGCATCCTGAAGGTCCAGGGAGACAAGGAACTCCCCTGGAGACATTGCTGCAATCACAGAGCGCAGGGACTCCTGGCGGAAGTGGGAACTCACAACGTAGGAATTGAGATCTTTGAGATCCAAAATGGGACGAGCACCTCCGTCTTTTTTGGCCACCACGAACAGGTTGGAATAAAATCCTGAACCTGTGTGCTCTGGAGGAACCAACTCCAGGACCTCCTTGTCCAAGAGATCCTGAATAGCGTCGTCGAACAGACGTCTTTTTGTAGGTTCCTGAGAAGGACGAGTAAAATGGAACCGAAAAGGAGGAATGGAAGAGAAAGGGATCCTGTATCCCTCTGATACCACCTGAATGACCCATGGGTCCGCCACTGACTCCTCCCAAGTCCGGCGAAAGATGCGGAGACGTCCACCCACTGCCGGATGCGGACCCGGGTTCGGTGAGTCATGCCGAAGCAGTCTTGGAGGTTTTGGCCTTGGGGGCAACTTTGGGCTTCCAGGACTGCTTGGGCTTGGAGGAGAAGCGCGCAGAGGACGGACCCGTCTGGGACGTGGAGCGTGTCTCAGTCTGAAAGGAACGAAAGGACCGATTGCGTTTGGCTGGAAACTTCTTCTTGAAAACTGAGGGTAGAAGAGTACTTTTACCACCAGTAGCCTCGCTGATCATTTCCTTAAGTTCAGAACCAAATAGCAAGTTCCCCTGAAAGGGTAAGGAAAGCAAGGCTTTCTTAGAGGCTGTATCAGCAGACCAAATTTTCAGCCAAAGGGCACGTCTGGCCACCACAGAAGAAGTGGAGGCCCTCGCCATCATGCGCACAGCATCAAAAGCAGCATCAGCAACATAATTTTGTGCTTCAGTAATGTTAGCAAGTAGCTGCAACTGCTCAGATACCGGTGCATCCTGGCGGACTGCCTCAGTCAGTCGTTCAGTCCAGGCCGCAATAGCTCTATTAACCCACGCCACTGCAAAGGTTGGACGCATGGCAGTGCCAATGGAGGCAAAAATAGACTTAAGAGAAAGTTCTAGCTTTTTGTCCGTCCAATCCTGCAGGGCAGAGGCATCAGAGACAGCTAAAGCAGTAGATTTGGACAGCCTGGAAACAGGAGCATCCACCTTGGGAGGATGAACCCATTTTGCCAGTTCAGTCTCAGGAAAAGGGTAAAGTTTAGCAAACTTTTTAGACACTGAGGAGGATTTGTCAGGATTCCTCCACGCCTCAGAGACTAGACGGGCAAGGGTAGGGTTAGTTGGAAAACATACAACCGCCTTAGATGGTTTTTGGAAAACGTCAGTTGGATCATGAGTAGATTCCTGAGTCAGAGGAAGGTTGAGCTTAGTTATCACAGCTCTAATCAGACCCTCAGCAGAAACCTCAGGGTCACATTCATAAGGGTCCCCAATGGACCTGTTAGACTCAATAACAGTGCCTTCCTCAGCATCAGAATCCTGTAATAGTTCTTCTTCAGAAGAATCAGACACATCAGGAGCTCCCTGTGGCTTAGGCAGGGAAGTCCTGATAGTAGAGGGGGTCTGCCAAACCTGGAGAGCCCCCTGTACCTGAGAGGGAAAGAGTTGGAGTGTGGATCTGAGATCCCTAGTGGCAGCTTTAAACTCTTTCACCCAAGTTGGCTCAATAGCATGGCTGGGAAGCCCAGGGTTGCTATCACGACAATCAGTGCATTTAGGGCATAAATCACCAGAACAATCTCTAGGCAGCCCAGAGTGACAAAAGGAGCAAAGCGCAATGGGGGGAACAGACACCCCAGCCTCTTTAGTCTTGGGTCTCGCCCCTGGCTCCAGTGGAGTAGACATGCTCACAGCGTCAATATACACCACTAAACAATATCACCCAGTAAAAGTGTGAAAGATTAAAGTTACACCCCAGAAATGCCTAAAAACGGATTTATCTGGCCAGCGAAGGGTTAATCTGCTGAGAGGAGAGAAGGCTCGGTCCCTGCGTAGTATACTCGCTGAGAAAGAACACCACAAAATGGCGGCCGTCAGGTCAGCCAATCAGAAACGAGCGTGAACCGGGCGCTCATGGGAAATGTAGTTTTCTCTCAGAAGTACCCCAAACAGTGCCGGAAGCCCCCCTGAACTCCCCACACCCTGTAAACATACACCGGATGATAGAGCAGGAGCTTAGAAGTAAAATGAGCCATCTCTGAAGTTGCTGTGACAAGCGGTTGCAGAGATATGTCCCACACTGTGAAATCCCATAGAGAGTAAAGGAGCAATGGCGTCTAAGCGGGAAAAGGCGCGCTTAAAGGCGCGGAACACTAAATTTTAATAAAGTCCCACTAAACTTTAAAAAGTGCTAAACAGTAACTCAAAACATGAGAAACAAATAAAATTATACCCAAAGCTCCAGAACCCAGAGAATACCACAGAAATTGCATAAACATGATAAATGCAAATAAAAACACCCTATGAGTGCTGGAGTGCAATGCAACTCCCAAATACAAGCCCATCAAAGGGACACTGTGGGGACAAGTGGACCTTCAGCACTCAAGGGGTGGCTCACCTTTCTGCAGGACTTCTGTCTTCAGGTGACCATGATAAAGTGGGAATAGACCAGAGGTAAATTCCTCAGCAGGGAAGCTGCTTGACTCAAGCTGTTCCCTCTTCAGGGCATAAGGTCCACAGAAAATCCCTGGAAGCTGCACCAGCCACTTTAAGGAGGGCAATTCACAGCCATGGTCACCCTCCTAATGGTGGTATTCCATATTTGAATAAAAATAACAAAACACTAAGATGAATGCAAAGATGTTCTCCACCTGGTGTGCACAGCACACAGGAACAAATCAATCTGGTGGCTCTGGCCTGAAGGCAGCTTAAGTAGGAGGGGAGGCTCCGCCCACTGCAGTCATTTGCATAATTGTTCCTGCCTATTAAAGGGGCGGATCGCCTCCCAGAGTACCAGTGACCTGTATTGGACGACAGTGAAAAATGACTGGTAACAACTTGATAGACATCTCCAAGCAGAACTTGGGTTCTGATAAAGTCTACCTCCTGTTCCAAACCTAATATAGAAGAAAGAGGAATAGGAGCCCACCTAATGGGGGATGAATGTTTCATGTAAGTTATAAAGATTAAAAAACACTTGCAACGGAGGCTGCTGGGCAGGAGTAAAGTGGAGCTGGGAGGGAGTCTCCACCTTCAAGTGCCCTGCCTCCTAGTGGAAGATACTCTTCCCCGTAGTCCATTTGCTTCACAATGAATGAAAAAGAATGTAACATAGTAACAGTTGATGAAGAAAAAAAAAAAAAAAAAAAAAAAAAAACTTACTTAAAAAAATAAAACTGAGGCAATGTTTGCATGGACAAATAAAGTTAGAATTCCGGGCTATTTTTTCTTACATTTCGGCTAGATAGCCGCTATATTTTTATTGCCCAACATTGCTTGAATAGTTGAACTTGCTAAAAAGACAGATTGAATTGTTTAGTTATGGAGCTGACAGATTATGATTCTACAAAATCAGAAACAAGATTATCAAGTAGCACATCCTATATTATAATTCGCTAAGGATGTTTGTCAGAAGCCGTCATGCTCAGTACAGACTGTCCGCGCCGCAGCTGATAAGGAGCGGGGCACTCCGAATTCAGACCGGAGTCCTCTCAGCGCACCTTCCTGGGACCGCTTGGCACACAGAGCACCCCGCTCCGTATCAGCCGCGGTGTGTTCGGGCAGTCAGTACTGAGCATGACTGCAGTGCTGCCTGCATTGGCCCATGTACACGGGCTTTAAAACTAGTTCACGTATAAAACAGCAGCATAGATTCTACTGGGTATAATAACCATGAGTAAGACACCTGGCATGTATGAGTATAATGCTTACATAAAGTATCCAATTCATTCCTGGTGAGTTGTACAATTATCCCATTGTACTTATTTCATAAGCCAAGTAGCCAACCACCACTCATGAATCATTACACATAAAGAACAGACACTCCCACCTGCATATTAAACACGCCTTTGCATTTAGCCAAGTCAGGTCATGGCCATTTTCTTTGAAGAAGAATTGCCGATTTGGAAGGAAGAAGACAAAATACATTTTAGTGCCCTGCCACCTAGTGGGACAAGCTTTGCACCATGGCTCCTGTGTCCCATGGAATGTTAACCCTTTGAGTGCCACAGGGGTATGCAACGCAAAGGGTTAAGATAAAGAGACAACAGCAAGTATTATTGCTAAAGTGCCAGTTTCTCCCAGTGGAAGGGTGACTTTAAAAGGATAGGAATGTTTCACAATAAAAGCAGCTCCAATTAATCTTCATAGTATTAGGGCCATGGAGAGTGTTATTTCAATACTGTCAGAGTTGTAGATAAAGAGTAATTGAATGATAAATTATCCCCCTCCCACCACTTTAACTGATGTAACACTGCTCACCTCAGAGCAGCAAGACTGTCCAGATGGATCGCAGAGAGTTACAATCTTCAGAGAGCATGAGGAAAACCTGAAAACCTGTCAAGGAGGGGCAGGGTTTTCCTTATGTTCATAGTAAGAAGATTGTCCCTTGCTTTGACCTGTCCGGTTAAGTGACCAGATTCCACATCTGAGGGGAGGTGGCTTAAACTAGGTAAAAGAGACGGGAGGGGGATACTTTATCATTCAATTACTCTTGATCCACAACTCTGACAGTATTGAAATAACACTCTCCGTGGCCCAAATACTATGAAGATTAATCAGAGCTGCTTTTTTTGTGAAACATTACTATCCCTTTAAAAACACCAAGGGCCATATCAGGGGGGTGGAATAAAAATCAGTTGTGGGGAAACCATTCAAATATTTAAAAAGAGCCAACTAACATAACCATGACCTTCTGACTTTAAATATTCAGCAAATAAACACCAAGTAAAGTAAAATTGCCTATCCTATATAATAATTTGCTAAATGTGTGTTTGTCAGAAGCCGTCATGTGCAGTAAAGACGGCTGCGCGCACTGCAGTCATGCGCACTATAGACTGCACCGCAGCTGATAACGGAGCGGGGCTCTGAATTCAGACCGTAGGCCTCTCTGCGCACCTCACGGTCTGATTTCGGAGCACCCCGTTCCGTATCAGCAGTGGCGTGGGCAGTCTCTACTGTGCATGACTGCACAGCGGTCATTGCTGCCTGGCAGTGTGGCCCGTGTACACGGGTTCTTCAGCTAGTAATTTATATTTTCCCTCATCTTCACCTCATATTCATTATTCCAATGTTATGCCCCTGACAACAAGCTCGCTGTATCTGTTTCCAGTGAGTTCTGGTCAACTAAAGGAAGACAGTGATACAATGTAACACCATCCACCCTGTATTGTGTTTTGTCTGTGGTATCGCTATCCCTGCTTTGACTGTCCCTGATAGAAAGCTCTCTGACAACAGATCCACGGAACTCACTGTTAGTGTACTTGGTTTGTCCCACTATCAAATTTGTGAATGTGGCCCCAAGAGAATGCAGGCTTTTTAATGTGCACAGAGAGACTAGTCATTATGGTTGGAAGGTGTAACCCTGTTCTATCATAGCAGCATAATAAGGTTCCATACAGTCTTCCTTGATCAAGCGGAGATTCCCTCTACCCGGGACTTACGTTCCACCACGGCTCCCTCATTGGGCTTGGAATAGCCCTCCCCCTTTACACGTATCCTGCGGATGATTCCACCATCCTCCTCTCCTGACAGGTCCTCGCCTTGGAAATCAAACAGTTCCACCTGCAGGAACATAGATTGGTGGGCAGTGTCAGTGTGCTGGGGAGGGATGGGGGTAAGAAGTGTAATTGGGGAGGGGGCAGCAACAAGACGATACAGAGAGAGGAAAGGTAAGGACGGCAGCCAGAATTCCCATTAGGAAGAGTAGGCAGCCTCGTAAAGCAGTGACAGGCAACCAGATTCACCTCAAGGGCCCTCAAATCCACCAATGGGCTGCAGGATATAGTTAAAAATTCAACATAACATTGGAAAGAAGTGGAATAACCTCTTGGCTTCTAGACGTGTCTGTAGTGCATTGCTTTGAAATGGTTTGGAGACTTCTGTTGCACCCAAGGGCTTAAAGGGACAGAAATACTTAATACAGAAAAAATATTTTGCAAGGCTTACCCTGCTGAGTAAATCAAGGGTATGCAAACTGCTGACAGATGTTTTATGAAAAATTTATCACAGCTCAAACTTGCACTTTAATTTTTGGGTTCATTACTTGCATGGCCTGGAATTTTATGATGGCGCTGTAGCTACACCAGTCTAAGGACAGCTATGGCCAGCTGACCATACAACTCCGCAGGATGCAGTAGTAACGTCACTACTGTAACATTTTAGGACATGGAAGTATTGAAGAGATTTCTGGGGTGAAAATGTGTTGTGTGGTAAAGGGAAATTATCTCTTTTTCCCACTGTATCACAGAACAGACTGGGGTGCAGGAGAAGGCTCTGAGGGTCACAGTAACCCCATGGCAGCTTGTTCCCCATTTCTGTCTTAGAGACACCAAATAGTAGGCGGAGCATTAACTGTGCAGACTACTCCCACATGTGGGTGTGACCAGCACAATCCCAATACCTCTGTCCCTGCTTCTGTTTTATGAAGGCCAAAGTCTTAAGTTTATTTAAACCCCTGGATGCTGGAGCAGTCTCTACACTAACATACAAGGGGCAAGTGATTTCATGGACCAATTTTAACCCCTTGGAGGCTAAAAGTGTCTCCAACACATTGCAAAAAAATGCATTAAAGACGTTTGTAGCAGCCAAGGAATTTCTGCTTCAGGTAACAGTGAATGGGGCTGGAGTCCTGTTGGGTGGAAGACAAAGGGGGGGGAGGACTGCGGGCGTAAACCGATTGCACCATATGAATAAAATAATAATAATAATTAAATGGGGCTTTTTAACCTAATGAATCATTTAAAGTGGAACTTTCATTCAAATTAAAGTGCCCCCAAATCAATGTGTTGGTTCTCTCTCTGGAGCTCAAGGGGTTAAATCAGAGAGAATGTAATTTGCTACCTATTGCGCACCTGGACTGCCCCAGAATTGCTCCGTCCTTTAGCACATGCTGATAATGCCTGTAGTCACAGTGAGAATAGAACAGCCAGGCACAGTCTGTCACTGTGAGAGCATACACAAAACAGAAAACACAGAAGGGACGCCAGTGGTGCTTTATCATAAATAAAATAAATATAAATATTGCACTCACATTTATTGATGGTTGAGACGCCAGCTTATACTAGATCCCAACAACACGGGCAGAAGGAGATCGTAAACCCATCTCCGCTCGGGGCTCATCCAAATATAAGTATGTATATCCAAATAGTAAGACGCTGTTGCTCCAGGAAAGGTTCAGTTTAGTTGATAAAATTAAACACCACAATCCATTACACGTTTTTCAGCTCAGACACCACCTTTTCAAATGTATGGTGTGAAAGAACAAAGACCAATATTTATATTGATTGTTATTTTAGTTATGATAAAGCACCATTGTCGCCCCCCTTTGTTTTTTTCTATTTTCCATATGTTTTACTCCGTGAGGCGTCTTGTGAAGAGGAGCAGCCTGATCGATCTGTCCTAAGGGAAGCAGTATAAATATTCCCCCAAGTGTTAGGCTAGAGGACACATATGCGACCACCAGAAATATCTGTGAGTATCAAAGACTGGTGATGGTTTGGTTATTTCTAAAATTGTGGAAGATTATTATTTTTTTTTTTTTTTTTTTTAAATCTTTCTGGCGTTATTGTGAGAGCAGTAGCATCAGGCATGGCATAATCAGCACAGGGGTACCAGGAACAGAGTGTCATTGTGAGCGCAGTAACAACAAGCAATGCATAATCTGCAAAGGGCTCCACACAGGGAGTAATTTGTCTTACTGTTATGGTCTCACCTCAAAAACCAACACAGCATTGGGTGGGATCTTTGGTGGGCTCCCCGACGCTCCATAAGCATATTCTGGTTTGCAGGTAATTTGACAAATCTCCCCAACTTTCATGGTGGCTACTGCAATATCCCATGCTTTAATCACTTGACCTGGGAAGGTGACAGAGACAAGGTTAAGGCACACAGGGAAGGTGTAGAATTAGCAGGGTTACACTAGACATGGTAACTTAAAGGGATAGTAATGTTTCAAAATAAAAGCAGCTCCAATTAATCTTCATAGTATTTAGGCCATGGAGAGTGTTATTTCACCACTGTCAGAGCTGTAGTTCAAGAGTAATTGAATGATAAAGTATCCCCCTCCTGCCCCTTTTACCTAGTGTAAGCTGCCTCCCCTCAGATGCGGAATCTGGTCCTGGGACCAGACACGTCACAGCAAGGGGCAATCTTCTTACTGTGAGAACAATGAAAACCCTGCCCCCCTTGACAGGTTTTGTCCCTCTCTGCGATCCATCTGGACACCACCTTTCTGCTCTAAGGTGAGCAGTGTTACATCAGTAAATGGGATGGGAGGGGGATACTTTATCAGTCAATTACTCTTGTACTACAACTCTGACAGTATTGAAATAACACTCTCCAAGGCCCAAATACTATGAAGATTAATTGGAGCTCCTTTTATTTTGAAACATTACTATCCTTTAAGACAAACCAGATAATCCTGGACAATCAATGGGAGACTTGGAAAAGAAGGAATGGCTGCTCCCTCAGAGCATACACAAGACCTCAGAAAACAAATGGAGATATATATTTTTTTTTTTTAGATTTGCTATCATGAAGTACAGGGTATTTCAATTTATAGAACCCAGTTTTCTTTTAGGTGTTAGTGTTCCTTTAAAGGGATAGTAATGTTTATATTAAAGTTTAGCTTCTAGTCTACTATATGTTTTTTTATAACATGTAGCACTATATCTAATGACTTACAGTTCTATAGTTCTGGCCACCGCCCCTTAGATCTGCAATCCGGTCGTGGGACCGGACAGATGCAGTGAGGGACGATCATTGGTCAGTAAGTATAAGGAAAACCCTGTCCACCTTGACGAAGGAGTGCATGATTTTCCCTTCTACTTACTGAAGATTGTTCCTTGCTGCTCTCCATTTGGACCGCGCTTACAGGCAGAGTGACGCAGGGAAAGGGGCGGGAGGGGGATTCTTTCAGCCTGAATAGCTTTTGAATTACAGAACTATAAGTAAATAAACGCTGCATGTTATAAAAACTGTATAGAAGACCCGGAACTAAACATTAATATAGACATTACTATCCCTTTAATATGTTGCCTGAGCCAAAGCATCAGACATGCTGTAACACCGAGATAACAATTTACATTTCTGGTCAAAGACAATCCTCTATGTTGAACCTTTGAGGACCAGAGGTGTGTGCAACGGATCTCATCGTACCCCACCAGGTCCTTGAAGGGTTACATTTACAGAACAGAGCCTCAAACCCCAGTTCCAAGCCTCTAGTAAAAGAGAATTCATCTTACCTTTCCCAAGGTCAAAGGTGAATTTGTCCTTCCTGTCCCTACTGGAATCAAACTGGGTCCCGTCCAGCAACCAGCCAGTATAATGGACGCTGACTTTATCCCCAATCATTGGAGTCTCTTCTCCAGAGCCCTCTTTCTTTATTAGCTGTAGACAGAAGTACAAGCAAGGTGATACATATCTCCAGTTGTATGACTAGGCAATGGAAGCACCAGTACAAACCTCCCCCCCCCGATGAACCCTCTCTTGGATGCTGGGCCCAGCGAGAACTGCACCCCCTGCATCTCCCTACACAGAGTATTCTATGACCAGTGTTTATTAACCCTTTGAGTGCCAGAAGGGTATCCAACTCGTTGCAACACAATGCGTCGGGATACCTCTCTGGCACTCAAAGGGTTAAGGACAAAACTTCCCTTTGCAAGCTACATAGGAGGTGATACCCTAAAACACAAGAGAAGAACTTGCATAATGTGTAAAAGGTCAAGAAGGTGGGTCGATTGTCACTTTATTAATGCTGCATTAAACACACACACCTATGAAAGTGCTTGCCCCCTATGGTGCTATTCACAGAAAAATCTCCTTGCACACACTAAAGCGCAGCATGCTGCAACTGAAAGTGCTTATGCTTTGGACACCTCTGGCTTCCGGCATGCTTATGGTGAACGGTCCTCCAAGCAGATCCTTCACACAGGCAGTTCTGGAGGAAGCAATGCCATTCACATCTGAATGACTGGCTGACCCACCCGGGCATAAGCCAATAATATATGGCTGACACCCACACAGGCCAGCATTTTAACACACCCTCACCATGCCCCCCCTCCCCTATCGACCATAAGGGGAACGCAGGACATCAGATGTGAGTTGGCACAGGCAGCTTGAAATACGTTTTGCAATGCGTTGTGGACCCCTCTGGCACTGAATGGATTAAATGAACAGCATCCAAGTCTCCCACGTGAGCATCACCTTAAAGTTCACCTGTCACCCTAGCATAAATTTAGAGAGATAGTAATACCTCAATTAAACTTTAGCTCCGAGTATTATTTACATTTTTTAACATGTTGTGATATATATAGTTACTTACAGATTTATAGTTCAAATGCTATTCAAGACAAAATGATCCTCTCGCTGCCTCTCTGTCTGGTCCGGATGGATAGTGGTGAGGGACAATCTTCTCTAAGCAAGGGGGCAGGGTTTTCCTTATACTTACCGGATGAAGATTGTCCCTCACCACTATCCATACAGTCCCACGACCGGACTGCAGATCTAATGGGAGGCAGCCAGAAGGGGGGTCTTTTCCTCTTGAATAATGTTTGAACTACAAACCTGTAAGTAACAATATATAGTGCAATATGTTAAAGGGGAACTACCACCCCACAAAAACTTTATCTTAATTAAGTCTTCATCTGGCGACTAGCTGCTTAGTAGCGCTAGTCGCCAGAAATATTACCTGGTTTAAAAGATTTACGATTTATTCGGAGGCTGACAGTAGCAGGATGCACGGACATCTTGCCATAGTGACGTCCGTGCGCCTGCGCTGTCAGTCCCTTTTGGAGCCGGCCAAAAGGGAAATTTAATTTGTCCAATTTGTTGTAGTCGACGTGCTTCAGAATTATTCCAATTCATCTTTGTACATCAGCCTCAGCGTGCCAGGAGATCCCAGAGGCAGATGCCTGTTCGGAGCCCTATAGGTCTTAGTGTAAAGCCGCACTGCTGCAAAAGCACAGAACTTATCGATTGCAGATACAGAAGGATGACGTTATGTGCGGCCTCTAAAGAAGTACAGGTGTTAAATGTTGCAATGATTATTCACGGTTTATAATTGTGTTAGGGTTACACCCCTGGGCCATGCTCCCCATGCCAGAATGGCAGACACACCTCACTCATATATATATGCACGGCCAGAGTTATGCAACCTTTGTCTCTGCAGTTGTCTCTTTAACACATTTTTCATAACCGCTGTACTAGAAGAAGGTGGTGCAGGTGAATTAAGGAAAAGATGACTGAGCCATGCACTCAATAAGGTAAGCCTTTATGTGCCACTGGGGTACGCAAAGCAATGCATTGCTCACCCCTGTCACTCAAAGGGTTAAAATGCCCATTTAGATCAATGGAAATTTGGGAATTTTTGTATTTGCCTCCTATGGAATGCTCCTCTTTTCATTATAATTGGCCACAAGTTTCTGATGATTATAGAGGAGGCAAATCGCAAGGTTTCACCTGAGAAAGATGGAGGCAGACTGAAAATGTGTTGCCATGAGCGATCGATCACTGTAAGCAAAATAGAACTGGCCAGTTCACCCAAAAGGCTGATTACCCTGCAGTACAGTAAGCCCAAAACAATGTGGATCTTCCCAGTGTCCTCTGCATTACATGTACTTGGTGGCACCTATGAACAAAGGATCAAGTCAATGGCAACCCATAAGTAGGGTTGCCAGATCTGAACCTTGAACTGGACGCATGAATAATACCTGTTTCGGGATTACAGTGGGTATTACTGAGAAGCAATGGTTCTCATTATTTGTGTGGGAGACATCTTTCATGTGTATGCAATTTTAACCATTTGAGCGCCAGGGGGGTAGGCTGCCTACCCCTCTGGCACTCAGAGGGTTAAAAGGATGATCTGGCAATCCAATACATAAGCCCTAAGTAACATTATGACTAAAGACACATTGGACAAATAAAAATTCCCATTAATGTAAATGGGATTTCTAACCCCAAGAGCCGAAGTGTCTCTTTACTCCCTAAAGCTCTGTTGATTTGCCCGAGAAATGCTCCTCTTTGCCTTCATCCATAAGGCTCAGTTGGCATTATGTATAATGGAAAAATAGGGCTAAATCTGCAGCAAGCCAGCTGCACCACAGAGGACAAATGAAAAAAATCCCATGAACTTAAAGGGATAGTAATACTTCATTTTAACTTTATTTTATTTTGTAGGCATTAAAAAAACATGAAGAATGATATAAGTCTTATCTCTGAAACCTTTATGGTTTAAGAGATATTCACAAACAAAGTATCCCCCCCCTGTTCAACCAGATAAGAAGGGAGATGCCCAGGTAGACTGCAGAGAGGGACAATCTTCAATTAAGATAATGGAAAAAGCTGAAAAACTTTTCAAGGGGGGAAGGGCTTTCATTGTTTTCATACAAAGAAAATTGTCCCCTTCTGTTATCTGTACTGTCATACAACCAGACTCACATCTGAGAAGAGATGGCTTACACTAGGAAAAAGGGGCGGGGAGGGGAACTTTGCTTGTGAATATCTCATAAACCATAAAGGTTTGAGAGATAAGACTTATATCATTCTTCATGTTTTTTTAATGCCTACAAAATAAAATAAAGTTAAAACGAAGTGTTACTATCCCTTTAAATTGGGATTTTAACATACTGAGTGCTAGCTAGAGGGATCTCCAGTACATTGGAGACCTCTGATATTCAAGGGGTTGAACGTGCCATTACAACTGAATTACAATAATTCAGTTGGTGTGCCCCAACTTTACCCATTTAGGTGGAAATGTACAAAATGAAGGAGGTGGAGCAAAGGAAACAGCGCAGACATCTTTCCATAGTGACGTCTGCACGCCTGAGCTGTCAGTGCCTTTTGGTGCTGAACACCTCCTAGAGCAGGCTGGGACTGACAGCTCAGGCACGCAGATGTCACTATGGAAAGATGCCTGCCCTGTTTCCTGGCTGTTAGTCCCAGAAGCAAGATGAATTCTCGATAACGCGGTAATAATTCTGGCGACTAGCGCTATTGAGCAGCTAGTTGCCAGATGGGTAATTATTTGGGGCCATGTTTAAAAGGGGTGGTAGTTCCGACTTAACCAAAAATGTCCCATCTTTGTAATTTGGGTTCAAACACTTTGGATGCTAGGAGTTGTGATGCAGTTAGCTGAACCCCTCTCCAGCATCCAATACAGGGCCACATTTACATTCCAGGTGTCCTTTGCTATGCCATGGCCACACCCCCATTCCTGACATTACTTCACCCACAGTCCCATCCACTGTTTCCTAGCACAGAAAATGCCCTTAAGTCTATAACAAAACAACAAATATTAACCCCTTAAGTACCACACCCTAGAGGACCACATGATGCATTCTGGGATGGCTGTAGCCAGAATTCACTGAAGTGCAAGGACTGGAACTTAACACACAAACACTGACGATGGTCCTTTCACACCATCGGTCATTAAGGCGTTAACTCTGTAGCTGCTAGAGAGATCTCAAATATATTGTTTTTGCAGTGCGTTGCTGACATCTCTAGCCACTAAGGTGTTAAATAACAGCCAGCAAAAGGATTTAACCCCTTAACGATACATGATGTGTCAGGACAGTCATGCCGGTACAGACGTTAAGGACTGATGACGGTCCTGGGACTTCGTGAAATTCCGGGATTGCATTGCGTCTGCACGCCACTCTATGATCCCAGAATGCATTGCATTAAAAAAGGAAAAACAAAAGTACCGTGGTCCTCTACGGCCACCCACCATGAACCGTGCGGTCCTTAAGGAGTTAAAAACGGGTGCATAGAAAAATGACACAACCAGGCCTCATAATGTGCGTGTGGTCAGCAGAGCTGACACTCCCCTCAAATTTTGGATCTCTACTCTGCGTAGTGAGAAATCTAGCCCTGATACGAAGGATTTTTTTAGTAAATACTGTACATCAGTTTTGCTCAATAACTGTTACAATTGTGTCTTTATACATTTGCTTCTTAGTGCATAGTCACCTGTGTGGCCTGGGAAGTCTCCTGCTGGTGGATTGTCTAAACCATCTCAAACATCAGACTCTTATGTAAAAGTGACAGATGTCTCTTCTCAGTAACCCAGTGTAAGAGCAATGTGATCACCGGATATATCCCATCTTTCCAAATAAGGCATGAATAAAGGTGACCACATATCCCTTTAAATGCAGGACACTTAAAGGGATAGTAATGTTTCATAATAAAAGCAGCTCTAATTAATCATCATAGTATTTGGACTTTGGAGAGTGTTATTTCAATTCTGTCAGAGTTGTAGTTCAAGAGTAATTCAATGACAAATTTTCCCCCTCCCGCCCCTTTTACTGATGTAACACTGTTCAGCCATAGCAGAAGGGAGGTGCCCAGGTAGACTGCAGAGAGGGACAATCTTCAATTAAGATAAGGGAAAAACCTGAAAAGCTTGTCAAGGGGGGCAGGGATTTCATTGTTTTCATAGGAATAAGAGCGTCCCCTTCTGTTACCTGTCTGTTCTATAGACTGGATTCCACATCTGAGAAGAGATTGCTTACACTAGGTAAAAGGGGCGGGAGGGGGAAAAACTTTGCTTGTGAATATCTCAAACCATAAAGGTTTGAGAGATAAGACTTATATCATTCTTCATGTTTTTTTTAATGCCTACAAAATAAAATAAAGTTAAAACGAAGTATTACTATCCCTTTAAGGAAGATACATACTAAAGGGTTTTACTGATCCTGTTTAGTCCTGCAGAATGACTTTTCTACCAGTTCTGCATATCTAGTTACCTTAGGCAGGTGTATTCACTACAGATCCTTTTCCTCCATCAAATGTGTGTGTGCCCAATACCATGCTGATTCAGATTAAGTGACAGAGAGCTCTCCAACACATTGCAAACACCCTGGAGTGTAAAAGTTTCATTTAATCATGCCTGGGAGACTGGCAAAAGCTGCAGCAGAACTCTTTTTGGCATCAGAAAGTTATGTGAAAAGTTGGATTTTTTAAAATTTGTTTTGCTATGTTATTTTTTAAGCATAAATGTTAGTGTTTGAATGCTAGTGGGCTGCACCTTGCATTGCAACACACGAACTACCAGCAGACAGCTCTGCTTCACAAAAGGTTGCCATCCACTTTAAATAACCCATGCTCTGTGATGGACATCATTAAAAGAACACAAGCAATTAACCCTTTTAGTGCCAGTTTTATCTAAAGCATCGTTCTGGTACTCAGAAGGTTAAAATCACATTCTGATCATAACCGGTCCCTTGCCCGAAAGAGGCCGGTCTCTCAATTTGTAGAAATGTTAGTGCATAGGCTCCACAGAGTGGCAAACGGAGCGCAGAATGTGTCATAGCTCCTCTATAGCACACACCTTGCTTAATTAATGATTCTCAGTTCCAGTTCTCAGAGCACACTAACAGGTCAGATATTTAGGTTATCTACAGGTACATTAATACAATGACTGAGCCACTGTTATACCACCTGCGATCAAATCTGATTACCCTGAAAATATGCCGTTGATGAGATCCGAGATTTAAGGTTGAGGAACAAGGCCTTAGTACATAACCCCCCCATCCAATCTTTCTTAACCCTTTGAGTGCCAGTGGGGTAGCCAAGGCAATACCCCTCTGGCACTGGAAGGGTTAATGCATTTCACAAGAACAAAAGTAATAGGTTTTGATACAAATACTAATCCAATATACCCTGAGAAAATCTATTCAAGATTTTATCAATGTTGAGCCAGCTAGCGGCCTTTACTATTCAAACAGAAACTGATATAGGGGAAGGGGAGGTGTGGTTGTCCCAATAATGTTGCATTGCTACAAGTCACACGGTTCAGAAAACAAGATTATTCTGGGGTCCACCAACAGGCTGCACTCTACTACAGTACTGGGTGCTAGCCATGCATGCTCCCCTTACATAATCAGAAAACAAGATTATTTTGGGGTCCACCAACAGGCTGCACTCTACTATAGTACTGGGTGTTAGCCATGCATGTGCCCCTTACATAACCAGAAAACAAGATTATTCTGGGGTCCACCAACAGGCTGCACTCATCTTTAGTACTGGGTGTTAGCCATGCATGTGCCCCTTACATAATCTTGGCAGACTGGTGACTCCCCTCACACATGCCCACTACTGGCACCAACAACTCTCCTCAGACCTAAATGACAACACGTACAATATGAAGGCCACTATATGTACACAACATGTATGCACGCCTCTCTCACCTTCAAGACTCCCTGATCACCCTTGGGGGAGATATCTGTACCCTCGACGGGGATACTTTGGGGTCCCTCGGCCTTCATCTCTTCAGCTGTCATCTTGCAGTTGTCTCCCAGGGTGTCTGTGTGCCTCCCGGCTGTCTATCTGTAGTGCAAGATGCTACTGGGTTGAAAGGGTACTTGATGGCTAACAATGGCTGGATGCAATGAATGCGCTGCTACTGAGTTAGAGTGGTACAGTAATGAAAAAGTGTAGTAGTAAACGCGCGGTTATACCAGTGGCGTGGGACCCTGGCTAAGAGTGGGTGGGTGAGTGCAGTTAGTGCGTTGTAATGTTGCTGGGTGTTATGTGAAGAGCAGAGAGTGCGCTTCTATTGCGCTGGCGTGGTACTGTATTGCGTGCAGAGGAAGAATGTAGCTCAGTGTGTCCGTCTGTATCTCCCTTGCAGAGTGCACAGTGACTGTCTCTAGCTGCCGTGCAGTATATACAAAGCGCGCACAGGCTGCAGCAGGCCGGAACTCAGTTCCCGCCCTAGGTCCCGCCTCCCCGCTCTTGCCTGCCTGGGTAAAAGGAGGAAACTTCCAGGAGGGACTAGAAGTTTCTAGCAAGGAGAGGTGTAAGTAACCATTTAAAACAGTGTTTATGCAGGATATATGGCAATGCAAAGATGTAAAAAGCACTCACAGGAATTAATAAGCGAAATGTGTATAGGCTTACAGTCAATAGTTCTGCCAGGCTGTGCTGATCTTCTGTAACATACCTCCGAGTGTCCCTCTTTAGGAGTGATCAAATCCTTCATTCCCACCATGGTGTCCTCCTTTTTAGGAGATCAGGCTATGTGGTGTTTATATGTGAATGGATCACGTTGCTCCAGAGCAATAAAACTCACAGTAATGTTTGTTTAACCACTTTACACCATATGACGTGCCAGGTCCGTCACTGTTGTCCAGGCGTTAACCCTTTGAGTGCCAGAGGGGTACAGAATGCATTGCAAAGCAATACATTCTGTACCCCTCTGGCATTCAAAGGGTTAAAGAGATAGTAATACTTCGTTTTAACTTTATTTTATTTTGTAGGCATTAAAAAACAAGAATGATATAAGTCTTATCTCTCAAACCTTTATGGTTTAAGAGATGTTCACAAGCAAAGTTTCCCCTCCTGCCCCTTTTACCTAGTGTAAGCTATCTCTTCTCAGATGCGGAATGCAGTCCATAGACCAGACAGATAAAGGCAGGGGACAATCTTTTTCCTATGAGAACAATGAAATCCCTGCTACTATCCCTTTAAGGACCGGGTATCCTACTGAAATGTCACCATGTCTTTGGAGGACATGAAAGTGGCACATTAAAAATGACAAGTGTTGCCCATTTGATGTAGGCGTCAATGATTCCTAAATCAGAAGGGGGACATGAGAATGTTGCCCCAGTCAAAAGAGGGAGATTTTCATGTCACCCACTTAAAGCTTGTATTAACCCCTTAACGTCCATGGTCTTGGGAAGTAACCTTCCCTTAAGGGCCACTTTGAAGTACACGTGACCTGTGACACATACCGCCACACCGTGCTGGGGTGTGAGAGAGACCTCCAGTCTTGAGCAGTCAATTTCACTCCCCGTTTTTACTTACAGCACTCCTAACGCAAAAACCGTGTGACGGTCATAGCACGGCACATGGGCGTTAAGGGGTTAAGTCTGTTTTTTTACTTACTCCTGCCCTGGGGCTTGCACCTCATTTGCAAGTATAGTGTACAAACACATCATTCCTCTCCCTGCACTATGTTCGCCACGTGTCACAAAGTGTTAATATTTCAATAATATACCAGAATGGCGCGGTCTGGCAGCAGTGGGAATTTTGAAATGATTAACCCTTCACTGGGTGTGTGTATACATGTGCCTCCTCAGCGTGTAATTAATCCAGTTCTGGGACATGAATATAAAGTCTGTAACATTTAGTTACTGTAGTGCTGCAGGTGGCGCACGTACACACCCAGTGAAAAGTTAATAATTTCAAGATTGCCATTGCTGCTAGACTGTGCCGTTTTGGTATCTTATTGAAATGTTGGCACTTTGCGGTGGACTAAGCAGGATGAGTTACATGCTGTGGGTGGTGCAGAGCAGGACACGGGGTACATAGTGCAGGGGAGAGGGATGATATACAAGCCCCAGGGCAGAACGTGACAAAACAGACTTAATGCTACTTTTAAGCGGGTGACATAAGAATCTTTTGATTTGGACAACATTCTCATGTCACCCATTTGATTCAGTCATTTTTATTGCACCGTTTATATGGTCGCCCAAGACATGGCAACATTTCCATAGCGAACCAAGGGCCGGTGACCATCCAGGCATGTCATGCAATTTTGTGATCACAGTGCAAGTACGTGGCACACTGTGGTCGCAGATCACAGTGGAAAAAAAATGTGACTTAGTCCTCCAGTGCACCCCATCCCAGGAGCACACCGTTGTTAAGGGCTTAAACTTCAGTATATGTGTTTATAAAGTAGTCTGTCAACAAAATACTTTGGTCTTGTTCGAAATCATTTTTTCAGTTACACAAAGAGCGGGGTGACCAGATCTCACCTTTAACCGGGGGAGCATACAAAAAATGCATACTGCAGGGCTGCTTTGATTTTGGTGCACTCCTGAAATATGCCTATTTCCTATGTGTCCCTGGTTAAAGGTGAGGTCTGGTCAGCCTAACAAAGAGGTGTCAAAAGTTAATGAAATAACCTAAAAAATTATTGGTAATGCCCCGCCCACTAGCCACGCCCCCCAACAATACCACCTAAAGCACAAGTGTCCCTCTTCGGCCATTGGAAATGGTGTGTGCATGTACGCGCGTGCGTTGGGTTCCCTTTCCCTGGATCCTAATGACCCTGATTTTAAAACTGAATTTAAACCCTGTATTATATGTGATTGCCATTAAAAGTTTAATAGGTTATGGTCTTCCTCACATTAATATTGCTTATTTAGAATAACTAATGCATGGATTAGGTGTGTGTAGGGTCATTACAAGGCCCAGATCGCCAAGGAAAGTACTGGATTTTAAATGTGTGTTCCATGATCTGGGCAGCCCCCTTCATGGACAATACAAAGTCCCAGAATGAAGACTCCTGAGCACATAGTTCTAAACACTAGGAGAACTGCCCATTGCCTACTGTGACACAAAGTGAGGTCTCTACTGGGCTACAAAAAATGGTCTCCAGACACACCTATACACACTTAGAGAGAGAACCGAGCCTTCATCCTGACCTGACATCAAGCAGGAGCAGCAGTGCAATTTTTTATTAGTGTAATGCTAGTCTAAGGCTTTGGGAGTGATGTACATTATCTTGTATCCCACACACAGGCATCGCTTTCTGTCACAGTGAGCAATGGTCTATTCTCCCTCTAGTGTTAAAGGGATAGTAATACTTAAAATGTAAAAAAAAAATATGTTGTAGGGTTTATCCTCCTGAGTAAAACAAGAGTACTCCCACTGCTGAAAGGTGTTTCATTCAAAAGTTATTAATTTTCAAAGTTTATTTTTTTAGGTGCAGTATCACAGTGGCCTGAAATTGTACAGTGGCGCTGTTGCTACACCATCCTATGGAGATTTATGGTCCCAGGACCAGAGCTGTCCATAGGATCATGTAGCAACAGCGCCACTGTACAATTTCAGGCCACTGTGATATTGCACCTAAAAAATTCAACTTTGAAAATTAATAACTTTTGAATGAAACACCTTTCAGCAGTGGGAGTACTCTTGTTTTACTCAGGAGGATAAACCCTACAACATATTTTTTTTACATTTTAAGTATTACTATCCCTTTAAGAACTCTGTGGTGCTCTGTAGAAAGAGCAGGTTACACACTGATGTCCAGTGACTCCTCCCACATAGCTGCACTAGAGCCGAGGACAAGTACTCAGCTGCTCTCGTTGCTGCAGTGTCCCTGAACTGCAGAATGGAAATGTGGTTACCCTAGTTCTGGGTGATGGCTATTTGCTATACAAGTGCATATTTTTATTCTATTTTACGAGGCTTAAAAGCTACTAAATACCTCTGTTAATACTCTGCCATGTACATACCTGGGAGCTTTCGAAATGAGCCGAACATGAGATCTTTGAAGTATTAACCCTTTAAGTTTCCAGGAACATAGATGTCTGGCAATATGTCCCTGCTTGCTCTAACCAGGAGGAGTTCTTATCGGTCCTCAAGGAACCCTTATCATAGTGTAACTTAAAGGGATAGTAATGTTTCATAATAAAAGCAGCTCTAATTAATCATCATAGTATTTGGAATTTGGAGAGTGTTATTTCAGTTCTGTCAGAGTTGTAGTTTAGGAGTAATTCAATGACAAAGTATCCCCCTCCTGCCCATTTTACTGATGTAACACTGTTCAGCCAGATCAGAAGGGAGGTGCCCAGGTAGACTGCAGAGAGGGACAATCTTCAATTAAGATAAGGGAAAAACCTGAAAAGCTTGTCAAGGGGGGCATGGATTTCATTGTTCTCATAGGAATAAGAGTGTCCCCTGCTGTTATCTGTCTGGTCTATGGACTGCATTCCGCATCTGAGAAGAGATAGCTTACACTAGGTAAAAGGGGCGGGAGGGGAACTTTGCTTGTGAATATCTCTCAAACCATAAAGGTTTGAGAGATAAGACTTGTGTCGTTCTTCATGTTTTTTTAATGCCTACAAAATAAAATAAAGATAAAACGAAGTATTACTATCCCTTTAAAGTCTTCACTGCCTGAACATACAGAAGAGAAGCATGGCATCTCCCTCTGTCCTTCTGGTAGAAATGGTAGTGATTTAGGGACTAAATACTTACTTGGTGTAGATGAGATAATAGGTGAAGGGGATGTATTACCTTATAAAAAGGTGTTACCATCTGCTTTGTTAATAAAAGTCATTATAGGATAGCTGCATTTTTTTTTTAATTTATTTAAATCAAACTGCTTATATAAAGATATTCCATCTTGAAGTGCAGAGAAAAGCTCTTCTGCAAGTCCTGTTTTTCCTGCCTTCCCGCTGCCCCAAGGAGTGCTTTCACGCTTCCCTTCTGTGTGCTGTGAATGGCTCCTAGTGTTACAGCAAGCTGCGAATAGCATTATACTGGGGTTGCAACCTCAGTGTAATGCTAATCACAGCTTGCTGTAACATTATGAGCCGTTCACAGCACACCGAAGGGAAGCGGGAACGCGCTCCCTGGGGCAGCGGGGAGGGAGGAGAAATAGGACGTGCAGAAGAGTTGTGATGCACACATAATGCGGAAGTACACAGTACAGAAGAGGGGATATCTTTATAAGTAGTTATAATTTAATTTTTTATAAAAAAAAACAGCTTTTCTAGAATAACTTTAATTAACAAAGCGGATGGTAACACCTTTTTATAAGGTGATACATCCGCTTTAACATTGGGCTCTCACCCTGAGACCCTGAAATTTGTGTTGAAACCCAGAGAGTTACCAGTTGTCTGCCCAGGAGAAAAGTGTCCCTGGAGTTTTTTTTGAAAATATTGGCAAGTATTCCATAGAAGAGTGCAATGCATTGCGAAACAATGTGATACACATGGATCTGTTCCTTAAAGGGATAGTAATACTTGCAAATTACTAATCCCCATATTGTAGCTTTGTTAAAAAGAAACTTATTGCCCCCAGTGTCATCTCTCAGACCCTTATGGTTTGAGAGATAATAGCGCTCAAAGTTCCCCCCTCCCTCCCCCTTCCCTGACTGAACGCTGACTGAAAGGATATCCGGTATTACTTGCATCAGGCGGCTCTGCAGCATTGCCGAGATCGCGTTTATAAAAAAGAAATCTTTCACTAAAACGGTCTTCTACGTATACTTGCAAACCAAAGAATTATTTTTTATAAACGCGATCTCAACTCAGCTGCAGAGCCACCTGATGCACATAAGACTGTCGTACGACAGCTTCCCCTGCAGTCAGCGTTCAGCGTTCAGTCAGGGAAGGCAGAGGGAGAGGAGAACTTTGAGCGCTATCATCTCTCAAACCATAAGGGTTTGAGAGATGACACTGGGGGCAATAAGATTCATTTTAACAAAGCTACAATATGGGGATTAGTAATTTGCAAGTATTACTATCTCTTTAAGAATTGAAATATTGCATCAGATTTCATGTTTACCATGAATCTTCTTCTGCATGCATAAAATCTATTGTGGCTGTTGAATGATAACCCCCAAATAAATTCAGAAAGTTCTCCCATTTTACCGAAACACATTATGGGACATAAAAAAACATAAAATGTGGCCCATTAGAGGGCCACATATACCAGATATCAAGTCGAGTTGGTCAAAATCTGTAAGTGGTGTCATAGTGGTCAGTCCTGGACCCAGTGCTTTTTTTAATTTGTTCATTAATGACCTAGAAATGGGTATTGAAAGTAATGGCTCAGTCTTTGCTATGACACTAATTGGAGTCATATGTTCAAAAGAAACGTAGATGCGATTGAACATGTGACCCTTCATAAGTTGTGTAAGTAAATAAATACACAAGAAGGATGTTTTTTTCTCCGCAGAAACTGAGTGAATGGGGTGAAAAAGTGGCAGACGAGGTTTAAAGGGATAGTAATGTTTAACAAAAAAGCAGCTCCAATTAATCTTCATAATATTTGGGCCATGGAGAGTGTTATTTCAATATTGTCAGAGTTGTAGTTCAAGAGTAATTGAATGATAAAATATCCCCCTCCCACCCCTTTTACCTAGTGTAACACTGCTCACCTCAGATGTGGAATCTGGTCTCTTGACCAGACAGATCACAGCAAGGGACAATCTTCTTACTGTGATCATAAGGAAAACCCTGCTCCCTTGACAGGTTATTCCTTATGCTCTCTGAAGATTGTCCCTCTCTGTGATCCATCCAGAGAGTCTTGTTCCTCTGAGGCAGTGATTCTCAACCATGGTGCCGTGGCACTTTGGTGTGCCACGGACATCAACTTAGGGTGCCCCATGTTTTCTATGAAGACTAACAAAAATGGACTTTTAAATAAAGACTTATAGAAATTGTTATGCACATTATATTTAGTTGTGTTATTATGATTGTAAGATCTAATAATAACTATATTTCTGTATGGAACCTTCATTATGCCCTTGATAAAGTACATTAAATATGCTAGGGGTGCCCTGAATGTTCTAGATTACGTGTTAGGGGTGCCCCGAGCAAAAGAAGATTGAGAACCACTGCTCTGAGGTGAGCAGTGTTACATCAGTAATAGGGGTAGGAGGGGGATACATTATCATTCAATTACTCTTGAACTACAACTCTGACAGTATTGATATAACACTCTCCATGTCCTAAATACTATGTAGATTAATTAGAGCTGCTTTTATTGTGAAACATTACTATCCCTTTAAGGACCCTTGACGTGCCAAGACCTGATCCGGCACTTAAGGACCAGTGACAGTCCTGGCACGTCATGGAATTCCAGGGTCGCCGCACGGAACCCCTGAATCCATTGGAAGGAAAAAAGGGGTTAAAATAGATAAATGTAAGGTTATGCATTTGAGTTTCAGAAACACAACATGCTACATATACACCAGTTCAAAAGAACAGTGGAGTAATTCTGGGGCACACAAACTGAACCAAAGGGGTAGAAAAGAAACATTCTCAAAATTCCCATTGATTAAAAGGGGCATTTAACACCCTAAGTGTAATAGTGGTCTGATCCCCTATGATGCAGTTGGTTTGTTCCAGAATCACGCCACTTTTCTTTTGAACAAATGACCTTCAATGGGAAACTACCTGGGGAAACCTCTTAAGAGAAATATTTAGGGGGTACAGATAGGCAATAGCAACACAAAAACTAAAAGAAAGGGGTTGGTTCTAGCGTATATTACCATCAGAATGGAACAAAACACCAACCTTATGAGGAATACCTTATGAGGAATTCAGGGACACTGCGGAGAGAAGAACACACCACTAGAGGGAGAACTTCCCATTGACTGCTGTGACAAAAACAATGCTTTGGTGGGCTACAGGATAATGTAAATCACAACCAAAGCATTAAAGGGATAGTAATACTTCTTTTTATCTTTATTTTATTTTGTAGGCATTAAAAACACATGGAGAACGATATAAGTCATCTCTGAAACCTTTATGGTTTAAGAGATATTCACAAGCAAAGTTTCCCCTCCCGCCCCTTTTACCTAGTGTAAGCCATCTCTTCTCAGATGTGGAATGCAGTCCATAGACCAGACAGATAGCAGCAGGGGACAATCTTCTTCCTATGAGAACAATGAAAGCCCTGCCCCCCTTGACAAATTTCAGGGTTTTCCCTCATCTTAATTGAAGATTGTCCCTCTCTGCAGTCTACCTGGGCACCTCCCTTCTGCTCTGGCTGAGCAGTGTTACATCAGTAAAAGGGACGGGAGGGGGAAACTTTGTCATTGAATTACTCTTGAACTACAACTCTGACAGAATTGAAATAACACTCTCCAAAGTCCAAATACTATGATGATTAATTAGAGCTGCTTTTATTATGAAACATTACTATCCCTTTAAACTAGCTCACACTACAACATAATTGAACTATAGCTCCCATTTGATCTCAGAATGAAGACTGAGTTCTAGTGCTTAGAGTTCTGTCTGGAAGCCATTTTGTTACAGCCCAGCAGAGATGTCACTTTCTACCACATTAGGCAATGGGCAGTTATCATTTTAGTACTTAGACCTATGAGCTCTGGAGTCTTCATTCCAGGACTTTGTATTGTCCCAGAAGGGGGCTGTCTGGGACAAGGGACACACTGTGACTGTCCCGGGCAATCCAGGACACGTGGTCACCCTACTGGGAATTGAGACCTATATGCTTCCAGAAATAGAGCGTATGGGATCTTTAAACTGCCCCGATATGCAGCATCAAATATGGAGAAACAGATGAAAGATAAAGTGCCAAATGGTGTAATATCTCACAGTATTTGCAGATAAAATTACCACAAATTTCACTCACATTGTTTTCACAGGTTGACTGAGGCTTATATCGCAGGCCAACAAAATCAGCTTGCAGAGATCATCACCTCGTCTCAGCTTGAGGACGCTACTTCACAGGAAACTGCTTCTCCCAAACACTGTTAAGTCCAATATACAATTTATTAAAATATGATTTAAAAACAAACAGACAATTAAAATGACTTAAAGGGATAGTAATGTTTCATAGTAAAACCAGCTCCAGTTAATCATCGTAGTATTTGTTCCATGGAGAGTGTTATTTCAATTCTGTCAGAGTTGTAGTTCAAGAGTAATTGAATGATAAAGTTTCCCCTCTAACCCCTTTTACCTAGTGTAAGCCACCTCCCTTCAGATGTGGAATCTGGTCCTGGGACCAGACAGCTCACAGCAAGGGACAATTTTCTTACTGTGAGAACAATGAAAGTCCTGCCCCCATTGACAGGTTTTTCAGGTTTTTCCTGTATGTTAATTGAAGATTGTCCCTCTCTGCAATCTACTTTGACACCACCCTGCTGCTCTGAGCTGAGCAGTGTTACATCATGAAAAGGGGCAGGAGGAGGATACTTTATCATTCAATTACTCTTGAACTAAAACTCTGACAGTACTGAAACATTACTATCACTTTAATACAGAGCTTTATATCATAATACCAGGATTGTCTTTAGAAATCAGCTTGAATGCTGGGGAACGTGTTGACTTAACTAAGGGATACTATTTCAAAGCTCCCAGGTATACATATGAACCACTGAACCTGTGGAGCCAGAAGGGTCCTCTCGTAGCATGCTGGTGACTGTTTTATTTAAAACTAGCAATGTGGGACGGCGTTGCCCGTCAGGATATATAGGGAATTAATGCACAGACACACACGCAAATGCACACGCATGCACTGAGATGCTTAAAGAGCGACAGTCATACACACAAACATGCAGACACATAGAGTGTGATACAGACATGCAACACACACAGTGAGAAACACACAGGCACACACAGAGACACACACACACACACAGAAGTGAGTCATAAGGGGTTGACTTATGTGTCATTGGAATGAGTTTGTGTTTGTACTTATGCCTCCACTGTGGCATTCATTCATATAGTTGAAATGCATGTGGTAATTGCACATACTATGGTGGAAGGTGGATGGTGCTGGCTCCCGGGATGTGAGTGACTGGCATTCATTCATGTAATTGAAATGCGTGTGGTAACTGCACATACTATGGTGGAAGGTGGATCGTGCTGGCTTCCGGGGTGTGCTTACGTGTGAGTGATTGCGTTTGAGTGCGAGATTGAGTGATTGCGTGTGAGTGATTGAGTGAGTGTGTTAGTGAGTGTGTGTGATTGAGTGAGTGTGTTAGTGAGTGTGTGTGATTGAGTAAGAATGTGTGAGTGAGAGTGTGTATGATAGTGAGAGGGTGTGAGTGATTGAGGGTGTGAGTGATTGAGGGTGAGAGTGTGATTGAGGGTGAGAGTGTGATTGAGTGTGTGATTGAGTGTGAGTGTGATTGAGTGTGAGAGTGTGATTGTGATTGAGTGTGACTGCGAGACTGTAAGTGTGAGAGTGTGATTGAGTGTGAGACTGTGATTGAGAGTGAGAGTGTGTGAGAGTGTGAGTGTGATTGAGTGAGACTGTGAGAGTGTGATTGAGAGTGAGAGAGTGTGAGTGTGATTGAGTGAGACTGTGAGAGTGTGATTGAGTAAGACTGTGTGAGTGTGATTGAGTGTGTGAGTGATTGGGTGTGAGACAGAGAGTGAGAGAGACTGTGTGAGACTGAGAGTGTGAGAATGTGAGTGTGAGAGAGACTGTGAGAGTGTGTGAGACTGTGAGAGTGTGAGAGAGAGTGTGAGAGACTGTGAGACTGAGAGTGTGAGAGACTGAGTGTGAGAGACTGAGTGTGAGAGACTGAGTGTGAGAGACTGAGTGTGAGAGACTGAGTGTGAGAGACTGAGAGTGTGAGACTGAGAGTGTGAGAGAGTGTGAGACTGAGAGTGTGAGAGAGTGTGAGACTGTGAGAGTGTGAGAGAGTGTGAGACTGTGAGAGTGTGAGAGAGTGTGAGACTGTGAGAGTGTGAGAGAGTGTGAGACTGTGAGAGAGTGTGAGACTGTGAGACTGTGAGAGAGACTGTGAGACTGTGAGAGAGACTGTGAGACTGTGAGAGAGTGTGAGACTGTGAGAGAGTGTGAGACTGTGAGAGTGTGAGAGAGACTGTGAGAGTGTGAGAGAGACTGTGTGAGAGAGACTGTGTGTGTGAGACTGTGTGTGTGAGACTGTGAGAGTGTGAGAGCGTGTGAGAGTGTGAGAGCGTGTGAGACTGAGAGAGTGCAAGACTGAGAGAGTGCGAGTGTGTGAGACTGAGAGTGTGGATGAGTGAGACAGTGTGAGAGTGAGAGAGAGAGACTGTGAGAGTGTGAGAGCGTGTGAGACTGAGAGTGTGAATGAGTGAGAGACTGTGAGAGTGAGAGAGAGAGACTGTGAGAGTGAGAGAGAGAGACTGTGAGAGTGAGAGAGAGAGACTGTGAGAGTGAGCGTGTGAGACTGAGAGCGTGTGAGACTGAGAGCGTGCGAGACAGAGAGTGCGAGACAGAGAGTGTGAGTGTGCGAGACTGAGAGAGTGTGTGTGAGAGTGTGTGTGTGTGTGAGAGTGTGTGTGTGTGAGAGAGTGTGTGTGTGTGAGAGACTGTGTGAGAGACTGCGTGTGAGACTGCGTGAGAGACTGTGTGTGAGACTGTGTGTGAGACTGTGTGTGAGAGTGAGACTGTGTGAGTGTGAGACTGTGTGAGTGTGAGACTGTGTGAGTGTGAGACAGAGAGTGCGAGACAGAGAGTGCGAGACTGAGAGTATGTGAGTGTGTGAGAGTGAGAGAGTGAGACTGTGTGAGAGTGTGAGAGTGAGAGATTATGTGAGAGTGAGAGAGAGAGAGAGAGACTATGTGAGAGTGAGAGAGAGAGACTATGTGAGAGTGAGAGACTGTGAGAGTGTGAGAGAGAGACTGTGAGAGAGAGACTGTGAGAGTGAGAGAGAGACTGTGAGAGTAAGAGACTGTGAGACTGTGTGAGAGTGAGAGACTATGTGAGAGGGAGAGACTATGTGAGAGTGAGAGACTGTGCAAGACTGAGTGTGAGAATGTGGGTGCGAGACTGTGAGTGCGAGACTGAGTGCGAGACTGAGTGCGAGACTGAGTGCGAGACTGAGTGCGAGACTGAGTGCGAGACTGAGTGCGAGACTGTGAGTGCGAGACAGTGTGAGAGTGAGAGAGACTGTGAGACTGAGAGTGTGAGAGACTGAGAGTGTGAGAGACTGAGAGTGTGAGAGACTGAGAGTGTGAGAGACTGAGAGTGTGTGAGACTGAGAGTGTGTGAGACTGAGAGTGTGTGAGACAGAGTGTGTGAGACTGAGAGTGTGTGAGAGAGTGTGAGACTGTGTGAAAGTGTGAGAATGAGAGAGAGAGACTGTGAGAGTGAGAGAGACTGTGAGAGTGTGAGAGAGAGAGACTGAGAGTAAGAGACTGTGAGACAGTGTGAGTGTGAGACAGTGTGAGTGTGAGACTGTGTTTGAGAGTGAGACTGTGTGTGAGAGTGAGACTGTGTGTGAGAGTGAGACTGTGTGTGAGAGTGTGAGACTGTGTGTGAGTGTGAGACTGTGTGAGTGTGAGACAGTGTGAGACAGTGTGAGACTGTGTGAGTGTGAGACTGTGTGAGTGTGAGACTGTGAGACAGTGTGAGTGTGAGACAGTGTGAGTGTGAGACTGTGTGAGTGTGAGACTGTGTTTGAGAGTGAGACTGTGTGTGAGAGTGTGAGACTGTGTGTGAGAGTGTGAGACTGTGTGTGAGTGTGAGACTGTGTGAGTGTGAGACAGTGTGAGACTGTGTCAGTGTGAGACTGTGTGAGTGTGAGACTGTGAGACAGTGTGAGTGTGAGACTGTGTGGGTGTGAGACTGTGTTTGAGAGTGAGACTGTGTGTGAGAGTGAGACTGTGTGTGAGAGTGTGAGACTGTGTGTGAGTGTGAGACTGTGTGAGTGTGAGACTGTGTGAGTGTGAGACTGTGTGAGTGTGAGACTGTGAGACAGTGTGAGACTGTGAGACTGTGTGTGAGACTGTGTGAGAGTGAGACTGTGTGAGAGTGAGACTGTGTGAGAGTGAGAGACTGTGAGACTGAGTGAGAGAGAGAAACTGTGAGACTGAGAGTGTGAGAGACTGAGACTGAGAGTGTGAGAGAGTGTGAGACTGAGAGTGTGAGAGAGTGTGAGACTGAGAGTGTGAGACTGTGAGAGTGTGAGAGAGTGTGAGACTGTGAGACTGTGAGAGAGTGTGAGACTGTGAGAGAGTGTGAGACTGTGAGAGTGTGAGAGAGACTGTGAGAGTGTGAGAGAGACTGTGAGAGTGTGAGAGAGACTGTGAGAGTGTGAGAGAGTGTGAGACTGTGAGAGAGTGTGAGACTGTGAGAGTGTGAGAGAGACTGTGAGAGTGTGAGACAGAGTGTGAGAGAGACTGTGTGTATGAGACTGTGTGTGTGAGACTGTGTGTGTGTGAGACTGTGAGAGTGTGAGAGAGTGTGAGAGCGTGTGAGACTGAGAGAGTGCGAGACTGAGAGAGTGCGAGTGTGTGAGACTGAGAGTGTGAATGAGTGAGACTGAGAGTGTGGATGAGTGAGACAGTGTGAGAGTGAGAGAGAGAGACTGTGAGAGTGTGAGAGCGTGTGAGACTGAGAGTGTGAATGAGTGAGAGACTGTGAGAGTGAGAGAGAGAGACTGTGAGAGTGAGAGAGAGAGACTGTGAGAGTGAGAGTGTGAGACTGAGAGCGTGCGAGACTGAGAGCGTGCGAGACAGAGAGTGCGAGTGTGCGAGACTGAGAGAGTGTGTGTGTGAGAGTGTGTGTGTGTGTGTGAGAGAGTGTGTGTGTGAGAGAGTGTGTGTGTGAGAGAGACTGTGTGTGAGACTGTGTGTGAGACTGTGTGTGAGACTGCGTGAGAGACTGTGTGTGAGACTGTGTGTGAGTGTGAGACTGTGTGAGTGTGAGACTGTGTGAGTGTGAGACAGAGAGTGCGAGACAGAGAGTGCGAGACTGAGAGTATGTGAGTGTGTGAGAGTGAGACTGTGTGAGAGTGAGAGATTATGTGAGAGTGAGAGAGAGACTATGTGAGAGTGAGAGAGAGAGACTATGTGAGAGTGAGAGACTGTGAGAGTGTGAGAGAGAGACTGTGAGAGAGACTGTGAGAGTGAGAGAGAGACTGTGAGAGTAAGAGACTGTGAGACTGTGTGAGAGTGAGAGACTATGTGAAAGTGAGAGACTATGTGAGAGTGAGAGACTGTGCAAGACTGTGAGTGCGAGAATGTGAGAGCGAAACTGTGAGTGCGAGACTGAGTGCGAGACTGAGTGCGAGACTGAGTGCGAGACTGAGTGCGAGACTGAGTGCGAGACTGTGAGTGCGAGACTGTGAGTGCGAGACTGTGAGTGCGAGACTGTGAGTGCGAGACTGTGAGTGCGAGACTGTGAGTGCGAGACAGTGTGAGAGTGAGAGAGACTGTGAGACTGAGAGTGTGAGAGACAGAGTGTGAGAGACAGAGTGTGAGAGACAGAGTGTGAGAGACAGAGTGTGAGAGACAGAGTGTGAGAGACAGAGTGTGAGAGACAGAGTGTGAGAGACAGAGTGTGTGAGACAGAGTGTGTGAGACTGAGAGTGTGTGAGACTGAGAGTGTGTGAGACAGAGTATGTGAGACTGAGAGTGTGTGAGACTGTGTGAGACTGTGTGAGACTGTGTGAGAGAGTGTGAGACTGTGTGAAAGTGTGAGAATGAGAGAGAGAGACTGTGAGAGTGAGAGAGACTGTGAGAGTGTGTGAGAGAGAGACTGAAAGTAAGAGACTGTGAGACAGTGTGAGTGTGAGACTGTGTTTGAGAGTGAGACTGTGTGTGAGAGTGTGAGACTGTGTGTGAGTGTGAGACTGTGTGTGAGTGTGAGACTGTGTGAGTGTGAGACAGTGTGAGACAGTGTGAGACTGTGTGAGTGTGAGACTGTGAGACAGTGTGAGTGTGAGACAGTGTGAGTGTGAGACTGTGTTTGAGAGTGAGACTGTGTGTGAGAGTGTGAGACTGTGTGTGAGAGTGTGAGACTGTGTGAGAGTGTGAGACTGTGTGTGAGTGTGAGACTGTGTGAGTGTGAGACAGTGTGAGACAGTGTGAGACTGTGTGAGTGTGAGACTGTGTGTGAGTGTGAGACTGTGTGTGAGAGTGAGACTGTGTGTGAGAGTGAGACTGTGTGTGAGAGTGAGACTGTGTGTGAGAGTGAGACTGTGTGTGAGAGTGTGAGACTGTGTGTGAGTGTCAGACTGTGTGAGTGTGAGACAGTGTGAGACAGTGTGAGACAGTGTGAGACAGTGTGAGTGTGAGACTGTGAGACAGTGTGAGACTGTGTGTGAGACTGTGTGAGACTGTGTGAGAGTGAGACTGTGTGAGAGTGAGACTGTGTGAGAGTGAGAGACTGTGAGACTGAGTGAGAGAGAGAGACTGTGAGACTGTGTGAGTGTGAGACTGTGTGAGTGTGAGACTGTGTGTGACACTGTGTGTGAGACTGAGAGTGAGAGAGTGTGAGACTGTGAGAGAGTGTGAGACTGTGAGAGAGTGAGAGACTGTGAGAGTGTGAGAGAGAGTGTGAGACTGAGAGAGTGTGAGAGAGTGTGAGAGAGAGTGTGAGAGTGTGAGACTGTGTGAGAGTGTGAGACTGTGTGTGAGAGTGTGAGACTGTGTGTGAGAGTGTGAGACTGTGTGAGAGTGTGAGACTGTGTGAGAGTGTGAGACTGTGTGTGAGAGTGTGAGACTGAGAGTGTGAGAGAGACTGTGAGACTATGTGTGAGACTGTGTGTGAGAGAGAGACTGTGAGAGTGTGACTGTGTGAGAGTGTGACTGTGTGAGAGTGTGAGACTGTGTGAGAGTGTGAGACTGTGTGAGAGTGACACTGTGTGTGAGACTGTGAGAGAGTGTGAGAGTGAGAGACTGTGAGTGAGAGAGTGTGAGACTGTGTGTGGGTGTGAGACTGTGTGTGTGTGTGAGACTGCATGTGTGAGAGACTGTGAGAGTGTGAGAGACTGTGTCAGTGTGAGGGACTGTGTGAGACTGAGAGAGACTGTGAGAGACACTGAGAGTGTGAAACTGTGTGAGACTGTGACTGTGTGAGAGACTGTGAGAGACTGTGTGAGACAGTGTGTGAGAGTGTGAGAGAGTGTGAGAGAGTGTGAGAGTGTAAGAGACTGTGAGAGTGTTAGGGACTGTGTGAGACTGTGAGAGAGACTGTGTGAGACTGTGAGAGAGACTGTGTGAGACTGCGAGAGAGACTGTGAGAGTGTGAGACTGAGACTGTGTGAGACTGCGAGAGTGTGAGACTGTGACTGTGTGAGAGACTGTGTGAGACGGTGTGTGAGAGAGTGTGAGAGTCTGTGAGAGTGTGAGAGACTGTGTGATACTGCGAGAGAGACTGTGTGAGACTGCGAGAGAGACTGTGTGAGATTGTGAGAGTGTGAGACTGTGTGATACTGTGTGAAAGTGTGAGACTGTGTGACTGTGTGAGACTGCGAGAGAGACTGTGTGAGACTGCGAGAGAGACTGTGAGAGACTGTGAGAGTGTGAGACTGAGAGTGTGAGGGACTGTGAGAGTGTGAGGGACTGTGAGACTGCGAGAGAGACTGTGTGAGACTGCGAGAGAGACTGTGTGAGACTGAGAGTGTGAGACTGAGAGTGTGAGACTGAGAGTGTGAGACTGAAAGTGTGAGACTGAGAGTGTGTGAGACTGAGAGTGTGAGACTGAGAGTGTGTGAGACTGCGAGAGAGTCTGTGTGAGACTGTGAGAGTGTGAGACTGAGTGTGAGACTGTGAAAGTGTGAGACTGTGTGAGACTGCGAGAGAGTCTGTGTGAGACTGTGAGAGAGACTGTGTGAGACTGCGAGAGAGACTGTGTGAGACTGCGAGAGAGACTGTGTGAGACTGAGAGTGTGTGAGACTGAGAGTGTGTGAGACAGAGAGTGAGGGACTGTGAGAGTGTGAGGGACTGTGAGAGACTGCTAGAGAGACTGTGTGAGACTGCGAGAGAGACTGAGAGAGTGTGTGGGACTGAGAGTGTGTGGGACTGAGAGTGTGTGAGGGACTGTGAGAGTGTGAGGGACTGTGAGAGTGTGAGGGACTGTGTGAGACTGCGAGAGAGACTGTGTGAGACTGCGAGAGAAACTGTGTGAGACTGCGAGAGAGACTGTGTGAGACTGCGAGAGAGACTGTGTGAGACTGCGAGAGAGACTGTGAGAAAGTGTGAGACTGAGAGTGTGAGACTGTGTGAGAGTGTGAGACTGTGACTGTGTGAGAGACTGTGTGAGACAGAATGTGTGCTTTGCAATGCGTTGCTTACCCCTCTGGCACTCAAAGGGTTGTGTGTGAGTGTGAGACTGTGTGAGTGTGAGACAGTGTGAGAGAGTGTGAGACTGTGAGACAGTGTGAGACTGTGTGTGAGACTGTGTGTGAGACTGTGTGAGACTGTGTGAGAGTGAGACTGTGTGAGAGTGAGAGACTGTGAGACTGAGTGAGAGAGAGAGACTGTGAGACTGTGTGAGTGTGAGACTGTGTGAGTGTGAGACTGTGTGTGACACTGTGTGTGAGACTGAGAGTGAGAGAGTGTGAGACTGTGAGAGTGTAAGAGAGAGTGTGAGACTGAGAGAGTGTGAGAGAGTGTGAGAGTATGAGACTGTGTGAGAGTGTGAGACTGTGTGTGAGAGTGTGAGACTGTGTGTGAGAGTGTGAGACTGTGTGTGAGAGTGTGAGACTGAGAGTGTGAGAGAGACTGTGAGACTATGTGTGAGACTGTGTGTGAGAGAGAGACTGTGAGAGTGTGACTGTGTGAGAGTGTGAGACTGTGTGAGAGTGTGAGACTGTGTGAGAGTGAGACTGTGTGTGAGACTGTGAGAGAGTGTGAGACTGTGTGTGAGTGTGAGACTGTGTGTGTGTGAGACTGCATGTGTGAGAGAGTGTGAGAGAGTGTGAGAGTGTAAGAGACTGTGAGAGTGTTAGGGACTGTGTGAGACTGTGAGAGAGACAGTGTGAGACTGTGAGAGAGACTGTGTGAGACTGCGAGAGAGACTGTGAGAGTGTGAGACTGAGACTGTGTGAGACTGCGAGAGTGTGAGACTGTGACTGTGTGAGAGACTGTGTGAGACGGTGTGTGAGAGAGTGTGAGATTGTGAGAGTGTGAGACTGTGTGATACTGTGTGAAAGTGTGAGACTGTGTGACTGTGTGAGACTGCGAGAGAGACTGTGTGAGACTGCGAGAGAGACTGTGAGAGACTGTGAGAGTGTGAGACTGAGAGTGTGAGGGACTGTGAGAGTGTGAGGGACTGTGAGACTGCGAGAGAGACTGTGTGAGACTGCGAGAGAGACTGTGAGAGACTGAGAGTGTGAGACTGAAAGTGTGAGACTGAGAGTGTGTGAGACTGAGAGTGTGAGACTGAGAGTGTGTGAGACTGCGAGAGAGTCTGTGTGAGACTGTGAGAGTGTGAGACTGAGTGTGAGACTGTGAAAGTGTGAGACTGTGTGAGACTGCGAGAGAGTCTGTGTGAGACTGTGAGAGTTTGAGACTGAGAGTGTGAGACTGTGAAAGTGTGAGACTGTGTGAGACTGTGAGAGAGACTGTGTGAGACTGCGAGAGAGACTGTGAGAGACTGAGAGTGTGTGAGACTGAGAGTGTGTGAGACAGAGAGTGAGGGACTGTGAGAGTGAGGGACTGTGAGAGTGTGAGGGACTGTGAGAGACTGCTAGAGAGACTGTGTGAGACTGCGAGAGAGACTGAGAGAGTGTGTGGGACTGAGAGTGTGTGGGACTGAGAGTGTGTGAGGGACTGTGAGAGTGTGAGGGACTGTGAGAGTGTGAGGGACTGTGTGAGACTGCGAGAGAGACTGTGTGAGACTGCGAGAGAGACTGTGTGAGACTGCGAGAGAGACTGTGTGAGACTGCGAGAGAGACTGTGAGAAAGTGTGAGACTGAGAGTGTGAGACTGTGTGAGAGTGTGAGACTGAGACTGTGTGCGACTGTGAGACTGTGACTGTGTGAGAGACTGTGTGAGACAGAATGTGTGCTTTGCAATGCGTTGCTTACCCCTCTGGCACTCAAAGGGTTGTGTGTGAGTGTGAGACTGTGAGACAGTGTGAGACAGTGTGAGACAGTGTGAGACAGTGTGAGACAGTGTGAGACAGTGTGAGACTGTGAGACAGTGTGAGACTGTGTGTGAGACTGTGTGTGAGACTGTGTGTGAGACTGTGTGAGACTGTGTGAGAGTGAGACTGTGTGAGAGTGAGAGACTGTGAGACTGAGTGAGAGAGAGAGACTGTGAGACTGTGTGAGTGTGAGACTGTGTGAGTGTGAGACTGTGTGTGACACTGTGTGTGAGACTGAGAGTGAGAGAGTGTGAGACTGTGAGAGTGTAAGAGAGAGTGTGAGACTGAGAGAGTGTGAGAGAGTGTGAGAGTATGAGACTGTGTGAGAGTGTGAGACTGTGTGTGAGAGTGTGAGACTGTGTGAGAGTGTGAGACTGTGTGTGAGAGTGTGAGACTGAGAGTGTGAGAGAGACTGTGAGACTATGTGTGAGACTGTGTGTGAGAGAGAGACTGTGAGAGTGTGACTGTGTGAGAGTGTGAGACTGTGTGAGAGTGTGAGACTGTGTGAGAGTGAGACTGTGTGTGAGACTGTGAGAGAGTGTGAGACTGTGTGTGAGTGTGAGACTGTGTGTGTGTGAGACTGCATGTGTGAGAGAGTGTGAGAGACTGTGAGAGTGTGAGAGACTGTGTCAGTGTGAGGGACTGTGTGAGACAGAGAGACTGTGAGAGACACTGAGAGTGTGAAACTGTGTGAGACTGTGACTGTGTGAGAGACTGTGTGAGAGACTGTGTGAGACTGTGTGAGACTGTGTGAGACAGTGTGTGAGAGTGTGAGAGAGTGTGAGAGAGTGTGAGAGTGTAAGAGACTGTGAGAGTGTTAGGGACTGTGTGAAACTGTGAGAGAGACTGTGTGAGACTGTGAGAGAGACTGTGTGAGACTGCGAGAGAGACTGTGAGAGACTGTGAGAGTGTGAGACAGAGACTGTGTGAGACTGAGACTGTGTGAGACTGCGAGAGTGTGAGACTGTGTGAGACTGTGACTGTGTGAGAGACTGTGTGAGACGGTGTGTGAGAGAGTGTGAGAGTGTAAGAGACTGTGAGAGTGTAAGGGACTGTGAGAGTGTGAGAGACTGTGTGAGACTGCAAGAGAGACTGTGTGAGACTGCGAGAGAGACTGTGTGAGAGTGTGAGACTGTGTGAAACTGTGTGAAAGTGTGAGACTGTGTGACTGTGTGAGACTGCGAGAGAGACTGTGTGAGACTGTAAGAGTGTGTGAGACTGAGAGTGTGAGACTGAGAGTGTGAGACTGAGAGTGTGAGACTGAGAGTGTGTGAGACTGCGAGAGAGTCTGTGTGAGACTGCGAGAGAGACTGTGAGAGACTGAGAGTGTGAGACTGAAAGTGTGAGACTGAGAGTGTGTGAGACTGAGAGTGTGTGAGACTGCGAGAGAGTCTGTGTGAGACTGAGAGTGTGTGAGACTGCGAGAGAGTCTGTGTGAGACTGTGAGAGTGTGAGACTGAGAGTGTGAGACTGAAAGTGTGAGACTGTGTGAGACTGCGAGAGAGTCTGTGTGAGACTGTGAGAGTGTGAGACTGAGAGTGTGAGACTGTGAAAGTGTGAGACTGTGTGAGACTGTGAGAGAGACTGTGTGAGACTGCGAGAGAGACTGTGTGAGACTGCGAGAGAGACTGTGAGAGACTGAGAGTGTGTGAGACTGAGAGTGTGTGAGACTGAGAGTGTGTGAGACTGAGAGTGTGTGAGACTGAGAGTGTGTGAGACAGAGAGTGAGGGACTGTGAGAGTGTGAGGGACTGTGAGAGACTGCTAGAGAGACTGTGTGAGACTGCGAGAGAGACTGTGAGAGTGTGAGACTGAGAGTGTGTGTGACTGAGAGTGTGTGGGACTGAGAGTGTGTGTGGGACTGAGAGTGTGTGAGGGACTGTGAGTGTGTGAGGGACTGTGAGTGTGTGAGGGACTGTGAGAGTGTGAGGGACTGTGTGAGACTGCGAGAGAGACTGTGTGAGACTGCGAGAGAGACTGTGTGAGACTGCGAGAGAGACTGTGTGAGACTGCGAGAGAAACTGTGTGAGACTGCGAGAGAGACTGTGTGAGACTGCGAGAGAGACTGTGAGAAAGTGTGAGACTGAGAGTGTGAGACTGTGTGAGAGTGTGAGACTGAGACTGTGTGCGACTGTGAGACTGCGACTGTGTGAGAGACTGTGTGAGACAGAATGTGTGCTTTGCAATGCGTTGCTTACCCCTCTGGCACTCAAAGGGTTAAGTTGAGCTAACACAGCAATATAACACACGGTGGCTCTTCAGTTGAGGCAATGTAGCAATATGCTGAGGGATCAAATAGAAAGTGGTGTTTGAGGCTTGCCCTCTGTAACATACAGCAAAGCATCTCTCTCGCTTTAAGGAGAAAGGGTGGGAAGTGGAGGGAAGTGGAGGAGTGACAGTTGAGACTGTGAGGTGACTGAAGAGATGATGAGTTAAATAAGAGTTGCTATTAAGTTTGTATTTTATGGGAACATTACACCCTCATACTGAAACAGAGTGTATGGAGGGTTACAGTTATCTGTGGGAGGTGAAACAGTGTGTTTGTGGGGTCATGATCCTGAGTGAGAGTGTGAGTGGACAGGGAGAAGTTACTGATATCCCTACCTCAGGAGCGAGTGGCAGTTATATATATATTTTTTTTGTCAGTTGGATACTGGTGGGCGGGCTGGAGGGGGCGGGCCAACCCCCTGTATGATAAACACGCCCCCATTGAATCACCCAATGAGAGCAGTAAAGTCCCCATTCAATCACCCAATAGGAGTTGTGTCTACTAATGAGACATAAATTATGTAATTAGACATTCTGTTCAATGCGAGTTTCTTTTCTGAGGAGACATAAATTATGTTCTGTGTGTGGGGTACCATAAATTATGCAATGAGGCTTATTCTTTTATATATATAGACTAGTTGAAAAGCCCGTGTACACGGGCCACAGTGCCACCCAGCAACCTCGGCTGGTGGCCGGATCCTGTTGGCAACGCTGCAGTCATGCGCAGTACTGACTGCCCGAACTCGCCACGGCTGATAACGGAGTGGGGTGCTCCGAATTCAGACTGTAGTCCTCTCTGCGCACCTTCCATGGGACCCCTGGGATTGTGGTCTGAATTTGGAGCACCCTGTTCCGTTATCAGCTGCGGCGCGGGAAGTCTCTACTGTGCATGACTGCTGCACGAGCAGCCATCTCTACTGCTTATGACGGTGTCTGACAAACATATTTAGCGAATTATATATGATGATGCCCTATAGTTCAAATTGTCAAGAAGTGTAGAGAGCTTACTGCTACATTCTGTGAAGAACTGTAGTCTGTGACTCGCCTCTCCCAAAAGCTAAATTCCCACTAGTGATCTGAATGATAGTAACATAGTAATTTAGGTTGAAAAAAGACTTGCGTCCATCCAGTCCAACCCTTTTCCTATTCCTGTTTACAGGGCCAGTATAAGGATTTTTGCCACCCTAGGCAAAACCTCATTTTGCTGCCCCCTTAGCACCACCCCTTGTGCCCCACCCCCTTATGCCCCACCCCTGTGCATGTGTAAGTATCAGTGTGTTTGTGTGTACCCTATATGTGTATAAGTGTCAATGTATGTATGTTCCGTGTCAGTGTCAGTGTGTTCCCTATATGTGTATGTGTGCATCATTGTGTGTTCCCTATGTGTGTGTATAAGTGTGTCAGTGCTTCTCTATATGTGTATCTGTCAGTGTGTGTGTTTTCTCTCTCTCTATGTCATTTTGTATGCTTGTCTGTATGTGTATCAGTGTTTGTACTTATCTCTATGTGTATCAGTGTCAGCAGATTTTGGACCGAAACTTTGAGCAATAAATTGCTCTAATTTTGCATTTTAAAAGTGATTATTATTTTATTTCAGCATGCATATGTGCGTACTTCTAAAATGGATAAAATGCCCATCCATTAAAAGGAAAGATGAGGCTTACTATGTGCTCGCTCTTTTCAGAGCGAGTGCCTCTCTCTCTCTTTAGTTTCTTCACACAACAGCCGCCAAGGTGCATGCAGAACAGCACATTCCCTTTAGTGTATATACACCCTTCACACCTGCTTGAGTTGTTCACCCTCATTCGTTGCAATGTCCCTTTAAATCTCCACTAAGACTAGATCTTATTTAAGGTTTGTAAATCATATTATATATATAAATATATACATATATATATATATATATATATATATATATATATATACTAGCAATGTGGGACGGCGTTGCCCGTCAGGATATATAGGGAATTAATGCACACACACGCATGAGAGACAAACACAGAGACACACACGCAAATGCACATGCATGCACTGAGATGCTTAAAGAGTGACAGTCGTACACACATACATGCAGACACATAGAGTGTGATACAGACATGCAACACACACAGTGAGAAACACACAGGCACACACAGAGACACACACACACACACACACACACACACACGTGAGTCATAAGGGGGTGACTTATGTGTCATTGTAATGAGTTTGTGTTTGTACTTATGCCTCCACTGTGGCATTCATTCATATAGTTGAAATGCATGTGGTAATTGCACATACTATGGTGGAAGGTGGATCGTGCTGGCTCCCGGGATGTGAGTGACTGGCATTCATTCATGTAATTGAAATGCGTGTGGTAATTGCACATACTATGGTGGAAGGTGGATCGTGCTGGCTCCCGGGGTGTGAGTGACAGTGAGACTATGGTGGAAGGTGGATCGTGCTGGCTCCCGGGGTGTGATTACATGTGAGTGATTGCGTTTGAGTCCGAGATTGAGTGATTGCGTGTGAGTGATTGAGTGAGTGTGTTAGTGAGTGTGTGTGATTGAGTGAGAATGTGTGAGTGAGAGTGTGTATGATGGTGAGAGGGTGTGAGTGAGAGGGTGTGAGTGATTGAGGATGTGAGTGATTGAGGGTGTGAGTGATTGAGGGTGTGAGTGTGATTGAGTGTGAGAGTGTGATTGTGATTGAGTGTGACTGCGAGACTGTAAGTGTGAGACTGTGAGAGCGTGAGAGTGTGATTGAGTGTGAGAGTGAGACTGTGAGAGTGTGATTGAGTGAGACTGTGAGAGTGTGATTGAGTGAGACTGTGTGAGTGTGATTGAGTGTGTGAGACTGAGAGTGTGAGACTGAGAGAGTGAGAGAGACTGTGTGAGACTGAGAGTGTGAGAATGTGAGAGTGTGTGAGACTGTGAGGGACTGTGTGAGACTGTGAGACTGAGAGTGTGAGACTGTGTGAGACTGTGAGACAGTGTGTGAGAGAGTGTGAGGGACTGTGAGAGTGTGAGGGACTGTGTGAGACTGCGAGAGAGACTGTGTGAGACTGCGAGAGAGACTGTGAGAGACTGTGTCAGTGTGAGGGACTGTGTCAGTGTGAGGGACTGTGTCAGTGTGAGGGACTGTGTGAGAGTGAGAGAGTGTGAGACTGTGTCAGTGTGAGGGACTGTGTGAGACTGAGAGAGACTGTGAGAGTGTGAGACTGAGAGTGTGAGACTGAGAGTGTGAGACTGAGAGTGTGAGACTGAGAGTGTGAGACTGAGAGTGTGAGACTGAGAGTGTGAGAGAGACTGTGAGACTGTGTGTGAGACTGTGTGTGTGAGAGAGAGAGACTGTGAGAGTGAGACTGTGTGAGACTGTGTGAGACCGTGAGAGACTGTGAGACTGTGTGAGAGACTGTGAGAGTGAGAGAGACTGTGATACTGTGAGAGACTGTGAGAGTGTGAGGGACTGTGTGAGACTGCGAGAGGGACTGTGTGAGACTGCGAGAGAGACTGTGTGAGACTGCGAGAGAGACTGAGAGAGACTGTGTGAGACTGCGAGAGAGACTGAGAGAGACTGTGTGAGACTGCGAGAGAGACTGCGAGAGAGACTGTGTGAGACTGCGAGAGAGACTGCGAGAGAGACTGTGTGAGACTGCGAGAGAGACTGAGAGACTGCGAGAGAGACTGTGAGAGACTGCGAGAGAGACTGTGAGAGACTGTGTCAGTGTGAGGGACTGTGTGAGACTGAGAGTGTGAGACTGTGTCAGTGTGAGGGACTGTGTGAGACTGAGAGAGACTGTGAGAGTGTGAGAGACTGTGAGAGTGTGAGAGACTGTGAGTGTGAGAGACTGTGAGTGTGAGAGACTGTGTGAGAGACTGTGTGAGAGACTGTGTGAGAGACTGTGTGAGAGACTGTGAGACAGTGTGTGAGAGAGTGAGAGTGTGAGGGACTGTGTGAGACTGCGAGAGAGACTGTGAGAGTGTGAGACTGTGTGAAGGACTGTGTCAATGTGAGGGACTGTGTCAGTGTGAGGGACTGTGTCAGTGTGAGGGACTGTGTGAGAGTGAGAGAGTGTGAGACTGTGTCAGTGTGAGGGACTGTGTGAGACTGAGAGAGACTGTGAGAGTGTGAGACTGAGAGTGTGAGACTGAGAGTGTGAGACTGAGAGTGTGAGACTGAGAGTGTGAGACTGAGAGTGTGAGACTGAGAGTGTGAGACTGAGAGTGTGAGAGAGACTGTGAGACTGTGTGTGAGACTGTGTGTGTGAGAGAGAGAGACTGTGAGAGTGAGACTGTGTGAGACTGTGTGAGACCGTGAGAGACTGTGAGACTGTGTGAGAGACTGTGAGAGTGAGAGAGACTGTGATACTGTGAGAGACTGTGAGAGTGTGAGGGACTGTGTGAGACTGCGAGAGGGACTGTGTGAGACTGCGAGAGAGACTGTGTGAGACTGCGAGAGAGACTGAGAGAGACTGTGTGAGACTGCGAGAGAGACTGAGAGAGACTGTGTGAGACTGCGAGAGAGACTGCGAGAGAGACTGTGTGAGACTGCGAGAGAGACTGCGAGAGAGACTGTGTGAGACTGCGAGAGAGACTGAGAGACTGCGAGAGAGACTGTGAGAGACTGCGAGAGAGACTGTGAGAGACTGTGTCAGTGTGAGGGACTGTGTGAGACTGAGAGTGTGAGACTGTGTCAGTGTGAGGGACTGTGTGAGACTGAGAGAGACTGTGAGAGTGTGAGAGACTGTGAGAGTGTGAGAGACTGTGAGAGTGTGAGAGACTGTGAGTGTGAGAGACTGTGAGTGTGAGAGACTGTGTGAGAGACTGTGTGAGAGACTGTGAGACAGTGTGTGAGAGAGTGAGAGTGTGAGGGACTGTGTGAGACTGCGAGAGAGACTGTGAGAGTGTGAGACTGTGTGAAAGTGTGAGACTGTGTGAAAGTGTGAGAGTGTGAGAGACTGGAGACTGCGAGAGAGACTGTGTGAGACTGCGAGAGAGACTGTGTGAGACTGCGAGAGAGACTGTGTGAGACTGCGAGAGAGACTGTGAGAGACTGCGAGAGAGACTGTGAGAGTGTGAGACTGAGAGTGCGTGAGACTGTGAGAGTGTGAGGGACTGTGTGAGACTGCGAGAGAGACTGTGTGAGACTGCAAGTGAGACTGAGAGTGTGAGACTGAGACTGTGACTGTGTGAGACTGTGTGAGACTGTGACTGTGTGAGACTGTGACTGTGTGAGACTGTGTGAGACTGTGTGAGACTGTGTGAGACTATATGAGACTATGTGAGACTGTGTGACTGAGAGTGTGAGAGAGACTGTGAGACTGTGTGTGAGACTGTGTGTGAGACTGTGTGTGAGACTGTGTGAGACTGTGTGTGAGAGAGTGTGAGGGACTGTGTGAGACTGCGAGAGAGACTGTGTGAGACTGCGAGAGACTGTGAGAGACTGTGTCAGTGTGAGGGACTGTGTGAGTGTGTGAGACAGAGTGTGTGAGACAGAGTGTGTGAGACAGAGTGTGTGAGACTGAGAGTGCGAGACTGAGAGTGCGAGACTGAGAGTGCGAGACTGAGAGTGCGAGACTGAGAGTGCGAGACTATGTGACTGAGAGTGTGAGAGAGACTGTGAGACTGTGTGTGAGACTGTGTGTGAGACTGTGTGTGTGAGAGAGAGAGAGACTGTGAGAGTGAGACTGTGTGAGACTGTGTGTGTGAGAGAGAGAGACTGTGAGAGTGAGACTGTATGAGACTGTGAGAGTGTGAGAGACTGTGTCAGTGTGAGGGACTGTGTCAGTGTGAGGGACTGTGTGAGACTGTGAGAGAGTGTGAGACTGAGAGTGTGAGACTGAGAGTGTGAGGGACTGTGTGAGACTGAGAGAGACTGTGAAAGTGTGAGACTGCGAGAGAGACTGGAGACTGTGAGAGAGACTGTGTGAGACTGCGAGCGAGACTGTGTGAGAGTGCGAGACTGAGAGTGCGAGACTGAGAGTGCGAGACTGAGAGTGAGACTATGTGACTGAGAGTGTGAGAGAGACTGTGAGACTGTGTGTGTGAGAGAGAGAGACTGTGAGAGTGAGACTGTGTGAGACTGTGTGAAAGTGTGAGACTGCGAGAGAGACTGGAGACTGCGAGAGAGACTGGAGACTGCGAGAGAGACTGGAGACTGCGAGAGAGACTGTGTGAGACTGCAAGAGAGACTGTGAGAGTGCGAGACTGAGAGTGCAAGACTGCGAGAGAGACTGTGAGAGTGCGAGACTGAGAGTGCGAGACTGAGAGTGCGAGACTGAGAGTGCGAGACTGTGTGTGAGACTATGTGACTGAGAGTGTGAGAGAGACTGTGAGACTGTGTGTGTGAGAGAGAGAGACTGTGAGACTGTGTGAGACTGTGTGAAAGTGTGAGACTGCGAGAGAGACTGTGTGAGACTGCGAGAGAGACTGTGTGAGACTGCGAGAGAGACTGTGAGAGTGCGAGACTGAGAGTGCGAGACTGTGTGTGAGACTATGTGACTGAGAGTGTGAGAGAGACTGTGAGACTGTGTGTGAGACTGTGTGTGTGAGAGAGAGAGACTATGAGAGTGAGACTGTGTGAGACTGTGTGAGACTGTGACTGTGTGAGACTGTGACTGTGTGAGACTGTGACTGTGTGAGACTGTGTGAGACTGTGTGAGACTGTGTGAGACCGTGTGAGACTGTGAGAGACTGTGAGAGTGAGAGACTGTGAGAGTGTGAGAGACTGTGTCAGTGTGAGGGACTGTGTGAGACTGTGAGAGTGTGAGAGACTGTGTCAGTGTGAGGGACTGTGTGAGACTGAGAGAGACTGTGAGACTGAGAGTGTGAGACTGAGAGTGTGAGACTGTGTGAGAGACTGTGTAAGAGACTGTGTGAGAGACTGTGTGAGACTGTGAAACAGTGTGTGAGAGAGTGTGAGTGTGAGGGACTGTGTGAGACTGCGAGAGAGACTGAGAAAGACTGTGAGAGACTGTGTCAGTGTGAGAGACTGTGTCAGTGTGAGAGACTGTGTCAGTGTGAGAGACTGTGTCAGTGTGAGGGACTGTGTCAGTGTGAGGGACTGTGTCAGTGTGAGGGACTGTGTGAGACTGTGAGACTGAGAGTGTGAGACTGAGAGTGTGAGACTGAGTCAGTGTGAGGGACTGTGTGAGACTGAGAGAGACTGTGAGAGTGTGAGACTGTGTGAGACTGTGTGTGAGAGAGTGAGAGAGACTGTGTGAGACTGTGTGTGAGAGAGAGAGTGTGAGGGACAGTGAGAGTGTGAGGGACTGTGTGAGACTGCGAGAGAGACTGTGAGAGACTGTGAGAGTGCGAGAGACTGGAGACTGCGAGAGAGACTGGAGACTGCGAGAGAGACTGCGAGAGAGACTGCGTGAGAGTGAGACTGAGAGTACGTGAGACTGAGAGTACGTGAGACTGTGAGAGTGCGAGGGACTGTGTGAGATTGCGAGAGAGACTGTGTGAGTGTGAGACTGAGAGTGTGAGACTGTGACTGTGTGAGAGACTGTGTGAGACTGTGAGACGGTGTGTGAGAGAGTGTGTGAGACTGTGAGAGTGTAAGAGACTGTGAGAGTGTGTGAGACTGTGATACTGAGAGTGTGAGACTGTGTGAGAGTGTGAGACTGAGAGTGTGAGACTGTGTGAAAGTGTGAGACTGTGAGAGTGTGAGACTGTGTGAGACTGTGTGAGCCTGTGAGAGAGACTGTGTGAGACTGCGAGAGAGACTGTGTGAGACTGCGAGAGAGACTGTGAGAGACTGAGAGTGTGTGAGACTGAGAGTGTGTGAGACTGAGAGTGTGTGAGACTGAGAGTGTGTGAGACTGAGAGTGTGTGAGACTGAGAGTGTGGGACTGTGAGAGTGTGGGACTGTGAGAGTGAGGGACTGTGAGAGTGTGAGGGACTGTGAGAGACTGCTAGAGAGACTGTGTGAGACTGCGAGAGAGACTGTGAGAGTGTCAGACTGAGAGTGTGTGTGACTGAGAGTGTGTGGGACTGAGAGTGTGTGTGGGACTGAGAGTGTGTGAGGGACTGTGAGTGTGTGAGGGACTGTGAGAGTGTGAGGGACTGTGTGAGACTGCGAGAGAGACTGTGTGAGACTGCGAGAGAGACTGTGTGAGACTGCGAGAGAGACTGTGTGAGACTGCGAGAGAAACTGTGTGAGACTGCGAGAGAGACTGTGTGAGACTGCGAGAGAGACTGTGAGAAAGTGTGAGACTGAGAGAGTGAGACTGTGTGAGAGTGTGAGACTGAGACTGTGTGCGACTGTGAGACTGCGACTGTGTGAGAGACTGTGTGAGACAGAATGTGTGCTTTGCAATGCGTTGCTTACCCCTCTGGCACTCAAAGGGTTAAGTTGAGCTAACACAGCAATATAACACACGGTGGCTCTTCAGTTGAGGCAATGTAGCAATATGCTGAGGGATCAAATAGAAAGTGGTGTTTGAGGCTTGCCCTCTGTAACATACAGCAAAGCATCTCTCTCCCTTTAAGGAGAAAGGGTGGGAAGTGGAGGGAAGTGGAGGAGTGACAGTTGAGACTGTGAGGTGACTGAAGAGATGATAAGTTAAATAAGAGTTGCTATTAAGTTTGTATTTTATGGGAACATTACACCCTCATACTGAAACAGAGTGTATGGAGGGTTACAGTTATCTGTGGGAGGTGAAACAGTGTGTTTGTGGGGTCATGATCCTGAGTGAGAGTGTGAGTGGACAGGGAGAAGTTACTGATATCCCTACCTCAGGAGCGAGTGGCAGTTATATATATATTTTTTTTGTCAGTTGGATACTGGTGGGCGGGCTGGAGGGGGCGGGCCAACCCCCTGTATGATAAACACGCCCCCATTGAATCACCCAATGAGAGCAGTAAAGTCCCCATTCAATCACCCAATAGGAGTTGTGTCTACTAATGAGACATAAATTATGTAATTAGACATTCTGTTCAATGCGAGTTTCTTTTCTGAGGAGACATAAATTATGTTCTGTGTGTGGGGTACCATAAATTATGCAATGAGGCTTATTCTTTTATATATATAGACTAGTTGAAAAGCCCGTGTACACGGGCCACAGTGCCACCCAGCAACCTCGGCTGGTGGCCGGATCCTGTTGGCAACGCTGCAGTCATGCGCAGTACTGACTGCCCGAACTCGCCACGGCTGATAACGGAGTGGGGTGCTCCGAATTCAGACTGTAGTCCTCTCTGCGCACCTTCCATGGGACCCCTGGGATTGTGGTCTGAATTTGGAGCACCCTGTTCCGTTATCAGCTGCGGCGCGGGAAGTCTCTACTGTGCATGACTGCTGCACGAGCAGCCATCTCTACTGCTTATGACGGTGTCTGACAAACATATTTAGCGAATTATATATGATGATGCCCTATAGTTCAAATTGTCAAGAAGTGTAGAGAGCTTACTGCTACATTCTGTGAAGAACTGTAGTCTGTGACTCGCCTCTCCCAAAAGCTAAATTCCCACTAGTGATCTGAATGATAGTAACATAGTAATTTAGGTTGAAAAAAGACTTGCGTCCATCCAGTCCAACCCTTTTCCTATTCCTGTTTACAGGGCCAGTATAAGGATTTTTGCCACCCTAGGCAAAACCTCATTTTGCTGCCCCCTTAGCACCACCCCTTGTGCCCCACCCCCTTATGCCCCACCCCTGTGCATGTGTAAGTATCAGTGTGTTTGTGTGTACCCTATATGTGTATAAGTGTCAATGTATGTATGTTCCGTGTCAGTGTCAGTGTGTTCCCTATATGTGTATGTGTGCATCATTGTGTGTTCCCTATGTGTGTGTATAAGTGTGTCAGTGCTTCTCTATATGTGTATCTGTCAGTGTGTGTGTTTTCTCTCTCTCTATGTCATTTTGTATGCTTGTCTGTATGTGTATCAGTGTTTGTACTTATCTCTATGTGTATCAGTGTCAGCAGATTTTGGACCGAAACTTTGAGCAATAAATTGCTCTAATTTTGCATTTTAAAAGTGATTATTATTTTATTTCAGCATGCATATGTGCGTACTTCTAAAATGGATAAAATGCCCATCCATTAAAAGGAAAGATGAGGCTTACTATGTGCTCGCTCTTTTCAGAGCGAGTGCCTCTCTCTCTCTTTAGTTTCTTCACACAACAGCCGCCAAGGTGCATGCAGAACAGCACATTCCCTTTAGTGTATATACACCCTTCACACCTGCTTGAGTTGTTCACCCTCATTCGTTGCAATGTCCCTTTAAATCTCCACTAAGACTAGATCTTATTTAAGGTTTGTAAATCATATTATATATATAAATATATACATATATATATATATATATATATATATATATATATATATATATATATATATATATATACTAGCAATGTGGGACGGCGTTGCCCGTCAGGATATATAGGGAATTAATGCACACACACGCATGAGAGACAAACACAGAGACACACACGCAAATGCACATGCATGCACTGAGATGCTTAAAGAGTGACAGTCGTACACACATACATGCAGACACATAGAGTGTGATACAGACATGCAACACACACAGTGAGAAACACACAGGCACACACAGAGACACACACACACACACACACACACACACGTGAGTCATAAGGGGGTGACTTATGTGTCATTGTAATGAGTTTGTGTTTGTACTTATGCCTCCACTGTGGCATTCATTCATATAGTTGAAATGCATGTGGTAATTGCACATACTATGGTGGAAGGTGGATCGTGCTGGCTCCCGGGATGTGAGTGACTGGCATTCATTCATGTAATTGAAATGCGTGTGGTAATTGCACATACTATGGTGGAAGGTGGATCGTGCTGGCTCCCGGGGTGTGAGTGACAGTGAGACTATGGTGGAAGGTGGATCGTGCTGGCTCCCGGGGTGTGATTACGTGTGAGTGATTGCGTTTGAGTCCGAGATTGAGTGATTGCGTGTGAGTGATTGAGTGAGTGTGTTAGTGAGTGTGTGTGATTGAGTGAGAATGTGTGAGTGAGAGTGTGTATGATGGTGAGAGGGTGTGAGTGAGAGGGTGTGAGTGATTGAGGATGTGAGTGATTGAGGGTGTGAGTGATTGAGGGTGTGAGTGTGATTGAGTGTGAGAGTGTGATTGTGATTGAGTGTGACTGCGAGACTGTAAGTGTGAGACTGTGAGAGCGTGAGAGTGTGATTGAGTGTGAGAGTGAGACTGTGAGAGTGTGATTGAGTGAGACTGTGAGAGTGTGATTGAGTGAGACTGTGTGAGTGTGATTGAGTGTGTGAGACTGAGAGTGTGAGACTGAGAGAGTGAGAGAGACTGTGTGAGACTGAGAGTGTGAGAATGTGAGAGTGTGTGAGACTGTGAGGGACTGTGTGAGACTGTGAGACTGAGAGTGTGAGACTGTGTGAGACTGTGAGACAGTGTGTGAGAGAGTGTGAGGGACTGTGAGAGTGTGAGGGACTGTGTGAGACTGCGAGAGAGACTGTGTGAGACTGCGAGAGAGACTGTGAGAGACTGTGTCAGTGTGAGGGACTGTGTCAGTGTGAGGGACTGTGTCAGTGTGAGGGACTGTGTGAGAGTGAGAGAGTGTGAGACTGTGTCAGTGTGAGGGACTGTGTGAGACTGAGAGAGACTGTGAGAGTGTGAGACTGAGAGTGTGAGACTGAGAGTGTGAGACTGAGAGTGTGAGACTGAGAGTGTGAGAGAGACTGTGAGACTGTGTGTGAGACTGTGTGTGTGAGAGAGAGAGACTGTGAGAGTGAGACTGTGTGAGACTGTGTGAGACCGTGAGAGACTGTGAGACTGTGAGACTGTGTGAGAGACTGTGAGAGTGAGAGACTGTGAGAGACTGTGAGACTGTGAGAGAGACTGTGAGAGTGAGAGACTGTGAGAGTGAGAGAGTGTGAGACTGTGTGAGTGTGAGAGTGAGAGAGTGTGAGACTGTGTGAGTGTGAGACTGTGTGAGTGTGAGACTGTGTGTGTGTGTGAGAGACTGTGAGAGTGTGAGAGACTGTGATACTGTGAGAGACTGTGAGAGTGTGAGGGACTGTGTGAGACTGCGAGAGGGACTGTGTGAGACTGCGAGAGAGACTGTGTGAGACTGCGAGAGAGACTGAGAGAGACTGTGTGAGACTGCGAGAGAGACTGAGAGAGACTGTGTGAGACTGCGAGAGAGACTGCGAGAGAGACTGTGTGAGACTGCGAGAGAGACTGCGAGAGAGACTGTGTGAGACTGCGAGAGAGACTGTGAGAGACTGCGAGAGAGACTGTGAGAGACTGCGAGAGAGACTGTGAGAGACTGTGTCAGTGTGAGGGACTGTGTGAGACTGAGAGTGTGAGACTGTGTCAGTGTGAGGGACTGTGTGAGACTGAGAGAGACTGTGAGAGTGTGAGAGACTGTGAGTGTGAGAGACTGTGAGTGTGAGAGACTGTGTGAGAGACTGTGTGAGAGACTGTGTGAGAGACTGTGAGACAGTGTGTGAGAGAGTGAGAGTGTGAGGGACTGTGTGAGACTGCGAGAGAGACTGTGAGAGTGTGAGACTGTGTGAAAGTGTGAGACTGTGTGAAAGTGTGAGAGTGTGAGAGACTGGAGACTGCGAGAGAGACTGTGTGAGACTGCGAGAGAGACTGTGTGAGACTGCGAGAGAGACTGTGTGAGACTGCGAGAGAGACTGTGAGAGACTGCGAGAGAGACTGTGAGAGTGTGAGACTGAGAGTGCGTGAGACTGTGAGAGTGTGAGGGACTGTGTGAGACTGCGAGAGAGACTGTGTGAGACTGCAAGTGAGACTGAGAGTGTGAGACTGAGACTGTGACTGTGTGAGACTGTGTGAGACTGTGACTGTGTGAGACTGTGACTGTGTGAGACTGTGTGAGACTGTGTGAGACTATATGAGACTATGTGAGACTGTGTGACTGAGAGTGTGAGAGAGACTGTGAGACTGTGTGTGAGACTGTGTGTGAGACTGTGTGAGACTGTGTGTGAGAGAGTGTGAGGGACTGTGTGAGACTGCGAGAGAGACTGTGTGAGACTGCGAGAGACTGTGAGAGACTGTGTCAGTGTGAGGGACTGTGTGAGACTGTGAGACAGAGTGTGTGAGACAGAGTGTGTGAGACAGAGTGTGTGAGACAGAGTGTGTGAGACAGAGTGCGAGACTGAGAGTGCGAGACTATGTGACTGAGAGTGTGAGAGAGACTGTGAGACTGTGTGTGAGACTGTGTGTGAGACTGTGTGTGTGAGAGAGAGAGACTGTGAGAGTGAGACTGTGTGAGACTGTGTGTGTGAGAGAGAGAGACTGTGAGAGTGAGACTGTATGAGACTGTGAGAGTGTGAGAGACTGTGTCAGTGTGAGGGACTGTGTCAGTGTGAGAGACTGTGTGAGACTGTGAGAGAGTGTGAGACTGAGAGTGTGAGACTGAGAGTGTGAGGGACTGTGTGAGACTGAGAGAGACTGTGAAAGTGTGAGACTGTGAGAGAGACTGTGTGAGACTGCGAGCGAGACTGTGTGAGAGTGCGAGACTGAGAGTGCGAGACTGAGAGTGCGAGACTGAGAGTGCGAGACTGAGAGTGAGACTATGTGACTGAGAGTGTGAGAGAGACTGTGAGACTGTGTGTGTGAGAGAGAGAGACTGTGAGAGTGAGACTGTGTGAGACTGTGTGAAAGTGTGAGACTGCGAGAGAGACTGGAGACTGCGAGAGAGACTGGAGACTGCGAGAGAGACTGGAGACTGCGAGAGAGACTGTGTGAGACTGCAAGAGAGACTGTGAGAGTGCGAGACTGAGAGTGCAAGACTGCGAGAGAGACTGTGAGAGTGCGAGACTGAGAGTGCGAGACTGAGAGTGCGAGACTGAGAGTGCGAGACTGTGTGTGAGACTATGTGACTGAGAGTGTGAGAGAGACTGTGAGACTGTGTGTGTGAGAGAGAGAGACTGTGAGACTGTGTGAGACTGTGTGAAAGTGTGAGACTGCGAGAGAGACTGTGTGAGACTGCGAGAGAGACTGTGTGAGACTGCGAGAGAGACTGTGAGAGTGCGAGACTGAGAGTGCGAGACTGTGTGTGAGACTATGTGACTGAGAGTGTGAGAGAGACTGTGAGACTGTGTGTGAGACTGTGTGTGTGAGAGAGAGAGACTATGAGAGTGAGACTGTGTGAGACTGTGTGAGACTGTGACTGTGTGAGACTGTGACTGTGTGAGACTGTGACTGTGTGAGACTGTGACTGTGTGAGACTGTGTGAGACTGTGTGAGACTGTGTGAGACTGTGTGAGACTGTGTGAGACTGTGTGAGACTGTGTGAGACTGTGTGAGACCGTGTGAGACTGTGAGAGACTGTGAGAGTGAGAGACTGTGAGAGTGTGAGAGACTGTGTCATTGTGAGGGACTGTGTGAGACTGTGAGAGTGTGAGAGACTGTGTCAGTGTGAGGGACTGTGTGAGACTGAGAGAGACTGTGAGACTGAGAGTGTGAGACTGAGAGTGTGAGACTGTGTGAGAGACTGTGTAAGAGACTGTGTGAGAGACTGTGTGAGACTGTGAAACAGTGTGTGAGAGAGTGTGAGTGTGAGGGACTGTGTGAGACTGCGAGAGAGACTGAGAAAGACTGTGAGAGACTGTGTCAGTGTGAGAGACTGTGTCAGTGTGAGAGACTGTGTCAGTGTGAGAGACTGTGTCAGTGTGAGGGACTGTGTCAGTGTGAGGGACTGTGTCAGTGTGAGGGACTGTGTGAGACTGTGAGACTGAGAGTGTGAGACTGAGAGTGTGAGACTGAGTCAGTGTGAGGGACTGTGTGAGACTGAGAGAGACTGTGAGAGTGTGAGACTGAGAGTGTGAGACTGTGTGAGACTGTGTGTGAGAGAGTGAGAGAGACTGTGTGAGACTGTGTGTGAGAGAGTGAGAGTGTGAGGGACAGTGAGAGTGTGAGGGACTGTGTGAGACTGCGAGAGAGACTGTGAGAGACTGTGAGAGTGCGAGAGACTGGAGACTGCGAGAGAGACTGGAGACTGCGAGAGAGACTGGAGACTGCGAGAGAGACTGCGAGAGAGACTGCGAGAGAGTGAGACTGAGAGTACGTGAGACTGAGAGTACGTGAGACTGAGAGTACGTGAGACTGTGAGAGTGCGAGGGACTGTGTGAGATTGCGAGAGAGACTGTGTGAGTGTGAGACTGAGAGTGTGAGACTGTGACTGTGTGAGAGACTGTGTGAGACTGTGAGACGGTGTGTGAGAGAGTGTGTGAGACTGTGAGAGTGTAAGAGACTGTGAGAGTGTGTGAGACTGTGATACTGAGAGTGTGAGACTGTGTGAGAGTGTGAGACTGTGTGAAAGTGTGAGACTGTGAGAGTGTGAGACTGTGTGAGACTGTGAGAGTGTGACTGTGAGAGTGTGTGACTGTGAGAGTGTGTGAGACTGAGAGTGTGTGAGAGTGTGGGACTGTGTGAGACTGTGTGAGGGACTGTGTGAGACTGTGTGAGGGACTGTGTGAGACTGCGAGAGAGACTGTGAGAGTGTGAGACTGAGAGACTGCGAGAGAGACTGTGTGAGACTGTGTGAAAGTGTGAGACTGTGTGAGACTGAGAGTGTAAGAGACTGTGAGAGTGTAAGAGACTGTGAGAGTGTAAGAGACTGTGAGAGTGTGAGGGACTGTGTGAGACTGCGAGAGAGACTGTGTGAGAGTGTGAGACTGAGAGTGTGAGACTGAGAGTGTGAGACTGAGAGAGAGTGTGAGACAGAGTGTGAGACTGAGAGTGTGAGACTGTGTGCGAGTGTGAGACTGTGTGCGAGTGTGAGACTGTGTGCGAGTGTGAGACTGTGTGCGAGTGTGAGACTGCGAGTGTGAGACTGCGAGTGTGAGACTGCGACTGTGTGAGAGACTGTGTGAGAGACTGTGTGAGAGATTGTGAGACAGAATGTGTGCTTTGCAATGCGTTGCTTACCCCTCTGGCACTCAAAGGGTTAAGTTGAGCTAACATAGCAATATAACACACGGTGGCTCTTCAGTTGAGGCAATGTAGCAATATGCTGAGGGATCAAATAGAAAGTGGTGTTTGAGGCTTGCCCTCTGTAACATACAGCAAAGCATCTCTCTCGCTTTAAGGAGAAAGGGTGGGAAGCAGGAAGTGGAGGAGTGACAGTTGAGACAGTGAGGTGACTGAAGAGATGATGAGTTAAATAAGAGTTGCTATTAAGTTTGTATTTTATGGGAACATTACACCCTCGTACTGAAACAGAGTGTATGGAGGGTTACAGTTATCTGTGGGAGGTGAAACAGTGTGTTTGTGGGGTCATGATTCTGAGTGAGAGTGTGAGTGGACCGGGAGAAGTTACTGATATCCCTACCTCAGGAGCGAGCGGCAGTTATATATATATTTTTTTGTCAGTTGGATACTGGTGGGTGGGCTGGAGGGGTGCGGGCCAATTCCCTGTATGATAAACACGCCCCCATTGAATCACCCAATGAGAGCAGTAAAGTCCCCATTCAATCACCCAATAGGAGTTGTGTCTCCTAATGAGACATAAATTATGTAATTAGACATTCTGTTCAATGCGAGTTTCTTTTCTGAGGAGACATAAATTATGTTCTGTGTGTGGGGTACCATAAATTATGCAATGAGGCTTATTCTTTTATATATATAGATATATCCTATATAATAATTCGCTAAAATCGTGTGTAACGCCGCAACATGGTCAGTAGACACTGCTGTGCGTGCTGCAGTCATGCGCAGTAGAGACTGCCCGCGCCGCGGCTGATACAGAGCTGGGCGCTGCGAAGGAGCGTCCAGCTCTGTATCAGCCGTGGCACGGGCAGTCTCTACTGCGCGTGACTGCCCTGCGACCGGGTGGCTGTGACAATGTGGCCCGTGTAACGGGCTGTTCAACTAGTATATATATATTTGGAGCGGAGCACTCGCAGATATACAATTCAACTTGCCTGGGTGCCAGCCCGAGAAAATTTTTATATATCTTTTGAAGAAAACCGCACTCACAGGACTCTTAAAGTGTAATTATGTGCTGATTTATTAGAATCGACGTTTCGGCCCCAAGAGAGAGGCCCAAGATGGGGCTGAAAAGTCGATTCTAATAAATCAGCACATAATTACACTTTAAGAAGTCCTGTGAGTGCGGTTTTCTTCAAAAGATATATAAAAAAAATAATAAAAAAAAAGAATATATATATATATATATATATATATATATTTATTGTCAGGGTCCTCCCCTATGAATATGTTCTGAATTGTTTATTTTGTAATGAGACCAATAACTACAGAATTTGGTGCATTGTCCAGTCTCTCTATTTTGTTCACAAAAAGACATTTAGTCCATTTTCTCAAATTATTGAGAAAACACAAGAACTGGCAATAAATCTTCCATTTTATTCCCTCAAATGCCATAGAGTGGTACATTAGGGAGCTTTGAGAGGTGTTGTGGAGCTGTCTGGCGCTTAAGGGGTTAAAAGCCCCAACTGGCACAATGGGCATTTTGTGAAGGTCTAGTGTCCCCTATGCTGCTGATCGTTTGTCCCAAAACTGGTCCAATATAAGTCTGATCTAATAAGAACTGAAGCAAACCAATTTCACCAGAGGGGGGCACAGAAAAACTTAGAAAAATGCATATTTAACCCTTTTTTTAGTTCCAGAGTGGTAGGCAAGGTACCCTCTGGTACTCAAAGGGTTAAAATGGGAACTGAGTATTGAGTGCTGCTACAGCAGGGCTATCTGTTTTCTCTCTTTATTAAAAAAAAAAAATACTATTCATAAGAGCCAAACAGTGTTGTGTGTTGGATTCCTCTGTGGCATTCAAAGGGTTAATTGCTGTTTTTAACCCCTAGAAAGCTATAGAGGTTTCCAATGGATTGCAAGACCTCTCTTTAGCATCCAAGGGGTTAAAACTCCATTGTAATCATTGGGGATTTGTATTTGCCCCTGTGGTGCAGTTGATTTAACCCTTTGAGCGCCAAAGGGGTAGGCAGTGCATTGCAAAGCAGTGATCTGGCACTCAAAGGGTTAAACCAGCTGTCCCCTGGACATCAGTCAGCCTTTGTGCATAGGGATCATTGTGTTGCATATGTATTTGTACACTAGGGGCCTGAGCAGATCATGAGATCACAGCCACAGGGAGCCTCTCACCTGAGCTCAGCGCTGCCAGTACATCCTGCTCCTCCCCAGTGCTCCGCCGGTACCTTCCGCGCTCCTCCCCAGCAGTCTCTGCACAATCAACCACGCATGCGCATGACACAGACCTGTGCCGCTCACCAAGTGCGGACCCTACACATGCGCTAATTCCCGACTACTGGGGGAAGTGCCCGGCAGCCGAACTGCGTGCGGCTCTGCGCCCCCAGTAGATGTGCGCCCTAGGCCGGCACCTACCTCGCCTATAGGTGGCGCCGGCCCTGCCTGCTTACCATCGTTGATCCAAAAGAAGGCAAAAAAACCCTCAATACATGATGATGTGCCGAAATTGTATATGAAATCACATAAAAAATGATTAGCATATGTTTTCCAAAGCAGTTTGAATTGTATGTATCTTTACTTTTCCATCCATAATGCCTTTCTTCAGATTCAAAGTTGCACGTTAATTGCAGTAAGCTGAGATGCTTAGTGCAATTACATTAAAATCAATACAAGTCTCATGCACTTCTGCAATAACACAGTCCGACTAAACACTGCAGCAAATGTGTTACCTTGTGACATGAGCTGAATTCTTCAGCAGTGTGGATAGTCCCATATACAACTATCAGTTTAATGTGGTTTTTCATTCACTCTAATTGTTGCTATTCAGTCACCAGTGTGGACTAGGCAATACAATGCTACATAATAATTGTCTGGACACCAGGTGAACTGCCTGGCACCAGGTGGCACTGTTATAAAAAAATGACAACATTGTGTTAATATTGTTTATTTATTTGCTTTCATGTAGTATTTAGGTGTGTGTAATTTTTATTCTACTGAAGGCATGGTTTAACCCTTTGATTGCCAGAGGGGTATGCAATGTAGTGCTTTGCAATTCATTGAGTACCCCTCTAGCATGCAAAGGGTTAAAATCCCCCTGCCAAGGGTACAACTGTCCCTGGATTTTTTTAATTTTTTTTTTAATGTTGGCAAGTGTGCTTCTTGGGCTGGATTCAGATGCAGGAGATAAATGTTACCTCCTGTTTTTTCAAAAATATTTCTATTGAAGTCTATGTGGAAACCTGGAGATAAAATCAAAGATAAAATTAGCACCTGCATTTCAATCCAGCCCCTTCCCTGTTTTCACTTCTGGTATCCTTGGTCCCACTGCACATACAGAGATCAAAGCCACAGATGATGTATCCTTAAAGTGATAGTAATGTTTCGAAAAACAGCAGCCCCAATTAATCTTCATGATATTTGAGCCATAGAGAGTGTTATTTCATTACTGTGAGCGTTGTAGTTCAAGAGTAATTGAATGATAAAGTTTTCCCCTCCCACCCCTTTTACCTAGTGTAAGCCCGCACTCCTCAGATGTGGAATCCAGTCCATAGACCAGGCAGCTCACATCAAGGGTCAATCTTCTTCCCATGAGAACAATGAAAACCCTGCCCCCCTTGACAGGTTTTTCAGCTTTTTCCCCTTATCTTAATTGAAGATTACCCTCTCTGCAATCCACCTGGACACTCCCTGCTGCTCTAAGCTGAGCAGTGTTACGTCATTAGAAGGGGCTGGAGGGGGATACTTTATTATTCAATTACTGACAGAATTGAAATAACACTCTCCAAGACCCAAATACTATGAAGATTAATTAGAGCTGCTTTTATTATAACATTACTATCCCTTTAAATGCTCTGACCTGATTTCTCAGCTCCTAGAATGAGGACCAGTTCAGCTGCGTGTCCCTTATCAGAATCCTATTCATCCTAGTCAGCAGGTGATAAAGAAATTGAATCAGCAAGGACACAAACAAATCGTGACTAGCTGGCAGATTAGCATGCAAGTGGCTTTATTTGTGAAAGAGTAGAAATGCTGTTGTAAATGCCGGGGGGGGGGGGGGGGGTAGTAGAGCGGTAGAGAGATGTGCTAAATTGTAATAAAGGTAAAGTTAATGTCAGTGAGATAAACGCTCCAATTCCCGTGTTATTATATGGAGCCTATGCATTGGTAACTCTCAAAAGTTAGAGACATGTTAGTGCATAGGCTCCACAGACTAACATAACGGATGCAAAATGTATCACACTGTACAGTTTCTCTCATCTTTATTGTAGTGCAAAACACCCCTGTTTACGGTATACTCCTTATCTCCATGTTATTGTCAAAAATGTTTATATCCTATTCCATTGGTTGTCAATTTTTGGACCATTAGCTGCTGGAGACAGCAACTGCCATCAGAGCCAACCAGCCAATGGCCGATTGGCACTGATGTATGTATGAATATCTTTATTTATATGGTGGCACACAGTGTACACAGCCCCTTATAACTGTAGTATGTTCATACCTGGGAACTCTCCGGTTTTGCCCTGGAGACTCCGGATTTCAGACTGAATTACCGGGTCTCCGGGGCAATGTGTGGATCACCGGGTGGGCAGAGTTTAAATAGAAACTCTGCCCACTTGTGCTCCGTCCCGCCTGGTTCCTCCCACTCCCCGCCCTCTTAGATACATTTTGCAGGGGGGTTTTTTTTGTCCCGCCCCCCCTCCGTGACTAAGCCCCGCCCCTTTTATGAAGTGAATCGCTTCATTTTCCTCCCAGGTCGGCACTGACAGGGTTACCCTCTGGGTAGCCCTGTTTCAAAAGTTCCCAGGTATGAGTATGTTACAGTAAGTAAATGGGGATAAAATAAGTGTCACAGTTAAAGCATTGACGAGGTCCCACCAATGAAGAGAGCTGTGTGGTTTTAATTAATCACTTAAAATAATCTGAGCGCTGCCCACAAATGGGCTAAGGGCCGACTTTGTGCTGCCAACTGCATTTCATTTTATTATTGAAACAACACATTCTAGTCTTAATTTATTAAAAAGTGATTATCATATTATAGTAAGTTTACCTCTACAGGAGCAGGGTTAGTGAAAATCCTGGGGCTGCACTGTGCGTTTGGGGGTGGGGGCAGAAAACTGAAACCCCTGCCTGGCACCTGGCTACTTACAGCAATAAACTTAAAGAGATAGTAATGTTAGATCATTCCTTATACTGTGTATTAATGTTCTGCATCGTTGGAATGTTCATATTGGTCTAGTTTTTGTGTAATAATATTATAAAATTCCCCCTCCCACCCTTTTATACACATCAGCATGCTTTCCCTCAGAGCAGCAAACCGGTCCGGATGGATCAAAACAGGGAAAACCTTCTGTCAGCATAAGGAAAAATGTGCCCTCTTTCGTCAAGGGGGGCAGGGTTTTCCTTATACTGGCAGAAGATTGTCCCTCATTGCGATCTTTCTGGTCAAAAGACTGGATTTCGGATCTGAAGGGAGGCATCATGATTTATGTGAAAGGGGCAGGAGGAGCTAACTTTATAATATAATTATGTAGAAACTAAACTGATATGAACATTTGCAACAGTGCAGAGGATTAGTTCACAGTATAAGGAATGATCAACCCTTACTTTATAATGAAATATTACTATCGATTTCACTCATTGTGCTAGCAGCTTGAGACTACCGTTGTTGCTCTTGAAAGGTCTTCATTAGTCCTCTGGTAGATACACATACCGGTTGGTATCTTTCAAGTTGAAACTTCCTGGAGAATCAGATGGTATGGGACGTCCACATGACACAACTAGCATCATATTGTTGGCAGGATTTAACTGGGTGGGTAGGATTGAGAGACTGTGGGCAGGGAAGTAGGTGGGACAGGGCAGATATTTATAAAACCTGGTGGGATGTAGGCAGAACAGAGCAGGAGTAGGCAGGACCAAGTAGGGAGTGTGCAGGGTTCCCAAGGAACTTGGGAAGCCAGAGACTCGGCCTCTGTTCCTAGAGACCTGGTAATCAAGTCTGAACACAGGTGTCTCTGAGCAGAGAGTTCCCAGGTATGGCGGTGCGCAGGCAGAGGATGAGACTGATCTGCTAGGCTTAAAGGGAACTTTATAGACAAACAAAAGAGAGAGAAGAACAGGAGGCACTCCCTGTGTTGAATCTTCAAACAATCACCCTTCACCAAAGCACCACAGTGAGTTATACTCACAAACAAATATGCTGCATGTACACTTATGTGTAAAAACAGCTAAAATCGCAGTGGGGAAAATAACAGCTACCCCAAGCTCATATGATCTCTCCTTCTCTTTTAAAATGCTTCACACCAATATCAGGATGCTCCTCCTAGAAACGCTCTCTCTTCGTACAAACACCACTGTAGAAAAAGGGCGCCCAGTAGTGTAGTATGTCACAAATATCAGAAGGAGATCATAAATAATAAAAGATGGGTACTCACAAGTGTACTGGTCAGCCAATCTACCGCTGACTCAAGTGCATACGGAGAAATTGTCCCGTCTCCATTCGGGTATAGACAGAGGGAATCCAACAGAAACACAATCAATAATCCAAATAAAATAAATAAAAAAACGGCTCCAAAATTAAAAAAACTATATTTAATAATTAACTGAGAAAATTTGACTCTCTCGGTATCTCTAACGCGTTTCACGGCTCAACGCCGCTTTCTCAAAGACAAATAGACTGATAGAGTATACACAAGCCATATGTTACCCTTTGAGTTCCAGGCGTTGCATACACTTCTGGCACTCATAAGGTTAAAGGGAAAAGCATGTTCAGTAATGTTGCCTGTTGCTCTGTGCATCACACATCTTTTAACTTTGTGCACTCCATTGAAGTCAGATTCAGTCATACCTGGGAACTTGCAGCAATGACTCACCCTGAGATTTTATAATAATAAAAAAAACATTTATGTATTGTGAAACTAAAGATTATGGACCAAAAGTACTGATAACTGTTTATCATCATCACTGATGATGAATGAACAGTTATTATTAGTACTTTTGGTCCATTTTCTTTAGTTGCACAATAGATAAATTATATTCATAGTGTTCAGCATATGTGGCTGTGACCTTCAATTGTTAGCATTTGAGTTGATCATTCAAGAAAAAAATCTTACAACACTGCAGAGGTGCATTCTCTGATCTGGACTGCCTTCACTTCTTGTCCTGCTCTGCTCCCCATGCACTGCAGCAACACCAAGCAGCTTTTATTCCTTGCTCAGCAGCAACTCCAATAAGTATTGGCTGGCTCATTCGTCATCATAAGGTCAAGTGACAGGTCACACACATCTTAGAATCTTATTGCAGATATACGGGAGGCATTTATTACCAAATTAATATTTAAATTATTATTTTTTACAATGTTTTAGCTTTGCCGGAGAAACAAAGGCACCTCACCCGGACAATTTATGGTTTAATCCGTAGACCCGGTGCGCTCTAAATCCGGAGTCTCCGGGTGAAACCCGGCAAGTTCCCAGCTATGGACAGTGACATTTTTCCCCCCGGTTATGGAGCCAGTGACAGGAGCTGGGGACCCAGCGTCTGAGACCTCTGCAATGATATGGGTACATGCCCGGGCTTTCCTTCTGCTGTTGAAGCTCCAGTTTCAGTTCAAACTTGTTGTTGTAAGAGAGCATGATTGAAACTGGTGCTCCAATAGCGGAAGGAAAGCCCGGCACGTACCCACATCATTGAGAGGTCTCAGATGCCGGTCCCCAGCTCCTGTCACTGGTTCCATCAGTGCTGCGCGTTCATCATGTGGCCCTGAGAGTGAGCAGGTATGAGGTTTCTGCCGGGCCCCCGACCTCATTTGACCGGGTGGCCGGGCCCAAGAGAGTCAGTGCGGAATAAAAAGTTAGTTAGGGGAACTCTGGAAGCACTGAGCAGAGTCCAGGATGAGGTTTTCCGGGCCCCCCTCATTTCGCCGGGCCCTAGGCAGGTGCCTTGTGAGCCTTGCCTGTGATCCGGCTCTGGTAGGGTTAGTACCAAAGCGCACTATAATAATGACGTTGATCTGTCTGCGGAATAACTCCAAAGTTGAATGCGCAGTTCAGTTGTTGTACAAAAACTTCCATCACTCTCATCTGGCTGTTGCCTGTGGATGATTGGTGTTGTAATCCGGTAGCAGCTGGAGATCCACGCTTTATATTCTTTTTTGAGAAATATGGACCCACAGAGGACCAGAGACCATATGCAAAGAGCTGTGAACCCATTGATCCTTAAAGCGTTACTGCTGTGTCACAGCCAGACTTTCCAGATCAGCCCTTTAAAGCTGCAATGAGTTCCATGTATCCATTCAGCAGGCATGGTTTGTAAGTGTCCAACTTTATCCCTTTGAGTGCCATAATGTTATTCAATTTTATATACCTGTCTGGAACTCAGTGGGTTAAAGAGATGATCTGACCATTGTACACAGCAATAATTTTGTGATCCTCAACTCTTAACTTTGATACAGTAAGATAAACACAGTATATGGCCATTACAAATTAATCATCCTGTCATCTTAAATATTCAATTATCCAATATTTTATTAATAAAAAAAGGCGTATGGTCTGTAGTGCCATAAAATAGGGCATGGTACATGAAATACTGCAATCCATGTACCTCTGATGTAAATTGACCACATACCCTTAACACTTTGAGTGGTATGTAATTCTTTTGATACGTCTCTGGCACTCACATGGTTAAATGCTGAAGGCTTACAAAACCATCTGAGTGCCAGAGAGGAATCCAGCTCATTGTTGGAATGCTTTGGATCTCTCTTGCATTCAAAGGGTTAAAGCGTCAGCGGGGGATGCATTCATGTGTGAGTAAGAGGTGATATAGTTGAAATGACTTATCCAGTGTTCTAAACTCTCTAATGCCTATGTTATTCTATGGAGCTAAGATTTCTCTAACATTAGAAATGTTAGTGCATTAACTCCATAGAATTACATCGAAAATTGGAGAAGTTATCTCCACATTATCACCTCTTTATCTCACCTTAGTGCATAGCCCCCAGGTTTTTTTCCAGCTTGCAGCATGTGATGATGCTAATTTCCTTACTATTAATTGTGCAGTTAGGCTACATGATACCCTAATAATTCATTAGATTGGTTCCCACAGGGCACAGGACAATCAACTTTAGTCGACCAATGATTCAAAGCTCTAGTCCTCAGGTGACACCTGGTTATATTGATCTTTTGACTAAGCACTAGTAGATCAATCAAAATGACTGATCCATTAATTATCCAAATGTGATCAAGTAGTGATATTCTGGAAACCTGCTGGTGTAGCTTCAGGACTAACTTTGATAATCGCTGCCTTACATCCTGGGACTTTAGTTACCTGTGTATTAACCGTCAGTGCAACTACTAAAACTCCTGCCATAGACATTAAATGTGTAAATTTAACCTGTGTGATGCCTACTCTCCGGTGAAAGAACAAGTGAAGTCCAGTCTCAGTTGTGTGTGTGTGTGTGTTTTTTTTTTTAATTTAAATTAAATTGTTGTACTTGATGAAATAGTAAATTAAATGTCCAGATGATAACGCTGACATGAGGTTGTCTGTGGTACAAACTGTACCGCAGACATGAAATTTCAAGTCTGGCCATCCCCCCTTCCCTTGATATGCCCGCCCACCATCCAATACTGAAAGCCATTGTCACTCTGAGTGCCAGCCCCAGGGAGAAGGGGCAGGCGCAGACAGGTATTGGGGGGGGGGGTAGCAAACCAATTGCACCATAGATAACAAATAATTCCCTCGGTTCCCATTGATTGAAGTGGTGCTTTTAAGAACTGGACTGCCAGAGAGGCTTTGAAAAGCATTGGAAACCACTGTGGCATTTAGTTGATTAAAAGCCCCATTTAACCACTTAGGTACCAGAGGGGTATGCAACGTATTGCAAAGTCATGTGTTGCATACCCCTGTATCACTTAAAGGGTTAAACCAGTGGGAAGTTTTATTTGCCCTGTGGTGCAGTTGGTCCCCTTTCCCCCCATTTGCTCTTATTTTTAGTGCACCAATCATATCTAGAACTTCTAGGAGATCTAGTGTGGATAATCAACTTGAACAAAAGTCAACTGTCTCCCACCCAGTCACTTATCTTCCTGGGTGTTAGGAAAGACACAGCTCAATCAGTTGTGACCCTGTCAGCAGAAAGACACAACAGAATCCTACAAGTGGTCAAAAGTTTCAGGAGATCAAATGTACAGACAGTAAGAGCATTTGCAAAACTTTTGGGGAACCTAACATCCGCCCAACAGATTGTACCCTGGGCCAGGTCTCATGGACGTGTAACACAAGAAAAGAAAATTAAGATTCCTGAAGAGGGATCCATTCAACTTCTCATTACAGATATCACTTCTACCTTCAAGGAAGAAGGAATTAGGATGGTGGGGCAAGCCAGAGAACATTCAGAAAGGGAAACCTCTCCTGTAGCCTCAATGGGAGATTGAAACAACAAACTCCAGCCTTGAGGGCTGGGGCGGAACTTGGAGGAACACTTCTGTCCAAGGCCTTTGGTCAGCCAAAGAAAAGAGGTTACACATAAACAGCTTGGAACTTCTGTCAGTTTGGAAGATGTTAAAATTACTCCAAAATCACCTACAGGGAGCAGCTGCCTTAATAAGATCAGACAACACCACAGCAGTCAGCTACTTACTAAATCAGGGTGGAACCAGAAGACCCCAGCTCAATCATCTAGCCCTTCAAATATTGTATTGGGCAGAACATCATCTACAGTCCTATCAGGAAAACAAAACTGCAAAGCAGATTTCGTCAGCAGATAGACCCAGGAGAATGGTCACTGAAGAAAGAGGTCTTCAAGAAAGTCACGATAATCCTGTGTGTACCAGTAATAGATCTCATGGCTACACTAGCAAACACAATGCAGCAGGTTCATGTCCAGGTGGAAGACCCCGCAAGCTCTACAGAAAGACGCTCTTCAGTAAAAATGGAACGTCTCAGTAGCATATGTCTTCCCTCCTCTTCAATTAATTACGGAAGTGGTGAGAAAGATAAGAAGGGATCAAGCCAAAGTAATTCTGATCGGCCCAAATTGGCCGAGAAAATTGTGGTACGCAGACCTCAAGCAACTCTCGGTCCAACCTCCAGTAAAGCTCCTGGACATTCCAGACCTCGTATCTTGGGGGCCCATTCTCCATCCAAATCCAGCTTTCTTGAACCTAATAGCCAGGAAGCTGAACGGAGCTCTTTGAGAAATAAAGGATTAACTGACCCAGTAATCAGTACAATACTGCAGGGGAGGAAACCTTCTTCTTTTCGCATCTATTATAGAGTTTGGTCCATTTTCCACAAGTGGTGTGTATCAAAAAACTTAAATAGACAGAATATTCTTCCCAAAACAATCCTAGAATTTCTACAGGAGAGATTCCAAAAAGGGTTAAAACCAGAATGCCTAAAAGTACAACTTTTCACCACACGGTGCAAAAGGGACTGACAGCGCAGGCGCACGGACGTCACTGTGAAGAGACGTCCGTGCTTCCTGCTCCTGTCACCATCGGCAAAAAGCCGATATCTGAAGAACCGGGTAATATTGCTGGCGACTAGCGCTACTAAGCAGCTAGTCGCCAGGTGAGCAATAAGTCAACGTTAACCCCTTCAGTGCCAGAGGCTCGGGCCATTTTCTGAACCCTGCAGGCCAGACACTTTTTCAACATTTTTGCTATCCTTCCGTTTAGGCTTGATTTCCTCTGGGGATTTTTAGTTAAATATGGAAAACTATATATTGTTTTTTTCAGAACGAATTGTGCTTTCTCGTGATACCTTACATGAAGATAATTTTACATCGTGCAAAAAGCTATGATGTCATAATGACAAAAAAAAGTGAAAATTTACTCATTTTGCTAAAATCACATACTATGTATCAAAAACATTTACCTTGATTGAAAAAGTTTCAATTATTTGAAAAAGCCCAGAGTCCCCCGAGTAAAAAAATACCAAATTTGTATAGTTTTACCCAAGTCCAAGGCTAGCGTAGAGCCCTAATCACCAGCAGCGCAAAATGACATTTTCAACTTTATAAACTAAAATGCACATTCTAGGGTTTTTGTGGTAAAACTACCCTAAAACAGTGGAATAACTATATAAAACTATATATTTCTGAAAAGTAGACAACCTGCCGCATCTAATGAGGGGTAACTTGCCTTCTTGCCCCAAGTCTGTGGTACCCAAATGCTTCCAGAAAGTGGCACTATAGGAAAAAAATGGCATTTTCTTACATTTCTGCCCCTTCAACTGTACTGAAATTTGTGAAAACCATGGAATTTACAACTGTATTCATTAGCTAGTGCTCTTGGGAGAAAAATTACACCCCATTGGTTTGGGTTCACCTACCACAGGGGATGCTAGAAGTGCAAAAAGACACCTACTACAACCTCTAAATTTTCTAACATTTTCTCAAACATTACTTGTCTATACAAAAATGGTTATAACAACTAGAGAATTAAAGAAAGGCTACACAAACCATACCATTTTGGAAAGAAGACAACCTGCCGCATCTAATGAGGGGTAAATTGCCTTCTTACCCCAAGCCTGTTGTGCCCAAATGCTTCCAGAAGGTGGCACTATAGAAAAAAAATGGCATTTTCTTACATTTCTGCCACTTCAACAGTACTGAAATCTGGGAAAACCATGGAATTTACAACTATATTGATTAGCTAGTGCTCTTGGGAGACAAAATGACACCCCATTGGTATGGGTTCACCTACCACAGGGGATGCTAGAAGTGCAAAAAGACACCTACTACAACCTCTAAATTTTCTAACATTTTTTCAAACATTACTTGTCTATACAAAAATGGTTATAACAACTAGAGAAGTAAAGAAAGGCTACACAAACCATACCATTTTGGAAAGAAGACAACCTGCCGCATCTAATAAGGGGTGAATTGCCTTCTTACCCCAAGCCTTTTGTGCCCAAATGCTTCCACAAGGTGGCACTATAGGAAAAAAATGGCATTTTCTTACATTTCTGCCCCTTCATCTGTATGGAAATCTGTGAAAACCATGGAATTTCCAACTGTATTCATTAGCTAGTGCTCTTAGGAGAAAAATGACACCTCATTGGAATGAGTTCCCCTACCTTAGTGGACGCTACAAGTACCAAACTACACCTATTGCAACCACTAATTTTTCTAACATTTTCTCAAACGTTACTTGTCTGTACAAAAATGGTTATAACAACTAGAGAAGTGAAGAAAGGCTACACAAACCATACCATTTTGGAAAGAAGACAACCTGCCGCATCTAATGAGGGGTAAATTGCCTTCTTACCCCAAGCCTGTTGTGCCCAAATGCTTCCAGAAGGTGGCACTATAGGAAAAAAATTGCATTTTCTTACATTTCTGCCACTTCAACAGTACTGAAATCTGGGAAAACCATGGAATTTACAACTATATTCATTAGCTAGTGCTCTTAGGAGAAAAATGACACCTCATTGGTATGAGTTCCCCTACCTTAGTGGGCGCTACAAGTACCAAACTACACCTATTGCAGCCACTAATTTTTCTAACATTTTCTCAAACATTACTTGTCTGTAGAAAAATGGTTATAACAACTAGAGAAGTGAAGAAAGGCTACACAAACCATACCATTTTTGAAAGAAGACAACCTGCCGCATCTAATGAGGGGTGAATTGCCTTCTTACCCCAAGCCTGTTGTGCCCAAATGCTTCCAGAAGGTGGCACTATAGGAAAAAAATGGCATTTTCTTACATTTCTGCCCCTTCATCTGTATGGAAATCTGTGAAAACCATGGAATTTCCAACTGTATTCATTAGCTAGTGCTCTTAGGAGAAAAATGACACCTCATTGGTATGAGTTCCCCTACCTTAGTGGGCGCTACAAGTACCAAACTACACCTATTGCAGCCACTAATTTTTCTAACATTTTCTCAAACATTACTTGTCTGTAGAAAAATGGTTATAACAACTAGAGAAGTGAAGAAAGGCTACACAAACCATACCATTTTTGAAAGAAGACAACCTGCCGCATCTAAAGAGGGGTGAATTGCCTTCTTACCCCAAGCCTGTTGTGACCAAATGCTTCCAGAAGGTGGCACTATAGGAAAAAAATGGCATTTTCTTACATTTCTGCCCCTTCATCTGTATGGAAATCTGTGAAAACCATGGAATTTCCAACTGTATTCATTAGCTAGTGCTCTTAGGAGAAAAATGACACCCCATTGGAATGAATCGACATACCTTAGGGGTGCCAGAAAAGCATAACTACACCTACCTGTTTGCTTCTTCGAAAATGGCTGCTTGTACTAAAATGTTCATAACTGTTAGAGACATGATGGAAAGGTATAAAAGGTATACCATTTTGGAAAGTAGACATTCTCCCGCATCAAATGAGGGGTCACTTGCCTTTCTACCCCTGGGCTGAAGTGCACAAATATTTCCAAAAGGTGGCGCTATGGGAATAAATACATGTTTTTTTTACATTTCCACCACTTCAAAGATACTAAAATCTTTGAAAACCATAACATTTCCTGCTGTATTCAGTACCTGCTACCAACATGAGAAAAATGGTAGCCCATTTGTGTGGCTTAACATACAATATGTTGGTGCTAGGAACACGTACGTAAACCTGACACTTTTGTTTCTTAAATTATCTGCTTGCACTAAAATGGTTATAACCATAATAGATATGCAGGAAAGGTAGAAAACAATGCCATTTTGGAAAGAAAACAACCTGACGCATCTAATGAGGGGTCACTTGCCTTCATACCCAAAGGCTGGCATGCACAAATGCTTCCAGGAGGTGGCGCTAATGAAAAAAAAGGCATTTTCTTACATTTCTGCCCCTTCAAATGTATGGAGCTCTGTGAAAACCATGGAATTTTCAACTGCATTTGTTAGCTAAAGCTCTTAGGAGTCAAACGACACCCCATTGGTATGAGCTGAACTATCTTAGGGAGTGCTAGAAGTAGAAAACTACACCTACTACAAACTGATGTTTCTAACATTTTCTCAAACCTGACTTGCCTCTATGAAAATGGCTATAACACCTTCAGAAGTGAAGAAAAGGTAGATAAACTATACCATTTTGGAAAGAAGACAACATGCCGCATCTAATGAGGGGTCACTTGCCTTTTTACCCCTAAGTTAGTTGGCACAACTATTTCCAGAATGTGGTGCTACAGGAAAAAAACCAAACATTTGTTTTACACATCAGTCACTTCAAAGATACTAAAATGGTTCAATGGCGTGGGATTTCCTAGGAGGACTTCTTGCCAGCCTAAGAAAAATGGTACCCCACTGCTGTGGGTTGACATACCAATTTACACTACAGGAGCGTAGCTACCAGTGAAACAGGAATGGGAAAGCAAACAGTGTATGTGTGATTTTATGGCTAACAAATGAAAGAAGCTAGGGCGTCAGCCAGTGTACTCGCGGACCTGTGACTACCAGTGTAACAGTGTGGGAGGGTGAGGGATTAGGCAGTGTGTGTGGGTATGAGCAGAGGAGGAAGGATGGTGGAGATGGTGGGGCAGTGTCTGAGAGTGTGTATGGGAGATCTGTGACTACCAGTGTGCACTGTATGTCCCCCTCATACAAAGTTTGATTCCCAGCCTGAATCTAGTGCATACTGGTACTTTGAGTCTACCAATAGGCAGTGGAAACAGGCTGGGGGTCAGGCTGGGGAATGGGACTGCCAGTTGGCTGTGGAACCAGGCAGGGGAATACGGTACGTGTGTGTGTGTGGGGGGGAATCGGAGGCATTTTTTGTGCATGCCACAAGGGTGCCCAATGCACTGCAAAGCAATGCGTTGGACCCTCTGTTGCACACAAAGAGGTTTTTTTTTTAATTATTATTTTGTATTCATACCTCGTTGGGGAGGCGGTGTCAGGAACATTCCTGGTGTCCCCCATCCAGGTCTAAAAACAGAATAATAAAAAAAAAAAAAGTGTGTGTGTGTGTTACAGGGGGTCCAACGTATTGCAAAGCACTGCGTTGGACCCCCCTGTGGCACGTGCATTTTTTGGGGCTTTTCCCCCAATATTTTTGTGTAGACCTCGTTGGGGGCATCAGAACCCATACAATGAGGTCTAAATAAAAAATAAAAGGGGAAAAAAAATAATCCTTTGGGTGCCACAGGGGTGTCCAATGGATTGCAAAGCAATGCATTGGGCCCCTGTAGCACACAAAGGGTTAATTTTTTTATCGATACTTTGTGTTCAGATGGCCACCAAACAAGCTCTGATCACAAAGTAATGATAAAAAGTCCTGTGTGTGTGCCACAGGAAGGGGGTCTGCATTGAACCCCTATCCCAGTGGCACACACAGGGTTAAATTTTTTTAAATTTATTTATTTTTTTTATTATATACCTGATAGAGGGGCATCAGGACCCCCTGATCCCTCCCCAATGAGGTCTTAGTAAAAAAAAATATATGTGTCCACAAACGGAGTGACCCTGTGAGTGCCACAAGGGTCTCCAGCGCATTGCAAAGCAATGCATTGGATCCTTGTGGCACTCAGAGGGTTAATTTTTTTTACTATCATTACTTGGTAATCAGAGCTTGTTGGGGGGCCATCAGGACCAATCCTGATGACCCCCCCAACAATCTCTGATAACAAAGTAATGATAAAAGCCCTGTGTGTGCCGCAGAAGGGGGGCTGCATTGCCCCCCCCCCCCCCCGTGGCACACACAGGGTTCATTTTTTTTTTTTTTTATTATAGACCTCATTGAGGGGTATACAAACCCCCCTGATCCCCCCAATGAGGTCTTACCAAAAAAAAAAAAAAAAGTTATTAAAAAAAGTTTCCCTGTGAGTGCCACCGGGGTCTCCAGCGCATTGCAAAGCAATGCATTGGACCCTTGTGGCACTCGGAGGGTTAATTTTTTTTTTATCATTACTTTGTAATCAGAGCTTGTTGGGGGGCCATCAGGAGCAATCCTGATGGCCCCCCAACAATCTCTGGTAACAAAATAATGATAAAAGCCCTGTGTGTGCCACAGGAGGGGGGGGGTGCATTGGACCCCCACCTGTGGCACACACAGGGTTAAATTTTTTTTTTTCTTTTTTTCCAATTATAGACCTCATTGAGGGGCATCAGGATCCCCCCTGATCCCCCCAATGAGGTCTTTAAAAAAAAAAAAAACCCCCCAAAGAATTGACCCTGTGAGTGCAACAGGGGTCTCCAGCACATTGCAAAGCAATGTGCTGGGACCCTGTGGCACTCACAGGGTTACTTTAACGTAATTTTATTTTTTTTATTTTTTTTAATATGCTTTTCAGACCTCGTGGGGGACATCAGGACTCCTCCTGGTGTCCCCCCAGTCATTGATCTCCCAGCCGATAGGCTGGGAGATCAATGATGCGACCGCAGGAGAGCAAGAGCTCTCCTGCCCTTCACTCCTACCACCGGTAGGAGTGAACAGGATCGGGGAAACTTCCCTAACGTCATCGGTGACCATGTCACCGATGACGTTTGGAGGATTCCCCCGGTCCCGCCCACTCCTACCCGGAAGTTCGGGTAGGAGAGGGGGGGAAGGAGAAACTCCGTTTCTCCTTTTTCTTTATTGATCTCCCAGCCCGATCGGCTGGGAGATCAATAACTGGGGAGGCATGAGGAGTGATCCTCATGCCTCCCCATGAGTGCCAGGATTTTTTTTTTTTTTAATGCGGCCACTGCATGCCGGTTATACCGGCTCATGCAGTGACCGCATTTCACTCTTACGCCGTACGAGCGTGGCACAGCAGGTACAGCTGTGTCCACTCGTACGGCGTAAGTAGCTGGCACTCTAGGGGTTAAGTTATTGCGGGGTGAAAGTTCCCCTTTAAGGACAAATTTGATGTTTATGCAACATGATTACAGTGTTAAAGTGCTATAATGTTTTTTTCCCATTGCCTTGTTCTTAGGAAATGGATGTGAAGCCTCCAGATCAAGTAACAAGGAAATTCCCTTTCCCGTTTGATCCATACCCTATCCAAGAGCGGTTCATGACGGAGCTGTATCAGGCCCTAGAGGATGGGAAGGTCGGAATATTTGAGAGTCCAACAGGAACGGTGAGGACTCTGATGACCTGTTGGGAGATGTAGTGTTCCCTCTAATGCAACTCAGCACTGAAAGAGTTTTATCCCTTTGAGTGCCACAATGCATTGCTTTTTTAAAGAGTAGCTAAGAAAAAAAAATTAGGGTTGTCTGGTTCACCTACTGTTCCTGCTCAACCTCGTTCAGTTTTTATCTAGCAGTCACCTTTAACTCTTTCAGTGCTAAATTGCTCACTATTGAGGGAACAGTTGTGCAGTGTGTCCTGTATACTGTAAAATCTCAGGTATAATACACACCTATGTATATTATGCAGTTGTAAACTATGCCAAAGATTTTATGGGGAAAACAAGAGTGTCAATGTATAATACACAACCTTGTTTTCACCCTTTACTCGCAAGCGTTTTGGGCTCTGATTCCCTCCTTCCACCCACCTCAATGCGATCCCAGCTCCCCCTCCTGCTACTCCCCTCTATCCGGAGTCATCTGTGATAACTGCACAGTTATGCTGCCCGCTTCCAGCAATGCCCTGTGAGGACCTTTTTATTTTAAGCCAATGGTAAAGCAATTGGATGATTTTTTTTTTTCTCGTGTACAAAATGCAATATGTGCATATTATACCTGAGATTTTACAGTAAATGACAAAAAAAGGAGTAATTATGGAGCAAACCAACTGCACAATAGAGAACAAATAAAAATTACCATGAGACTTTTAACTCTTTGAATTCTAGACAGGTCTTTAACGCCTTGCAAAGCAAGGCATTAGAGATGTCTAGCATTCGAATAGTTAAAAGCCACATATAAATTACTACAAATTTGTATTTGTTCCTGATGATGCAGCTGATTTGCCCCAAAACTGCTTCTCTTCTCCTTAGAACACAATCATAGGAAGGGCTCCAGAGGGCAGTCTGTTCAGTGGTGGAATTCTCCACATAATCTATATAGAAGCACTCACATGTAGCGAGGTCGCCATATGTTCTACATCAACAAGTGCATAGGTGGATATCTCGCTGCCCTCTCTCTGATGCCATTTCATTGCTGCTCTTCTCAAACTGGAAATCCAACATAGCTCTAGAGAAAAGAGATGTAGAAAAGGTAGGGGGTACTGTAGAAATGTATATAATCCAAAGAAACAACAAGACACTGTGCTAGGACATAATATGATATAGTGTCTAATTCACACTCACTCTCTCCCTTCATCTGGTCTCTGTCTCCAGTAAGAACCAGCCAACAAGTGTTCTGGTGATACCCCCTGCCCTGCTTGGGGTACCAGCTGATGGTCTGAATGTGACTTTCACAAGAAATTAAAGGCAGTGTGTGTAGTCTCCAATTATATTATTTAATAAAAGATCATAGAATATCTAATTTAAGAATGACAAGAACAGATGCCTAACATGTACTTCCATATCACATAGCGTTATCTTGTAAATCCACTATCACAGGGGAAGAATTTTCTTTCAAGTCATGTCTGACTTGTAGTAGTACATGTGTGTGCATCTTACGTTATATGGCTCTGATGATGCAGGCTTCAAGGGCACGTTTTGTTACGTGCAGAAAGTTCATATAAGGAGGTTTTACTTTACATGAGTCTCCATGTCATTGTCTCATTAAGTCTTTAAAAGACTTACGTACACCCCAGTTGTGAGGGGTCTGGCTTCAGACCCAGTGTTCTTGCTTTATCGATTGTACACCATGAAGTGTTTAAAGGGATAGTAATGTTTCATAATAAAAGCAGCTCTAATTAATCATCATAGTATTTGGACTTTGGTGAGTGTTATTTCAATTCTGTCAGAGTTGTAGTTCAAGAGTAATTCAATGACAAAGTGTCCCCCTCCCATCCCTTTTACTGATGTAACACTGCTCAGCCAGATCAGAAGAGAGGTGCCCAGGTAGACTGCAGAGAGGGACAATCTTCAATTAAGATAAGGGAAAAACCTGAAAACTTGTCAAGGGGGGCAGGGCTTTCATTGTTCTCATAGGAAGAAGATTGTCCCCTGCTGTTATCTGTCTGGTCTATGGACTGGATTCCACATCTGAGAAGAGATGGCTTACACTAGGTAAAAGGGGCGGGAGGGGAAACTTTACTTGTGAATATCTCTTAAACCATAAAGGTTTGAGAGATAAGACTTATATCATTCTTCATATTTTTTTAATGCCTACAAAATAAAATAAAGTTAAAACAAAGTATTACTATCCCTTTAAGGTGTACATTGGACAAGTTGTGTGAGATTCCGTCTTTATTCACTTTACATTTAAGTTCCACTACCTTACTTTACACTAGTCTTGTATATTAACTAATTATTTTCACATTATATGACCCATATTTAGCTTTGGAGAGAGTGTATATGCAAGTCAGTTTGCGGATAATATATTACACCTCGTGTCTGAGCCCTTTCCTTTATATTATGATAAGAGAATAGTTTTTGTGCCAAGATAAGGCCTGTCTTAGAGAACATTCATATAAGACAGGGGAAACTGCAGACTAGTTAAGTGATCGTCTGAACACGTGCTGTGCGTTCCATCTCCAGGCACCTTTATAGCATGTGATAAGCCAGATATGGCTCTAACTCCCATCATACTCGGAAGCTGGAAGGTTAAAGGTAATGAGTGTTGTAGAAGCCGTGTGTTGTCCAAGTGAAGTACTGTAAGTAATACAAATTATTTTGCCACACCCCCTCCTTTCCTTTTCTGAGAAGTCCTGGGAAGGGGAGGGGCAGGGCATCTTATATTACATGCACTACGCCTGGCATTGGGCAATAGCTACAAGACTACAGCGTCTGACAACAGATGGTAGTGAAGAAGTGCATTGCAAAATGAATGTATATGTTTGGTGTGTGTGTGTATTTTCATATATATAAAATGTTGTATGCATGTATGAATGTGTATGTTTGTGTTCACATGTATGCAGGTGAGCGTGTGTTCTTATTTTTTGTTTTGGGAACTTCAAATTTCATCAGTCGTTTTCCTAATGATTTTTATGCAAATAATTTTCCTTTAACCCTTATGGACCAAAGGGACGTTCAACGCATTGCTTCACAATGCATTGCACAACAGTTTATTGCAACCCCACTGGTCCTTAAAGGGGTAACTAAATCAACCATAAAAGCTGCCACACTGCTGTGAAAATCAGAAATGTCACAAATTAGGATCTAAGGCTTCAACACAGAATAAGGAGCCTGAATCAGTTTATCTGTGATAATTGCATAGTGTGTTACTGGTTATCTATCATTGGTATTCTCTGTCTGAGACTATCAAACTATCTGGCTTAGGATGATGGAAGATGTAGTCCTACAGCAGCTGCACAACTAAAGCTGTTCCTGATGTAACGTTTTCCATTTTCAGGGAAAGTCTCTGAGTCTGATTTGTGGGGCCCTGGCCTGGCTTCGGGACTTCGAGGAGAAGAAACGTCAAGAAGAAGCTGAAGCGCTGGGTGTATTGGACACAGATCTGAGTGGAACTCAGGGGACTGACACATCAAGCGCTTGCACCACAGAATCTCCAGGCTCCAACACAGAACCTGACTGGATCACCCAGTTTGTTCAGAAAAAGGAGGAGATCGACATGAAGAACAAAATAAAGGTGTGTGAATTTTAGCTAGGTCACGCTAGATTGACCTAGTATATTTTATTATTTGATACTAGTTGAAGAGCCCGTTATACGGGCCACATTGCCACTGCCAACCGGTCGCTCTGTATCTGCCGCGTGGCGGACAGTCTCTACTGTGCATGACTGCGTCGTTACACACGTTTTAGCAAATTAATATATAGGAGATTACAGAGCAATAGAGCTCTACACCACTACATGCCATCATGAAGGTAATACACCAGGTTTTGGGAACCTGAGGCCATCCAGTTGTTGTGGACCACAACTCCTATCATCCCAGGCCATCCAGTCGCTGGTCAGGGAACATAGGAATTGTAGTCCACAGCAGTGTCTAAGGTTGCCCATCCTTGCAGTAACCATTACAGAATTAGGTGACCTGGCAGCATTATTTTTTGGAAAAATCACCCCTGTAAGTACTAATACAAATGTGTATATATAGAAGTGAATTATGCATGTTATATGGAAACACAAACACACACAACTTTATTCCTGTGTGGAAATACACATTGAGATAAGTCACATCAAACAAACTTTACTTCAGGGAAATCTACAGATAATGGGGACGGGGGTTCAGTTGTTGGAACATAGATGAGACCTGTCTCCACCCCACAACAGTCTGAATACAAAATTGTCAACACTACGGACCTTGATATACCCCGTACACTCCTGGAATGCCCCCAACACTGCCATCTAAGGTTTCCCTGCATGTCGCCCCAATGTACAGTTAGAGGATGAACTACACTCTGGCAGATCTGATTCAGCCAATGGGGGATTTGTTGACAAGAGACTGAGCTTGAATCTAGCCCTGCCGACAATCCCCATGTACTTTCTTGCTTCCCCTCTTGTATTTATTAGATAACTAGTTGAACAGCCCGTTACACGGGCCACAGTGCCTCTGGCAGCCGGTCGCGGGGCAGTCACACGCAGTAGAGACTGCCCGCGCCACTGCTGATACAGAGCTGGACGCTCCTTCGGAGCGCCCAGCTCTGTATCAGCCACGGCGCGGGCAGTCTGTACTGCGCATGACTGCCGCACATGCAGCAGTGTCTACTGCACATGTCGGGTGTTACACACAACTTAGCGAATTATTATATAGGATTCCCCCCAGATAATGGCTCCTGGGGTGGGAGTCACTGTCCTGTGAATTAGGGCACATACTCCGATACTGTGATATCCCTGAATACCTGCAGACTGCCTGGAGCCCTCAGGATATCCTGATTGGCTAGATCCCTGGCTTGGGTAGCTCCATCAGCTGACCATGGTGCTGAAGTGTAAAGCTTAGCTTACTAAGACCATATTATGTGATTAAAACCTCATCTTTAATTTAGCTATGAAATGCAGTATAATGGGTTAATATTGAGTAAAAGTTTACGTGCATCAATATTCTTTGTTTTTGCTTTTAGCTATTTTGGTCAAAATTGGTTGCATTGCAGCAATTTTAAATATGTGTTTATCTTTGGGTTTGCTAACCAAAATCTGGACTGGAATAAAATATTTGTAAGTAAAACGCACCTTCTTTGTGTATATAGGCCTGTCAAAGGTCAGATACACAGCATCACACATCACACAGCAAGTTCACTAGCCTTAATAGGGAACATGCTGCTTTCTAAACAAGACCACAAGCCTCATGACGCAGTGCTTGAAACTTTATTTAAAAAAGGTGCAAAATGTTCATGCTGTTCTATAAGATACAAACAGGGGCATTAATACAGGGGTGAAAAGTGCAGTTTTAACAGGGTCTGGGATCCAAGAAAGCATATTGGCCTCAGCTCCCAGGAGATTATAGTTATGCCACTCGGATATTTTTTGTTTTGTTTTGTTAGTGGATGCAAGGAAATCTTTGCACCGGAGCCCTCCAACAACTAATTACGTAACTGGATACAAAAACCTCAAAATAGTTACTCTACCCACTCAACAGGTCTTTTTTGGGATAGCACAGCTCACTTTCACTTCCACTTTACCATGCCCTTGTGTGGAATCTTAGATTCATATACTATTTTTGCCTCAATCACTTTTGCTGGGAGGCTGTTCCATTTATCTATCAACCTTTTAGTAAATAGGTTTTTCTCATGTTTTCTCTTATTTTCACACCTTCCAATAAATTCTTAGTTTCCTTATGGTGAATCTGGTTGCTGTTTGTCTCTTCGCCTCTCTTCCTAGACATTGTCTGACTAATATGCTAATTGTAGGAACTGCTAAACTGAGGCCCTCCAGGCTGCACTTCCTATCATCCCCAGTCAGCCATCTTGAATGCTTGAGAGGTTTTCAGCAATGTGTCTTCCTGGCACTCAAATGGTTATAGTTCTTAACCCCTTAACGACCCATGACGTACTGGGACCGTCATGGGTAGAAGTGACTCAAGGACACATAACCCGGTTGTCATGGGTTAAACTCTCCCATCGCAGTCAAACGGAGCAATGGGAGCGTGCGGGCTGGCTGTTACTAAGTCCCCTGGTACCGGTACATTTAGTAACAGCCAGTAGAGACATTGTTGCAACATGTGATTCGCTTAATGAGCGAATCACATGTTGCAAAAGCCGAATGACAGAAACAGTATTTGTAAATACTGTCCCTGTCACATCTCTCTGCCTCCCTCCATCTTAGACACTTCTGAGGTGGAGAGAGACAGAGAGATATTGTGTTCCAGAGCTGTTCCAGAGTTTAAAATTGTTTAACCTCTTAAGGACCCATGACGGTCCTGGACCGTCATGGCTTAAATGATAGCACTGTGCCTCCGTGCACGCTGCTATCATTAATTCCAGGCTGAGACTGAGCGCTCCGAGACCGGAGCATTCAGTCTCGGCCCTTCTTGCTTGTGCCGGTTCTTGTGATCGCCATAGCAGCGATCACATGTACTGGCATTGTGAGAGACAGAGGCAGTACAGAAAGCATGCTGTCTATGCGTGTCTCTTCTGCCTCTGTCTCCTTGCTATCAAAGTAAGGGAGACAGAAGTAGAGAGGAGACACCTAGTGGCAAATGAAAGTACAGCAGCTGGGGGTATTAACCCCTTCACTGCTGGTGCCGGAGGCTTGCTAAATGCAGGTCAATTTCTGGCCTGCAATGATACTTTTTTTTTAAAACACAACACACTTTTTACAAAAAGATATTTTATTTAAAAAAAAAAATAATCTCATTAAACAATATTGCAAGTGTGATTGTTGTGGACCTATGTAATACACTTACACATAGAAACATAGAAACATAGAAGATTGACGGCAGAAAAAGACCACCTGGTCCATCTAGTCTGCCCTTTAGTATTCCTTTATTGTTATCTTAGGATAGATACATGTTTATCCCAGGCATGTTTAAATTGTGTTACTGTGGATTTATCAACCACCTCTGCTGGAAGTTTGTTCCAAGTTTCTACTACTCTTTCAGTGAAATAATATTTTCTAATGTTTTTCTTGATTTTTCCTCCAACTAGCCTCAGATTGTGCCCCCTTGTTCTTGTATTCAGATTCTTATTAATCACACTTCCCTCCTGAACCTTGTTCAGTCCTTTAACATATTTAAAGGTTTCAATCATGTCCCCCCTTTCTCTTCTTTCCTCCAGACTATACACACACCGCCAAATGTCAGGGATAAAAAAGTTACAAAATAGGGTGGGAAAAAGGGACATGGAGATTTTCACCCGGGGGGTGACAGTGGCCACTTTAAACTGCACATTTTGTAGGTATGACTGACCGGTCATACCTTTCATGCAGTCACCATAAAAATTTAACCCTTTGTGCCCAATTAATCCCAAGAGAAAAAACAAAAATGGTGTTTTTTTACTTTTTTTTTTTTTTTTACCTTTTTTTTAGCCATATAAGTGGGGTATCAAATGAAAGCCCTATTTGTGCTTAAAAAAACCCCAGTATATAATTTATGGGGGTGGAATAAAAGCCTAAGAGGGAAAACACTGTTGAACAAAGACATAGTCAAAAAGGTCAGAATTGCTCTGGTCCTTAAGGGAAAACGACCTCAGATTTTCCCGGTCCTTAAAGGGTTAAAAAAAAGATTTTTAATCCCTTGATCACTGTCACTGCAGTGATCAATAAAATCCCCCTCTAGATCACTTTAAAAAAGTGATCAATTGCTGCAGATCAGCTTTTGCTGCTCTGTGGTACTTCCCCCATCCCCTTTGTATTTTTTTTTTTTTAAATAAAACTGATTATTCTTTATATTTAGGTAGTTTAGGTAGGTAGTTGGGTAGGTTTAGTGTATACGTGTGTTAGGGAAAGGTTTAGGGTTAGAATTAGGTTTAGGAGTAGAGTAGGAAAAAAAAAAGTTTATTTTATTAAAGTTTGTGTTATAAGCTAGTTTAGATAGGTGGTTGGTTAGGTAGTTTCAGGGAATACGTGGGTTAGGGTAAGGCTTAGGGATAGATTTAGGTTTAGGAGTAGCATAGGAAAAAAAAAGAAAAAAAAGGTTTTTTATTTAAAAATACAGTTTGTGTTATAAGCTAGTTTAGATCCATACATGGAGGACTTGCTTCTAAAACCCCCTCTGCGGAACTTCTTCCTCAACAGGTTCAGCAATGCATTCATGCTCTCACCCATCACGGGTGGATCATCAACTTGGACAAGTCAGATCTTATCTCATCCCAGCGTCTGGTCTTCCTGGGCCTTCTCTTCAACACTCAGAAGAGCATGGTGTTCCTCACGGACGAGGTGGCTCACCTGATCGCCCACAGGGTTTCTGCGGTTCTGGCTCAGGATCCAGTTCCAGTCCAGAAGCTATCCTCTCTAGTGGGATAATTCATCTCCACCATAGAAGCGATCCCGTTTGCCATGGCGCACACCAGGGAGCTCCAGAGGTTCGTGATCCAGGTGTGCAAAGGTCAGCCGGACCTTCTGAAGACGTCAGTTTCTCTACCTCTTCATGTGGAACTGAGTTTGTCATGGTGGCTCGACCTTTCCAACCTGCTGAAGGGCAAGTCCTTCCTGGTACCCTTCTGAACCAAGGTGACAACAAATGCCAGCCTCTCCAGCTGGTGAGCGGTCCTGGGTCGCTTTAGCGCTCAGAGTCGGTGGTCTCAGGAGGAATCCCTCCTTCTGATCAACATATTGGAGCTTCGGGCGATGTTTCATGCCCTTCGACATTGGACATCTCAGTTGGAAGACTGTCCGGTCCGAGTAGAGTCCGACAACGCCACGACCGTGTCTTACATCAACAAGCAAGGCAGAACAAGAAGTCTCGCTGCTTGGTTAGAGGTCATGGCTATTTTGTCCTGGGCAGAAGAACACGTTCCATGCTATATACGCAGTGCACATTCCTGTCGCTGACAAAGTCATGGTTGACTTCTTCAGTCGACACGCAGTGGACAGCGGAGATTGGGAGCTACACCCAGAGGTGTTCAACCTCATTGTTCAGAAATGGGGTCCTCCTTACATCTACCTGATGGTGACGAGACACAACAGGAAGGTACTGAGGTTCTGCTCTCGGTGGAGAGACCCTCTGGCTCTGGCAGTAGATGTACTGTCCATTCCTTGGTTATTCCCTCTGGCTTACATCTTTCCTCCCCTCCCAATGTTGCACAGGATGTTAATGGAAATTGAGACTGGAGCGTGGTCCAGTCATTCTGATGCTCCGTACTGGCCTCGTCAGTCTTGGTTTCCAGAGCTTCTGGATCTGTCAGTGGCAGAACCATTCAGGCTCCCTTACCCTCCGGACCTTCTTCTACAGGGTTACCTGTGGAAGGAGGATGTTCATCAGCTAACTTTGGTGGCTTGGAAATTGAATCCTCAATATTGAAGAATAAAGGGTTCTCTTCTGGTGTGGTGGCTACTATGCTCAGTGCCCACAAACCTGTTTCTTCCAAGATCTACCATCATGTCTGGTCTACCTTTCTGTCTTGGTGTGCTGATAAGTACCTGTTTCAGGATTTTGATCTGCCTACGGCCCTGGCCTTCTTGCAGGACGGTGTGGATAAGGGCCCCAGTTTGAGTTCCCTTAAGGTTCAGACTTCTGCGCTTTCTGTTTTCTTTCAGAGACGCATTGCCATCCTTCCTGATGTCAGGGTTTTCTTCCAGGGCGTTTCTCATGCTCATCCTGCAATTCAGATTCCTACTCCTCAGTGGGATCTTAACTTGGTTCTGGGTGTCCTTCAGCACCCCCCCATTTGAGTCTTTGGCTACTATTTCTCTACGCCTCATGATGTGGAAAATGACCTTTCTCCTGACGATTTTGTCTGTCCGCCGTGTTGCGGAGTTACATGCTCTGTCCTGTAAACCACCCTATTTGGTGTTTCACAAGGACAAGGCTGTACTTCGCACTTCTCAGGAGTTTCTCCCGAAAGTTCTCTCTGAGTTCCATATCAATCAGGAGATTGTGGTGCCCTCTTTCTGTCCGGACCACACCTCTGACCAGGAGAGGGGTCTCCACTTGTCAGACGTGGTGCGTTGTCTCAAGTTTTATGTACATCACACTGAGTCTATCAGGAAATCAGACTCGCTGTTCGTCATTCCTGAAGGTCCTAGGGCAGGAAGCCCTGCATCCAAAGTGACTATTGCTTCTTGGATCAAGTCCACTATTCGTAAGGCTTATGAGCTAAGGAAGAAGCCTGTCCCGTTCAGGGTCACGTCTCATTCTACAAGATCTATTGGGGCTTCTTGGGCTTACAAGAATCAGGCCTCTGCTTATCAGTTGTGCAAGGCTGCCACTTGGTCATCTATGCACACCTTTTCGAAGCACTACAGTGTTGATGTGCTGGCATCGGCTGACGCCAGCTTTGGGAGGAAAATCCTGGAGGCAGCCTTGCCTGTCTAGGATTTCCTTCGGTCCTTGTTAAATCCTTTTCTCTTAGTCCATACAGGTTACTGGTAACTCTGAGTAGGCGATCCACCCCTTTAAGTAGGCAGGAACAATTCTAGAATTGTATGCAGGGGGTGGAGCCTACCTTCCCTCCTTGGCTGCAGCTAGCCAACCAGCTCCAGAAAGATTTGAGACACTAGCTATTGACTAGATAGTAGGAGGGAAAGAAGACTCCTGTGAGCATGACCCCGAAGGACCCCCACGGCCTGCCACAGGAGAGCCAAGCATGGTCTCTTGACAGGGTGGGAGACAATTAACCTGTATGGACTAAGAGAAAAGGATTTAACAGGTAAGACTAAAATCCTCTTTTTTTACTTACTTCAAGATTTACGAGGGATTGGTGGTAAAATGGCTGCGTAAAAAATTTGAAAACATACATAAAATGAAAGCCTGGGGTGTCTTCTTTCCAAAAATATACAGTTTTGGGGGGAAATCTTAGAGTGGAGCACTGTTACACAGCCCCAAATGAGACATGACACCAGTGACGCAAGCTGTGAAAATTCAAAGTGTGAAACTGGAAACGCGCATGTTCCAATTTGGGCCCTGTAGCTCCCCCAAACACTGACAAACATATTCATATGGGCTATTGCCGTACTCAGAAGAAGGAGCTGAATACTAAACAGCAGATATTTTAAAATTTTCAACTATCCCGTGCTTTATATCAACAGTAATATTGAAATGTAAGTGTGAAAACTGCAAAAAAACAAAATATTACTACAATTTTGAAAAATATTTATGGAAAAATAGCTTCATAAAAAATTCCAAAATTCTCCTGATTATTTACCTTATGTTGTCTAGTTTTCAAAAACATATACCTTTGTGGGATATTTTTGGGTCTGGCACCATCAACTAAGCTATGATGCTCACATGCCAATTGTTGAAAAATTGCAGGTTGGAAATAATGGCGTCCATCTTGTAATATTTACCTTGTAAATGTGAGGAAGTGATTGAAATACTAGGCATATGGGGTACTCTTATATTCAAGAGAAGCAAATGAATATATTTAGGGGTATTTTTTTGTTATGAAATAATGGTTATCAAATCCTGACAGGAAAATGTAAGCAAAATGTTGTTTTTTTTATTTTCTATTTTAATCGAAATTAAACGATGAGGTATTCACATAATTGTGGTATCAAAACAAAACCCTACTTGTGCTTAAAAAAAACAGTATATAATTTGTGTGGGTGTACAAAAGGAATTAACCCCTTAACGACCCATGACGTACATGTACGTCATGAAGTTGCAGTCCCTAAAGTACATGTACGTCATGGAATTCCGTGCTCCCCACAAGGCTGCACGCCGTTCGGGGAGTCCAGAATCTTCTGAGCTAAAAAAAACAAAAAACCCCCCCCAAAAACATGCTCCGTCACTTAAGGACCACGGAGCATTTTTTTTTTTTTTAATGGTTCTGGAATCCAATAACGGGGGGTAGCCTTGGGGGGAGCCCGGAATTCATGATGGTGATAGTACGTCATGGGTCGTAAACTCAGATCTACACATGACGTACTATGATGTCAAGGGTCGTTAAGGGGTTAAGTGAATGCCGCGTGCGTGCGCAGCCGGTTCTTAAGGGGTTAGAGAGAAAATATGGTTGAACAAAGACATAGTCAAAAAAGTTAAAATTGCTTCGGTCCTTAAGTCAAATCAAACTCAGATTTTCCCGTCCTCAAGGGGTTAAAAAGCATAAATTGCACTTCTGAAAGGCAGATCTATCCTAAAAAAACTGACTGTTTTTTTTTTTTTTTTCTCTCTCAGACTGACAAAATGCCATTTCACATATCAGCACTTGACACCCTCATACCCTGTTGTCTGTCTCCTATTACCCAGTTAGACTGTATGCTTATTGGGACAGGGACTTCTCTCCTTTTGTTTCTATGAATGTGACACTTATTTTATCCCCTCTTATTTATTATAACATATGTCTGTAAGGCACTGCTTCCATTGTGTGGCTCCATATAAATAAAGCTATACATATTATTCAGATGGTCAAAACAGCACTGCACTTATGAACGTTTCCTTACCTCTCTTTATTTAGGAAGAGCAGATACGAAGGAAGAAACGAGAGGAACGTCTGGAGCAGATTAGACACAATGTTCAGCTGAAGTTCGCCTCCAAGAGGAAGGTGAGTAATGTGACACATGGGAGAAGATGCACTAACGTGTGATAAAGAGGAAAATACGCTCCAGTTCATATGTTATTTTATGGAACCTTTGCACAAAAATCCCCCAAGCTGGAGCGATGCTGATTTTTTTTTTTTAGGCTTCACAGAATAACATACAGATTGGAGAAATGTTCTCCTTTTTATCACATCTTTATCACATCCTTCAACAGCCAGTGTAGATACTTAGTTGAGGAGCAGTGAAGCAGGGCTATTAAAGAGATAGTAATGATGAGTTTTTTGTTTATGTAATATTGTAGGCATTCACAAAATATGAACAACGATGTCAGTCTTATCTCTCATACCTTTATGGTGTGAGAGATATACCTTCCTACAGTTGCCTCGTGAGAGGTCAGCGTTCTAGATGACAGCTGCAGATTCCGGTCATTTGGATGGAGGATCTTCAGCAGAGCTGAAAACGCGCAATCTAAACATAAATACTTAACTGGAACGGTCTACAAAGTGTGCCTGGTTTGCAAGACCTTTTCATTGAAGAAGTTCTTCGAAAATAACTCGATTTCGGCTCTGCTGCAGAGCCTCCTCGAGTCATACGACTGGAATCTCCTGCTGTCAGCTTTACAGCGGACATCTGGAGAAGGGGAGGGAGGAGGGAACTTTCAATGCCTAAATCTCTCAAACCATAGCGGATTTGTGTCATTCAGCTTATTTTCTTCTCCTCTACAAAACTATAAAAAGTTTTTATGGGACATTACCTTTATGGTGTGAGAGATATACCTTCCTACAGTTCCTTGTGCGATGTCAATGCTCTAGCTGACAGCTGCAGAATCCGGTCATTTGACTGGATGGAGGCTCTTCAGCAGAGCAGAAGTCTCACAATCTGAACATAAATACTTAATTGGAATGGTCTACAAAGTGTGCCTGGTTTGCAAGCACACTTTGTAGACCGTTCCAATTAAGTATTTATGTTTAGATTGCACGTTTTCGGCTCTGCTGAAGATCCTCCATCCAGTCAAATGACCGGATTCTGCAGCTGTCAGCTAGAGCGCTGACCTCTCACAAGGAACTTTAGGAAGGTATATCTCTCACACCATAAAGGTTCGATAGATAAGAGTTACATCGTTGTTCATATTTTTTGAATACCTACAATATTACGTCAAACTAACCTTTACTATCCCTTTAATGATAATTACTAAAGTATCTACTGATGTACTAAGAAAAACGAGGATAATTATGGATTAAACCATTTGCGCCATAGAGGACAAATGAACATTCTCCAAATCCCCATTAATTTAAATTGCTCTTTTAATTCATTGAATGCTAGATATGTCTCTATTGCATTATAAGTTGAAGAGCCCGTTACACGGGCCACAGTGCCACTGCCAGCCGGTCGCGGGGCAGTCATGCGCAGTAGAGATTGCCAGTGCCGCGGCTGATACAGAGCTGCAGTCTCTACTGTGCTTGACTGCATATTTACACACGTTTTAGCGAATTATTATATAGGATTGCCGACAACTCTGGAAACCAGTATATATCATTGGTAGCACCAAAGAGCGGTCCCACCTGGTACAAAACACACAGTAAGTGCCCAAAACAACTCCTTCGGAGCGACCAGCTCTGTATCAGCCATGGAGAGGGCAGTCTCTACTGCGCATGACTGCGTCGTTACACACATTTTAGCAAATTATTATATAGGATGTACTGGGAGACCTCTATAGCTTTTGGGTTTTTAAAAGCCCCGTTAAATAATTGGGGACACTTATTGATTCCCTGTGGTGCAGTTTGTTTCCTCAGAACGGCTCTAGTTCTTCATTGTAAATCAGTCTCAGTTATATTGTTTATTTTCTTGTGGAAACAGCTGCATATCGTTATTTTACTTGCTGCAGTAGGAGAGAAACTTTATTTGTGCTTTTGTATGGAAGCAATATGGAAGGGGGACCTAGCATGAATGGAGAATTGCTCATGTAAAATGGTTTTTCGTACATACCATGCCATACCATAGTGAGCTATAAGTGTTATGTTTAAAGGTATAGTAATACTTTTTTTTAACAAATGCCAGTATTGTAGATATTAAAAAAAAATATATATAATACGTTACCTCCTGTCTCTAAAACTTAATACTTTGTGAGATTGAAGCATCTAAAGTTCCCCCCTCCTGCCCTTTTCCTAGACATCAGTGCCCTATAGGACAGAAGCGGATCCTGGTCATTTGACCGTCCAGCAGCTCTTCAGCAGAGCCGAGATAGTGAGATCTAAAAACAAATACTTCATTGGAACGTTCTACAAAGTGTGCCTGGTTTGACCATGATCCACTTCTGTCCCATAGAGCGCTGACGTCTAGGAACGGTGTGGGAAGGGGGAACTTTAGATGCTTCAATCTCTCAAACTATAAAGGTTTGAGAGACAGGAGGTACATTATTATATTTCTTTTTTAATATCTACAGTATGTTAAAAAAAAGTATTAGTATCCTTTTAAAGGCAAAGAAGAGCAATTCTCAAATGGTGGAGCTGGTGCTATTGCTGTCTGTGGAGAGCTGATTGTTACAGACAGATCATATATTATAGAAAAGCCTATCCATCCACCAGCCTGCAATACAGGGGAGAGATGCACTAAACTTGGGTAAGGATCTAATTTCGCTATATGGTGGCAAGGGTATCCTTTTGAATGGTCACACGCAGAAGAGTGTGCGACCATTAGGTTGCCACCTTTTCTTTGAAAAAACACCGGCCAAGGCATTCCCTCCATAGACTTAACATTGGAAGGAAGCCAATTTTTTACCGGCCTGCCGGTAAAATACCGGCTGGGTGGCAATCCTACATTCAACTGTTCCAGCAGGTCTCCTGGGTAAAAAGCGCAACGTGACAATCTCACAGTGCATGACAGCGCTAGATTGTCACGTTGCGCTTTTTACCTAGGTGACCTGCTGAAACAGTTGAATGGTCGCACACTCTTCTGCGTGCGACCATTCAAAAGTGAACCGGTGGCATAGGTTTGAGAGATAGGGTTTGTACCATTCAGCTTATTTTCTTCTCCTCTATAAAACTATAAAAAGTTTTAATGGGACATTACTGTCCCTTTCAGTTCTCCTCTGGGCACTTTTATTTCTCTACGTCTGTGGGAACAGGTTCAAGTAATTTTCCTGGAAGTCATTTTATTTTGAGAATTTCCTGAAAGGGCATCAAAATGTTGATGTATGACAACTTGAATCAATAGAACTCTGCACCTCTTCAAGGCCAATAAGGGAACTCAGATTTTATAATAATAACTTGTATGTGAAGCAGATAGAGTTGAAACCCACACACTTGCAACTTTAACCCTTTTGATGCTGAATATTTACAACACCTTGCTATAAAGGGAACGATCACCCCTATACAAGCTTGGCTCATAATTATCATCATATTGCGATTGTAACGGGTATCTAAGTCCGCGGATGGACTTAGCCCATCGTGCCGGGTTTCTCCTTCCTGAGGTCGGCTACAAACAGGTAGCCTCGCCGGTCATTCTTTCGGAGCTGATTCCTAGGATGGGAGTCGAAAGGGGACCCTTGATACCACCCAGCGACAAAGAGACAGGACACGGATGAAGTTCCAAAACGAAACTTCAGCTTTTATACAACATTAATCACATCGCAACTTAATACCAAACATAGCATACAAAAGACAGTGACAAAGGGTGCATACATGACACAAAGGTCCAGACACGATCGCATTATTTAGACAAAGGGACTGATGAGGGGTAAACACTGGGACAAAAGTCTGAGGGGCTCGAATACACATTTTACACAAGGGCCAGGGGGTTGAAGCATCTTTTTAGTCTGTTTGAATATTCCGCTTCAACCCCTGGCCGATCAGAAGCCTGGAAGCAGCTGAACAATCCTGGTGAAGTCCATCATGTCTGTCTCGGCCTATCCGCACCCTTGGGGAGGCAGTTTACTGACCAATCCCTGGGCCGCTTACTTTTCCCCATGTTACTCTATGGGAGACCTTTAAACTCGTCACCCAGGGCTTTGGCCAATCAGAGAACTGCCTCCACAGTTTGACATGATGTCGGATCTTCCTGGTATCCAGATAAAGAGACACCCGCTGGTTGTTGGATGTATTACAGGCTTGCGACAATCCAGTAAGCCTACAGTCCAGTCCCTTTAAACTTGTGGCCAATCAGAGCGGGGCCGACTATTCCGTATGTTAAGTCAATGGCGGCCCTTTAACTCCGATTGACCAATCAGGAACCGACCAACCCTTAAACCCATGGTGGCTTGCATTACTCTTGCCAGCTATTGCTGGCCAAGTGAACTCAGTCTTTCTGATATAGGTAGTTTTTCCCCAACCACAGTACAGTTCCCCAGTAACGGCCTACGTCCCGTTACAGCGATAAGTTGTAATAGTGTTTTTTATTTCCTATAAAATTAGCTGGGGCCTTACTTCTGGACAGCCTACGGTTACAGCTCTGCCCACAACCTGTCAATCTTCATCTACTCCCCTCCCAACATAACATTTTGTTCCAATCTCCTCTGATGACGGAGGATTTCTTCATGTAAGTGGAGTACTCTTTAGCCAATGAGAGAGTCCCAGCTTAAATGGAGGAATCGTCCGTCATGGGAGGAGGTTGGAATAACGTGGGGAGGGGAGCAGGGGAAGATTGACAGACTACGGTGCAAAGCTGTAACCGACTGTCTGAAAGTATGACCCTGGCTCATTTTCAAAACTTAAAATTTAGCCATAGCAGGAATTTTATAAGACATTAAATCCACTATTACAGCTTATCGCTATATGAAGATAATTATGAGCCAAACTTGTATAGGGGTTATCATTCCCCTTTAATCGTTTGTAAGTTACCCTAAAAATATCTATGTTGATTAAAACATGATTCAAGATTATCTTGGTTATAGTAAAAGATGATGTTACCGTTCATATATCCCACACACTCACATGAACGCTCACAGTCACATACACACAGACTCTCATGCACATTCACACACTCGTACAACACCACAGTGGCCTTAATTCTCAGATTTCCTGGCTCTAGATTTTGACACACGAAGGAGAGACAGGGGTGGTTTTATAGCAGATATAATAAAATTCCAAAAACACTATTTATTTATTATTATTTTTGAAATGAAAGTATTTTAGTAGGAAGAATACATTAGGATTGTCTCTCCTTTACAACTATGTCCCGATATTCAGGTTTTTATACTTTTATCTTACGTTGCTGTATAGGATCATATTGCTTGTAGCAGGCCAATGCATCATGCGGCAGTGTTACATCAATTGTATTAATGTGCCTACAAATTTTCTGTAACAGTTTCATTTGAATCACAAATATTGCAAGTTGTTATGTTTCAAATAAGATGTTTCCAATGCTGTTTGTATTCAGGGATTTTGGCAGAACATAAGCTTGATATTTTATCACATTAACCCTTTGAGTGTAATGCATTGCAATGCATTGGGCACCTTTCTTGCACTCAGAGTGTTAATAATACAACAACCTATTATTTTGATTCTTTGCAAGCTTTAGCCTATGTTTACACTGGTGATTTGACTTTGCTTTTAGACCAAGACACCCGGGAGCTATGCACAAAGGTGTGATAAAGATGTGATAACGTGGAGATGATATATCCAGTGATATCAATTCCCCAGTTCCTATGTTATTCTATGGCGCCAGTGTACTAATATCTCCATAGATGGAGAAATCTTAGTTCATCGGTGCCATAGAATAGTGTTTCTCAACTCCTGCCCACAGGACCCACTAACAGGCCAGGACTTAGGGATTTCTCTGCTAGAGCACAGGTGTGGTGATCAGAGGCTCATTCACATTGATTAACTCACCTGTGTTCTAACAAGGAAATCATCAGATCCTGGCCTGTTAGTGGGTCCTGAGGACATGAGTTGAGAAACACTGCCATAGAACATACACACTGGAGAAGTGATATCATTGGAGAAATCCTCTCCTCTTTATCGCACCTTAGTGCATCTCCCTCCTGGAACTGATTGTCTGAGATGACTTGTGTTCCTCCATCTATCCTCTTACATGGTGGAAGTCTGGAGGACAGCTGGCCTAAGTGGGTATCTGTCATATAGGACTGGCTGACATTCACATGGGTCAGACATTTATGGGAGGTTGTGATGAGCATAAATCTTCCAATATGGCTTTGTGAATGATCTGCACTGAGGCCAAAGAGACATGCTGTAACTTGGATTTGCACATCACAGAACACTTCCAAGCTGCAGCATGCTGTATTCTGATTTGTTGTGCGAGGTGAGGATAGCCCTTATGGACAACACCACTGGGGGCAGTCTATTTAATTTTTGGGAGATTAGTATATCACTTAAAGGGATAGTAATACTTCATTTTAACTTTATATTATTTTGTAGGCATTAAAAAAACATGAAGAATGATATAAGTCTTATCTCTCAAACCTTTATGGTTTGACAGATATTCACAAACAAAGTTTCCCCTCCCGCCCCTTTTACCTAGTGTAAGCAGTCTCTTCTCAGATGTGGAATCCAGTCCACAGACCAGACAGGTAACAGCAGGGGACAATCTTCTTCCTATGAGAACAATGAAATCCCTGCCCCCCTTGACAAGCTTTTCAGGTTTTTCCCTTATCTTAATTGAAGATAGTCCCTCTCTGCAATCTACCTGGGCACCTCCCTTCTGATCTGGCTGAGCAGTGTTACATCAGTAAAAGGGGCGGGAGGGGGACACTTTGTCATTGAATTACTCTGGAACTACAACTCTGACAGAATTGAAATAACACTCTCCAAAGTCCAAATACTATGATGATTAATTAGAGCTGCTTTTATTTTTTTTTATGAAACATTACTATCCCTTTAAAAGACTGCTAATGTCGCTCATGTGAACATAAAACTCATTCCTTTGTCTACTTCCCTGCAGCAGAAAAAATAACATCTTATCGCTTGAATTAGTTAAGGTGCCGTTGTGTCTTAAATTGCCCAGAACAGTCCATTATTTTAATTGTATGTTCCTTGTCCCTTGCAAGTCCTGCTGAATAAAACAAGGTCACTCCCACTGCTGTCAGATGTTTTATTCAAAATTTATAGCAGTTTAAATAACCAGGAAGTGAATTTGCTGTGTTTACTTCCTGATAGTTCTAACTGACAGGAAGTGACAGGCAGTTTCCATCACATTCTATGGAGAGCTGTATGTCTCTGACTTTCCTCTCCATTAGAATCTAACAGTAAATCTAATTAGAATTTGACCACTAGAGGGCACTGCTAATGTAAAAAAAAAACATGGGTTTAAACTGTAATAACTCTGGAAATATAAATCTCTCGGCAGTGGGAGTACCCTTATTTTACTCAATAGGAAAATCCCTACAATATATATTTTTTCATAAAAAAAGTTTACTACTCCTTTAATCTCTATATTTCCAGTTATTTAAATGGGGGTTTTAACCTCTATTTAAGTCAATGAGAATTGTTATTTGTCCTTTACGGTACATGATTGTTACACTTTCTTTGTGTATACGGTACATAGTTGATTTTTGGTGGTTTACTTTGCTCTTTTGGGAATAAGTGAGTACGGTACATTTCTATCTTTTTTATTATTGAATAAAAGAGGTGGTAAAGCACGTACAAAAGCTAAATTATTAATGTTTTAGCTGCTTTTCTAGCATGTAAGTGAGGCACTTCAGGGAACACGCATGATAGCTCAGTGGTTCTTTATCTTTTTCTGCTCAAGCCCTCCCCCCCACACACACATATTCTGGAATTTCCAGGGTAACGCTTAGATTTTTATAGGTCATTTGTCAAGACATATTTGAAGGGTAAAACTGTAAAGATACTCGTAGGTCTCACAATCATAATGAGAAAACAAACTAACATGTTGTGAATTACAATTTCCATAAATATAAATTTGTAATACACAAATTTGTGTCAAAGTCTTGAGAGAAAACTGTGGCACTGTAAGTTGGTGCCCATGGCACCCTGGTTGAGAAACACTGTCCTTAGCAGATTGTAAGGAAGGATGTAGCTTTCCAGCTTTTAGCGAACTAGAATGCCCTTCATCCTGTGCTGGACAATGACAGATGTATACTAAAATGAGAGAGGCTCTGAGAATGAAAACATGCACTAATGGCTTGTTTTATTGCTAGTTACAGCTCTGTAGCATCACTTTTTAAATCTCTATTACCATTACAGAGAACAAATTTACATAGACATATTAACCTAATCCTATCCACAAGAGCAGTGTAGTTCCAAAACGATGGGCAAGTCCCCTCTGCACGGAAACACCGCCTAACCCCAGAGGTACTTTTAGGCCTTGTTGGGCCTCATCAGTGAGGTGCAGCTGGATTTCCTAGGCACAAAGAGTAAGGGGTCCACGCCTGGATTACCCTTCAGTCTTAGGGAGTATTCAAAAATACATATCCAAAATGTGAGAGGCTCTGAGAAAGAACAAAAGCACGAGTGGCTTGCTCTACAGCTAGTCACCTTTACGAAGCATCGCGTTTTAGCGATCTAGTGCCATTATAGAGAAGAAATTTCCACATACATATTAGACTAATCCTGCCCAAAAGGGCAGTCCAGTTCTAACATGATAGGCCGAAAAGTACGACTGGAGTTGGTTGGTGTTTCCGTGCAGAGGGAACTTGCCTGTCGTTTTGGAACCAGACTACCCTTTTGGGTGAGGTTAGTCTAATACGCATGTGGAAATTTCTCCTCTATTGGCGCTAGAGAGCTAAACGTGATGCTTCTAAGCGGTGACTAGCCGCAGAACAAGCCACTTGTGCTTTCGTTCATCCTTAGAGACGCTCACATTTTGGTATGCACAATAAAAGATATAGCCCAATAAAAACTGCAGAGCCGTTGGCTGCCTGAGGATAAGCATTGTAGTTCAACAGCTGGAGAGGCACATGGTGCCCAGCCCTGAAGTAAGGCATTGTGGCCTGATACTACAGTAGTAGCAGAACTACAGCCAAATGCACAAAGGCAAAAGTGGAGCAGTTTGGTGCAAACTCTCTACACTGTATGGGACAAATACAAATATGTGATGATAATAAATTTGACTTTTAACCCCTTCAGTGCTAGAGAGGTCTTCAATTCATTGTGAAACAATGCGTTGGAAGCCTTTCTAGAACCAATGGGGTTAAAAACCTCATTTTAAATGTTTAGTAACTAGTGTAAAAGCCCAAGTACACGAGCCAAGGTCCAGGTGATGTTAATCCTTTGAGTGCCAGAGGGGTACGCAGTGCATTGCTTTGCAATGCGTTGTGTACCCCTCTGACACTCAAAGGGTTAAGATGTCGGTCCTGCTCTTCATCCTGCCACCGATGCAGTCATGCACTGTAGAGACTGCCCGAAAGCACAGAATGCTCCCAGCATTCCGTGCTCCCAACATTCCGTGCTCCCACCATTCCGTGCGTTCAGGCTGTCTCTACTGCGCATGATGGCTTCTGACAAACATCCTAGCGAATTATTATATAGGATTTGGGGATTCTTTATTTGTCCATTCTGTGTAGTTCTTTGCTCCAAAATATATCCCTTTTTCCTTTCTGTATATTTCTTATAGCCTCAAAGGAGGTGTAGTTATGCAAATGGCGTACGTATAATTTGTTTATTGCTGACAGTACTCATAAATACTGTAACATGTTGCAGCTAATGGAATTTGTTTTTCTGGATTAATAATCTCTTTTAATAAAATTGTATGGCTCAAATAAAGTTAAGATTTAACATCTTGCTTTGAAATTTGAACAAGAACAGTGTGTTCCTTTTTTGATGCATGAAGTATTATTGGTTAACCCCTTAAGGACCAGCCGCACACACTCACAGCCAGCACTTAAGGACCACGCAACAATTTTTTATTATTATTGCATCTGGTTCAGGGCTCCCTGTACGGCACGCAGCAGCGTGGGGAGCCCTGAATTCCATGATTTTCCAGGACCGTCATGGGTCCTTATGGCAAGTTTAGCCATGACAGTCTTGGCGCGTCATGGGTCCTTAAGGGGTTAAAAGTCCCATTTAAGTCAATGGAAATGTTATTTGATCTTGTGATGCAGTTGGTTTGTTCCATAATTGTTCTACTTTTCTTTTGCCTGTGGCTTATAGTAGCAAAGTTAGCAAAACTTGATAGTTCCCCTTTAAGATCCGACATTGCGTGTCCTTTTTTCCACAGGAAGAAGGAAGTAATTTTGTTATGTGCTCCGCATTTCCTGCTGTACCTTTCTATACAGTAAAGTGCATCCTCTTGACCAGGTGTTGGGGATTGCAAAGGAAAAAAATCTTCCCCCGTGTCTGTAAAACACCACAGTCAAATAGATATATATATCTTAGCTTATAAGATGTTCTTTTTAATTAAAGTGGAACTTTAAGGTAACACCAAGTCGCCATGCATTCATTATATGCATGTGAATGCTTGAAAATATATGTCTTACCGTTAAAGAATAGCTGTGTCTAAAGTAATCCTTCCCGTTTCGGGACTGATGGGCAGGTTAGTGCGGTCTGTGCGACTGCGCCGTCAGTCCCTTCCGGTGACCATATGGTGCACTGCAGTCTACTCAATGGAGACCGGGACTGACGGCGCAGGCGCACAGACAAGATGTCTGCACTCTAGCCTGGGTTCCGGTCTCCAAACTGGAAGGATTTCTTTAGACACAACTATTTTTTATGGTAAGACATCTATTTTTCAAGCTAGTCGCCATGCGTTTAATGAATGCATGGCGACTTGGTATTACATGAAAAGTCCGCTTTAAGGACGGGGTGTGCAAACTTGTCCTCAACAGCTGTACACAGGCCATGATTTTAGGATTTCCATGATTAAGCACTGAGGGTTTGTCAGAATGAATAGGGCACTGATTTACTTAATTGTGCAGTGTCAGTGATATCCTTAAATCTTGTAATTTGATTCTGTTAGTCCCTTTTCACACAGGCAAAACCAATACAGTGATGCTGTATTGTTTTTGTTGACTGTTGATAAAAGGTTCTGTGCTGCGTAATCATGCTTTTCACACAGGACCAAATCCAGCATGTTGCATCATTAGTCCATTCCCATAGAAATGCAGTGAAATTAGGGTAAGGGTGGTCCGTACAGTGGCCTATAGGGCCGCCTGCAGACCTTACACACATTTGCTGGTGGAGGTTGCAGTGCTTATAGCAATCTCCAGTGAATGGCCAACCCACATGGGCTCCAGCTAGTAATCTGACAGACCTCCCCTGCTACTGGGCCATTGCTGAAACACAGAAGAGAGGTGAGTGAAGCAACAAGAGTGACACAGCTGTTGCAGGGGGCTCAGCAGTTCTCTCTCCATTATGAGCGATGCCTTCGTGTTCCTTTGAAGTCACAGTGAAGTCACGTATATATTAACAGATTGGGTACCATACAGTACTGATGTTGATATGTTGTATGATATAAAGAAAATAAAGGGAAGAGCACACACAAGGCTTTTTATGCAAGTTACCAATAAACTTCTCCTTCTTCAATTAAGAACCTGTCAGTGCCTACTTTTATTATTACTGCCTGTCTATCATAACATATGACAGGGTTTCAAACGTGAAGTCCTTTGCTACTAGCCAGACCTGAAAAATTGCTCGCCACTGCAAGACATAACATACCCACCAGGGCTGAATTTCTACTCGCCAGGGCTGAATTTTCACTCGCCATTAGCGAGTGGTGAGTGGAAATTTTGAGCCCTGACATATGATATTTCATAATAACGTTACTGCTCCTTTGATTGTTTAATCAGTGACCAGGACATTTCATGGTGCACAATGCTCTCCTAAGAGTGTTGCAGTCATAATTACAAGTCTTTCTTTCCTTTCTTATTCTTTATATTTTCAGAGGGAGGAGGAGGATGAGACGATGCGGCTCTTGCAGCTTAGTCAGCAAATGTTGTCCCCAGGAGGAGAGGGATCACTGGGCCTTGAACACGGAGAAGAAACTCTGCTTCTTGCAGAATATGAAAGTGACGAGGAGACAAAGAAAGGACAAGAGTACGACTCTGATAAATCCTACACTGATTCAAGTGTTTAACCACTTCTCTGCCAGAATATTCTGCAGTGCACGAGAGACTAAAACAGGGATGATCAACTAGCATTTTGTCTGTTGTTGGACTACAACTACCATCCTCCTTACCTGACCAATGGTCGGCTGAGAATGATGGGAGATGTATTCCATCAAAAATTGGAGTGCCACGTGTTGCTCTACCCTGCTCTAGAGCAGTGATTCTCAAACTTTACAACCCTCTTTCTTATCACACCGAACTCTTGCAATCAAGACATTTAACCCTTTGAGTGTTAGAGAGGTTTACAATGCATTACAAAGCAATATGTTGGAGACGTCCCTGGCAATCAAGGCATTAATGTAGTTTCAGTAACAAACGTATTTGAATTATTAGGTTAACATTTATTAGACAAGTTACTTTGTAACTATACTAAGTTACAGAGCTGTTACAAAGCAAAAGTAATGGAAGACGCAGTTGTACTCTTTGAAATGATTAAATCTTCGCGCATCTTTTAGAAACTACATAAACATTATTGGTCACCCCAGCCTTGTTGCCCAGTCCACTGGTAGTCACGGAACCACAGATACACTTTCTGAAACCCCACTGTCTTACAAAACTTTTTTACCCACTTGATTGCTAGAGAGATCTCCAGACCATTGCTCTGCAGTGCATTAGAGACCTTAAAGGGATAGTAATGTTTCATAATAAAAGCAGCTCTAATTAATCATCATAGTATTTGGACGTTGGGGAGTGTTATTTCATTTCTGTCAGAGTTGTAGTTCAAGAGTAATTCAATAACAAAGTATCCCCCTCCCGCCCCTTTTACTGATGTAACACTGCTCAGCCAGAGCAGAAGGGAGGTGCCCAGGTAGATTACAGAGAGGGACAATCTTCAATTAAGATCAGGGAAAAACCAGAGAAACTTGACAAGGGGGGCAGGGCTTTCATTGTTCTCATAGGAAGAAGATTGTTCCCTGCTGTTATCTGTCTGGTCTGTGGACTGGATTCCACATCTGAGAAGAGATGGCTTACACTAGGTAAAAGGGACAGGAGGGGAAACTTTGCTTGTGAATACCTCTCAAACCATAAAGGTTTGAGAGATAAGACTTATATCATTCTTCATGTTTTGTTAATGCCTACAAAATAAAATAAAGATAAAATGAAGTATTACTATCCCTTTAAGCATTCGAGGGGTTAATATTACTTCTTTTTTTACTTGTCTTTACAGGCTGCATGAAGAGGACGATTTAGAAGAAGAACATGTGACCAAGGTGGGGTCGCACTGCTTAGAAATTAGATCATAATGTCTTTATTATGTGATTGTCGCCAGAGTACACAACATGTGGCAATCCAGCTGTTGGAGACTGCAGCTTCCATCTAACCAAACCAATGGCTGGAGTGCTAAAGGTTGCCAATCCCTGGTCTGGTGGATATGTCTATCAGTTGTCTATCTTGCTGTTCAAAAGTCATCAGAATGAAAAAAAAATACTGACTCGTGGGTTGGCGGTAAATGGAGGGTGGCATTGTCAGAAGTAGATCTGTTGGTTTTTAACCCCTTAACGTCCGCATGCTGTGCTATGACCGTCACATGGTTTTTCCCTTAAGGACCGGTGACGGTCATAGCACGTCATGTACATTTTACTTAGAGCGCTGCACTGGGAGCGCTGTAAGTTAAACCGTGGAGTGAAATTGACTGCTTTTCTTTATTACATGCTATCAACAATGAACGCTACACATGCCGCATCAGTTTCACGCGTTTCACACCTGAGTACTTAATCATAGACTAAGGAAATGACCACCTCTCCCATCTCTTAAAGTCAAGGTTCACACCAATCAGGTACGGCAACCAATCCCTCGATAGAGAACCTACAGCTCAATTAACAAGAATATTACCAGCAGGTTAACCCCTCACGATCTCAGTGCCAAACCCATATGTGTATCCATGATCTTCCCCAAGAACGGAGAGTGTCAACCCCCTCAATGTTCGATCGTGAGGGGGTTAACCTGCTGGTAATATTCTTGTTAATTGAGCAGAAGGTTCTCTATCGCGGGATTGGTTGCCGTACCTGATTGGTGTGAACCTTGACTTTAAGAGATGGGAGAGGTGGTCATTTCCTTAGTCTATGATTAAGCACTCAGGTGTGAAACGCGTGAGACTGATGCAGCATGTGTAGCGGTCATTGTTGATATCATGTAATAAAGAAAAGCTGGTTTTATACATTACGCTGGAGTGCTGTCCTTGTTTGTATACTTTGAGTTCCATAAAAGGGTTGGGAATCCTGAGAACCTGCACCACGATCAAGAAACCAGCCGGCGGTGAGTTATACACCACTCGATACCTTGTTACTGTTTGAGGAACTTCATTTCCAGCAGTGCCATTGTGTTTTTTTTGTTGTGAGATTGACTGCTCCAGTCTTGGAGAGGTCTCTCTCAGTCACCAACGCGGTGTGCCGGTATGCATTACAGGTCACGTGTACTGGCACATCGGAAAGACCAAAGTGGTCCTTAAAGGGATAGTAATACTTGCAAATTACTAATCCCCATATTGTAGCTTTGTTAAAAAGAAACTTATTGCCCCCAGTGTCATCTCTCAAACCCTTATGGTTTGAGAGATGATAGCGCTCAAAGTTCCCCCCTCCCTTCCACTTCCCTGACTGAACGCTGACTGCAGGGATATCCGGTATTACTTGCATCAGGCGGCTCTGCAGCATTGCTGAGATCGCATTTATAAAAAAAGAAATCTTTCACTAAAACGCTCTTCTACGTGTGCTTTCAAAACAAGCACGAAACCAAGCACACGTAGAAGACTGTTTTAGTGAAAGATTTATTTTTTATAAACGTGATCTCGGCCAGCTGCAGAGCTGCCTGATGCACATAAGACTGTCTTACGACAGCTTCCCCTGCAGTCAGCGTTCAGTCAGGGAAGGGGGAGGGAGGGGGGAACTTTGAGCGCTATCATCTCTCAGACCATAAGGGTTTGAGAGATGACACTGGGGGCAATAAGTTTCTTTTTAACAAAGCTACAATATGGGGATTAGTAATTTGCAAGTATTACTATCCCTTTAAGGGAAGGTAACTTCCCAGGACCCTGGTTGTTAAAGGGTTAAAATGTGTTCTGTAGTATTGAGTGTGGTGGAAAGATGAGAACTGGTGGTGTAAACTTTTTTTTTTCCTTTAAACTGTGTTATCCAAGATTGACCATTTTTTATTAGAAAAAAAATGAAGTCAGGAATATTAAAAAAAAAACAAAAAAACAAAAAACAAACCCTTACTATAGTATAGTAGACTAAAGCATACACACTTTTAAGACTGCTTTTTCCCATTGATGGAGACAAAATTGAATTGCAAAAAAATGATGGTAATACATCAGAGCATTGATAGACCATGATGTAATTCTCCAGACTAATTACAATCATTTCTGTTACTCAAACAGCAAAACATCCTCTTTATTTTGCCTCAAAACATACTTACTTTTACATTTTCACTGTTCCACCTTAAAAGGGAACATTCACATCCCCCAAATTTTCACCATTGGTTTTAAAATGTAAAGCATTATCAGTGCTGGTTTTATTTATTTTCTCCATTACCTAAGAGTGGAGATATTAATCTTTGAAATGTGGCACTTCCGCATTCTGGGGAACCGTGTATGAGCGGCAGGACTTCCCATCCCCCCTCCCAGCAGCCCCTGGGGCGCGCGTTCGCGCTTCTCTTCGGAGCTGCATTTTTCTGGGCTACCGTGACAGCGAGCTCCGTTTACCATACTACTAAGGTTGGGGATGTGAATGTTCCCCTTTAAAGGGTTTGTAATGTATATATATATATATATATATATTTATTTTAAAAAGGTCATATTGCAGCTATTAGAAAATTAAACTAAGCAACTCCAGTACCATCTCTCAAACTCTAAAGTTCCTGCCTCCCTCTGCTTTCCCCGACGGCTCTTCAGCAGAGCCACAATAGCTCAATGTAAAAAGAAATACTTCATCGGAACGATCTACAAAGTGTGCCTGCAAACCAGTCACACTCTGTAGACCGTTCCAATGAAGTATTTCTTTTTACATAGTGCTATTTCTGCTCTGCTGAAGAGCCGACCTCGAGTCGGCCTCCTCGATTCTCCTGCTGTCAGCTTTACAGCTGACAGCAGGGAAAGCGGAGGGAGGCGGGAACTTTAGCCTTCTATAGCTCTCAAACCATAAAGGTTTGAGAGATGGGGCTGGGGTTGTTTAGTTTATTTTTCTAATAGCTGCAATATGTCATTTTTTAATATATATACATTACTAACCCTTTAACTCCATTGGCTGATTGGGGATAATGGAAGTCGTAGTACCTAACAGCCTGAGGTCCATCAATTAACTAAGCTGTCTTGGTGCATGAACCTTCCAGGCTCTTAAATGACAATGCTGGATGCTAAGTTCGTGGAGTATTGTATATACTGAGTACAGATACCCCACTGCATCCTGTTATGCACAATTGTCTTCTGAAAATGTTGTCTGCCTCCAAAGTCCTTTAACCCTTTGAGTGCTAGAGGGGTACGAAACGCATTGCAAAGCAATGCATTGCGTACCCCTCTGGCAGTCAGACGGTTATACTTCTTTTCACCCCTACCTCATTAGAATGTTTGCTGTCTAGTTTACTCTTGCATTTTCTGTGTCTGTGCTGATGTTATATGAACAGGTTGGGAATGGCCAACTTGTGTATTTTCCAGCTGTAGTCTGCCTACAACAAGGGTAGGCCACCTTCATTATTCCAGCTATTGGTTGGAGATGATGGGAGTTGTAGTCATCAACAGCTGGAGTGCTGAAGCACCTACACCTGGACTACATCTCCCATTCCAGTAGCAGCTGCGGAGCCATAGGTTGGCCCTCCTTGTACTACTGTAACAACCTGTTTCCTGTCCTACAGATTTATTACTGCAGCCGGACTCACTCACAGCTCTCCCAGTTCGTTCATGAAGTCCAGAAGAGCCCATTCTCTAAGGAGACCAGGCTGGTGTCACTGGGTTCACGGCAGGTATACACATGGCTACTGGGATCTCCCCTCCTTAAGGTTTCTTTCACTCCTCTTCTGGGACATTCCTACAGTTACATTTCTTGCAGCCCTTTGACTGGCAGAGAGATGTCCAGGCATTGCTTTGCACCTCAGTGGCAGTCACAGACAGAACATGCAAGAGATATAAAGAAAACATATATAAAGTATGTCTACATTGTTTTAATAACTCAGATATTACATCTTTCTGATGGTACAAATGTAATACAACTATTCACAGAAAAAAAAGTTTGGAGGCTCCAAAGCTCTGCAGTGTTAACCTCTTAAAGTGGATCTGTCACTTTAAAACAAATTAGGCAATTTTAAAAACATCCTGCAAAAACAAACCCACACTTCAGCCTACACACCATTAAAACTATATACAGTAACCTAAAATACCTCTGTAAGTGAGCAAGAAAGCTGTCATTATTATGTTTATCATAGGTGATTCCTGTCTTTATTGTTAGAGAAACGCCCTGGGGGAGAGTCACTTAGCGGTGATAAAGAGGTGATAAAGTGGAGATGACTTCTCCAGTGATATCACTTCTCCAGTTCCTATGTTATTCTATGGAGTCTATGCACCAAGATTTCATCAACATTGGAAATCTTATTGTATAGGCTCCATCAGGGCCGGATTTGTAATAAGGCAGAGTGCATCCCACAGAGGGGCGCCTGTCATTGCTGGGATCATTTTTTGGCTTGTTTTGTTTTTTTTTTTTTTATTAGTCTCACCAGTCAGCCCTGTCCCCCGATTGGCGTTCACAACAACATGGAGAGGAGAGGTCTGTGCCTTCTTCGGCACAGACCTGTAGAGCTGCTGAGCTCCCTCGTCGCCGTCAGCTCTTTAGTCATAATGCAGAATGTGCGGGAGCTCCAGCAGGCAGCAGCTACAGCTCAGTGCCAAAGGAGGCACATATACCTCTCGTCTCCAGGGAGGTAGGAAACCGGGGGGGGGGCAATATTGAGATAATGGGGCAATGTGAGGGGCAAAATTGAGATAATGGGGGCAACGTGAGGGGATATGATGGGGACAATGTGAGGGGCAATTTGGAGATGAAGGGGGCAATGTGAGGAGCAATATGCAGATGATGGGGGCAATGTGAGGGGCAATATGGAGATGATGGGGGCAATGTGAGGGGCAATATGGAGATGATGGGGGGCAAGTTGGAGCTGATGGGGGCAATGTGAGGGGCAATATGGAGATGATGGGTGCAATGTGGAAATGAGAGGGGCAATATGGAACTGATGAGCATTGTGGAGGTGTCCAGTAGAGATGGCAGGGCGCTTCAGATTTCTGTGCCTACAGGCTCCTGAGATGTAAATCCAGCCCTGGGCTCCATAGAATAACATAGAAACTGAAGAAGTGATATCACTGGAGAAGTCATCTCCACTTTATCACCTCTTTATCACTGCTTAGTGAATCTCCCTCCCACTCTTTATCAAATTGTCTCTGTAATTAGCACATTCATTACAACTTTCTTTGCACACCTTGGCTTTGCTCCCTTGGCATGGCTTTCATGGTGCACCCCTCTTGGACTTAAAGGATTAATCCCACACACATGGCACAAATCACATAATTTGGACACTCCCACCTCCAGCCGTCCTTGTTTCTCCTGGGACTTGGTGACAAGATGATTCCCAGGTATGATCATATAGCCATTGACCTTCTGGGGAGTTGTGATCCAGCAACATGTGCAGAAATGCTTATGGCCCTCCTCATGTTTACAGTGTGTCAGTGAACAATTTTTCACTTGGTTTTGCTATCAGTAACTGATGTGTCCACAGAACATGTGCGTGAATGAGGATGTCCGCCGCTTGGGAGCTGTGCAGCTCATTAACGATCGCTGTATGGAGATGCAGAAGAATAAGCATGGTAAGTGTGGCGCACAGTGCGACATTGTTCTATTTCTCCTTTATACAGTCAGAGCTAGCACTGGGAAGTGTGCTGCACTGTGACCTCTGTAGGTGTTTGGTGTAATCACTTTAGAACAGTGTCTGGCAACAGGTGGCCTCAGCGACATCTCCCACAGTCCCTGTGAAAAGAGGAGATAATTTCCCTTTAGCACATCACACGCACACACCTTGTCTTCACCCAAAAATACTCATATCCTTGTTTTTCAGAGCTGGGCAACCTAAGGCCCTCCAGCTGTTCAGGAAGACATTTTCCATCATCCACAGCTAGCTGGGGATGATGGGAAATGTCATCCTGAAAAGCTGGAGGGCCTCAGGTTGACCAACCATGATTTATACACCGAGGATGATGTATTGAGAAGAACTAGCAATTTTGGAGTAAACCATCAGAACGATAGTGGGCAAATAATCACATCCATTCATTTGAATGGGTGCCTTCAGTCTCTTGAAGTCTAGAGAGAGATCTACAGCACATTACTTTGAAATGGGTTTGAGACCTCTCTAGTGTTAAAGGGGTAGAAAGCACCATTTAAATCAACGTGACATCTGTGAATTTTCGTTGCCCCCTGTGTTGCAGTTGGTTTACTCCAGTTCATTTTAGTACATCTGAGTTAATAGTCCAACACAACCCCTTGGATGCCACCGAGGTCCCAAGCAATGTTTTGGAGATCTTTCTAGCATCCATACAGTTAACCAGCATTCAAATGGTTAATCAGCTTTGATTAAACTCTATTTAGAACTCCTAATCCTAGTTTGAGGCCTTTCCTGGTGACTTGAGAGCCACATGTTAGATCCTCTTGGTGAATCGAGTTGCTTGTCATCACTGTAGTACCTAGAACCTAGAGGTATTTGTCCAGAATAGGAGCTGTAAGAGGCCTTATGCATAAAGAAAAGTAGAGCAATTTAACAGCAAACCAAATGCTCCATGGACACAAATAAAAACGACTATAATTGCCAGACCTTAACCCCTTGAATGCTAGAGAGGTTTACAGTGAATCGCGTTTTACACTTAGCATTCTAGGGCTTAAAGGAGAACTAAAGCCTCCTAATAATAACACAACACTTCCCTATAGCCAGAAAATCCTTATGGCCCCTGTAACATTTGCCCTTGTGCCTTTGTTCAGTCAGTCCTGGATGTTATGTTCATGGATGAGGACATGACGAAGTCTGGCAATGTTTGCAAACCAACGCAGGCAGAGTGCACCAGCCTACTTAACACTTAAACCTCTTAACGACCACCCAATCTGCCGCGGGGGCACCATTAGGGGCCACAGGACATTATTAGGGGCTGCAGGACATTTTTATGCTCAATAAATTCTGGTATGGCAGAGCAGCGCTGCTATCCCAGAATTCCATGACATGCCAGTACCGTCACCGGTCCTTAAGTGCTGGAGCTGATGTGATGGTCATGGCACATCAATGTCACTAAGGGGTTAAAGTGGAATTTTCACCTTAATTCAAATTTGCATAAACTCCAATAAAAACATCCTATGTGTCATGTTAACCAAAAGACCAGCAAATATACACTTAAAGAGATAGTCATACTTGCTACCATATGCTAATTGCTGTACCTGTGCGATACCAGTAACATTTCATATGCTAATTAAGTTTTTCAGTGAATATTCATATATTAATGAAGCATTTTCAGTGATGTGTCATATGCTAATAAAGCTTTGTGCAGTACCAGGAAATAAGTGTGAATATGTACTAAACTATACATCTGCTGGACTTTTGGTTAACTTGACATATAGGCAGTTTTTAATGCAGTTTTCAAATATACAAACTTAAAGTGAAAGTTCCACTTTAAGCACCAGAAAGTGATCAATGTATTTTAAAGCAATGCAATACAATGTACATCTCTCTTGTCCTTAACCCTGTGGGTGCCAGGGAGGTATCCAACGCATTTAGTGTAATGCATTACACTTCTCCCTGGCTCTCAGAGGGTTAAAGTTACCATATACAGTTAGCAGAGACTGTATGGTTCTGCCAGCAGCTGTCATGTCTGCCTCCACAGACATGACATCCAGGACTGAATGAAGATCTAATCTCTTCCGTTAAGGCGCAAAGGCAAAATTCATAAAGGCTGTTAGGATTTCCTGACTATAGTAAGGTAAGTGGAGAATTCTTATTAGAAGGTGTTAATTCTTTAACCCCTTAACGACTGACCGATCGGCGCGGTCAGTTGAGGACCACAGAGCATTTTTTTTTCTTTTTTCCGCTTCCGGACTCTTTTTTCCGCTTCCAGGGAGCCTGGAATTCCATGACGGTCATAGTACTTCATGGGTCGTTCAGTCAGATCAACCCTTGACGTACTATGACTGTCAAGGGTCGTTAAGGGGTTAAAAGCCCCATGTAATTCAGTGGGAATTTTTTTTTACCAATAGTGTTGATGATTTGGCCCATAATTACTCCACATTTCTTTCTGCATGTGGCCCTAAAACTGCTTTTATTTTTAGAGAAGAAAGCAGAGGAGCCTGAGGGGAAGAAGAGGCGAGAAAGCCGACTAGTTTGTCCTTTCTATTCCTACGAGCAAATGCAGTTTTTACGAGACGAGGCCCTTGTCGAGGTGAAGGACATCGAGCAGTTGGTGTCTCTGGCCCGGGAGGTGAAAGCTTGTCCGTACTACGCTAGCCGCTATGCCATACCTGCTGCCCAGGTGAGAGCTGATAAAGGGGGAAATAGTACCTTAGGGGTAAATTGCCTTAGGCCCTATTCACATGGATTACATTAGCTAAGTGTTATTAAAGTGATAGTAATACCTCTATTAAAGTTGATGTACTGTATTGTATGTTTTATTTATATAGCGCCAACCAGTGTACTTGGCACTTTACAGTTTACATTTGATATAGAAGAGGTACAATAAGTGCAGTGATTAAGTGCTTATTAAGGCAGTCATAAGGGGAACAACAGGTGAGTATACATTAGGACAAAATGTAGAGCTTACAATCTAATTATAGGATGGGTGTCATACAGATATGATCTGGTAGAGGAGGAAGTGCAATGTTTGACATGAGATAGTGTTTTCATATTACACTGTTGTTATATTTAAAAGGTGCTCTTTTAGTTTGGATTTAAAGTTGTTGAGGGTTGATGCTTGGCGAGTACTGGGTGGTAGTGTGTTCCAGAAGTAGGGAGCAGCAAGGGAGAGTCTTCTTTACTCTTTTTGTAACGCATAGCGCTATATTTCATTACTTACAGATTTGTAGTTCAAGCTCTGTTGAAGCTGAAAGGATCCCCCTCCTGCCCCTTTCCCTGCGTCACTGATCCTCTCTCTCTCTGGTCTGGATGGAGAGCAGTGAGGGACAGTCTTCAGTAAGCAAAGGAAAATCCTGTTCTCCTTTTTCAAGGGGGGCCGGGTTTTCCTTATACTTACTGACTGAAGATTGTCCCTCTCTGCATCCGTCCAGTCCCACAAGCAGATTCCAGACCTAAGGGGAAGGGACCAGAAGGGCCGGGAGGGGGGGGATCATTTCGGCTTGAATAGCGATTGAATTACAAATCTGTAAGTAATGAAATGTAGCACTATGTGTTACAAAAAAGCAAAGACGACTCAGACTCAACTGTAATAGAGGTATTAATATCAACTTAATGTTGCATTAAAAGCACCCAAATCAAACCCATCACCCGCAGTGGTGCTATTAGTGGCAAGCTAATACCTACTAATAATACACCCATCCCATCTACCTTACTGTGGCCTGAAAATCCTAATGTCCCTTACAAATTTTTTTCCCTGGTTCCGGAGATAACGTCTTCAGTTAGTCAGGGATGTCATGTCCATAGATGCAGACATGACAGTTGCTAGTGGGACCACAGAGAACAACCTTTGCTCACTGCCCACTATAATCTTAAGCCTTTAAGGACCAGAGGGTTAGGAGGCGCATTGTTAAGCAAAGCGTTACCCACTTATCTGGCCATTAAACAGTTACAGTAAGTAGCCACATGCACACTGCCTGTTTAATTTGGAAAAAAAACTGCCTGAAAACTGTCATTTCCACCTCCAATGGACATAACGTCATCCATCAGTACTAGCTGTTTCTTGAACAATGCCCCCAGGGTCAAATTCATAAGGGCTATTAGGATTTTCTTTCAATAGTAAGATATATGGGTGTTATTGTGAAACATTTGCTTTCCTTTAGCCTTTAATGCTGCGCTTGTTCCAGAGAGAGACCAGAAGAGGGCAGCAGAGATCTGCTTTGATAGGTGCACTGTGTGTATATACCGAGAATTGAAAATCCGCAGGAAGCCTGTGCGTGGGAAAGAAAGATAATAATGTGCATTAATATTTGACAAAATGCTTGTCATCTGTACATGCTTATTTTGAATGTTTTGTTTTTTTGTCTTTTCATTAACCGTTTGAGTGCCAGAGGGGTACGCATCACAATGTGTTGCATACCCCTCTGGCACTCAAAGGGTTAACCAAGAAAACAGCAACAGAAAGAGTTACCAAAAGTGCATTAATAGGAAATTGGTATTCAATCACACCATATTGTATGATTATTTGTGTAACTAACTTTTTGCAGTGAGTTGGAGACCTCTAGCAAACAAGGAAACGTGATTGATTTGTCTCAGATTTGCTCCACCTTGTTCTGTTTATATGACCATGTATTTGATAAATTAAAGCGGAACTACCACCCAATAAGAACATTGCCCCACATAACTGCCCATCTGGCGACTAGCTGCTCAGTAGCGCTAGTCACCAGAATTATTACCAGATTAAAGAGAATTCGCTGTTTTTCCCTGACTGACTGCAGGATGGAGCGCGGACATCTTGCCATAATGACGTCACTATGGCAAGATGTCCGCGCTCTGTCCTGCTGTCATTCCGGGAAGAATAGCGAATTCTCTTTAATCTGGTAATAATTCTGGCGACTAGAATTATACATATTAAACAAATATCTCTCTCTCTCTCTCTCTCTCTCTCTCTCTCTCTCTCTCTCTCTCTCTCTCTCTCTATATATATATATATATATATATATATATATATATATCTATATATATATATATATATATATATATATATATATATATATATATATATATATTAGCAATGTGGGACGGCTTTGCCTGTCATGTTATGACTGTTGGGTTTATGTGTCTGAAATGTAGATACACCCAGACATATGCAGCACACAGGCAGATACATACACATAGTGAGCAGCAGAAACATGCAATAGACAAGTGCCATTATGTTCCCCTGGTGCTGCAGCTTCCCTTCAGTGGCTGTACTACAGGTCCAGCTGAGTCCACTGGGAGTGAGAGTGTGTGTGTGTCTGTGTTTGTGTCGGCCATATTTCTTTTCTGGTTGAACAGGAAGTTGTGTGAGGGCAAACCTTGCCCACTTCTGTGTCTCCAGCATTGGCAATAGGAAGGAGACTCTCTTTTATTTATTTATATATATATATATATATATATATATATATATATATATATATATATATATATATATATATGTGTCTGTATTACTATCCAGTGTATATAGTACCAAATCCCAAAGGGGATATTAGGAATGTATATGTGTACACCAGTGGAATAAGGCATATATATTTAGAGTATACAAACTATCCCTGAATCTACAGTTTATTTTGAGTATTTTTCCTCTCACTTCTGCAGCTTGTCTAAGATTGTTTCAAGTAACGAGAGCTGAACAAAATGAAGCAAACAAGGGAAGGGACAGACAGCACAAGAGGTACTCTCTAAGTGTAGTAAATTATGGCAATATACATGCAGACAAAAGTATAATAAAGCTATATGTAAAATAATATGCTTTCATCATAAAATATACAAAGAAAACATATGAATCCTGTCAGGCAATCCAAATGAAATCAAATATGCAATTTTATGCACATATATAAACAAGGAATAGAATGCTATTAACACATACTCATACGGTATATGTAGATGTTCATTCTGGTCAGGGATATTCCAGGTATTGTACATAATATATATTATAATACATTATATATATATATGTATATTAGAGATGCACCGATACCAATTTTTTAAGACCGAGTACGAGTACCGATACTTTTTTAAAGTGCTCTCTCTGATACCAATTACCGATACTTTTTTTTTGCGGTCATTTGCCAGTTTTCCAAGTACCTAAAGCATATATATATATATATATATATATATATATATATATATATATATATATATATATATACACACATATATGCTTTAGGTACTTGGAAAACTGGCAAATGACCACAAAAAAAGTATCGATAATTGGTATGAGCGAGTACTTTAAATTACATACATACATACACCATCTCTTGATTCTCCCCTTTGCCTCTTTCTCCCCCCCTTTAATTCCCACCTTTTGCTTCATTCTCCCCATCTTGAGCCCCCTCCATTTGCCTTGACTTTTTCTCTCCCTTCTGATCCCCCTTTCTCCCCCTCCTTGACTCTTGATCCCACGCTTTTGCCTCTTTCTCTCTCTCTCTCCTGATCCCCCCTCCTTTTGCCTCTTCTTGGCCCCCCTCCTTCTGTCTCCTGATCTTTCCTCCTTTTGCCTCTTTTTTTTTTTCCTCCCTCAGTCCCTTTTTCTCCCTCTTGACCCCCCTCTCTGCCTCTTCACCCGCTCTTGATGCCCCATCTTGCCTCTATTGATCTACCTTACCCTCCTCTGCCGGGTGCTCGCTGTTCCCTCGCAAGTCCCGGCAGAGGTCAGCGTTGGATCGTTGCCATGGTAACCCGCAGCAACGCTTCGACGCTGCAGGAGGGAGAGAGGCGACCGGGGAGCATTATGAGCAGCTCCCCGGGCTCCCTCTCTGCAGCACCGACCCTGACACAGGGTATCGGTGCTGGCATTGGCCGCATTTGCGCAAGTATGAGTACTCGCATAAATGCCAGTATTGGTATTGGCGCAACTCTAATAAATATATATATATATATATATATATATATATATATATATATATATATATATATATATATATATATCTTTTATGTCTATCATTCTATAAACAGTGTCTTTGTACAATACTTGGAATATCCTATCCTATGTCTGCATGTATATTGTCATAATTTATTTAGAGGTACCTCTTCTGCTAGATGTCCTTTCCCTTGTTTGCTACATTTATGTGTTGTACTTCCAGAACAGACTCACTGCTGACCATCTGACCACAGAATTAAATTGATTCCTTTTTGTAAAACTGGGACTGCTGGGAGCCCAGGGTGTGAGACCATCTGAAACAGGAGGTCTCTGATGAGTGCAGGTGTGCACATACATTTAAAAAGCAGTGGAGCGGCTATGTGTGGGTCGTCCACCCAGTCAGGATGCAGGCCAATCCGTCAACTTGTCTGTACGAGTTTATTGGTTTACTGTATTAAACATGAGAATTTTGGTTATGCCTTGTGCCCAACAAATAAATAAGTAAAACAAAAATTATGGTTATGACACTGGTTAAAGTGGACCTGTCCCCTTGATTCAAGTTTGCATATTTGAAAATGTTAATAATATTCTGAGATCTAACAGAACTATTAGTCACCGTATTCTTAATTATTGGAGGGCGACTTTATAGAAGGTGGAAGTTCTGCTTTAAGGAGATAGTCATACTTGTTATGGTAAGCTAACGCATGCTAAATTGAGGTACCCATGCAGTACCAGTGACTTTTCATATGTTAATTAAGTTTCTTGGTGACTGTGCATATGCTAAAAATCCCATCCAGTGACATTTCATATGCTAATTATACATTTTCACTGACTTCCATATGCTAATGAAGATTGTCTGATGTTTCATATGATAATTAAGCTTTTCAGTGAAGTTCATATGCTAATAAAGCCTCTTCAGTGACATTTCACATGTTCATTATGCACTGTGCTGCACCAGGAGTCTTTCCCTTTTACTTTTTCCCCAGAAATAAAAATGTGAATATTAACTAAACTATACATCTGCTGGACTTTTGTTTAACATGACACATAGGCAGTTTTGAATGATGTTTCCAAATATGCAAATTATAAATTCAAGGTTGTCCATTTTAAAGTGAAAATGTCACCTGTCCAAATGCTCAGCTCAATGGGAGCGTCCATCTTGAAAGGATTTTCTTGGCTATCAGTTTGAAGGACCATTGCCTAATAATAATAATAATCCCCAATCTTACCTTAAAGCAGAACTACCAATTTAGTTAAAGTCGCCCTGCAATAATTAGGCAGATATAGACTAGCTTAATAATAATTATCTTACCTCTAAAAACTATACAATGCTACAGAAAACCTTAATCTTCCCAGACCGGAAGCCAGGTATCCGCACTGAAATCTTGTCTGCGCTCCTGCGCTGTCAGTCCCGGTCTCCCTTCAGAAGCATTGCACTGGCCCGAATGGCACCGGAAGGGACTGAAGGAGCAGGCATGCAAACTGCACTAACCCGGCCATCAGTCTCAGAAGATTAAGGATTTCTCTAGCATCGTGTAGTTTTTTAGGTAATATAACTATTATTAAAGGGATAGTAATACTTAAAATGTAAAAAAAAATAAGTTGTAGGGTTTATCCCCCGGAGTAAAACAAGGGTACTCCCACTGCTGAAAGGTGTTTCATTCAAAAGTTATTAATTTTCAAAGTTGAATTTTTTAGGTGCAATATCACAGTGGCCTGAAACTGTACAGTGGCGCTGTTGCTACACGATCCTATGGGCAGCTCTGGTCCTGGGACCATAAATCTCCATAAGATGGTGTAGCAACAGTGCCACTGTACAATTTCAGGCCACTGTGATATTGCACCTAAAAAATCCAACTTTGAAAATTAATAACTTTTGAATGAAACACCTCTCAGCAGTGGGAGTACTCTTGTTTTACTCAGGGGGATAAACCCTACAACATATTTTTTTTTTACATTTTAAGTATTACTATCCCTTTAAGCTAGTCGCCATATGCCTAATTATTGCAGGGCGACTTTAACTAAGTTGGTAGTTCCGCTTTAACATTAGCAGAAAATCAGCATGGACACTCAGGCCCATATTTATAAAAGCAAACACATTATTATAGGGAGCAAATAAAAAGTCCTAAATTCCCATGCACTTAAAGCTTTTTAACTCCATGAATGCCAGAGAGGTGAGACCTCTCTCGCCTTCAAGGGGTTAAAGCCCAGTTTAATTTAACATGCATTTTTATTTATTCCATGATGCAGTTGGTTTAATCCAGAATAACTCCAGTTTACTTTTACAATCTTATTCATTAAACTAAAGAGATTCAGTTCTTAAAGGGGAACTATCACTCCTATACAAGTTTGCCTCAGTGTGATCTTCATATAACAATAACCTTTAATCATTGTTTTTTTTTTTGTTTGTTTGTTTTTTTTTGTTATACAATGCAGGCTGTGGCGAAATAGACATTTTTAAATGAAGTGGGGCCTTACTTCCAGACAGACTGGTGGTACAACTCTGTCCCACAGCCTGTCAATCTTCTTCTGTTCCTCCCCATGTACTGTCGCGTTCCAGCCAGCTTACATGGAGAAATCCTCCGTCATCGGAGTAGGTTGGAACGTGACAATACATGGGGAGGGAAAAGATGAAGATTGACAGGCTGCGGTACACAGCTGTAACCGCAGTCTGTCCGGAAGTAAGGCCCCGGCTCATTTTTAAAAATGTATATTTCACAACAGCATGCATTTTATAACAAAAAAAAAAAAAATGAAAAAGACGATTACAGGTTATCTCTATATGAAGATCACACTGAGGCAAACTTGTATAGTGATGATAGTTCCCCTTTAAGCAAATCAGCTGCATCACAGGGGAGTCAAAGAAAATTTCCATTGATTTAAATATGGCCATTAACCCCTTGAATGCTTTACAAAGCATTGGAGACCTCTAGCAATTGAGGAGTTAAAACCCAGTTTAATTCAGTAGGAATTTATGGAACTTTTATTTGCACTCTTTGGGGACTCAAGACTCTTTGGGGTACTCCAGACTTGCACCACTTTAACTTGATGACTATGGCCCCAAGGGCTCTATTCCAGAAGATGAAGAGAAACAATGCTGTAGGAAACCAACTGCACCAAACGGGACTGATTAACATTCCCACTGACTCAAATGGAATGTCATGGAGATCTCCAGTACTTTGCAATGTGGCGATCTCCCTAAAGGCGTTAAAAGCATCATTGCCCTAGAACTGCTCCTCTTTATATTTCTAAATAAGGCCCTAAGAATCAATTCCATGTTGACTGGTTCTACATAATAAATCTATTAGTACTGGATATTATTTCCACTGAGACAGACATGATGCTTTCTGCAGAACGTTCCAAACTCCTCCCCCTGGTTTTCTTAGGAAGCTTCAGTGGTAGGAACTTGGAGTCCTTGAGTCCTGTAAAAAATGCATCGTCTGCCTTGAGGTTTATTCTATCCATTTTAAGTACATGGTGATTTTGCAGGAAGTGTAATTGATTCCTATTGTCCATGTTATTTATTTATTTTTTTTGCACAGATAAAGTTAAATGGCTGTTTATTATTATTAAGTATTCCTTTAAGAAAATGAACTGGTACTGGCTGGTAGGAGGGAAAGCAGCGTAGCATTATTAGTATCTGGCTTGCAGGAGAGGCAGGTAGGAGGGAGAGCATTGTGGAATGTTAGTATCTGGTGAGCAGGGAGAGGTGGTACGAGGAAGAGCAATGAGGAATGTCAGTATCTGGCTAGAATGAGAGGCAGGTGGGAGGGAAAGCAGTGTGTAATATTAGTATCTGGCTAGCAGGAGTCCTTGATCCCTGTAATAATGCATTGTCTGCCTCTGTGGTTATTCTGTCCATTAAAAGTGGCTGATTATTATGAAGTGTTCCTTTAAGCAAATTCACTAGTACTGCTCAGTTGGGACTGGCTGGTGGGAGGGAAAGCAGTGTTGGAATATTAGTATTTGTCTTGTAGGAGAGGCAGGTGGGAGGGAGAGCAGCATGGAATGTTAGTAGCTGGTGAGCATGGAGAGGCGGTAGGAGGGAGAACATGGTGGAATGGCAGTATCTGGCTAGAATGAGAGGCAGGTGGGAGGAAGAGCAGGGAGAGGCAAGGAGAAGGGAGAGCAGCATGGAATGTTAGAATGTAGTGAGCGGGGAGTGGCAGGTGGGAGGAAGAGCAATGTGGAATGTTAGTATCTGGAGAGCAGGGAGAGGCAAGTAGAAGGGAGAGCAGCATGGAATGTTAGAATGTAGTGAACAGGGAGAGGCAGGTGGGAGGAAGAGCAATGTGGAATGTTAGTATCTGGAGAGCAGGGAGAGGCAAGGAGAAGGGAGAGCAGCATGGAATGTTAGAATGTAGTGAACAGGGAGAGGCAGGTGGGAGGACGAGCAATGTGGAATGTTAATATCTGGAGAGAAGGGAGAGCAGCATGGAATGTTAGTATGTAGTGAGTGGTGAGAGGCAGGTGGGAGGAAGAGCAGGCAGAGGCAAGGAGAAGGGAGAGCAGCATGAAATGTTAGCACGTAGTGAGCAGGGAGAGGCAGGTGGGAGGAAGAGCAATGTGGAATGTTAGTATCTGGAGAGCAGGGAGAGGCAAGGAGAAGGGAGAGCAGCATGGAATGTCATGTAGTGAACAGGGAGAGGCAGGTGGGAGGAAGAGCAGTGTGGAATGTTAGTATCTGGAGAGCAGGGAGAGGCAAGGAGAAGGGAGAGCAGCATGGAATGTTATTATGTAGTGAACAGGGAGAGGCAGGTGGGAGGAAGAGCAATGTGGAATGTTAGAGTCTGGAGAGCAGGGAGAGGCAAGGAGAAGGAAGAGCAGCATGGATTCTTAGTATCTGGCAGGAGGGACGGATGGAGGCAAGTGTGGAATGTTGGTATCTATCTGGCAGTGAAAGTGGAAATTAAAGGGTTAAACTTACAAAGCTAAATATCTCCTATAGTATTTTTTATGGATAACATAAATTTGGCGATTCTTTAACACCTTCAAAACCACTTTTAGTTGTCCTAAGTTGTAGATCCACTTTAAAGTAGACATGTCACGCTAAAACAAATTTAGATTGATTGACAATGAAATGACCTCCCTCAGTGCTATTTGAAATGCTCCCTTTGTGTGTGGGCTCTGCCTAGATTCGTTCATAATGCAGCGCTTGATAATATGACTAAAAAGGATTAACCCTTTTAGAGCTAGAATGTGCAACACAATTCTTTACATTGATGGTGCCCTAAATTTATCTTTATTGCTAAAATTATCTTTGGGTGTCAGGTCTACTTTAAGTGTATCCGAATAGGGAGAATGAGTCTTCCAAATACACCGCAGGAACTGTTTGTGATAAAAGGCATGGTTAATTAGAAAAAGGATACATTTTCCACAATTTGTTTTCAGTTCCCATGCGTCTCCATGAAGTCAGTGAGAGGAGAAGCCTGGTAAACACTGATAGGATTTTGATCAGAGAGAGAGAGTTTTGTCATGATGTTCCCTAAGCTCAAAGATGTAAACTATGCATGTCACATCGTATCCAGAGCTAAATGGCACGTGCTGTCTGCAGGTTCTTAAATTAAAGGGATAGTAATACTTCGTTTTATCTTTATTTTATTTTGTAGGCATTAAAAAAACATGAAGAACGATATGTCTTATCTCTCAAACCTTTATGATTTGATAGATATTCACAAGCAAAGTTTCCCCTCCCGCCCCTTTTACCTAGTGTAAGCCATCTCTTCTCAGATGTGGAATGCAGTCCATAGACCAGACAAATAACAGCAGGGGACAATCTTCTTCCTATGAGAACAATGAAAGCCCTGCGCCACTTGACATGTTTTTCCCTTATCTTAATTGAAGATTGTCCCTCTCTGCAGTCTACCTGGGCACCTCCCTTCTGATCTGGCTGAGCAGTGTTACATCAGTAAAATGGGAGAGAGGGGGATACTTTGTCATTGAGTTACTCTTGAACTACAACTCCGACAGAATTAAAATAACACTCTCCAAAGTCCAAATACTATGATGATTAATTAAAGCTGCTTTTATTAGGAAACATTACTATCCCTTTAAAGAGAAACTAACCCTTTTAGAAATAAGTGCCCCACAATTAATTCTTAGTATAGTGGTAAGCATTGAAATCCTGTTATAACCTTTATTAAAGGGATAGTAATGTCTCACAATAAAAGCAGCTCTAATTAATCTTCATAGTATTTGGGCCATGGACAGTGTTATTTCAATACTGTCAGAGTTGTAGTTCAAGAGTAATTCAATGATAAAGTATCCCCCTCCAGCCCATTTTACTGATGTAACACTGCTCACCTCAGAGCAGCAAGACTGCCCGGATGGATTGCAGAGAGGCGCAATCTTCAGTGAGCATAAGGAAAAGCCCATTGCATACCCCTCTGGTGCTCAAAGGTTTACTGGAAAAAGGTGATATATTAGACTTTTTATCTTTTGAGTAATGCCAGTAAGTACCTATATAGTCCAGAAATAATAAAAAGAGTTGCACATATCAAACTTATATAAACTTTAATAACTATCAAACGTAACTAAACTATTAATAACAAACGTAACTAAACTATTAACTATATACAGTAACACCATTATGGTGGCTGGTTTTAATGCCATCTGCAATAATGAAGCTAAGGAGTCCATGAATGGCAAAGTCAGAATTTAGTCATCCAGCATCAGTGATGCAGCAATCCAAGATGCTAGTGTGGAAAGGTCTTGCTGCTTGTCATCAGTGGCAATGGATTCCTTTTGGGGGTTCTCAATGAGTTTTCCTGACATCCTCTTGGATCCAGCCAATGAGGAGTCCTCTATCCTGGTAGGGGCCACTTGTGCTACGTAGAGATTGAAGTTTTTCAGGAAGTTATCCAAAGGTGTTTCATCAGGAAGCTGCACATTTTTGTTCCAAGGCCTCATGTCCTGATGTTGTCGTCCCCCTTTGCCATGAGAATCTGGCTGGAACATACTGTGAATGCCCTGTGTGCTCTTTAAATTCTGAGCTTTGGGTTGCTGAGTGACCAATTTCTCCATGAAATGCCTTTGCCTGTTTTGTTCATATGTATCCCTTGAGATACTTGGCCTATATGGGTGGAATAAAGTGGCCTGAGGCATGGTCTTGGTGACTCTCAACGGCTTGTACATCTCTGGTCTTAAGTAGATCTTTGGTGGTGGTGGAGGTGGCAGCCCCATCATAACTGGATATGGCCGCACAATGTGAGGTACATGGCAATCCATTGGAAAAATCCTCGCATCCACCATGTATCCAACAGGAGCCATTTGAAAGTCTGCTTTATAAGAGAGAGATCTGTTTTCGATTTGTGAACAATTATTTATACCTTAGGCTTCACTGTATATGATATTAAAGGGAAACTATCGGAGCATGTCAGAGTTTTTTCTTTTCTTTTTTATAATCCTATTTAATTGTAACCCTTCGGCACTAAGAGGGTTAAACATATAATTGACTAGCACAGTAGAATTTTCTGTTTCAGAACCTGCAAGGATCCGTGGTACAGCTGTTAGGGATAACTCTCACCTAGTTTAAAGCGGTTCACTTTTAAAAGGTCGCACTCAAAATAGTGTGTGACTAATGGGTGCATTCAGCATCTCACCCTGATTAAAAGGACGACATGAGAATCTTGCACTGTAGGAAAGAGCAAGATTCTCATGTCGAACAATGAATTGTCTCCTCTTCCCCTCAGTGTGTCTGGTGCTGCTCCGGTTGCCTCACCCACCTCATCCGCATCATGCTCAGCATCTCCCTCCTCTTCTCCTGTCCGCTCCACCCATCAAGAGAATTACACTTTGGGGCAGCGCCTTCAAATGTTAGGGACTACAACTCCCATCATCCCCAGCCAGCCAACGGCTGGTTGGGAATGGTGTGCAATCCTCTTATAAAAAGCTTACAATTATAAATCAAAAACTATTGGCAGAAGGCAGTAGGGGATCGAGATGCTTAGCAAGATGCAGATGGGTTAACCAGAACAGCACCAGACGCACAGAGGGAAAGAGTAGCTAATAAGGGGAGAGAGAGCCGGGGCAATACGTTGTTGTGGTATTTTTTTTTTTTTTAATCTTTTTACACACTGATGGCTGGTGCAGGGAAGGGGAGAGGCAACATTTCATTGTGCGACATGGGACTCTCGCTCTGTCCGATCGTGCAAGATTCTCATGTTGCCCTTTTAATCAGGGTGACATGTTGAATGCACCCTTTGGTCACACGCTGTTTTGCGTGCAGCCTTTTAAAAGTATACCCTTTAGAGTCCTCCTTCTTCGATTGTTGCTTCTTCCCAATACATGTTCAATCCTTTTTTTTTTTTTTTTTTTTTTTTTTTTTTTAATTTTTTAATTTTTTTTATCGCACTTGTTAAGCAGAAATTAACCTTTATAATGTTCACTCCTGATGTCACCTCAGGGCAGGCAGAGATACATCTCTGTACCGCAGCCTGTCAATCTTCACCTCTTCTCCTCCCTAGTTGTTCCTCATTCCCACCTCCTCCTCTAATGGAGGAATCCAGCATGTGACCTGGTGGACTCTGTTGCCAGTGAGAGCACTCCAGGTCACATAAAGGATTCCACCGTCAGAGCAGGAGGTGGGAACGAAGCACTACTTGTGGAGGGGAAAAAGCGAACAGGTTGGACATTTATTGGTAAGAAGGATGATTTTAAAGGGATTGTAATACTTTGTTTTATGTTTATTTTATTTTGTAGGCATTAAAAAAACATGAAGAACAATATATGTCTTATCTCTCAAACCTTTATGGTTTGAGAGGTATTCGCAAGCAAAGTTTCCCCTCCCCTCCCTTTTACCTAGGGTAAGCCATCTCTTCTCAGATGTAGAATGCAGTCTATAGATCAGACAGATCATAGCAAGAGACAGTCTTCTTCCTATAAGAACAATGAAAGCCCTGCCCCCCTTGACAAGATTTTCAGGTTTTTCCCTTATCTTAATTGAAGCCCTGAAGATATACAGGGCTTAAAACTTGAAGTCCTTTGCTACTAGCCAGACGTGAAAAGTCACTCGCCACTGCAAGCCATAACATACCCACCAGAGCTAAATTTTCACTCTCCATTGGCTAGTGGCGAGTGGAAATTTTGAGCCCTGTATATATATATATATATATATATATATATATATATATATATATATATATATATATATATATATATATATTTCAGTCCAACCCCATGACCCTTGATAAAGGACCAGGGATTGGACTGAAACTTTGACAACATTAATAAAATTGCTTATTTTTATTATTTAGAAAATATACACACACACACACACACACACACACTTTTACATTTTTTTATTCATTTTTGTTATTTACATATAGCCAAGTCTTTGCATCTAAAGTTTGAAGATGGTACAAGACCAAAAATTCAACAACACACACTAAAATGAGTAGAGGAATTTTATTCAGATCTTTATAAGGATGAAGGATGACAACTGAATGCAGTGCCAGAGGCCGATGCTGTGCCAGACGTTTTTGTAGAAGAAGAAGTTATAATAAGATCAATGAAAAATGGCAAAGCAGCTGGACCTGATAAATTCACTATTGAAATTTTTAAAGCAGGCGGTCAACCCATGTTCAGAGGCCTAGCTATATTGTTTTCAAAATACCTACTACTCAACAGATTGCCTGTAACATGGAAAAATATAGATGTCTTCCTACTACACAAAAAAGTTTATAAGGGGGATCTAAAATTTTAATGACTATTGCCAGTCATATAGTCTAGGTTTTCACAAAGATATTATATAGATAAAAAGTTCACCGGGTGGGAAGCCCTGCATCCCTCTGTGGTCTACAAGAAAAGGATTTATTGGTAAGTATAAAATCCCATTTTCTCTCAGTCCTAGAAGGGAAGCAGAGAACATGGGAATGTCCCAAAGCTTTACCAAACAGAGGGAGGGCCAAAACTAGCATCCTGAGATGCAAAAATGTGAAACTGATAAAACTTAGTAAATTTGTGAACAGATGACTAAGTGGCTGCCGAGCAAAGCTTGGCCATAGATTGGCCTGACTCTTGAAAGGCCACAAGATGCTAACTGCAAGAGTTGACTGGGCAGTAATGCGAATCAGAGCCGGATGGGACCTGAGGGCATAAGCTTGCCGGATAGTCCTCTACAAAGCTGGAAGGCCCTTTTCATAGGACCTTCTGGAAGAACAAACAGAGTATCCGAATGCCAGAAGGATTGGGTAGTCTCCACATACTGTTGAAGACGGCAAACAACATCCAAAGTGGGAAAACTGCCTCCTTGAAGGAGCTGTACAAAAAAGACAGAAGCACAAGTTTCTGATTGATGTGAAAGTCAGGCACAACCTTAGGTTGAAAAGCAGGAACAATTCTGAAGATAACCATGTCTTGATGCAAAACCATGTGAGGAGAACGACAAGTCAGAGCACCCAAGTCCGAAACTTGCTGTGCTGAAGCAATAGCAGTAAGTCAAGTGAGCAATAGAATAAATGCTCTGGAACCACCAAGCACGAGGGACAGGGACCCCCACTCTGGCATCCAAGAGACTGAATGACCCCCTGAAATGCCAGAAACAGGTGATGGTGCTCTAGAACATGGAACAAGAAAAAACAAGAAAGAGGAAGGGTGAGAAAGGAGATGGGTTAATCCTTGCCTAACAGGTGCAGGGCCCAGGCACCCGAAATAGTGTCTCTCCTTTGAAGGACGAAATGGAGGAGCCGACTTCTGACTCAACCAAGCTTCGATCACCTGGAAAGCCCAGGCTGAATCAATCGCACTGCTCCAGACCAGAAATCAGCAATCTGATGAGATAATCCAACGTATCAGATGAGTCCCTAAGGGCTGCCACATTCTGCTCCGGCAAAGTCGTGTGTCTAGACAAACAGGGGAGAGCCAGTGCAGAAGAATCTTTGAAAAGTCTGTCGGCTGAGGACACCTAGAGTTGCCACGAAAAGGGTCAGCCAACCATTTAGCCAGCGCCTTGTCCAGGGATGAAACAAAGGAAGAAGACAGCGCTCTTGTCCATTCCAGCTCCAAAACAGATGGAATAGTCGTAGGAGGCAACATAGAGGGCCCACCCCAGCCTCAGCAACAGCAGTGGGTGGCTCTCTATGCAAAGGACTGACAGAGGAAGAAGAGGCTCTAGAGCCCTTAATCTTGGACGATTAATGTCTGAACTCAGTTTCTGGAGCCTCAGACTTGGTACTGAATCAGTCAAAAGTACAAAGTGCACACAAAGATTACAATACACAGCTCAGAAGAGATGTGCGCATGTGCCACTCTCCCAGCGTAACAGAGCCTGGTCACAGAAGTTCATACGTCTTCCATTCCTATAGGAGACGCATGACAGGAAATAATATTTAAGGGACATTTGTAATAATACAAGAAAATAATCAACAGAGAGAGGAGGTTTGAGTTGAGTGCCATGCCTTCTTAAAGCAGAGTATCTGTACCACATGGTCCCTGCATTCCTCTCTTAGAGCTGAGAGTAAGTTCAGATACCAGCATAGAAAAAGGTATCCGACAAGGACACTATCTCCCCAAAACCATTTTCTGCTTGTTTAGAAGAAATTTTCCTCAAACTAAATTGGCACAAAAAAGGACTTATGTACGTTTTGCAGACAATATCATACTCTTTTCCAGCAGTACCAAAGAACTGCAAGAACGCTTTGAAGAACTACAACAGGAAAGCAAAAATTTTGGTCTGAAGAAGAATATCAACAAAACTCAAGTCATATTTAACAAATTTTCCATATAAAGGAAAATCACAGTAGATGGAGAAGAACTAGAAGAAGTGGATATATATGTTTAAATGTCAACACACCACAATGGAAATTAACCCCTTAACAACCCATGACAGTCTAGGACTGCCTCTTTTTCCTCTCTTTTTTCTATTTTAATCAAATTAAATGATGAGGTATTCATATAATTGTGGTATCAAAAGAAAGCCCTACTTGTGCTTAAAAAACAGTATATAATTTGTGTGTGTGTACTAAAGGAATTATAGAGAAAATATGGTTGAACAAAGACATAGTAAAAAAAGTCAAGATTGCTCCGGTCCTTAACTGAAAATTACTTCAGATTTTCCCGGTCCTTATGGGGTTAAATGAAAAAATTGGGATGGCAAGCATTTGGGAAACTTAATAGTACTGTCAAGTCACATTTGCCACTAGGCCTCAAGAGAAAAGTTTTTGACCCGTGTTTACTCCCAGTTCTTACGTATGGCTGTGAAACATGGGCACTAAATGCCAAAGCCTTAGAAAAACGTAAGGTTACACAGAGAAGTATGGCATGTCGAATTTTGAACATAAAAAAAGACCCAGAAAAACGTGTACTTGGATTCAACAGCAAACAAAGATTTCCGACATAATTGAAGGAGTAAAGCACCTAAAATAGAAATGGGCAGGTCACATAGCAGGAAGAACCTGATGGTAGATGGACCAAACAAATTTTGGAATGAATTCCACTGTATACTAAACACCCAAGAAGAAGACTGAAGACAAGATGGGTTGATGAAATAACCAAGTTTGTTGGTACACAGTGGCAGCAGAAAACCCAGGACCGAAGTTGTTGGAGTCTTACTTAGAAGGCATCCTCCTGCAGTGGATCGACAGTAGCTGAAGATGATGTTTTGAGATACATATACAGTACTGTGCAAAAGTTCTAGGCATGTGTGAAAAATGCTGTAAAGTAAGAATGCTTTCAAAACAGACACATTGGTGGAGTTTGCTGTTTTTTGAATTTACTGACCGTTAAACAGCTAATGCAACACATTCCATACAGTATACATACAAGGTCTTATGTACAATCGAAAGGAGTGACAGTTCTGGGGCACCTTATAGGAGAAATAAAATGTTCCCTTCATTTAAATGGGGTTTTTAACACCCTGAATGCTAGAGAGGTCAGCACTTCTTCTAAATAATATAAAACACTAGCCTGCAAAGCTCCCTGTGTGCAAAACCACACATGCGCGGTAGAGACTGGCCAAAAGAGCTGATCCAGAGCAGGGAGCTCCGGATGGTTCAACACCTGTCTCTGCACTCTGTTCCAGGGCAGCAGCCGGGGCCACTGGGTGCACTTTAGCCAGTGTATACTGGCTTTCATACTAGTTAATTTATAAAGCTTTTGAGACCGGTAACATTCAAAGGGTTAAAAAAACGTAATTTTAATTGATAATTTCTCCTCAATGACAGTTGTTTTGTCATCCGAACTGCTAACATTACGTTTATACATAAGGCCCAGTGTGTCCTGTCCAGTAGCCAGTAACTGTATCACATGACACCTCTGTATACATAGTGTGTCCTTATCTAAAACATAAATGTAAAGACTTTTCACTGTCGTCCAATACAGGTCACTGGTACCATGGGATGTGTAGTCCCCTTTAATAGGCAGGAACAATTATGCAAATAATTTGCAAGGGGCGGAGCCTCCCCTCTTACTTAAGCCACCTTCTGGCCAGAGCCACCCATATTGATTTGTTCCTGGTGTGCTTGCACACCAGGCAGAGAACAGCTATGCTTCTTAGAGTTTTATTATTTTTTTCTTCAAATATGGAATACCACCATTAGGAGGGTGACCATGGCTGTGAATGCCCTCACCCGAAGTGGCTAGTGCAGCTTCCAGGGATTTCTGTGGACCTATACCTGATGAGGGGACAGCTTGTGTTAAGCAGCTCCCCTGTTGGGGAAATTACCTCTGGTTCTTTCCCTCCCTATCATGGTCACCTGAAGACAGAAGTCTGCGAGAAAGGTGAGTCACCCATTGAGTGCTGAAGGTCCACTTGTCCCCACAGTGTCCCCTTGATGGGCTTGTATTTGGGAGTTTTAACACACTCCAGCACTCATAGGGTGTTTTTATTGCATTATCACTATTTATGCAATTTCTGTGTTATTCTCTGAGTTTTGGAGCATTGGGTATTCATTTATTTATGTTTCTCATGTATTTCATGCTTGTTTGGGCACCTTTTACTGTTTTACTAAACTTTATTAAAAATGGTGTTCCGCGCCTTTAAGCGCGGCTTTTTCCCGCTCAGCAGCAGAGCTCCTTTACTCTCTATGGGAATTCACAGTTTGGGACATATCTCTGAAACCGCTTGTCACAGCAACTTCAGAGTGGGCTCATTTTAATGCTAGGCTCCTGCTCTATCATCCGGTTGGTGTTTTATTAATGTAGGGGGTTCTGGGGGGCTTCGGGCACTGTTTGGGGTACTTGCATAGGGAAAACTACATTTCCCATGAGCGCTTAGCTCGCGCTCGTTTCTGATTGGCTGTCATGACGGCCGCCATTTTGTGGTACTTTTCCAAGGCGAGTACACTACGCAGGGACCGAGCCTTCTCTCTCCTCACCAGATTAACCCTTCGCTGGCCAGATAAGTCCGTTTTTAGACCTTTTCTGGGGTGAAACTTTAATCTTTAACACTTTTCTGGGTGATAGTGTTTGTTGTGGGGTATATTGACGCTGTGAGCATGTCTACTTCACTGGAGCTAGGGGCTAGACCCAAGACTAAGGAGGCTGGGGGGTCTTCTACCCCCATGGCGTTTTGCTCCTCTTGCCACATTGGGCTGGATTGCGATAATGTGGGGGATCTATGCCCTAATTGTACTGATAAAGATAGCAACCCTGGGCTTCCCAGCCACGCTATTGAGCCATCTTGGGTGAGGGAGTTTAAAGCTGCCACTAGGGATCTCAGATCCACGCTTCAACTCTTTCCCTCTCAGGTACAGGGGGCTCTCCAGGTCTGGCAGACCCCCTCTACTATCAGGACCTCCCTGCCTAAGCCACAAGGAGCTCCTGATATCACTGATTCTTCTGAAGAAGAACTTTTACAGGATTCTGATGCTGAGGAACGTACTGTTATTGAATCTAACAGGTCCATTGGGGACCCCTATGAGTGTGACCCTGAAGTTTCGGCTGAGGGTCTGATCAGAGCGGTTCTGAATACGCTCAACCTTCCTCTGACTCAGGAATCCACTTATGATCCTACTGATGTTTTTCAGAAAAAGCCATCTAAACCTGTTGTTTGTTTTCCAACTAACCCTACTCTTGCCCGTCTGGTTTCTGAGGCATGGAAGAATCCTGATAGATCTTCCTCTGTCTCCAAAAAGTTTGCCAAACTTTACCCTTTTCCCGAAGCGGAGCTGGCAAAATGGGTTCATCCTCCCAAGGTGGATGCTCCTGTGTCTAGACTATCCAAATCTACTGCTTTGGCTGTCTCAGATGCCTCTGCCTTGCAGGACTGGACGGATAAGAAATTAGAGCTCTCTCTTAAATCTATTTTTGCCTCTATTGGCACTGCCATGCGCCCCACCTTTGCTGTGGCATGGGTTAATAGGGCTATTGCAGCCTGGACTGAACGACTGACTGAAGCGGTTCGCCAGGATGCGCCTGTATCTGAACAGTTGCAGCTTCTTGCTAATATCACTGAAGCTCAGAACTATGTTGCTGATGCTGCTTTTGATGCTGTGCGCATGATGGCGAGGGCCTCCACTTCTTCTGTGGTGGCTAGACGCGCTCTTTGGCTGAAAATTTGGTCTGCTGATACAGCCTCTAAGAAAGCCTTGCTTTCCTTGCCCTTTCAGGGGAATTTGCTCTTTGGCTCTGAGCTCAAAGAAATGATCAGTGAGGCTACTGGCGGTAAAAGTACTCTTCTACCCTCAGTCTTTAAGAAAAAGTTTCCAGCCAAACGCAATCGGTCCTTTCGTTCCTTTCAGACTGAGACACGCTCCTCGGCCCAAACGGGTCCTCCCACTACGCGCTCCTCCTCCAAGCCCAAACAGTCCTGGAGGCCCAAAGTTGCCTCCAAGGCCAAGACCTCCAAGACTGCTTCGGCATGACTTGCCGAACCCGGGTCCGCATCCGGCTGTAGGCGGTCGTCTCCGCATCTTTCGCCGGTCTTGGGAGGAGTCAGTGGCGGACCCATGGGTTCTTCAGGTGGTGTCAGAGGGATACAGGATCCCTTTCTCTTCCCTTCCTCCTTTTCGGTTCCATTTTACTCGTCCTTCTCAGGAACCCTCAAAAAGGCGTCTGTTCGACGACGCTATTCAGGATCTCTTGGACAAAGAGGTCCTGGAGGCGGTTCCGCAGGGGGACACAGGTTCAGGATTTTATTCCAACCTGTTCGTGGTAGCCAAAAAGGACGGAGGAGCCCGTCCCATCTTGGATCTCAAAGATCTCAATGCCTATGTGGTGACTTCCCACTTCCGCCAGGAGTCCCTGCGCTCTGTGATTGCAGCAATGTCTCCAGGGGAGTTTCTTGCCTCCCTGGACCTTCAGGATGCTTATCTTCACATCCCTATTCATCCAGAGAGCAGGAAGTATCTCAGGATTGCCTGCCACAGGGGACACTTTCAATTTACAGCGCTCCCCTTTGGACTGACTACAGCTCCTCAAGTCTTCCAGCGGGTGCTGGGCTCCTTGATAGCGGTGCTCCATCAGGATGGGATCAGAGTGACACCCTACATGGACGATCTCCTACTGAAGGCCTCCTCAGCGGAGCTTCTCCACCAGCAGTTGCAGAGGTGCATGCACACCCTGAACAGTCACGGATGGATCCTGAATCTGGACAAGTCGGACTTGATTCCTTCTCAGAGGCTTCTGTCCCTGGGTCTCCTGTTCGACACTCGCCAATGCATGGTGTTTCTTCCAGAGGACGTGGCTCACCAGATAGCCGTCAGAGTGGCTGGGATTCTGGACATGGACGAAATTCCAGTTCCGAAGTTGTCGTCCTTAGTGGGGAAGTTCATTTCCACGATCGAAGCAGTACCATTTGCCATGGCCCACTCCAGGGATCTTCAAAGATTTGTGATCCAGACGTGCAGGAATCATCCAGATCATCAACATCTGTCTGTTTCTCTTCCTCCTCATGTCGAGTCGAGTCTGCACTGGTGGTTAGATCTCTCTCATCTCTTGAAAGGGAAATCCTTTCTAGTTCCTCATTGGACCACAGTCACAACGGATGCCAGCCTTCGGGGCTGGGGTGCAGTCTGGGGTCGCTTCAGTGCTCAGGGGAAATGGGGTCTGGAGGAATCCATGCTCTCCATCAATGTTCTGGAACTTCGAGCTGTCCGGCTGGCCCTGAGGCACTGGGAGTCTCAATTGACCGGTCTTCCAGTCAGAGTAGAGTCCGACAACGCCACGGCGGTGGCTTACATCAACAGACAAGGCGGCACAAGAAGCGGTTCCGCCTGGTGGGAAGTCAAGGATATTTTGTCTTGGGCAGAAGATCACGTGCCTGTCATCTCTGCAGTTCATATTCCAGGCGTGGACAACGTCATGGCAGACTTCCTCAGTCGTCACACCGTCGACAGCGGAGAATGGGCTCTTCACCCAGAGGTGTTTCACATGCTCACTCAACGGTGGGGGATGCCAGTGGTGGATCTGATGGCTACCAGACACAACAGGAAGGTTCCGGTGTTTTGCTCCCGTCTGAGGGACTCCCTTGCTCTAGCGGTGGATGCCTTGTCGATCCCTTGGGACTTCTCCCTGGCTTACATCTTCCCCCCTCTTCCTCTATTGATCAGAGTTATTCAGAAGTTGAAGAGAGAACGTTGTCCTGTCATCCTGATTGCTCCAAACTGGCCTCGCCAGTCCTGGTTTCCGGAATTGATGGCCATGTCAGTGAAGGATCCAATCCCACTTCCAGCCCGTCCGGACCTGCTTCTTCAGGGGTATCTGTGGAAAGAGGATGTTCACTCTCTCCGTTTGATGGCATGGCGGTTGAATCCTCGATTCTAGCTACGAAAGGCTTTTCTCCTTCTGTGGTGTCGACGATGCTCAGTGCTCGTAAGCCTGTGTCTTCCAAGATCTATCATCGCATTTGGTCAACTTTCGTGACATGGTGCTCTGTCAAGCAGTTGTCTCTTGACTTCCATCTTCCCACTGTCCTGGCCTTCTTGCAGGACGGTGTGGACAAGGGGCTCAGTCTGAGTTCCCTCAAAGTTCAGACCTCTGCCTTGTCTGTGTTTTTCCAGGAACGGATTGCCATCCTTCCTGATGTGAAAGTCTTCTTCCAAGGTGTGACTCATGTTCGACCTGCCTTCAAGAGTCCTGCTCCCCAGTGGGATCTCAATTTGGTGCTGGGAGTTCTTCAGCGACCACCGTTTGGCTTCCATTCCATTACGTCTTGTGACTTGGAAGATGGGCTTCCTTTTGGCTATTGTGTCAGTACGCCGGGTGGCAGAGTTACAGGCATTGTCTTGTAAACCTCCTTACCTGGTGTTCCACAAGGATAAGGCTGTGCTTCGCACTACCAAGGAATTCTTACCCAAGGTTGTGTCTGAGTTTCACATCAATCAGGAGATTGTGGTTCCCTCTTTCTGCCCTAATCCTTCATCTGACAAGGAAAGAGATCTCCATTTGTTGGATGTGGTGCGTTGCCTCAAGTTTTATGTTCACCGCACCGAATCTATCAGGAAGTCTGACGCTCTATTCGTCATTCCTGAGGGGCCTAGGGCAGGAAGACCGGCTTCCAAAGTTACCATTGCCTCTTGGATTAAGGCTACCATCCGTGAAGCCTATAAGTTGAGGAATAAGCATGTTCCCTTCAGGGTGACTGCCCATTCCACCAGATCTATTGGGGCCTCCTGGGCCTACAAGAATCAAGCTTCTGCTGATCAACTGTGCAGAGCGGCCACTTGGTCCTCTGTGCACACTTTTTCTAAGCACTACCGAGTTGATGTACTGGCATCGGCTGATGCCAGCTTTGGAAGGAAGGTCCTGGAGGCAGTCTTGCCTGTGTAGGTCTTCCGCTCTGTGATCCTTAGTGCTTCCTTACTGTTGAGCCCGGTTGGCTCGTGTTCCGTGTGCTGTGTTAAGTTCAGGGATTGTTCCCTTGATTGGTGTCCGTTGACACTTACAGTTTGGGCTATGTTATCAACTGGTTAACAGTTCTAGTGACTTGGGCCTTGCGCCTGGTCCTTGCCTTACTTCCCGCCTCTGGATCAGCTCAATGTTTGTACATCCCATGGTACCAGTGACCTGTATTGGACGACAGTGAAAATAGGATTTTAGTCTTACCTGTTAAATCCTTTTCACTTAGTCCATACAGGTCACTGGTCTCCCACCCTGTCAAGGGACCAGTCTTGGCTCTCCTGTGGCATTCAGTGGGAGACCGTTCGGGCATGCTCACAGGAGTCTTTCTTTTTGCTTACCTGGGGTCAGTTTAGGGTCTCAAATCAATATGGGTGGCTCTGGCCAGAAGGTGGCTTAAGTAAGAGGGGAGGCTCCGCCCCTTGCAAATTATTTGCATAATTGTTCCTGCCTATTAAAGGGGACTACACATCCCATGGTACCAGTGACCTGTATGGACTAAGTGAAAAGGATTTAACAGGTAAGACTAAAATCCTATTATACAACCATTACAAGAACAGCACTAGGTATTGCAGGTTCTATGATGAAGGACAGCTTCGGTGAACACTGAAATTGAGATTTTTTTGTTTGTCCCCCCCCCCCCTTAAATAGCTGACAGAAGTCCTGAGCTGTTTACTAAACTTGGTCCCATGGGGCAGACTGTAAAATGTGATTGCCCCTTTAAGGACTAACTGAGTTGTGTTCAGTTGCCCGAGTAATATGGTTCCATATGTAGAACATTGGTAGAGTTTACTATTTTTCAAATTTATTGACAGTTAAACAGTCAATGCAGCACAGACCATACAGTATACATACAGGGACTTATCCTGTCCAGTATCCAATAACTGTATACAGTATACATCTATATACTGTATACATACATTGCTTTTTGTCCAGTATCAAATTACATCTTTATATACTGTTCAATAACCAGTAACTGTATCACAAGACACGTCTGTATACATAGTGTGTCCTTCTTTGAAACATAAATGTAAAGACCTGTACGACCATTACTAGAACAGCACTAGGTAGAGCCGGCTGTAGGATAAAGGACAGCTTTGGTGAAAATGGCAGTTTTTTTTTACCCCTCTAAATGGCTGACAGAAGCCCTGAGATTTTTTTTTTAACTAAACTTGCTCCCATGGGGGCAGTCTGTAAAACATGATGGTTGCCCCTTAAAAACTATTTCCCTAAGGCGTCTCATACCTGATCTAGGCTGTGTTCCTGGTACAGGTATCACACACTTTATCTGGTTCACTTGCTGCATTACTGGCAGTAGCAGGAGCAAACTCAGAGGCAACTGACACAAGAGAGTGGGATACTGTCGGTTTAAACTGCCGAGTTGTGTTCAGTTGCCTGAGTAATAAGGTTCCATATGCAGAACGCTGGTGGAGTTTGTTATTTTTTGAATTTACTGACAATTAAACAGCTAATGCAGCACAGACCATACAGTATACATACAGGGACTTATCCTGTCCAATAGCCAGTAACTATATCACATGACAAACCGATGCAGTGTATACATACAATGTGTCCTTTCAGCTAGCCAGTAACTGTATCACAAGCAGGGCCGGATTTATAATTAGGCAGAGTAGGCAACTGCCTACAGGTGCATCCCACAGAGGGGCGTCTGTCATTGGGATCATGTTGTGTTTATTTTTTAATATACGTCTCCCCGCAGCCCGGCGCCACAACATGGTGAAGACAGGTCTGTGCCTTCTTTAGTGCCACAGGTGTGTGTGGGTGTGTATATAGACTACAGGGGTCGAATGGTTCTTATCTACCGTCAGACTCTAAGTTTCAAATTCTATACATGTGTATGTTTGGGAAATATAAGAAAAACCCTAATGCACACCCAGTGTATATTCATATACTTAGGGAGGTATCATGCAACTGGCAAAGGGTGCTCACAAGGTAAAAATGGCAATGAAAAAAGAGAGCTTTGCTAAACTGAGCACTCACATGACCAGTAATAGATAGTTCCCTTGAGTACCCAAAATAATAGGGAAGTAGACACAAAAATAAAATATAACCTTTATTAATACTATCAAATAAAAAACGGTGAAATTTTAAAAAAGTTAAATAGAATATAATCCTATCCTTATATAGCTGATAATTCAATAAATATAGATGAGATTAACTACCAGAAGAAAGAGAGAAATATCTATTGGATTGTATACAGTGTAGAACCGTCAAATCCAATCCGCTTTCTAAAATGTATGTATTAGATCAGTTGGAGTATTTCCAAATATACTTCAGTGTAGCCACAATATCGGTCATTGTATCAGTATTCATCTCATATAAGGGTATGCACATTCAGTCTTGTCATGTATTAAATATCCGGTGTGCACCTAGAATAACCATATAGCTATATACAATCTAAGGTCAAACCATAGCAATCGAATGAAGCCTATAAGTTCCAACATAATGCACATGCTACCTAATTGGAGACTAATTAAAATTACCTAGAAATAATATAACCAGGGTAGGTTATAGATACAGATACAAAAAATACCAACAAATAGTATAGCCTAATTAGATTGTGGATGAAGCCTAATAGTTCAGATATTGCCACAAATTCAGGTGTCTAATCTGATCCGGCTTCATACGCATGATGTAATAGATCTATATCAAATAGTAAACCAAAGGTAGTATCATAAAGTGCCCGATAATTCAAAACCGTGGAGGTAGAAAGAGATTCTAATCTGACTGGCTCACGGATGAAGCCTATTAGTTCAGATATGCCAAAGGTTCTGGCTTTTGAATCTGATCCGGCTAAAGGTTCTATTTTATTTTTGTGTCTACTGTCTACTTCCCTATTATTTTGGGTACTTAAGGGAACTATCTATTAATGGTCATTTGAGTGCTCAGTTTAGCAAGGCTATCTTTTTTTCTGCTTTTTTCATTGACATGTGTATGTTTGTAGAATACTAAAACTCCTGTTTAACCCCTTGCGTTCTAGAGATGTCTCCAGTGTGTTGCTTCTCAGTGCACTAGAAACAAATTTAGTGTGCATGGGGCTTAAAAAGTAAGCATTCTTGTACATTTAACCCCTTGAATTTGAAAGATGTCTCCAAACTGTTGAGGAGGAAGGTGTTTTAGAGGTCTCTGTCATCCAAGTTGTTATAATATATATATATATATATATATATATATATATATATATATATATATATATCTATATATATAAAAGAAGACTTTGTGCCTGCCAAAACACACCCAGGGGAGGCATAAAGCAGGAGTTACTACTCCTATTGGGAGATTCAGTCATGCAGGGAGTTGGCCCGCCCCCACTATGCAGCCCGCCCACCACTATCAAAGTCAGAAAAAAACAATATGGCCGCCACTTGCTCCTACACCACAGACAAACACACATGCCCCACTCACACACACAGACCACCACACACACATGCCCCACTCACACAGCACCACACAAACACACACACATGCCCCACTTACACAGCACCAAACAGACATGCCCCCACTCACACACACAGCACCACATACACACACAAAGCCAGAAATACATATGGCTGATACACACACACACAGTCACTCACCCTGACTCCCAGAGGCCTCAGCAGGACCTGTAGTGCAGCACCAGAGGAACAAAATTGCACTCAAAGGGTTAAGGTAGGTCCTCATTGCTCAATTATTTCTTCACTGTCATCATTTGCCATGCAAGACACAGGACAGACAGCCATCAGATTCACACTTAACCCACTGACTGCCGCAGGGTTGTGTATCAAGTTTTACCCCTCAGGGAGTGTGTTCAAACCCCTCACACTGTAAACTTGCATTTCTCTCCCACTTCTCCTCCTTCCCCAGCCTATTACTAACACTTTTCCACATTTATGTTAAGCCCCGCCCCCTACTCGCGATTAAGCCCCGCCCCCTTTTAACCCAGATTGCCCCATTGCTCTCTCCACATCAGCACCACATGAGGGACTCCACAAGTAAAAGTTCATAGGTATTACACACTCATGCCCCACTCACACAGCACCAAACACCCATACACACACACACAAAGCCAGAAAGAAAGATGGCTGACACACAGTCACTCACCTTGACTCCCAGTGGCCTCAGCAGGACCTGTAGTAAAGCCACTGAATGGTGCTGCATCACCAGGGGAACAAAATGGCACTCAAAGGGTTAAGGTAGGCCCTCATTGCTGAATTACTTCTTCACTGTCACCTTTTGCCATGCAAGACACAGGACAGACAGCCATCAGATTCACACTTAACCCACTGACTGCCACAGGGTTCTGTATCAAGTTTTACCCCTCATGGAGTGTGTTAAAACCCCTCACACTGTAAACTTGCATTTCCCTCCCACTTCTCCTCCTTCCCCAGCCTATTACTAACACTTTTTCCACATTTATGTTAAGCCCCGCCCCCTACTCGCGATTAAGCCCCACCCACTTTTAACCCAGCTTGCCCCATTTGTCTCTCCACATCAGCACCACATCAGTCCCCTCTAGGGACTTCACAAGTCAGTGTTCCCAGGTATGAACACACTTCCCACTGCTATTTAACTCTGACATGCCTCTCTATACCTTAACCCTTTGAGTGCCAGAGGGGTACACAACTCATGAGCACATGTGTTTCTGCTCATATATGTTGCGTGTCTGTGTGTGTACATCTCTGTTACATATGTGTGTCCATGTGTGCATCTCCAGTGTGTCTGTGTGTACATGTGTTTTGCATGTCTCTGCCGCTCACTGTGTGTATGTGCATACCTCCCAACATTTCACATGGCCAAAGAGGGACACGTTAGTTTTAGGTGATATTATTGGGGGTGTGGCTGGTGGGCGGGACATTAGTAAGAATTTTTAGGTTATTTCATGACCTATTACTGGCTATTTATGTAACTGAATAAATGATTTAGTTCAAGACCAAAGTATTTAATTTGCACAGACTAATGTATAAACACATATACTGAAGTTTATTGCTTTATTGCTGTAGAGCAAAGTAATACACACCACACAGTCAGGGCTGGTGCAAGGATTTTTGCCACCCTAGGCAAAACCTAATTTTGCCGCCCATTTCGCTCCGCCCCTTGTGTCCCACCCCTTTATACCCTGCCTACTTATACCCAACCTCTTTTCATGATTGTCCTCTCTCTGCCCCCTGAGCCACTCTGCCCCTGTTCTGGAGATGCCTGTAAGAGATGCCCCCCACCAGCTCCAACTTGCCCCTTATCAGCTTCACTTTGGCCCACCAGTTCCACTTTGCCCCTATCAACTCCAACTTGCCCCCATCAGCTCCAACGTGCCCCCACCAGCTCCATTTTGCCCCCTCAGCTCCACTTTGCCCCCTCAGCTCCAACTTACCCCCATCAGCTCCACTTTGCCCCCCATCCTCTCCAACTTACCCCCATCAGCTCCACTTTGCCCCCCATCCGCTCCAACTTGCCCCCACCAGCTCCACTATGCCCTCTCAGCTCCAACTTTCCACTATCAGCTCCACTATGCCCCCAGCAGCTCCAACTTGCCCCATCCGCTCCAACTTGCCCCACCAGCTCCACTTTGCCCCCCCTCAGCTCCACTTGCCCCCCCTCAGCTCCAACTTGCCCCCCCCTCAGCTCCACTTTGACCCTCATCAGCTCCACTTTGACCCTCATCAGCTCCAACTTGCCCCCACCAGCTCCTCTATGCCCTCTCAGCTCCAGCTTTCCCCTAACAGCTCCAACTTGCCCCCATCGTCTCCACTTTGCCCCACATCTGCTCCAACTTGCCCCCTCAGCTCCACTATGCCCCCTCAGCTCCAGCTTTCCCCTAACAGCTCCAACTTGCCCCCATCGTCTCCACTTTGCCCCACATCTGCTCCAACTTGCCCCCTCAGCTCCACTATGCCCCCACAGCTCCAACTTGCCCCCCATCACATACCTGTATCTCCCGCGCAGTCATCTCTTCAGTAATGCAGAGCGCGGCAGATGAGGGACCAGATGAGGGAGCGCAGATCCGACCAGATGAGGGAGCGCTGTAGCAACATAGACCTGACTGTGTTGTGGTTCCTGGCGTGGTGTGTGTGGGCGCAGCTCTTCTCCGCTGCATGCCCGCGCCCCCAGTACGTGTGCGCCCTAGGCTGGTGCCTACCTCGCCTATAGGTGGAGCCTGCCCTGCACACAGTCTGACCTCCTAAAAAGAGGGACAACAGGGTGGGAAAGAGGGACAGAGGGATTTGGCCCTCAAAGAGGGACTGTCCCTCCTAAAGAGGGACACTTGGGATGTATGGTATGTGTCTGCCTGTATGCTGCATATGTCTGTGTTTATCAGTGTGTCTGCATTTCACACACATGCGCCCAATGGTCATAACATGACGGGCAACGCCGTCCCATGTTGCTAGTATATATATATAAAGGCCCTTTCTCTCAGCCTCATGAGAGTTAAATGGATAGTAATACTTTGTTTTAACTTTATTTTATTTTGTAGGCATTAAAAAAACATGAAGAAGGATATAAGTCTTATCTCTCAAACCTTTATGGTTTGAGAGATATTGACAAGCAAAGATTCCCCTCCCGCCCTTTTACCTAGTGTAAGTCACCTCTTCTCAGATGTGGAATGCAGTCCATAGACCAGACGGATTACAGCAGGGGACAATCTTCTTCCTATGAGAACAATGAAATCCCTGCCCTCCTTAACAAGTTTTTCAGGTTTTTCCCTTATCTTAATTGAAGATTGTCCCTCTCTGCAATCTACCTGGGCACCTCCCTTCTGATCTGGCTGAAAAGTGTTACATTAGTAAAAGGGGCGGGAGGGGGATACTTTGTCATTGAATTACTCTTGAACTACAACTCTGACAGAATTGAAATAACACTCTCCAAAGTCCAAATACTATGATGATTAATTAGAGCTGCTTTTATTATGAAACGTTACTATCCCTTTAAACTGTGAGTGCCAGATAAATCAAGGAGTTAAACACACATTGCTTTACGCTTCCAGGCCAGTTATGCATATTGATTAATGACATCATTGCTTCTGTTAGTTTAGAAGCAATCGGATGCATAAAATCACTGTCTTTATGTAAGCCTGGGAGGCAAATATAGCCAAGCTGATACCTTTATTGGCTAAATAAGATGATTTAGGATGCAAGCTTTCAAGACCTTTTAGGTCTCTTCCTCAACCATGTTATACCATGCCTGAGGAAGAGACCTAAGAGATCTTGAAAGCTTGCATCCTAAATCTGCTTAGTTAGCCAATAAAGGTATAAACATGAATATATTTGCCTCCCGTATTTCTACAGCTAACACGGTACCAACTCTTATCTTTTATGTAAGCTGGGATTGTGTGATCTCACATTCCACCTTCCCTGATGCACATGCAGTTTTTCCACTCGCACTCTCCCAGGCCATACAAGGTGAGGTTAGGAGTAAGCTGCCACATGGAAGGTGTTAAAATGCACTGCTAAAATATGTCTGTACATATAAAAAGAGTTTTATGCTTGAATTTATCAAGCAGCAAAGGCTGAATCACAAGGAGATCCTTTGATTTTCTTGCGTATTTAGCCATTCTCTGATTCATCAGTGGTTGGTGTTTTTATAGCACTGTCATCAATGAGTATGAACCAGGTAGATTCACCATTTCCATCCATCAGCTTCATGCTGTATGTGTGTATATGCAACCTGAGATGTTTTTGTTTTGCAGTTTAATAGTTTTAGAGATTTTAATTTAATAATTTGAGAAACTAATCTCCGTAGTGATTTGTTCTCTGATCTGCCAGATAAAGCCTGCGTAATGAATTACTCACACATTCAGAAAATCATCTCTGTCCACATTTAGTGTGTTAGAACCTATCCGTTTCCACCAGGGGGATGAAATAAAATAGTGGGGAGAAATAATCATGCAAGTGTTTTCAAGATAGAGGCTCCCACTGGGTGGAGGACTTGGAAAGGCAACATGTCCTTTTTATTATGGAGCTGTCAATCTGTCTGATGGCTGCCTGTTCACTACTTTGTTATCTTTTGCAGCTTGTGGTCTTGCCATATCAGATGCTTCTCCATGAGTCTACCAGACGAGCATCAGGGATCAAACTGAAGGACCAAGTGGTGATTATCGATGAAGCCCACAACCTGATAGACACCATCACCTGCATGTACAGCTCCCAGGTGTCTGGGTCACAGGTGAGTGTCTAGGGAAACAGGGCATCCTGCAACTCTCCAGATACTTTTGAACTTCAACTCCCATCATCATCATCATCTGTCTGTTGATGCTGAGCTGGGGAGTTGTAGTCTATAAGAGTTAAAAGTTGGTGATCCTCAGGATGCAGTCCCTGGTTGCTGAATACATTTAGTCCATATATATAGAGAGATATAGAAATAGATATATGTATGTAATATATATATATAAATATATTAGTATGAAAGCCCGTATACACGGGCTAAAGTGTACCCTGCTGCCCTGGAGCCGGGAGCAGAGACAGGACGTGAGCTGTCCGGAGCGGGGCAGCACGTTCTGCGAGCCTCTACTGCGCATGACTGCAGTCATGTGCAGTAGAGACTCGCCGAACGCGCTGGTCCTTAGAGGGGAGCTCCAGACGGCTCACAGCGAAGCTCCCTGTGTGCCCAACCACGCATGCGCAGTAGAGACTGCTGGAACTGCGCATGTGCGGTTGCGGTTCACAGTGAGCGACGCATTCTACCACTTTATGTTCTAAGATGTTACTGTCATAGACCCTAAATCGTTAACATTGTATAACATTATTAACATTAAAATTATGTTTTCTGGGAGACAGTCAAAACACACTAAAGATGATTTAGTAGCAATAACTACACCAGAACAGCAATATAACCTCATAACTACATACATTGATTGTAAGGCCCAAGGTACGCCAAGTTTTATTGCATTTGATGTTCCGAAAATGTGCCCAAGAGCTTACAAAAGAGCTTGATCTCGATAAACCTGACCCATAGAACTGTTATCCAGCAGAGTAACCATAACTGCATTCACCGGACTTTGGACTTCACTGGGGGCATCAGTATCAGTATCCACATTTAATGTGTTAAAACCTATCAGTATCCCTCCTGATGTCCCCTGTTGTTGATCGCCTATACAGTCATGTAATCTCTATAAATACTGACGACTGGAAGGCACTCACTTCATTCCTTCACTCGCCTCCATGCAAGCTGGTGTTCCCAGAAGTTCTGGCTTGTGTGGGAAGACCAGGGATGTCAGTGATGCTGTGAGTGGGCCTTCTCGGTCCTCCCACTCAACCTGGAACAATGTGTTGAGAAGGGACAGATGGAGGGCTGCTAATGCCTAGTATAGATCACCCTTCGTAATCTGCTAGGAGATCATTAAGAGAGTGAACATCAAGATGGTCCTGATTCCCCCAAATATGGCTTAACTGGAAGAAAAAAAAATATGCTTTTGAGATGGAGATTACCAAATTGGCACTTGGGATTTAAACACTTATGTTGCAAGGTTTACAATATCTGCATCACGGTGCCCGTGATTGCCTTCAGCGTCTATGTGTGCAGGCAACATTCTTTACTTCCTGGTTGTCGCGCTGTAACACATTTGCTATTCATATAGGCTACTGCTTGTTGCCAGAGTCAGTCTCCACCTACTTGCTAGGCCTTAAAGACCTCAGCCTGCCACCTCTAGCTTGCACTTTCGTGGTGTATCTATGCGCTATAGCTCTTGTGATTCTGATGATTGATTCCCGTGTATGACTCCTGGTTTCGTCTGACTTCGGTTCCGCTTGATCCCTGACTGCTCTCCGTTCTGGTGTGACTTCTGGCTCTGGCTGACTGCCCATTCTGGTTTGACTCCTGCTCTGGCTGACTACCCGCTCCAATCTAACTCTTGGCTCTGGCTGACTACCTGTTCCGGTTTGACTCCTTGCTCTGGCTGACTACCTGCTCCGATCTGACTTCTGACTCTGGCTGACTACCCGTTCTGGTTTGACTCCTGGCCCTGGCTGACTACGTGCTCTGTTCTACTCCTGGCTGGACTGATTGCCTTCTGGCTACAGCTGATAGTCTATCCTCCTTACCATTGGCCTACTATCTCCACTAGCACTCTCAGTGCCTTGGTGATTCTTCTTAACTAGCTGTGTACAGTTGCGTCAGTCCGTGATACTGGCCTTCCCGTTGCCTACCATCCTGTACTGTGCCATTGGTTACCCTAGCGTTCTAGGGAGCGTCTGCCTCTGTTGCCTGTCCAGTCACCCTAGCGTTCTAGGGAGCGTCTGCCTCTGTTGCCTGTCCAGTCACCCTAGCATTCTAGGAAGATTCTGCCTCTGTTGCCTGTCTAGTAACCCTAGCGTTCTAGGGGAAATTCCTTCTGTTTCCAGGGACTTTACAGCTGCTCCTGTACTAGTAGCTACTACCATCCTTGCTACTAGAGCTTACCAGCAGCCAGAGTGGTACTTTATCTGCCTCCAGTCAGGTGATCCTGTCCTTGTCCTAACCTGCCCTGGTAAGGTTGAGGAAGCGTCCAGTCACTGTCCTCATATCTGGCCCTGTGAAGGTTGGGGAAATGCTATTTATTTTATTATTGTGCTATTCTTAATAAAGATCATTGTTTTACCATATCTGTACTTGTCAGTGTTGTTATTCCTAAGTTACTCCATGACAATCTGTTAATTTTGTGCCTGGAGACAAAATCACCTGCTGTCAGAGGCTACATATTGATGACAGGTGAATAATACTTTAGTGATATGAGACTATTTTCCTTTTAAATGATATTAAAGAGTCAGGGTATTGTAGGAATGTACTTGATAGCTGTCATGGTTTCAACAATAACGTTCAGGAGTTAGTACAGTATAGTTAAATGCAAAATTTATTAATAATAGAAAAGTAGAGCACACTATATACACAAGTAGCAAGCAGAGGGTTACAAGCAAGCGAGCACTGCTATCAGGAATAGTAGGCTGCCAAGATGGACCACTCTGCTGGAGACTAGGCCTCAGCCACTGGTAGTCTCTGCAGGAACCAGGAGTAAGAACAGGAACACTGGCTCTTGATATGACGTAGCGAGAGTACTGACTCACTCCTGTAGTCAGTAGGGAGCAATATCTGACTCACGCCTGCAGTCAGTATAAGGAAATGGATACATGACTCACGCCTGCAGTCAGTATAAGGAAAGGCATACTTGACTCACGCCTGCAGTCAGTATTGGAGCTAGTCTACCAGAGCCCCAGGTCCACACTAGTTTGGGTGCCTGCTAGGTACAGGGAACAAACGTAAGAATAGTCAGACAGAGCCAGAAGTCAGCACCAGAGGGGGTAGTCAGACAAGTCAGGTCATACACAGTTCAGGTAGTCAGCCAGAGCCACAGGTCTGTACCAGGTTGGGTGTCCACTACAGGAATAGACAAAAGAATAGACAGAGCCACAGGTCAGCACCAGGTTGGATGGAAGACTAGCCAGGTAATACACAGAGCCCAAGGTAATAGAACTGCTATGAACAACAACGCAAGGGCAACTGAGTCAGGACTCAGGCTGCCCTTTAAACCCCTCCTCAGGAAGTAGGTAAGAGGAGCAGTCTTAGAGGAAGGAAGAGTAGGTAGGAGGAGACTACAGGAAGCATGGTATAAAACAGAGGCCTGCTTCACTTTGAAGCCTCGCGCCTGCAGATGATGCGTGGAATGACGCTGAGCATCACTGAATCGGCGGCTCTGGAAACAAGGTAAGCTGTGACAATAGCTCAGGAAATAGAGTTCCCATAACTTAAAACTCTTCTAGTCTCTCTTTGTTCCTGCTTCAGAGATCCACTATCTTCACAATGTGCTTCTGAGGGAGGAAGAAACATGGCTATCCTTTCCAGTGAAACACTTTGTTAGTGTGTTTGTATAGAGCAGATTTAAATGTAGATTACAGAAATATCCCAGAATCTCTTGAGTTAAGTGCTGACATCACTTAGACCTGAAGATCATGGACATTTTCATTACAAATGAAAAGAGAATGGGAGAGTGGGAACTCGAACTTCCTGCATTCATGAAGCCCCTACTTTCCCTTAAACCCTATGAGTGCCAGATGAGTTGCATTGCACACCCAACTGGTATTCAAAGGGTTATTCCTTTGAGTACCAGAGCAATGCATTTCATACCCCTCTGCACTCAAAGGGTTAAATATATTTCACTGTCGTCCAATACAGGTCACTGGTACTCTGGGAGGCGTAAGTCCCCTTTAATAGGCAGGAACAACTATGCAAATAATTTGCAAGGGGCGGAGCCTCCCCTCTTACTTAAGCCACCTTCTGGCCAGAGCCACTTTAGATTGATTTGTTCCTGGTGTGCTTGCACACCAGGTAGAGAACATCTATGCATCTTAGTATTTTATTATTTTTTATTCAAATATGGAATACCACCATTAGGAGGGTGACCATGGCTGTGAATTGCCCTCTTTAAAGTGGCTGGTGCAGCTTCCAGGGATTTTCTGTGGACCTTATGCCCTGAAGAGGGGACAGCTTGTGTTAAGCAGCTCCCCTGTTGGGGAATTTACCTCTGGTTCTTTCCCTCCTTATCATGGTCACCTGAAGACAGAAGTCCAGCAAGGAAGGTGAGTCACCCATTGAGTGCTGAAGGTCCACTTGTCCCCACAGTGTCCCTTTGATGGGCTTGTATTTGGGAGTTTTAATACACTCCAGCACTCATAGGGTGTTTTTTTATTGCATTATTACTGTTTATGCAATTTCTGTGTTATTCTCTGAGTTTTGGAGCATTGGGTATTCATTTATTTATGTTTCTCATGTGTTTAATGCTTGTTTGGGCACTTTTTAATGTTTTACTAAACTTTATTAAAAATGGTGTTCCGCGCCTTTAAGCGCGGCTTTTTCCCGCTCAGACGCAAGGGCTCCTTTACTCTCTATGGGAATTCACAGTATGGGACATATCTCTGGAACCGCTTGTCACAGCAACTTCAGAGAGGGCTCATTTTAATTCTAGGCTCCTGATCTATCATCCGGAATGTGTTTTATTCATGTGGGGTGTTCAGGGGGGCTTCGGGCAATGTTTGGGGTACTTGGACAGGAAAACTACATTTCCCATGAGCGCTTGGTTCGCGCTCGTTTCTGATTGGCTGTCATGACGGCCGCCATTTTGTGGTACTTTTCCTAGGCAAGTACACTACGCAGGGACCGAGCCTTCTCTCTCCTCAACAGATTAACCCTTCGCTGGCCAGATAAGTCCGTTTTTAGACCATTTCTGGGGTGAAACTTTAATCTTTCACACTTTTTCTGGGTGATAGTGTTATTAGTGGGGTATATTGACGCTGTGAGCATGTCTACTTCACTGGAGCTAGGGGCTAGACCCAAGTCTAAGGAGGATGGGGGGTCTGCTACCCCCATGGCGTTTTGCTCCTCTTGCCACATTGGGCTGGATGGCGATAATGTGGGGGATCTATGCCCTAATTGTACTGGTCAAGATAGCAACCCTGGGCTTCCCAGCCACGCTATTGAGCCATCTTGGGTGAGGGAGTTTAAAGCTGCCACTAGGGATCTCAGATCCACGCTTCAACTCTTTCCCTCTCAGATACAGGGGGCTCTCCAGGTCTGGCAGACCCCCTCTACTATCAGGACCTCCCTGCCTAAGCCACAGGGAGCTCCTGATATCACTGATTCTTCTGAAGAAGAACTTTTACAGGATTCTGATGCTGAGGAACGTACTGTTATTGAATCTAACAGGTCCATTGGGGACCCCTATGAGTGTGACCCTGAAGTTTCGGCTGAGGGTCTGATCAGAGCGGTTCTGAATACGCTCAACCTTCCTCTGACTCAGGAATCCACTTATGATCCTACTGATGTTTTTCAGAAAAAGCCATCTAAACCAGTTGTTTGTTTTCCAACTAACCCTACTCTTGTCCGTCTGGTCTCTGAGGCATGGAAGAATCCTGATAGATCTTCCTCTGTCTCCAAAAAGTTTGCTAAACTTTAACCTTTTCCTGAGGCGGAGCTGGCAAAATGGGTTCATCCTCCCAAAGTGGATGCTCCTGTGTCTAGACTATCCAAATCTACTGCTTTGGCTGTCTCAGATGCCTCTGCCTTGCAGGACTGGACGGATAAGAAACTAGAGCTCTCTCTTAAGTCTATTTTTGCCTCCATTGGCACAGCCATGCGCCCCACTTTTGCTGTGGCATGGGTTAATAGAGCTATTGCGGCCTGGACTGAACGACTGACTGAAGCGGTTCGCCAGGATGCGCCGGTATCTGAACAGTTGCAGCTTCTTGCTAATATCACTGAAGCTCAGAACTATGTTGCTGACGCTGCTTTTGATGCTGTGCGCATGATGGCGAGGGCCTCCACTTCTTCTGTGGTGGCTAGACGCGCTCTTTGGCTGAAAATTTGGTCTGCTGATACAGCCTCTAAGAAAGCCTTGCTTTCCTTGCCCTTTCAGGGGAATTTGCTTTTTGGGTCTGAACTCAAAGAAATGATCAGTGAGGCTACTGGCGGTAAAAGTACTCTTCTACCCTCAGTCTTTAAGAAAAAGTTTCCAGCCAAACGCAATCGGTCCTTTCGTTCCTTTCAGACTGAGACACGCTCCTCGGCCCAAACGGGTCCTCCCACTACGCGCTCCTCCTCCAAGCCCAAACAGTCCTGGAAGCCCAAAGTTGCCTCCAAGGCCAAGACCTCCAAGACTGCTTCGGCATGACTCGCCGAACCCGGGTCCGCATCCGGCTGTAGGCGGTCGTCTCCGCATCTTTCGCCGGACTTGGGAGGAGTCAGTGGCGGACCCATGGGTTCTTCAGGTGGTGTCAGAGGGATACAGGATCCCTTTCTCTTCCCTTCCTCCTTTTCGGTTCCATTTTACTCGTCCTTCTCAGGAACCCACAAAAAGGCGTCTGTTCGACGACGCTATTCAGGATCTCTTGGACAAAGAGGTCCTGGAGGCGGTTCCTCAAGGGGACACAGGTTCAGGATTTTATTCCAACCTGTTTGTGGTAGCCAAAAAGGACGGAGGAGCCCGTCCCATTTTGGATCTCAAAGATCTCAATGCCTATGTGGTGACTTCCCACTTCCGCCAGGAGTCCCTGCGCTCTGTGATTGCAGCAATGTCTCCAGGGGAGTTTCTTGCCTCCCTGGACCTTCAGGATGCTTATCTTCACATCCCTATTCATCCAGAGAGCAGGCGGTATCTCAGGATTGCCTGCCACAGGGGACACTTTCAGTTTGCAGCGCTCCCCTTTGGGCTGACTTCAGCCCCTCAGGTCTTCCAGAGGGTGTTGGGCTCCTTGATAGCGGTGCTCCATCAGGATGGCATCAGAGTGACCCCCTACATGGACGATCTCCTACTGAAGGCCTCCTCAGCGGAGCTTCTCCTTCAGCAATTACAGATGTGCATGCACACCCTGAACCGTCATGGCTGGATCCTGAATCTGGACAAGTCGGACTTGATTCCATCTCAGAGGCTTCTGTTCCTGGGTCTCCTGTTCGACACTCGCCAATGCATGGTGTTTCTTCCAGAGGACGTGGCTCACCAGATAGCTGTCAGAGTGGCTGGAATTCTGGACATGGACGAGATTCCAGTACCGAAGTTGTCGTCCTTAGTGGGGAAGTTCATTTCCACAATCGAAGCAGTGCCATTTGCCATGGCCCACTCCAGGGATCTTCAGAGATTTGTGATCCAGACGTGCAAGAATCATCCAGATCATCAACATCTGTCTGTTTCTCTTCCTCCTCATGTCGAGTCGAGTCTGCACTGGTGGTTAGATCTCTCTCATCTCCTGAAAGGGAAATCCTTTCTAGTTCCTCCTTGGACCACAGTCACTACGGATGCCAGCCTTCGGGGCTGGGGTGCAGTCTGGGGTCGCTTCAGTGCTCAGGGGAAATGGGGTCTGGAGGAATCCATGCTCTCCATCAATGTTCTGGAACTTCGAGCTGTCCGGCTGGCCCTGAGGCACTGGGAGTCTCAATTGACCGGTCTTCCAATCAGAGTGGAGTCCGACAACGCCACGGCGGTGGCTTACATCAACAGGCAAGGCGGCACAAGAAGAGGTTCCGCCTGGTGGGAGGTCAAGGATATTTTGTCTTGGGCAGAAGATCACGTGCCTGTCATCTCTGCAGTTCATATTCCAGGCGTGGACAACGTCATGGCAGACTTCCTCAGTCGTCACACCGTCGACAGCGGAGAATGGGCTCTTCACCCAGAGGTGTTTCACATGCTCACTCAACGGTGGGGGATGCCTGTGGTGGATCTGATGGCTACCAGACACAACAGGAAGGTTCCGGTGTTTTGCTCCCGGTTGAGGGACTCCCTTGCTCTAGCAGTGGATGCCCTGTCGATCCCTTGGGACTCCCCCCTGGCTTACATCTTCCCTCCTCTTCCTCTATTGGTCAGAGTTATCCAGAAGTTGAAGAGAGAACGTTGTCCTGTCATCCTGATTGCTCCAAACTGGCCTCGCCAGTCCTGGTTTCCGGAGTTGATGGCCATGTCAGTGAAGGATCCGATCCCACTTCCAGCCCGTCCGGACCTGCTTCTTCAGGGGTATCTGTGGAAGGAGGATGTTCACTCTCTCCATTTGACGGCATGGCGGTTGAATCCTCGATTCTAGCAAAGAAAGGCTTTTCTCCTTCTGTGGTATCGACGATGCTCAGTGCTCGTAAGCCTGTGTCTTCCAAGATCTATCATCGCATATGGTCAACTTTCGTGACATGGTGTTCTGACAAGAAGTTGTCACTTGACTTCCATCTTCCCACTGTCCTGGCCTTCTTGCAGGACGGTGTGGATAAGGGGCTCAGTCTGAGTTCCCTCAAAGTTCAGACTTCTGCCTTGTCTGTGTTTTTCCAGGAACGGATTTCTGTCCTTCCTGATGTGAAAGTCTTCTTCCAAGGTGTGACTCATGTTCGACCTGCCTTTAAGAGACCTGCTCCCCAGTGGGATCTCAATTTGGTGCTGGGAGTTTTACAGCGACCACCGTTTGAATCCTTGGCTTCCATTCCATTACGTCTTGTGACTTGGAAGATGGCCTTCCTCTTGGCTGTTGTGTCAGTGCGCCGGGTAGCAGAGTTACAGGCCTTGTCTTGTAAACCTCCTTACCTGGTGTTCCACAAGGATAAGGCTGTGCTTCGCACTACCAAGGAATTCTTACCCAAGGTTGTGTCAGAGTTTCACATCAATCAGGAGATTGTGGTTCCCTCTTTCTGCCCTAATCCTTCATCTGACAAGGAAAGAGATCTCCATCTGTTGGATGTGGTGCGTTGCCTCAAGTTTTATGTTCATCACACCGAGTCTATCAGGAAGTCTGACGCTCTATTCGTCATTCCTGAGGGGCCTAGGGCAGGGAGACCGGCTTCCAAAGTTACCATTGCCTCTTGGATTAAGGCTACCATCCGTGAAGCCTATAAGTTGAGGAATAAGCATGTTCCCTTCCGGGTGACTGCCCATTCCACCAGATCTATTGGGGCCTCTTGGGCCTACAAGAATCAAGCTTCTGCTGATCAACTGTGCAGAGCGGCCACTTGGTCCTCTGTGCACACTTTTTCAAAGCACTACCGAGTTGATGTACTGGCGTCGGCTGATGCCAGTTTTGGAAGGAAGGTCCTGGAGGCAGTCTTGCCTGTGTAGGTCTTCCGCTCTGTGATCCTTAGTGCTTCTTTACTGTTGAGCCCGGTTGGCTCTAGTTCCGTGTGCTGTGTTAGTTCAGGGATTGTTCCCTTGGTTGGTGTCCGTTGACACTTACAGTTTGGGCTATGTTATCAACTGGTCATAGCAGTTCTAGTGACTTGGGCCTTGCGCCTGGTCCTTGCCTTACTTCCCGCCTCTGGATCAGCTCAATGTTTGTACATCCCAGAGTACCAGTGACCTGTATTGGACGACAGTGAAAATAGGATTTTAGTCTTACCTGTTAAATCCTTTTCACTTAGTCCATACAGGTCACTGGTCTCCCACCCTGTCAAGGGACCAGTCTTGGCTCTCCTGTGGCATTCAGTGGGAGACCGTTCGGGCATGCTCACAGGAGTCTTTCTTTTTGCTTACCTGAGGTCAGTTTTAGGGTCTCAAATCAATCTAAAGTGGCTCTGGCCAGAAGGTGGCTTAAGTAAGAGGGGAGGCTCCGCCCCTTGCAAATTATTTGCATAGTTGTTCCTGCCTATTAAAGGGGACTTACGCCTCCCAGAGTACCAGTGACCTGTATGGACTAAGTGAAAAGGATTTAACAGGTAAGACTAAAATCCTATTATAATATATATGACTGTTCCATTAAACTCTTATCACTACACCATGCCAAATATGACCTATCCTCTTTACTACATAGCTTTGTTTCCCAGTGAGGAAATTGAAGTTGGCCTGTTGGTCCTGTGCCAATGGGACAATTCTGGTGCAAACCAGCTTCTCTATAGGGAACAAATAAAAATTCCCATCGATTTGTCCACTCACAATGTAGCCTTGGCTTTATCCACAGGTCTTCTCCCAGGGTACATGATCTGTCAGTATGGCATTACTGACTTACTCAGTATAGATCTTGGATTTCTGTCTTACTACCAGATGTGAATACAATATATGTATCTTTTGTATAAAACCAGAGTGGAGCAAACCAGCTGCACCAAAGGGGACAAATACAAATTTCTATTAATTTAATTGGGACTCAACTGGAGCCAAGAGCACCTTGCTACCTCAGATTCCTCCTAGGCATGCAGTTTTCCCAAAGAAGAATCATGGTTTCCATTTCCTCCGCCAGTATGGGGAACCTGGGGTTCAATCCACTTAGGCTTTTAAAGCCTTCCCCTGCTCCAAGGCCCAAACAGGATTGGTAAAAGAAGAAGTCTACTCTGAAGCACAAGGCTGACAATCCCAACTTTGCATGATTTGTACAGCCCTGGTCCATCTTTGCCCATCAGGGGTCACCTCCATTTCTTTTGCGAGGTGTGGGAGACTTCAGCGATGGACCAGTGAGTTTTGCTGTTCATTTTGGAAGGGTATTACATAAACCCCAAATCCCTTTCTCCTCACGCAATATACTTCCTGCTAGAAAAGAAAGTGTTTGGTCCCTGTTCCATCTCAGGAACTCTTCGCCTGGTTGTACTCCCATCTTTTTGTAGTTTCCAGTATAGACAGAGGCTGCCACCCTGTTCTAGACTTGAAGTGTCTCAATCACTTTGTGTTACCTCTGCTCTTCAAAATGTAATCTCTGCACTTTGTCTTTTTGCCCATGTGTCCAGGGGGATTCCTTGCCTCCCTAGACCTTCAAGACGCCTACCTGCATGTTCCAATTCATCTGGACCATCAGAGTTTACTACGCATACCCTTTCAGGATATTCACTACCAGTTTACAGCCCTTTTCTTTGGGATGGTGTCCTCTTCAGGGATCTTTACAAAGACCATATCTGCCTTGGCAGCTCACATCCATACTCAAAGGAGCTCCTCGACTTCCTGTCTAGATGACCTGTTACTCAAATCTCCTTCAGAGGCAATTCTATCCTCACACATTCAGGAGTGCATACACGTCTTGAAGCAACACTGTTGGGTGCTCAAACTCAGGAAGTCCTCATTGGTACCTTCACAAATGCTGCATTTCATAGGCATGACATTTGATACCCTCCAAGGGAAGGTGTTTCTGCCAGTGGACAAGATCCAGTCTTTGTCACTTCAGTTGACTCAAGCACTATCCTGGTAGTTATGGACAGTGCAGGAATACATGAGAGTGCTAGGTCGCCTGGTCTCTGTTTTGGAAGCAGTTCCCTTTGCTCAGTTCCACATGAGGGAGTTGCAGGTGGACATATTCAGGAGTAGGTCATATCAACACGCTCACCTGTGTCGTACCATGACTGTCTCCTCGGATGAAAGAAGATCTTCACCGGTGGCTCCAATGTTCCACCATGACACTGGGACACCTGTTTATCATTCCTGAGTGGGTGGTGATCACAGTGGATGCCAGCCTAATGGGCTGGGTTGGGGGGTGACCCTGGGTCCCCTGGTGGTTCAGGGTCTCTGGACAGGAGAAAAGTCTCTTTTTCATATCTATATTCTGGAGATATGGGAAATTCACTTAGTGCTCCGCCCTGGTTCCACGTCCTGACATGGACACCAGCGAGGGTGGAGCCTTTTCATCTTTCCCTGAGACCGGATCTTCTGATGCAAATCCTGGTTTATGTTAGAAATCCTTTTCTTCTAGTAACTCCAAGACACTTTTCCTTTATAGATGTTTATTCTGTGGTATCAGGCAGATACAGCATTTCTCTGTACAGTACAGACTTGCACCAGGATACAAATATTAGTACAAAGGGAGAATCCTTTATACAAAGAGGATTTGCATTATGACCACTCCCTTGTATACATTCTGTACATACATGGACAGTAAGAAGCAATGCAAGAGCAATTCCTCTTTTGGAAACATTCCAGCAGTCTGAGGTGACTTGAACAGCAACACACACACAAACACCCACACACACACACCTACCTTTTGCAGTGCATCCATTTTCTAACACTGTAGCCATACTGTATAGCACAATTCATCAGTTTATCATCCTCACATGGAGAGATTGGCTTTTATAACCTGGTTGTTGAAGACAACACTTTGAAGAAGAATAGTTTTTCAGATACAGTCAATTCTACCATGCCCCAAGCTAGAAAGTCAGTCTTGTTGAAGGCCTATCATAGTTTTATAGGGGTTGGTTGCTATTCTATCAGTGGTGTGTGATTGTAATGCTCTTCCACTGCCTTTCAGTCTTCTGGTGGTATTGTGTTTTCTTCAAGGTGTTGTCTACAAAGGTCTCAGCCTTAGCAGTGTCAAGGTTCAGATTTAAGCTGTCTCTCTGTTTTTTTATGCTTTTTTTCTCTGTCGTCCAATACAGGTTACTGATAACTCTGGTTAGGCGATCCACCCCTTTAACTAGGCAGGAACAATTCTAGAACTGTATGCAAGGGGTGGAGCCTACCTTCCCTCTTTGGCTGCAGCTAGCCAGCCAGCTCTAGAAAGATTTGTTCCTTGGTGAAGATAAAACAAACAAGAGAACAGTTCTGCTATAGCTTTAGAAGATTGTTATTTTTCTGTTAGAAATGGAATACCACCAGTGCCCTTAGATGTGGCTAGGTGACCTGGGGGGAAAATCTTGGCTACAAGTTCTTTCCTTAGGAGTTGCCCACCGAGGCTTCTTCTTTAAACATGGTAATCTGAAGACAGAAGATCTGCAGGAAAGGTGAGCAACCCTTTGAGTGCTGCAGGTCCACATGTACCACAGTGTCCCTCCACACAGGGGTGTCTTCATTTGGAGTTCCTATTGCACACTCCTGCACTCATTAGGCCTATCTGTATGTCTTTTGGGTGTTTGGAGTAGGTTTATGTGGTATTTAACCCTTTAGCTGCTGGTTTGGCATTCATTTGGGGGGGGGGGGTTCTGACACTTTTCCTACTGGTTCAGTGTTTTTTGGGTATCCTAATATGTTTTAGTGATGTTTCATGTCTTTTAATATTACACCTTCAATTTTGTAAAGTTTGAGTTCGCGCTTTACCGCATAGGCGACATTTCTCCATTCACTCCTATGGGATGTACAGTTTGGGACATATCTCTGCAAACCGTTTAACCTAGCGACTTCAGAGATGGCTCATTTTAGTTGTCTGCCCTTGCTCTATCACCCGGTTCATGTTTCTAGTGTGTTGGGGGGGACTCAAGGGACTTCGAGCACTGTTTGTGGTACTTTTCTGGGAAAACTACTTTTCCCATGATCGTTTGCTTTGCGCTCTTGTTTCTGATTGGCTCCCACCACGGCAGTCATTTTGTGATCTTTCCAGAAAGAGTATCCTATGCAGGGCTTGGACTCTCCTCTCCTCTGCTGATTAACCCTTCGCCTGCCAGATAAGTCTATTTTAGCAATTTCTGGGGTGAAACTTTAATCATATACACTGTAATTGGGTGATTTCTTATACAAAAAGGTTATTGACACTTAAGAATGCCTATACCATTGGAGCTTGGGGCCAAACCTAAGACTAAGGAGGCTGGGGTCTCTGTATCCCCCATTGTGCATTGCTCTTCCTGTCAGTCAGGGCTACCTAGAGAATTCTCAGGTCATTTATGCCCAGCATGTTCTGATGTCCCTGACAGCATTCCATGGACCTCCAGCCATACTTTAGAGCCAGCTTGGGTGCAAGAGTTCAAGGCTGCTACTAGGGACCTTAGGTCCACATTGCAGCTCTTTCCAACCCAGTTACAGGGGGTCTTTCATTCTTGGCAGGCCCCCTCCTCAGTCAAGTCTTCCCTGCCCAAACCTCAGGGAGTATTCTGATTGCTCCGTACTGGCCTCGCCAGGCTTGGTTTCCGGAGCTTCTAGATCTGTCAGTGGCGGAACCATTCCGGCTCCCTTGCCATCCAGATCTTCTTCTACAGGGTTACCTGTGGAAGGAGGATGTTCATTGTCTAGCCTTGACGGTTTGAAAATTGAATCCTCAATATTGAGGAAGAAAGGGTTTTCTTCTGGTGTGGTGGCTACTATGGTCAGTGCTCGTAAACCGGTTTCTTCCAAGATCTACCATTGTGTCTGGTCGATCTTCCTGTCTTGTTGTGCCGATAAGGACCTGTCTCAGGAATTTGATCTGCCTACGGTCCTGGCCTTATTGCAGGACGGTGTGGATAAGGGCCTCAGTTTGAGTTCCCTTAAAGTTCAGACATCTGCTCTCTCTGTTTTCTTTCAGAGCCACATTGCCATCCTTCCTGATGTCAAGGTTTTCTTCCAGGGCGTTGCTCATACTCGTCCTGCCTTAAGATTACTGCTCCTCCATGGGATCTTAACTTGGTTTTGGGCGTTCTTCAGCGCCCTCCATTTGAGTCTTTGTCTACTATTCCTCTATGCTTGTCTGTTGACGTGGAAAATGGCTTTTCTCCTGGCGATTGTGTCTGTCTGTCGTGTAGCGGAGTTACATGCTCTGTCCTGTAAACCACCCTATTTGGTGTTTCACAAGGACAATGTGGTGCTTCGCACCTCTCAGGTGTTTCTCCTGAAGGTGGTTTCTGAGTTCCACATCAATCAGGAGATCGTGGTGCCCTCTTTCGTTCCTGACCCCACCTCTGACAAGGAGAGAGATCTCCACTTGTTAGACGTGGTGCATTGTCTCAAGTTTTATGTAGATCGCACTGAGTCTATCAGGCAATCAGACGCGTTCTTAGTCATTCCTGAGGGTCCTAGGGCAGGAAGACCTGCATCCAAGGTGACTGTTGCTTCTTGGATCAAGTCCACTATTCATAAGGCTTACGAGCTGATGAAAAAGCCTGTCCCCTTCAGGGTCACGGCTCATTCTGCTAGATCTATTGGGGCCTCTTGGGCTTACAAGAATCAGGCCTCTGCTGATTAGTTGTGCAAGGCTGCCACTTGGTCGTCTGTGCACACCTTTTCAAAGCACTAGCGTGTTGATGTGTTGGCATCGGCTGATGCCAGCTTTGGAAGGAAAATCCTGGAGGCAGTCTTGCCTGTCTAGGATCTTCTTCGGTTCTTGGTGCTTCCTTCACTCTTGAGCCCTGTTGGCTCAAGTTCAGTGTGCTGTGTAACAGTTTGGGGTCTTGTTACCCCTGTTCAGTGTCCGTTGACACTTCACAGTTTTGTTGGGCTATCTCTGGTCTGATGGTTAATATCTGCTCTGGTGACTTTGGGGGCCTTGCGCCTGGTCTTTGCCTTACTTCTTCCCTCTGGGAAACTCAATGGTTGGACATCCCAGAGTTACCAGTAACCTGTATTGGATGACAGAGAAAAGAGGATTTTAGTCTTACCTGTTAAATCCTTTTCTCTTAGTCCATACAGGTTACTGGTTTCCCACCCTGTCAAGGGATCATGCTTAGCTCTTCTGTGGCAGACTGTGGGGGTCCTTCGGGGTCATGCTCACAGGAGTCTTCTTTCCCTCCTACTATCTAGTCAATAGTTAGTGTCTCAAATCTTTCTGGAGCTGGTTGACTAGCTGCAGCCAAGGAGGGAAGGTAGGCTCCACCCCCTGCATACAATTCTGGAATTGTTCCTGCTTACCAGTAACCTGTATGGACTAAGAGAAAAGGATTTAAAGGGGATCTCTCGCCTAACTACATGTAATACTCATTAGTTAGTGCATTTATCTAAAACACTGAAAATAGCATTCATTATATTTAAAAAGCAGTTACATGTGCAAGAATTAAACTTTAAAAAGTGTCCGGCAGCCTACTTCCGGCTTGCCGAACTTTGCCGACCAGAGGCAGCTCCGTCCCACTACCCATCATCCTCCCATGACGGAGGCTGTCTGTCACTAAAGTGGAGCGATTGCATTGGCTAGATATCGATCTCTGCCAATGCGATCGCTCCACTTTAGTGACAGACAGCATCCGTCATGGGAGGAGGATGGGTAGTGGGACGGAGCTGTCTCTGGTCGGCAAAGTTCGGCAAGCTGGAAGTAGGCTGCTGGACACTTTTTAAAGTTTAATTCTTGCGCATGTAACTGCTTTTAAAATATAATGAACACTGTTTTTAGTGTTTTAGATAAATGCTCTAACTTATGAGCATTACATTTAGTTAGGTGAGAGATCCCCTTTAACAGGTAAGACTAAAATCCTGTAATCACAAAAGAAAGAAGAATCTCATTAGAAGCACCAATCTCACTCCTATATAAATGACATTGTGAGATCAATCTGGTGTGAAGCAATAAGGGGAAAAAACAATTAAAAACAGATTTAAAATTTAACTTTTATTTATCCCTTTTTTAAAATTAAGCGAATTTCTAAAAACACTGATGGTCCCAGTACTTGCTAATCAAAAATAGTTTAATAAGACACTATATTAGATTCTTATACTCTTATTGTTACTCTCATCTATAAGACAAATATATTGCTTAGCTCAATAGCATAACAGATATACCGCTTTCTTGCTCCCTATCTCAATGTGCAGACGTTAGTAAAGAGATGACCCAGGTGTATAAACAGACGTCCCATATTCTAATTGCACTAATACATGATTCGTAACAATACTTAAACCTCTATTACTACAGTGTCTCTCCCTACCTATATATAGTTTAAAGAGAGAAGAGAGGGTGGCCGCAAAAAGTGATCACTTAAAAATTGGAGCTAAGCGCTTCCAAAACCCCAGCGGTTGAGTCTTCCAAAATCATTGGGTAATAGACCCGCTGGGCAAGTAACCGGTATAGGCCAAAAAATAAGAGCAAGAGAGAGAAAGTAAAGAAAAGAATCTAATGTTGCATTAAAGTATCTAGGTACTGGGACCACAATAAACTGAAACACAAGGTCTGTGCTTCAGAGACCCTGACGATCGTTTGGCCTGTTGGCTTTCTCCTGTTGGCTTTGAGAATCACCACATTTCTCATTACATAGCAACATAGTAAATTAGGTTGAAAAAATACAGAAGTCCATCAAGTTCAACCTTTTTGCCTCATAAACCAGAGAAAAGAGAATTATATAGCTTTCCTGCTGCCAAATACGTTAGTCTTTATCAGACTTTCCTGTTTTGTCTCCTGATATACAGTATAACCCTGTATGTTCCTTCTCAAAATAAATGTATGTAATCTTCTCTTATATGTATCCATTGTATCTGCCATAACCACATCTTTGGGCAAGGAATTCCATAATTTAACAGACCTTACTGTAAAAACCCCTTCCTCTGTTGAAGTCGAAACCTCCTTTCCTCTAATCTCAATGTGTTTCATCTGGTCATTTGATCAGGCCTTGAAATGAATATCTCACCAGAGAGATCCTTGTATTGACCTCTCAAATACTTGTACATTGTGATAAGATCTCCTCGTACTTGTCTTTTCTCTAGTTTGACTAATCATTCCTCATACGTCAAGTCCTCCATTCCCTTAATTAAAGGGGAACTTTCACCCCTTAATAACTAAATCTCCCTTTACTGCTGACCTGGCGACTAGCTGCTTAGTAGCGCTAGTCGCCAGAAAACTTACCCCGTTCTCAAGATTTCGCCGTTTGAAACGATCAGGAAGCACGGACGTCTCTTCACAGTGACGTCCGTGCGCCTGCGCTGTCAGTCCCTTGTGCACCGTACGGTGCATACGGTGCACAAGGGACTGACAAGGGACTGACAGCGCAGGCGCACGGACGTCACTGTGAAGAGACGTCCGTGCTTCCTGATCGTTTCAAACGGCGAAATCTTGAGAACGGGGTAAGTTTTCTGGCGACTAGCGCTACTAAGCAGCTAGTCGCCAGGTCAGCAGTAAAGGGAGATTTAGTTATTAAGGGGTGAAAGTTCCCCTTTAATTGTGTTTCTCTTCCCATAGTAAATAAGTTTGTTTTTTTTTTTTAACAAAAGACCTTAAATATTGTCCTTTTATTTTCTTTAACCCTTTCAGTTTCAGATCATTGCACTGCAAGCCCCTCTGGCAGTATACAAAATTGCAGTAACAGGCATTGTTCAGAAAAGCAATATATTTTTGATAAAGCTGTAATTGGGTTTCTGGCTGAATGAGCACATTGTGCCATTCTCCTTGACCAATTGTTCGTGTTTTTAACATATTAATGCAGCAAGCCATGATGCACGGAGCAGCGTCAGAGTCTCTCTTTCATTTGCATATATATAATCCTGCAGATTTGGTTCTCATCTCCAAAGCTAGAAAAATGTATTAAGGTCACATGCTCAGGCCTGTCAGTTTTGCATTGTAGGGAACAATGTAGGCAAAGTGTTTCTTAGAACACAAAATGAATTTCCTCTTAATATTAAATAAATGATGCAGTTTCAGCTTTCTTTATTAGATTGTCCTATTAGACTGTTTTAAGTGGAATAATATTTCTTTGTAGCAAATACGAATCAATGTAGGTCATAACAAGCTTGCTTGCTTTTTTCTCTGCTTTCAGCGTTTTGTATATTGTATTATTTGTAATTGCATTTTGTGTTCACTGTTACCGAGATTCCTGTTATTTTACTCAGATTCTAGATGGAAAGAGAGAGAGGTGTGAGAGTTGGTGGAGGGTAAGGGCAAGATATGGAAAGTGAGATACAGTATGGAGAGTAGGGGAGTTTGAAAGACAATGGGCCGTATGTTCAAAGAAGTAGCGAAATAGCTTTTGTCGTTTGGAACGACTTTTCAAAGTACAGTATCGTTGGGATCATTAAGATTTTCAGAGAGCGTCGGTTGTGATTGGAAATATGTTGTTTGTCCTGACTGAAATTGTCGTATGGAACGACAAAAAAAAATGTCTTAACTAAAGACAAAAATGTCTTAAAAAATGTCTTAACAACAAAAATGTCTTTAAAAATGTCTTAACTAATGACAAAAATGTCTTAAGTAAAGACAAAAAATCTCATTCAGAACACATTCCCTCCACTTTTTTCTTAACGTACAAATTTTGTCTTTTGAAAGACATTTTTTTGTCGTTCGTTACGGCAAATGTTCTTTTCCTCTATACGACACTGGAGAATAGTTTAGCCACACCCGAGCCACGCCCCTTTACCAGTCAATTCTGGAGTTGTGTCGTACACAACGGACATTACTAGTTTTTTGTCGTATACTCTATAGAAAATATGTCGTTCATGCATTCAGTGACTTATTTTTGTCTTTCATACAACATTTTTTTGTCGTTATCCCTTTGAACATACAGCCCATAGTGGGAGACAGAGGGAGAGAGTGAGAGGGGAAAGGTAAGAGATGGTGGCCTAGAGTAAAAGAGGAAAGGTGGCAGAAATAAAACTTCCTATTTGATTTAAAGGAACAGTAAACTTTTTTTATGAAAATATATATATTGTAGGGATTTTCCTATTGAGTAAAATAAAGGTACTCCCACTGTGGAGAGATTTATATTTCCAGAGTTATTACAGTTTAAACCCATGTTTTTTTACAGTAGCAGTGCCCTCTAGTGGTCAAATTCTAATTAGATTTCCTGTTAGATTCTAATGGAGAGGAAAGTCAGAAAAGTCAGAGACATACAGTTCTCCATAGAATGTGATAGAAACTGCCTGTCACTTCCTGTCAGTTAGAACTATCAGGAAGTAAACACAGTAAATTCACTTCCTGATTATTTAAACTGCTATAATTTTTGAATAAACATCTGACAGCAATGGGAGTGATCTTATTTTATTCAGTAGGAAAAGCTCTATACAATATGTGTTTTCATAAAAAAAAGTTTACTGCTCCTTTAAATTGTGCTTGAACTGTAAGTTAGGATGGGGAGCTAGAGAAGGGTGAGGAAGCAATTGTATGCATACATTAGTAAGGCTGGTATTTTTATGAAGTGGCAAAATGCCCCTTTACCTTTGACTTGAGAAATAAAAAGGATAAAAAACCTTGCTTATTCTGTTGTCTTGTGATATTTACTATTAATATTATTTGAGATGCTTGAGATATTTTACTGGATTTTTTTCTCTTATCTCAGGCCCCTCAGGTAATCTTGTGTTATTCAGTGAGGGCAAGCTTCTACAGACCTGGCTTCCAGGCAGGCAGTGGGCTAGATTTTCAAAAGAAAAGTGGAGGATTTTTGGGGCAATCCAGCAGCACCTTATGGGAGATATAACATTTCCCCAAATTCCTATTGCTTTAAATGGGGTTTAAACTCCTTGAATGCTGGAGAAATCTCCAACATATTGTGAAGCAGTACTTTGTCAACTTCTCTAGCATTCTGAGGGTGAAAAGTCCCATCCGAATCAGTGGGAATGCAGTCGTTTTCCTTCAGAATTCCTCTAGTTTTCTTTTGAAAAGTTGCCCCAGAATGTACAGAAATATATTATTCACAAATTGCCCATTGAACCGACTTGTGAATAATATTGCAACTTTGTGCTGCCTGCATTTGCCTGGGAAGTCTGCTGTGGGTTCATTGTGTAGTGAAGTAAACATGAGGATTAGGCTGAGGAAACAGTACAACATTTATTGTACATTGTGCAACATGGGCCATCTGAGCACTGCCTGAGCGTATGCCCACCTAGCAGGAACCCGCCAGAATTATAACAACATACTGTGACACAAATCCTTCTTTATACCCAGAGTAAAGTCCTGGGTTGGCCACAGCATTACATCTTCCTACCTTGGGGCTTCATCATTCCTCTAGGAAGATACAAACCAAGCATTCGGACTAGTACTGCTGTTTCCTGTTGATTGAAAAGAACCAATGAGAAACATGCCAACAATCTCTATGATAGTGGTTATTCTTCATATTCCATGTCCAGTGCCAACCCTCTTGTAGTGTCTCATTTTTGAGAATAATGGACACACCCAGGAACAACAACATCCTGGATATGTGCAGAATACCTGTGTTCTTTCTTGCCATTAGTTACACAGGCCATCCAAAGTGTGAAATGGAACATCACATGCAGTCTTGGAAGGAAGCTGTGTTCTTTCCCACAAACCACACAATGAGAGCCCTTCATAGAATAAACAAACACTTCACAAAGCATGGACACAGCTGCCAGAGCATGACCACCAGAAGTGATAGGCAGGTAGGCACATTCGTAGCGTGGTTCTGGGTAGGAAAATTCAGCCAGCAAGGTCCAGGACTTAACCTTTATTTAAGAATTGGTCTTCATGTCGATGGGCCAAAGATCAGGATCGCTCATAGAGAGCAAGATGGAGTGTGTGAGAGGGTGTCAGAACTGCAGTACTTGTGGTAGGATCCTCAAAGCACTGTGTAGGCAGAAACTAACATTCCCAGCACTGGTAAAAGATCAGGAAATCCAAGAGGTCTCTAACAGCTCAAAATTCTACAGCAGCAGAAACAGGAGAGAGAGAGCGATCTTATAAGACCTCTGCAGTTACTAGTTCAGAGAATCTGTCTGCAGTAAAGTTGGAGGTACGAGGAGTAAACTTGTAGAAACAGACTAAAGAATAAGGGTGTAAGACTACTACTCAGCCTTGCTGGAGACTTCATTGTGAAATATGAATTTTAGTGAAATAGGGATCTGTAAGCAAATAGTCTGAGACTCTGACACAGACAGTTCCAATAGAACTGCTGACTCACAGCTGGAGAACAGAGGCCTGGCAGATAAGACAGTCCAAGTCTGTGGTGGCTGTACTGAAGAACAACTGATTTCAGCTTGTAGGAACTAATGCTCGAGTCAGTCCCAGTCTGTGATGGCAACTCAGGAGAACATCTGATTGCGGCTCTTGAACGGACCACTTATAAGCTGTGGATGTAGTAGGAATCTAAGTTCAGTCCAAGAATGTCTCACAGTAATCATATGATAGTGTATGGTAGATATTGAAGCTCAAAGAAGTCAGCAAAGGACATATATACCAAAGTGGAGGAAGCCTCTGGAGATTGTGGCACTTCCACTGAGCAACTAGCCAGGCTGTTGAATGTCAGCAGAAGCAAGAAACAGCCAAACAGGAAGTAGTCTGTAGTTGGAAGTAGACAAGGCACATTGATAGTCTGGTAGAAGGAAACTGCAGGAGCAAGGAGACTGCTGGCAGAGAGATGTGAAGCCTGCAGATAGAAGGCAAATAGTACCAAAGGTCTGGACTAGAGAGAAAGCAAAAAAGGTCTAGAACTGGGAATCTGAATTTGAATAATGAAGAGTAAGAGCAACAGAGCTCAAAGATCAGGTGACATAGAGGCAGTACATGGATTTTAATCTGGTGGTGGAAGGTATTTTGAGCTGCACAGAACCCCCCATGCCACCTCTCGAACAGTTGCCTAAGTCAGACTGCCGGGATTTTGAAGCAAGACTGGCTTTTATATGCAAGTCTCAGTTCAAAATAAATTGGAGGTCTCCAATTGGCTGGGAAGTGCTTACTTACCTCCCAGCCAATCAGATTCTAGCGGGGTTCATCATGTATTATTAATTAATGACTTTCACATTCTTTGGGACACTTCACAATTTTAATACTACTATTTTTATTACACGTTATATTGTCTGTGGATGTTTATTGTTTATAATATGATTATAGGGTTTCCAGGTATATATCACACAGATTGAAGTGACTGTACACATATGTGAGATTGTGCGCCTCACATGTTTGACCGGACTCTGCTGGGTAGCAGAAGTGGCGCCTAAGACACACAGGGGATCCAGGTTATTGTGATGGTTCACTCAATCTAACAATGCCACATATAGTTTTACAAGCCAGTCTATGTACGTCGGTAATACAAAATCTCATATTGAGTGATAAGCAATGTAGGACATCATTACATGTGGACAGAAAGATGCTTATGTATATAATTTATATAATATGTATATAATATTTATTGACCTTAGACATCGATTTTAGCATTCCTTCGGTCATTTTTAATAAAATATTTATCTTTGGTAGACATAGTTGTATAGCAAATATTTTCTCCTATGTCAGATTTGCAGTGATAATAAAAGGGAGCTTCAGTTTTTATTTCAATATATTTTTTGCTGTTTATACTGTATAGTGGTTGTATTTTGACTGAGAGCAGCCTAATACAGAGAATAGATTTAGGATGCACAAAGAGGGGTATACCATTTGTTTCTTTTTGTGAATCCAGAAAGGAGGCAGTGTTTTTAAAGGGAAAGTAATACTTAAAATGTAAAAAAAAAATGCTGTAGGGTTTATCCCCCTGTGTAAAACAAGGGTACTCCCACTGCTGAAAGGTGTTTTATTCAAAAGGTATTACAGCTCAAAGTAGAATTTTTTAGGTGCAGTATCACAGTGGCCTGAAATTGTACAGTGGCGCTGTTGCTACACCATCCTATGGAAATTTATGGTTCCGGGACCAGAGCTGTCCATAGGATGATGTAGCAACAGCTCCACTGTGCAATTTCAGGCCACTGTGATATTGCACCTAAAAAATTCAACTTTGAGCTGTAATAACTTTTGAATAAAACACCTTTCAGCAGTGGGAGCACCCTGTTTTTTCTCAGAGGGATAAACCCTACAACGTATATTTTTTTTTTATACATATTAAGTATTACTATTCCTTTAATGACTGGCTTGTTGAAATTTCAGTGCATAGCCCTTTCAGCTCCAAAGAAGGTGTGCAACACATTGCAAAGCACTGCGTTACGCAACTCTTAGTGAGTGTGTGAGCATTGTTAATGTGAGTGTGCGTGTTTTTTGCATGTAGTATATGTGTTTTATGTGTAAGGTTTTGCATATAGAGCTTTTCATATTGCTTTTTGCATATAAAGTTTAGTGTATAGCATTTTATGTATTACGTTTTGTGTATAGCATTTAGACTATGGCGTCTATCGTATTGTGTATAGCCTATTGCGTATAGCGTTTGGTGTATTGCTTGTAGCTTTGCATTTTGAGTATAGTCTATTGCGTACAACATTAGCGTGACCTATAGCGTTTTACACTTAGCATATTGCATACAGATTATAGTGCTTAGCGTATTGCAAATAGCATTTAGTATATTGAGTTTAGCGTATTGCGTATATCATATTGCTTTTGGCATTTAGCATATTGCGTATAGTGTACTACATATTGCATTTAGCGTATAGCATTTAGCCTTTGCTTGTAGCATTTTGGTGTAGGGTATTGCATGTTTTGCGTGTGTGTGCAGATGGCCCTGCAGTTCCTTATAGATATTTTCGCAGATTTTCATCAATGTTTCCAGTTCTTCAGCCCTCTGACTGCTCGAGGTGGGGCAACACATTGCCCACCCCTCTTACACTCAGAGGGTAAAAGTAAGTAACATTTAATGGCATTTTAAGGACGCTCTTTTATCATTTCGAGGACTTTCAGCATCTGCAGTGAGCGAGATGGGCCCATAACTGTGTAAGTGGCACAGTGAGAATCAATTAGACGCTGCGCGCAACACTACCTCCGAGCTTTTATGTTCTCATGCGAAACCTCTGCCTTTTAGCTCAGAAGCATATTTTATTTATGGGATTCATTTGGCACCCTGTAGTTAGCGTTTGTAAAATCTTTTGCCTTCTGTATTTTCTCTAACCTGTTATTGCCTTAAACCCTTTGCCTGCCAGAGGGCTAACCAAAGCATTGAGAAGCAATGTTCTGGATATACCTCTGGCATGCAAAGGGTTACGAGTCTTTAAGGTTTCATCATGAAAAACATGTATATTGTAGGGTTTTTTCCTGATGAGTACAATAAAGGAGCTAACACTGCTGGCAGCTGTTATGTTAGAATGTGATTACAGCTCAAACTGTCACAATGAAATGAAGCTGTTACTGTCACATTCTATGGAGTGACTCACTTCTCCTATAGAATAACAGCCTAGTCACTTGGTTGCTCTGTCACTAATAATAATGATAATACAGGTTTGAACTATGATAACTTTTGAATTAAGCAGCTCCCAGCAGGAAAAATACCTGTGTTTAGTTAGCAAGAAAAGCTCTACAATATATGGGATTTTTTTTTCTGTAATAACTGTTCACTAATACTTTAACTCCTTAAGGACTGCAAGATCGGGGGGTGGGGTGCTCTAGAGAACCACAGCACTTTTTTTTTTTTTTTTTGACGGAAGTGTTTTAGTGTTCACAGCATGGCGTGTAGTGTGTAAATATGGGCCTTTGTTTGCTACAGAATTGTTCCAGTTTTCTTGGTATATCAGCCTCACAGGGGTGACTACAAAAATGCTTCTGCACTAAATTAGTAGCTATAATTGTCTTTGTTTTTGTGCTTTTTTTGTCCCAACCCATTCCTAACATCAATCTACTAAATTCTGTATACCAAAACTCTCCTCCTGTTAACCCTTTGAGTGCCAGAGGGGTACGCAATGCATTGCTTTGCAATGCATTGAGTACTCCTCTGGCACTCAAAGGGTTAACCACTTAAGGACCCATGACATGCCAGGACCGTCAATCCAGTCTGGCACTGAAGGACCGGTGACAGTCCTGGCACGTCATGGATCCTGGAGTTCTGGGATGGCAGCGCGGACTTCCCAGAATTCATCTAGCAAAAAAAAAAAAAAAAGGTCAGTGGTCCTTAACAGCCGCCCACACGCTGGATCCAACGTTTGTTAAGGGGTTAATGCTGCTTGGGCCAAGAGGAGCCCAGAGGGACAGTCTGTGGCGTTTCATGGCGTTCATTTCCTCTATGCCTTATTTAAATCCACGTATTAACCCTTTGAATGCCAGAAGGACACTCAAAGGGCTCCACAAGGCATAGAGGAACAGGTGTGATTTTACCCCATTTCCTTGTGCGTGTTAGCATGATATAGTGCAATAGTGTGACTCTTGTTGGCATTACAGTAGCATTAAACATTGTTATGAAAACCGGTGTATGGTAGGGCTTTTCCTGTTGAGAAAAACAAAGGTACTTCCAATGCTGAGAAATACATATTTACGGAGGTATTACAGGTTTTTTTCTTAAGTTAACAGTGCCCTCGGGTGGTCAGATTGCAATAATTTATTTTGTTGCATTCTCTGGGGAGAGGTGAGTCACTGATCAACAGTTCTCCTTAGAGTGTAATAGAAACCAAGTCACTGTCTGTCAGTTTGAACTTTCAGGCAGTAATCACACTGACATTAACTTCCTGATAATATGAACTGTTATGACTTTTGCATAAAACAGCTGACAGCAGTGGGACTACCCTTGTTTTATTCAGCAGATAAAGCTTTATAGAAGCATATAGGTTTTTATAAAAGAGCATATACTGCTCCAATATTAATGTATTCAAACAAAATGCAGCTCCGATTCCTCTTCATACTATTTGTCCCATGTAGTGCAGTATTTCAGTACTATTAGAATTGTAGTTCAACCTCAATTGAATAAAAAAAAGTATCCCCCTCCCGCCCCTTTTACTTACGTCACGCTGCACTTAGGGTTGCCACCTCTTCCTCAAAAAAATACCGGCCATAGTTGTGGATCGTTGAGGGCGGGGCCACAAAAGGGAGGAGACTCAAAAGGGAGGAGACTCAAAAGGGGCAGAACCACTCAATGTTGCACGACCCTACAAAACTGAGCTTCAGGCTCCTTGTTACAGGTACCGGGTGCCAGGAGCTCAGTTCTCATAAAGCACCGTGTCTGGTGAAACTCTGCTCACTCCTCCTCCTTTCCACCCTGTTCCTCCCACTTCGCACCCACTTCTCCTCCTTTCCACCCTATTCCTTCTACTTCTCCTTCCCATCCTATTCCTTCTACTACTCCTCCTTCCCACCCTATTCCTTCTGCTTCTCCTCTTTCCCACCCTATTCCTTCTACTACTCCTCCTTCCCACCCTATTCCTTCTGCTTCTCCTCCTTCCCACCCTATTCCTTCTACTACTCCTCCTTTCCGCCCTATTCCTTCTAATACTCCTCCTTTCCGCCCTATTCCTTCAACTACTCCTCCTTTCCACCCTATTCCTTCTACTTCTCCTCCTTCCCACCCTATTTCTTCTACTACTCCTCCTTTCCACCCTATTCCTCCCACTTCACAATACCGATAAACCCTGCACAAACACATATGCACACATACACATGTACACACGTACACACACACACAATACACATACGCACAAACATATATGCATACACACACAGACATAAAAGCACATGCATGCACACACAAAACACATGTACATGCATGTAAACACAACACACACACAAATACACACAGGCATGCACACTCACAGAAAGACATGCACCCGCACATAGACACACATATACAAACACATACACACAGTCACAAACACACGTACAGACACCCATATAGACCCACATATACACACAGAGGGATATATGTACAGACATAAACACATGCACACATATACAGACATACACACACATCCAGACACACACACACAGATACATACATACACACATTGGTACCCACCCATCTCTTTAGTATGCACATTGATTAAAGGCTCTGCCTTACTCACACGGTCTTCAATGTAATGTTATATTGTTTCAGTAGTCTGGCTTAATTCCATCATTCTCTGCTAAACTGCAGTATCTATCACTATCTTTTACCACCCACACTCTATCATTATCTCTCTACAGAATCATACACCTTACACTACCACTCTTCAGCAGTCTTGGTTTACTCTACCGATTTACCACTCTCTATCACTAGAACACTGGCTGTCACTTTCTGTCCAGCATTCTACATTTCTCTCCAGCACAGTCTCTTTCTCTCTCTCATTGCATCTCATTCTAATATATATCTATCCAACAGTCTGGCCACTACTAACACTTAAAATCTTCATGCTATTTTTTCCCAACAATCTGTCCGAAATCTAGGCTGTAGCAATCACTCAACCTCTCTTCTGCAGTCTCACTGACACTCTCTATCTCTCAGACATTCTAGCTCTCTCTATCCCTCTCGCAGACAGTACAAACAGTTACCATACCTTTCTTCAGGAGTCTGGTTATTTTGGACCTCTTGGATATCACACATCCATTACAACATGTTTCTTAGACTTCTGCACTCCCTGGCAGAGCAGCACATTGTAACTGTAACGGAACTACATCTCCCTTCGTGCCCCTTGTGACTACATCTCCAGGCCCAACATGCGTCGATGCCCTTTTTTATCAAACACAACTTTATTAACATGTTGCTGTTGCTTGGTGTCATGTGTGCATCCTGGCTGTCACTTGAGCGATGCAGATAGAGTCAGGGCAGAAGATACAAAATATATCTGTGCTAGGAGGAATGTATATGGCCTGGATTGTCATTCAATAAAGTTGTGTGAAGGCTACTGCAGACATGAAATTTCACTCTCGCAATTTTGAAGGACAAATAACACCTAATTACAGAACATCCTATTGACACCTACACAAATACCGGCTTTTCAATTGCCGGTATAGTAGTTATACCGGTACCGTCTCCAGTGAGCTAATTACCAGCTGTGCCGGTAAAATACCGGCCGGGTGGCAACCCTAGCTGCACTCCAAGCCGGTCCGGATGGAGTGCAGCGAGGGACAATCTACTGTGATCATAAGGAAGAACCTGCATTCCTTCGTCAAGGGGGTAGGGTTTTCCTTGTGCTCACAGCAAGGAGATTGTCCCTTGCTGCTAGCTGTCCGGTCAAGCGACTGGATTCCACATCTGAAGGTAGGAGGCTAAAGGAGATGGGAGGGGGATGCTTTCTCATTCAATAACCTTTGAACTACAAGTCTAATAGTATTGAAATACAGCTCTCCATGGGACAAATAATATGAAGATGAATCGATGCTGCATTTTGTTTGATATATTTCTGTCCCTTTAAAACCCTAAAATACTGGATATTGTCCACAGTATAACCGTGTACACTCATCACTCATACACTCTAGTGCATACCGCTGGAGCTGAAGCTAGTGGACATAGACATTTGCTCTATGTTACTGAATCATCTCAGTACATTGTCCTTTGTAATTAAAGTGATAGTAATGTTTCACAAAAACTGCAGCTCCAATTAATCTTCATAGTATTTAGGCCATGGAGAGTGTTATTTCAGTACTGTCAGAGTTGTAGTTCAAGATTAATTGAATGATAAAGTATCCCCCTCCCACCTCTTTTACCTAGTGTAAGCTACCTCCCCTCAGATGTGGAATCTGGTCCATGGACCAGACAGATCACAGCAAGAGACAATCTTCTAACTGTGATCATAAGGAAATCCTTGCCCACCTTGACAGATTTTTCAGGTTTTCCCTTATGCTCACTGAAGATTGTCCCTCTTTTTGATTCATCCAGACATTTTGCTGCTCTGAGGTGAGCAGTGTTACATCAGTAAAAGGGACGTGAGGGGGGATACTTTTTCATTCAATTGCTCTTGAACTACAACTCTGACAGTATTGCAATAACACTCTCCATGACCCAAATAATTAATTGGAGCTGCTTTTATTGTGAAACTTTATGATTACTTTAAACTGTCCTTTCTATGTCCTGAATGTTTTTTGGTCAGACTCCACGCTTCTTTCTGTGTCCTGGGACTGACTGTTCTCTCTCTCTCTGTCTCATTACAGCTCTGCCAGGCTCACTCCCAGCTTTTGCAGTACATGGATAGATACAGGTACTTGCTGTAATGATACTGTAATTGGTGCTGTAATCTCCTCTCTGTAACACTCTTATTTACTGTTCCCTTGTTATTTTGTTCCATTACTGAAGCTGGCAGCTCAGCGCTCAAGCTGTGTCGGATAAACCATTTTTTTTGTTTTCACAAATTCTTGTTCTTCTTTAACACACTGCAAAATGTGTTTGATGTCTTACATTCCCCGCTGCCTTGCCAGCACAGATCATTTTATATCGGATATTGGTTCCAAAAGACATACAAACCAGTTTAACCCATTGGATACTAGAGAGGTTTCCAACGCATTGCAACAAAGTGTTGGAGATCTCTATAGTATTTAAGAGGCTAAAATCCCCATTTAAATCGATGGGATTTTTAATTTCTTCCCTGTGCGTCAGTTAATTTTGCTCCAAAATTGTGCACTTCTTTAACGTTATGAATAAATCCTTTAGGGCCATAAGTGCAATTCTGGAGCAAACCATCTATTCTGGAGCAAACAATCTGAACCATACGGTTTAAATTAAACCTCTGTAAATTCCCATTGATCTTAGTTGGACTTTTAAGAAGTCTTTGGAGATAACTCTGTCATACAGGGGGTTAACAGCCCCACTTAAATCAGTGGGGATTTGTATTTTGGGGCAGTTGGGTTTTCTCCAAAATTACTCCTCTTTTGCCTTGTGCATATGGCTCAGAGTTCCTCTCTGAAGACTTCCTATTAACCCCTTAACGACCCTTGACGGTCATAGTACGTCAAGGGTCGATTTGACTTAATGACCGATGACGTACTATGACCATCATCGAGTTCCGGGCTCCCCCCGCGGCTGCACGACGTTCGGGGAGTCCGGAACGCAACGGAGCAATAAAAAAAATTGCTCCGTGGTCGTTGAGTCGCGTCCGCGACCGGATTCCCCGGTCGTTAAGGGGTTAAAGTGAAACTGACCTAAAAATCCCACAACAAATATTCACTGAAAATGAGCTTCACTAGTCAGGAGGTGAAGTTACTAGCCATCCTTATGATGAACATAGAGAGAACCATTATTTTATTTATTCGTGCTATAATTTTTTTAGTAGTCACAGACTAATGGGTTAGTGGAAATTTACATCCCTGTTTAAAGCCTTTGCTTTGTGTAGTGATAGATAGAAACAGCACTACCTGGTGACCACAATAGTAAATTGCAGTTTAAGGTCAAAAAGAGAGAAGTTTGAGCCTTGATAACTTTTGAATGAAACATCTCCTTTGAGTGGGCATCATCCTTATTTTACAATGGGAAAAACCTTGCAGCATATAATTTAAATAAAAAAGTTTACTACTCCTTTAATATATCTTATTCAGTAATGAATATAAAACAGTACTACTCCTTAAAACTTGCCAAAACCTTCAAATCTATCACAGGACGATACTAATCAGATCAGGGATCGTGCTGTTTAATTGCGGATGATGATTGTATGGCTTAAGTATGCAGCACTTCTTTTAGAGGCATCTTAAAGGAGCAGTAAACCTTTTTTATGAAAAAAATATATATTGTAGGGATTTTCCTATTGAGTAAAATAAGGGTACTCCCACTGCCAAGAGATTTATATTTCCAGAGTTATTACAGTTTAAACTCATGTTTTTTTTACATTAGCAGTGTCATCTAGTGGTCAAATTCTAATTAGATTTCCTGTTAGATTCTAATGGAGAGGAAAGTCAGACATACAGTTCTCCATAGAATGTGATAGAAACTGCCTGACACTTCCTGTCAGTTAGAACTATCAGGAAGTAAACACAGTAAATTCACTTCTGATTATTTAAACTACTATACATTTTGAATTAAACATCTGACAGCGATGGGAGTGACCTTGTTTTATTCAACAGGAAATGCTCTGTAAAATATGTGTTTTCATTAAAAAAAATGTACTGTTCCTTTAAACATAGGTGACATCAACACAATGATGATGCATTGGTTATGTCACCTTTCACATGGGTTTATTATCAGCCAATTAACATTTGGAAAGAGTTCATGTGGCCTGGCTGCCTGGCTTGCAGAATATAATTTGCATAAAAGCCTTTGCTTTGTGTAGTGATAGATAGAAACAGCACTACCTGGTGACCACAATAGTAAATTGCAGTTTAAGGTCAAAAAGAGAGAAGTTTGAGCCTTGATAACTTTTGAATGAAACATCTCCTTTGAGTGGGCATCATCCTTATTTTACAATGGGAAAAACCTTGCAGCATATAATTTAAATAAAAAAGTTTACTACTCCTTTAATATATCTTATTCAATAATGAATATAAAACAGTACTACTCCTTAAAACTTGCCAAAACCTTCAAATGTATCACAGGACTATACTGATCAGATCAGGGACCGTGCTGTTTAAGAGTGGTTGATGATTGTGTGGCTGAAGGGTGCAGCACTGCTTTTAGGCATATTACACAGAGGTGACACCAACACAATGATGGTGCATTGGTTATGTCACCTTTCTCATGGGTGACTTTTATCAGCCAATAACAGTTGGAAAGAGGTCATGTGGCCTGGCTGTCAGCCAGCAACCCCCCACACACAAGGAGAAAGCAGGAGAAAGGAGCGGGGGGGGGGAAGCAACAGTTCTGTTGCCTGTGTGAAAGGGGGCCTTTGTCTAATAAGGTTCTACATGACACTGACATGCAAAGTGCTGCTGAATGGTTTATTAAAGGAGTGGGTAATGTGCAGTCCTCCATCTGTTATTGGACTACAGCTCCCATCATCAGCAACCATTTGAGAACGATGAGAATTGTAGTCCAACAAGAGCTGCCACATCAACTGTTGTCTGGCTGGGGATGATGGGAGTTGTAGTCTCCAACCACTGGAGTGCTAAAGGTTGCCCTATCCCTTGCTATGTAATCTCCAAACTTGTCCTCTACATCTCATGCACTTTTCACAGGAGTCGACTGAAAGCCAAGAATCTGATGTACGTAAAACAGATTCTGTACCTGCTGGAGAAGTTAGTGGGGGTCCTGGGAGGTAAGGTCCATCTCACACCTGCACCACCATACTACTTTCACATAAGCAATTTCTTTGTAGGAGCTGAAATGTTGGTGTGTTTTTAATGCAGTAGTCACCATTTATAGAAGTAGCAATACTGAACGGAAAACACAGCTGCCTGCAGTACTTGTGCAATTTTAATATAATTCCACTGGAACACAGTACAGAATCATAGCTGCTTTATTGCACTGTTGAAAGAAAGTTGCCGCATGCTTTTCCTCCGTTACAATCTCAGCAAATGTTCCAATATGTTATGATGTATAAAGTTACATTACGTATAAAGACAAAGTGGAGCAATTATGAAGCATGTCCATTACACTGTAGGGGACAAATGAAAATATTTCCATATATTTAAAGGAGAATAAATCCCCTAGGAGTAAGTCACTCTTAATTTAACACTGATTTACTTCAGTCCTTCAGACAGCAGTCAGGTGTATCTAGCTATTTTTTTGCAATTTATCTGCAGTTTCCTGTATATAGTGATCACTATTAAAGTCTGCCTTTAAAGGGATAGTAATGTCAGAAAAAAAGTATTAACTATATGGTAGATACAATTAAAGGAGAGTACTTGCACTTATTCATATCTCTCAAACTGTTATGGTTTGAGAGATATAGGAAAATAAAGTTCTTTGGTCCCTCCCCTTTCTGCCTGACGAGCTGTAAAGCTGTCAGAAGCAGATTCTGGTCGCTTGACCAGATGTGGCTCTTCAGCAGTGCCGATATAACAATATCTAAAGATAAATACTTAATTTGGAACGGTCTACAAAGTCTGCCTGGCTTGCAAGCACACTTTGTAGACCATTCCAATGAAGTATTTATTTCTAAATAGCGTGATTTCAGCTCTGCTGAAGAGCCTCTGTCTGGTCAAATGACTGGAATCTGCGGTTGTCTGCTAGATGGCAGACTTGAGTAAAACAGCCAGGAAAAGGTAACTTTAGCAAGTTATATCTCTTAAACCATAAAGATTTGAGAGATAAGACTTACATTGATGTTAATATTATTTTAATGTCTACAATATTAAATCAACTTAAAATTAAGTATTACTATCCCTTTAAGTCACACCCCCACTCAACAATGCTCTTCAGTAGTCCTGAATGACTTATGAGGGGCCCTGTTTGATAGAGTGAAACAGATATAAACTGAAACAAATAACAGGAGATTAAAACAGAGGTCAAATGCAAATAAAACCATAAATAAAAATTACTAACTGCTGTTTGAAGGGCACTTACCTTGGTAAGTCCTTCTGGTAAACAAATGAAGAGCTGCTTATCATGCGAGAGGATGTCATCTGCAGATTTACCAGCATTTGTGGAGCAGACGGTGAGGACCGAACTTGTATCATGATGAGGACATTGTACTCACATCTGTTAAAGGGATTGTAATGTCCCAAAAAAAAAGTATCTTCTAAATCGTAGCTGCAATAAAAAAACATTTAATGCGCTTAATGCTTTCTCTCAAACCGTTATGGTTTGAGAGATGTAAGAAAATAAAGACCTCCGCTCCCTCCCCCTTCTCATGTGTCCGCTGTACAGCGGACGTCATGAGATCCTGCTTTCGGGACCAGACGGCGGCTCTTCAGAAGCTCTATCATTGAGATATCTAAGTATAATTACTTCATCTGAATGGTCTACAATGTGTGCTTGCAAGCCAGGCACACGTAGACCATACCGATGAAGTAATTATAGTTAGATATCCCGATGATAGAGCTTCTGAAGAGCCGCCTACAGTCGGGCGACTGGATTCTGCCTCTGACGGCTTTACAGCTCGTCAGGCAGAAAGGGGAGGGAGAGGAGGACTTTATTTTCTTACATCTCTCATACCATAACGGTTTGAGAGAAAGGATTAAGTGCATTAAGTGTGTTTTTTATTGCAGCTACCATTTACAGGATACTTTTTTGGGGACTTTACTATCCCTTTAAGAGCATATATATATAGTCATTGTATTACTGGAGTTGGCGTCACTTACCCTTGGAGTGCCAGAGGAGTTTGCAGCAATGCACACCCCTTTGAAACGCAAAGGTTTAAGTGCAGTTCTTTGGTTATTACATTTTACTACATTATGAGTAAAAGCGGAACTCTTACTCCAGTTAAAGTGCCCCCCAAATCATTTTTCATATAGCAATATGCATAGAAATACTAGTATTATCCTAAATAAGTCCAGCGTTGTTAAGAAATCCATCTTGATCGGAGACTGACGGGCAGGCTTCTTGCTGTAGTGGCATCTGTGCACCTGTGCCGTCATACCTTAAGGTACAATGCAACACCCCCTCCCCAGTCCTAGAGTAGACCCGGACAGACAGAGCAAGTGCACAGATGTCTCTAAGGCAAGATGTCTGCGCTGATGTCTGCCTGTTCGTCTCCAATCAAGATGAATTTCTTAAAAATACTGGACTTATTCCGGATAATAGTAATATTTCTATGCGTATCGCTGTATGAATAATTATTTGGCGGGCACTTTAATTGGAGCGATCGTTCTGCTTGAATGTTCCACAGATGCGATGGGCTCTGCAGATGTTTAGTACAATTAAAGGGAGGTAGAAGCCTGATTATAAGGCAAGGTCATTTTTTCAGTCTAAGATTACTGGAAAAAACTCACCTTACATTCGAGCAAATACAATATAAAGTTAGTTTATTTTAAAGAAATAAAAACACTTGCTATGTGTAGTACTACCCATTTGTTTGCAATATAAATCATTTTTTAGGGATTTGCTTTCATTTGTTGGTGAGACAGTGTACTAATTAGTTTCTGTGCTGGACCAATATATGTAGAAGGAAAAGTCAGAGATGCTCAACTAGGCTCATGAGCTAGCAAATACATTCAAGGAAGCTCACTGGAACTGTGTCCTCTCGCCCAGGGTGCAATCTCTTTTTAGTTCACCAGTGCCATACACAGAGATAAAATCTTCTGAAGCATATCATACTGGTCCTGCCAAATGACAGTCCAGCTACGAAATGCCAGACAATTCCTCTCTGAACAAGGGAAACAGCTAACCCCAGACGTACATTTCGGCCTTCTTGGGCCTCATCGGTGAGGTGCAGCTGATCCCTCTTGGCACTGTGAGCAAGGGGTTCATGTCTGGATTCCCCTCATTACTCTTACGGTGACCAACCCCAAGAGCAATTTACATATGTAGAAGGAAAAGTCAGAGATGCTCAGCTAGGCTCATGAGCCAGCAAATACATGCAAAGAATCTCACTGGGACTGTGTCCTCGCGCCTAGGGTGCAATCTCTTTTAGCTCACCAGTGCCATACACAGAGGCAATCTTCTGAAGCATATCACACTGGTCCTGCCAAATGACAGTCCAGCTACGAAATGCCATACAGTTCCTCTCTGAACAAGGGAAACAGCTAACATGTGATAAATTTGACCTTGAAGCTAAAAAAATGATCATATTGTGCAGATAATTTGCATTAAGAGCTGAACTGTTCCACCAAAACACAAAACTGTATTTCGCAATAATGATTTATTTTAAATAAAAATGGGTGGTACAACATACGGGCAGATTTTAATTCTCTGTAACAAACTAAACTTCTCTGATGGCTACTTTAAGAAATGTAAAAAGCTCCTAGTTAAACTTTGAGCCTTTTGCAGCTACAAATTAAATCCTGGCAAATGCTTGACAGTTAGAGTTGGGTATAAATGCAGAAACCCTCAAACATCGTGTAGGAGAGAAAAGAGGAACCCCTCTGAACAAAGACCCTCGAGAGGACCCCTCTACCCAGGGACTTAAACTAAGTTTTTTTTTCTCACCCGGGTGGGAGTCTAGTATTCCGCATGGACTAAGAGACTGTAAGTTCACTAACATCCTCTTTTTTTCTCTTACGTCCAATGTAGAACACAGAAACCATGTTGATACGCCAATGCAGCCACATGATTCCTCGGAGGGAAAAGAGAATTAAAAAAAACTCCACTGGAGACCAGTATTCCACAGGACTAACTAGTACCATATAAACCTAGGGTGTCAACGGACACCAGACTTGCAAACCAAACAACTGAATAAGAACCAACAGGGTTCAGATCTCTACAAAGAGAAGACCACTAGTAAGGAAGTCCTTAAACAAGCACTACTGCCTGAAGGACCATCCAGTCAAAGCTGGCCTCAGCCAAGGCCAGGACATTGACATGGCAATATTTGGTAAAGGTATATAAAGACGACCAGGTCACTGCCTTACACAGCTATTAAGCAGATGCCTGATTCTTGTAGGCCCAGGAGAGCCCACAGATCTGGTGGAGTGCTCCATAACATGGAAAGGAACAGGTTTGTTTCTGAGCACATACTCCTGTCAGATAGTGGCCTTCATCAAAGAAGCAATGGTTACCTAGGCAGCCTGACCCGCTTGGGGGCCCTCAGGAATGACAAAAAAAAACATTTCCTGAATGGCTGTGTGCGATGAACATAGTAGTTAAGACAACACACCATGTAAGCATATGGATATTCTGCTTCATAGAAGGATCAGGGCAAAAAGAAGGAAGAATAATTTCCTGATTGATATGAAAATCCAAGACGACCTTGGCCAAAAAACCTCTGGGAGTACAAGAGCAGCCTTGTCCTAGTTAAAAACATGGAAGGGAGGGTTTACAAAGCAGAGTTTGTAGTTCAGCCACTCTGGGAACAGAAACAGTGGCCAAAAAGAAGGCCATCTTAAACATCAAAAGACTCAAATAAACTGATGAGACAGTCTCAGAAGGAGGCCCTTCTTAACACTGGGTTCAGTTTCCTCTGAGGAGTGTGATCCCTGAAGGTAGGTATGGTAGGCATGAGCCAACCCCTGAACAAATGTCTTGACATCGGAGATAAAAGAAATCTGCTTTTGAAAAAAAAAGCAAAAAAAAAAAACCCAGGACTGAAATTTGAACCTTAATGGAACTGAGGCTGAGCCCCTTGTTGAGATCATCCTGAAGAAAGGACAAAATAGTAGGAAGACTGAAAGATTGAGGTGATACGAACCGATCAGCACACCAGTGGTAAAACAGAGTCCAGATCCTATAATACGCTTTGGATGAAACAGGCTTCCTAGAGTGAACCAGAGGAAAGATGACCGCATCAGAGAAACATTTCTTCTTCCATATGTTTGCTTCACCTTCCGCCTGATAATAACAAATTGAACCTTGAGTCAAAACATCTAGTGAAACAACTGCTCTGCGATGGACAGATTGAGAAGATCTGTGAACCAAGCCAGAAGAGGCCAAAATGGAGTCATCAGGATGATTTCAGTCCCCTCCATCTTGATCTCTCTCATTACCCTGGGAATTAGGGGAAATGGTTGGAACACACAAGCCAGAAGGAAGTTCAATGGAATGGATATTATGTCCATTGTAAATGCTAGGGGTCCTTCTTCTTAGTAGAGAAGAGTGGAACCTTCTGGTTGTTGTTGCGAGACGCCATGAGGTCCACTGCTGGAAGAGGCCAGCACTGTAGAATCTGGTTGTGCGCACACACACACCGCCCCATTCTACAGTTTAGGAAGCCTGTGCATCTATGTGACATATTGGTTTACTAGCCTCTTGTGTGTCAGTGAGATACCCAATGCTCTTGGAAACTTTAAGAGTTGATGGGGGTAGGTAGTGAATTGTTGGACCTCCAGCTGTTGGCTGGCTGGAGATGATGGGAGTTGAAGTTCCCTACATCTGGAGTTCCAGCAATTAGCTGCTCCTGCATTAAGATAAGTTTAGTTTCTTTTACAGACAATTAAAATCTGCCTGTATGCTGTACTAAACATTTCTCTGTAAAATAAATTTGTGAAGAAATGAACCTCTCTGTTTTGGCAGCACAGTGTGGCACTCTATGTTAATTCTGTGCACAGTACGCTAATTCTTTATATTCCAGGCCAAACTTACTTCTTGTTGTGCTATTAGACACACCCTTGTGTGTGGACTCTTCCTAGATCAGTGATTCTCAACTCCTGCCCTCAATGGAGACTAGCAGGCCAGGACTTAGGGATTTCTCTGCTAGAGCACAGGTGTGGTGATCAGAGGCTCATTCACATTGATGAACTCACCTGTGCTCTAACAAGGAAATTATCAGATCCTGGCCTGCTAGTGGCCACTGAGGGTATGGCATAGCTGGGAACTCTCTGGTTTTGCCCCGGAGACTCCGGATTACACTCTAAATTACCGGTTTCTCTGGGACTGAGGCTTCTCCAGATGTGGGAAGTTTCTTCTGAAACTCTGGCCACATCTGTTCCTCCGCTGTCTGTTTTTCCAAATGTATCCTCCTTCACCAAAGTTTTCTGTACAGATTTTGCAGATCCGTGAAGCCCCACCCCCACTCCCAATTAAGCTCTGCGTGTTTTGACGCGAATCGCGTCATATTTCTCCCACAGCGGCACCAAAGGAGTCCCCCTCCGGGGAGCTCAGAATAAAAAGTTCCCAGGTATGGGAATGGGCTGAGAACCACTGGTCAACGAAGTGTGTGGGAATATTGGCTCAGCACAGAAACAAATTAGCATAAACCTCTTAAGACTGGTTCTTAAGAGGTTAAGTGAGATAATGTGCAATGATACTGTTATCTATCTTTCTCCCCCAAAAAAGCCATACATTCCTTTTAACACTTTGCTCACCATAGAGATTTGCAATGCATTGCTTCGCAATGAGTCTTATTTCTCTCTGGCATGCAGTTGGTTCATAATGCACTCTTGAATTCTTTATTACAAGGTAGAACTCTAATTGGAGAATTACATTTGCAGCTTGGTCTGAATCATAAAGGTATATTTTAGTCTCCAGCATTGCATTTTAACCTCCGAAGGTGACATTGAATAGGTTTTTAAATACAAATTACGCCTCTGCCACCAGACTTGTAATTTTGCAGCATAATCCTCAGATTTCCAGGGGAACATAGTTACAGAGATAGACAGTTCTTTTAGATAATCTTTACAATGCAGCTTGCTCATATTACCGCAGCTAAAGACTCTGGATTTCTAAATTTGTCAGAGATTCAGCAAAATGAGATTTTAGGATTATTATCAGATGCCTGCCTGCAAAGTCTTCTTCACAGAGATGCGTATAACATACCTCTCAAGGATCCCCCTTTAGGAGGGCTGGTCCCTCTTTGAGACCCAAATGTTTCTGTCCCTCTTTCTCACCCTGGTGTCTGTGTGTTTAGGAGATCAGACTGTGTGGTGTGTATAGAAGTGTATCACCCTGGTGTCCATGTGTTTAGGAGATCAAACTGTGTGGTGTGTATAGAAGTGTATCACCCTGGTGTCCATGTGTTTAGGAGATCAAACTGTGTGGTGTGTATAGAAGTGTATCACCCTGGTGTCCATGTGTTTAGGAGATCAGACTGTGTGGTGTGTGTATAAGTGTATCGCCCTGGTGTCCCTGTGTTTAGGAGATCAGACTGTGTGATGTATATATAAGTGTATCACCCTGGTGTCCCTGTGTTTAGGAGATCAGACTGTGTGGTGTGTATATAAGTGTATCACCCTGGTGTCCATGTGTTTAGGAGAGCAGACTGTGTGGTGTGTATATAAGTGTATCACCCTGGTGTCCATGTGTTTAGGAGAGCAGACTGTGTGGTGTGTATATAAGTGTATCACCCTGGTGTCCCTGTGTTTAGGAGAGCAGACTGTGTGGTGTGTATATAAGTGTATCACCCTGGTGTCCCTGTGTTTAGGAGATCAGACTGTGCTGTGTGTATATAAGTGTATCACCCTGGTGTCCCTGTGTTTAGGAGATCAGACTGTGCTGTGTGTATATAAGTGTATCACCCTGGTGTCCCTGTGTTTAGGAGATCTGACTGTGTGGTGTGTATAGAAGTGTATCACCCTGGTGCCCCTGTGTTTAGGAGATCAGACTGTGCAGTGTGTATAGAAGTGTATCACCCTAGTGTCCCTGTGTTTGGGAGATCAGACTGCGTGATGTGTATATAAGTGTATCGCCCTGGTATCCCTGTGTTTAGGAGATCAGACTGTGTGTTGTGTATATAAGTGCATCATCCTGGTGTCCCTGTGTTTAGGAGATCAGACTATGCTGTGTGTATAGAAGTGTATCACCCTGGTGTCCCTGTGTTTAGGAGATCAGACTGTGTGGTGTGTATATAAGTGTATCACCCTGGTGTGCCTGTGTTTAGGAGATCAGACTGTGTGGTGTGGATATAAGTGTATCACCCTGGTGTCCCTGTGTTTAGGAGATCAGACTGTGTGTTGTGTATATAAGTGCATCATCCTGGTGTCCCTGTGTTTAGGAGATCAGACTGTGTGGTGTGTATAGAAGTGTATCACCCTGGTGTCCCTTTGTTTAGGAGAGCAGACTGTGTGGTGTGTATAAAAGTGTATCACCCTGGTGTCACTGTGTTTAGGAGATCAGACTGTGTGATGTGTATGTAAGTGTATCACATTGATCCACAGCAATAAAACTCACATTGATGTTAGTTTAAATGTCAGTACATGTGTTTATGCATTATTATGTGAATAAAGTAATATGGTCTTGCTCTAAATCATTTATTCAGTTACACAAACAGGAGTCAGTAGAGCATGAAATGGTTTACTTTTAAAAGGTTGCACATGAAAGAGCGTGCAACCTCGTAACACATTCAACATGTCACCTGGATAAAAACGGCGACATGAAAATATCACACTGCAGTACAGCGCAAGATTCTCATGTCGCCTACTGACATGTCGTCTACTTGCTGCCCGGCGGTGCCAATCCTCTCGCTCCAGCTTGCAAATAAATAAATAATAGAGCCAGGGGGCTAATTAACACGACAGAGCCAAGAATATGTAATGAAAGTATCTGTACTGACATGTCGCCTACTTGCTAACCGGCTCTGTCTCCCCTTCTCTTCTATGTTAAAGCTGCTGTGCCTGGAGGCGGTGCCTTCAAACCATTCTTCCCAGGTTCAGCGAGAGGATCGGCACCACAGTGAATCCTCCTCTATTTTAATCCACACAAATAGAGCAGGGGCAGCGCGCCACCTCCAGGAACAGCAGCTTTATAGAAGAGAAGGGGAGATAGAGCCAGGCAGCAAGTAGGCAACATATCAGTAAGCGACATGAGAATCTTGCGCTGTCATACAGTGTGAGATTTTCATTTCGCCATTTTTATCCAGGCGACATATTGAATGTGTTATGAGGTTGCGCCCTTTTTCGCGTGCAACCTTTTAAAAGAATACCCATGAAATAACCTAAAGTATCTCATTAAAGGGATAGTAATACTTCATTTTATCTTTATTTTATTTTGTAGGCATTAAAAAAACATGAAGAACGATATAAGTCTTATCTCTCAAACCTTTATGGTTTAAGAGAGATTCACAAGCAAAGTTTCCCCTCCCGCCCCTTTTACCTAGTGTAAGCCATCTCTTCTCAGATGTGGAATCCAGTCCATAGACCAGACAGATAACAGCAGGGGACAATCTTCTTCCTATGAGAACAATGAAAGCCCTGCCCCCCGTGACAAGTTTTTCAGGTTTTTCCTTTATTTTAATTGAAGATTGTCCCTCTCTGAAATCTACCTGGGTACCTCCCTTCTGCTCTGGCTGAGCAGTGTTACATCAGTAAAAGGGGCGGGAGGGGGATACTTTGTCATTGAATTACTCTTGAACTACAACTCTGACAGAATTGGAATAACACTCTCCAAATACTATGATGATTAATTAGAGCTGCTTTTATTATGAAACATTACTATCCCTTTAATTCCTGCCCACCTGACACACCCCCAGCAACACACCTGAAACACAAGTGTCCCTCTTTGCCCATTTGAAATGTTGGCCGGTATGATATAAAGCTGTTTTTTCACAGCAGTCAGACATTCGTTAAAAAGAGCAGTCATTTAAATGAGCAGTAAAGTACCGGTACTGTTACGAAGAAAACTTTATGCTCAAACTAGCACTTATTATTAAACTGTAATAACTTTGGAAAGATCTCCCAGCAACATGTTTTTTTTTTATATATATATAAAAAAAGATTACTGTTCCTTTAGATGTGACTTTTAAACTGATGAATGCTAGATGTCTTCAGTGCACTACGTAGCATTCAAGATGTTAAAATCACTATTTAAATGAATGGGATTTCTGTTTCTTCATTATGATGCAGTTGATCTGCCGCAGATTTACTCCACTTCTGTTCTGTGTGAATAATTCAGCATAAGTTTTCAAGTAAGAACAAGCTGCATCCAATTTAACAAATAACAAACATGTTGCCTATTCTACTTTGTTTCTGACAGAGCAGAAGAAATGGAACATGTTTTCCGCTCATAAAAAATAGCAAAGCAATTTTCCCTTATTCAACTGATGTAATATTCTCTTGTAAAGGAGCGCAAGTAAAATTACCCCCGATAAGCTGAAATACAGCACAGGCAATCGTGTATATATCAAGTTCCGGCATACAAAAGTCCCTATTGATTTTAATGGGGAGTTTAATCTCTTGATTGCTATAGTGCATTGCTTTGCAATGTGTTTGACACCTCTCTAGGATGCAAGGGATTAACCATTTGGTTATATATGTATATATATTAGTTGAAGAGCCCGTTACACGGGCCACAGTGCCACTTCCGCCCGGTCGTGGGGCAGCCATGCGCAGTAGAGACTGCCCGTGCCGCGGCTGATCCAGAGCTGGACGCTCCAAAGGAGCATCCAGCTCTGTATCAGCCATGCCGCGGGCAGTCTCTGCTGTGCATGACTGTGTTGTTACACACGTTTTAGCGAATTATTATATAGGATATATATAATATCTTACCTGCACAGCTTTCACTGTAATTAAAGGGATAGGAATGGCTAAAATAAAGTAGGTCATCTTCATTATGGTAAGCGTAACACATTGTGCTATGTTTAATAACTTACACTGCTATAGTTGTAAAGATATTCAATGTAAAAGGATGCCCCTCCTGCCCCTTCCGGCCGCCTCCCCTTGGAGCTGCAATCCGGGCATGGAACCGGATGGATGCAGTGAGGGACAAACTTAAGACCGTAAGTATAAGGAAAACCCTGCCAGTGACGAAGGAGAGCAGGATTCTTCTTTGCTTACTGCAGTTTGTCCCTTGCCATTCTCCATCCGGACCATGCAAAGATGAGCGTGAAGCGGCCAGAAGGGGATGGAGAGTGATGTTTTTACATGGAATATCTTTACAACTATAGCAGTGTAAGTTATTAAACAGAACGCAACGTGTTACACTTACCATAATGAAGACACTCAGTGACCTACTGTGTTTTAGCCATTACTATCCCTTTAAATATCCTTGATTATAATTCAATAGGGATGTTTGTCAGAAGCTGCCATGCTCAGTAGAGACGACTGCACGCGCTGCAGTCATGAGCAGTACAGACTGCCCTCGCCGCGGCTGATACGGAGCGGGGTGCTCCGAATTCAGACTGGAGGCCTCTCTGCGCACCTTCCTGGGACCAAAGCGGTCCCAGGAAGGTACTCAGAGAGGACTCTGGTCTGAACTCGGAGCGCCCCGCTAAGTATCAGCCATGGCGCAGGCAGTCTGTACTCCTCATGACTGCAGCGCCACCAGTGTTGGCCTGTGTACACGCGCTTTAAAACTAGTATCTATATAAACTGCCTATACCTTGTGCTTTTAGTTCTTCAATCAGTTGAATACTTTTAGGGATTTTTTAGGGATTTTTGATTTAGTAGTTGGAGAATCAGATCTCAGCAGAGAACAAAGTGATAAAGCCGCATAATTAATCACGTGTCCAGATAATCACTTCGTCCCTCCATATCAGGCTGCTAAATAATCTAATGCGGAGACATAATCATGCAAATCCTTTCGTGGTGGAGACTCCCGCTAAGGGGAAGATTTGGAAAGGTGGCAGGACCTCTTTGTGATATTTTCCATTTAAAAATGTTTAACTTAATTTAATTTTTGGCGTGTGTTCCTTAGAAAGCATATCATCTCATGTCAAGATTTTTTAACTCTATACTGTATTTCTTAGGAAATGTGAAGCAGAATCCCAGCTTTCAGAGTGTTCCTCAGGATGGTGAGTAGACTGTTACAAGGTAAACTAATCACAGAGTGTGTCCATAATTACTGGGACTTTCCACAATTGTATAACATGTAACATTACCAGATGATACTTTGAGGCAGCAGTGTCGCTGATTGGTGCCTGGGTGGAGTCTGGCCCACTCAGATTAGATACTAGACATACCTTATGTCAGTGATTCTCAACCAGGGTGCCGTGGCACTTTGGTGTGCCACAGAAATCAACTTAGGGTGCCCCATGTTTTCTGTGAAGACTCACAAAAATGGACTTTTAAATAAAGATTTATAGAAATTGTTACGCACAATAGATTTAGTTTTGTTATTATGATTATAAAACCTAATAATTACTGTATATGTATGTACTGTACCCTTCTTATGCCCTTGATAAAGTACATTAAATATGTTAGGGGAGCCATGAATGTTCTAGATTATATGTTAGGGATGCCCCAAACAAAAAAAGATTGAGAACCACTGCCTTATGTAATATGACCAGACCTTTCCTTTACAGGAAAATGAACCCCATCTAATAAAACCCTTCTACTTAACTATATAAGGTCAAAGAAATCATAATTTCTCATATGAATTTTGCCCTAGACATCAGATCCATGGAGGTAGGCATGACAGTTGACAGGACCACAGGATACAAATTTTTCCCACGAGACATAGTAATCTTAACCCTTTAAGGGCCGTGTGTGTGCATTGTGTTGCTCCACAATAGGTTGCATTCCTCCTTGGGTCCTTGAAGGATTAAATAAGTTGATGCACTCTGCCCACTTCATTTCTGCCTTCATGGACAAAGGCAAAACTCAAAGGGGCCATTAAGATTTCTGCGGCGAGTACTGTAAAGTTTGGGGGTGGTTATTATTAGGGGGTGTTAGTTCTCTTTAACCATTTGAGTGCCAAATGCAAAGGGTTATTGGAGAACATATACTGCAGAGTTTTGCTGGCTCCTGTGCATCCCAGCAAAATAAAATTTTCCTAGGCATACTGTAAATATAGTGGTGATTTGGTCACCTTAGTCTTGCGCCCATTCATGTGAACATCGGGCCCTGCCAGAAAATCGCTTCTGGTTATGTCACTGCATTTAGGTGTCAGTAACCAATGGGTGCTGTGTCCTGATCTGAGTTTGTTTTCTACAGGTACAACCTTGAAATCCATCAATGACTTCTTGTTTCACAGTCAGATTGACAACATCAATTTATTCAAGGTAACACTTTAATTTCCATGTGCAGGGACCAGAGGAGCAAGGGATTCTGGGAAGAGGACCCTTCGCATCTCTAGTTCAGTGTGTTGAGCTGTAAGATGATGAAGTTCCTTGATTACTGAGCATTCTCTATTTTAAAATGCAGGTCCAGCGATACTGTGTGAAGAGCATGATAAGTAGGAAGGTGAGAATACAGCGTTTCTGTAATAATGTCTTACTTTATCTCTTGTCTGTTTATTTGCTTTTGTCAGCAGTTCTTTTAAAAGAATAGTAATATGTTGATGAACAAATATCTTGTAAGTCTTTTCCTGCTGAGTAAAATAATTATTAATTCAAAAGGCATTACAGCTCAAACAAAATAACAAAATGCAATTTTGCTCCTGTCTTTGGATAGATAATGTAATTGATGAAATAGCAACAACTTCTTCTAGTGGTGATTTTTTATAAAGTGAATTGAAGACAAAAACTCACAGTGAAGAAAGGTGAGGTATTATAACTAGTCAGTAGAAGTAGAGCTCCTTCTTAGTCATTGGGAGCTGAGCTCCTTCTTAGTCATTGGGAGCTGAGCTTCTTCTCAGTCAGTGGGAGTTGTGATCCTTCTTAGTCATTGGGAGCTCAGCTCCTTCTTAGTCAATGGGAGTAGAGCTCCTTCTTAGTCATTGGGAGCTGAGCCCCTTCTTAGTCAGTGGGAGTTGAGCTCCTTCTTAGTCAATGGGAGTAGAGCTCCTTCTTAGTCATTGGGAGCTGAGCTCCTTCTTAGTCAGTGGGAGTAGAGCTCCTTCTTAGTCATTGGGAGCTGAGCTCCTTCTTAGTCATTGGGAGCTGAGCTTCTTCTCAGTCAGTGGGAGTTGAGATCCTTCTTAGTCATTGGGAGCTCAGCTCCTTCTTAGTCAATGGGAGTAGAGCTCCTTCTTAGTCATTGGGAGCTGAGCCCCTTCTTAGTCAGTGGGAGTTGAGCTCCTTCTTAGTCAATGGGAGTAGAGCTCCTTCTTAGTCATTGGGAGCTGAGCTCCTTCTTAGTCAGTGGGAGTAGAGCTCCTTCTTGGTCATTGGGAGCTGAGCTCCTTCTTAGTCATTGGGAGTTGAGCTCCTTCTTAGTCATTGGGAGTTGAGCTCCTTCTTAGTCAATGGGAGTAGAGCTCCTTCTTAGTCATTGGGAGCTGAGCTCCTTCTTAGTCAGTGGGAGTAGAGCTCCTTCTTGATCATTGGGAGCTGAGCTCCTTCTTAGTCAATGGGAGTAGAGCTCCTTCTTAGTCATTGGGAGCTGAGCTCCTTCTTAGTCAATGGGAGTAGAGCTCCTTCTTAGTCATTGGGAGCTGAGCTCCTTCTTAGTCAGTGGGAGTTGAGCTCCTTCTTAGTCAATGGAAGTTGAGCTCCTTTCACTAGTAGGCAGGGCACTTTTAGAAACAAAACTCTCTGGAGGAAGAGCTGTCCCAAAAAAGAACACCATGGAGGGAACGAAAACTCTCAGAGCCGATGCAAAAATCCAACTACCTCAAAGCCAGATGTAGCTGAACTATGAACCTCAGCCATCTCATCGGATACAACAAAATACACTAGCACAGTACCAAACACAGAAACAAAGAGATAAAAGGCGGAAGAAAGATCAGCTACTACTTGCCTCAGCTGAGGCAAACACACTGAACCTGTATTACTTAGTGTACAGTGACATCCATGCAGCAGCATAACACAATTGTTCTACCATAGCCTGTTCCTGTAAGTCCAGTATACTCCAGTGGCCTTATAGTGTGCAGACATCCAAAAGGAAAACTGTAGTGCCTGGAGAACATAAGCCTGTCTATTAAGAAACAATCCATAAAGCTAAAACAATCTTAGAGGCTGTCTGGCTACCCCATAGGATTCCTGGAATAACAAATCAGTTTGATGGAAGTACCGCGTCAGCTGCATAAAAAAGCAGCTCCTTTTCCTTCCTATTAGAAGGGATAGGGCAGAGAGAAGGGATAACTATCTTCTGATTCAAACTGAATTCTGACACTACCTTTGGCAGAAAACCAGATCATGTCTGAAGAACCACTTTGCCTGAATGAAAACCCAGAAGTGGTACTTCACACATCAAGGTATACAATTCCACCATCTGATAAGCTGAAGTAATAGCCAAAAGGAACATGTTTTTAGATAAAGCGGAACTACCGCCTTTAATTAACTTTATCTTAAATAACTCCCCGTCTGGCAACTAGCTGTTTAGTAGTGCTAGTCGCCAGAATTATTACCTTGTTTAACAGATTTATCAATTCTGCCAGGGCTGACAGCAGGACAGATCGCGGACATCTTGCCGTAGTGACGTCCGTGCGCCTGCGCTGTCAGTCCCAGCTGGAGCCGGCCGGCTCCTAGCAACTCCTCCTAGACACGGCTGGGACTGACAGCGCAGGCGCGCGGACATCATTATGGCAAGATGTCCGCGATCCGTCCTGCTGTCAGCCCCGGCAGGATTGATGAATCTATTAAACAAGGTAATAATTGAGAGTTATATAAGATAAAGTTATTTAAAGGTGTTGGGGGGCTCAGGGGGCTTCGGGCACTGTTTGGGTACTTTTAATGGGAAAACTACATTTCCCATGAGCGCTTGCTTCGCACACTCGTTTCTGATGGCTCCCACCACCGCAGCCATTTTGTGGACTTTCCAGAACGAGTATCCTACGCAGGGCTTGGACTCTTCTTCTCTCCTCTGCTGATTAACCCTTCGCCTGCCAGATAAGTCTATTTTAGTGATTTCTGGGGTACCTTAATCCTACACACTGTAGTTGGGTGATTTTTTTTATACTGTAAGGTTATTTGACACTGTGAGAATGTCTATAACGTTGGAGCTTGGGGCCAGAGCTAAGACTAAGGATGCTGGGGTCTCTGTATCCCCTATTGCGCTTTGCTCTTCCTGTCATTCAGGGTTACCTAGAGAATTCTCAGGTCATTTATGCCCAGCATGTTCTGTTGTCCCAGAGAGTCTCCCAGGGACCTCCAGCCATGCATTAGAGCCAGTTTGGGTGCAAGAGTTCAAGGCTGCTACCAGGGACCTTTCCATCCCAGTTACAGTGGGTCTTCCATTCTTGGCAGACCCCCTCCTCCGTAAAGTCTTCCTTGCCAAAACCTCAGGGAGTACCTGACGTATCAGATTCCTCTGAGGAGGAACTGCTGGTTGATTCAGATATTGAGGAATGTTCTGCTGTGGGCTCCTCTCAGTTTTTTGGGGATCCTTTTGAGGCTGATCCTGAGCCCTCGGCTGAGGGCTTGATCAGGGCTGTTTTGCATACCCTTAACATTCCCTTAGTTCAGGAGGTTCCTTCTGATCCCTCTGATGTGTTTCAGGAGCCTAAAAAGCCCCTTACTTGCTTTCCACCTAAACCCACTCTTTACCGCCTTGTGTCTGAAGAGTGGAAATCTCAAGACAAGAAACCTTCTGTGTCCAAGAAATTTGCCAAGCTTAATCCCTTCTCTGAGGCCGCGCTTTCATAGTGGGTTCATCCTCCCAAAGTGGATGCTCCTGTCTCCAGGCTATCTAAGTCTACTGCCTTGCCAGTTTCTGATGTGTCTGCTCTGAAGGACTGGACTGACAAGAAACTTGAGTCCATTTTTTCCACTGCTGGTCCTGCCATGCGTCCAGCATCTGCTGCAGCATGGGTGAACCGGGCCATTGCAGTCTAGACTGAACAGCTCACCCTGGCTGTCCGTCAGGGTGCTACTACTTTGGATATGTTCCGCCTTCTTGCCAACATTTCTGAGGCACAGCACTATGTTTCTGCTGCCTTATTTGATGCCATCCGTTTAGTGGCTAGGGTTTCCACCATGTCTGTGGTTGCCAGACAGGCTCTTTGGCTCAAGATCTGGTCTGCTGACACTGCTTCTAAGAAAGCATTGCTCTCCTTACCTTTTCAAGGTACCTCTTTGTTTGGGCCAGATCTTAAAGATCTGATCAGTGAGGCCACAGGGGATAAGAGTACACTTATACCCTTGGTCCCCAGGAAGAAAACGCCACTTAAGTGTAATTGGTATTTTCGTTCCTTTCAGACTGAGACACTTCCGGCGAACCAGACGGTCCCCTCAGCTCCGAGTGCCTCCTCCAAGCCCAAACAGCAGTGGAACCTCAAGGTCTCCTCCAAACCCAAGGCTTCCAAGCCTTCTTCAGCATGACTCACTGAACCCAGGTCCCCACTCTGCCGAGGGTGGTCATCTGCGTCACTACCCCAGCATCTGGGAGGATTCAGTGGCGGACCCGTCGGTTTTACAGGTGGTGACAGAAGGATACAGGATCCCTTTTGTCTCTCTTCCTCCCTTTCGCTTCTTTCCTTCTCATACGCCTCAGGGCGCAGAGAAACGCCAGCTGTTCAACGGCGCTATTCAGGCTCTTCTGGACAAGGATGTTCTAGAGCTGGTTCCAGTTCAGGACAGAGGTATGGGTTTTTACTCAAACCTCTTTGTGGTCTTCAAAAAGGACAGCGGTTGTCGCCCCATTTTGGATTTGAAGTATCTCAGTTCCTTTGTGATCTGGACCCATTATCACCTGGAGTCTCTTCGGACAGTGATTGCTGCTATATCCCCGGGGGAATTCCTTGCATCCCTGGATCCTCAGGACGCGTATTTACACATCGCCATTCATCCAGAGATCCAGCAGTATCTCAGATTTGCCTGCGACCGAGGGCATTTTCAGTTTTCAGCTCTTCCCTTTGAACAGACTACAGCTCCTCAAGTTTTCAACCGTGTCCTGGGAGCCTTAGTGTCCATCCTCCACAGGGACAGCATCAGAGTTACTCCATACATGGACGACCTGCTTCTGAAAGCCCCCTTTGCGGAACTTCTTCATCAACAGGTTCAGCAGTGCATTTATGCTCTCACCTATCATGGGTGGATCATCAACTTGGACAAGTCAGATCTTATCCCATCTCAGCGTCTGGTCTTCCTGGGCTTTCTCTTCGACACTCAGAAGAGCATGGTGTTTCTCACGGATGAGATAGCTCACCAGATCGCCCACAGGGTTTCTGTGGTTCTGGCTCAAAATCCAGTTCCAGCCAAGAAGCTGTCCTCTCTAGTAGGGAAATTCATCTCCACCATAGAAGTGGTCCTGTTTGCCATGGCACACAACAGAGAATTCCAGAGTTTGTGATCCAGGTGTGCAGGGGTCAGCCAGACCTTCTGAAGATGTCAGTGTCCCTCCCTCTTCATATGGAACCGAGTTTGTCATGGTGGCTCGACCTCTCCAATCTGCTGAAAGGCAAGTCCTTCCTGGTATCTTTCTGGACCACTGTGATGACGGATGCCATCCTCTACAGCTGGGGAGCGGTCCTGGGTCACCTGAGTGCTCAGGGTCGGTGGTCTCCGGAGGAATCTCTCCTTCCCATCGACGTGTTGGAGCTTCAGGCGATATTTCATGCCCTTTGTCATTGGACATCTCAGCTGGAAGACTGTCCAGTCCGGGTTCAGTCCGACAACTCCACAGCCATGGCTTACATCAACAAGCAGGGCAGAACAAGAAGTCTCGCCGCTTGGTTAGAGGTCAAGGCTATTTTGTCCTGGGCAGAAGAACACGTTCCTGCCATATCCGCAGTGCACATTCCTGGAGTAGACAACGTCATGGCGGACTTCCTCAGTCGACACACAGTGGACGGCGGAGAATGGGAGCTGCACCCACAGGTGTTCACCCTCATTGTTCAGAAGTGGGGTCTTCCTTACATCGACCCGATGGTGACAAGACACAACAAGAAGGTTCTGAGGTTCTGCTCCCTGTGGAGGGACCCTCTAGCCCTGGAGGTGGATGCAATGTCCATTCCTTGGTTATTTCCTCTGGCCTACATCTTTCCTCCCCTCCCCTCCCCATGTTGCACAGGGTGTTACTGAAATTGTGACTGGAATGCTGTCCAGTCATTCTGATTGCTCTGTACTGGCCTCGCCAAGCTTGGTTTCCGGAGCTTCTGGATCTGTCAGTGGCAGAGCCATTCTGGATCCCTTGCCATCCGGATCTTTTTCTACAGGGTTACCTGTGGAAGGAGGATGTTCATCGGCTAACTTTGACGGCTTGGAAGTTGAATCCTCAATATTGAAGAAGAAAGGTTTTTCTTGTGGGGTGGTGGCTACTATACTCAGTGCCTGCAAACCTGTTTCTTCCAAGATCTACCATTGTGTCTGGTCAAGCTTTCTATCTTGGTGTGCTGACAAGGACCTGTCTCAGGAATTTGATCTGTTTACGTTCCTGGCCTTTTTGCAGGACGGTATGGATAAAGGCCTAAGTCTGAGTTCCCCTAAGGTTCAGACTTCTGCTCTCTGTTTTCTTTCAGAGGCACATTCCCATCCTTCCTGATGTCAAGGTTTTCTTCCAGGGCGATGCTCATACTTGTCCTGCCTTCAAGAATCCTGCTCCTCCGTTGGATCTTATCTTGGTTTTGGGTTTTCTTCAGCACCCTCCATTTGAGTCTTTGGTTACTATTTCTCTACGACTGTTGACATAGAAAATGGCCTTTCTCCTGGCGATCGTGTCTGTTCACATGTTGCGGAGTTACATGCTCTGTCCTGTAAGCCACCCTAATTGGTGTTTCACAAGGACAAGGCGGTGCTTTGCACTTGTCAGGAGTTTCTTCCGAAGGTGGTTTCGAAGTTCCACATCAATCAGGAGATTGTGGTGCCTTCTTTCTGCCCTGACCCCACCTCTTACAAGGAGAAGGATCTCCACTTGTTAGACGTGATGCGTTGTTTCAAGTTTTATGTACATCGCACTGAGTCTATCAGGCAATCTGATGCACTGTTGCAGCTTACCTTGGTTTCAGCTTCATCTACAGGCGCGAGGCTTCTATCATGCAGCAGGCCTCCTTTTTACATGTTTGCTTCCTGTAGTCTCCTCCTACCTACTTCCTCTTACCTACTTCCTCCCTCTGAGCTGCTCCTCCTACCTACTTCCTTTGGAGGGGTTTAAAAGGGATAGACTGAGTCCTGACTCAGTTGCCCTTGTGTTGTTGTTCATAGCAATTCTATTACCTTGGGCTCTGTGTATGACCTGGCTAGTCTACTGGCTGCAGGCATGACTCGTCGGATAAAGATCCTGTGTTCCTATTCTTGCTCCTGTTCCTGCTCCTGGTTCCAGCAGAGACTACCAGTGACTTAGGCCTAGTCTCCAGCAGATTGGTCAGGCTTGGCAGCCTACTATTCCTGATAGCAGAGCTCTCTAGCATGTAACCATTTGCTTGTTTCTATTTTATATACTGTGTTTTCCTTTACTAATTAATAAATTGCATTTAACTATACCGTACTGACTCCTGAAAATCTTTGGGGAACCGTGACATGCGCTGTTCATCATTCCTGAGGGTGCCAGGGCAGGAAGACCTGCATCCAAAGTGACTATTGCTTTTTGGATCAAATCCACTATTCGTAAGGCTTACGAGCTGAGGAAGAATCCTGTCCCCTTTCGGGTCACAGCTCATTCTACAAGATCTATTGGGGCTTCTTGGGCTTACAAGAATCAGGCCTTCGCTGCTCAGTTGTGCAAGGCTGCCACTTGGTCGTCTGTGCACACCTTTTTGAAGCACTACTGTGTTGATATGCTGTCATCTGCTAAGCCAGCTTTGGGAGGAAAATCCTGGAGGCAGTCTTGCTTGTCTAGGATCTTCTTCGGTTCTTGGTGCTTCCTTCACTTTTGAGCCCTGTTGGCTCTAGTTCAGCTTACTGTGTAACAGTTTGGGGTGTTGTTACCCCTGTTTAGTGTCCGCTGACATTTCATTGTTTTGTTGGGCTACCCCTGATCTGATGGTTCATATCTGCTCTGGTGACTTTGGGGGCCTTGCGCCTGGTCTTTTCCTTACTTCCCACCTCTGGGAAACTCAATGGTTGGGCATCCCAGAGTTACCAGTAACATGTATTGGACGACAGAGAAAAGAGGATTTTAGTCTTACCTGTTAAATCCTTTTCTCTTAGTCCATACAGGTTACTGGTCTCCCACCCTGTCAAGGGACCATGCTTGTCTCTCCTGTGGCAGACCGTGGGGGTCCTTCGGGGTCAGGCTCACAGTAACCATACAGGTTACTGGTCTCCCACCCTGTCAAGGGACCATGCTTGGCTCTCCTGTGGCAGACCGTGGGGGTCCTTCGGGGTCAGGCTCACAGGAGTCTTCTTTCCCTTCCACTATCTAGTCAATAGTTAGTGTCTCAAATCTTTCTGGAGCTGGTTGGCTAGCTGCAGCCAAGGAGGGAAGGTAGGTTCCACCGCCTGCATACAATTCTAGAATTTTTCCTGCCTACAATTAAATGGGCGGATCGCCTACCCAGTGTTACCAGTAACCTGTATGGACTAAGAGAAAAGGATTTAACAGGTAAGACTAAAATCCTCTTTTAAACTTGCACAACACTTTGACACCTTACAATTTCATCTGGATGCCATCACTTCTACCACTGGCATTCCCCATTTGGGTGTGATAGAGTAGAAGACTGACTGCTTGAGTCTCATTCTCCCTCATCTAGTCATTGATGACTGCTGGAGTGTGCTTCCACGTCGGCTACCTCTGGGATGTAAATTCCGGAAACCACTAGAACAAGAGACAATGTCCACAGTAATATTGGATGCACTTCTTCCCAGACTGCTTTTGTCCTGGTCCCCCCACCCCCACCCCATGAAGATGTACTGCATCTTGTAGCAGAATTTCCATGCATCCACAGAAACCAGAGGACCAGTGCTAGACAAGTCACCTAAAGTGCCAACACATTGATCTGTAAGGTTCTTTCAACCAGGACCATTGACCTTAACAAAATGTTGCTAGAGTACCTACCCTCATCCAGAGAGACTGAAATCTTTAGTCGCCACATGAAACCCAATCTTATTCTCAGATGAATCACATCTAGCTACCACCAAGATCCTAACTTTCTTGTGGTAACAGGGAGATTGGATGAAACAGATGATTTATTTACCGTGACCATTTCCTCAAGATGTCGAACTGGAGAACCCTTTTATGAAATTGAGATCACAGAACCACTTCCATAGGGGCTGCCATCATTCCTAGGACTTCAACATAATCCCTTACTGGAGTCATTGATGGATGAAGAGTCTGAACCAATTTTGAACACAGGCTTTGGATCTTTTCTTTCTGAAGAAACACCACCTTCTGCAATGTGTAGAAAGTCATACCCTGAAATGGGAGGGACTGTGTTTTGACCAGGCTGGACCTTTTAAAATTCTGAACCCAAACATACTTCTGTAGATATCCTTACAACTGTGAATGTGGCAAAGGAGAATCACTGGTGAACAAGCCTTGGGTAGCAATTTTTCCAAATAAAGTCTTAAGGAAATACCATTGGGCTGGGCTGTAACCAGGTAATGCTTTCATCGCCTTGATTAACACTCTTTGAGGTGTAGCTACATCATCAGGCAGGGCTGTACATTGGAAATGATAGTTGAGGAGTGCAAATGTGAGAAATGTTTGATGCTGTTCACAGATAGCGAGTTGTAAGTAGGCATCTTTTATGTCCAGAGATGCCAGAAATTCACCAGGACTTGTGGTGGAATAAAGGGACTCCATCTTGAACCTCAGTGTGCAAACAAACTTGTTGAGCTCCTTCAGATCCAAAATCAGATGACCATTGCTGTCCTTCTTTGGAACCAAAAACAGAGTGGCATAAACCCCTATTAATCTCTGTTTTGGGGTACTGGAGAAATGACTTGCATGTTTCTGTCTTTGAATGCATCTGCTTGTGCAGTGCCCACTGGCACTCTGGGCATGAAAAAATGTTGAGAGAACATCCTTAAAGTTGATCCAGTAATCCTCTGAAATCAGACGAATGACACATGGATCTGGCAAAGAACAAGCTCACATTTGGAAGAGTCACAGTTTTTCAATATTATAGACTACCCTCTTGAAGATAATGATCAGTTATGCAAAGGATGATTTCTTTGTGAGTGGCTTCTGAGTGAATTTTTTAGTTGACCACAAAGATTTGAGTTTGTCTTGAAACTGGGCATAACCTGAAGACGAGGCTTTGTACTAATCAGAATAGCAGTGTGAGGACTAAAAGAAAGTGAGACTTATGATAAAAGTCTTGTTGCTGCAACCTGGGTTGTGGGAACAAAGTACTATCACCTAAGGAACTGACATTGTTTTACCCAACTCTGCACGAACAGTTTAGATGAAAGGTAAACCAACAAAATTTTAAGCCACGAAGTGTGTCAGGAAGCCATGGGCAAAATGATTTACCAATAAACTTAGCAGAATCAAAGGCAGAATCACAAGAGTAGATATTCGCCTCCTGAATCTGAGACACCATGTGAATGAGATCTTCTTTAGATGTGTCTTCCCTGATACACTGCATTAGACAGTCACCTCATACCTCAATAGCAATAAAAAGGACGTTGAGAAGAAAATCCAGATACTTGTCCGCAATGTCCTTAAAAACTGCTGGGTCAGCAACTGGAAACCTGTCTGTTTAGGGAGACATAATACTGGGGGGTGGGTCTGTCTACCACAGGAAGAGAACCCCACCGCTTTATGGCTTCCTTGGCAAAAAGACACTGGTGGTTTAAATGCTTATAAAGATACCCTTTCTCATCTGGTCCTTCAAAATAATTTGACGTAGGGACTTGTACTTTGGAAAGCATATGGAATATATTCTTGCCTTTAAAGGGATAGTAATACTTTGTTTTATCTTTATTTTATTTTGTAGGCATTAAAAAAACATGAAGAATTATATAAGTCTTATCTCTCAAACCTTTATGGTTTGAGAGATATTCACAAGCAAAGTGTCCCCTCCCCGCCCCTTTTACCTAGTGTAAGCCATCTCTTCTCATATGTGGAATCCAGTCCATAGACCAGACAGATAACAGAAGGAGACAATCTTCCCTCTCTGCAATCTACCTGGGCACCTCCCTTCTGCCCTGGCTGAGCAGTGTTACATCAGTAAAAGGGGCTGCAGAGGGATACTTTGTAATTGAATTACTCTTGAACTACAACTCTGACAGAATTGAAATAACACTCTCCAAAGTCCAAATACTATAATGATTAATTAGAGCTGCTTTTATTATGAAACATTACTATCCCTTTAAAGATGTCCCTACTAGACTCGTCTGTGACCTGATTCATTAGGATCTGAGAAGTGTGTCTACCACAGCCTTAATCAAACCCTAAAAGTATTCCCAGATAGGTAGTCAGGTCCCTTAGGACTCAATAAAGTGGAGGCTAGCACCCTTTGGGAGAAGGGGCAGAGAGTCAGAACACTGTAGGTTAGAGCTCAGAAAGTGACTGTGTCAGTCAACCAGACACCTCCAAACCTGTGACCCCTGGACTAGAATGGAAGTGACACCACTCCACTCTGCATACTATTTCACTGACAAATTGCTGTGCTGGTCTTATGGGTCCTTCCTTCTCCTCTGAAGGTGAGAGGGAATTAGTGGAGCAGGTCCCATGTTTGAGTAGAAGTACGAACGAGGGCTAAAACCAGAGTGAACTCTGACTCTTCCTCAAGCTTGATTGAAGATCAAAGAAAATAAGAGTAATCATCTTGATCTACACCTCTTCATCAGGACACTTGAAAACTGAAGCTGAGCGGGGGTTAAGTAGGGCTGAGGCAGAGTCTCCTCCTCCAGAGATATTTTTCTAGAAGTGCCCTGCTTTCAAGTGGAAGAGCTTAACCTGCATGGTCCCTGTGTCCCCATAGGATGAAGGAGAAATATATATTAATAAATGACATAACCTGGCACTCCCATAGACAATATCATGTGCTACCTAAGCCAGAATATATGTAGAAAATAGGAGCACTCACAGCACGTATTTAGGAAGGTCCGACTTAGTGGACTGAATCAACGACCCATGTTCAGGCCAAAACATTTATACAATAAACCAGTTCCTGTGCACCTTGAAGCAATCATGGAAATGTGGTTATTCCTCTGATCATGTACGTCACAGTTGGCAACCTGAGACCTGCCATTAATTCAGGACCACGATTTCCATTATCCACAGCCAGCTCTGGATAATGCAAACTGTATTCCTAAACCACTGGTGGAAGTTAAGTTGCCCACCCCTGTTATGTATGATCTCTTTATGACTAGCACTAGGGTCATTACCATTCATTTACACAGTGCCTCCTTACATTTAAATAGGGCTAGGCAACCCAGCTAGAGAACCAAAAGTTGCCTACCAATGATGCATAAATATCAGTTTATATATTGCTGTAATGTTCAATTCATATACTAACTTGTCCATCCACTTTATATAACATTGTATTGGCTGTTTTATTTTACCCCTTGAATGCTAGAGGTCTGAATGCATTGTTGTAGCATCCAAGGGGTTAAAAGCTTTTGTCATCTGTATGCTATAGAGTGAGAGTATTTTCCAAGCCAGGCAACAGTGGACAAGGCTGGGGAAGAGTCATAGAAGGAGTGGGATATGAATACGGGCTGAGCCTAAAATGTCAATCTGCACCCCATCTAATCTAGTACTCGAGTGAGCCTTTATTGACCATTCCAATGGACAGTATTTATCTGCACACTGCAGACCAGCTACTATTAATGAGACTAAGAAATAAATGTTGTGACGAGCACCCATCGAGAACGAACAAGATAAACTGTCCTGTTCTGGGGCATAGTGGCCCCTCAATGGTGCTACAAGTCACGTTTTTCATTCCCATGTGCCATTGCAGAGAGGAAATTTCCATATTCACATCAGACTGGTCCTGACCACACACAGTCCAGCTCCGAAATGTCAGGCAAATCCTCTCTGCACAAGAGAATCAGCAAAACCACAGAAGTAAGTTTTGGCCTATGTGGGCCTCATCGTTTTGGTACAACTGATTCCCTCTAGGCACATGGAGAGCAAAGGCCCATGCCTGGGATCCCCTTTCACTTAGGGAGACTAAGAAACAAATGTTGTGACGAGCACCCATCGAGAACGAACAAGATAAAGTGTCCTGTTCTTGGGCATAGTGGCCCCTCAATGGTGCTACAAGTCACGTTTTTCACTCCCATGTGCCATTGCAGAGAGGAAATTTCCATATTCACATGGGAGTGAAAAACGTGAGTTGTAGCACCATTGAGAGGTTACCATGCCTAGAACAAGACACTTTATCTTGTTCGCGCTTGATGGGTGCTCCTCACAATTCTTTGTCTCCCTAAGTATAAGGGCATCCCAGGCATGGGCTCTTGCTTCCATGTGCCTAGAGGGATTCAGCTGCACAACACCGATGAGGCCCACATAGGCCAAAATATACGTCTGTGGTTATGTTGTTTCTCTCGTGTGGAGAGGATTTGTCTGACATTTCAGAGCTGGACTGTCTGTGGGTAGGACCACTCTGATGTGGATATGGAGATTTCCTCTCTGCAATGGCACATGGGAGTGAAGAATGCGAGTTGTAGCACCATTCAGAGGCTACCATGCCTAGAACAAGACACTTTATCTTGTTTACGCTGGATGGGTGCTCCTCACAATTCTTTGTCTCCCAGCTACTATTAACCCCTTTCGTTTGGGTGGGGGGAATCAATGTGGAGTCCTGAAATGTACTGCGCATTCAATATATCCTCTGTTTCCTCAGCTGTTTGGCTTCATGGAGAAGTTTAAAGGGGCAGAGGGGGGTCTCCCTGCTAAAGAGAGCCAAAAACCAGGAGGACTTAAGCAGTTCCTGCAGGATCTAAGCCAAAAGCAGCAAGGAGGTGAGTCACAATGGTCAAGCTAAGTGACTGATGAGAATAAATATCACTTATAGAGCAATGTTCTGTGCACCCCTCTGATCTTTTAAAGGATTAAGCCTTTTGGTGCTAGTAAGGTATCTAATGTATTGCGGTGATTCTTCATAAAGCTGAAGCTGGCTTCTTCGGATTTGCATAAATAATGTTTCATGGGGCTAAATGAGCAACAGAATTGTGGAGCAAACCAGCAGCTGTTGTTTATAATTGAAATATCTCCTTCTATGTGACCTTTAATCCTGCAACATCAGAATATCTCTCTTTTGATTAGGGCGACATTCTGCTGTAGCCCTTTTCATGGTAGTGACATTTTTAACACTATGTTTGTTGGTTGACAAATAGAGGGCGAAATGCCAATAGCATACCTCCCTTAAAGGATTAACCCTTTGAATGTCAGTTGTCTGAAAAACCCTTTATTTTCTGAACCGTGCTGAGCATTGACTGAAGGCCACTCAGCTCAGGCTTCTGCCTGCCCAGTGAAGATATACTGGTGTTTATATTGTTTTTTTTTTTCCCCCTCCATTAGCTGCTGGTGCCCCAGAAGGGGTCCAGGAAGATGGCGAGAATGGGCAGCCTCGCACAGCATCTCCACTCATGCAGATTGAGAGTTTCCTCTATGCACTGACCAACGCTAACCAGGATGGCAGAGTTATTGTGCAGCTGCAAGGTCTGTCCTGGCTAAAGGGAAGGGTTATCCTTTTAAAATGTTGCACTGAAAAGTGTGTGTAATGAACCAGCGCATTCACAAGATTGCAGTGATACAATGAGCGACATGAGAATCTCGCCCTGCTTTAAAAGCACCAGATTCTCATGTTGTTGGCTTAAACCTCATTTCAATCCGCATCAACTCCCATTAGCAGAAGCTGCAGATTTTACCATTACAAGAGGCATTGATTTCTCATTGGCCGAGACAGTGCTTATCCCTCGCTCCTGCCTTCTCCCCCGGGTAAGTCCCACTAATTAAAAGTGGATTCCAGATATAAGGGATATAAGATAAAGCCATCGTTGGCCGAGGACACTCAGTGCGAGGCAGAGACCACCATGCAATGCAATGGAGTGGCCGCTAGCTCGGTGAGGGCCCAGGGGTAGAAGACAGGAGCGAGGTCTGTGCACTGTCTCGGCCAATGAGAAATCAAGTGCGGCTTGTAATGGTAAAATCTGTAGCTTCTGCTAATGGGAATTGAGGCGGGTTGAAATGAGGTTTAAGCCGACGACATGAGAATCTCTCGTTTTTAATGCAGGGCCATTTCATCACTGCAACCTTGTGAATGCGCCGTTTCCTTACATGCACTTTTCATTGCGACATTTTAAAAGTGAACTGAAAGGAAGGAAGCCTTTGACTCTCCAGCTGTGGTGGACTACAATTTTTAGCATCCCAACTAGCCGTTTGCCATATGGAGATGATGGTAGTTGTTTTCTCTAACAGTTGGAGAGATAGAGGTTGCCTTTCTATGTATTTATGTTTTGCAATGGCTTTTTAAGGATCAGTACATTTTTTTATGCCAAAAAAAATCTATAGACCAATTCTTATTGACTATAACAATGGTATTCTTGTTGTCAAAAGAGTATTTCAAAGTTATTACAATTCAAACTGTCAGAAAGTGGTGGAACTGTTACTGTCGCATTCTGCAGAGAGTAGTAGACTAAGGCTCACCTTTCCCATAGAATTCAATGACAAATATGTCTGAACACTAGATGGCACTGTTAACCATTTAATATGTATATATTTAACAAAAAAATGAAATAATCTTTAATAACTTTGAAATGAACCATCTCCTTTTAGTGGGATTACCCTTGTTTTACTCAACCGTGCAATATATGTTGGGGGGGGGTTTCGTAATGAAAGTGCAAATAAAATGAATTTAAGAAACATCACTCATAACTTTTGACTCCTGTGCACAGTTACAGAGTAAGCTTGTGTGTTTTCATGATTTAAAGTGATAGTAATGTTTCACAAAAAAAGCTGCTCCAATTAATCGTCATAGTATTTAGGCCATGGAGAGTGTTATTTCAATACTGCCAGAGTTGTAGTTCAAGAGTAATTGAATGATAAATTATCCCCCTCCCACCCCTTTTACCTAGTGTAAGCCACCTCCCCTCAGATGTGGAATCTGGTCTCTTGACCTGCAGATCACAGCAAGGGGCAATTTTCTTACTGTGAGCATAAGGAAACCCTGCCCCCCTTGACAAGTGTTTCATGTTTTTCCTTATGCTCACTGAAGATTGTCCCTCTCTGCGATCCATCCGTACAGTCTTGCTGCTCTGAGGTGAGCAGTGTTATATCAGTAAAAGGGGAGGGAGGGGGATAATTTATCATTAAATTACTCTTGAACTGCAACTCTGACAGTATTGAAATAACACTCTCCATGGCCCAAATACTATGAAGATTAATTGGAGCTGCTTTTATTGTGAAACATTACTACTCCTTTAAACCTCCCACTGATGATCTAAATCTGAGTGGCAACTGAGAACTGAGAACAAAGACTCTCAGAACACTCAAAGCAGCACAAGAAGCTAGTTAATATTTTTTTATATTTTATGTGAATAAGTGATTTCAGGAAAAAATAAATAAAAGCTTTGATCTGTTTTAATTTATTTCTATTTATTACTACTGTAGTTTTCTCTTGCATCTGTTGAGGGATGCAGGGACTGCGTATCCCTCAATCAACTAAGACAATAGTATTTATCTTTAAAGCGATAGTAATACTACAGTTTTATGTTCCTGATTTTAGTACATTGTAAAGTATGCAGTAGATGTCTCCTACTATCATTCTCATCAACAGTTTAGTTTTCCTACAATCTGCTCTTCAATTTAACCCCTCCTGCCCCTTTTTGTGATATCACCTGAAGCTGCTACAGATCTGAGATCTTGTCATACGACAGAACGGATCTCAGAGAAGTACAAAAGACCCAAGCTATAAACATGAATCCGCGCTCCCCTGTGATGCACACCTCCCTGCAAATGTTGTCTTGTCCACCCTCTGCCAGAACTACTTCAAGGTGCAGGTTGCATTGGAAGCAATGGCTGACAGTGAAGAGTCCTGTGAAAATAACCAGAATACTGCCCATGCAGGATTGCATGTAAACCCTTTGAGTGCCAGGGAGGTTTCCAATGCATTTCTTGGCTTTGCAATGCGTTGTGCACCTCTCTGACATTCAAAGGGTTAAGTGTTCCATGTGACTCTTTCAATATAGAAGTTATTTTAGTGGAGGTCTTACAAGTGCAGAGGATTCTTCTCTTCTTGTTTGTTAACCTCTTAACGACCCTTGACAGTCATAGTACGTCATGGGTCGATCCGAGTTAATGACCCATGACTTACTATGACCATCATGGAATTCCGGGCTCACCCAGCGGCTGCACACCGTTCGGGGAGTCCGGAACTGGAAATTAAAAAAAAAAAAAATTGCTCCGTGACCGTGACGCGAGGCCGGTCGTTAAGATATTAATGAGACAGTTCATTAATCCCCCCCCAGTTTATCCCCCTGCACCGGGTCTCCCTTTGAAGCTGGTGAGTGAGAAATTATATTAGGCGCATTGATACCTCTTGGTGAGTTATGAGAGGTATATGATCTCTTCTCTCGCAAGACTTCCCCGCTACTAAACAGTGACACAGGCACCCCGTCCCATCCCCAAATGTATCAGGAGCGCACACCATTAGTGCACAGTGGCGAGAGCGAGCATTTCCTTTGGGAAAAAGGATGGTTGAGTTTTTTTCAACACGAAGGTGAGAAACAAGTTAAATATTTATTAAGCTTTTATATGGACTCAAAAGGTAACCATGCTTGATATTATTGCACAACCTACCAGTTAATCCTTACAATACACAAAGCATTACTATCCCTTTAAGTATACAAATCCCCTCAAGTCTGCCTTAGGAGGCACTGCCCCTTTAAGTGTAACAATGCTGTGTACACAACTCTGACCCACAGAGCGTTAATGGACTATCTATCTCACAGGTACTGTGGCTCAGAGCAGTCTGAAGTTTCTAATGCTTAACCCGGCAGTGCATTTTGCAGAGGTCCTGAAGGACTGTCGTTCTGTTATCATCGCTGGTGGGACTATGCAGCCGGTAAGCGGGGGAGAACCAAACTGTTACTGTCTTACAGCTATGATCTACATCAGAGGTTAGTCAACCTTCTGCCCTCCAGGTGTTGTTGGACTATAGCTGCCACAATGGATTGGAAGACTAAGGGAGTTGTAGATCAACAGAGCTGGAGGGTTGCAGTCTGCCAGTTCAGAACATCATCTAACCACCGTATAGTGGCAGAGTGAGAGTGTTTCATTTCTAACATTCAGGAACACTGCAGAGACTAGGAAAGCAGAATATTTCTCCTCTGTTGTAGTGCAGCTATAAAGATGGATGAGTCACATGATATTGCATGAATAAGGATGTGTGGAATATTCTGCATAGGAAAAAATCAGCGGAAAACAGGGTTTTCTCCTCTAGCAGGAGTTCCCGCTAGAAGGATGCTTTTCTCACACCTATTTCTCATTGTGGATTGGTATGCGTGCATGTATTTTTGAAATGTGCATTGTTTTTGCAGCATGAAGTAATCTGCAGGTGAATGCGGAGCTTGCAGTTGAAACTTTTGGTGGTTAGTTTCTCTGGTATTTCTTCCCAGTGGGAAGTTCCAAGAAAAGATGGAATAAAGACCCTTTTACTCAAATTCCCAAGAGCTGAAAATTAGACCAGAGGGACAACTGCCCATTGTCTGCTGTGACAGTGTGACACCTGTGTGTCTACAAGAAAATGGCTGTCAAGCCCAAAGCATTATTGTAGCTGTACCCTACAAGAAAATGTTTGGAGACAGAAAGGAGAGCTCAATTCACTCTCTCTATCTCTCCCTCCCTCTCTCTGTCTCTCTCTCTCTCTTGCTCTCTGCTGTTTAGAGCTCTGTGCGTTAGCTATTTTCTTGTAGCCCAGCAGAGGTGTCACTCTCTGCCTCATCAGTCAGTGTGCAGTTTTCCCTCTAGTACATTGAACACTCTTCTCCAGATACTTTATTACAGGTCTGTGTATTGTCCCAGGAGGGGGATGCCTGGGACACTGGGCACACGTTTTTTTAAAAAGTAGATTGTTCTGGCCAATCTGGAACATCTGGTAACCTTACATTAAAGGTAGGCAATCTCTGGCACGCCAACTTTTGGAGGCTATAACTCCCATCATCCCCATCCAGCTATTGGCTGGTTGTGAATGGGGTGGAGTTGTGGTGTCCCCAACAGCTGGAATACCAGAAGTTTCCTGCACATGCCTCACATTGTCAGAGAACCTGAGAAAAAAAGTCCAGCTGCTTTAGTTTGTTATTTACATCCTGAATGAATGGGACTGCTGGAGTCTTGACTGCCTTTCTTTACTGTCCTAAACAAGGGTTTTTATTTATTGTATCGTAGGTGTCTGATTTTAAGCAGCAGCTACTGATATCGGCTGGTCTGAGTCCAGACAGGATAGTAGAGTTTTCCTGTGGTGAGTGTCTACTCATTATTAGTTAGTTATATGTTGAAATTCTACTTACTCATGTGGGTGCATTCATATACCGGCTACAGAAAAAACTATAATTTATTTGGGAGCCAACAAGGAGGCATGCAAAATACTCCTGAAATTTAGGAGCCAGAAGTGAAAATGTAAGAGCCTTATCTCCTGGTATTTTCCACCTCTGCCCATTAATTACTAAACCACACGTGTGCCCTCGCTATGATACTTTACCACCTGGGAACTGTAGACGAATTGGAACAATTCTGGAGCAAATCATCCACACCACAGGAGAAAAATACCAGTTCACAAAATCCCCAGTGAGTTAACTCTTTTCAGTTCCAGATATGCATGCCTGGGAACTCTCCGGATTTGCCCCGGAGACTCCGGTTCTGACAGAGCTTTACCGGGTCTCCGGGGCAGAGGCTGATTCCTCCGGATGTGGGGAGTTTCTAGTGAAACTCTGCCACATCTGCTTTTTCTCCCATTGTGTGTCCGTCCCCAGCCTTCTGTGTGACACAGTTAACCCTCTGAGTACCAGAGTGGTACAGAATGCATTGCTTTTTTTTTGTTACCCCCTGCTGAACAGAGGACTACCCTCCGGGTAGCCCTCAACTGAAAGTTCCCAGGTATGCAGATATGTATCCACAGCATTGCGTTGCAATGTGTTGGATACTTTTCTGACACTCAAAGCGTTAACTGGACCTGCTTGAATGGCAGTTTTACAATGGGTTGACCTCTCTAGCATCAAAGGGGTTAAACAAATCTATTTTAAAGGGACAGTGAATGGTCAGGGGAAGGGGTTTTACACATGAAGGTAATTACCTTTCACTATGAGAATCAAATTTCTGTAGCTCAAAAGTCTGCAGTATACCCCCTGCCTTATCTTCAGAGCTGAGTGATGTCAGTGATTCACTCCACTCTACTGGGAGAGAAAGCAGCATCACTCTGTCTCCATCAAAGCCCTGTTTCTGTGAATTTGTCTACAGTGGGCTTCAATGGATAGGACAGAAATCTCCCAGAAGTGTTGCGTGGAGTCCTGATGTCATCCATCCCTGCAGATCACATAAATCTGCAGGGTGATCAGGGAGACTATTGCAGACCTTTAAGCTATGCTAACTTGCCTTCCAGTCCTGTGAGGTAACTTTCTATATTTCTGAAGCCCCTTTTCTTGACCCTATACTGCCCTTTCAAAGGTATGAAAATTATTGTTTGTACCCCTTTGGTGCAGTTGGTTTGCCCTAGAATTGCTCTATTAAGGGGGTTAAACATACAGCCCACAAGCCAGATCCATTTGATTGTATTGTAATGATTTTCCTGTAGCCAGTAGAGCTGTTACTATCACCTTCTATGGAGAATTGTAGCTAGTGGCCCACATCTTCCATAGTATGCAATAAAATAACAGCCTGGAAACCAGGTTACACTGTTGCTGTCACCTTAAAAGAGTAGTAAACTTTTGTTATTAAAATATATATATATATTGTAGGTTGTTTCCTATTACGTAAAATAAGGGTACTACCACCGCTAAGAGATGCACATTTCCAGAGTCATTACAGTTTAAACTTGTGCTTTTTTTTTTTTTACATTGCGTGCCCTCTAGTGGTCAGATTCAAATTAGTTATTCTGTTACATTCTGTTTTAGAGGAAAGTCACTGACAAATAGTCCTCTGTATAATGTGATGGAAACTGCTGATTCTTGCTGCCTGTTAGAACTTTCAGGACATAATCACACTGTGATTCACTTTCTGATTATTTGAACTGTTATAACGTTTGAATAAAACAACTGACAGCAGTGAGAGTACCCTTGTTTTAGTCAGCTGAAAAAGCTCTATAACATAGGTTTTCATAAAAAACCTTTACTTCTCCTTTCATATAAAAATGCATCAATTTGAACTGTAATAAAATTGGAATTAAACATCTTCCAACTGTGGTTGTAACATTGTTTTACTCCGCAGTAAAAGCCCTACAGTATATGTTGTTTTCATTATAAAAGTTTAGTATTCCTTTAACGACCGGGTGATCGGTGTAGCACGGTCAGTTAAGGACCACAGAGCATTTATTTATTTTTTTGCTCCTTCCGGTTCCGGACTCCCCGAACGGCATGCAGCCGCGGGAGGGAGCCCGGAATTCCATGACGGTCATAGTACGTCATGGGTCTTGAACTCAGATCGACCCATGACGTACTATGACCATCAAGGGTCATTAAGGGGTTAAGCATAGTGTAACAAGATGTGTAGTTCTCATTTTTTTTGTTTGTTTGTTTTTTTACTAGGTCATGTGATTCCTCCTGAAAATATACTACCCATAGTGCTCTGCAGTGGGCCAACCAATCAACAGTTGGAATTCACTTACCAGAAGAGGAATTTGCCTGAGATGGGAAGTGTCAGATCCTGTTCTTTGTACATGATAGGATATAAAGCTGGGGTGTATCTAAAAAGAATAACATAGGATTTCTTTGCAATTAATCCATTTTGTACTGAGACTGTTCTTTGTACGCTCCAGTGGATTATTCAAAGGCAGGATAATAAGAACCAAAATAAAGTATGAGGGAGGAGGACAAGTCTGACTGTGAATATAATGATCCATATGTATAAAGACAAAAGTGGAGCAATTTTGAGGAAAATCCTGTTGAGGTAGATTGAATTTTTAACCCTGTGAATGCTAGCAAGCAGAGCTTCTGAGGCCCCCAGCATTTGTATCTCTGTGGTGGTGTGAGGGGATTTAATGTATATGTGTTTTCATTTTTTTGCACTGGAACGCTACTTAGTTTATATCTGGACAATGGCATTTTGCGTTAGTATTTTATATTTTCACTATTCTCTGATTTTCTTCGAGGCTCGTAAAATGTCTAATTGTGAAAAGCTGTGATAAATTCCACTGCTTCCGCTCCTGCTCAGCCGCTCTGAGGTCACTTTTCCTTGTGGTGTGTAAGTAATGACTCTGATTGCTCTCAGTAGATGGACGAGACGGGACGGATCCTCACTAACCTGTGTAACGTTGTGCCTGGGGGTCTAGTGTGTTTCTTCCCCTCATACGAGTACCAGAAGCAAGTTCAGGAGCACTGGGAAAGGACCGGGCTTCTCAAACGTCTGGCGGTAAAGAAGAAGGTAAATGAGGCTGTGCACTAAGATGATCTGGAGCAATTCTGGGGCAAACCAACAGCACCAGAGGGGAATAATAAAAATTCTGACTGATTTAAATGAGGCGATTAATCTCATGCATTCTAAAGAGGTGTTCAATACATTGCTTTGCTTCCCAGTGGATAAGGATTTTCTTTTAATCCTTTTTCACACGAACGGCACTTTGATGTGACAGAAACGATTGGACAACACCCCCCAATTAAATAAATAAAAACACATGAGTTGTGAATCAGTGGAACAATTCTGGGGAGAGGGGTGATATGATAGAACCCTCTAAATATATTAAGGGATCTAAAGGGATAGTAATACGTTTTATCTTTATTTTATTTTGTAGGCATTAAAAAAAATGAAGAACGATATAAATCTTATCTCTCAAACCTTTATGGTTTGAGAGATATTCCCAAGCAAAGTTTCCCCTCCCGCCCCTTTTACCTAGTGTAAGCCATCTCTTCTCAGATGTGGAATACAGTCCATAGACCAGACAGATAACAGCAGGGGACAATCTTCTTCCTATGAGAACAATGAAAGCCCTGCCCCCCTTGACAAGTTGTTCAGGTTTTTCCCTTATCTTAATTGAAGATTGTCCCTCTCTGCAGTCTACCTGGACACCTCCCTTCTGATCTGGCTGAACAGTGTTACATCAGTAAAAGGGGCAGGAGGGGGATACTTTGTCATTGAATTACTCTTGAACTACAACTCTGACAGAATTGAAATAACACTCTCCAAAGTCCAAATACTATGATGATTAATCGGAGCTCCTTTTATTATGAAACATTACTATCCCTTTAATATAGTTCGGGAGAGAAGCATTTTTCACAAAAAAGAGGAATACTAGGACCAAAAGGTCATGATCTAAAATTAGAGGGTGGAAAATTCAGAATGAAAGTGCTTTAAGGGTGATACACACATGGAACAGCCTCCCAGCCGAGATGGTAGTGACAGTTACTGCTAGGGAATTCAGAAGTGCTTTGGGATAGACCTGTTTATTCTGACAGGCATGTACTACTGTACATTTTCTCTAGCTAGTAGAAAGGACAGACTGGGTAAGCCAATTGCAGTCAAAATATGTGTTTCTACTGGTGCAGACCAGTTGCATCAAATGAGACAAATAAAACGTCCATTGATTTAAATGGTTCTTTTAACCCCATGAGTGCTAAAGGGGTCTCCAGCACATTGTTTTGTGATGTTTGGAGACCTTTAGTTTTCAAGGTGTCAAAAGCCCCTTTGAAGTCAGTGGACATTTTGGAAATGTTCGTTTGCGCTCAGTGGTTCCGTTGGTTTGTCCCAGAATTGCTCAGCTTTCAAATTCTTCGTAAAGCTCTACTTTCCCGTCAGATGGGAAAGACGATGAAAACGCGTGCTCTACTGAACTGATCGTGGGGCTGTAATTTAACCCCTTCTGTATTAGAGACAGATGTCTTTCATCAAGTGATTAACCCTTTGAGTGCCAGAGGTATAGCCAACGCGTTGCTTTGCAATGCGTTGGATACCCCTCAGCACTCAAATGGTATAGAGGGAATAAATAAATATGGGAAGCAATTATAGTCAAGTTGATACCTTCATTGGCTAACTAAGCAGATTTAGGATGCAAGCTTTCAAGACGTCTTAGGTCTCTTCCTCAGGCATGTTATAATTGCCTCCTGTGTTTCAATGGCTGACATGGTACCAACTCTCTTCTGTAAATAAATATGAGCATTGGTTTTGGGTGTTGAAGGTAAAGGCTTTGCACTGGGGAGGCATATGCTGGCGTGACTGTAGAAAAAACACGCACGTGGCCGTCACCAAGAACCACAGACCTTTTTTTTTTTTTACAATCCGATTCCAGACTCCCCGAACAGCGTGCAGCCACGCGGGGAGCCTGGAATTCCTTAACGGAAAACAAGCCATGACGGCCCTGGACCGTCATGGGTCCTTAAGGGGTAATGCTTAGTAAGTACATTTGTGTAGCAAATGTAAGCTGGCTTATTAAAAAACTCTTGTTTTGTGCATGTTTTTGTGTAATGCCATTACATTATTTACTAGGGTGTGGCTGTTGGTTCACTGTTCTTTTCTTAGGCCCTTAAAGGCACAGTCATGATTTATCTGTGTTTAAAAAAAAAAGGAGAATCCCCCTGCTGGGATATGTTTTATAAGTTATTGCAGCTCAAACTTGTTTTTTTTTTGTACAATACTTCCATGGCCTGAAATGTTATGGTGACACTGTTTCTATACCAGTCTGTGAACAGATATAGTGAGTTGACCATAACTTCCATAGGATACTGTAGCAATAGGGCCAGCATAACATTTCAGCGATGGGCTTACTACACCCCAGAAATGCAACTTTGAGCTACGATAACTTTTGAATAAAACATATATCAGCAGTGGGAATATGATTGTTTTACTCAGTAGAATAACCCTGTAATATATTTTTTTCCAACAATAAGCATTACTGTTCCTTTTAAAGAAAAAAAAACAAAGTTTGAGCACTCCTTATGTATGTTCTCATCACAGATATTTCAGGAACCAAAAAAAGCAAATCAAGTGGAGCAGGTTCTCTCTGAATATTCCAAGTGCATCAAGGTGAGGATTGTTCAGTGCTGAATGGGGTGAGGGGGAATGAAGCAGTATGACAAGATATTTGTGTGCGTCACACAGTGGTTTTTGTGACTGTGCCAAACATCTTTGGGTAGTGGGGTTGGATAGGGTGGTGTAATGCATTCTGGGAGTCCTGTTTTCTAGGCAGACCTTTATATGCTGGCAACTGCTGTAACTAAGAATTACACTTCCCAGCACAACTGAAAGAGCATTTCTGACACTTGTCTCGTTACAATGAATCACAACTTTCATCTTGACTATCAGTAGAACATCTTCAGCTATAATTTGCACAGATTAAAGAACGGGTGGCTCTCAGACAAAGAGAGAACAGTTGAGAAACAGTGATAAATAGCTAATGAGAGAATGAAAAATGGCCTGGGTGTTCCAGCAAATTTTGTACAAATTCGTAGACAAGCTAGCACTCACAGGACTTAAACATAATCAATTTTATTCTATTGACGTTTCGGTTCAGTAAGAACCTTTATCAAGTAGCTCTTAATAAAGTTCTTACTGAACTGAAACGTCGATAGAATAAATTTGATTATGTTTAAGTCCTGTGAGTGCTAGCGTGTCTATGAATTTATATATATATATATATATATATATCTCAGGGCTCAAAATTTCCACTTGCCACTAGCGGTGAGTATGTTTTGGCTTGCAATGGCGAGTAACTTTTCTGGTCTGGCTAGTAGCAAATGACTTAAAATTATAAGATATATATATATATATATATATATATATATATATATATATATATATATATATAAAATAATAAGCCTCATTGCATAATTTATGGTTCCTCACACACAGAACATATTTTATGTCTCCTCAGAAAACACACACACATTGCACAGAATGCCTTATTACATCATTTATGTCTCATTAGGAGACACAAGTCCCATTGAGTGATTCAATGGGGACGTTACTGCTCCCACTGGGTTATTCAATGAGGGCATGTTTATCATACAGGGAGTTGGCCCGCCCCCTCCAGCCTGCCCACCAGTATCCAACTGACAAAAAATATATAGCTGCCACTTGCTCCTGAAGTAGGGGATAGCAATAACTTCTCACTCAGGAGCATGACCCCACAAACACACTGTTTCACCTCCCACAGATAATTGTAACCCTCCATACACTCTGTTTCAGTACGAGGGTGTAATGTTTCCATAAAATACAAACTCAGGGATACACTTAATAGCAACTCTTTTATTTAACTCTTTTAATCTCTTCAGTCAACCTCACTAACTGTCTGTTTTCAACTGTCACTCCTCCACTTCCTGATTGTCGCCATTTCTCCTTAAAGGGAGAGAGATGCTTTTCTGTACGTTACAGAGGGCAAGCCTCAAACACCACTTTCTATTTGTTCCCTCAGCATATTGCTACTCTGCCACAACTGAAGAGCCACCATGTATTATATTGCTATGTTACCTCAGCTTAAGTAAGGAGGAGTTACTGCTCCCATTGGGTGATTCAATGGGTGAGTGATTTAAATCATGCAGGGAGTTGGCCTACCCCCACTATCCAGCCCGCCCACCACTATCCAAGTGACTGAAAAAACAAAATGGCTGCCACTCGCTCCTACACCACAGAAACAAACACATCAGACACAAACACTCAATCACACACACTCAGTCTCAATCACTCTCTCACTCGCACTCAATCACTCACACTCACTCTCTCACTCACACTTAATCATACACACTCAATCACACACACTCATTCACTCACTCTCTCAATCACACACACACTCTCAAGCTCTCACTCACTTTCACTCAATCATACACACTCACACACACCCACTCTCACACTCTCTCACGCAATCATACACACTCACACACACATTCAATCACACTCACTCACAATTACACTCTCTTACTTACACTCATACACCCTCTCACACTCTAACTCATACACCCTCTCACTAACACACTCACACTCTCTCACTCAATCACACACACTCAATCACTCACACACACACACACACACACACACACATTCACACCCCGGGAGCCAGCACGATCCACCTTCCACCATAGTATGTGCAATTACCACATGCATTTCAACTATATGAATGAATGCTACAGTGGAGGCATAAGTACAAACACAAATTCATTACAATGACACATAAGCCACCCCCTTATGACTCACTTCTGTGTGTGTGTCTCTGTGTGTGCCTGTGTGTCCCTCACTGTGTGTGTTGAATGTCTGTATCACACTCTATGTGTCTGCATGTTGTGCATTGCATGTATGTGTGTATGACTGTGTCGCTCTTTATGCATCTAAGTGCATGCGTGTGTGTGTGTGTGTGTGTGTGTGTGTCTTGCATCTGTGTGTGTACATTAATTCCCTATATAGCCTGACGGGCAAAGTAACAACTGGTATTGATTGATTGATGTGGGTCGTTCCATTGGTATTTTTGATATTTATAAAGGGGTAAGTGGCACTTCAATATTGGGTATTAGTTTACATTCGTTCTTTATTACGTCTGTCTTATATTCCCCCCATAAGGCCCTAAGTGTGTTTAGAAGTGTTCTTGCAGTGATCACTCTTTGCTTTCTTCCCTGCCAGCGCTGCAGCCAGCCTGTTGGAGCCCTGACCGGAGCGCTGCTCTTTTCTGTGGTTGGAGGAAAAATGAGTGAAGGGATTAACTTCTCAGATGACTTGGGCAGGTGAGATGTGTAAGAGATCACATTGAACTCTGTGAGAGCCCTGTGAAGCAGATGAGTATTACAGTTTCATGGAGTACTGACTATGGTTTGGATTAAATTGTAGGTAAATTTCTCATCGAGAAGGAAAATGCCAAACAAAAAGCTCAGGAGTTATTGTTCCAATTATAGCTTTCACATTCCATAAGTTCAGTGGGCCTTATGTATAAAATGGAGCAATGTTGGACCAACTGCATTATTGGGGACAGATACAAATTCCCCTTTGAATCATGAATGCTAGAGTGGTCTCCAACACATTGCTTGATAATATGTTAGCGACCCATTTAGCATTCAAGCAGAATGCTTGAATTCTGGTGCTAACTTCCAAAGCCCTCATTTACACCGCACCCCCCTATATTTCATCTCTTATTTCCAAATACACTCCCACCCGCCATCTTCTCTCTGTACACGACCTGCTGCTCTCCACAGCTCTATTTACATCCTCCCACTGCCACCTACAGGACTTCTCCTGTTCTGCACCTCAGCTCTGGAACCCCCTCCCTTGCCCTATCAGACTCTCACCCAGCCTTCAGATCTTCAGATGCTCCCTGAAGACTCACCTGTTCAGGAAAGCCTATCAACCTCCATAAACATGATCACCAAGAATCATCCCTTGCCTGGACCACAGCACTTCTCACTCCCACCCAGTGACTGGCAGTTGATGTGACTGGAGGCACTTACTCCTTCTATGTCAAAAATAACCTTCCTCTAGACTGTAAGCACTCACGAGCAGGGCCCTCTGATCCTTCTGCTCTCCGCATTTGATTGTACTATTTAATACCTCTATATGTCTATTCCCAATTGTACAGCGCTGCGGAATTAGTTGGCGCTATATAAATTAATAATAATAATAATAATAAATGCCCATTCTAAATCATTGGGTATTTTGAGAATGTTTATTTGCCGTCTATAATGCAGTTAAATTGCCCCAGAATTGCTTCAGTTTGCTTTTATACATAAGGTCCGGTGTCTTTGGGAGATCACTTTTGGGCTGATCAGGAGCAAAAAAGAACTACCCATAGAACATTATCAAAAATGGCCATTTCAGTGATCACATTTTAGCTGGTCAGGATTTCCTGTATCAGTGGGACTCCTGATTGGACATTTTCAGATTGAGGCTGATCTGGAACCAAATTTTAGCCTTTGCTGGTTTTAAATTGCATGCGTCCAATAAATTAGAATATACAGAAATCTGGATTGCAATTTTAAACAATGCCCAGACTTGAACCGGTCTTGATTTTTAATATTTTGCTATCCTTTGGTGGAATATGCAGTTCCATACAGTAATCTGGCAATGTACTGATCACGTGGCTCTCAATCTATTTTTAAAACGTGCATTACTTATAACCTGTGGTGTTGACCAGTAGGGTGGCCACTAATAATTATTTATAAATTAGCTTCACCCTATGTTGAAACTCATTTGATTTTTTTACATGATTAACAGACACTTTCAATCAAAGGGTTACAACACACAGCACATTACTTATTCCACTCACTCTTTTTGAAGTTTCTGTAACAACTGCCAAAATTCCAGGTACAGGCCATGTGGGAATTTCATCTTAAGGCCGTTTCATCTTCATTGTGTATGAAGATGGTCTGATAGTAACTTTTCAGAGCTAAAATTAAGTTTATTTGGTAGTGTAACTTCAGATGTGTGCTGCAATGTAATAGCGCAATGTTACATTTGGAAACATCTTAGAATTGAAAAAAGCTGCAGCGGGAACAAACTAGAATGGAACATGATCCAAGCCTAAATGAGGGGTGGGCAATCAGATATTCCAGCTGTTGTGTGACTACAACTGGTTGGAAATGATGGAAGTTGTAGTTCAACAAAAGATGGATGGCCTCCGGTTGTCCACCCCCTAAACTTCATCTTTGACATTGTCATGAAAGGTTTAGCATAAATTATTCTATCCTTTGGGATATACACCCGTGCAACAGAGGAATCTTTTTCATTGCCCACCTTACATAACCCTTTTGCTAGCCGAGGTTGCATTGTAGGAAACTCTACCAGTTAAAACATTAAATATTGTCTTACTTCTCTGCTTGTGTGTAGGTGTGTAGTGATGGTGGGCATGCCGTATCCCAATATCCGATCCCCAGAGCTCCAAGAAAAGATGTCTTACCTGGATCACACACTGGTAATGAAACTCTTTTTGCACACCTGTTGGAATGCGGCTCTTAAAGCAGAACTTTCGCTCAGATTAAAGTGCCGCCAAATCATTATGCACATAGCGATAAGCTTATCCATACTAGTGTTATCCTGAAGAAGTCTGGCATTATTGAGAAATCCAACTTGTTCTGAAACTCACAGGCAGGCATCTTGCTATACCAGCATATGTGCTCCTGCACGGTCAGTCCCTTCCTGTACCTTAAGGTACAATGCAACTCCTCCTAGAAGAGAACGTGATGCACAGCTCGTATGCACAGATGTCTCTTTCACAAGATGTCTGCACTGATGTCTGCCTGTGAGTCTCAGAACAAGTTGGATTTCTCAATAACACCGGACTTATTCAGGATAATACTAGTATGGATATGCGTATCATTATGTGCATAATGATTTGGGGGGCAATTTAATTTGAGTGAAAAGTCTGCTTTAAAATACTTAAAGCAGACCTATCTATTTAAAAAAACAATTTTCTCTGTCATCCAATACAGGTTACTGGTAACTTTGGGTAGGCGATCAGCCCCTTTAAATAGACAGGAACAATTCTGAGAAATGACTGCTGGATGGAGCCTACCTCCTCTCCTTAGCTTGCAGCTAGCCAATCCCCATCCAGTAAGATTTGTCCTTTGGTCTAGACACAAGGCAAGAGAACAGTTCTGCTATAGTTTTAGCTTTTTATTATTTTTCTTTTAGATATGGGATACCACCTTTAGACTGATTACCATCACTGACAATTCCCATCACCCAGATGTGGATAGCTCAGTTTACCAGGTGCTTTTGTGGACCTAAGCCCTGGGGGGAAAATCTTGGCTGCAAGTTCTTTCCCCAGGAGTTGCCCACTGAGGCTTCTTCTTGATAAATGGTAATCTGAAGACAGAAGGTCTGCTGAAAAAGGTGAGCATCCTTTGAGTGCTGAGGTCCACATGTCCCATGCTTCCCCTCCGCACAGGGGTCTCATTTGGCGTTCCTATTACATACTCATGCACTCATTGGGTTTACTCTGTATGTCTGTGAGGTGATTGGAGCAAGTTACTGTGGTAACTTAACCCTTTTGCTGCTTATTAACACCTTTTGGGGGGTTTTGGGCACTTTCCCTACTGGGACCAGTGTTTATTGGGTCTACTGATTTATTCTAGTGGGCTTTTGAATGGTTTTACTTGGTATTCACCTTGTTTACTTTGTGTTCCGCACTTTTAAGGCGTGCGTTTACCACATAGATGCCATTGCTCCATTCACTTCAATGGGACTTTACAGTTTGGGACGGCTCATTTTGTTGTTTTGCCCTTACTCTGTTATCTGGTCAATGTTTTGGGCATGTTGGGGGGCTTCGGCACTGTTGGGATACACTTAGCAAAACTACGATTCTCACGAGCGCTTGCTTTGCGCGCTCATTTCTGATTGGCTCCCGCCATTTTGTGTTTTTTTCAGATCGAGTATCCTACACAGGGCTTGAACTCTCCTCAGCAGTTTAACCCTTCACTTACCAGATAAGTCTTATTTAGTGTTTGTGGGGTGAATTTCTTTATTATACACACTGTTTTGTGGGTGTTTTGATACTTTGACCATTTGACTCTGTGAGAATGTCTACTCCGTTAGACCTTGGAGCTAAACCTAAGACTAAGGACACTGGGGCGTCTGTGTCCCCCATTGCTCATTGCTCCTCTTGTCACTCAGTGTTACCTAGAGAATACTCGGGTCATGTTTGCCCAGCAAGCACTGCTGCCCCTGCAGGGACCTCCAGTCATGCACTAGAGTCAGTATGGATGCAAGATTTTAAGGCTACTACCAGGGAGGGACCTCCGGTTCACCTTACAACTCTTTCCATCCACTTTACAGGGAGTCTTCCACTTGTGGCAGGTCCCCACCCCTATCAGATCTTCCCTGCCTAAACCGCCGGGTGTACCTGATGTGTCTGCTTCCTCTGAGGAAGAATTATTGGTGGACTCTGATGATGATGATGATGATGACTGTTCAGCTGTTCCTTCAGCTCAGTTTTTGGGGACCCCTTTGAGACTGACCCCATTCCCTCGGCTGAGGGCCTGATCAGGGCTGTGTTGACCACCCTGAACATTCCCTTGGTGCAGGAGGTTTCTTCTGACCCCTCTGATGTGTTCCAGGTGCCTGTTAGGCCCCATACTTATTTTCCACCTAACCCAACTTTTGACCGGTTGGTGTCTGAGGAGTGGAAGTTTCCAGACAGGAAACCATCTGTATCTAGAAAGTTTGCTAAGCTTTACCCATTCTCTGAAACGGCTCTTACGCAGTGGGTCCATCCCTCCAAGGTTGATGCCCCTGTTTCCAGGCTTTCTAAATCCACTGCCTTGCCTGTGGCTGACGCATCTGCTCTGAAAGACTGGACTGACAAGAAGCTTGAGATCTCTCTCAAGGCTATTTTTGCGATGGCTGGTTCTGCCCTTCACCCTACATTTGCTGCAGCATGGGTAAATAGAGCTGTGGCTCTTTGGACTGAACAGCCCACTTCAGCTGTCCGTCAGGGGGCCCCTAATGCTGACATGTTGCGGCTTCTCACCAACATTGCTGAGGCTCAGCATTATGTTTCTGCTGCCCTGTTTGATGCTGTGCGTATGGTAGCCAGGGCATCTACCATGTCTGTGGTAGCCAGACGTGCCCTTTGTCTCAAGATCTGGTCTTCTGACACGGCCTCCAAGAGGGCTCTCCTGTCTTTGCTGTTTCAGGGCACCTCCCTGTTTGGGCCCGAGATCAAGGATCTGATCAGCGAGGCCACTGGAGGGAAGAGTACTCACCTGATAGTGGACCTAATAAAGAAGGTGTCTGTCAAAAGGAATCAGCTTTTTCGTCCATTTCTGGCAGACTTGCACCAAGTGACCCAGACGGTCCCTCAGGCTCCGTTCTCCTCATCCAAGCCTTTCATCCAGAGAGTCAGCAGTATCTCCACTTTGCCTGCAACCGAGGGCATTTCCAGTTTTCTGCCCTCCCCTTTGGCCCGACCACGGCTCCTCAAGTCTTCAGCAGAGTCCTAGGAGCATTGATTTCCATCCTACATCAGAACGGCATCAGAGTTACTCCTTCTGAAGGCCTCTTTTCCAGAAATCCTTAATCAGCAGGTGCAGGTGCATTCATGCTCTCCCCCATCACGGGTGGATCATCAGTCTGGACAAGACAGACCTTGTCCATTCCCAGAGGACACTCAGTGGGGGGTGGTGTTTCTCACAGATGAAGTGGCTCATCAGATAGCACTGAAGGTCCAAGCTGTCCTGTCTCAGGATCTGGTTCCAGCCAAGAAGTTTTCGTCCCTGGTGGGGAAGTTCATTTCCACCATAGAAGCAGTTCCGTTTGCCATTGCTCATACCAGGGAACTTCAGAGGTTTCTAATCCTGGCATGCAGGGGTCCACCAGATCTCCTTGAAAGATCCCTATCTCTCCCTCTTCAGGTGGAGCAGAGCCTCTCGTGGTGGCTCAACCTGAACAATCTCCTGAAAGGCAGACCCTTCCTGGTGCCTACTGGACCACAGTAATGGCGAATGCCAGCCTCTCCGGATGGGGAGCAGTACTGAGGCACTTGAGTGTTCAGGGCTGGTGGTCCCAGGAGGAAATAAAATGTTAGTTTGCCGACAATAAACAAGTAAAGATTACACTGCACCTACTTCCGAACAGACTGCAGTTACCAGCTCTGTACCGCAGTCCGTCACTCTTCCTCTGCTCCCCTCCCTCTATCCAGCCTTCTTCGATGATGGAGGCTTTCTGCCTGTAAGCTGGATTGGTCTCTGGCCAATGAAAGCGCTCCAACTTACATGCAGAAAGCCTCCGTCATTGGAGGAGACTGGATAGAGGGAGGGGAGCAGAGGAAGAGTAACAGACCGTGGTACAGAGCAGTAACTGCAGTCTGTCTAGAAGTAGGGTGCAGGGTAATCTTTTCTCGTTTATTTTTGGCAAACTAACGATTTTATTAAAAATGTAAAACTTATAACATCTATTCGCTACATAAACTAACTATTTAGACCGGCATGGGGGTAATCAATCCCCTTTAAGGACTGACTAAAGATGGGCTCTCTCCACAAGGGCACAAGAGCAAAATTCATAGGAGCCTTTAGGGTTTTCTGGCTATTGTAAGGTATGGGTGTGTGTGTGTGGGGTTATAAGGATACGTCCGTTCTCCTTTAACCCCTTAGAGACCAATGATGTGCCAGGACCATCATCTGTTGATGTGTGTTAAGGACTGGTGCCGGTCCTGGCATGTCATAGAATTCTGGGATGGCAGCGCCGCTCTGCCATCCCAGAATTTGTTGCTAAGAAGAAGGGAAAAAAAATGTGCTGTGATCCTTAAGAGCTGCCTACCCCACTGTATCGGGCAGTCGTTCAGGGGTTAAACCAGTGGTTCCCAACCCATGCCGAGAGGGCCCACTAACAGGCCAGGATTTAAAGATTTCCTTGCTGGAACACAGGTGAGTTATTCAGAGGCTACGTGAGTCTGATTAACTCGCATGTGATATTCTAAAGGAAAACCTCAAATCCTGGCCTGATAGTGGACCCTGAGGGCATGGGTTGGGAACCACTGGGTTAAACAAAAGTCAAGCCACTTCACCTACACCTAGAGCAGGGGTAGTCAACCGCGGTCCTCAAGATCTACCAGGAGTGCATGTTCAGGTGAATCAATCAATGAACACACCTGTGCTTATTCAGGGTTATCCTAAAAACATGCACTGTTGGTAGCTCTTGAGGGACAATGGTTGGCTACCCCTGACCTAAGGTATACTTCCACTTTACTTATAGTATCAGCGCTCATACAGCCAGGCTGATGGAGCACTGTGGTCTGTGATGGACATCACCCCCCAATCATATCATTGTGCTGTTCTACTCCACAGCCGAAGACCGACGGGGTGTCTGCAGGGAGAGTTCTCATTGAAAACCTGTGCATGAAAGCTGTGAATCAGTCTATTGGTAAGTACAACATTCTTAGGGTCACATCAAAGAGAAAGTAGAGTAAACCAACTGCAAATATGGTAAACAATGCAGTTTCCAAATGACAAAAATTGGGACTTTTTACCCAAAGTGTGTTAGAAAGCTCTCCAGTGCATTGATTAGAGATGCATAGGAGACATCTCTACCATTTAAATGATTAAATGCCCAATTTGAATTATTGGGAATTTTCATTTCTCTCCTATTTTGCACTTGGTTTGCTCCATAATGTTTGCTCTTTACCTTGTGCAAGAGACGTTTGTTCTGAAATTGACACAGGCAGGACTGGCGGGATGATTGAGCCAGTGGTGCTTGTAGGGAGGTTATGCATTACTCACCTGTATGCTCATTACAAGAACAGTATCACTTAATATGGGGGGGGGTAAATATATAATATATTCTATAATATATTGCAGGGTTTATCCAGATTCTTACATGCTGAGAGATGTTTTAGATAAAAGTTATATCAGCTTACACTTGCATTTCTTTGGATGCATTCTTTGCATGACCTGAAATGTTTTGTTGTTGCTGTTCCTACAGTAGTCTGTGGTCAACTGTTGTCTGGGAAAATTACCTTTCACAGCTTGCTTTAGCAACAGTGCAACCGTAAAATTTCAGGCAACGGAAGTACTGCATCCAAAAGAAATGCAAGTTTGAGCTGCAATAATTTTTGAATAAAATTTCTTTCAGCTGTGGGAGTGCCCTTGTTTCACCCAGCAGGATACATCCAGAAATGTATGTTTTCCATATTACGCACTACTGTTTTTATAAACCCATACCTTTAATCCCTGTGCCCCAGTATACTTTGCAGGCAAAAGCACGTGTACACAGCGCCCTCTAGTTTGGTCATTTTGCATCCCATCACTCCGCTGTCAGGCCGTTTTCTCTCTCTTTCTCTCTGTAGGGCGAGCGATCCGGCATCGTGGCGATTACGCCAGCATCTTGCTGGTAGACCACCGGTACTCCCGTCCTGCCATCCTCGGGAAGCTGCCCCAGTGGATCCGCAGCAGTACGCAGGTCAAACCAAATTTTGGGGCAGCATTTGCAGCGATACGGAAGGTTTGTGTCTGCTGCAACACTCTTTTCTCTCTTGTTCGCCATCTACACTAGTGAAATGAGGAGCAATTCTGGAGCAAACCAACTACAAAACACTCCATGTTTTAAAAGGGACCTTTAACCCATTGAATTATAGAAATATATCCAATTTAGTGCACTGGAGTTGTAGTCTGGCAGTAACTGGTGGGCCTCTCGCTGCCCATACCTGACTTAAAGGGATAGTAGTACTTTGTTTTATCTTTATTTTGTAGGCATTATAAAAACATGAAGAATGATAAGAATGACCTTTATGGTTTGAGAGATATCCATAAGCAAAGTTTCCCCTCTCGCCCCTTTTACCTAGTGTAAGCAATCTCTTCTCAGATGTGGAATCCAGTCCATAGACCAGACAGGTAACAGCAGGGGACAATCTTCTTCCTATGAGAACAATGAAAGCCCTGCCCCCCTTGATAAGTTTTTCAGGTTTTTCCCTTATCTTAATTAAGATTGTCCCTCTCTGCAATCTACCTGCACTCTACCTTCTGATCTGGCTGAGCAGTGTTACATCAGTAAAAGGGGCGGGAGGGGGATACTTTGTCATTGAATTACTCTTGTACTACAACTCTGACAAAATTGAAATAACACTCTCCAAAATCCAAATATTATGATGATTAATTAGAGCTGATTTTATTATGAAACATTACTATCCCTTTAATAAATCATCTTCAAGGGCTGTAATTATTTCATGGTAGTTATATATTTTTAACCCTTTGAGTGCCAGAGAGGGGTTCCACACATTGCAATACAACTCTGGCACTCAAAGGGTTAATAATCAGACTTCTAAACAAGAGAAGGAGAATTGAGTCCTATTTCCAGCTCCATTGACCCATAGTGTAAGTCTGCTGTTCACTCAAGAATGGTCATTGTGATTTTATTTACCTGTACACACAGGCTTCTATATCTAGCTGTACATATACATTGTGTTCATCTTAAAGGGACAGTAATGTTTCACAATAAAAGGTGCTCCAATTAATCTTCATAGTGGAGAGTGTTATTTCAATTCTGTTATTGTTGTAGTGCAAGAGTAATTGAATGATAAAGTATCCCGCTCCTGTCCCTTTTACTGATGTAACACTGCTCACCTCAGAGCAGCAAGACTGTCCAGATGGATCACAGAGAGGGACAATCTTCAGTGAGCATAAGCAAAAACCTGTCAAGGGGGGCAGGGTTTTCCTTATGGTCACTGTAAGAAGATTGTCCCTTGCTTTGAGCTGCCTGGTCACAGGACCAGATTCCACATCTGAGGGGGGTGGCTTACACTAGGTAAAAGGGGCGGGAGGGGGGATACTTTATCATTCAATTACTCTTGAACTACAACTCTGACAGTATTGAAATAACACTCTCCATAGCCTAAATACTATGACGATTAATTGGAGATGCTTTTATTGTGAAACATTACTATCCCTTTAAGGCTCAGAGGCCATTTTCTTGCAGCCCAGTATAAGTCACGTTCTGTGACAGCAGGTGATGGGCAGTTCTCCCTCTAGGATGTAGAACTCTGTGGCTTTTAACCCCTTAGTGACCGGCCGCGAGCGCACGTGGCCGGCACTTAACGACGGGGTTTTTTTTTTCTGCATTGTAGCGAATGACTTCCGTGACTTACCAGGTACGTCCTTTGTCACTAAGTGACATTTTTTCGTGACGTACCTGGTAAGTCACTTTTCAGGAAGGGGTTAATGAACCTGTGTATACGTCTTGGAAATCATTGGAAGCAACAAGACTTCATCAGTACAGAGGACTGGTAACTTATGAATCCTTAACCCTTTGAATGCTAGAGGGGTGTGCCTTGCAATGTGTTGCACACTGCCTGGTTAACAGGCTTTAATCTATATGTAACGTATATAACTTATGTCACTCCTTCTGTTTCTGTACTACAACTCCCATCATGGCTGTCTGGCGTTGTAGTCCACTAATAGCTGGAGGGCCACAGGCTTACCATCCATAATCTGTGATGCCTCTTGGTTTCCAGGAAATTCCAGATTCAAAGATGCTTAACCCCTTGAGTGCCAGAGGCAATGCATCCCATACCCCTCTGGCACTCAAGGGGTTAATCCCTCAACCAAGTACAGGGTTAAGTACTGCAAGGGCTGTGGGCTAATAACTGTTTTTTGGGTTAGTGCATTTACCCATTACAATTATATTCATGGATATTGTTTGTTATGTAGTAACATTTTCACTGCCAGAGGAGTTGGCCACACATTGCTTTGCAATATGCAGTAGGTTAAAGGCAGCTGCTAAGGACAGATTGATATACAGGAGACTGTCTGAATTCAGAAGTGTAATAACTAGTTTAACCCCTTAATGTGCCAGGACCATCACAACAGTCCTGGCAAATCATGGAATTCTGGGGTCCCCATGTGGGTGCGCGCCACTCGGGGACTCCAGATTTGAATTGCAAAAAAAAAAAAGCCCCGTGGTCCATAAGGGTTTAAAGCCTTCTATACTTTGTAATACATTGGATACATATCAAGTATCCAAATTAAATTAAAATGTGAAATAATATAAAAGATCAGCATTCAAGACCCACAGATACGGCGTAATAATAACCCCCCACACATACACTTACATTAACCTGAGCAGAAACCCCTAATGGCCACTGTGAAGCATTTAAATGATTGGTTCCCCAGAATAAATCTTTAATTAATACTGAATGTTATGTGGGTGGAGGCAGACAGGATTGGAGGGGGATGCACTAAGGAGCGATACAGAGAACATTCTCCAGTGTAAATGTACCCCGGGTCTGCTGGTTGTTAAAGGGGATATATCACCCCTTTGCCTGAATCATTTTGTTATATATTGTATATAATGAAAAGTGTATACATTAAAAAAAAATCCTCTTATTTGGCAAAATTAAAAGAATAAATACAGCCCTGTACCTACTTCCAGGTAGACTGAGGTTAACTGATCTGTCCTGCAGTCTGCCACTCTGCCTCTCTCTATCCAGCTTCCTCCGATGATGGAGGCTTTCTGTCTGTAAGCTGGTGCGTTCTCATTGGCAGAGATTGATTTGTAGCCAATGAGAACGCTCCAGCTTACAGACAGAAGCCCACTGTCATCGGAGGAAGCTGGATAGAGGGAGGGGAATGGGAGGCAGACTGCGGCACAGATCAGCTATTCTCAGTCTGCCCGGAAGTAGGTACAGAACTGTATTTAGTCTTTTAATTTTGCCAAATAAGAGGATTTTTTTTTTAATGTATACAATTTTCATTATATACTAATTATATCTATCTATATATATATATATATATATATATATATATATATATATATATATATAT